>BSBN01000261.1:22698333-24065416 GCA_027924645.1 Cunninghamia lanceolata | reverse complement strand
AAAATTTAGTCATGGGAAAGATGTTGCACTGAGCAAAAAGATCAATCTTTGGTATGATACAACCCATGGTTTAGTGTCTAATGATGGGCACAGTGTGAGCAGGTATGATGGAACCTTCAATTCATATAATGATGATGGTTCTACATCTAAACTCAATGATTAGGTTATAGGAACTCCCATAATGAGCAAGAACCAAATGAGAAGACAAGGTCTATGCTTCTCTTGCAAAGAATTTCAGAATCCTAACCACCAATGCATGGATAAAAAGGACTCATGACTTGATGATAGTTTGGCAAAAGCTCTTGAAGTTACTTTCAGTGCTCAAGAGGTTGTTATCAGCCCTGATAACAATTCTGGTCCTTATGACAACAATCATTCTTTTGAGTGTAGTCATGATTTAAATGTTATGGCACATGAGGAAAATGTTGTAGAAGAGACTTCTAATGTTGGCACACAAGATATGAGTGTCAAACACGATGAAAGAAAGGAGAATACAAGCCATAACAGTTCTGATTTGTGTGATAGTAGTCTGGTCTATTTACATCAGCATGAGGTTACCACCATCACACATGAGAATGATGGTTGTGTGGAGTTCCCTAACAATGACACTCACGGTCTGGGTGTTAAAAATGAATTATGTGATGTAGATTCAAGCCACAACAAGTCTAATTTTGTGAAACAGGCCTTAGAAGATGTGGACAAGACACAAGTTTTGTGTGATGGGTGGTTACAAAGAGCTGAGAAGGCAAATTTATTGGCTGCCCAAGAAAAACAATGTTTGCAAGAGGTCAAGGAACGTTGCAACCAGCTAGATCAAGCAAAGAAGCAGAGTGTGTCATACCTTAGATCTCTAATTCTTCCAAGAGAAGAATATGTAGAATTTGAGCATGCAAAGGAGGAGCGTCTTAAAGTAAGCAAACAAGAAGAATATGTGATTATGTGTAAACAAGAGAAGAGGTATGATTCAGAAAACTTTATTGGTGCACATAGCTTGCATCTTGAGTCTCATGAGATACCTCTAGTTGAGAGCCCATTTAAGACTCAAGTCTTAGAGTTGGGTGAACAAGTGGATTGTACATTTAGTGGATCAGCCACTAATGTCATTACTACACATGTGGATGGAAACATGGGTATGACAAATTTGTATTGGTATGTAAGCATCTATGACATAGTTAGTGAAACACAATATGTTCATGTTGATGGCTCTATGGTAGAGTGTGTAGCTGCTCTACTTTAGAGATTTGTGTTGTATGCCATGGAGATTCTTGTGCACAATTTATATGGCGATGATTTCTAGTGTTGGGATCCAGGTGGTGACAGGCTTGGCACAACAGTGTGGTTGGATCCTGGTGAATTACTTCACCACTCTCAACATGGTGAAGATTATGTCAGAGTTGCACAGGGGAAGTCAGTGGGTAATGAGTATGGCAGATTTCCATTCTGGCTATGGGATCCAGGGATCGATTTGGCTAGTGGATTGCTTCTTTCTTCTGTCGAGGTTGACCTAGTTACAAGGTACAGTGGTATCACGTTGACGCCACAGGATTTGGATGGGGCATTCTACAGGATGATATGGGATCCTGGCATTCAGTTGAGTGTTGTTCACATAATTTGGGATCCTTTTGGTGCATTAGGATTCCAGACAGAGCTTATTAGTGACTTACACAACATGTACAGTGTGCAGAGAGCCTACAGTTACATTTTTTATTTACTTATACATGAGCTAATATTGACGCACAAACCAGGTGCGCATGAGTTGGATAGTTGGTATGATGTTTATCTTCGTGTAGTTGTGTATATGCTAGTGCTACAAGAGTTGGTTAGAGATGTGTGGGACATTTCATAGTTCTTCCATTGGGCCTCCAATGGAGTGGAGTTTCTTTGCAGTGGTGATTGCTTGGGGACAAGCAATTTCAGGGATGGCAGACTGTAATGTCTCCCATTTTCAAGAGCATCAGAGTTTGGAAGATTAGCCTATCATTTGACCCTTGTAGGCTAGTGTTGTGGATTAGAGGGTCCAGTTTGGGCGTTAATGAGCTCTTCAGGTGGCAGTTAACAGTGTTTTCCTCTCTAGATCGTTGGTATATTCTGAGGCTAAGTTATTCAGGGGGATTCTGGCTTCATTTGTATGTACTTACTATTTATAGTAAGTCAGTGTGTTGATAGAGGCCAACCTTACTATTCTTAGTAAGGCATCCAATTGGACAGAGGGAGCAGTGGGTAAGCCGGTGGCAAAGTCAGAATTGATGAATGACGTTTATTTATGGAGTTTTAATTAGTTTTAATTATTATTAAAGTAAAGCTTTAATAATAATTAAAAGTGCACATCATTAAATATTATTTGACTTTATTATTAAAGGTTATTTAATGAGATGTATTGAAGTCAATTATTAAAGTGCATTTATGATGTGTTGGGCACCCACTTTAATGAGAAGATATAAAGTGCAAAAGGAAATATATTTTAATGATATTAAATGATTAAAATGCCTCTTGGAGAAATCAACCTAATTGTGAAGAGTATTTAAGGCATCAAAAAGCAAATGAAAATTCATTATTTGATCATTCAACACTTGTCTATTTTGAAGAAGCTTTGGCTTTGGAGAAGAAACCTAGGGTGTCGCTGTAATTTCAATCTTGGAGAATGTAGCCTCTTTTCGATTGTGCTACCTACAGGTGAGAAGATCACCCAGGGCTTGCAGGTTATTGGTGGCTTCACACAGAGGCCACATCTAAGCATCATTAGAGGAATGTTCTGAAGTTTTTGTTAGACTTAGGGCACACAACTGAGAGGGGGAGTGAATCAGTTGTGCAAAACTTTCTCCAATTTACACACTTAAATCCTCTTAGTGATTAGTAGTATATTAAACATGAAACATAATGGATTCAAATCAAAAGCAGAAACTCATCAACACATAAGACACCAAGATTTTGACGTGGAAAACCTGGTTAAGGGAAAAACCATGGGATAATTAACCCAAGAATGTATTCTCTGTTAGAAGAATAGAAAGAACAAAAATAGCACTTGCCAAGTAGGGCTCACTGCCTGAGCACACTGCTCACAAGAGTCTCACTGCCTACAAGAGACACACTGTCTACAAAGAAATAAGTATCACATACATGAACTGGAGAATAGCATCTTCACTATGCTTGAATCAGTTCCATTAAGCTCAACACTTTTGCTCTACCTTTCGCTCTCCTCTTTGCTACCACACACTCATCTCCACACGAACACTTTACAAATGACTTTGCAATCCCTTATTTATACAAGACATCAACTTAGGAATGATCATCTAAGTCGGCAAACATTCATAAGATCATCCGACAGATGCATAACTCATCTGGTCGGCCAGCCTAAGGAAGAACACCTTCATCCAAAAGTATTTCTTC
Organism: Cunninghamia lanceolata; assembly: GCA_027924645.1. NCBI lineage: Eukaryota > Viridiplantae > Streptophyta > Pinopsida > Cupressales > Cupressaceae > Cunninghamia > Cunninghamia lanceolata. The sequence continues at coordinate 24,062,029 of BSBN01000261.1, read as the reverse complement.
AACTCTGGGCTCCAACTCTAATGCGGACCATCAATACAAACTGAACATGGTCCAAGGACCTCCACAAGCTTGCCTAAATCACTAAGAACATCCGCACTTCCTCTACTTACTAAAATCCTTCTCTCCTTCATCTGGAACCTCAAGAACACAGTCTGCATTACTATCACAAAGGAATAGATGCTTTCAAACCTTTAAACCATGAACCAATCAAGTTGACACATCATAAGGACTTCCCAAACACTCCTTCAAATCCACAGAACAGGACAAAGCGTTTCCGGATCTCACCGGACCTTTCTGTAACACTTTGTCACCTCTGAACATCTACCGGAACCAGTTCTACTTGAGTGACCATAACTTCTTCTGATCTTCATGCAGACCTCTAAAAACTTGACTGGAACATTTCAAGACTTATATCTACAAACCCTTTAAACCGCATCCTCTGATCCTCAACCTATCTTGGAATTTTACCTTGTTGTCATCACTGTTCTTCACTGTTCCTGATTGAGACTAATTTTCTCAATATCCTCAGCACACAGCTCATCCAATCCTTCTCATTAATGCAACATGAGTATGTTGACATCAATGACAACACCGGTTGGACCCATACTTGCAACAATCTCCCCCTTTGTCATTGATGGCAACATATGATGTGAAAAACCATCAAGACAAGAACTTCTCCTTACTGTCACAACTCCCCCTATCAACAACTATTCACATGTCTTCTCTTCCTTTACTACTCCCCCTTTGATCATCAACCACTTGTTTTTCACATGTCTTCTCTCCCCCTTTGACATCAATGGCAAAGGGCTCATACTTGCAACTCCAATACTTCAGAATCATACCTGCTGTTCCCCCTGAGTAGCAGCTCCCCATCATCAATCCGGATCACAAGATATGACTGTGATATCCACCAAACTGATGCACATCAGTGCATCCTAGTTCATCATCGGAGGGGCAATAACCCCTAACTTCTCCCTGAGATACTCAAAAGAGTCCTTGGGAAGAGGTTTAGTAAAGATATCTGCAATCTAATCCTTGGAGGGCACAAACTCCAGTCTGACTTCATCCTTGTTCACTTGCTCTCTCAGAAAGTGAAACTTGATAGATATATGCTTAGTCTTAGAATGCAACACCGGATTCTTAGAAATATTTATTGCACTTGAATTATCACAGAAGATTGTGATAGGCTCCTCATACTCTACTTTAATATCTCTTAGCATCTACTTCGTCCACAAAACTTGAGTGCAACTACCTGCTGCTGCTATGTATTCTACTTCAGTTGTAGACAGGGATATTGCCTCTTGTTTCTTGCTTAGCCAAGAAACCAATCTCTTTCCCAAAAAGAAAGCTCCACCACTGGTACTCTTCTGGTCATCCACATCTCCTGCCCAATCAGCATCTATATATGCATGAAGAGAGAAATCATGATCTCTAGGATACCACAGACCATACTCAACCATCCCTTTTAGATATCTAAAGTTCCTCTTGATTGCCATGACATGGGATTCTCTAGGATCAGCTTGGAATCTAGCAACAAGACCAACAGCTTGCATAATATCTGGTCTAGTTTGAGTGAGATACAACAATCCTCCAATCATTGATCTATACTTTGTGTGGTCTACCTTAGGAGAGTCATCATCTTTGCTCAACTTACATCTGGTTGCCATGGGAGTATTCATTGGCTTTGAATCTTCCATCCCAAATTTCTTCAACGGTTCTTTCAAATATTTGGTCTGAGAAATGAAGATTCCTTTCTTTGTTTGAGTAATCTGCAGACCCAAGAAGAAATTTATTTCACCAAGCATAGACATCTCAAATTCACTTTTCATTTGATTTGCAAAAGTTTTACACATACTATCTCTTCCTCCAAAGATGATATCATCAACATATACTTCAACAATCAAGATGTTTTCATGATCAATTTTGAAATATAAGTTACTGTCAGCAGTACCTTTGTTGAAACCAATCTTCAAAAGATGCTTGTCCAATCTTTCATACCAGGCTCTTGGGGCTTTCTTTAATCCATATAGTGCCTTCTTCAACTTGCAGACCATATCACCATGATCAGACAACTGAAATCCATCCGGTTGCTCTATATACACTTCTTCTTCCAAGTCACCGTTAAGAAAGGCAAACTTGACATCCATCTGATATACCTTGAAATCCTTGAAGGCAACAAAGGCAAGGAATAATCTAACTACTTCAATTCTTGCCACCAGAGCAAAAGTTTCTTCAAAATTAATTCCTTCTATTTGAGAGTAGCCCTTGCAGACCAATCTGTCTTCATTTCTGATTACTTCACCAACTTCATTTAGTTTGTTCTGGAAGACCCATTTGGTTCCAATCACATTCTTGTTTCTAGGTCTGGGAACAAGATCCCAAGTGTGATTTTTCTCAATTTGCATCAACTCTTCCTCCATTGCTTTGGTCTAGTTTTCATCATTGCAGGCTTCATTTATTGTCTTAGGTTCAATCTTTGAGATCAGACAATATTCATCTAAATTTTGGGCAATTTTCCTTCTAGTTTGCACACCTTTTCTTTTGTCACCTAAGATCTGATCTTCAGAGTGGTTCATTCTTACATACCTTGGAACTTTGGGAGCTTCTTGCACTTCTTCTTCTTGAATAGACTCATTCAGACCTATCTCTTCTTCCTGATTTACCGGATCAGTTTGAATCTGGTTTTCAGAAGAGGATTGAACTCCTTGAACTAGAACACCATTCTGATCATCATCGTCATATTCATAGAACCTTGAGGGTTTCTCTATTCCCTCATCAACCTTCACATTTGTACTTTCTATCATCTTTCTTAGTCTCTTGTTATAACACCGATACGCTTTGCTTTGAGTAGAGTAACCCAAGAATATTCCTTCATCACTTCTAGCATCAAACTTGCCTAGATCTTCATCTCTTTTGATGTAACATTTGCTACCAAAGACTCTAAAATATCTTACAATAGGAGTAATGCCAAACCAAAGTTCATAAGGGGTCTTACCAATATTGCTTCTGATTTGAACTCAATTGAGAGTATAGACTGCAGTGCTGACAGCTTCTCTCCAATATATCTGAGGAACATTTTCTTCCATCATCATGGTCCTAGATGCTTCCTGGATGGTCTGGTTCTTTCTCTCCACTACTCCATTTTGCTGTGGAGTCCTAGGAGCAGACAATTGTCTCTTAATTCCATGTTTCTCACATAACTCTATGAACTCACCGGATGTGAATTCTCCACCTCTATCAGACATCAGACATTTCAACTTTAATTCTATTTCATTCTCTACCATAGCCTTGAATATTTTGAATTTCTCAAGAGCTTCTGATTTCTCATTTATAAAGGTTACCCACATCATCCGGGAATAGTCATCAATTAGCAGCATGAAGTATCTATCTCCTTGAATACTCCTAGTTCTTGCCGGACCACAAAGATCAGTGTGAACTAAGTCCAATAATCCAGTAGAGGACAGTTCCTTTCTTTTGAATGAGACTCTGCTCAGCTTACCCAACTGACATTCCTTGCACAAGCTGTTAGTAGGTTTCACCAATTTTAGAAGATCTCTTACAGCCTGAGTATTGCTTATCTTGATGATATTATCAAAATTCACATGACACATCCTTCTATGCCATAACCAACTTTGGTCAACTTGAACAAATAAGCAGCTTTTACCAGTGTCAACCAAGTGGAAGATATTACCTTTAGTTTGAGTACCGGATGCAATCTCTGTTCCGGATCTTTCAAAGATTTTGCATTTTCCATCCTTGAATCAGAGATCATAGCCTTTGTCCACCAACTGTCCAACACTGAGAAGATTGTGCTTCAAACCTTCAACATATAGTACATTACCAGTTTTGTTTCTTCTAGAAATAGTTTCTCTTCCTCTGATTCTACCAGCAGAATTATCACCAAACTTTACCACTCCTCCTTCATACCTTTCCAAATCTACAAACTTATTTTTGTCACCTGTCATATGGTGAGAGCATCCACTGTCAATGACCCAATCATCCTTCTCTTCAATTTGGGCAGCCAAAGCTCTTTCCACAGTCTTAAGATTGACAGATACAGAGGACATTGGATCTTCTTCCTTGATAGCAATGAACACCCATTCATTTCTGGATTTGTTTCCTATCTCTAATTCATCATCTGTTACTCCTTCATTATCATCATCTTCATGTACATAGTAACAGTTCTTTTGGAACCTTGGCTTGTTAGGATTTTGCCTTGAAAATCTTTCCGGACACCTTGAGGCAAAATGACCAATCTTATTACAGTTAAAACACTTAAAAGGTAATTTTCCTTCATACTTACCGAATCCTCTTGGTAGCCTCTTTGCAATGAGGGCTTCAAGTTGAGCAATTTCTACTTCTTCTTCCAGATCTTTTCTTGCTTTTTCATACCATGACAATTTCCTTGAAGAATTCTCTCCCGGATCAAACCTTTGTTTACCTTTAACAGAGGCATTGGCTTTGAATGCAGATTCAGTCTTGGGGGGGTCATCTCCAAACTCTATCATTTCAAATGCAGCCAATTTTCCAGCCAATTGATCTCTTGTGACAGTTGTATGGGCTCTGAATTCTTCAATGGCAGCAGCCTTGATTTTGTAAGAAGCAGGAAGGGATCTGAGAATTTTACCAACAATCTCATTTTCAGCCAAGACTCCACCAGCATTTCTAATTCCACAAACCAGCTCATTCACTCTTGGCATAAAAGTGGTTATATTTTCATCTTCTCTCATCTTCAGTTTTTCAAATTTCCCTTTTAGAATCTGTAACCTTGCACATTTAACATACTGGTCTCCTTCATGTAAAAGTTCCAGTTTATTCCAGATCTCAAAGGCAGTTGGTAGGTCAATAACATTTGAGAGCTCTAAGTTAGATAATGCGCTTAGAAGAGCCTCTTTGGTCCGTAGATTGTTTTCAGCATCTGTGATTTCATTTAGGGTTGTCGGACCACCCTGTGGAGGTACATATGCTTTTGTAACCATGGACCAGTACGCCATTCCCATACACTGCAAGTGACATTTCATGTGACCTTTCCAAAGAGCAAAGTTGGTTCCATCAAACTTCGGACTATCCTTCTTGTAAGATGACATCCTGGATCTCCTTAAGCGGTTAAGCTCTTTTTAGAGGAACTTGGCTCTTATACCAATTGTTAGACTTAGGGCACACAACTAAGAGGGGGGGTGAATCAGTTGTGCAAAACTTTCTCCAATTTACACACTTAAATCCTCTTAGTGATTAGCAGTATATTAAACATGAAACATAATGGATTCAAATCAAAAGCAGAAACTCATCAACACATAAGACACCAAGATTTTGATGTGGAAAACCCAGTTAAGGGAAAAACCACGAGGTGATTAACCCAAGAATGTATTCTCTGTTAGAAGAATAGAAAGAACAAAAATGGCACCTGCCAATTAGGGCTCACTGCCCGAGCACACTGCTCACAAGAGGCTCACTACCTACAAGAGACACACTGTCTACAAAGAAATAAGTATCACATACATGAACTGGAGAATAGCATCTTCACTATGCTTGAATCAGTTCCATTAAGCTCAATACTTCTTCTCTGCCTTTCGCTCTCCTCTTCGCTACCACACACTCATCACCACACCAACACTTTACAAATGACTTTGCAATCCCTTATTTATACAAGACATCAACTTAGGAAAGATCATCTAAGTCAGAAAACATTCATAAGATCATCCGACAGATGCATAACTCATCTGGTCAGCCAGCCTAAGGAAGAACACCTTCATCCGGAAGTATTTCTTCAACTCCGAGCTCCAACTCTAATGCGGACGGTCAATATGAACTGAACATGGTCCAAGGACCTCCACAAGCTTGCTTGAATCACCAAGAACATCCGCACTTCCTCTACTTACTGAAATCCTTCTCTCCTTCATCTGGAACCTCAAGAACACAGTATGTCATTACTGTCACAAAGGAATAGATGCTTTCAGACCTTTAAACCATGAACCAATCAAGTTGACACATCATAAGGACTTCCCAAACACTCCTTCAAATCTGCAGAATAGGACAAACCATTTCCGGATCTCACCGGACCTTTCTGTAACACTCTGTCACCTCTGAACATCTACCGAAACTGGTTCTACTTGAGTGACCATAACTTCTTCTGATCTTCATGCGGACCTCTGAAAACTTGACTGGAACATCTCAAGACTTATATCTACAAACCCTATAAACCGCATCCTCTGATCCTCAACCTATCTTGGACTTTTACCTTGTTGTCATCACTGTTCTTCACTGTTCCTGATTGAGACTAATTTTCTCAATATCCTCAGCACACAGCTCATCCAATCCTTCTCATTAATGTAACATGAGTATGTTGACATCAATGACAACACCGGTTAGACCCATACTTGCAACAATTTTCATGAGGGTTTCGAAGATTGTTCATTGTAGTCCAAAAGTAATTTGAGATAAATATTGAAGAATATTATTATTGTTGTTTAGTGCCTTCACTCTTGACATGTGGGAATCATATGGTGCATTATTGAAGAGATTATCTTCAAAAATTTAGAGGGTTTGAAAAGTAAGTATCAAATTGTTGAAGGCACAACCATTTGAGATCTTAATCTATTACTACATTACCCACATGAACAGTACCCATGCTACAATGATTCACTATATTTAGTCGCTATAGTGACATGCGTTTGCATTGCAATTTGTAGAGATTGGTGTGGAGATTATTGATTTCAGACCTAGATGTGATCTCTTTTCAAGGGATTCAAGCTTGTTGGGACCATACGTGGTGGTTTGGAGTGTTGGCTACCTCTATGGAGGGTGAATGGGAGTCCTAAAAGCACATCATGGACATTATTGTGAGTTGTAAGTACTCATCAATTGTTGTTGATAACACAGACCTACACATATTACCAGGTTATTGGTTCCTTGTATCTCATTGTATTTGCTATCATAATTTCTGAGTTTTAGTTTGTGTAATCTCAATCACCATAGAGTCTCAAAATCACTATTGTAAACCCGTTGATGCATTATTTCATAACTGTATATGAGAAAGGATTACCATGAGTCTATTTGTTGTGTTTTCTAGAAGTTATGATCGTAATGGTAATCACTGTCAAGTATGAAATAGTATATGGCATATGAAATCTTTCTTATGAGATCTGGAACTGTGCAATTTATAGATATCAGAACTTGAGGTGTCTGTTGTACATTACTGAGAAGTCTTTTTACCATCTCCATGCTAATCTAACCTCAAAAAATCATTATAAGTAGTCTGATTGGTATTCCCTGAGTTGGTATTAACATGATATTAAATTCTGAGCAACTTACATTTGGAAAATCAATCATTGTATAAGTCAATATTATCTCAGAATTATTTTCCATTGATGTTCATGTTTATGCAGAGTCATTTCTATCATCATCTCTCTATTTGATGCGATGGGATGAAAGTGTTTGACAAAATGTCCCCATGTGTAAATTGAAAATTTAATCAAGCAAATTTGCAAGCCAAAACTCAGATCGGGGTGGGGACATTACATATTCTCTCTTGAATTGGTTATATCTCTTCTTCCATATTTTGAGGGTGTAGGAGAGAGTTCTTTACCAATGTGATTATAAATTGCATCATTAATGACCATTCATAGTCTGAAACTAACTCATCTCAATCTGCTTATCTGAACATTGAGCACATGTTATTAGTACTTTAACATGTTCCAAAAGTTTTAATAGGTTTTCACAAGATCAACTATGCCTTAGAGAGAGTGAGTAAGGCATCCTTAAACCTAGCGATATCCCTGGTTGAAATGCACAATGTGTATTTCAACCTGGGACTATCACACATTTGGTCTTCATAAACCCCATGATCTCTTAATACAGGCTTCTTTCTCTTGATGGAGTCCTCATACCTTCTTCATAGGTTTGACCACTGACTTTTAGAGCCTTCAGGAGGATACACAGACCTTCCATAGGCCTATGAGTTTACTATATAGACTCTCAATGATCTTTGGCAGACCTAGTTGCTTTGAAAAGCTTGAGACCATTTTAATAGGTCTCCAAAAGCATCAAGAAAGAAAGAGATTTACAAAGAAAAAAGTTATTGAGTTCGCAAGTTCATTGATTTATTGACTCACCAAAAAGGACTTTGTAAGAGGCAAGGTTTGGGAGTTCATGAGTTCACCGATTCTCTGAATCATCAAAAGGCATTTGATGGTGAAGTTTGAAAGTTTGAGGATCTACTGAAACACTGAAAGGTGTTATTTTTCAGTTTGTGGCTTGTAAACATTTCAACTGCTTGTGACAATTCAATTTCTCAATGGCCAAAACAGTTCAACTTCCATAGTAAATGGTTTAACTTCCTCTATTTGGAAGTATAAAAGGGGTGGATGTATTTTGTTGGGGGCTAACTTGAAGGAGAAATAAAGCATTGTAAAAGAAGAGTCGCTTAGTTGAAGTGTATCATTTTTATTCCTGAATGCTACTAAAATGAATGTAAATATGATATATATGAATAAAATTCAAATTGTTGTTCTTTGTTTTATGAATTTGTGCTTCCATTATGTTGGTTTGGCTGTGTGACTGGGTAGTTTGATAAGACCCCCTAGTCTCAACTGTGTCAAGTAGTATCAGAGCATAGTTGTTTGCTGGGAGAAATGTTATTGAGGTAAGAGATGTGTTGAGAGGATAGGAAATGTGTTGGGGTGTGAGAAATTTCAGTAACTATAGAGAGTCATGAAAGTTAATTTTATGTGAGACATGTTGGTTGTCCTCCGATAGAGATGAAAGTTGGGTAGAAGGTGTACAAACTTCCTCCATAGTGTCAAAGTGGGTAGAGGGGGTTTTGAGAGGTGCATCTTCCAGGATTTTTGTTGGGTAGAGGATAGTTGTGTGTGAATTTTGTTGTAGGTATGAAAGAGGACCTGTAACTGCAGAGAGCATAGGCTCTAAAGTTTTTATGAGTTGATATGTGTCTGAAGGTGTGTGTGTGTGTAGGTTGCAGAAATTACAGATTGTGAGGTTATATGTGTGTGAAGATGGCAAAGAGGAAGAGTATGAGTTTATCCTTGGGTAAGGCTAAAAATTTCTTTTATTGAGAGAAAAGAAAGAATTTTAAAGGAACAAAGTTGGGAGAGATTTCAGAAAAAAGCGTGCAGAAATATCTAGAAGATTAGATGTCTTGGAGGAGAATAGAAAGAAAGAAAAGAAGAAAGGAAAGAAAATAGGTAAGTGTGAATCCCATTATTCTTCTAACAATGATTTTTTTGTAGAAGACATTATGTGTGCAAGAAAGGAAGACGAAGAAGAAAAAGAGGAGATTGCAACAACAGGAGCATGTCTTTTGGAAGGCATGGAAGATGTGGTGAAAAAATTTGCAGCAGAGGTCGAGGATGAGAAGGAGGATGCAATAGTTGTTGTGTGTCCTTTGGAGGACATGAAGTTGTTGGAGAATGAGATGCAACAAAGCACAAAACAACTTGGAGATGAGGAAGATGAAAATATAGTTGAGAATAAAGATGAAAAGATTGCAGCAGATGGTGATGAAGAAGATGTTGCAGCAACAAGGGAGAAAGAGATAATGATTGATTTTTCTACATTTTGTAATGAAGAAGTTGATGTTGATTTGTATTCAAACAAAATGATGAGAGTGGAAGAAGATGAGAAGGTCGAAGAGTGTGAGGAAGTGTAGATAGAAATATTTAATTTTCATATTATCGTCAATCCAAATTTGTATATAGGTGTCGAAGGAGATGGTGCAGATGCATATTAGTGGAGGAGGTCAGATCATGGTGGGTTGAATTTCATGAGAGGGAGAAGAGGAATTGAGAAAGGTGAGATGAGGAGGAGTGTTGAGTGGAATAGCATTTGGAGGAGTTCGAGCTATAGTGGACATAGGCCCACAAGAGGAAAGAGGAATGAAAAACATACTAGGTGGAGAAGGACGATACTTGTCCCAGCCAAATGTTGGAAGAGGTGAAGGAAGAAAGTTTCCAATGAACTTGCTATAGTGATGAAGTTTGTTGTAGGTTGTTTACAATCGGGAAGGGTAGTTCTACTATCTAACTCCATTTTGTGAGCCCATTCTCACAAACTTCTTGCTTGGCGTGTCTGATGCAGGAGCATCTGGGTCCACATGCAATCTTGCATTAACCAAAAATATTTCAAGTTTAGTTTTTAGTTTATGTTCAATTTTGTTGTCTTTCAGTTGGTTTTGGGCAGTTTTCTTCAAGAAGATTTTCAAGTTTAATTCGGTCAAGTTAATGGCCTCACCTTACAAAAGAGCATAATGGGTATCTATGGTTTTAACTTGGTGAAGTTTGGAATAAATTTAATGAGTTCAAGAGAGTTTCAACAAAGTTTGCAATTTGCAAACTAAGCTTTTCACTGAAACTACAAGTTCGCTAACTTCACTTTATGCCAAAAGAGTTGTCCTAGTTCTTCCTTTTCAAAAACTTTACAAGTTCATGAACTTTCACTTGTGCCAAAATTGTTTTACAAGAATTAAAGGTTTCTTTAAGGAAAGTTTCAACAAACTTTTAAGCTCGTGGACCAAATAAATTGCTGAAAGGGCATAGTTTTGGTGAACTTTTAAGTTCGTGAACCAAAGAAAATGCTGATAAGGAGTTTGAAAGTTCATGATAGTGTTGATTATCCAAAAGAAGCTAAGGTTTGGTTCGAAGTTTTATCAAAGTGCGGAAAAGGCATTATGAACACAAGGTTTTAGAGTTCAAGAGTTCACTGAATTACCGAAAGTTTGTACTTTTAGTAAAAGTTCAAGTTTTTGAACTTCATTTGTGCTGAAGGAAAGGCATTTCGGCAAAAATTCAAGTTCTCAAACCAAGTGTTCCATTGAAACAAGCTCATAGGTTCTAAAAACATCTGAATCACCATAGACAAAGAGCATTTATGAAGAGTATGAAGGTTCTACAAGTTACTGATTCACTAAAGGAAGAGTTATAAAGTTGTAAAATCCATTGAATTGCCGAAAGAGATTTATAAAGAAAGGAGTTCTTGATTTCACGAGATCATTGATTTACTAACTCACCAAAAAAGACTTTGTAAGAGGCAAGGTTTAGGAGTTTGCGAGTTCATCAATTCTCTGAATTGTCAAAAGGAATTTGACGATGAAATTTGAAAGTTCAAAGATCTATTGAAATGTTGAAAGGTGTTATTTTTAGCCTATGGATTGTAAACATTTTAATTGATCTTGTGACGATTCAATTTCTCAACAGTCAAAATAGTTCAACTTCCATAGTAAACGGTTTAACTTCCTCTATCTAGAAGTATAAAAGGGGTGGATGTATTTTGTTGGGGGAGTGACTTGGAGGAGAAAGAAAGCATTGTAAAAGAAGAGTCGCCTAGTTGAAGTGTATAGTTTTTATTCTTGAATGTAGCTGCAATGAATGTAAATATGATATATATAAATAAAATTCATATTGTTGTTCTTTATTTTATGAATTTGTGCTTCCATTGTGTTGGTTTGGTTGTGTGACTAGGCAGTTTGATAAGACCCCTTGATCTTGATTGCGTTAAGAACTCATCAAAGCTTATAGTCCATTTAATGTAATTTGTCTTAACCAAGTGCATGGTGAATGACCATTTTGGATAAAATTCTAAGGTGAACTTTTTGATATGATCTTATAATTTGGTTTCCCTACTACATTCTTCACTTTGAGTGCAACAAATACTAAGTGTTGATACTTGCACCATGTCATGCCTAGCTTGCCACCTTTGGATCCCTATAGTGCTCACTAATGGAGGGTGTAAAATGTAATTAGCAACTCACATTTAACTATTGGATACATGCATCATAGATTCACTATTTTTCATGAGGTGTTGGATAGGCTTTTGGGTGCAAAGACCTATTGGTATAGATGAGCTTCTTGCCTCCTCATATCATCCTATCCTTTGCTTTGCTTTCTAATGTCTATGGTTGTTTTTTGTCTATCTACTACTAGGTATGAATGAAAACATAGAGGTTCCACCCATATTCATGGCTTCCTTTCACTCCACCAAGCACCTAACTTTGAGAGCATCGATTGGATGAAACTAGATGTTGTGAAAGGTGTTGCACAATATATCAATAATTACATGTCTATTGGGAACCTGTGAGATGGTGGAGGAAGAAACACAATGCTACATAGGTGCATTGTGGATGGCCTTTATTTATTGGATACAATTGGAAACTTAGCGGTTAATGCTTTTATGGACCGTGTTGACTACTCAACTTTGTTGAGTTGCCATACAAAATACACTAAAGATACATGCTTGTATAAGAAAGGGTCCTTATTGTCGTGTCACTACAAAGCTCCTTGGGATTTGCAAATAGAGTCATCTATTATTCTTGTAGATAATGGTGATATGAAATATATTCTTTCTCATAATGATGAAAGGTTGAATCAACCTATTCTCTCTCACCATGCAATCCTTAAGTACATTACAAAATATGCTATAGAAGTTGAACGCCAATTAAAAACCTTTCATGATATGCTCAATTGTATCTCCACAGTTGTTGACTCTAATAGACTTGCTACAACCATGTTTTGCAAGTTCTTGATAAAGAGTGTAGTTGATCGTGATCTTAGTGCCTAGGGGTGTTGTCACATATTAAAACTACCACTAGTGGTATGTAGTGGGTCATTCTTGTCTTTGAATGTGAATAAGAAAAAATTTTGTCATGTTACTCCTTTGGTGATGGGCATGTTGAGGGTTTGACATTTGCGGATGCTTATATTGCTTGACCATCATCGTTGGAGTCCTTGTCACTAATTGATGTTGAGTAGAAATAGACATTTGTTAAATCTCACTCAAATATGTTGGAATTAAGGTGTCATCAACCTTGTAAATTCCTTGTTTATTTATTCCTTATTATTATTTGTAACCCAAAAGGGATGTTGAGTTTCACCAACAACGGTAAAAGGTATTTACTGGTCACTGTAATTCTGGAGTTACTGGCAGGAGTTATGGAGTTACATTTACTATTTGCATCATAAATAATGGTAAAAAGGTGATTTGGGAGAATCTAGGAGCCACCTTGAGGATTTGACTATTTTTAGGGTGTTATGACAATTGTCATAAGCTATAAGAGCATCTATGATAACTGTAAGTTGTCATAAGATTCTATGACAATTATGACAACAATAATTGAGGTGTAAGATGTTATTTTTGACCCTAGACACTCATGCATGGAAGATGATCTATGAGAGATGTAAGAGGTGGGTAAGAGGGACCATTAAATGTTTGATTGCATGCAAGATTGAGAATCCCAAGCTTGGGCGTCATCTTCTTGGTTCCTCATCTTCTATATATTGTGATGCATTATAAGTGTTGTTCATTGTGAGTTTTAGAATTGTATAAAGGTACTACTAAAATGCTACCAGATTGAAGGTTGAAGGAGAAATTGGAAGTGATATTGTATTGTATTCTCATATTTGTAGATTAATACAAGCTTGTGCCTCTCTTCTTAGTGGAGTTTTTTACCTGAAAGGGTTATCTCCACGTACATATTGTGTTATGTGTTCAGTTCTTTGACTGGTTCATTATGTATGTTGATGAGGTATAAACAACCTCATTTTTATAAGAAGCCATATAACCTGTTTGTCTTGCCCAATCACCCTAACCATGCCAATTTGTTTATTTTTAGAAGCAATATTTATCTATTTTTGATAAAATGATGTATAAATCTTTATTTTCCAATTAATTAAAATTAGCCACTAATGTTGACATAATTACGTGTAGAGCTATGTAATTATGCAAGGTTTCATGTACAGCCTAACGGAAGGAGTGGATTTCAAAGCAACTGAAGTCAGAGCACCAGAATTTGAGGGTGCTAGAAATTTAGGCATACATAATCATAGACTTTGTTAGCAATTCTATTATTTTCTATTGGGCATACTTAAGACTTTATGGCTCCACTTAGAGCCTTTAATGTGGTGAATTTCATAGACATCCAGTTAGTTTTTAATTTTGTTTTTCTTTAAATACTTCTTCAATGGCATTTACCCGCCATCTAAAATTTAGGATTTTGGAGTAGTGCAGTTTATATATGTAGTTGCTCAAAACAAGAATATATGTGTTATGTTGTGTTATGAGTGAAGACAATCTCTTTTGAAGTGATAATTTATAGCTATGTTATGTGAAGTACTGAATGTGATTTGAATTGATAATAGGATCTCCCAAGAGCTGGCCATTTGAGGGATTATAGAATAGATAAATATTTTTATTATTATGAATTGGTGTTGTTATTTATGTTTCGTGAATGTTCTGTTTAGATCAATGTCACTTCGTGTTTAGCTTTGTTATGTGTTCCTGCAGGTTGTGGTCTTTAAGTTAATGATCTTTGAAATTCTGTTCATTTGAAATTTCAGGAGCATCCACTTCATTCATAAATTTATTGTTAGTTATTGATTCAAAATGTCAAATGTGTTTTCAGTTAATAGTTAGATGCCTTTGTTTTTTTTTTAAAACTCAGTTAAAATGCAAGTGTCGATTCCTAGTTAGTTTATATGTTTTCTAGATTAAGAATTTGAATGCTTTCTAGTTTAAATTTTTTATGCTTTCTAGTTTAGATTATGTTTTAAGCTTTTCAAAAATTCAAAAAAATTGTTACTAAGTGAGATGTCCAAAAATACTCCTTATTGCATATAGCCTTGGACACTACCCGGTCAACATAACTGACTTATTTTCAACTAAAGTGTTAGGACCTTATGACAGCCTGTCACTTTTTGGCGCCATTGTCAGGGACCCTTCTTTTCTAGTGTTAATAGGGGACTACTTGGATACCTCTTTTAGAAAAAAAAATAGTTGTTAGACTTCTTTTTCTGCATGGTCAAGAAATGAGGTCCACACGGAAGATTCATACCAAGAACCCCCCCAATAGTAGTTCCAACCATAAACAGGGAGGTAGAAGTCTCAGCTAAAGAACTTTGTTATGAATTGATCAATCAATATCAACCTGAGACCTCCCAAAATACCCCAGAAGCTTAGCCATCAGACCAAACCTTTGAAGAGGAAAATATTCAACCATCAGACCCAATCTTTGAGGAGGAAAGCATTCATTTTAGCATCATAGTTGATCACAATGATAACCTTTCAATGGACGGAGAGAAAACCAAGGAGATGGTGATAACCCACAAAGAGCAGTACAGACATTTACCTATCCTATTGCTCTTGACAAAGATGACAATACACCCATGAAAAATATTTCACCTTCCATTTTACCAACCTTCAGAGGGTTATCGTCTGAAGACCCTGACTAGTTCCTTTTCGAGTTCAAATTCCTATGTTAGACATATGACTACAAAAATGATAATCATAAACTTAAACTCTTCCTCTCCACTCTGAGAGACTCTGCAATGCATTAGTTCATGGGGTTAGTTTCAGGATCAATAACCATGTGGGATGACATGGAGACTGTCTTTTTAGACAAATATCAGAGCTACTATAGAGTTAGCGATAGGAAAGAGAAATTGTTCAAACTAATCAAAAAGAAGATGAGAGCCTAGAATATTACCTTGATAAGTTCATCTTCTTATCCAAACGATGTGGCGAAGAGGCCATAAGACCAAAAAATTTGAAGACCATTTTTCTCAAGGGACTTGATGAGGATGCTAGGAGAAGCCTAGATTTAATGGGAAAAGGAGATGTGTCCCAAATTGAATTCGGTGATATCTCTAAGTTATGCAGAAATTTCTCCCAGACTCGTGGAGGTATCCGTAAATCTAGTCTTTTGAGGGGCTCAAATGAAATTGGTAAACTGCGAGAGGAAATAACAAATTTGAAAACTGACATTCTTGTTCAGCTAAACACCACTTTGGATGGAATACAGGCCAAAACACATAATCCTAAAACCTTATCCATCTACTATCCTAGGTGTCGAAACAAACATCTATTGAGAGAGTGTCTGTTGGACAAAGCTGACAATTGTCAAATTTGTGAAAAGAGTCATGCCACTGACCAATGTGAGATCCCGAATGCAATCAAAAATTCCAAGAAAATATCATCTCACATTAAGGAGGAGATCAATTTTGTGGGTCAAAGGCTTGGAGGGAACTTCTCTTATGGCCAAAATTCAAACCCCTCCTGGTAACCTCCAAATAATTGGAATAATAGTCAATGGGCGGCACCTTAGCCTCCAACACCATCTAATTGGGGACCTTACCCTTGGGACCACCTGAATGGGCAAATCAATCCTAGTGAAATCCTGAATGGCCAAATCAAACTCAACAACAATGGTATCCTCGAAATTCTACCCCTCAATGGAATCAAACTCCAAATCAGTTCTATCATGGACCAAGGAGAATGCCCAATCCATAGCAAAACCTCTTACTAGCACCCCAAAACACTCAACAAAATGAGCAGGTCAACCAACCACAACTCCTAGTGTAACCTATCCCTAATCCAAAGAATAACTGTCAAACCACACCAGTGTATTCCACAAAGCAGGAAAACATGGTTGGAGTTAACACTATCTATTATGGAAACCTGCAGTTGAGGTCAGGAAAAACACTCCAGTAGCCTACCATAGTTGAGATCTTTGATGAATAGAATGTAGAATCTGCTGAAGGAATAGAGACACCTTCCATACCTTTAGATAAAAACCTTGAGAGTAACCCTGAAAAGATTCTTCAACAGTCCTCACCTAAAACTTCCGAGTTACCTCAGAAAGGAGTTGTCAAACATCCAACAAACCTTTTGAAGAAGGATTCCACCTTGAAAAAGAGACCTTAAGCACCTTTTTCAGATTGCCTCAAAGAGACCCCCTGAAAAACCCTCTGGAATTAACCTTACCCATTGAAACCACATTAATACAAGAAATTAAACGACTCCATATCAAGATTCCATTGCTACAAGCAATTAAATAAATTCCTGAACTAAACCAGCTAGTCAAATATTTCTGCATAAAAACACCAGGAAGGAAAAAAGAAATAGATTAACATTGTGCACATCAATGGATACTTAGCTAACCTTCTTGTTTGGAAAAATCTCAACCCAAAAATATGGTGACCCAGGCAGTCCACTCATAACAGTGACAATCAACGATGTAGTAATTTACCTAATGCACTCGTGGACTTGGAAGCAACCATCAACGTCATGACGGTGGACATTATGGAAAAATTGGGGCTCACTGATCTACATTCCACAACCACCATATTGCAAATGGAAAACCAATCCATAGCTATTCCCAAAGGTGTCTTAGAAAATGTTCCTATCAAGGTTGACAATTGGGAATACCCAGTGGATTTCTAAGTAATCTAGTCCCTCACGCCCAAGGATAGTTACCCATTAATACTGGGTAGACCTTGGTTGGCTACAGTTGCAGCCAAAATTGATTGCAAAGTAGGAGGAATGACCATTTCAAATGGCCCCAATAGAAAACACTTATTCCTATATACCCTTGCTCAACCTACTGCACATAAACAAGTTTGGGTTGATGAACCAAATGGTTTTGACAAACAAGAGAATCTAGCCTCACTTGCTATGGTAGTCATCAAACAACACGGTGAAGAATTGGAAGATGAATTGGAAAACAACATGCAAGATCTTGTCATAGATCCACGTGATGAAGAAATTTTAGAAGTAGAAGAGATCTTAGAACACCCGATCCAGACTGATGATATCAAACATAGTTACACCAACTTCACAGTGTTACCTTGTCCTCTAGCTAATATCATTCTGAAAACATATCACTTCTTTGAAGATATTGCTAGATTCCACAGAATTATACCGCATAGTTGTCCTCTTAACACCTTAACGAGAGAAGTTCATACTGTCACCTCCAACTACCCCGGAACCAAAACTATCATGTTACTACTAGGAAAGACCTTAAATATTAACAGTTGGTTGACAGAGGCAGATGAACTCAAGTTATTTGATGTTTTGGTAAATAGATCCAAAGCTTTTTCTTGGGATTATATAGACATGAGAGAAATATACCCAAGTGTTTGTACCCATCACATCTATATTGAAGATGTTGGACTTGTTCGTCAACCACAATGAAGACTCAACCCTACTCTCAAATACATTGTTAAAATAGAGATTGAAAAACGCCTACAAGTAGGATTCATCTATCCCATCTCTGATAGCAAATGGGTTTCACCTCTAGTTGTAGTCCCAAAGAAAAATGGGAAGTGGAGAGTGTGCGTTGATTATAGAGAGCTCAATAAAGCCACCTATAGAGATTACTTTCCTTTACCTTTCATAGATCAGGTCTTGGATAATCTAGCAGGAAGGAAGTATTTCTCATTTTTGGATGGATTCAATGAATATAACCAAATACAAGTAGCAACAAAGGACCAGGACAAAACAACTTTTACCTGTCCCTGGGGAACATTCGCATATCGAGTTCTTTCCTTCGATCTATGTAATGCTCCTCCAACATTTCAGAGAGTTGTTTTAGCCATCTTTGTTGAGATTGTAAATGATTGTGTGGAACTCTATATGGATGACTTCACAGTGTATGGTTCCACTTTTGATGAAGCTTTTAAAAATTTGGACAAGCTGTTGTAGCAATGTGAGGATCATCAGCTATCCCTGAGTCACGAAAAATGTTTAATAATGGTAGAATAGGGGATAGTGTTGGGACACCACATCTCACCTAAAGGGATAAAAGTAGATCCTAAGAAAATTGAAGTGATACAACAACTAGAGACTCCAAAGAACCAAATTGATGATAGAAGTTTCTTAGGACATGCTGGATATTACCGAAGATTCATAGAAAAATTTAGCAAGATTGTAGCTCCCATGCTCTCCCTGCTCCAAAAAGATATAGACTTTGTTTGGATAGTAGAATGCCAAACATCCTTTGAGATCATTAAAGAGAAACTCATTTTTGCTCCAGTCCTACGTGGACCTAACTGGAACCTTCTTTTCCATATTTACGCAGATGCTTCTAATGATGCTATTGGAGTAGTTTTAGGACAGGAAGATGAAAATGGAGGGAAATATGCCATATATTTCATCAGTAATAATTTGACTCCCATAGAATGAAACTACACCACTATAGAGAAAGAATTCTTAGTTGTGGTTCATGCAATCAATAAATTTTGACATTACATTATAGGGTATAAAGTAGCTGTGTTCACAAACCATTCAACTATCAAATACCTAATGGACAAACCTACAATAAATGGAAGAATAATCAGATGGTTATTGCTTCTCTAAGAATTCAATGTGACCATCATCGATAAACCCAGAAATTTCAACGTAGTCGCAGACTTCTTGTCCTGAATCAAACAAGACAATGGAGATTGTACCCCTATACAAGATGAATTCCCAGATGAAAATTTATTTGCCATCTCCATTAAAACCCCCTGGTTTGCAGACACCAAACTTTACATCAAAACAAAAGAAATTCCTCATTCAGGAGAGTGCTTAGTTCAAATAGATTAATGGTATGTTATTCTGATGTGACCCTGATCTGGTTTTACAACGTTGTGTCAGATCAGATGAAACATACAACATCCTCAGAGCCTGCCATGATGATCCCTCTCGAGGTCATTACTCTGCCAAGAGGACGTCCCATAAAATCTTAGGTGTAATATATTATTGGCTCTCTATGCATAAAGATGTAAAAAACTATGTTCGTTGCTATGATGAATGCCAACAAGTAGGAAGACCCACGGAATCCATTGAGATGCCTCTGCGGTCGTAGGTAGTTTTTGAACTATTTGAAAAGTGGGGATTGGATATCATCGGTCCTATAGACCCCCCTTCACAGGGTAAAGAATACATTCTAGTCTGCACTGACTATCTTACTAAGTGGGTAGAAGTCCAAGCACCGAGAGTTGCTAGGGAAGAACAAGTTGCATACTTCCTGTATAACAGGATTTTTCTCAAATTTGGATCCCCTAGATCAATTGTCACAGATCAAGGACCCCAGTTTATGTCCAAAGTTTTGCTAGCCTTTACTGATCATTTCTAGTAATCCATAAGAAATCATCTCCTTATCACCCACAAGCAAACGGTCAAGTGGAAGTCACTAATAGGGAGCTTGAAAACATTTTGACAAAAATAGTTTCATCAGGAAGAAGAGACTGGGCCAGAAATTTACCTGAAGCCATTTGGGCCTATAATACAACCTGGAAATCAACTATCAGTCTTACTCCTTATGAGTTAGTCTTTGGGAAGAAACCTCTTCTATCCATTGAATTTGAACTTCAAATGCTTAGAACGACAATGGAGGTAGGCCTGGACCTTGATCGAGCCTAGGTTGAAAGAGTCCTACAGCTTACTGAATTAGATGAACTCCATCTAGAAGCTATTCACCATACCAAGTTAGTCCAACAACAACAAAAGCCTGGCATGTTAAACATATAAAAGAAATAGAGTTCCATAATGGGGATTGGGCACTATTATTTGATTCCGGATATAAAGATTAGAAAGGCAAACTAAGAACTCATTGGTTGGGTCCATATTCAAGATTTCTGAAGTATTTCCAAACATAGTAGTGCAACTTAAACCCATTGATGGTGACACTCAAACTCTCTTAGTCAACGGTCATCAATTACAAATCTACCACAAACCTATTAACAAAGAAGAATTTACGTGAATGGTAGAAATGCAAGGAGAAACCCAATGTATTGACTCTGCTTCGACAGAGGTAGTATAACCCTCTGAGTAGTTTTAAAAATAAAAAATCTAAAAATAAATAAATAATTTTTTTATGTATTTATGATTATTTCGGAGCATTCTTATTGTATCTTCATCTTTGTACTTGTCTAAATTTCATTATTGTTTTATAGAACTTCATCTTTGAATAAGTACCAAATTTTGATGCATCTTTCAGCGATGATTCAGAACTTTGTTCTTTCATTCTAGCTGTATCTTTCAGCGATGCTCTAGAACTTGTTCCTTCATGTTGTTCCTGAATTTTGATGCATCTTTTAGTGATGCTCTGAAATTTTGGTCTTTCATTCTGGCTACATCTTTTAGCGATTCTTCAAAACTTGTTCCTACATTCTGATGCATCTTTCAGTGATGCTCTGGAATTTTGTTCTTTCATTCCAGCTACATCTTTTAGTGATGCTCTAAAACTTGTTCCTTCATGTTGTTCCTACATTCTGACGCATCTTTCAACGATGCTCTGGAATTTTGTTATTTCATTTCGGCTACATCTATCAGCAATGCTCCGGAACTTGTTCCTCCATTTTGTTTCTGCATTCTGGCTGCATCTTTTAGTAATGCTCCAAAATTTTGTTCCTGCATTCCAACTGCATCTTTCAACGATGCTCCAAAATTTTGTTCCTACATTCTGACTACATCTTTCAGTGATGCTCCAGAATTTTGTTCCTACATTCTGACTGCATCTTTCAACAATGCTCCAGAATTTTGTTTCCGCATTCTAGCTACATCTTTCAGCGATGCTCTAGAATTTTGTTCCTACACTCTGGCTACATCTTTCAGTGATGCTCCAGAATTTTGTTCCTACATTCTGACTGCATCTTTCAACAATGCTCCAGAATTTTGTTCCTGCATTCTAGTTGTATATTTCAACAATGCTCTAGAATTTTGTTTCTGCATTCTAGCTACATCTTTCAATGATGCTCTAGAATTTTGTTCCTATACTTCGACTGCATCTTTCAGTGATGCTCTGAAATTTGTTCCTACATTCTAGTTGCATCTTTCAATGATTCTCCAAAACCTTTTTTTCATAATTCATTCCATGGGCATATTTTTTTGATGTTCTGGATTCGTGATTCCCCTTCTTTGCAAATGCTTTGACATCCTCAAAAATATACCCATTGCCATCACCAAACTTTTCCATACCAACGCCACCTTAGAAATTCACGCCCTATATTGCATCTCTCACCATAATAAATGATATTATTGTGACAATCTATCGTCATAATAATTAGAACACTTTTAGCCACCCCATCTTTATCAATAATAAATCCATTACAACCATTTACCATCCCATCTGAATCTAATAACAACGTCGTCTATGATGCAATTACGTCAGCATAAATGAGGTGACTTTCAAATCAATAACGAAACGTAAAGTACGTACATCTTTTGTCTTAAGTAGGTAAATTATTGTGAATAAAATTAAATAAATTGACACATTCCTCCTCTTTTCCAAATTTAGTAAATTGTGCGAACTGTACCTTCAGTGGAAGAGGTGGCAGTTCATTCATTCCATTCCATGCAAGGTAATAATTAGATATAGTGCAGTTGAATGCCATGACTTAATCTGTGTCCTATCAACATTATCAATGTACAAGTGGCCATAAAGATTGAGTTTCGCTTAATCTGCATATTAGTTTGTCTGAAACAATTCTCACCTTGGTGTACCATGAAGTTTAGTAGACACTCAGCAAAATTGCCAGCAGGGGATAGAATGGGAGGAGTAAAGTGCAAATCAAAGCCAACTTCTGCAGAAAAATTATTAGCACTTAATAATATTTCAGAACTATTTCAAAGGGTGGGATGGCTAGAGTTCATGAAAAAGTTTGAGGAGCATAATACACAACTAGTTAAAGAGTTCATAGAGAACATCTCAAATTGACAGTCAATTGTAAGAGGGAAGAAATTTAAGGTAAGTCCCTGAACTATTTCTAGCTTATCTGGTATTAAAAATGAAGGCTTGAATCTATCAGAAACCACAAATATTTCCTACCAGAAATTGATAGAGCTTTTCTTAAGGGAAGGGGAACCTTGGCCATTATTAGTTGTAAATACCCAGGGTCAGAATAAAGGGTTTCAAATAATGTCTATTGCAAAGCCATGGAGAATGGAGGTAGCCTGGATAATTAAGTACTTCACATGTGAGGAGCAATGTGCTACCCTAGTCGGTCCTCCCTGTTGAATTACACCGGACAACTGAAAGGGGGGGTGAATTAGTTGTCACAAAAACTAAGCTTCATATGAATATCAAACCATTGATAACTTAATTACTTATAATCAGATTTAACCATGAAAGTATGAAACCATAAACTTAATCACAATCACATATCCAACACAGTAGACACTAGATTTTTATGTGGAAAACCCTAAGAGGGAAAAACCATGGTGGGTGTTGTATAGGAAAACTAATGCATTGTAGACTAAAACAAAATCTAGGGTTAAACCTAACTGAATAGTCCACTCTATCATTGCATTCCTACATTAAATTATCGACCAGAGAGCATAAGATTATGATGATGCTCGCACTATATATGCCTTCAAGACTCATTTCTATCCTAAACTATCTCATACAAACTTATTCTAGCCAACTTAATTGACTGCAGTTTACAGAAATGAAAGAACAACAAAAATAGTTAAAAACCTAGTTGCTACATGTACCCCCAGCATAGGCTGAAAATGGCTATATTCAACAAAGAATCACATAATTAACTTGAAATACATAGAATGAGAAAAGACTTAACACTAA
This sequence comes from Cunninghamia lanceolata, assembly GCA_027924645.1. NCBI lineage: Eukaryota > Viridiplantae > Streptophyta > Pinopsida > Cupressales > Cupressaceae > Cunninghamia > Cunninghamia lanceolata. Next base: position 24,038,685 of record BSBN01000261.1, on the reverse strand, counting down.
CCTCCGGAGGACTTCAATAAGGTATTCTATTCATGAATCACAACTATTAGAAATAGCAATCACGATCTCTCACTTACTTCAAAATACAATGTATAAGATAACATGAAATAGTCTAAATAGAAATGCATAAATAAATAAAGGAATGAATGAAGCGAGAGTTAGCACCTTGAGTGGCCATCTCAGGGAACTATCTCACTTCTTCTGGAAACTAAATCTACTTCAGATCTTCACACATTTTCACAACATTCAGTTGAATTCAATTCATATCAAAGATAGAATCTCCTTTAGATTTTATTCAGAATCAAAACATGTCTGGAATAATAGATAATTGTAAAAATAGAGTAACAACTATGTAGATAGAAAGTAAAAGAAATAACAGCTAACCAATCAACAAACTCATCCCCTAACTTATACAAAAGTGGGAGAGTTGTATGCAAACTTCTAACTAATTGTGATCATCAATTCATCCTTGGATATTAGGATATGGTTTTGAGATCAACTTATTAACTATCTAGAACAAAGGAAACAGAGTCCTATTTGAATAGAAATCCCATGCAATGGCTTATGAATGCAAACACATAAGCTGCGGTTAGACTTCTAAAACAAGTCTTCTTCTTCCTTTCATTTATTCTTCCATGATGACCATGTTCATCTCCATCGATCTTCATTTCTGGCACTTGGACTATACTTTAATCAATTCCCTTGTTCTGCACTCTGCTACAATGACTCCTTCCCAGATGTTATGTGTTTGCTGCACAAGGTTAATTATTCCAACATATATAAACAAAATAACCTTTCATATTAAACTTATGAAATCCTATCTATATTACATGCATATCAATAATTTAAAACATCCACTTGAGAATATAATCACCATATTCCATTTATCATCATAGGTTAAAAGTCTCTGGGAAGTATATGTGAAACAACATATAACAAAGATAATGTCTATAAGGTTCTTGCATAATCATGTAAAAAGGTCTTTAAAACATATAGAAACATTATAAAAGAAAGTCAATATTTCAACCCAACAGGTGTTAGCCCACAAAAATATGAGTTATAATAATACTGAAAAATAGAGGCTCACTACCCAAATTGCTCATTACAAAGAATGAATCACTGCCAAAGTGGTGAATTGATTAAGTACCATCTACCCCATGCCAAGATTTAGTTTCATTGAAGAACAATGTAACTTCTCTGATCTTCTCTTTCGCACCTTCGCGCTTATCTCTTCATCTTTGTAATGAAATAACTTGTAACAATGGAAGAAGATAATATGAAATATTCTACAAATACTTGATAATAACTGAGAATAATAGGCCACTTCGAGGGGGCAACCTCCAAATATCTCCAATGAGAACACACTTCACAATATATGATGAAATAAGACTCATATCCTCCTATATATACCTAATTATGCTTAGGATGAATAGACACACTCCTATATAACACCTAGTTTGACCTATCTAACTAAATAATAATATAATAACGATAACATGACTTAATTAGGAGTTAAGATAGCCATAAGATGACTATTCATAACCCTATGTACACCAATATTAAGGGCATAGCATGCCCTCCCTCTTTAAAGAAGCATTGTCCTCAATGCTAATCAAGTGTGGATTCTTCTGAATGAACTCCTCGTCCTCCCATGTGGCCTCGTCAACTGGTAAATTCTTCCATTGGATGAGATACTCAGTGAGGGTTCTATTCCTCAGCTTCTTTGTGCGTGTTTGAAGAATGCACTCTGGTTCCAATATGATTCTTCCTTCTTCATCAAGCTCTGGTAACATTGTCGTGGATGGACTTTTGAGTCTACTAGCATTCTCCAAGATAGAGATATCGTAGAAACGTTGTATGATTTTTTATTTAGGTAACCTCAATTTGAAGTCGATGTTGTCAATCCTTGTGGAACCTTTATGAGGCCCATACAAATTAGGTTCCCTCTTGTGATATGAAACTGTAACTACTTTCTTGAAAGGTGAAGCACGAATCTTTGTCTTTTGCACTTCCATTGACAATAATTGAGCCACACCTTTATCTACGTCTTTTTTTAGTGACATTTGGTGTGCACTTACCGATTGTGGACTCTTTGCACGTAAACCTCGTAGCTCATATTTTTTTATCCCCAAAGTAGAAGCGAATGAATAGTTCCTAGAAATTCATCTCAATAGTGCCCAAGGTTGTAAGCCATTGAACTCCCAAAATAATGTCTACTCCAGCCATGGGTATAGCAAACATAGGGCTATCTATCATGTAGTCTCCCGTTGTGAGTTTAATACTATGGCATTTCCCTAAACAATTGATTGTACCACCATCTGCAATCATAACCTGGAATTCAAGGGTAGGGTAGACAAAACAATTTAACTTTGCTGCTAGTTGCTTGTTGATGAAGTTATGTGTACTCCCCGAGTCAATCAATACTGTCACTATTTGTTTTTTAAGGAAACCCCTTACCTTGAGTATTTGTGGGTTATTACTACCTGATAGTGCATGACAAGAGATGGTTGGTTGGACATCTTTAGAGTCCTCTACCACCACCACTGGATCTTCTTCATCATAGGTAGCCTCAATATAGAACAACTTCTTCTCATCACATTTATGTCCTTTATGATATTTTCCATCACAGTTGAAACATAACCCTTTGGCCTTTTTTTCCTCCAATTGTTGAGGTGTCAACCTAATAGGATGAGTAAATGATGATGCAAGAGCCTTGTCAACTTTGTTACTAGGCAATTCTTCCCTTCTATTAGCCAAAAAAATTTCCTCCACTTGTCTCGCCATAATCATTGCTTCAGAGATAGAATTTGGACAAAACATGTGTACCTCATGTTGAATGTGATCCTTGAGACCACCCAAGAATAAATCATTTAAGTTCTCCTCTATAATTATATCCACTCTTAAAGAAAATTTTTGGAATTGTTGAATATAATCCTTAACTGATCCTGTTTGTTGAAGTTTAGCTAGTTGGCTAAAGAAGTTGTCTGTCACACTATTGCTATATTGTGATTGTAGTTCTTCTATAAAAATTGACCATGAGACGGTGGGACCCTCTTTCCTCTGATGAGTACAAAGCCAATGATACCAAATGAATTGTTCTGGTTCTAGATATAAGGAAGCCATTGTGACCTTTTGTCCATATGGGATTTGATGTACTTCAAAAAAATTCTCCATTTGGTTTATCCATGTTAGAGGACCCTTGCCATCGAACTTGCGCATATCCACCTTTGGAAACAAATTCCTAGATCCCATAGGAGTATTAAAATTTGTGTCAGTTTTAGCTGACTTGAAGGTTTCACCTTGGTTGCTTGAGAACTCCTTTCTTGGTTCATTCATAAAGGCGCTTAACATGCTTCGTATATCTGATATATCTCCTCTTAGCTCACACATATCCCTCTTAATTGAGGAAACCTCTTCTTTGACCTTACTTATTTCCTCATTGGGATTACTATCCTCTATTGTTTCCCCATCCTTATCAGAGGATTTCCCCAGTGTGGCAGTGTTCTTTTTGCCTCTTGTTGCAAGCCCCATCATGATGGAAACCAATATTTTTGAAATAAATCACACAAATGAAATGTAAATTCTCTAAAAAATTTATTGTAACTTACTAGGGCCAAGATACCACTTACCCAAAAAAAACTCCAAAAAATTAGCAAATTTGCAGCCTTGAGAGCGAATTTATTGGAAACTCTAATTTTGCAATAACTCACTTTTTTTTGCTTCAATTTCACTAACCTTTGGATTGTAGGCTCCTCTATTATGTCTTCAAAAACCCAATACAAATTATTCTCTAATTCAATAGGATGTGAGAGATACGTAGATCTCAAATAAATTGTGTAGAAATCATAATTATGTAATAATTCGCTCAAATCTACTCCAATTCCTCTGAAATCTACATCAAGGTCAACATTACATTCATCAACCATTGGAACATTCTCCAAGGTCGGCATTACAAAACATACATAGAAATAGGTCTAGACCTATTACAAAATTTAGCTAAGGAAAGATGTAGAGAAGTATGATGAACATGCCACACCATAGCTCAAACTCAAATGTAATCCTCCATGCCACAACATGCTTCTACAATCTTCAATGCATCTCGTCAAATAGTGAAATCAACCAAGTCGGCCAAGACTGGAGTTAACACTATGTCTTCTAAGAACATTCTTCTTTCACGATCCAAACTTCTCTTTGCAGACCAATCCAAAGGTAGGAACACTATTAGGAGACATCCATAAGCACATTGTAATCACTAGGAACAACCGCACGATCTCTAACCACTCTGTCAAGAAGATTCTTCAAACTGGAGCACAAGAACAACACTATTAGCTACTGTCATAAAGAAAGGATAGCTTGCAGACCACCAAATCATGAACAATTGGAATTGAAAGAACTTAACATCATCTCAGACTTATCTCTAGAACCGCAGATCAAAATACTTCAATGCAGAGGAATGAAGAGCATAATACTTTCTCCCTGTCTTTGCCAAACATACAGAAAAAGTTTTCACTCTAGTGAACATAACTCACTCAATTCTTCATACCGAAGGCTCAAACTCAGAACATAGCATCTTCAGATGGACTTATAAATAACTTCCAATCCATAGACAAAGATATTCATTCTACAGGAAATGCAGAGCAATCTCTTTGACTGTTCTTTTATATGCAATACATTGTTTCCACTGCAACTTACTATTTCTACCAGAGAAGCTAATTTTCTCAATATCCTCAAAATCAAGATTAGTTACATAAGTAAATACAAAGCATCTTACTCATTACAAGCAAACAACAAGATAGGAGCACAGTTGACACCAATGACAACACAGATATGTTGACATCAATGACAACACCGATTAGGCACATACTTGCAACAATCTCCCCCTTTGTCATTGATGGCAATGACAAACTGTAAAGACCATCAAGACATGATTCTCCCCTTTCTCTTTACACATCTACACTTTTTTTTCTAATTCTTTCACTTGATTTCTCTCCCCCTTTAACATCAATGGCAAAGGGCACATACTTGCACTCTGCTGCTCTGATCAAATTTGAACTTCTGCAACCAATTCTTTTGTCATCATTCAGCTACTCCCCCTGAGAGGTAGCTCTCAAAACATCAATCCAGATCAAAGAGTGAATCTTTGGGCTCCATTGGACTGATGCATTCCTTTTCATCTTAGTTCAGAGCTGGAGGGGTAATGACCCCTAATTTTTTCTTGAGATATTCAAAAGTATTCCAAAATATTTTCTATCTGATCCTTTGTGGACACATATTCCAACTTAACTTCATTCTCTGTCACTTTTCCCTCAAAAAGTGCTACCTTATAGATATATGCTTTGTTCTTGAGTGCATCACTGGATTCTTGGAAATATTTATGGCACTTGTATTGTCACACATGATTGCAATTGGATCTTCATAAACAACTCTTATATCCTTCAAAGTCTGCTTCATCCATAACACTTGAGGACAACAACATGATGTTGCAATATAATTTGCTTCTACTGTTGATAAAGAGATTGAATCTTGCTTTTTTCTCAGCCATGAAACCAATCTATTTCCCAAAAAGAAGGCACCTCAACTTGTACTTTTCTTGTCATCAACATCTCTAGCCCAATCATCATATGTATAATCACTACTTCTTAGTGTGTTCTTTTGCAACCCTTGTTCTTGTCAGCCACCAATGGTTTGATCTTCAGTATGATGCTCTTGCACAAGTCCTATGGGTCTTAAAAATCCCTTCCAGAGCTTCTTCATCCTGCACTTTCTTTCCTTTTTCTTCATTGCTTCATGAAGACACAACTAGTTCATATCCATTCTCCTCTGAGTTCATTAGGTACTTTCAATCATCATGAAAACTTCCTCTGTACTGGGAATAATTTTGTTTTATCAATCTAGACTTTTTGCACAATTCTTCTTTTATCCTTCTCAAATATAGTCTCAGTCCTGACATAGAGTTTTGTTGTTGATCCTTGACCGTGTCTCTTTATGCTAAGTCATTAGAATCAATCTTTTGATCGGGGAGGAAAGATTTTCAATAGGGCTCCCCTTAATCCATCTAGCTCCTAATTTACTTCCTGGAGGAAATATCTACACCAGAAGCTTGTGTAAACCCATCCTTGACTTCAATCATATCTTTCTTGATCCAGATCTTACCCATTTCTTTCTTAGTTTCAATCGTATCAACTTTTTCCTTTCCCTTATCATGTTTCTGCTCAATTTTCCTTTCTTCAGGATAGTAGTTTCTTTTCATGGTGCAGTCACAGTAGGAGGGTTCACAGAATGAATTGTCTGGACCATGCAACAAGAGTAAACACAACGGAAACACGTCAAAGAAACAAAGCATATGCAGATTCAGTCATTCAATATATCATAGAATTCAAATAGAGATCAGTCGGCAACATGCGGGCTTACAATTAGGGCTCATAGGCCTAATTACATAAATGCACAAGATAAGGATTTGAAGCTCCCTTCGCACAAAATCCACACTAAGAATTATGAATCAATTGCTAACTATTTTCCTAAGGATCTATTACATCATTATATATCTAATCCGGACCAATAAATTCCTCCGCATCGACCAAGGAAGATCACAAATTCCAAAGAAGAGATGTAACGTGTACACACAGATAGGTTGGAGCTAAATGCATAGAACACTTTCGGTAAATGAATGGAATGAAGTGCGGATCTCCAAGGAAGGTCAGCCATGAACCAAGGATCATCTACTGATGTGTCATTAGGCTCCAAGGATTAGGAAATGCTTCCGTAAGTTTCTCCTTCAGCTGATTGCCAGTGAATATCAGGGTGCTCTACTCTGAGAAACAAGAATCTTCTGATAGTGATATACTTCCGGTATTAACATGCAGACTTCTGAATTCAGGATATGATGTTCATGAATGAATGTAGATGCTAAATCCAACTCCACAGGATCTAAAATACTACTAGACTAGAAATACAGGATCTACTCTAACTGAACTGCCTGAACTGAACTGCGATATGAAAGAACTAAAATGCAAACAAACTGAAATGCAAATGTTTTTGGTTGATGCAAGATTGTTCTTGAACCAGGGATGCTCATGCATCAGACATCTGGGGTTATTGAAAAATTGAGCCCCTCACTTTGCTAGGGCTAGGGGAGAACCAAGATGGTCCATCTCAACCTGAGAAATCCATGATGAATCTTCTTTCGGTCTGCCTTTCCACTTCACAAGGTATTCTTTGTATTGTCTTCCTCTAGTGTTGTGTCCAACTCTGTTGTCCAAAATGTTTTCAATCTATTCCGGTGCTTGTTGTGGTAACTGCTTCTTCAAGTCTTCTTCCATGATGCCACTGAACTCTGCTTCATGATACTGATAAAGATCTATAATGTTGAAAATAGGTGATATACCCAATGTCTCTGGTAATTCCACTTCATATGCATTTCCTGAGTATCCTACAAGGTCCAAACTTCATCTTCAACTTGTTATACGTCCCAACTAGAAATCTTTCTTTTCTCAAGTATACCATCACTTCCTCTCCAACTTCAAATTCTTTATGTCTTCTCTTCTGATTAGCCTTTTCCTTATACTTACTATTCATATTCTCCAAATGCTTCTTTATCTGATTATGCACTGTCTTCATATGATCTACAAATTTTTCTACTTCCGCACTTCTCTTTTCTTCTGTACTGATGTCTCTTAATTATGTAACTCCTCTAGGATTTACTCCGGTAACAATCTCAAAAGGTGTTCTTCCGATACTCGTATTTACTAAATTATTGTATCCAAACTCTTGTGAAAGAATCAAATCCCAACATTCGGTCTTCTCTCCAACCAAACATCTCAACAAGTTTCCCAAACTCCTATTTACTACCTCTGTCTGTCCATGGGTCTATGGATGAAAAGTTGAATTGAACTTTAAATCTGTCTTCATCTTCTTCCAAAGTGTCCTCCAAAAGTATCCAACAAACTTTGTATCTCTGTCTGAAACTATACTCTTAGGTAATCCATGAAATCTCACAATCTCTTTGAAAAATAGGTCAGTTACATGCATTGCATCAGTTGTCTTCTTACAAGGTATGAAATGAGTCATCTTTCAAAATCTATTAACCACTACAAATATTGAATCATGTCCTTTCTGTGTCTTCAGCAATCCCATCACAAAATCCATGCTTATGTCTTCCCAAGGTCTCTCCGAAACGGTCAAAGGTTTATACAATCTAGTATTTTGACTACTCCCTTTTGCAACTTGGCAAACTCTACAACTCTGCACAAATCTCTGAACATCCTTATTTATCTGAGGCCAAAAGTAATTTTCACTTACCAAATCCACTGTCTTATCAATGCCAAAATGTCCTGCCAATCCACCACTATGCTTCTCCTTGATCAAATTATCTCTCGTTGAACTTCTAGGTATGCTCAACTAACTTCCTTTGAACAACATATCTTCTTGAATGAAATAGTCTAACCACTTACTTCTATCTGTCACAACAAGTTCTTTACATGCTTTCCAAAGTTCTACAAAATCAATGTCTCCCTCATACATGTTCTTCAATTCATCAAAACCCAACACTTCAACTCTCATCTCTGTCAACAAGTTTCTTCTCCTACTCAATGCATCAGCAACTTTGTTTGATTTACCACTCCTATGCTTCAACATAAAAGTATAACTCTGCATGAACTCTACCCATCTCATATGTCAATGATTCAACTTACCTTGATTGTTTAAATATTGCAAAGCTTGATGATCTGTATACAACACAAACTCCTTAGGCAACAAGTAATGTCTCCACTTCTTCAAGGATTGAATTAGGGCATAGAACTTTTGATCATAAACTGAATATCTTCTCCTTGCATCATTCAACTTATCACTGAAATAAGCTACAGGTCTACCTTCTTGACTTAACACTACTCCTATTCAATTTCCAGGATTTTATGCTTATTGACACTACTGGAAAATACAAAGCTAACTGCTGGCCTATGCATATCTTCCCTCTTGGAGATAATGCCCCAAGTCAAAGTAATCTGCTCAATTGGACTAATCTCTGCATTAGAAAGTCCATGCTGTTAGCAGAAGACAGAAGAATATGGCATCAGTTAGAAGCAGTTAAGAATGAGAAGGCACATCTTAGTAATCAAGCAAATTTCCATACTTTAATCTCTACTCTGGAAAAGTTAGAAAAAAGACTTACTGACGAGTGGGTAGCCACCGTTAAGAAAGATCTTAATGAGTTAAGAGATAATTATAATGAGTTTAGACAAAAAGCAGAGATATGGAAACTAGAACAAGATGCTGCTATGGAAAGACAGAGAGATCTTTTGCAAAGGGTTAGGAATGAAGTTAAACTAGACTGTGATGTTTTAGGTTCTCAGATAAATAGTGCTGATCTGCATATCAAGCACAATGGACAAAGGCTCACTGAAGTTTCAAATGAAGTCCATTCAATCACACAGTCTCAATTGTTAATAGGGGATTCTGTTAAAAAAGAATCTGCTGAAATTCAGACCACTATAACGACAGAGTCTCTTTCTATTCAGACTGCTTACCAGGCAGCAAGACATCAGCAAGTGGTCAAGATAAAGAATTTCCCATCAAGTGCTAAAGGGTATGTCAAGGCCCAGTATGAAGGACCGCACTTGCAGACTCAGGTTAAACCTCCTAAAATCCAAAAGGTTTATGATCCCTCAACAGGACAGCTAAGAGATAGCATACCTGAAGAAAGACAATAGCCACCATCACAAGGAACTGTGAATATGGCTCGTGGATCAGGAATTTGTCATTTGCAGCTTAGATTTGGTATCAGAGCCTATGGTGATGATCTTATTGCATGTTGTTATCGTTGTTGCCTAACCATAACTCCACAATAATCTCTTTCTTTCAATATCTGTATTGCTCCTTGTATTCGGCTCTCTATATTGTCTCAGATTGTCACAGTGTGTTGTAAGTCCTGACAGTAAGTCCCACTAAAAGCCATGTGGAAGGCGTAAAGGGCAGCGAAGGCAGTTATCTGGTCTTTTGAGCACAGATTTGAGCGCAAGTGCGAGCGCAGATGGATCTTCCTAGTTCTAGCGATTCCAATCCAGGAGGCAGCGTCGACCTAACAGCAGATCGCAATACTGAAGTTAAGTTTACCAACTTCTTTGCAAATAATGAAAGTGCTTTTTCTACTTCTGAAGTTTCATGTAATGCTTTAGAAGATGTCTCTACTGTAGGAGTAGGTCCTGAGAAACCTTTCAAGGTTCCCAGAATACCAGCTCATGAAATATATAGAGATGTACCAAAAGGTCTTATTGATATGTTGAATAATAAGAATATAGGTCTTAAAGATTGGTTTGGTTACAAGACTTCACAGAACTGTCATGTCGCTGAGTTACAGCATGTAGTTAAAGGAGGTAGTCAGGGAAAACTTAACATCTTCTCTGATGATTTGGTAAAGAAATTTAGAAAGAAAGCCTATGAGAGCAAGCATAATCCTCAGTTCATGCACTTGTCATATGTCTGTATTGGTATCTGTGGACATTATAGAAAAGGCTTGCCCATAGTAGTTCTCATGATGTTAAAGGATGCTAGATTCTATAAGTTGTCTCATTCCCTCTTAGGAGTAGGATGTGACTCCATGGCCAAAGGCCCTATCTTTGTTGATTGTCTGCTTGACTTCCCAGTCAGTCTAAAGGATGAAAACCTGAGAGACGTGCTTGAATATAAATTCAGAACGATGAATCTCTTTATGAAAAAGAACTCGGTAGATCACTCCTTGGTCTTTCTAGTTCATTACAAACTATACAACAAAGTAATCCCTTTAATGGTCAATCCCAAACGTGCTCAAGGTTTAGAAGGTCTGTCCACAATCTGGACCTCCTCCAGTGATAGCACCCAGTTAACAGCTCCAAAGATAGTGAAGCATAAGGATATACAGATGCCTCAGGAATGGGCTGTAGACTTATGGGATGCAGAAAATCTAGCCAAAATGGAACATGAGAAACAACCCAGGTTGAGAGGAATCTCAATCGAAGAATTAGATGACCAGGCCGTCATTAAATTCTCAGATGATAACCAGTCCTTTTCCCGTCCTTCGTCCAGTCAAGGATCGTCTGGTTCATCTATGAGTAGACAACAGTCCTTCAATTACAACCAGCCTGGCCCATCTGTGTTACCCCTTCGTAGATCACAAAGTACTCAGTTACAACCCTCCAAAGGTTTTGAAAATCTGTTCAAAATTCCCTCTGTCGAAAGAAATACCTCATTTCCTCCACCCACAGAAAAATCTGTTACTACCTGTGTCCATCAGAAATATTCTAAATTAGGAAATGGATTATTTAAGTGTGAGGATTGTTCATTTGTCTTTCCACCCAAAACTGGTCATTTCAGAATGATGTCATCTATTGCTGTGTCCATGCCAGAACAAGACATCAAAGAAACCCAAATGAAAATTGTGGGTACTCCTGGTGGTGCTTGTCACATTCTTGGATCCATTCCACCATTCCAGGATTTTATGCTTATTGACACTACTGGAAAATACAAAGCTAACTGCTGGCCTATGCATATCTTCCCTCTTGGAGATAATGCCCCAAGTCAAAGTAATCTGCTCAATTGGACTAATCTTTGCATTAGAAAGTCCACACTGTTAGCAGAAGACAGAAGAATATGGCATCAGTTAGAAGCAGTTAAGAATGAGAAGGCACATCTTAGTAATCAAGCAAATTTCCATACTTTAATCTCTACTCTGGAAAAGTTAGAAAAAAGACTTACTGACGAGTGGGTAGCCACCGTTAAGAAAGATCTTAATGAGTTAAGAGATAATTATAATGAGTTTAGACAAAAAGCAGAGATATGGAAATTAGAACAAGATGCTGCTATGGAAAGACAGAGAGATCTTTTGCAAAGGGTTAGGAATGAAGTTAAACTAGACTGTGATGTTTTAGGTTCTCAGATAAATAGTGCTGATCTGCATATCAAGCACAATGGACAAAGGCTCACTGAAGTTTTAGATGAAGTCCATTCAATCACACAGTCTCAATTGTTAATAGGGGATTCTGTTAAAACAGAATCTGCTGAAATTCAGACCACTATAAGGACAGAGTCTCTTTCTATTCAGACTGCTTACCAGGCAGCAAGACATCAGCAAGTGGTCAAGATAAAGAATTTCCCATCAAGTGCTAAAGGGTATGTCAAGGCCCAGTATGAAGGACCGCACTTGCAGACTCAGGTTAAACCTCCTGAAATCCAAAAGGTTTATGATCCCTCAACAGGACAGCTAAGAGATAGCACACCTGAAGAAAGACAACAGCCACCATCACAAGGAACTGTGAATATGGCTCGTGGATCGGGAACAAATCCACATAATAACAATAATGATCCTTTTAAGAATATCCAGACCTATAAAGCAGACACTCCTCCTCTTGTCAATTTTGATAAGCTTGAAGTTTTAGAAAATACTAGAGGAATTGATGCTATGAGATCATGGATCACTAACTACATGTCAACAAATGCAGACGCAAATGAAAAGGAAGTCATCAAGCAAGCTTTGAATGCTATGACAGGAACTGCAAAACATGTATGGGATCGTCTGGATGATGATTATCGAGAAACTCTTCTCGATAGAGGTACAGATCAGGTATGTGCTCAGCTACTCCGACTATTTGTTGGAAAAAGAGATGTTATGGAAAAATTGGCTTATCAGAAGTTCATCAAAGGCAAATGTAAAAATTTGCAGAACTTTAAAACTTACTGTAGTCGCCAGTATGAAATTTTTTATCTTTCTGGTCAAGAGCAAAATCATGAGTATATGTTTACTACCTTTCTGAAAAGTTTTGGAAATCCCATTGGGGAATTCTATCATAAGAAGGTTTTAGAAACATTAGTAGCAGATAATATTGAGATGAAGGAATTAACATTTCCTCAGCTCATACAATTCTTAGAACAGATTAATACTGATATTTGTGATGAAGCAAAAAATAAAAAAGAGATTAAGAAGGTTCAGCCTATCTTATCCTCAGCCATCTGTTCTAGAATCAATGCTCTTGAAGATTATGAAGGAAAGGATTCCTGTGCGCCCTGCTACAAGGCCAAATCCAGAAAGAAGTATAAAGATAAGTATAACAAGTCAAAGTTTAAATCTCCAAAGCGCAAGAAAGGATTCTTTCGCAAGAAAGACAAGAAGCGAAAAGGTTCTAAGTGGAAACCTTCTTGCTACATTTGCAAAGGAGATCATTTTGCCAACAAATGTCCTGAAAGGAAAAAGAAGAAAGGAAAAGGAAAGATGCGAGCTGCTAAAGCTGCAGGCATCACTGATGAACATGTCTTTATAAATGGATATCCATCTGATCTAGAGGACATTGTTCTATCAAGTTCAGACTACTCAGAATTGGACTCTGACTCTGAGGAATATGTTTCTGCTACTGAGCTTCCTGAAGCTCAATTTAATCACATGAAGCAAAGTCCTGTTCCGACAAAGGACTCAGACTCTTTAGATGAAGCTTCCTCTAGAAGTGAAGTTTCATTCTTCTACAGAATGTTCAGAACAGACACTAGAAGTGAATTGGACAAGGTAATTGAACAAATTGTCCAAATTGAGTCCCAACTGCAAGTCATGAATATGGGACAAGAAACATGGAAAAAGTTGATAGCAAAGCTTGATCAGCTTAAGAGTAGAAAATATTTTCTACTCCAGCCTAAGATTGAGAGCAGAGGACGCGGAACAGTCAGACCTTTCAATCCACCCGGATTCTCCAAGCAAAATACATCTGACTATCGCCCGTCTCCTTGGTATCCAAGACCATAGGCAGCTTCTCCTAATTACACTCCTACAAGTGTGTCTTCTACAACTCCTCTACCTCAGCGGGGAATTCTAGAAGCTCCAGCACCTGGTAGCATGGCTCGACGGCTCTGGCGTCGTCAAAGAAAAGATTTTCTTCTAAAGGTAATATCTCAAGCCCAAGCTGAAGTTCTTGAACTAGAGGAAGAAGAAAATGCTTGTCTTAATGAAGAAGTAGAAAGAGCTCCTGAATTAGATACATATATCAATAGATTTAATGCTACTGGTTCAATTCTGTTAAGCTCTCAAGTGACACCTCAAGAAGAGCAATTATTCTGTCATGAGAAGCCATATAGTCCTTTGGTCTCCCAAGCCATTAGGGAAGAACCAAACTATAGCCCTTTGGCTTCCCAAGTTATTAAGGAAGAACCAATTGACAGAGATCCTCTTCAGTACCTCAGTACAGAAGCCTTCATAGGATCACCGGTTACAGTGTATGAGGAAGGGTCAGGTAGCAAGCACCTGAACGCAATGAAGAGTTACCAAAGATCAGCCAAACGCACTACTGTCTGTCCCGGTGTGGTTCTTACAGTTCATTTCAAAGGTATTATGGGCTATCCTCTAGCTTTTCTCATTGATACAGGTGCATATTTAAATCTGGCACGAAGAAATGCTTTTCCAGAAGATGCTTGGCGCAAAGGTGATACAAAAATTACTTTTGCTAATCATGAAACAGAAGGAAGTTCATCTTTCTGCATTGCTCCCATTCAAATTGGTTTTGAAAGTTTTACCACTAATGTTTTGTTTGTGGAATTTGAAGTGGAAGACTATGATGGTGTTATTGGCAGTTTCACTAATGCAGAATGGGAACCCTTCACAATTGATGAAACATTTATTACAGTAAAGGGTTTATATCAACTTCCTCATCTGTATCAGCCTTTATCCTATTCAACCATCAGTTCCAAGAAAAAGGAGAAGAAGCCAGTAAATCAAGTCTGGCTTGCCAATCAGTTCAACCAGAAAGTGGAACTTCTGGACAGAATCAAGACTGCATTCACCGATACGGTCATGACCAAAGATTTGAAGAAGCATCAAAGAAATCTCACTTGTGATTTAACTCTCAAGAGAAATCACGAAGGTAATGAAATTATTCCTAAAGCTAAAGCTAATTATTTCTTGATGTCTGCCTTAGAAACATTGGTCTGTCAAAAGGAAATAGCCGAGCTAGAGGCTCTAGGTTTAATCCAAGTCTCTGATTCATCCTTCTCTTGTCACGCCATGTATGTGCCTAAAGTTGATGAAAATGGTGTTGAACTTCCTGAGAAGCATCTGGTTGTCAATTACAAGCCTCTTAACGAATGCCTTGTAGATCATAGACACCCTCTCCCTAGTAAAGATCACATTTGGCAAACCATCCAAGGAAGCCATGTTTACTCTAAGTTTGATCTTACTAAAGGTTATTGGCAGATTGGTCTGAAGAAACAAGATTTCTTCAAAACTGCTTTTTCAGTTCCCCAAGGCCTGTTTGAATGGAAAGTTTTGCCATTTGGCATTAAAACTGCTCCCTCTATTTTTCAACAAAAAATGGATATCATCTTTCGCCCTTTTGCCAAATTCATTCAACCATACATAGATGATATTCTTGTTTTTAGTCAAGACATGGCCGCTCACCTAGACCACCTTCGCCAATTCCTCACTATTTGCCAACATCACGGGTTAGCAGTTAATCCTTCCAAATCAATTTTTGCTCAACCTGAAATTATTTTTATTGGCATCAAGCTTCTTCCGGGGGGGAGGATGGAGGCACAACCTCATATCCTACGCAAGATTGCAAATCTTCCAGTCACTAATGTCAAAGAATTACAGAGGTTTCTAGGACTGGTAAATTATATTGCAGGATTTTATCATAAGCTTGCTGAAGATCGTTTGCTATTAAATAAGTTGCTTAGTAGCAAACCACCACCATGGACAGCTTTTCATGATCAGCTCATCCAGAACATTAAGCAGAAATGTTCTCAGTTACCACCACTAAAGTTACCTGGACCTGGATTCAAAATTGTAGAAACAGATGCTAGTGAAGGAACCTGCGCTGGCGTTCTTCGTGAACAAAAGACAGTTCAGTATAATCCTAAAGATAAAGGTGAAATAGTTCGAACAGCTTCAGGGAGTTTTCATAACTCTGAAAAGGATTATCATAGTACTCATAAGGAAATCTTAGCTGTTGTGAATTCATTTCAAGCTTTTCAAATGTTTATCGCAGATAAGAGATTTCTTCTTAAAAGTGATTTGCAGCATCTTCGAGGTTTCTTTAGAAAGGAATCCAAGAACAAAGTGGTCAGAGGACGTCTCCTCAGATGGGCTCAACTCCTGAGTACTTATGAGTTTGATTTTGTTCATTTACCAGGAGTAGAAAATATCTTTGCTGATTTCATGACCAAAGAAGGGGCCACGGATTTACCAGCAACACAGCAAGATTCAAAAGATAAGCCACAAGAAACAATGGTTCGACAAATGCAAGGCACAGTGCGAATTATTCGGATTTGAGAACACAGATGGCATGAACCATGTAGAACAGATTGGAGTTGTAATCCTTTCCTAAGGAGAGACCTGCATAATTATCAAATGGCTAATGATTTTTTGTTTGACAGGTTTCGCATGTTAGTTGCAAAGCAGCAGTTAACCTCTCCAGGGTTATGGACGGAAGAACCTTTCTTCCAATTTTCTACTGAAGCTGAACCATCCCGAGATCGGGCATGTTCTTCAAAATTGGTGTGGTGATTTTGTGCTCCCAATAAGGTTTTTAAATCCAATAGTTGGTAGACCAGATCAATGGCTAAATGCTGAGGATGGAAAACAATTAATTCGTAATCTCTTTCAAGGGCCTTATCCTCCAGCTGATAATCTGCAGTTCAATGGAACCACTGCGTATACAGGTTGTATTTTTAAACTTGTTTTTGGTTCTGCTGACGAAAATCCTATTAGCCGTCATTTGTGTCAAGTATATGGACCAACTGGACCAAATTCTGTGTTTGAGCATTGGACGGTTAGAAACCTTCTTCGGCACTTCTTTGCTCACTCAACACCTATCTGGATTCATACCAAAACATATCGCATGAGTGGGACTACAACTCAAGCACTCAACCAAGGATTCTATGGGCCTCACAAGTTGAAAGTCTTAAGCATCATTTGGAAGGAAGATGATCAGAGAATCCTAGGGTGCATTCCACACGCCTCATCTCAATCCTGTGCCAACTATTATGATAATTCTGAAGATGACCCCAGGGTCCCCACATATGGCACTAGTGGCAACTATCGTGCTCCAGATTGCACTCATCCCGATGGTGAATCATGTGAAGGATGTATTTTCTATCAACCCAGGGAATCTAGTACATCCACTAACAGCACTGGGTCCTAGCCAACTAATGAGTGGGCTTGTCACTCATCGAGGGCATCTTTCTCCTCGTTGTAAAAGAAAGACATGGACCTGCCATGTGTAAAGGGGCAAACACACCGCCTTATTGTGTGTACGAGTTATTCCTCTCGTGATATAAGGAATGTCCTATAAAGTTGTGTCGGTTGGTCGATCTTATCTCGTTCACGGATAATTGGGTCCCACCAGAAGAATCTCTTCACATGGGATGTCCTCCGGATAATGCCTTGCTTCGTGTCCACTCCTCATTGACGGATTTCAAGGAACATTGAGATAGGGGTTAAAAGATCTGCCCTCGACTAATCTATAAAAGGGGTCTAGGGCCGCCTGCATTTCTCAAGCATTTCCCAGCGAGAAACTAAGTCAGAGAGAAGTGAAGTCTGGAAGTCTTGTCTTGTAGTGTTGTAAGTTTTCTCAGTCTATAGTTAAGTTTGTATCAGTCTCTAGTTAAGTTGGTATAAGTCCGAAGCTTAAAGTGTTGTAAAAGCTTCTGTCATCTGGTTATATGTTGTCATGCATTTGTATAATGCATCTAAGTCTGATAGCGAGCATTGTATATGATGAACATCCATGTAAGTTTTCTCAGTGTTAATAATATTAATGGTCATACTATTCACTTACGTGTGAGATACGCATATCTGCCTTTTGTTTGTCATTTGCAGCTTACATCACAATCAACTTGAAATACCTTATTGAAATCTGGTAATGCCAAAACAGGTTGCTCTGTCACTTTCTGCTTCAATAGCTCAAAGCTTTTATCTGCTCCTAATGTCCACTTGAAATCTTTTATGTCACCTCTCATAGTCTTTGTCATAGGGTTACAAACTAAACTAAAATTTCTAATGAATTTCTGGTAGAAACTAGCCAATCCATGAAATGATCTAACTTCTCCAATGCTCTTTGGTGTAGGCCATTCAACAATTGCGTTCATCACAAGGTCATATTTTCAAATCATGATAGGGGAGTTTAATTTCTAGATGGTAGCTCTGCTAGGTTTTTTAGGTTTTTAGGTTTTCTAGGGTTTTGATAGTATGCTTTCTATGTGCTGGTTGGGGATGGAGGGTGATGCAGCTGGCAGTACGTCTAGTCCCCTACCCGTTTCAGACTCTGCCAGGCCTGCAAATTGGAAAAAAGTTCTGGCGGGATAGGTAGACTCTCCTCATAATGGACAGACAGTGGTCTGTCACCAAAAGGAGACAATTGAAGGGTCTTCCCTCGTGTTTCCTGACAATCTGGTGGATAGGATTTTCACTTCTATGGATCTTGCTCTTGTTGGTAAGTTCTTCTCTCTCCGACCCAGCATTGAGATGGTTCGCAAATGGGTCTCCAATCATTGGCATGTTAAAGGCAGTGTGACTGTCGTGGGTATGGCGCTAGGGCTATTCCTATTTCACTTCACCAGCAAAGAAGACATGTTGGCTATTTTATCTGGAGGACCATGGCTTTATGGTACCCATTCACTTTCATTAGGTTGTTGGAGACCAGGGTTTGACACTAGTGCTGATCTTAATAAAACTGCCCCGGTATGGGTTCATCTGCCTGGTTTTCCCTTAGAATGCTGGGATGAAACTATTTTTAGTTCCATTGCTAATACTTTTAGTTATTTTGTTACCCTTGATAACTCCACAAGCACCAAATCTCACTTTGTTTATGCAAGATTCTGTGTAAATGTGGAAATCAACAAGACTTTGCCCATGTTCATTGATATTAGCTCTAAATATGGAGTTTGGAGGCAGTCCATCACTTATGAGAATTCCACGACTTACTATTAGAAATGTAAGAAGAAAGGACATCTCATTTCACATTGTAAGTTCAAGAAAGATGATGAAAATACTAATAAGGAATCTGATGTGGATAACATGAATAAGGGGGATACCTTTGCTAATGAATCTACTCATTCTGGTAAGGAGAATGCTCAGGAAGAAACTATTTTTGATGCTTCACAGGTTTCTAAGCCAGTTAGGGATGTTGAGGAACAGAACCTCCATCTTCATGAGGTTTCACAACCAAACTTGGAAGATGGCGAGATTCTGAATCAAGTTAAGGAAACCCAATTAGAGAATAAGGAGAATACCATTGCTAATGAATCTAATCATTCTGGTAAGGAGAATGCACATGAAGAAACTACTTTTGATGCTTCATAGGTTTCCAAGCCAGTTTGGGATATTGAGGAGCAGAACCTCCATTTCATGAGGTTTCACAACCAAACTTGGAAGATGGCGAGATTCTGAATCAAGTTAAGGAAACCCAGTTAGAGGTTGGTAATTTTGAAGAGGTTCAAGTTGAAGTTGACAAAGTTAAGGAGACCTAGATGGGATGTTTCAAAGAGAAGGAGAATCTAGATAAATGTTCCCCTCTTTGCAACCTGGTGACTCAAGCTCATTTGCACCAGTCTACTAAGATTGACTCTAATCAAGGAGATAGAGTGCAGTCAAATGACAATATGCATTCTGCAGCTCAAGAAATGTCTTTCTCTTCCCCAGGGAAACTCATTTTGGGTTCTCTCAAAGGAGAGTTATTTCCTCCTTCTCCAAGACAACAATCTGGTCTACTTCTTGTTTCTCCTGGAGCAGCTAGTGCTTCCCTAAGTGACCATGAGGAGTGGACATCTCAGAAGAAAAAAGTTTGTAAACCAAAAAAGATTGATGATGTGGGTTTGGATCGTGTGAAAGGTAGACCTATATTGAGAGAAACTAGACAAAGAGAAGCAGCTAGGGAGATTTCCAGTGGTAAGAAAAAGACACTAGAAAACTCCAGAAAGTTATTTAAATGAAAATTCTTTCATGGAACACGAGGGGCCTTAATAACCCCTCAAAACAATTTGAGGTCAAAAACTGTATTTTTGACCACAAGGTGGATATTCTCTTACTTTAGGAAGTTAAAATGCCTGAAGAGAATTTCAAATTGATTGCTAATAGGATCTGGCCTAATGCTTCCTTCTGCATAGGCCCTATTGTTGGTGCCTCTGGGGGAATAGTGACTATGTGGAATGCTTCCAGAATTTGAGGTAAACTTTCTTTTTTGAACAAACACTGTTTGGTGATTGATTTTTCTTTGCCTTCCTTTAGATGGAGTCTGGTTAATGTTTATGCCCCTAACACTAGGGTGCTAAGGAAAAAACTTTGGGAGGACTTGGCTAATCAACTTTATTCTCATCCTGATTCTTATTGGATGTTGGCGGGGGATTTTAATACACCTCTATACCCTTCTGAAAAGTCTGGGGGAATTTTGGACTACTCTGATAGTATGTTTGACTTTGCTGATTTTATAAATTCCTTTGGGCTTTTTGACATTGATTTGATGAATCAAAATTTTACCTGGACCAATAGGAGGAAACAGGACCAAATGATTCAAGTGAAGTTGGACAAATTTCTTATTTCCAATAATTGGCCAAATATTGTCTCCCTTAAACTAGTTGCTTTGCCTAGGACTGTTTCTGATCATAATCCCATCATTCTAGACTGGGCTAATCAGAAGAGGAAAGGCCCATTTCTGTTTAGATTTGAGGCTATGTGGATTAAACATCATGATTTTAGAAATCTTCTTTCTAATTGGTGGCAACTTCCAGTTTTGGGTACTCCCACATTTAGACTCTTTAAAAGGTTGATGCATGTTAAGAGAGAAGTTTATGGTTGGAATAAATATAGTTTTGGTAATGTCTTTTCCCAGAAAAAGATCTTGTCTGAGAAGCTGGAAAATATTCAATATGAAATTGCTCAAGGAGATACTTCCGATACTTTTATACAATTAGAGAATGATCTTATTACAGATTGGAAGAATTTAATGAACAGAGAAGAGTTATTCTGGAAACAAAAATCTAGAGTGTGATGGCTTAAGGAAGGTGATCGTAATACAACTTTATTTCATGTTTTTGCTCTAAATCATAGAAAATTTAACTCTATTTCCAAAGTGAGATTGGAGGATGGTAGAATTATTACTGAGGATGAGGAGATTGGAGATCATGTTGTTAGCTTCTTTCATAACCTGTTGTCTAAACAGGGTACGAGTGCTGACAATTCTCAGACTGTCAGTCAGCTTTTGAATAACATTCCTTCACTGATTTCTGAAGAAGACAATGCTGATATTTTAAACTCTATCTATGAGGAGGAGGTTCATGTTGTGGTCTTTTCAATGGGCCCTTTCAAAGCTCTGGGCCCATATGGCTTTCCCCCTTTCTTCTTCCAAGAATTTTGGGACATAGTGGGATATGATGTCATTGTTGTTGTCAAAGATTTTTTCAAAACTAGGAAATTACTGAAACAACTAAATAATAGCTTCATTGCCCTTATTCCTAAGAAGCCTAATCTGGAGATGCTTGCTGACTTCAGGCCTATTAGCCTCTGTAACACAATGTATAAAATTTGTACAAATCTTTTGGTTGTTAGATTGCAACCCCTTCTTGACAAAATTATCTCTCCCTCACAGAAGGGATTTGTTCCAGGGAGACA
The DNA here is from genome assembly GCA_027924645.1 of Cunninghamia lanceolata. Lineage (NCBI taxonomy): Eukaryota > Viridiplantae > Streptophyta > Pinopsida > Cupressales > Cupressaceae > Cunninghamia > Cunninghamia lanceolata. The sequence continues at coordinate 24,017,078 of BSBN01000261.1, read as the reverse complement.
GATCTTAGATGTTGTGATTACTACTCATGAAACTATTCATTCTATGGAAAAGAGTCACATCCCAGGTATGGTTCTCAAACTTGATATTTCTAAAGCTTATGATCAGGTCTCATGGCAATTTTTGTTTAAAATCATTCAGAAGCTTGGGTTTAATGATAAGGTGTCCCTTCTTATCAAGGAAGTTGTTACTACTGCTAAATACTCTATCCTTGTTAATGGGGTTCCTAGGGGGTTTTTTTCTCGCACTAGGGGAATAAGACAGGGAGATCCCTTGTCCCCCTACCTTTTTATTATGCTTGTTGAAGCTTTTGGTATATCAGTCCTCAACAAGATCATCTCAAAAGAATTAATTGGGATTAAACCAACTTCTTCTCTCTCTTCAATGCCCATTCAGCAGTTTGTGGATGATACCATTCTTTTTGGCATTTCCTCCATTTTAGAAGCTTCAAGATGGAAATCTTTACTCAATGATTATGCCATGGCTTCTGGTCAACATATTAATTTTCAAAAAAGTAATGTCTTCTTTTTTAATACTCTAGGGGATCTTCAAAGGAAAATTATTAATATCCTTGGATGTGCGGCTGCTGACCTTCCCTTAGTCTACCTTGGTCTCCCTTTAACTACTAAGGAAGTTACTCCTGGTTTTTGGCATAACATCATTGAAAGAACTCAAAAGAAATTGCTGGGCTAGAAAGGCAAACTTTTAAGAAGTGCAGGTAAATTGCAGCTTCTAAGGGCTTCTCTTCAGGGTATACCTACTTACTTTTTATCATTATTCAAAATGCCTAGATATCTAGCTGACAAACTAGAGCAAATCCAGAGAACTTTCCTATGGACTGGTATGAAGGAAAAAAAAAAGCAAATTTCTCTGGTTAAATGGGATAAAGTCTGTCTTCCTAAGTCTCATGGTGGGCTCAACATCAAAACCATCCAAAAAATGAACAAAGCTCTTTTGTCTAAGATTATTTGGAACTTCATAAATAGGGATACTAACTGGGGAGGTATTATAAAGGCTAAGTACTTACGAGACTCTGACAAATATGATTTTCTCAATCAAGAGGGTCTTCCTCAAGGATCTGTTATCTGGAACAAAATGATTAAATCTAGAAGTCTGGTTAATAAGGGAATGAAATGGAAGCTTGGTGATGGATCTCTCATCAATTTTTGGGAAGATCCTTGGTTGGGGATGGACCTCTCTCTAATCAGATGGGAAATGAAGCTATTGTTGCTCTTGCTAAACAATTTTTTGGCACTAAAGTTAGCTATTATATTTATCAAGACCATGGTGATAGAAAATGGAAAAATCTGCTGGAATGTTGTACTAATTATCCCAATCTTAATCACTGGGCTAATGCCATACAACAAATGCTTCTTAATACCTAGATTCCTCTATTTCCTAGAAATGATCAACTTTTTTGGTCTACTGATAAAAAAGGGTTTTTCTCAGTTAAATCGGCTCTTATGGATCTTATGGATGACATTTGGATGAAAGTCTAGAATCACAAACTCCTTCCTAAGGTTAACTTTTTCTGGTGGATAGTTGTTATAACAAGATATTGACTCAGGACAATCTTCAGCAAAGGGGTCTTCAACTAGTTAATAGATGTGTCATGAGCTTGAAAGAGGAAGAATTTGTCTCTCATCTTGTTTTGCACTATGAATTTACGACTGATATTTGGAGCAAACTCCTTTGAATTTTGGCTTACAATGGGTTTGCAATTAGGAAATAAGAGAACTCATTGCTAATTGGATCCCTCCTCTATCCCATCCTTGGTTAGTGGAACTATGAAATCAAACTATTCCTTTTGTTGCTTGGTTCCTTTGGAAAGAAAGAAATAAAAGAATTTTTAGAGAAACTGCTAGGAATCCTTCACAGGTTTTCTATTCTTTATCTAAGGCCCTCCTGGAAAATGTTTCTAATTCTAGCATCAAAACTACTGATAAACCTCTTACTCAGCATGAGGTCCTTGTGGCTTCAAACTGGGGGATTATGAATCAAATTCCTGCATTTGATGATTCCAAACACCTTAAAAGGTTAAATACTATTTGGACTCCCCTAGACCCAGGGTGGCTTAAACTAAATTTTGACGGTGTTGCTAAGTCAAATGGAAAGGCTAGTGGAGGAGTAATAAGGAATGATAGAGGAGATTTAATTGCTTCTTATTCTGGAGGAATTGGGATCCAGACCAATAACTTTGCTGAAGCCTCGGCTCTTTTATGGGGACTCAAGTTAGCTATATCTCTGGGAATTCGCTAACTTCATGTTCAGGGTGACTCTAAAATTATTATTGATGATGTCACCAAAGCTTCGAAGTGTGGATGGCAACTTAGAGACATTGTGTCTGATATTCAAACTCTTATACAGGTCATTCCTGTCATTTCCTTCTCTCATATTTATAGAGAAGGGAACACTGTTGCTGACAGCCTAGCAAATTTTGGACAACAGTTTCAAAATTAGCGTTGTTAGTGCCATTTTCATAATATCCCACGCTAGATTGGGGATATCATTCAAAAAGAGCAAGTAACCATACGATGATGACACATCACTTCACTTGGCTTACCTACGTGGCTTGTCTTTTAACACAACTCATGCTAATTAGACACTTTGCTAGTGATTGGAGTGAGTTTAGATAGCTAAGCATGTGTGTGAAGGACGGGCAGTTAATGAGAAATTATTGCATAAAAACTTTGGGCTATCAGTGTAATGATTGTCCTACTTCTGCTCGTATTTACATTATTGCCTTTTTCATTATTATACATTGCTCTGTGATCGAAGTCTCTCGAATTCTTCACAATATTGTTGTGAGCCTTTGGGTCAGAGATTTTCAAATTTTTGCTACTTCCTTCTCTGAGCTCTTTGGAGTTTGCTAGTTTTTCATTATGGGAGGGGACAGGATCAGAACCAAACCTAATAATTGCAGGGAATTTAAAGATAATGCCTTGGCCTGGCATTATTGTAAAGAAGGTGGTATCACTCCATTCCTTGAGTGTTTGAATGGGCATGATGAAAATTTATCCATTCAATTTGTTCAGTCATGGGAAAATCGTAAGGTTCAAATTGGGTATATCAGTTTTGAGGTTTCAGAGAATGAAATTGCTATGGCTACGAGTTTATCTGCTAAGGCTACAAAGCTGCAAAAGAAATCTAGGGTTTTAGATGCCCAGAACTAGAAACTATTCCTTGGTGAAGGTGAGGAGTCGGTGCCCTATCAAGGAGGATTTGAGAGAGCCAGACTTCCTGAACCGTGGGTGGATATGTGCTATATCATGATGAAGTACTTCACTCTGGAGCGTTGTTTCGCTAGGTTCTATTACTGTCACCTTCCTTTGTTAAACCACTTCAAAAGGAATTCTACTATTAGTTGCCCTTTATTTTTTCTTTCATCTCTTGAGTGCTTTGTTCAACATGTTAAGAATATTTTGCTTTAAAAGCTTGATGAAAAGCCTATTCCCCTCCATCAAGGGCTTATCCATAGGTTATACCAGTTTCACTTGGCTCTCTCCCCTCCTTCTATTTAGCCCTCTGGTCTTGAACCTCTTGCTGATACCCCTACTGCCTCTATGAAAATTGGTCATACTACTCCTAAGTTGTTTCTCGAAGGTGCTCCTTCTTCTGGTACTCCTAAATCTTCTACTGTCAAAAATGTTCAAACCCCTCCTACTAAATCCAAATTGAAATCTAAAAAATGTCTCTTTGATTCTGTTGTGGAAGCTAACCTTTTCAAAGAGGGCATTGGGGATTCTGGGCCCTAGAATGAACAGGAACTGATCAGGGAGGGACCCTCAAGAAATTTGAAAAAAGTCAAACTGGAGGGTAAATTTCTTGTTGTTAGGCAGTCTGGTCATATTGTTGGCAAACCGGCTCCTAAGTTGAAGTTGATTGATTACTCTGAAATCAATTCTGAAGCCTCTACTCAAGAGGGGGAGCATAAGTCCAAGAGTGATGATGTTCAGGAGGTTGTTGTTGAAGATTCAGGTGGTGTTGAGGAGATTGATGTGCAAGAAATTCCTATGGAGACCTTTGATACTGAGGGAAATAAAGGGTTTGAAAATTCTGCTCCCATTGGTGACTGTATTGATGTGGGAGCTACTACTACTCATGTGGAGGCTACTGGCACTGATGATAACAATGGGAAGGATGCTCACTCTATTCCTATTAAGGTTCCTGCAGATCCTGATTTTATTTAGGAGGATTGCAACAATGCTGAAGATAGTATGGAGGAGGAAGTTAATGAGGAAGGTAATCATTCTAATGTTTTGACTCAGTTGAAGGAGCGGGTAGATTTTTTGGAAAAGAGGATCTTTTCTCTTGGCAGATTCATTACAAGCATGCTTTGTAGGTCGGCTATGGCTAATCTCTCTCTACTGCAGGAACATGAAGTTCTCACTCATGGTGTTGATGATGACAGGGCTAAAGAATTCAATAGAATGTTTGAGTTTCTTTTTAAAGGCTGGGAAGACACCCTTTCCTAGTCTTCTTTCTAAGCTTTCTATTAGTTGGTTTTTTACTGATAGTTTCTTTTTGTTGTATATCGGCTGTATGTAAGCTGTCTATGGAGGTTCTAGCTCTTTTTGTCTTCTAAGCCTTTTTTATCCTTTTTGGGTTCTGCTTTGTAAGGGTTCAGCCCTTGGTTTTGCCACCTTATACTATAAAAAATAATTGCTTTCACTTTCTCAGGGTCCATCTTCAATCCTTCCACAGAAATCACAAATCCTAAATATACCAACTCTTCTTTCATGAAACTACACTTCTTGATGTTTATCAGCAATTTCTCTTCTCTCAATCTCTGCAAAACTTGTCTAATATGCCACAAATGTTCTTCTTTTGTCTTACTGAAAATTAGAATGTCATCCAAGTATACAATAACAAACTTACCCAAGAATTTCTTCAAGACTTCATTCATCAATCTCATGAAAGTACTCGTTGTATTTGTCAATCTAAAAGGTGTCACTAACCACTCATACAATCCTTCATGTGTCTTAAAAGTAGTCTTTCATTCATCTCCTTCTCTGATTCTGATCTGATGGTATCCACTCTTCAAATCTATCTTGTGAAATTTCTCGCTCCACTCAAACAATCGATAATAGCATCCATTCTAAGTAAAGGGAATCTATACTTAACTATGATCTTGTTTATTGCTCTAGAGTCAGTACACATTCTCCATTCTCCATCCTTCTTAGGTGCTAGCACTGCAAGTACTACACAAGGACTTAAACTTTCTCTGATCAATCCTTTTCTCAACAACTCTTATATCTGTCTATTCAATTCTTCATTCTCTGTCAGTGTCATCCGGTGTGCTGCTTTGTTAGGCAAACTTGCTCTCGGTACAAGATCCATGTGATGAATGATAATCCTTATAGGTGGAAATCATTTAGGCACATTATCTGATATGATGTCTTCATACTCTGTCAGAAATTCTCTTATCTCCTCCGGTTCAGTCTCTTTCTTCAATGCTTTAGGCTTTTTAGGAATCAAGGCATAGCACATAGTCTCCTGTTTCAAACCAAATAGATTCTAGCGTTTCCACATACCACATCTTTAGGATCATCCTCCAAAGGAATCCAAGTAATTCTTTTCCCATTTGATGTTATAGTGTAAGTATTCTTTCTCCCATCATGTATAGCTTTCCTATCATACTGCCAAGGTCTACCCAACAAGATATGACAAACATCCATAGGCATAATATCACACAAGACTTCATCATGATAAGATCCAATATGAAATTTCACCAAACATTGTTCACTCACCAGTACCTTATGATCATCTTGAATCCATGTTATCTGATAGGGCTTAGGGTGTTTCAATCTTTCTAACTTCAACTTAGTCACCATCTCCTCTGAAACTACGTTATCTGAACTACCACTATCAATCACAAATTTACAACACTTACCTCCTGATTTGCATCTTGTTCTAAGAAGACTCTTCCTCTGTAGTGGTTCTTCATTTGTCTCTACTTGAAAGTGCTCTCCTCATCACAAGTGATTCTCCTTTCTCTAGTTTACCAACAGAACAAGGGTCATCTAATTCAACAGGTTCTTCTTCAACATAGGTTGCTCTTCCACTATTCTCTGTCCTCTTATTTGTACTACCCTGATTACACTCAAATGCTCTATGTCCTTCACCTCCACACTTGAAACAAGTACCTCTGAAAGTATTCTTATCAAATCCTCTTCCTTCTCTTCTGTATCCTTTATTCTGGTATGCACTAGGGTTTCCTCTCTAGTAAAAATTTATGTCATCTCTCCGATAAGCATTATTATCTCTGTCATCCTTCTTAACTGGGCTGTCAAACTTGTTATGCTCCATAAATGTCTGTCTCCTCCAGAAAATGTTCTTCCTATCTAAAATTTACCTCCTCTGCCTCTCTATCTCTGATCATGCTTCTTATTCAGCTTCTCTTCAACTTTCAAGGCAAACTGATATGCTTCCTCCAAAGATGTCATCCTTACCAAACTTAGCTCTTCTCGAATGTTCAATCTCATTCCATTGATGTATCTATCCACTTTCTCCTTGCGTGCTTCACTATGTCCTGTACTTATGATCATTTTATGAAATTATTCAGTGTACTCCTTCACAGATTTCTCCTTCTGTCTCAGGTTTTACAATCTTTTCAACAACTCCAACTCATAGTCAACGGGTATAAACTAATTCTTCAATTTTGTCACCATCCTATCCCATTTTGTAATCTTTTCTTTTCCTCTTCTATTTCTTTCCAACTAAACTTCTTTCCACCATATAGAAGCATGTCCTTTCAACTTTGTCTTTGCAAATTTCACCTTCTCTAGATCTTCAATCTCTTCATATTCAAAGTACTCTTCCATATCATTTATCCAGTCAATCAATTCTTCTGGGTTCAAATTACTAGTATAACTCAGGACATCAACTCTAGGTCTCTTTCCAATCTTTGAAACAGCTCGCAACATCTTTACCTGATCTGATTCTTCTTCTTCATCACCTTCTAGGGTTTCATCAGTTTGTTCAGTAGATTGAAATTCTTCTTCATCATCACTTTCAAAATTAGGTCTTGGTGTCAATCCTCTTCGCCTATCTTCTTCAACAACATCCAAATGGATTTGCATTGTTCTCATCAACTCCATTATCTCATCCATTCTATTAGCCATTGTACCAATAGGAGGAACTCCTCGCGGTGGCATCTTCCTCGGATCAAGTGCAAACTGCCTCAAATTCGGCGATCGGGCTACAAGCGACAACTGCCTCTCAATCGGCAATCAGTTGCACAAGTAACCTGCCTTGGATCGACGATCTGCTTACAACAAGATCTTATGGAATCCTCTTCACTAATTCGCTCCAAAGAATCAAACTTTCACTCTAATACCACTTGGTGCAGTCATGGTAGGAGGGTTCATAGAATGAACTGTCTGGATCGTGCAGCAAGAGTAAACATAATGGAAACAACTCAAAGAAACAAAGCATATGCAGATTCAGTCATTCAATATATCATAGAATTCAAATAGAGATCGGTCGGCAACATGCAAGCTTATAATTAGGGCTCATAGGCCTGATTACATACATGCGAAAGATAAGGCTTTGAAGCTCCCTTCGCACAAAATCCAAACTAAGAATTATGAATCAATTGCTAATTGCTTTCCTAAGGATCTATTACATCATTATATATCTATTCTGGACCAATAGATTCCTCTGCGTCGGCCAAGGAAGATCACAAATTCCAAAGAAGAGATGTAATGTGTACACATAGATAGGTCAGACCTAAATGCATAGAACATTTTTGGTAAATGAATGGAATGAAGTGCGGATCTCCAAGGAAGGTTAGCCATGAACCAAAGATCATTGACTGATGTGTCATTAGGCTCCAATGATTGGGAAATGCTTCCGCAAGTTTCTCCTTTAGCTGATTGCCAATGAATATCAGGGTGCTCTGTTTTGAGAAACAACAATCTTCTGATAGCAATATACTTCCAGTATTAACATGCGGACCTCTGAATTCAGGATATGATGTTCATGAATGAATGTAGATGCTAAATCCAGTTCCACAGGATCTGAAATTCTACTGGACTAGAAATACAGAATCTGCTCTAACTGAACTGCCTGAACTAAACTGGGAAATAAAAGAACTAAAATGCAAACAAACTGAAATGCAAATGTTTTTGGTCGATGCAAGATTGTTCTTGAACCAAGGATGCTCCTGCCTCATTTCACATCCTTACTTCAGTAGAATTTTGCCATATGTCCAAGTTTGTTGCAATCATAGCACACAATACTTCCCTATCCTTGATTCCTCTCATTCATTCTGGATCTACATTGGTTGGCTCTGTGTCCAAATCCATTATATGTATGACAATACCCATGGAAGGAGTTTACCATTCTATTTCTACATTCATTTATTTTATGACCAAACCTTTTACATGCAAAGCATTTTTCATTGAGAGACAAAGTCTTCCTTATACTATTGAAGCCATTTCTTGTCATACTCCTACATTCACTTGCTATGTGAGAAGTTCTTTTGCAGTTGAAACAATGACCAAAGAAACATGAAACATCTTGATTCATTCTACTTCTACATTGAGTACCCCTATGACCAAATTTACTACAAGAATAACAATAACCATTGAAAGATGGATACCTTTGTACATTTGGTTGCTTGACCAGAGATCTTCTTGATCTATCCCTCTGGTCTTGAGTCAGTTTTCCTTTGACCTCAGAAATCTTTTCTTGATCTGTGCTAGAGCTTTCATCCTTCTCAGATCTTATACTGTTTGTGTCATCAGTATCTTTCTGACTTGCTTCAGCCATTAGTCTATCAACTCTGGCTGCACTTACACTGAGTTTCTCTTGTTGAACCCATATATGTCTTAGATTATCTTTCAGATCCACAACTTCTTCAAGCTTTAAGCAAATATTTGTTTTATTTTTCAAGCATTCTTCAATTTTTGCATTTTCTTCATTTGCCAACTTCAAATCTTTACTACTTTCCTCAAGTCTTTGCATAAGCTCCTTGATTTGTCTTTTTAACTCTTTGATGCATTCATTTGCTTATGTTGTGTTTACTTTTGAAATTATGTTTTCTTCTTCAGATTTTTCAAGATTTTCAAGATTAATTTTGGATTCTCCAGTGGACAAATATTCATCTTGAGAGAAATTTATATTGTTGTAGGCTCAGACATAGATTTAGATTCAGCATTGGCAATCAAGCACCAATTCACTTGTCCTTTTACTTCATACTAGCACTCTTTCGCCATTTTCTTCTCTTCAGTATCATCCTCTTCTTTGGTGAATATATTTTCCTTTCTTATATTGTAAGACAACCTATTAATTTCTGAATACTTCTGTATGTCCTCATCAACCCTAACATGTGCACTCTCAATGATCTTTTTCAGTCTTTTATTGTAACATCGGTAGGCCTTAATCATAGTAGAGTATCCAAGGAAAGTTCCTTCATCATACTTAGCATCAAACTTGCCTAGCTCTTCTTCTCTTTTGATATAACATTTGCTTCCAAAAACTTTGGAATATTTTACCAAAGGTATTCTTCCATACCACAATTCATAAGGAGTTTTAGTATCGTTGCCTTTGACTTGAACTCTGTTTTGAATATAGACAGCAGTATGTATAGCTTCTTTCCAATATGCTTCTGGTAGGTCAGCTTCCTCTATCATTGTCTTTGCAGCTTCTTAAACAGACATGCTCGTTATTTCCATCACTCTATTCTCTCTAGATAGTTGTCTATTTATTCCATGAGTCTCACACAACATATTTAACTTTTCAGAGGTAAACTCTTCTCCTCAGTCAGAATTTAGACATCTGATTTTCACATTTAACTCATCTTTAACCATTGTTTTGAAGGATTTAAATGCATCTAGAGCCTCTGATCTTTCTTTGAGAAAACTAACCGAAGTCATTCTACAATAATCATCAACAAAGAACATAAAGTACCTATCATCTTGGATACTTTTTACTCTTGTAGGTCCACAAAGGTTTGTATGAACCAATTCCATCAGTCTAGATGAGGATCTTTCTTCATCCTATAGACTTCCTTTTGCTTTCTTCTCGACTTGACACTTATTGCAGGTGATGTTGCTAAAATGTATCCTCTTTGGCAGATCTTTCACAACTTGAGCTGAGGTTATCCTTGCTAGATCATTAGGATTGATGTGACACAATTTCCTATGCCAAAGCCAATTTTCTCGATTTTGAAATGTAGAGCAGATGATGTTGCCTTCTCTAAGGTGATAAAGATTTCCCTCTATCCTTTTTCCACCAACTATTACATCTCCACATTTATCTCTAGTTTCAAAGGTATCATTTTGAAAGATGAAACTGTATCCTTCTCCGCACAAATGTCCAACGCTCAAGGTCATCCCACAATAATGGGTTACACTTTTTGGCCAAACTTGACATTGAAATCAACATTTTAAACTAAATATTCACTTTCTGACACCTATAGCTGCTAAACCGTTACGAATTTGAAGATGATGCGAACTAGTGATTTGTGAGATTTTGTTTGTAGATTCTAAATATATTTTTTTAAAAAAATTGGAGTTAAATTGTAAACTTTTTTGCATCTCCTTTGATAACTAGTTTTTAATAGTAAACAACATTTTTTTAAAGTGATGTGTATTCTGTAGCACATGACTTTTTTTCTACAAAGGATAAAATTTTGATTCTTTTGAATTTAGATAGGTAACACCAATATATAGGGCATGCATTTGGTTTTGTAATGTTTTGTTAAATATTTTTTTTAATTAATTTTTGAAGTCAAACCAATTATAATTTAGACATAGGTGTATTCTGTAAAACATAACTTTTTCTGTATGTATCAAAATTCATTTTTTTTCTTTTTTGTTGAAACAAGGACATCAATACCTAGGGCATAGATATTTTTTAGAATGTTTTTTCACTACTTTACTAATTTTCCATATGTGTAGAATAGAGAACTTGATGTTCGGTGAAAAACTTACATTCACAAGAAATAAAAATTAAATATATTTAAAATTATACTTTTTGGGAAGCTTATAATAAGGACTACATACTTATAAAACATAAATTTTAAATGAGTTCATTTGATCCCCCAAAAGGTAAATCAAAAGTGGTTTTTTATCAGCATTTTGATAGGTGTAGAGGAGACTCCATTATAGGTATGGTTTAAAACTAGCGGGGTTATATCCAAGGGGGTTTGAATCTAAGGGGGTTTGATCAAACCCTCTTCAATTAAAATACTTTAAATGGAACCTTTCAAGGCTTAAATCATTATATTTTCTAGAAATATGTGATTTCAACAAAAATCAGGATGTCCCAGAAAGTGTAACCCATTATTGTGGCAGCAACTCTCAGCAGATTTTGTCTCAGACTTTCAACATAGAGGATGTTATATGTATGTTGTCTTCCATCAAAATTGATTGAAACTTTTCCACATATTTTAGCAATACGGTCATCTCCAAATCTTACAAATCCTTCTTCATTCTTCACAAAATTAATAAACTTGCCTTTATCACCAGTCATATGATTTGAGCAGCTACTATCAATAACCCAGTAGTTCTTTGTATCTTTGTTGTCAATACTTACCTTTGGATCAAAACTTTCATCCTTTTTGCAGTTGCCATCCTTTGAATTAAAATAATAGTCATCATCTTCATCATCTTTAACATCATAAAATGTTTTCTTGGACTTTCTACTTTTGCCTTTTTCATCATAATTTTTTTATTTTCTTTTTGGACATCTGGATGCATAGTGTCCAGCTTCACCACACTTGAAACAACTGAAAAATAATTCATCCTTGTGTGACATCCTAGATCAACCTCAACTTGTTAGACTTATCTCTGAGGAACTTGGCTCTGATACCAATTGTTAAATTACACTAGACAACTGAGAGCGGGGGCGAATCAGTTGTCACAAAAACTAAGCTTCATATGAATATCAAACCATTAATAACTTGATTACTTATAATCAAATTTAACCATGAAAGTATGAAACCATAAACTTAATCACAATGACACATTCAACACAGTAGATACTAGATTTTAATGTGGAAAACCATAAGAGGGAAAAATCACGATGCGTGTTAGCCCAGAGAAATATATGAGTTATAACAATACCAAAAAATAGAGGATCACAGGGCTCACTACTCAAATTGCTCACTACAAAGAATGGCTCACTACCAAGGGGTGGCTCACTGCCAAAGTGGTGAACTAATTAAGTAGCATCTACTTTATGCCAGGATTCAGTTCCATTGAAGCACAATATAACTTCTCTGCTCTACTCTTTCACACCTTCACACTTATCTTTTCATCTTCACATTCACACACCTTTTTCGCATCTCTATTACATGATTTTATACAATTCATCAACCTTGGAATGTACATCAAGGTCGGCATTACAAAACATACATAGAAATAGGTCTAGACCTAGTACAAAATTTAGCTAAAGAAAGATGTAGAGAAGTATGATGAACACGCCATGCCTTAGCTGGGACTCAAATGCAATCCTCCACACCACAACATGCTTCTACAATCTTCAATGCATCTCCACAAATAGTGAAATCAACCAAGTCAGCCAAGACTAGAGTTAACACTAGGTCTTCTAAGAACATCCTTCTTTCACGATCCAAACTTCTCTTTACAGACCAATCCAAAGGTAGGAACATGATCAGGAGACATCCACAAGCACATTGTAATCACCAAGAACAACCGCACGATCTCTAACCACTCTGTCAAGAAGATTCTTCAAACCAGAGCATAAGAACAACACTGTCAGCTACTATCATAAAGAAAGGATAGCTTGCAGACCACCAAATCATGAACCATTGGAGTTGAAAGCACTTAACATCATCTCAGACCTATCTCTAGAACCACAGATCAAAATACTTCAATGCGAAGGAATGTGGAGCACAATACTTTCTCCCTGTCTTTGTCAAACATACAGAAAATGTTGTTTTCACTCTGGTGAACATAACTCACTCAATTCTTCATACCGGAGGCTCAAAATCAGAGAATAGCATCTTTAGATGGACTTATAAATAACTTCCAATCTACAGACAAAGCTATTCATTCTACAGGAAATGCAGAGCAATCTCTTGGACTGTTCTTCTGTATACAATACACTGTTTCCACTATAATTTACTGTTTCTACTAGATAAGCTAATTTTCTCAATATCCTCAACATCAAGATTACTTACATAAGTAAATACAAAGAATCTTACTCATTACAAACAAACAACAAGACAGGAACACAGTTGACACCAATGACAACACAGATATGTTGACATCAATGACAACACCGATTAGGCACATACTTGCAACAATCTCCCCTTTTGTCATTGATGGCAACATATGATGTGAAAAAATCTAAAGACCATTAAGACACAATTCTCCCCCTTTCTCTTTACAAATTTGCACTTTTTTCTGATTTTTTCACATGATTTCTCTCCCCCTTTGACATCAATGGCAAAGAGCACATACTTTCACTCTGCTACTCTGATCAAATTTGAACTTTTGGAACCAATTCTTTTGTCATCATTCAGCTACTCCCCCTAAGAGATAGCTCTCAAAACATCAATCTAGATCAAAGAGTGAATCTTTGGGCACCACTGGACTGATGCATTCCTTTGCATCTTAGTTCAGAGCTGGAGGGGTAATGACCCCTAATTTTTTCTTGAGATATTCAAAAGTATTCAAAAATATCTGTAATCTGATCCTTTATGGACACATATTCCAACCTAACTTCATTCTCTGACACTTTTTCCCTCAAAAAATGATACCTTATAGATATATACTTTGTTCTTGAGTGCATCATTGGATTCTTGGAAATATTTATGGCACTTGTATTGTCACACAAGATTGCAATTGGATCTTCATAAACAACTCTTATATCCTTCAAAGTTTGCTTCATCCATAACACTTGAGTACAAAAACATGCTTATGCAATATACTCTACTTCTATTATTGATAAAGAGATTGAATCTTGCTTCTTGCTCAGACATGAAACCAATCTATTTCTAAAAAAGAACGCACCTCCACTTGTACTTTTCCTGTCATCAACATCTCTAACCTAATCAGCATCTGTATAAGCACTACTTCTTAGTGTGTTCTTCTGCAACCCTTGTTCTTGTCATTCACAAATGGTTTGATCTTCAGTGTGATACTCTTGCACAAGTCCTATGGGTCTTAAAAATCCCTTTTGGAGCTTCTTCATCCTGCATTTTCTTTCCTTTTTCTTCATTGCTTCATGAAGACACAACTGGTTCATATCCATTCTCTTCTGAGATCATTAGGTACTGTCAATCATCATGAAAACTTGCGCTGTACTGGGAACATTGTTTGTTCTATCAATCCATGCTTTTTGCATAATTCTTCTTTTATCCTTCTCGAATGCAGTCTCAGTCCTGACTTATACTTTTGTTGTTGATCCTTGACCATGTCTCTTTATGTTGAGTCATTAGCATCAATCTTTTGATCGGGGAGGAAATATTTTCAATAGCGTTCCCCCTGAGCCGGAGCTCCTAATTTACTTCTCAAAGGAAATATCTACACCAAAAGTTGGTGTAGACCCATCCTTGACTTCAATCATGTCTTTCTTGATCCAGATCTTGCCCATTTCTTCCTTAGTTTCAATCGTATCAACTTTTTCCTTTCCCTTAGCATTTTTTTGCTCAATTTTCCTTTCTTCGGGATATTAGTTTCTTTTCACATCCTTGCTTCTGTAGAATTTTTCCATATGTCTAAGTTTGTTGCAATCATAGCACACAATACTTCTGTGTCCTTGATTCCTCTCATTCATTCTGGATTTGCATTGGTTGGCTCTGTGTCCAAATCCATTATATGTATGACAATACCCATTGAAGGAGTTTACCAATTTGTTTACGCATTCATTTGTTTTATGACCACACCTTTTGCATGCAAAGCACTTTTCATTGAGAGACTGGGTCTTCCTTATACTATTGAAGCCATTTCTTGTCATACTCCTACATTCACTTGCTATGTGACCAATTCTTTTGTAGTTGAAAAAATGACCAAAGAAAGATGAAACATCTTGATTCATTCTACTTCTACATTGAGTAGCCCTATGACCAAATTTACTACAAGAATAACAATAACCATTGAAAGATTGATACCTTTGTGCATTTGGTTGCCTGGCCGAAGATCTTCTTGATCTTTACCTCTGGTCTTGAGTCGGTTTGCCTTTGAACTCAGAAATCTTTTCTTGATATGTGCTAGAGCTTTCATCCTTCTCAAGTCTTATACTATTTGTGTCATCAAGATCTTTCTAACTTGCTTCAGCCATTAGTCTATCAACTCTAGATGTACTTAAACTAAGTTTGTCTTGTTGAACCCATGCATGTCTCAGATCAACTTTCAGATCCACAACTTCTTCTTCAAGCTTTAAGCAATCATTTGTTTTGATTTTCAAGCATTCTTCAATTTTTGCTTTTTCTTCATTTGCCAACTTCAAATCTTTACTACTTTCCTCAAGTCTTTGCATAAGCTCCTTGATTTGTCTTTTTAACTCTTTGATGCATTCATTTGCTTCTGTTGTGTTTACTTTTGAAATTATGTTTTCTTCTTTAGATTTTTCAAGATTTTCAAGATCAATTTTGGATTCTCCAATTGACAGATATTCATCTTGAGAGGAATTTATATTGTTGTTGGCTTCAGACATAGATTTAGATTTAGCATTGGCAATCAAACATCAATTCATTTGTCCTTTTACTTCATATTGGCAATCTTTTGCCATTTTCTTCTCTCCAGTATCATCCTCTTCTTTGGTGAATACATTTTCCTTTCTTATATTGTAAGACAACCTATTGGTTTATGAATACTTCTGTATGTCCTCATCAACCCTGACATTTGCACTGTCAATGATCTTTTTCAGTCTTTATTGTAACACCGGTAGGCCTTAATCATAGGAGAGTATCCAAGGAAAGTTCCTTCATCATACTTAGCATCAAACTTGCCTAGTTCTTCTTCTCTTTTGATATAACATTTGCTTCCAAAAACTTTGAAATATTTTACCGAAGGTATTCTTCCATACCACAATTCATAAGGAGTTTTAGTATCGTTACCTTTGACTTGACCTATGTTTTGAATATAGACAACAATATGTATAGCTTCTTTCCAATATGCTTCTGGTAGGTCAACTTCCTCTATCATTGTCTTTACAGCTTCTTGAACAGACCTGCTCGTTATTTCCATAACTCTATTCTCTCTGGATAGCTGTCTATTTATTCCATGAGTCTCACACAACATATTGAACTTTTCAGAGGTAAACTCTTCTCCTTTATCAAAGCTTAGACATCTGATTTTCACATTTAACTCATCTTCAACCATTGTTTTGAAGGCTTTAAATCTATCTAGAGCTTCTGATCTTTCTTTGAGAAAACTAACCCAAGTTATTCTAGAATAATCATCAAGAAAGAACATAAAGTACCTCTCATCTTGGAGACTTTTTACTCTTGTAGGTCCACAGAGGTTTGTATGAACCAATTCCATCAGTCCAGATGAGCATCTTTCTTCATCCTATAGACTTCCTCTTGCTTTCTTCTTGACTTGACACTTATTGCAGGTGATGTTGCTAAAATGTATCCTCTCTAGCAGATCTTTCACAACTTGAGTTGATGTTATCCTTGCTAGATCATTAGGATTGATGTGACACAATTTCCTATCCCAAAGCCAATTTTCTTAATTTTGAAATGTAGAGTAGATGATGTTGCCTTCTCTAAGGTGATAAAGATTTCCCTCTGTCTTTTTTCCACCAACTATTACAGCTCCACATTTATCTCTAATTTAAAAGATATCATTCTGAAAGATGAAACTGTATCCTTCTCTACACAATTGTCCAACGCTCAGAAGATTTTGTCTGACTTTCAACATAGAGGACGTTATCTGTATGTTGTCTTCCATCAAAACTGATTGAAACTTTTCCTCATATTTTAGCAATACAGTCATCTCCAAATCTTACTAATCCTTCTTCATTCTTCACAAAATTAATAAACTTGCCTTTATCACCAGTCATATGATTTGAGCAGCTACTATCAATAACCCAATAGTTCTTTGTATCTTCGTTGTCAATACTTACCTGTGGATCAAAACTTTCATCCTTTTTACAGTTGTCATCCTTTGAATTAAAACAACAGTCATCATCTTTAACATCATAAAATGTTTTCTTGGACTTTCTGCATTTGCCTTTTTCATCATAATGTTTTGAGTTTCTTTTTGGACATCTGGAGGTATAGTGTCCAGCTTCACCACACTTGAAACAATTGAAAAATAATTCTTCCTTGTGTGACATCCTGGATCAACCTCAAGCTATTAGGTTTTTCTCAGAGGAACTTGGCTCTGATACCAATTGTTGAATTACACCAGACAACTGAATGGGGGGGGTGAATCAGTTGTCACAAAAACTAAGCTTCATATGAAATTCAAACCATCAATAACTTGATTACTTATAATCAGATTTAACAATGAAAGTATGAAACCATAAACTTAATCACAATCACACATCCACACAGTAGACACCATATTTCTACGTAGAAAACCCTAAGAGGGAAAAACCACGGTGGGTGTTAGCCCACAAAAATATGAGTTATAATAATACCAAAAAATAGGGTCTCACTACCCAAATTGCTCACTGAAAAGAATGACTCACTTCCAAAGTGGTGAACTGATTAAGTAGCATCTAGTCCATGCCAGGATTCAGTTCTATTGAAGCACAATATAACTTCTCTACTATGCTCTTTCACACCTTTGCACTTATCTCTTCATCTTCACATTCAAACACCTTTTTCACATCTCTATTACATGCTTTTAACAATCCATCAACCTTGGAATGTACATCAAGGTCGACATTAAATTCATCAACCATTGGAACATTCTCCAAGGTCGGCATTACACATAAATAGGTCTATAGCTATTACAAAATTGAGCTAAGGAAAGATGTAGAGAAGTATGATGAATATGCCATGCCTTAGCTGGGACTCAAATGTAATCCTCCACGCCACAACACGCTTCTAAAATCTTCAATGAATCTCCGCAAATAGTGAAATCAACCAAGTCAGCCAAGACTGGAGTTAACACTAGGTCTTCTAAGAACATTCTTCTTTCACGATCCAAACTTCTCTTGGTGGACCAATCCAAAGGTAGGAACACGATCAGGAGACATCCACAAGCACATTGTAATCACCGGGAACAACCGCATGATCTCTAACCACTCTGTCAAGAAGATTCTTCAAACTGGAGCACAAGAACAATACTGTTAGCTATTGTCATAAAGAAAGGATAGCTTACGGAATGCCAAATCACAAACCATTGGAGTTGAAAGCACTTAACATCATCTCAAACTTATCTCTAGAACCATAGATCAAAATACTTCAATGCAAAGGAATGCGGAGCATAATACTTTCTCCCTGTCTTTGCCAAACATACAGAAAAAGTTGTTTTCACTCTAGTGAACATAACTCACTCAATTCTTCATATCGGAGGCTAAAACTTGGAACATAGCATCTTCAAATGGACTTATAAATAACTTCCAATCCGTAGACAAAGATATTCATTCTACAAGAAATGTGGAGCAATCTCTTGGACTATTCTTTTGTATGCAATACATTATTTCCACTGCAACTTACTGTTTCTACCGGAGAAGCTAATTTTCTCAATATCCTCAACATCAAGATTACTTACATAAGTAAATACAAAGCATCTTACTCATTACAATAAAACAACAAGATAGGAGCACAGTTGACACTAATGACAACACAAATATGTTGACATCAATGACAACATCGATTAGGCACATACTTGCAACAATCTCCCCCTTTGTCATTGATGGGAACATATGATGTGAAAAACTGTAAAGACCATCAAGACACGATTCTCCCCCTCTCTCTTTACACATCTGCACTTTTAATTCTAATTTTTTCACATGATTTCTCTCCCCATTTGACATCAATGGTAAATGGCACATACTTGCAATCTGTTGCTCTGATCAAATTTGAACTTCTACAACCAATTCTTTTATCATCATTCAGCTACTCCCTCTGAGAGGTAGCTATTAGAACATCAATCTAGATCAAAGAGTGAATCTTTGGGCACCACTGGACTGATGCATTCCTTTACATCTTAGTTCAAAGTTGGAGGGGTAATGACCCCTAATTTTTTGTTGAGATATTCAAAAGTATTCAAAGAATGCAATCTGATCCTTTGTGGACACATATTCCAACTTAACTTCATTCTCTGTCACTTTTTCTCTCAAAAAGTGATACCTTATAGATATATGCGTTGTTCTTGTGTGCATCACTAGATTCTTGGAAATATTATGGCACTTGTATTGTCACATAGGATTGCAATTGGATCTTCTTGAACAATTCTTATATCCTTCAAAGTCTACTTCATCCATAACACTTGAGTATGACAACATGTTGCTACATCATACTATGCTTCTATTGTTGATAAAGAGATTGAATCTTGCTTCTTGCTCAGCCATGAAACAAATCTATTTCCCAAAAAGAAGGTAGCTCCACTTGTACTTTTCCTATCATCAACATATCCAGCCCAATCAGCTTCTGTATAAGCACCACTTCTTAGTGTTGGCAAGAGACGCTATGTGGCTTCATCATTGTTGTCATTGATGACAACAAAGTTTATCCCACACATCTGCAACACATAATAGGTCCTTACCGAAAATCAGATTGAAGAGTGTTTTGGTCCGATGAACAAGAACAGAGCATGCAACAAGGTCTAACAATCAGGTCTAGATCTCTCAGAGGAAGTATCTCAGCAAAGTGTGGACTTAGGGAAGTCAAGAGGAGTACCATGACTGCTACATTCTAGAGATTGAGCCTCTAGTCATGAAAGAGTGAAAAGATATGAGCACCTAAGTATTGGGTAGAGTAGACTAAGGAAGAATTAACCGGCAGAGCATCAGACCTTAATCTGGATGAGGAATTGATGGAGATTAAGCTTCTTGAGGGATCATTCATGGTTGGCTAACATGATTGATGACTTCTACAACTATCTCTTTGATACGCATCACTTAGTAAGCAAGGATTCAGCTGACTGATCAGAGTTTGAGAAAATCTTGAGTATTCTGGATGCCGATTAGAAAGATGTTGAAATACTTGGTGCAGATATATATACCAGATGGATTTCGATGTGAAGGTGTGTGTTGAGTGAAATAGTGTGCGAAGAAAAGCAGAGAGCAGTGTGGAAGCAGCTATACAAATCCGGTATGTGACAGAACAACAACACTAAGCAGAGGAAGAATGAAGTGTAGCAGATCAGTATATTGAGGCCTAACCAGAACTAAACCTCAGCATATGTGGATGCCCCTGATGAGTTCAAATACCTAGTTACCTTTTATATACCTTGTAAATAGTGAGTCTCTTGTAGGTAGTGAGCCTCTTATGAGCAGTGTGCTTGGGTAGTGAGCCCTAATTGGCAAGTGCCATTTTGCACTACTTATTCTTTTAACAGAGAATACAATCTTGGGTTAGTCACCCCGTGGTTTTTTCCCTTAACAAGGTTTTCCACGTCAAAATCATTATGTTATGTGTATTGATTTTATTTATGCTCTCATGGTTATGCATGCTTATAGTTTTGATGCTGCACTAATTGTTAAAGAAGAATAGAATGATAAATTATTTAAGATAATTGATTCACCCCCCCTCAGTTATCTACCTTGTTTCCAACAATTGGTATCAGAGCTAAGTTCCTCCCAATAGAGCCTAACAGCTTGAGGAAGATCTGGGAATCTCAATGGATATGTATGGTATGAGGGAACAACTTCAGTCTGCCCTAGATGATCTTGAGCAATCTCACTCTGAAGTCAATAACTTGAGAGAAAGACTCAAACAAGCTGATGATTTCATAAATGAACTAAAAGAGAAACTGAGTATCTCTATGAAAAAGAGAAAGGAGCTACTTCAACAAATAACAAGTTGTGAAGCCAATGATACTCATGAAGATCTGAATGAGAAGAACAAGTTATGCGAAAAGCTATCAAAAGAGGTCATTATGGTAAGACATGAAATGGAATCAGGGGTTATGAAATTCACCCAAGAAATTGAAGATAATCTAAAACAATCTCTCAAGGAGAAGTCAAAAGACTGTCACAAAATGGATAGAATAATCAGGCATCTGGAATCTGATCTTGAAGAAGCTAGAGATAATGAAGAACAACTTGAGAATCAGATTGACACTCTTAAAAGGGATCTTCAAACAGAAAATAAATACAAAGCGAAATTCAAGATAAGCTCTGCTCAACTTGAAGTTCTTGAAAGCCAAAAGAGGGTAGATGACAAGCAAGGCTTGGGGTATGAGAAAGGTGAAAGCTCCAGATCCGGTTAGAAGAACTCTGGATCAACAAATATAAGGAACAGGCCTAGAAGACCTCCGGTAAGACAACCAAATGCTCAAAGATATCCATCCTTCAATGGATACTGCCACAATTGCAATAACTTTGGTCATAAAGCAAATCAGTGTAGAAGAAGAATGAATCAGACTAATTCATCCTTCTTTGGACAGTGTTTCAATTGCAAAAGGTATGGTCACAAATCTCATGAATGCAGAAATAGGCAAATAAACAATTCATTCAATGGTAGATGCTTTGCATGCAATAGAATGGGACATATGGCTAATCAATGTAGAACTAGAGGATATAAGTCACATATGCAATAGATCCGGTCATATTGCCAAATTCTACAGAAGTAAGAATCATGACAAAAAGGGTTCGGCACATCATAATCAAAATCAAGACAAAGGAAAAAGAAAAATGAATGCGGATGAAATTCAAAAGGAGATGAATAAGATTTGGGTGAAGAGAAGAATAGAAAATGTTGGGGATGGATCCGCACCAGAATCTGGTGTTGATATTCCTTCCAGAAACTAAATAGATGAGCTCTAGCTTAGGGGGAGTCACAAAAGAAAACAATTTCCCCCAGCCAGTCAATTGGTGCCTAAAATTGGCACATGGAGTTTTGCAGATTAAAGAATTCTCAAAGAGATGTCTTAATAACCCTTGGTAAAAATATAAAAGATCCGTAAGAAGTTTTGAAGAGGTTAATCATCCAAGATTGATCAGGTTTAACAGTCATCCGGTAAGAGCAAGATTTTCACAGTTATATCTTGTATGATTCAAAAATTGAGGTATCTTGACCTGCGGATAAATGGAATGATTGGAGAAAGGTAGATAGATTGTCAATAATCACTGAGAATAACTCTAAGTGCATCTCAGTGATCTGAAAAGATCTCTCAGGACAAGGAGAACAAGGCAATCGAAATAACTTAAGTTGTACATTTATTGCAAAATGGAATTAGGGTTTGCGCAGAAATAAAAGGGTTCTTTTGTTCATCATTTGCACATTTGCATTCGAGAAGAAGTAAGAAAGAGCTCTGCAACAAGATTGCTTCAACTCTCTCAAAGATTAATCGCAGAATTTGATTCAACCAATGATCTTTTCGGCTCTTATCATGAACCCTAGAAGCGTAAAAGGTATTTTCCGCTCTTGAATATCTCTCTTTGAATCCTTTGAAAGATGGATACTCCAAATGTTGTTAAAATCACTGATAAACTATGCCCTAAGTTCAAGAAACATCCTTACAAATCCCTAGAAGTTGATCCCCTAGGCTAATTCTCTAGCATTCTGCATGGAGTTCTGCATGTAGAAGATGTTAGGGTTTACATACACGCAAATATTGAGGAATTTGGGGAATCCAAACTAATGGATATCTATCACAAGCAATTAGTAGATGAAACATTTGAACTTAAACCTCAATACAAGGCCATCCGAGATAAGAATTTTGGATAGTGCATCCATTTCCCCTATTTTGCAGAAGATGAATGGGTCCGGTATGTTCTTAATAGGATACATGATAACTTCATATGGTTGTTGAAGCCTTTCAAGATAACCAAGGATGTAATTAGGGCGGTAACTGGATTGCACTCATCTGGTGGGTTGCCTGCTCTCAAATCTGTCAAGAATCAAATAGTAATTGAGGCTAACAGATCAAAGTTTGACAAGAGAGCAATGACAATAGAAGATATCACAGATCTGGATGTCAAATTTGCCTCTATGATCATTGGCTACAAGATATACCACTCCAGCAGGGAGAATTTAGTATCTGGAACTACTATATACATTGTATATCAGATGCTAAGGGAAAATGCAGACTATGATCTATGTGAGCTTCTCCTAAGCCAACTACTAGAAAACCTACAAAAGATCAAGAAGGACAAGAAAAACTCATTCAAGTATGGAGGGC
This sequence comes from Cunninghamia lanceolata, assembly GCA_027924645.1. NCBI lineage: Eukaryota > Viridiplantae > Streptophyta > Pinopsida > Cupressales > Cupressaceae > Cunninghamia > Cunninghamia lanceolata. The sequence continues at coordinate 23,993,852 of BSBN01000261.1, read as the reverse complement.
TAATACTGTGTTTATTCTTTTACTTTATGAATGAGCTACCTGGATCAAGTGGCTGGGTATGGCAGAATGACAGACCGGTTGCCATACAAATCAGAGATTATATGTATGGGCTTGGTGATGCCAAGGCACAAAGCACAGCACTCTGGGGTTACTTCAAAAACTTCCAAGGCATGATGCAGGCAAGAGAGAGAATCCCCCAATCTCTAGTTGAAAAATATAAAGATACAGTGTGTTTTATGGTAGATATTGATCAATGCCTAATGGAGGCAGTAGAGCCCAGAATAGTCTGGATTATGCCAATGGGCTATGAGGTGGATGAGAAAATTCTGGAACCACATGTCCAACACCTACTAAGTCAACCTAAGGACCCTAAGGCTGAAAGGTTTGGCACCTTTCAAGAATTGAGTGTGAAAATTCATGTTGAACTAAGGCAACCTGAAATAAAGAGAAAAGTCAGGAAGGAAGTAGAGGAAATTGCCAAGAAATATGGCATATCTAAGGAGGTCGATGATGCCAACAGAGAGAAGGTAGAAAGAGTAGAAAAAGAGAGTCAAGAAGCAGAAAAAAGAAAGTGTTCTGGTGCAGGCTCCCTCCCGGACTAGATCCTCAAAGAGCTTTGCACCCGCCACCTCTAAGAGCTCAAAAGCCTCAAAACCAGAAGCAAAGACATCCGGAAAAGGAGAGAAGAGAACAAAGACAAAGGCTACAAGGTCATACACAAGCCACAAGAATGATGAAGAGATAGAGATAGATGAGGAGGTCAAGAAAATGAAGAAGAAAAAGAAAGCATCTATGGAATTCTCTACCAGCAAGAATAAAGAAGAAGCAGAAGAATTTGTTGAAAGGCCTACTCTCTCCATTGATGATGTCATCAAGGCAGTCAGTGTGGATGGAAATCTCCAACCAATGACAGATTTCTATGATGAATGTAGTGAAGCTGACTAGAAGATCTTGCAAGATGCTATAGTCAGGTATCTAAACATCTATAATAAAGCATTCATTGAAATCATATCTCTAATTCCCAAAAGCCTAGAGAAGGAACTTGAAATGAGAAAGAACAATGCTAAGGAAAAGGATATGGAGATCCGGGAACAGATAGCTATTCATCTCTATCCTTCCATCACTCCTAAACAAATGAACATGATCTTCCGGAGCAAAGCCAGAATGAACAAGCTTATGCTTGGAGAGACTGATCAAGTGGCAAAAGAGACTGAAGACATCCTCTAGAATGCATATAAAAGATTCAATCTTCCCATTATATAGGACATGAGTGATGAACCTTCTGATGTCAAAGGATTAAGTGCATCAAAGGAAGACTGCATTGAGAAAATTGCAGAAGAGTCAAAGGAGACAGGTGAAGAGAAGACTAAGGACCTGGATTCCTCTGTTCCAGAAGAGGAAGTCTATGAAGAAGTAAATGTTGCAAGTATGAGGTGAGCCAGTGTTGTCATTGATGTCAACATACTCATATTGCATTGACAAGAAGGATTTGATGAGCTGTGTGCTGAGGATATTGAGAAAATTAGCCTCAGTTAGGAACAGTGAAGAACAGTGATGAGAAGAAGGCAAATGTACTGTATAGGATGAGAACCGGAGGATGCGGATTAAAGGGTTAGTAGATATGAGTCTTGAGATGCTTCAGTTAAGATTTCAGAGGTCCGCATGAAGATCTGAAGGAGTTGTGGCTGTCGGTATAGAACCGGTTCCGGCAAGTATCCAGAGGTGACAGAGGATCACAAAAAGGTCCGGTGAGGTCCGGAATTGTATTATCCTAATCTGCGGATTGGACGGAGTATTTGGGATGTCCTTGTGATGTGTCATCCTGATTTGTGTATGATTTGGAGGTCCGGAAGTACCTCTTGCATTATGACAGTGGCAACAGACTGTGTTCTTGAAGTTCCGGATGAGGAAGACAAGAGATCCCAGTAAGTAGAGGAAGTGCGGATGTATCCAGACATTCAGACAGGCTTGTGAAGGTTCTTGGATCATGTTTAGGTTGTGTTGTTGGTCCGCATTGATGGTAGAGCCCGGAATTGAAGTTATTCTTCCGGATGAAGTTCTTGCTCTGTTTAGCCGACCGGATGAGTTGTTCATCCTGAGAATGTTCTTGTGATGGCCGACCGGATGTGTTATTCATCTTGCGGATACTCCTATGGTTGTTTGCCGACTTAGATGTTTGTTCCTAAGTCGATGTCTTGTATAAATAACGGTTTGTGAGTTCATTTCAAAGTGTGGTGTGGATGAGTGTGGCATAGCGAAGAAATGTGCGAAAGGAAGAGCAGAGATTTTTGGGCTTAATTGGAACTGATCCGGACATGGTAGAGATGTCATTCTCCAGTTCAAGACTGTGATTTTTATCACTCTGTAGACAGTGTGTCTCCTTGTAGGCAGTGGGCCTCTTTGTGAGCAGTGTGCTCAGGTAGTGAGCCCTTATTGGCATGTGCCATTCATTTTTTTTTATTCTTCTAACAGAGAATAATTCTTGGGTTAATCACCCCGTGGTTTTTCCCTTAACCGGGTTTTCCACGTCAAAATCTTGGTGTTCAATGTGTTGATGCTTATCTGCTCTTGTGTTTATGTATTATGCTTCCATGGATGATTATTTGATATGCTGCTAACTAACAACAAAGAATCAAGTGTTTGAAAGAAGAAGAAGTTTTATACAACTGATTCACCCCCCCCCTCTCAGTTGTATGCCCTAGATCCAACAATTGGTATCAGAGCTAAGTTCCTCTGATAGGAGCTTAACCGCTTGAGGAGATCCAGGATGTCGTCATATAAGAAGGATAGTCCGAAGTTCGATGGAACCAACTTCACTCTCTGGAAAGGTCGCATGAAGTGTCACTTGGAATGTATGGGAAAAGCATACTTGGCTATGATTTCAAAACCATATGTACCTCCACAAGGTGGTCCGACAACTCTGAATGAAATCACAGAAGCTGAAAACAATCTGCGGACCAAGGAAGCTCTTCTAAGCGCATTGAATGACTCAGATCTCTCGAATGTCATTGACCTACCAACTGCATATGAGATCCTAACTAAACTGGAACTTCTGTATGAAGGAGATGAGTTTGTCAAAAGTGCAAGGTTGCAAAGTCTGAAAGGGAAATTTGAAAGATTGAAAATGAGAGATGATGAAAACATCACTACCTTTATGCCAAGAGTAAATGAGCTGGTATGTGGAATCAGAAATGCTGGTGGAACTTTAGATGAAAATGAGATTGTCTGCAAAATCCTAAGATCCCTTCCTGCTGCCTACAAAATCAAAGTTGCTGCCATTGATGAATTTAGAGCCCACACAACTGTCACAAGAGAACAACTGGCTGGCAAACTAGCTGCATTTGAAATGACCGAGTTTGGAGATGATCCTCCCAAGACTGAATCTGCTTTCAAAGCCAGTGCCTATGTGAAAGGCAAACAGAGATTTGATCCGGGTGAAAACTCATCAAGGAAAATGTCATGGTATGATCAAGCAAGAAGAGACATGGAAGAAGAAGAAGCAGAAACAGCTCAACTTGAAGCCCTCATTGCAAAGAGACTGCCAAGAGGATCCGGTAAGTATGAAGGAAAACTACCCTTTAAGTGCTTCAACTGCAATAAGATTGGTCATTTTGCCTCAAGATGTCCGGAGAGATCTGCAAGATCTAATACTCACAGACAAAGGTTTCAAAAGAATTGCTATTATGTTCATAAAGAAGATGACAATGAAGGAGTAACAGATGATGAATCAGAACTAGGAAGCAAATCCGGAAATGAGTGGGTGTTTATAGCCATCAAGGAAGAAGATTCAATATTCTCTGAATCTGTCAATCACAAAGTTGTTGAAAAAGCCTTGGCTGCTCAAGTGGAAGAAAAGGATGATTGGGTTATTGACAGTGGATGTTCTCACCATATGACTGGTGACAAGAATAAGTTCTTAGATTTGGAAAGATATGAAGGAGGAATGGTAAAGTTTGGTGACAATTCTGCTGGTAGAATCAGAGGTAGGGGAACTATTTCCTTTGATGGTAAGAGCAAAACAGGAAATGTACTGTATGTTGAAGGATTGAAGCACAATCTTCTCAGTGTTGGTCAGTTAGTGGACAAAGGCTATGATCTCCGGTTCAAGAATGGAAAATGCAGAATCTTTACAAGCTCCGGAACTGAAATTGCATCCGGTACTCAGACAAAAGGTAATATCTTTCATCTGGTTGGTTCAAATAAAAGTTGTTTGTTTGTCCAAATTGATCAGAGTTGGTTATGGCATAGAAGAATGTGTCATGTAAATTTTGATAACATCATCAAGATAAGCAATACTCAGGCTGTGAGAGATCTTCCAAAATTGATGAAACCTACAAATAGTGTGTGTAAAGAATGTCAGTTAGGTAAACAAAGCAGAGTCTCTTTCAAAAGCAAAGATCAGTCTTCTACCAGATTGTTGGAATTAGTACATACTGATCTATGTGGTCCGACAAGAATCAAGAGTCTGCAGGGTGATAGATATTTCATGTTGTTAATTGATGATCATTCCCGGATGATGTGGGTTACCTTTCTAAAAGAAAAATTAGAAGCTTTTGAGAAGTTCAAAATCTTCAAAGCTATGGTGGAGAATCAAACCAGATTGAAACTAAAGTGTCTAAGGTCTGATAGAGGTGGTGAATTTACATCTGGTGAATTCATTGACTTTTGTGAGAAACAGGGTATAAGGAGACAGTTGTCTGCTCCTAAGACTCCACAGCAGAATGGAGTAGTTGAGAGAAAGAACCGGACCATCCAGGAAGCTGCTAGGACAATGATGTTGGAAGCAAATGTTCCTCAAATGTTTTGGAAAGAAGCTATCAGCACCGCAGTCTACACTCTCAATCGAGTTCAAATCAGAAACAACACCGGTAAGACCCCCTATGAACTCTGGTTTGGCATCACTCCTACTGTGAAATATTTCAGAGTATTTGGTAGCAAGTGTTATATTAAAAGAGATGAAGATCTAGGAAAGTTTGATGCTAGAAGTGATGAAGGAATTTTCTTGGGTTACTCCACTCAAAGCAAAGCATACCGGTGTTACAATAAGAGATTGAGGAAGATGATAGAAAGCACTAATGTAAAGGTTGATGAAGGAATTGAGAAGCCTTCAAGATTTTATGAGTTTGATGAAGATGACCAAGACAGTGTTCAAGGACCTCAATCCTCTCCGGTGAGACAGAGTCAGCCTGATCCGGTAAATCAGGAAGAAGAGATAGGTCTGAATGAGCCTGATCAAGAAGCAGCAGTGCAGGATACTCCCAAAATTCCAAGGTATGTAAAACTGAACCACTCTGAAGATCAAATCATAGGTGACAGAAGCAAAGGTGTACAAACTAGAAGGAATGTTGCTTAAAATCAGAATGAATGTTGTCTGATTTCAAAGATTGAACCTAAAACAATAAATGAAGCCTGCAATGATGAAAATTGGACCAAAGCAATGGAAGATGAATTGATGCAAATTGAGAAAAATCATACTTGGGATCTTGTTCCCAGACCTAGAGACAGGAATGTAATTGGAACCAAGTGGGTCTTCCGAAACAAACTAAATGAAGCTGGTGAAGTAATCAGAAACAAAGCTAGATTGGTCTGCAAAGGCTACTCTCAAATAGAAGGAATTGACTTTGAAGAGACTTTTGCTCCGGTGGCAAGAATTGAAGCAGTCAGATTACTTCTTGCATTTGCTGCCTTCAAAGACTTCAAGGTATATCAGATGGATGTCAAGTCTGCCTTCCTAAATGGTGATCTGGAAGAAGAAGTCTACATTGAACAACCGGATGGTTTTCAATTGTCTGATAATGATGATATGGTCTGCAAGCTGAAGAAAGCTTTGTATGGATTGAAGCAAGCCCCAAGAGCATGGTATGAAAGGTTGGATAAGCATCTTGTGCAGATTGGATTCAACAAAGGTACTGCTGACAGTAACTTATATTTCAAAATTGATCATGAAAATATTTTAATTGTTGAAGTGTTTGTGGATGATATCATTTTTGGAGGAAGAGATAGTATGTGCAAAACTTTTGCAAATCAGATGAAAAGTGAGTTTGAAATGTCTATGCTTGGTGAAATGAATTTCTTCTTGGGTCTGCAAATTACTCAAACAAAAGAAGGGATCTTCATTTCTCAGACCAAATATGTGAAAGAATTGTTAAAGAAATTTGGTATGGAAGACTCAAAGCCTATGAACACTCCTATGGCAACCGGATGTAAGTTAAGCAAAGATGATGATTCTCCAAAGGCAGATCAGACAAAGTATAGATCAATGATTGGTGGATTGTTGTATCTCACTCAAACTAGACCAGATATAATGCAGGCTGTTGGTCTTGTGGCAAGATTCCAGGCTGATCCTAGAAAATCTCATGTTATGGCAATCAAAAGAATTTTTAGATACTTGAAAGGAACAGTTGAGTATGGTCTATGGTACCCTAGAGATCCAGACTTCTCTCTTCATGCTTACACAGATGCAGATTGGGCAGGAGATGTGGATGACCAGAAGAGCACTAGTGGTGGAGCATTCTTTTTGGGGAAGAGATTGGTTTCTTGGCTAAACAAGAAACAAGATGCAATATCTCTGTCTACAACTGAAGCAGAATACATTGCAGCAGCAGGTAGTTGCACTCAAATCTTATGGATGAAGCAGATGCTAAGAGACATCAAAGTTAAATATGAGAAGCCTATCACAATTTTCTGTGATAATTCAAGTGCAATTAATATCTCCAAGAATCCGGTAATGCATTCTAAGACTAAGCACATATCTATTAAATTTCACTTTTTGAGAGAACAAGTAAACAAGGAAGAAGTCAGATTGGAGTATGTTCCCTCCAAGGATCAGATTGTAGATATCTTTACAAAACCTCTTCCCAAAGACTCTTTTGAATATCTCCGGGAGAAGTTAGGGGTCATGGCCCCTCCGGTGATGAACTAAGATGCACTGATGTGCATCAGTCCGGTGGCTATCGCAGTCATATCTTGTGATCCGGACTAATGGGGAGCTACAACTAAGGGGGAGCAGCTGGTATAATTCTGATGTATGAGAATTGCAAGTATGAGCCCTTTGCCATTGATGTCAAAGGGGGAGAGAAGACATGTGAAAAACAAGTGGTTGATGATCAAAGGGGGAGCAGTAAAGGAAGAGAAGACATATGAAAAGTTGAAGTTCTTGTCTTAATGGTTTTTCACATCATATGTTGCCATCAATGACAAAGGGGGAGATTGTTGCAAGTATGAGGTGAGCCAGTGTTGTCATTGATGTCAACATACTCATATTGCATTGACAAGAAGGATTTGATGAGCTGTGTGCTGAGGATATTGAGAAAATTAGCCTCAGTCAGGAACAGTGAAGAACAGTGATGAGAAGAAGGCAAATGTACTGTATAGGATGAGAACCGGAGGATTCGGATTAAAGGGTTAGTAGATATGAGTCTTGAGATGCTTCAGTTAAGATTTCAGAGGTCCGCATGAAGATCTGAAGGAGTTGTGGCTGTCGGTATAGAACCGGTTCCGGCAAGTATCCAGAGGTGACAGAGGATCACAAAAAGGTCCGGTGAGGTCCGGAATTGTATTATCCTAATCTGCAGATTGGACGGAGTGTTTGGGATGTCCTTGTGATGTGTCATCCTGATTTGTGTATGATTTGGAGGTCCGGAAGTACCTCTTGCATTATGACAGTGGCAACAGACTGTGTTCTTGAAGTTCCGGATGAGGAAGACAAGAGATCCCAGTAAGTAGAGGAAGTGCGGATGTATCCAGACATTCAGACAGGCTTGTGAAGGTTCTTGGATCATGTTTAGGTTGTGTTGTTGGTCCGCATTGATGGTAGAGCCCGGAATTGAAGTTATTCTTCCGGATGAAGTTCTTGCTCTGTTTAGCCGACCGGATGAGTTGTTCATCCTGAGAATGTTCTTGTGATGGCCGACCGGATGTGTTATTCATCTTGCGGATACTCCTATGGTTGTTTGCCGACTTAGATGTTTGTTCCTAAGTTGATTTCTTGTATAAATAACAGTTTGTGAGTTCATTTCAAAGTGTGGTGTGGATGAGTGTGGCATAGCGAAGAAACGTGCGAAAGGAAGAGCAGAGATTTTTGGGCTTAATTGGAACTGATCCGGACATGGTAGAGATGTCATTCTCCAGTTCAAGACTGTGATTTTTATCACTCTGTAGACAGTGTGTCTCCTTGTAGGCAGTGGGCCTCTTTGTGAGCAGTGTGCTCAGGCAGTGAGCCCTTATTGGCATGTGCCATTCATTTTTTTTTATTCTTCTAACAGAGAATAATTCTTGGGTTAATCACCCCGTGGTTTTTCCCTTAACCGGGTTTTCCACGTCAAAATCTTGGTGTTCAATGTGTCGATGCTTATCTGCTCTTGTGTTTATGTATTATGCTTCCATGGATGATTATTTGATATGCTGCTAACTAACAACAAAGAATCAAGTGTTTGAAAGAAGAAGAAGTTTTATACAACTGATTCACCCCCCCCCTCTCAGTTGTATGCCCTAGATCCAACAGTAAATATCTCTCTTCCAGATCCCCCAACAGACTCTGGAACTGAAGGAGAAGCAAGATAAGAGGAGAAAGCAAGTCAAGAAGAAGGAAAAAAGGGAAGAAAAGAAGATCAAACAGAGAAGACCTCAAGTGACAGTTCTGAGGCTACAGAAGGAAAGAAGACTCTGTCTCCGGCAAGAGACACTGCAGAAGTAGTTAAAGATTTCATGACCAAGAAAATGATGGAATTAGATGAACCAAAGCTATTTCAAGGACCACTCAACTTTGACTCTCTCTCTCTCCAGTCCAAACAATGAAGGTTGTATCTTTTGCTCAAGCTAAAGCAAAAGAAAAGCTTTTGAAGTCTCACATGGAAGACTGTGAGCTAATAGAGATTGTATCTGATGTGCTAGAGAAAATCATGCCATCCTTTCAAAAGGATCCTATGGCCTTTTCATCTAGTAATCTAAAATCTCTTGTTAATTCTGTTAGCACACATTTTGATTCTTTGCAGAAATCAGCAGAAGAGAAAGTCCGGAAGAGTTTTTGGGTAAGAGATTTTCTGAAGTACAGGGGCTAATAACAAATGATAGGAGAAATTTGGATATTGGGATAAAGAGCTTAGAAAATTCTCTTAAAGATGGCGGAGATCTATACAAATTTTGTCTATCTTGGTCCACCGTGACAGCAGACATTGCCAAGAAGATGGAAGAACAAGAGAGCAAACTATCAAGTTTATCTCAAAATTTTGATCCTCTCACCTCTTACATAATGAATCAAGAGTTTCAGATTATTGCCACTGTAAATGAAATAAAGAGGCTTGAAAAGGAGAAGAAGAATAGAATAAGTAGGCTAAGTGAACTAAGAAGGATAATTACCCCCAAGTTAGAGGCAATGCATGAGACCCTAACCGATGCCTAGACCACAGCCCGGACTAGTGATCTGGCAGACCTAAAGAGGGTAGAAGATTTTGCATTTTTGTTAAGTGGTCACATCTCAATTTTAGACAGGATGAAGCAGAGTTGGGCAATAGAATTTGTCTAGTTGAAAACAACTTTTGCGGATATACTTAAGTATATGTAAGTATAACTTGTATATATACTTATGCGACTATGTATAGGTTAAATTTTGCAAATTTTGGTGTGCGAATTCCACCCTATGCCATTGATGTCAAAGGGGGAGTGAGGAGCGGTGAAAAATGTGCAATCTAGCTAAGGGGGAGCTCTAGAAACATGTACATAAGAACATGGCATCAGCCAAGGGGGAGTGTGCTATGACACTTAGTCATTTTTCACTAAGTCTTGCCATTAATGCCAAAGGGGGAGATTGTTGGAAAGAAACACTATGTAGCTTCATCATTGTTGTCATTGATGGCAACAAAGTTTATCCCACACATCCGCAGCACATAATAGGTCCTTACCAGAAGTCAGATTGAAGAGTGTTTTGGTCTGGTGAACAAGAATAGAGCATGCAACAAGGTCTGACAATTAGGTCTGGATCTCTCAGAGGAAGTATCTCAGCAAAGTACGGACTTGGGGAAGTCAAGAGGAGTACCATGACTGCTACATTCCAGAGATTGAGCCTCTGGTGATGAAAGAGTGAAAAGATATGAGCACCTAAGTATTGGGCAGAGTAGACTGAGGAAGAACTGACCGGCAGAGCATCAGACCTTAATCCAGAGGAGGAATTGATGGAGATCAAGCTTCTTGAGGGATCATTCATGGTTGGCTGACATGATTGATGACTTCTACAACTATCTCTTTGATACGCATCCTTAGCAAGCAAGGATTCAGCTGACTAATCAGAGTTTGAGAAAATCTTGAGTATTCCAGATGCCGACTAGAAAGATGTTGAAATCCTTGGTATGGATATATATACCAGATGGATTTCGATGTGAAGGTGTGTGTTGAGTGAAATAGTGTGCAAAGAAAAGTAGAGAGCAATGTGGAAGTAGCTATACAAATTTGGTATGTGACAGAACAACAACACTAAGTAGAGGAAGAATGAAGTGTAGCAGATCAGTATATTTAGCCTAACCATAACTGAACCTCAGCATATGTGGATGCCCTTGATCAGTTCAAATACCTGGTTACCTTTTATATACCTTGTAGACAATGAGTCTCTTGTAGGCAGTGAGCCTCTTGTGAGCAATGTGCTCAGACAGTGAGCCCTAATTGGCAAGTGTCATTTTGTACTACTTATTCTTTTAACAGAGAATACAATCTTGGGTTAGTCACCCCATGGTTTTTTCCCTTAATAGGGTTTTCCACGTCAAAATCATTGTGTTATGTGTATTGATTTTATTTCTTCTCTCATGGTTATGCATGCTTATAGTTTTTATGCTACACTAATTGTTAAAGAAGAATAGAAAGTTAAATTATTTAAGATAATTGATTCACCCCCCCCCCCTCTCAGTTATCTACCTTGTTTCCAACACTTAGTGTGTTCTTCTATAACCCTAGTTCTTGTTAGTCACTAATGGTTTGATCTTCAGTGTGACGCTCTTGCACAAGTCCAATGGGTCTTAAAAATCCCTTCTGGAGCTTCTTCATCCTACACTTTCTTTCCTTTTTCTTCATTGCTTCATGAAGACACAATTGGTTCATATCCATTCTCCTCTGAGTTCATTAGGTACTATCAATCATCAAGTAAACTTGCTCTGTACTGGGAACAATTTTGTTCTATCAATCCATAATTTTTGCACAATTCTTCTTTTATCCTTCTCAAATACAGTCTCAGTCCTAACTGAGACTTTTGTTGCTGATCCTTGACCATGTCTCTTTATGCTGAGTCATTAGCATCAATCTTTTGATTGGGGAGGAAATATTTTCAATAGAGCTCCTAATTTAATTCCCAGAGGAAATATCTACACCAAAAGCTGGTGCAGACCCATCCTTGACTTCAATAATATCTTTCTTGATCTAGATCTTGCGCATTTCTTTTTTAGTTTTAACCATATCAACTTTTTCCTTTCCCTTATCATTTTTCTGATGAATTTTCCTTTCTTCAGGATAGTAGTTTCTTTTCACATCCTTGCTTCTGTAGAATTTTTCCATATGTCCAAGTTTGTTGCAATCATAGCACACAATACTTCCCTATCCTTGATTCCTCTCATTCATTATGGATCTGCATTGGTTCGCTTTGTGTCCAAATCCATTATATGTATGACAATACCCATTGAAGGAGTTTACCATTCTATTTTTGCATTCATTTGTTTTATGACCAAACCTTTGCATGCAAAGCACTTTTCATTGAGAATCTGAGTCTTCATTATACTATTGAAGGTATTTCTTGTCATACTCCTAAATTCACTTGCTATGTGACCAGTTCTTTTGCAGTTGAAATAATGACCAGAGAAACATAAAACATCTTGATTCATTCTACTTCTACATTGAGTAGCCCTGTGACCAAATTTACTACAAGAATAACAATAACCATTGAAAGATGGATGCCTTTGTGCATATGGTTGCCTGACCAGAGATCTTCTTGATCTGTCCCTTTGGTCTTGAGTCGGTTTGCCTTTGACCTCAAACATCTTTTCTTGATTTGTGCTAGAGCTTTCATCCTTCTCAGGTCTTATACTGTTTGTGTCATCAGGATCTTTCTAACTTGCTTCAGCCATTAGTCTATCAACTCTGGTTACACTTACACTGAGATTGTCTTGTTGAACCCATGCATGTCTCAGATCAGCTTTAAGATTCACAACTTCTTCTTCAATCTTTAAGTAAATTTGTTTTGTTTTTCAAGCATTCTTCAATTTTTGCTTTTACTTCATTTGCCAACTTCAAATCTTTACTACTTTCCTCAAGTCTTTGCATAAGCTCCTTGATTTGTCTTTTTAACTCTTTGATGCATTCATTTGCTTCTATTGTGTTTACTTTTGAAATTATGTTTTCTTCTTCAGATTTTTCAAGATTTTCAAGATCAATTTTGGATTCTCCAATGGACAGATATTCATCTTGAGAGGAATTTATATCGTTGTAGGCTTCATACATAAATTTAGATTCAGCATTGGCAATCAAACACCAATTCATTTGTCCTTTTACTTCATACTGGTAATCTTTCACCATTTTCTTCTCTTCAGTATCATCCTCTTCTTTGTTGAATACATTTTCCTTTCTTGTATTGTAAGACAACCTATTGATTTCTGAATACTTTTGTATGTCCTCATCAACCCTGACATTTGCACTGTCAATGATCTTTTTCAGTCTTTTATTGTAGCACCGGTAGGCCTTAATCATAGTAGAGTATCCAAGGAAAGTTCCTTCATCATACTTAGCATTAAACTTGCCTAGCTCTTCTTCTCTTTTGATATAACATTTGCTTCCAAAAACTTTGAAATATTTTACCAAAAGGTATTCTTCACAATTCATAAGGAGTTTTAGTATCGTTACCTTTGACTTGAACTTTGTTTTGAATATAGACAATAGTATGTATAGCTTCTTTCCAATATGCTTGCAGTAGGTCATCTTCCTCTATCTTTGTCTTTGCAGCTTCTTGAACAAACCTGCTCATTATTTCCATCACTCTATTCTCTCTGGATAGTTGTCTATTTATTCCATGAGTCTCACACAACGTAATAAACTTTTTAGAGGTAAACTCTTCTCCTCAGTCAGACTTTAGACATCTGATTTTCACATTTAACTCATCTTCAACCATTATTTTGAAGGCTTTAAGTGCATCTGGAGCTTCTGATCTTTCTTTGAGAAAACTAACCCAAGTCATTCTAGAATAATCATCAACAAAGAACATAAAGTACCTGTCATCTTGGAGAGTTTTTACTCTTGTAGGTCCAGAGAGGCTTGTATGAATCAATTCCATCAATCTAGATGAGGATCTTTCTTCATCCTGTAGACTTCCTCTTGCTTGCTTCTTAACTTGACACTTATTGCAGGTGATGTTGCTAAAATGTATCCTCTCTGGAAGATCTTTCACAACTTGAGTTGAGGTTATCCTTGCTAGATCATTATGATTGATGTAACACAATTTCCTATGCCAAAGCCATTTTTCTTGATTCTGAAATGTAGAGTAGATGATGTTGCCTTCTCTAAGGTGATAAAGATTTCTCTCTGTCCTTTTTCCACCAACTATTATAGCTCCCCATTTATCTTTCATTTCAAAGGTATCATTCTGAAAGATGAAATTGTATCCTTCTCTGCACAATTGTCCAACACTCATGAGATTTTGTCTCAAAATTTCAACATAGAGGACATTATCTATATGTTGTCTTCCATCAAAACTGATTGAAATTTTTCCACATATTTTAGCAGTACGGTCATCTCCAAATCTTACTAATCCTTCTTCATTCTTCACAAAATTAATAAACTTGCCTTTATCACCAGTCATATGATTTGAGCAGCTACTATCAATAACCCAATAGTTCTTTTTATCTTCATTGTTAATACTTACCTTTAGATCAAAACTTTCATCTTTTTTGCAGTTCTCATCCTTTGAATTAAAACAACAGTCATCATCTTCATCATCTTTAACATCATAAAATGTTTTCTTGGACTTTCTACTTTTGCCTTTTTCATCATAATTTTTTGAGTTTCTTTTTGGACATTTGGATGCATAGTGTCCAACTTCACCACACTTGAAACAATTGAAAAATAATTCATCCTTGTGTGACATCTTGGATCAACCTCAAGTTATTAGGCTTTTCTCCGAGGAAATTAGCTCTGATACCAATTTTTGAATTACACTGTACAACTGAGAGGGGGGTGAATCAGTTGTCACAAAAACTAAGCTTCACATGAATATCAAACCATCAATAGCTTAATTACTTATAATTAGATTTAACCATGAAAGTATGAAACCATAAACTTATTCACAATCACACATCTAAAATAGTAGACACCCGATTTTTACGTGGAAAACCCCAAGAGGGAAAAACCACGGTGGGTGTTAGCCCATAGAAATATATGAGTTATAACAATACTGAAAAATAGAGGCTCACTACCTACAAGGCTCACTGCCCAAATTGTTTACTACAAAGAACAGCTCACTGCCAAAGGGTGGCCCACTGCCAAGGGGTGTCTCACTACCAAATTGGTGAACTAATTAAGTAGCATCTACTCCATGCTAGGATTCAGTTTCATTGAAGAACAATATGTTGGCAAGAGACACTATATGGATTCATGTATGTTGTCATTGATGGCAACAAAGTTTATCCCACACATCTGCAAGACATGATGAGTCTTTATCGGAAGTTAGATTGAAGAAGTGTTATGATCCGGTAAGCAAGAATAGAGCAGTCAGCAAGGTCTGACAGTCAGGTCCGGATCTCTCAGAGGAAGTATCTCAGTGAAGTGCGGATTTGGGGAAGTCAAGAGGACTACCTTGACTAATAGATTCCAAGGTTTTAGCCTCCGATGATGGAAGGGTGAAAAGATATGAGCACTTGAGTGTTGGGTTCCTATTTGGCAGAGTAGATAGAGGAAGAATTGTACCAGCAGAGTATCATACCCAAATCCGGAAGAGATATTGCTGATGACTAAGTTTCTTAAGGTATCATTAATGATTGGCCGACATGATTGATGACTTCTACAAGCATCTCTTAGATCCGCATCACTTGGTAAGCAAGGATCCAGCCGACAGATCAAAGCTTGGGAAAATATTGACTATTCTGGATGCCAACTAGAAAGGTGGTGAGATTACTTGTGCGGATATATATACCAGATGAATTTAAATATGATGTGTTGTGGTGTGAAGGTGTAATTGTGCGAAGAAAAGTAGAAGAGTAGTATGAAGGCAGTAAGACAGGTCTGGAATGTGATAGGACAGCTGAACCAAAAGAAAGTAAGAATGAATTACAGCAGATCAGTTTATTGAGCTCAACCGGAACTGAATCTTAGCATGTGTAGATGCTTCTCATCAGTTCAAACATTGTGTTATCTTCCTCTATTGTAGGCAATGAGCCTCTTGTGAGCAATGTGCTCGGGCAGTGAGCCCTAAATTAGCAAGTGCCATTTTGTACTTCTATTCCTTTAACAGAGAATACATTCTTGGGTTAATCACCCCGTGGTTTTTCCCTTAACCAGGTTTTCCACGTCAAAATCATTGTGTTATGTGTATTGACTTTATTTCTACTTTCATGCTTGTTTGCTTTGATGCTGCACTAATTATTAAAGAAGAATAGAAAGTTGAATAAATTAAGATAACTGATTCACCCCCCCTCTCAGTTATCAACACAATATAACTTCTTTGCTCTACTCTTTCACACCTTTGCACTTATCTCTTCATTTTCGCATTCACACACCTTTTTTGCATCTCTATTACATGCTTTTATACAATTCACCAACATTGGAATGTACATCAAGGTCAACATTACATTCATCAACCATTGGAACATTCTCCAAGGTCAGCATTACAAAACATACACAAAAATAGGTCTAGACCTATTAAAAAATTTAGCTAAAGAAAGATATAGGGAAGTATGATGAACATGTCACGCCTTAGCTGGGACTCAAACGCAATCCTCTACGCCATAACACGCTTCTACAATCTTCAATGCATCTTCGCAAATAGTGAAATCAACCAAGTCAGCCAAGACTAGAGTTAACACTAGGTCTTCTAAGAACATTCTTCTTTCACAATCCAAACTTCTCTTTGCAGACCAGTCCAAAGGTAGGAACACAATCAGGAGACATCCACAAGCACATTGTAATCACCAGGAACAACCGCACGATCTCTAACCACTCTATCAAGAAGATTCTTCAAACCAGAGCACAAGAACAACACTGTCAGCTACTGTCATAAAGAAAGGATAGCTTGCGGACTGCCAAATCATGAACCATTGAAGTTGAAAGAAATTAGCATCATCTCAGACTTATCTCTAGAACCACATATCAAAATACTTCAATGTGGAGGAATGTAGAGCATAATACTTTCTCCCTGTCTTTGCCAAACATACAGAAAAAGCTATTTTCACTCTGGTGAACATAACTCGCTCAATTCTTCATATCGGAGGCTCAAACTCAGAACATAGCATCTTCAGATGGACTTATAAATAACTTCCAATCCACAGATAAATATATTCATTCTACAGGAAATGCGAAGCAATCTCTAGGACTATTCTTCTTGATGAAATACACTATTTCCACTGCAACTTACTGTTTCTACCGGAGAAGCTAATTTTCTCAATATCCTCAACATCAAGATTACTTACATAAGTAAATACAAAGCATCTTACTCATTACAAGAAAACAAGATAGGAGCATAGTTGACACCAATGACAACACAAATATGTTGACATCAATGACAACACTGATTAGGCACATACTTGCAACACTAACTTTTGTTTGCTCATTCAGCTGTGCCATGGCGTTGAAAACCCTGAATTGAGGGTTAATCTTCCTGCCTTTTAAGTGACTCCCTTATCCACATGATAGAAAGGGTCAAACTTGGGTTTGGGCCATTAAAACACCACGACCTCATTTCTTTAATTTGCAAGCATCAACTCCTCAAAAAGAGAAACACAGACAAGAAATGGCAAAATTTTCTCAGGAAATTTGAAACCCCAACACCCTCAATACATTTTGAGAGAGGTGAGTCATCTGATTTGGCGGAGGAGAACCCTAGGGAACCTTCCCTTGTACCCCCACTTCCTAGGGAAGCTTCCGAAGGTCTTTGGAAAATCTTTCAAACCCTGTAGAACTCGAGGAACAACCTAGAACACATAATGTTCCAAAAACTCCAGAAAAATAAGAAAATGTGCACTTAGTGGACTCTGAGGATGACAATAGTCAGCCCAACAAAAAGGAAAAGAGGCCTAAAATGAAATTGCAAAGACCTCACCCTCTAAGAAGAATTAAAAGATTGGCTACTTATTTCAGTTGTGCCATAGCCTGTGACCAACCACGTATTCCTAAGAAGAAAAGATAAGATAGGCAGCCAAGTGAAAACCCAGTCTAGTCGAGTGAAAATCAAACCCTGGGAAGTAATGATGCTGTTGAATTTGAGAAGGAGATTGATCCACCTGAGAAGGATCAAGAGGAAATAGGAGAACAAGTCCCAAATTATGTACTTGTTGAAGAAGAAGAGGCTCAAGTGGATGAGCCTGTGGAAAAAATTTCTCCCACTCAGTAGCCATCAAATGAAGACATAATTGACACAGTCCCTCAAATTGGATAGTCATCCCCTCTAAATATTGTCAATGACACAGAACAAGGTCTACTAGAAGTGAATGATGAAGGACATGTGCCTGACAATGATACAGAGATTTTTATTCCCCCTCTTTCCAATAATACAGACAATAAAAAATGTGATCACATAAAGGTGAAATTAGAAGAATTAAAAATAGAAATTATACAGTTGAAAAATAAACTCTAGCAAAATGAGGAACATATAGCTAGACAACAACAAGGAATGCACACACAGATAAAAAATTTGCAGCTGAAAGATTAGGGAATTAGAACTCTAGGGACCCAATTGGAATAGAAGGATAAATTCATTGAGGAATTATAGTTACAAATGAAACAAATTGAGGAGAAAGATAAGAAACATTTGATTAGTTTATTTGAAAAGGATGAACAAATCAAAATTTTGATTGTCAATTTGGAGCAATTCCTTAAATCATAGGTAGAGGAACAAGAGAAACAGAAATTAGAACTTGAAACAGCTCTTAGCAAAACTATAGAGCTAGAACAGAAATTATAGGAAATCAGTGTTAAGCCAATTGTAGAGGAAAACTAATGTGTTGTAGACTTAAATAAATTCAGGGTTTTAGCCTAACTAAACAGTCCACTATCATTGTGTTCCTACATTGAATTATCAACCAAGGAGCGTAAGCTTATGATGATGCCTGCAATATCTATGCCTTCAAGACTCATTTCTACTCTAAGCTAATCTTGTGTAATTCTTCTTTACCCCAATCCTATTACTTAGAATGCACAGGAATGTAAAACAGTAAATAAAAATGAAAAACAACAAAAATAATTTAATTTTCCAGTTGCTACGAGTACCTTCAGCAGAGGCTGAACATAACTATATTTAACAGAAAATCACATTTTTAATCTAACATCTCAAGAATGATGAAAAAGCTAACACTAACCTCCGGAGGATTAAAAACGTGCACTCTACTCATGAATCACAACTATTGGAAGTATCAATCAACAGTTCTTACTAGTTCGCAATATAACATAGAAAGTGGAATGAAACAGATGAACTAAAAATGCATAAATAAATAAGAGAACATGTAAAGTGAGGGTTAGTACCTTGAGTGGCCAGCTCAGGGAACTATCTCACTTTTTCTGGAAATTAAATCTACTTCAGATCTTCAACCTTCTCATAACATACAGTTAAATTCAAATCATATCTACGATAGAATCTTCTTCAGATTTTTATTCAAAATTGTAACATGTCTGTAACATCTGATAACTGTAACAAAATTAACGACTATATTGAAGATAGAACATAACAACTACTTAATAAACAACTCTTCTCCTATATAAAGATGGGAGAGTCTTATTCAACCTTCTAACTAACTACGATCATCAATTAACTCCTGGATATCAGGATATTATTTTTAGATCAACTTATTAACTGGAACAAGGAAACAGAGTCATATCCAATCAGAAATTCCACCCACAACAACTCATAAATAAGATGCATGAACTTTGGTGAGATTCCTAGAATGAGTCTTCTTTATCCTCTGTGTTTATTCTTCCATGATGACCACGTTTGTCTCCACTGATCACCATGTATGGCACTTGGACCGCATCCTCATTGATTACTTTGTTCTACATTCTGTTGTAGTTACTCCTTGATTTCTTTATTTGGTTGCACAGGGTTAATTATTCCAACATATATACAAAACAACCTCTTATAATAAACTTATGAAATCCTAACTATTTTCATGCATATCAATAATTCAAATCACCCATTTGATAATATAACCACCTGAATTCATTCATCAACATAAGATCCAAGTCTTAGGAAAGTATATAAGAAACTACCTAAAATAGAGGTAATGTATGTGGAGTCTTTGTAGAACCATATAGAAAAGGTCTTTAAAACATGTGAAAATGGTATAAAAAGGAGGACAATATTTTATCCCAACATTTCCCCCCCAACTTAGACCTTTGCTTGTCCCTAAGTAAAATTAAAGAATTGGAATCTTAAGGCAAAAGGTTATAATGTAGGGTAATTCTTCTGAGGTCTGTGTCTATTTTAACTCCTTCTCCTTGCTTGTGGTACAACCCATTAGAGTATGCAAGTCTTTCCATCCTGATCTATTTAGCACACCTACACTGCTCACTTTTCCTTCCTGTCCAATGTGGTATTGGATAGAGAAATATAGGAGGCTAAAAGGTGAGAGGTAACCATGATACTCCTCTCTGTTCTGATATCTGGATATACCTATGCAATCTTTCAAGCATATTCATGAAATTGTGGATGGAATGGGATTCCTTCCTCTGTAATTCTGGAGTTAAACTGTCCCATCTACCCTGCACATACCTCTGACAATTCTGTATAATGGACACTGCCATCTTCTGTATTCTCCTGTAGTCCCTAAGTCTTAAATCCATGATTACTTTTCCTGGCCCTTTATGAGTCAACAATGTCATCCATTGGGTTAGAATGGTTTCAAGCTCTAAGGCTTCCTTCCTTAGCTGCAATGGTACTTTCATTTCTTGCTATTCATATTGGTCCATCAATAACCCTCTGTGGTGCAGGAGCACCCCTTAGAAATAAAGAATAAGTCTGATTATTGTATGTTTTTAGTTTATGATGTAATAAGGTCCATTGGACCAATCCTTATGTTTTGAGTTAATCTAGGTTTATGTGCAAGTCAGTTAGAAGTTTGTTATGCTAGTTGTCCTACACCATAGCCGTTGGGAATCAAGTCTGTACTACTGGGGAGGAGTAGTTATTTATGCCCTAGATCAGTTTATTTAGAGACAGTTCGATACAGTTGCATAGGAGAAATAGAGAAATTGTGTATGGAGATTTGAGAAAGCAGGGTTGTGCAGTGGGACTGTGAAGTCAGATATTTGTATGCATTCCTAAATTTGAAATAAAGAAGATCCCATTGGTGTTGTTTGTATAATCTTCGATCTATCTATATGATCATATTTCTTGTTTTGTAATAGAGATGGAATCATTCATCCATTCCACCGGTTGATTCTTTGAATCGGTGGAATGGACATGTATAGTAGTTTATTTTGCATTTCCATATTTTTGTTTTCACATTTCATGTTTTGGGGATTGATTTGCAGCATGCTATGATCTATCCTAGCATCCTCATGTGCTAGGGTTTAAAGGATAAAATCTAAGTTAAGATTGCCCAGGAAACAGATCGGCTTGACGTCAGCATTTTCTGTGTGAAGTCTGAAGTTTTGAGGGTTTTGTCAAAATATACATTTGACAGATATATAGTGTTTATATGTGACATACAATGTATGTGTATATCGCATTTGTATCTGTGTGTATATCGCTAAACAGATCAGGTGTTAAAACATGTAAAAAATGCATGTACAAAGGTGAAACAGTTCGGATATACAATTGATGTGTATATCGCTTTTGCATCTAAGGGTCATTTTGTGAGTATTTGTCATTTGCATATCGGGTTTATATGTTGTGGATTTGGTAGTGTCGATATACAAAGTTTGTGTATATCGCAATTGTATGTCGGGTTATACAAGTTTTGTGTATACACCTTTTGTATACATTCTGTGAGTATACTGCATTTGCATGTTTCTATGTATACGTCAAATGCATTTTGTGGTTTGTATATTTAAATGTATGTCCGAACATACATTCCGCAGATACAAAACAGTCAACGCTAGTCAAACATACATTGTGGGCATCTCCGGAGAATATTCGATGAATGTATCTCAGGTCTTGATGATCGGCGCATTGGCATGAGATCTACTATCGGTGGAGGAGAGTAATGTTCTGCCGACAGTGTTAGTCACACCGATGCATGATGTGTGAAGGTTTATCGGGTGACCAAAGGCATCGGCATAAGTTTCATTGATATCACCGACGGTATATGTCACACCGACAAGTGCAAAGGAAAGAAGTCATCGGTGTGAGTTGGTAGATTAGAGGACAAAGTGAAAGTCACTCCGATAGCTTAAGTCTGGCCAATGGTAGAGTTAGTGTTAAGTGTTCGGCGTGACATTCGGCATTGGTGAACGGCCAGAAAGTTGGGCCGATAGCTATTATCTTGCCGATAGGCACATAAACGAAGGATATCCATCAGCGTGAGGTGGAGTTCGGTGTGACAATTTTAATAGGTGCCGATAATCGTTGTTTGGCCGATAGTGTATATCAGGGGGACATTATGGTAGGTCTTACCGATGGAGTGATGACAGTCAAATCCCACCAAGTTTGAATGCTTGTGCTGGCCACTCTGCATCATAGTGGTATCAGAGCGAAGGAGTATCTTCTGGGAAGATAAAAAGATAGTAAGATGTCGGATGAAGAAGGAACATCAGAGATTCTGACAAGGATGACCAACGCTGAGTTGGCAGTTCTGGTAAAGAAGCAGATTTCAGAGAGCAAAGCAGTGAAAGCTTAGAATCAGGCATTGAAAGATGAGTTGGAGAAGTTGAGGGACAAAGTAGGTTCTGGTAAAGAAGAAGATAGGGAAGATGAAGAGATCCCTAGGTGGAATGAGGAAGACGTTCATGCAGACCAAAGACCCTTGATTACTGCCCTCAAATCCATGGAGAGGAGAACCATGGATGTGAAACTGGATTTGCCAGTGTTTACAGGAAAGATGGATCCTGATTCAGTGATGGAGTGGATAGACTCCTTAAATAATTTCTTTGAGATGGAAGAGATACCAGAACACCAGAGGGTGAAGATAGCCCAATCAAAAATGAAAGAGGCTGCATTAACTTGGTGGAATTTTATCCAAGATGACAGAGTACAAGAAGGAAAGCGCAGAGTTGCTACGTGGAAGAAGATGATGGCTTTAGTGAAAGAAGCCTATGTTCCATTGGATTACAACATCCAATTGCATAAGAGGAAACAAAATTTGAAGTAGAAGGAGCTAGATTTCAGCTCATATACAGAAGAGTTCATGAAGCTTTGTGTCAAGACAAAGGTAAAAGAGAGTGAGGAAGAAAAGGTAGCCAGATACCTTAACGGATTGAGGTTCAACATTCAGGAAGATTTTAATCTGCATAACCCAGATACAGTTCAGAAATGCTTTCAGTTGGCATTGAAAGTGGAAGAGAAGTTAAAGAGAAGATAAGAACAAAACAATAGAGGAAGAGGAAAATAGCAAAGAGGTGGAAGAGGTCCTTTCAGAGGCAGAGGACATGGATTTGGATATCAGGAAGAATCCAGTCATGACAACAGCAAGGGAGGTAACAATCAAAGAGGAAGTTACAATCAGCAAGAAAACTTCAGAGGCAAAAGAACTTTCAGAGGAAGATCTCAGGGCAGATGATCTATCAGATGTTATAACTGTAATAAAGAAGGCCATATAGCCAACAAATGTCCAAAAAAAGCAACAAGTTCAACGGGAGAAAGGAGAACGAATCTAATCCAAGAACCTGATAGCTAAAGTGCAACAAGCTCAAACACTTTTCAAAGTGTGAATGCTCCTAACAATTATGGATATCCAGAGAGTGGAGAATCTCTGATGATGAGGAGAACAATGACTACCATGAAGGTACCTGATAGAGAACCCCCACAAAAAAAGTCTCTTTTCAAAACTACATGCAAGGCAGGAGGTAAGGCATGTAAAGTTTTAATTGATTCTAGTTCTACTGAAAATTTTGTATCTGATGAAATGGTAACAAAGCTTAAGCTTAGAAGATTGCCTCACCCATCCCCATATAAGGTCTCATGGCTTACCCAAGGTCAGCAAACAGTGGTAGAAGAACAAGCTTGGGTAGAATTTCAGATTGGAGCATATAATAATAAGTTGTTTGATATCACCAAGATGGATGCTTGCCATCTCTTATTTGGAAGGCCATGGCAGTATGACTTGAAGGCACACCATGATGGTGTTAGGAACACCTATACAATCACCAAAGATGGTATGGTGACAGAGTTAATCCCATTGACAGAGAAGGAGGAGAAATCAAAAGGAAAAGAGGTGAAGGTAATGCTGATGGAAGGAAAACAATTCATGAAAGAAGTAGCAGTAGAAGGTACAGTTGCATATGCCCTAATTCCATGTCTCACAGTGAACAAAGAATAGCAATAAGAAGTCAAGAAAGAGAAGATGCAGAGGTTCATAGACCCAGTTGTCCAAGAGTTATTGGATAAGTATAAAGGCATCATCTCTGATGGAATGCCAAGATCCCTACCACCTTTAAGGGATATCAGCCATTGCATAGATCTAATCCCAAGATCTACACTTCCAAACAAAGCAGCATATAAGCTAACTCCAGAACAGAATGCAGAAGTAGCAAGACAAATTGGGGAATTGTTAGACACAGGTCTGATTGGTAAAAGTTTAAGTCCATGTGCAGTACCAGCTATACTAGCACCAAAGAAAGAAGGCACTTGGAGGCTTTGCATAGATTCCAGAGCTATTAATAAGATCACAATCATATATAGGTTTCCAATACCTAGGATAGAGGATTTACTTAACTGTTTGGGAGGTGCTAAGTATTTTACAAAAATAGACTTGAAGAGTGGTTATCATCAGATCAGAATTAGGCCAGGAGATGAATGGAAAATAGCATTCAAAACCAATGAAGGGTTGTATGAGTGGAAGGTTATGCCTTTTGGGTTGTCTAATGCACCTAGTACATTTACGAGATTGATGAATGAGGTTTTGAGAGAATTCATGGGAAAGTTTGTCATAGTATATCTAGATGACATTCTGATTTTCAGCAATACAAAAAAAGAACATCTCAGACATATAGATTTGGTTCTCAAGAGGTTACATGAAGAGCAGCTGATGATAAATTTGGACAAGTGTTTGTTCATGCAGGAGGAGATCACATATTTAGGCTTTGTCATTTCCCAAGGAAAGCTACAAATGGATAAGGAGAAGGTAAGTGCCATATTATCTTGGCCAACTCCAAGGACTATGAATGATGTCAGAAGTTTCCATGGGTTAGCAACCTTCTACAGAAAGTTTATAAGAGGGTTTAGTCATATTTGTGCACCCATGCTTGATACTATAAAAGGAGGATAGAAGTGCAAATTTGCTTGGACTAAGGAAGCATATGATTCCTTTGAAACATTGAAGAAGAAGGTGGCACAGCAGCCAGTCCTTGCACTTCCAGATTTTAACAAAATCTTTCAGGTAGAATGTGATGCAAGTCACATGGCCATTGGAGCAGTACTCAGCCAAGAAGGAAGGCCAATTGCATTTTTCAGTGAGAAGCTCAATGATGCTAAAAAGAGGTATTCATCATATGATTTGGAAATGTATGCTTTAGTCCAGTCACTCAAGAAATAGAGGCATTACTTGATGCCAAAAGAATTCATAGTATTCACAGATAATCAGGCTCTGAGTTTCATAAGCAGCCAGGAAAAACTGAATCATAGGCATATGAAATGGGTAGAAACTTTACAAGCTTTTACTTTCACATTGAAGCATAAGAAAGGAGTCAAGAATAAGGTAGCAAATGCCTTGAGCAGGAGAGCTCTAACAGTCAACCAAATTCAATTGGAAAGTGTTGGCATTGATTCATTGAAGACCATGTATGATGCTGATGAAGATTTTGGAGAGATATATCAGGTATGTACTTCTTTTGGCGATAAATACCATGCTGAATTATCTAAATTTCTGATCCAGGATGGATTGCTATTCAAAGGTGGACAGTTGTGTATTCCAAGGTGTTCTATGAGGTTGAACATCATAAAAGAGAAACATTGTGGAGATATGGCAGGACATTTTGGTTTGGATAAAACTCTTGATCTTGTTAGAAGACATTATCATTGGCCTAAGTTACAATCAGATGTCAGAACATTTGTGGAAACATGTGTGATATGTCAGAAAGCAAAAGGAAGATCAACTAATGCAAGGTTATATCAGCCATTACCCATTCCTTCCTAACCATGGGAAAGCATAAGTATGGATTTTATGTTGGGTTTACCCAGAACAAGAAAGGGATATGATAGTGTTTTTGTTGTAGTGGGCAGATTCAGCAAAATGGCACATTTCTTGCCATGCAAAACCACTGTTGATGCTTCATATATTGCAGATTTGTTTTTCAAAGAAATAGTAAGACTACATGGATTGCCACTAAGCATAGTGTCCGATAGAGATGTGAAATTCATAGGTCATTTTTGGAGGACTCTTTGGAAGAAACTTGGAACAAACTTGTCTTTCTCATTCGCATGTCATCCTCAAACGGATGGATAGACTGAAGTGGTAAATCGTTCCTTAGGGAATTTGCTCAGATGTTTGACAAGATCGCATGGAGAAAAGTGGGATAATATCCTACCTCATGCATAATTTTCCTACAATGATACTGTCAATAGAAGTACAGGGAAATCACCTTTTCAAATAGTGTATGGTATGCATCCAAGAGGTATTTTGGAGCTGAGAGATCTACCTACAGGAGATTCTGTTAGTGCAGATGGTGAAGCTTTTGCAGAAGCCCTAAAAGAGGTACATGATCAGGTCAAGAACCAACTCCAACAAACTACCTTGAAGTATAAGGAGTATGCTGATAAAAAGAAGAAAGATGTATAGTTTGATGTTGGAGATTTGGTATGGGTTCATTTGAAAAAGGAGAGACTTCCTAAAGGTAAATATACCAAACTCATGCAGAGGAAGATTGGACCATGTCAGATTTTGCAAAAGTGTGGACAGAATGCTTATGAGATACAACTTCCTTCTGATCTTAGATTATCACCTATATTCAATGTGTGTGATTTAACTCCATACAAGCATAATCCAGATGAAGAACAGGAACTACTACAGGATACAGCAGTTGATGACATTCCAAAACACAATCCACCATAGTTACAAAAAATTTTAGACACGAGAGTAATTAAGAAAACCAGGAACAAAGACTATGTGGAATATTTGGTGTCTTGGCAGGGAAAACCTGAATCAGAAGCAGTGTGGATGACTGAAGAAAAGATCAACCAACATGGTTCAGACCTACATACTCTCCTCTCAAGTGGACTTGAGATTTCTTCTTCTGGGGAGTATGGTGCAGGAGCACCCCTTCGAAATAAAGAATAAGTCTGATTATTGTATGTTTTTAGTTTATGATGTAATAAGGTCCATTGGACCAATCCTTATGTTTTGAGTTAATCTAGGTTTATGTGCAAGTCAGTTAGAAGTTTGTTATGCTAGCTGTCCTGCACCATAGCTGCTGGGAATCGAGTCTGTACTACTGGGGAGGAGTAGTTATTTATGCCCTAGATTAATTTGTTTAGAGATAGTTCGATACAGTTGCATAGGAGAAATAGAGAACTTGTGTATGGAGATTTGAGAAAGCAGGGTTGTGCAGTGGGACTGTGAAGTCAGATATTTGTATGCATTCCTAAATTTGAAATAAAGAAGATCCCATTGGTGTTGTTTGTATAATCTTCGATCTATCTATGTGATCATATTTCTTGTTTTGTAGTAGAGATGGAATCATTCATGCAGGAGGAGATCACATATTTGAGCTAGTTGTCTACATACTTGAGCTACTTGTATACTTGCTTGAGCTACTTGCTTGTCTACTTGAGCTACTTGTCTACTTGCTTGAGCTACTTACCTGCTTGCTTTAGCTACTTGCTTGTCTAGTTGAGCTACTTGCCTACTTGCTTGAGCTACTTGCCTACTTGCTTGAGCTACTTGCCTACTTGCTTGAGCTACATGCCTACTTACTTGAGCTACTTGCTTGTCTGCTTGAGCTACTTGCCTACTTGCTTGAGCTAGTTGTCTACATGCTTGAGCTACTTGCCTATTTGCTTGATCTACTTGCTTGTCTACTTGAGCTACTTGCCTACTTGCTTGAGCTACTTGCTTGCATGCTTGAGCTGATAAGTAGTAAGTGTGCCCTCCATCATGCTCTAACTTGCAAGTATTTCTATGGATTCTATCAAAGGATCAACTTGAGGTATGGCTAACTATATGCTGAAATTAAATGTTATTTATGTTATATCATTAATTATGTTATGACATACTAATTTCATTGTTAATTTATGGATCTTTAATATTGCTAATGTTTCTTTCTTGTAGTTATTCTTGTGTGCATGTTAATAGATCAAGAATATCCCAAAAAGGGGGGACATTATCTCATCATCAACCCCCAAGATCATGCTATACATTATCTTATCATTAACTTTCTTAAGAAATCAAAGTCTTACTTACAAAATCATTAGATTCATCTTTTGGAATATTCATCAATATTATTTCATTCCAAATCTCCAATCTCGGATTATCAATACTCCCAAAGTTTTCTTTAACATTGAAAAATTCTTCCTTCTTGCATTCATTTGATTAACTACATTTCTTCAATCATATTGCTACTCAAAATCAAATCAAATCTTCTTTGATCATGACATCATATAATTAATTACTCCTCAAAGAACATAACTCTTCTCAATTTGGAGGTCAATAACATATAAGACCGAATCTTGTAACCAAAGATCAAGATGCATCTTGGAATCTCAATACTCTCAAATCTTCTTAATCTATGGTACTTGCATCCCATCGTTATTATTCAAAACATCAGACAAGTGCTCTTTTTCATGGAGTCGCAATCACTTACTCTTCATTGAAACATGTTCATAATAATACTCATTTTGGATCAAAACACGACAACATCTCAATATCGGAAAGTAGATGTTAAAAGTGTAATGATAGAACTCGTGATTGCTTGAGGACAAGCAATCTTGAGTGGGGAGGGCTGTCATGTCCCCATACTAAGGCATTTGTTTAAATTAAAGATTTAAACATTATGATAGAGACAGTGTAGTTACCTTCGTAAAATATCAATTCAAATGATAGAAATAATTACATATATTATTAATATATATTATTTAATAAATAATATTAAAAGAATATCATTATATGAATATTTTAATATAATTAAAATATAATATAATATAATTATCATATTTATAACAAATATAAGATGCAATATTATTATATTATATAAAAATGGACAAATATAAGTATTGTCAATTATAAGATATATAATAATAAATAATATATAATATTAATAATAATAAATAATATTTGATATAAATGATATATTAAAACTCTAAAAGGAGGACAGCTTTTATATACAAAGAGCGCTTCATTTAATTAAGAACAAAACTTGTCTTGTTTCATACACTAAAGGAGCAGCGATTCACAATTGGTAATAAAGTTTTAAAAACAAACCTATTTGCTTAATATAGGATTTTATAAAGGAGAGTTTATGATTTATAAAAAGTGGTGATTGTTAAGGAAAGGTGTGTCCCGTGTAAAGTGACGCCTCCTTTCGAAAGAATGGAGAGATATGAATAGAAGTTATAAAAGGAGTCATTCGATGGGGGGGAATAGGGTACAGTTCAGTAGCAGCAAATAAAATTAAAGATATAAAATTAAATCAAATCTACAGCAGGGACGATTATGATTAACTTAGCAAGATCATATAAAAATATATGGACAACAAATAAGAAGCCTATCTCACCATTGAACCATTAGATAAGACGAGAGATTAATATTCTTCTACATATATACCAGCATTTCAAATATCATTTGAAGGAATATTATGATGTCATCAACAAGCATCATATTTACAGCCAAGGAAAAGAGAGCCACCATCAAAAATTCAGGTAAGTATAATTAATATGTTTATTCCTATACTAGTTAAATGTAAGTATGTGTATTTCAATTGCCTAAGTTTATATCTAGTATAAAGATATTGTTATGGATGGAATGTGAATAGGAATAAGAAAATTCTAGCATAGAATAAGAATGTTATAAGGTAAATTTGCATATCATAAAATAAATGATCATTATTGAATAAGAATGTGATCATAAAGATGGCATACGATGCAAGATATGATGCATGTTAGTGTTAATAAAAAAGGTAGTAAAAATGCCTTAACAAGAGCAATATTAAACCATGAAAGGAATGAATATTCTCTCAATAATGATATAATGTTAATAAATATATGAAAAGATATATTATTATAGAATCATGTTAGCAAATAGAATAATAGAATTAATTCATTAACTCTATCTGAGAGGGTGATGCATGGGAATGTTCAATTAGCCAACATGGGTGTGTTTTGTCCCTTGTCTCAGTTGGTACAAAAGGTACCCCTTGGACAAGTGGAAGTGGCCCTTGTCTCAGTAGGTATGAAAGGTACCCCTTGGACAAGCGGATATGGCCCTTGTCTCAGTTGGTACAAAAGGTACCCCTTGGACAAGTGGAAGTGGCCCTTGTCTCAGTTGGTACAAAAGGTACCCCTTGTACAAGCAGATATGGCCCTTGTCTCAGTTGGTACAAAAGGTACCCCTTGGACAAGTGGAAGTGGCCCTTGTCTCAGTAGGTGCAATGGCACCCCTTGGACAAGTGGATTTGGCCTTTGGCTAAAGTAGGTGAGTTATTCACCCCTCGAGCCAAAGGATTGTAATCATTGGCCTTTGGCTAAAGTTGGTGAGTTATTCACCCCTCGAGCCAAAGGATTATCATAATTGGCCTTTGACTAAAGTTGGTGAGTATTCACCCCTCGAGTCAAAGGATGGAAATAATGGACCCATGATAATTGGCATATGGCATCCTATCACATCCACTCACATGGAATTAATGATTTGATTAATGCATAGATCCACATATAATGGATAATGATGGAAAGTGTGAAAAGCATATTGATGTTGAACATAAGAGTATAACCCTATAAGGGCAATGTGATTATGTAATTTGAATATTTCTTGTATATATTATTATAAGTGCGAATCCAAAGATAGACTAGTGTACTAATGTTCTCTTTTTGTGAGTTGAAATTGTGTGCAAGGTTGAGAAAAATTTGGCTTACGAGAAGGGGACATTACACTGTAATGTCCCCTTGTCACAAGTCAACATTTTCAAAACTTTGAACACATTTCCAACTTGTAAAGAGAACGTTATTATACCAAACTTTCTTAATTTCAATTATAGCAATAGATAAATGATATATTCAATCATATAAGAACATTGCCTTTAGATTTTCAATAATTAACATCAATTATCATTTTCTATCTTGTATCCATAATCTTTGTGATTACTTTCAATACGCATTCTCTATCACTTATATTTCATATATTCCTCTTAGATTCACTATGATATTCTTTATCGTTAATGTCATGATCTCTATCAGTATATATATATTTATCATCACTATCCATGCATTAACTCTTAACTTCATATGAGATGAGGTGAAAGGATGCCCTTTGGCCAATCATGGGTCCACTATTAATCCTTTGGCACGAGGGGTGACTTCTTCACCAGCTGGAGCCAAAAGCCACTTCCACTTGTCCAAGGGGTACCTTTTGTACCTACTGAGACAAGGGCCATATCCACTTGTCCAAGGGGTGCCATTGCACCTACTGAGACAAGGGCCACTTCCACTTGTCCAAGGGGTACCTTTTTTGTACCTACTGAGACAAGGGCCATATCCACTTGTCCAAGGGGTGCCATTGCACCTACTGAGACAAGGGCCATATCCACTTGTCCAAGGGGTGCCATTGCACCTACTGAGACAAGGGCCACTTTCCACTTGTCCAAGGGGTGCCATTGCACCTACTGAGACAAGGGCCACTTTCCACTTGTCCAAGGGGTGTCATTGCACCTACTGAGACAAGGGACAAAACATACCCATGTTGGCTACTATACATCTCAAACTCACCATCTCATATGAGGTTATATGTTAATCTTATATGTTTCATCAACAATATTTCTTATCTTATGTAACATCTAACATTGTATTTCCTAAGAGTTTATACTTATCATATCATGAAGTTTAAACAACATATAATACAGTAATAACATATTGCATAACTTGGAATTAATCTAATATGCGATTCAACTTTAAGATCATAACATTCCTATATATGTAATATAATGAGCCAATTCAGAGTACTAAATCATGAAATGCAATTACTAATCCTAATGCCTATTTGAATCTGAATCAAGACATCTTTTACACAGTTATTATCAGAAATCAGAATATATTATTCATTAGATGCAAAGGCATATGCATACAAATTAGATCAAGTATTTATTAATGGAGTAAGAGCATCATGGCGTACCTTACTGTGTATGGTGTCTGGCTGCTGCAGAGTCTTGGAATTACTCTCTTTGCTGTATATGGTGTTGCTCTTGTTATTTCCTATGGCAGAGAGAAGTGTATGTTGATCGCTGGTTTTTGGAGGAGGGAAAGTTCTCCTTTAAAAACCCACGAGGGAGTTTTAACCGCCCAAGAGATGTGGCAATTGGAGACATCCGTTGAATATGATCGTGGGGGAATATGACATCCGTATTTCTATTTTTGCATTTCATGTTTTGGGGATTGATTTGCAACATGCTATGATCTATCCTAGCATCCTCATGTGCTAGGGTTTGAAGGATAAAATCTAAGTTAAGATTGCCCAGGAAACAGATCGGCTCGACCTCAGCATTTTCTGTGTGAAGTCTATGAAATTTTGAGGGTTTTGTCAAATATACATTTTATGGATATACAGTGTTTGTATGCGATATACAATCTGTGTGTATATTGCATTTGTATCTGTGCGTATATCGCTAAACAGATTGGGTGTTAAAACATGTAAAAAATGCATGTACAAAGGTGAAACAGTTCGGATATATAATTGATGTGTATATCGCTTTTGCATTCGAGGGTCATTTTGTGAGTATCCATCATTTGCATATCGGGTTTATATGTTGTGGATTTGGTAAAGTGTCGATATACAAAGTTTGTGTATATCGCAATTGTATGTCGAGTTATACAAGTTTTGTGTATACACCTTTTGTATACATTCTGTGAGTATACTGCATTTGCATGTTTCTGTGTATATGTCAAATGCATTTTGTGGTTTGTATATTTAAATGTATGTCTGAACATACATTTCGCAGATACAAAGCAGTCAACGCCAGTCAAACATACATTGTGGGCATCTCTGGAGAATATTCAATGAATGTATATCAGGACTTGATGATCGATGCATCGGCATGAGATCTACTATTGGTGGAGGAGAGTAATGTTCCACCAACGGTGTTAGTCACACCAATGCATGATGTTTGAAGATTCATCAAGGTGACCAAAGGCATCGGCATAAGTTTCATTGCCGACGATATATGTCACACCGACAAATGCAAAGGAAAGAAGTCATCGGTGTGAGTTGGTAGATCAGAGGACAAAGTGAAAGTCACTCTGATAGCATAAGTCTGGCTGATGGTAGAGTTAGTGTTAAGTGTTCGGCATGACATTCGGCATCGGTGAATGGCCAGAAAGTTGGGCCGATAGCTATTATCTTGCCGATAGGCACATAAACAAAGGATATCCATCGGCGTGAGGTGGAGTTCGGCGTGACAATTTTAATAGGTGCCGATAGTTGTTGTTTGGCCGATAGTGTATATCAGGGGGACATTACGGTAGGTCTTACCGATGGAGTGATGACAGTCAAATCCCACCAAGTTTGAACTCTTGTGTTAGCCACTCTGCATCACTCTAAGTTGCTCATTCTTGAAATATGGCATCAATGCCCTGACCTAGAGATCTCCAACATAAATATAGGGATTCCATTATCTATCTTCATCTATTATGTAATTGTGTAAGTAATACTCACACAACTAGTCCTTCTCTTCTAAGCTGATCTCTTGGAAGTAATTACAAAAGATAAATCTTGAATGCAAATCGGGTTGATCATTAATAAACCTGTTAAACTGAAAACTGAGAAATTTTTCCTTTAAAAATAGTGCATACACTCTTGCTGGAGGTCGGCATCCCATAATCTGTTTAGCCCTCTCAATAACCTCTATCAACTTTTGCTCCAATTGTTTAATCCTCAAATCCTTTTCTGCAATAGACTCATTAAGGTTATGCTTTTCTTTTTTCCAGTTTTCTTTCTTTTGCTTATTTTCATCAGTTAATTTCATCAGTTCAAAACCCAAGGACAATGTAGTATGCTATGTTGGGGTCTTTATCACAGGAGGTTGGAGAGTAAGTGTCACCTCTTCATTAGTCATAGCTTTAGTTTCAGCCAGTTGGGCTAACAAATCTAAATTAGAACCTTGGCCATAAGTTTGGATCTTCTCCTCCAAGTCTTGAATCTTCTTCTCTCGTTCTCTATCTCTCTCTTCATAACCCCTTACTTGTTCTTCAAGTTTCCTTATTCTCACTAGGGCTTCCTGCAACTCCTTCCTAATATCTTCATCCTCTATTAATTCCCTTTCCCCTTCAAGATTTTCATCATTCCCCTTTTCAGGGGCATTAAAGATTTCCTTAGTAGTGCCTTCTGTCACAGTTTTTCCCATTTTTCTAGCAATAAATGGATCTTCTGATTCAGAATCAGAAGAGGAAATGTACCTTCTTTTCCTAGCAGACATGCTATCATTTACACAGGCATCAGTAGAAACATCCTCAATAGGGATTTCCCTATCTGAATCTAGATTCAGAGGAGCTGGGTAAGGATCCTGTTGGCCTTTATTTTCATCTCCCTCTTGCTCAACAACTCTCTCTTTAGCATTCTGCCCCCTGAACCTCCCTGATCATCTAGGAGCAACTGTATCATATTTTTCCACCTTTTTCCTCTTCTTTTTTTTTCTCCCTTTGACTCCTTGTTTTCTTCCTAGATGTTGAAGAAGTGGTCCTTTTGCTTTTAGGAGCAGAGGTTGAGGGCTCTTCCACTGACACGGGCCTAAACTCTAGAGGGTTCTTAGGTTGTGTTTCTTCTTGCTCAATATCCACAGGGGGTTCAACTTCATGTGGAATATCTTCCTCTAGCTCTGGTGCTTCTAAGAGTATTGAGATGTCTACACATTGTTTAAAGGCTTCCCACTCAATCTGTGGATACTGAATCCTTAAGCTTCTTTTTACTAACAAAGCTATTAAACAATGGTGAGAAAGAGTTGTGTCTGCCTGTTACCTCTGATACTCTGAAGACATTCTTTTCAACATATAATACAAATAATTGCGAACATTAACAAATTTCTCATGCCCCAAATGGTTAAGCAATTTGAGATGTGCAGTATACAGCATATTATATCTACCATCACAAGTGATATATTTAATAATATAGGTAGCACATTTCCCCCAAAAATATGGAAGAGATAATCATTTGGTACCTTGTGTGGTAGAGTCTAGGTGTTCACCTCTTTCACAAAACTCCTCCCTAGCTGCAGCCGCATCAGCCCTTTCCAAATACTCAGACCCTATTCTTGGTAACCCTGAAACTTGAGCAATTGCTAGCTTGGAAGTGTCAATTGTTAACCCTCTAACCAATGCTTCATCATATTGCAGAGTAAGTGTGAATTCCTTTTCCATTTCATCGTCATACTCTATCAATTTGAGGAAGTAATGAAGCCAACCCACTCTGGTAATGAGTGGGAGAACCAACACATCTTCCAATATTTCCTTGTGTGCCAAAGGTTCCCTTCTGATTACGTCTCCTCCCATTAAGACTGTGAATTAGGACTCTGCAATATCAATTCTCTGCACAACACCAGGTAACCAATTTCTATTGTCTTAGCTCAACTGCCTTAGCTCACCACCCTAAAAAACTAGTCTTTCAATCTCCACTATAACTCCTTAACTCTTATAGGGTATTAATTCAGTAATTGATAGAGATGAGTTCATAATGCAGAGTATTTTGTCTAGTTGTTCAAAAGGGCAGGGTTTCAATCAAGGTTTTGAAAGGCAAAAAAAATGTAAAGGCACTAATAAGTAAATGACAATCATCAATCATCGAAAAGAAACCCCTCCCCCCAACTTAATGATGAAGTGACCTCACGTCAAATAGCAGGTAGTACGGATGGAGGAGTGAGAAAATATAATTGGTGGAAATATACATCGCATGCATGAAATAAATGATGAATAAACATGAAAATAAATAAAGAAAGCTAAGCGTATTAATAGAAATGTGTTAATTGTATATATATATATATATATATATATTGAAATGGAATAATTAACATACCTTGGAAATTGTGAAGAATACCAATGATGCGATAGAATAGGCATGCTGCAAATGGAAAGTGGGGTGTACAGTGACAGAGTGATAATTGATTAGTGCAAGATGGCGAATAGAAGTATCACTTAGAAATTGGAATGGACAATTGGAAATATGTGAATGGAGGAAATTTGAAATGAGTACGGGTTGATGGAATGGGTGGGAAAAATGAGGGAGTTGGCACCAAGTAACAAAACAAAATAGTAGATAGGTGTTGCTACGGGCACCTGCAGCACAGGTCCCAACTGTGTGAATGAAAACATAAAATAACATGTCCCAGCTGAGTCAGGTCCTGACTGAAGAAGTGAATAAAAGGTCCCGACAAAGATAGGAAGTTGTAACCATGGAACTGTGCAGTGTGTGTATGTGGGAAAAACAAGAAATTTAATTGGCAGCAACAGGGGTTGAGTATGGAAACTCAACCTCCATATCACTGGACATTGCAGTTATATCAGCATCAGAATTGGCATTGTCTGGAGTCACAGCATCTGAATCAACAACATCCGGTGTCATAGCATCTGAATTAACAGTGTTAGGAGGAGCATACTAAGCAAATAGAGATACTAGAAAATCTTCTCTCTGGAGAGGCTTCTTGTACAATTTGAGCCTCTGCCCATTGACCAATAGTGAAAATTGAACTTCATCCATATTGTGCAATTGAACTGCACCATTAGGAAAAACTTGTTGGATTTCATAAGGACCAAACCAACGTGACTAAAGTTTTCCTTTGAAATCCTTATACCTAGAGTCATAAAGTAAGGCCCAATCTCCTGCAATGAATTCCTTTGTTTTTATATATTTATCATGCCATTTATCCCTTTGCTTCTATATGACCTCTGTATGATGAATAGCTTCTAGTCTCATTTCATCCAAGGCATTTAAATATTTGAGCCTTTCCTGTTGTGCAGTGGTCAAATCCATTCTGAGGTCCATTGTTGTCCTCAAGGTTTTATGCTCAAATTCAATAGGGAGAACTGCAGTCTTGTCATAGACCAACTCATAGGGTGTAAACCTTGTAGTTGTCTTCCAAGTTGTTCTATACGCCCAAACAGCTTTAGGGAGCCTAGAAACCCAATCTCTTTGGTGAAGGTGTACTATCTTGGTTAGGATATTTTCAATTTCTTTATTGGTAACTTCTACCTGACCATTAGCCTATGGATGGTAAGGTGTGGATTTCTTATGCCTGATATGATATTCGGCAACCACTTTTGTTATTAAATTAGAGGTAAACTGTGGACCCTGGTCAGTTACTATTTCTCGTGGAACACCATACCTGGTAAAGATGTCTTCATACAAGAATTTGGCCACATTGTCATCTCATGTAAACTGTAATGCTTTCACTTCCACCCATTTAGTTAAGTAATATGTACATACCAAGATATATTCTTTATTGTTAGATGAAGGAGATATAGGCCCCACAAAATCTAAGCCCCACTTGTCAAAGGGGGCTAGGGAGACTTGTGGCTGAAGAGGCATCTCATCACTTCTAGTAGGTCTCCCCATTCTCTGGCATCTATCACAGCTCCTGGTGTATTTGACAACATCCTTGTGAAGTGTTGGCCAATAGTAACCTATGGTGAGAATTTTAAAGGTTGTCTGCTTTGCTGCAAAATGTCCCCCACAAGGCTCATCATGAGAAGCCTTCATTATATCAAACACTTCATCCTCTCTGATACATCAACGCATAATATTGTCTAGTCCAGTGTAGAATAGAAATCCAGAAATCCAAAGTAAGAGAAACACTTATGCACAAGCTGCCTCTTTTCCCTTGGAGAGAAATATCTTGGAATCTGCTCGTAACCAAATAATTGGCAATGTCTACATACCATGGAATGTATGTAGTGAGAGCAAATAAATGCTCATCAGGAAAGGAATCATCAACCGCTCCATCTCAAGACTATGTAGGGAGTCTGGACAAAAAATTAGCAACAACATTGGCTTTGCCTGGTTTGTCAACAATTGTAATATCAAATTCTTGTAGCAACAATAACCATCTTACCAGCCTGCAACCTACTATAGGTTTATTCATCAAGTATCTGATGGCTGCATGATCCGTATGGATGAAGACTTTGTAACCAGTTATGTAGTGTCTGAATTTGTTTATGGCATAAACAACTGCTAACATTTCTTTCTCAATCACTGTATAGTTCATCTCAGCTTCTTGTAGATTCTTGCTGACATAATAAATGGCATATTCTTTTGATCCTTCTTGTTGGCCCAAGACTGCACCAATTGTAAAATCTGATGCATCAGTATGGATGTGAAAAGGTAGGGTCTAATTAGGTCCTCTAAGTATAGGATCTTGTGTCAAGGACGCATTTAGCTTTTCAAAAGAAGTCTGACAAGCTGGTGTCCATTCAAATTCACTGTCTTTGGTTAACAGAGTAAATAGAGGTGCAACAATTTTACTAAAATCTTGAATGAACCTTTTGTAGTAACCTGCATGTCCTAGGAAATTCTTGACATCTTTCTGCTTCTGTGGAATAGGTAGGGTGGAAATAACTTCAATTTTCTTGGGATCCACTTGTATTCCAACACTTGAGATAAAATGCCCCAAAACTATTCCTTGTGTCATCATAAGAAAAAAATATTTCATTACTCAAAGAGAGATTGTGACCTGTACATCGTTGCAATACCTTATCTAAGTTGTGTAGAGCTTCATCATATGTGTCACCATATGTGGTGAATTCATCCATATAAATCTCCATACTGTCATGTGCAAAATCAGAGAAAATGCTTAAAACTGCTCTTTGAAAAGTAGTTGGAGCGTTACACAGGCCAAAGGGCAAGACAGAGTATGCATATGTTCCCCAAGGGTAGGTAAATGTTGTCTTATCTTGATCTTCTGGAGCAATTTTAATATGATTATAGCCACTAATACCATCAAGGAAAGAAAAATATTTCTTGCCTGCTAGTGAATCAAGAACTTGGTCAATGAAGGGCAATGGAAAGTGGTCTTTCCTGGTGGCAGTGTTCAATTCTCTATAGTCGACACAAACCCTCCACTTTCCTCCTTTCTTTGGAACTATAACCAATGGTGACACCCATTCACTATCTGAAATGGGGTATATGAAGCATGCATCCAAAAGTTTCTGTAGCTTAGTTTTAACAATTTCTCTGAGGGTTGGATTCATGTGCCTTTGTTGCTGCCTGATGGGCATGTATCCATCATCTATGTATATCTTGTGCATGCATAAGGCAAGGTCTATGCCTTTCATATCATTATAGTCCCATGCAAATGTTGCTGAGTCTATTTTTAAAATTTTATGCAAGGATTGTTGTTGTTCATCAGTCAAGCCATTATTAATATTCAGCATCTTTCCTGGTCTGACCTCTAGTTATTTGGACAATTCTTGCACAGAAGATAAATCAAGGCTGGGTAACACAGGTAAGCATTGTTGGGGTAGTAAACCATGAAATATTTGAGACACTTCTTCTAATGAACTACTTGGTATAGTGGCGCTCAAAGGGTCTTGTAAGCAAGATAAGCAATCTTGTTGCTACGGATGCCTTCCACAGTCATTATGAAGGACATGAGCAATTAGTTCATCTTCATCTGGAACATCTAACAAGGGACTGCATTCAATAGTCATTAATGTTTGCAAGTAGTAAGTGTCCTCATCTTCTTGGAAAGGCCAAATTGTTTGCTCAAGTTCATGGAATGGTTGGGCTGGAGGGTACAACACTAGTTTCTTGGTCACTATCACATTAGAGATTATCATGCTACCAGACCGACAACCTATAAATGCATCAGCAGTGGAAAGCCATGGTCTACCTAAAATCAGAGGATATCTAGCGAGATCAACTTTGGGTTGAAAAACTATGAAATCAGCTGGGTACTCCCAAGAGTCTAATGTAATGACCAAATCTTCTATAACTCCTTCAGGTTTAACTGTTGACCTATCAGCTAATTGAAGAACTGTCTGGGTAGGTCTCAGATTTTTCAGCTGGAGTATATGCATTGTTTCCTTGGTCATGACGTTAATAGTAGCACCTAAATCTATTAGAGTGTTCTTAATCAAAGTTCCATTAATCTGGACATCCACCACTAGACTTCCTGGGTCTGTATATTTTGGAATAGTTATATTACCCAACATAATGTCTGTAAGATTACCTAACACATGCACTGTCTGGGGGTCTACTCACTTCCTTCCTAGTTTCTTTATGCAAAGATCCCTAATAGTTTTCGTATAGATGGGGATATCATTAATGGCTTGAATTAAGGGAATCTTAATGCTGATATCTTTTAGCTAGCTGAGAAGGGTAGTATCTATTTGGGTTGGTTGCTTTTGTATGGCCAAATGCTCAGGGAAAGGAGGAGACTTCTGCTGCAAGGTAGGTTGGGCATCTTGGTTTGGTTCAGGTTCAAAGGGGTGTTTATCTGGATTATTTGCAGGGGGTTCTTCATCTTCAAGCTCAGTAATTTGGGGGGATGAAGGTCCTACAAGTTGTTTTCCTAATCTCAGATGAACATTACTCACTTCCACCCAATAGGTGGGATATTGCATCACCTCATTAGTATAAGCCTACTAAACAGGCTTATTATTAGGGTTAGGTGCAGGTTGGGCAAGGATTTGGGTAGGCCTATGAGCTGGATTCAGAGGGGGATTTGAGGTGGAGGCATGATGGCGTGCTGTTGTAGGTGAGATGGAATCATAGGTTGCTGAATTTGTGCATTTTGCTGCCATTGTTGGCCTTTGTTCCATTGAGACGGCCATTGTTGTTGTGGAGTAGGCCATTGAGGATTATAATTGGGTCCTTGGAAATTTTGTTGTGGCCATGAATTATAATTAGATTGTGGAGTAGGCCATTGGGGATTTTGCCATTGCAGGTTTTGCCATGCATTTGGATTACCAGACCATGGTTGAGCATTCCAGGCAGAGAAGTTCTGATTTGCAATAGGAAAGGGAGGATTAAAACTAAGTGGATCAGGAGGCATACCTTGTCTTTGTTGTCATGGCCTTCTTTGAGCAATGAAAAATAATTGCCTGTCCTCTCCTTCAAACTATTGTAATTCCGGTCTCTCAATCCTTTCTTGTTGGAGACTAGCTACCCTCTTACATTTGCAATTGGCTTTTCTTTATCTGCAGCTAGGCCAGTATTCAGTGAGCATTGCATCTACCTCTTCTTTTTTCTTCTTGATGTGAAGAGTGTCCAACTGCATAGCCATATGGCTAATGATGTCTTCTTTCATATTGCTAATTTCCACCTGAGAAACTCCATTAGTTGCCTTGCCTGCAATGGCTACTCTTTCTCCCCTGGGCTTCCTGGAGTAGTTTCTATAGGTTATACAAATATCTTCAAAGGGTAGTTGGGAAATGTCTCCTGTCCCAGTGAGATTCAGAGCATCCATGCAATCATCATTGACTCACCTTAAAAAGATCAACTTTAATGATTCTTCAGACAACCGATTCTGAGGGTTTTTCTTTAAGGCAAATTGGAATCTCTCCACATAGTCCTCCAACGGCTCCTCCTTATGTGACATCCTAAAGATGTCATCTTTCCTCCTATCATGTCCTCTACAGTAGTCTTTGTATTTTGTCAGGAATTTTTTCTTCATGGTATCCCAGTCTGGAGCGACATCTTTCCCTAGTCCCATAAACCATCTCAAAGCAACATCTTTAAGGGTAGCAGGGAACAACTTGAGTCTGTAAGGATCAGTGGTATAGTCATAACTTCTACAGAGAACATCAAACTCAAATAGGAAAGTATCAGGATCTTCAGTCACCAAACCATAGAAAATAGGCAATGCAGATGGTGGTATATTTTTCAAAGTAGCTGCCGTGCTAGGTCTGGTACAGGGAATTCAAATGTAGCTTGTCCTAGAGGATCCTCTACTTCATCTGCCATGGTTCTGAAAGTTCTCTTTGTGGCAGTAGAGGAGGTTGATGGAGATGTAGGGGATGTTGATGGAGACGTAAAAGGACACTCTCCTTCAGCACTTCCTATTGTGTAATTGTTGAAATCAGTTGTATCCTCATTGTTCTAAGAAGTTGCTGGGAGGAATCTACCCTGAATGTCTCTTTGCCTCCGCATGCAGTAAATTGAGCTTTATGTTTCAGTGGTCTTGCACAATGTTAGTAGAATATCTGGTGTCTCTTGAAAAATGAAATTATAGAATCTAATACTAAAATCTTATTAAAACATATGAAACCTATCAAATGAGATTATGAAGATAGCACCATCCTCAACAACAGCACCAAAAATGTAGAGGAAAACTAATGTGCTATAGATTTAAATAAATTCAAGGTTTTAGCCTAACTAAACAGTCTACTATCATTGTGTTCCTACATTGAATTATCAACCAAGGAGCGTAAGCTTATGATGATGCCTGCAATATCTATGCCTTCAAGACTCATTTCTACTCTAAGCTAATCTTGTGTAACTCTTCTTTACCCCAATCCTATTACTAAGAATGCATAGGAATGTAAAACAGTAAACAGAAATGAAAAACAACAAAAACAATTTAATTTTCTAGTTGCTACGGGTACCTTCAGTAGAGGCTGAAGATAACTGGATTTAACAAAAAATCAAAGTTTTAATCTAACATCTCAAGAATGATGAAAAAGCTAACACTAACCTCCGGAGGATTAAAAATGTGCACTCTACTCATGAATCACAGCTTCTGGAAGTATCAATAAACAATTCTTACTAGTTCGCAATATAACATAGAAAGTGGAATGCAATAGATGAACTAAAAAAGTAGAAATAAATAAGAGAACATGTAAAGTGAGGGTTAGTACCTTGAGTGGCAAGTTCAGGGAGCTATCTCACTTTTTTCTGGAAATTAAATCTACTTCAGATCTTCAACCTTCTGATAACATACAGTTAAATTCAAATCATATCTACAGTAGAATCTTCTTCAGATTTTTATTCAAAATTGTAACATGTCTGTAACATCTAATAACTGTAACAAAAGTAACGGTTGTATTGAAGATAGAACATAACAACTACTTAATCAATAAAACTCTTCTCCTATATAAAGATGGGAGAGTCTTATTCAACCTTCTAACTAATTGCGATCATCAATTAACTCCTAGACATCAGGATATTATTTTTGAGATCAACTTATTAACTGGAACAAGGAAACAGAGTCCTATCCAATCAGAAATTCCACCCACAACAACTCATAAATAAGATGCATGAACTTAAGTGAGATTCCTAGAATGAGTTTCTTTATCCTCTGCATTTATTCTTCCATGATGACCATGTTTGTCTCCACCAATCACCATGTATGGCACTTGGACCGCATCCTCATTGATGACGTTGTTCTACATTCTGTTGTAGTTACTCCTTCTTGGATTCTTTATTTAGATGCACAGGGTTAATCATTCCAACATATATACAAAACAACCTCTTATAACAAACTTATGAAATACTATCTATTTTCATGCATATCAATAATTCAAATCACCCATTTGATAATATAACCACCTGAATTCATTCATTAGCATAGGATCCAAGTCTTAGGAAAGTATATATGAAACAACATAAAAAAGAGGTAATGTATGTGGAACCTTTGCAGAACCATATAGAAAAGGTCTTTAAAACATGTGAAAACAAAATAAAAAGGAGGACAATATTTTATCCCAACACCAACCATGGAATCAAAAGAAATATAAACTGAACCAACCAAAATGGAGTGGTTTCAAGTTCACATTCCTCCCATGTTGGATAAGTGGACGGAAATGTGCCATTTCCTAAGACAAGCTGGGGCAGAAAATGCTAGACTTGAGAGGGAAATTGTATTGTTGAAGGAATCCTATGATAGATTCTATCAAGATAAAACTGATGCATGCAAAATTGGAGAGTTGTTATTAGCTTGTAGGAAGCCATCTAGGTTATATTCTATGTTCCTCAATAAATAGTTATTGAGATGGAAACTTTTGAGAATTTCCTACAACTTGCCCCATGATCCAGATGAAAAACAATTCCTAGAAGCATTCAAAGAGGCACCCCCTATTCAGTAGAATCTGCTATGTGAATTTTTCATACATAATCTATTTTTAGAAAAATACAGTGATTTCTTCATTAACCTTTTTGTGGGAGAAGTACAACTCAGAGCTTTCATGTCTAATCTACAAAATCAACTCCATTGGTAGGATAGGACCAAAGAGTATCTTCAGGATGAAAGAATTGTAGGGCTCCACATGAGATACCCTAACTATAAGCCCTTTGCCTTCAAAGCTCCATTTCAAAGGATTAAGAGTTAGGAAAGCTATGAAAGAAAAATACAATGAAAGTATCAGGATTTGTTTT
Source organism: Cunninghamia lanceolata (assembly GCA_027924645.1). Classification (NCBI taxonomy): domain Eukaryota; kingdom Viridiplantae; phylum Streptophyta; class Pinopsida; order Cupressales; family Cupressaceae; genus Cunninghamia; species Cunninghamia lanceolata. The sequence goes on along the minus strand of BSBN01000261.1, from coordinate 23,950,041 downwards.
GAAGATTTCAAAATTAATGGGCCACAATTAATAGACAGAGCGTGGAATGATTGTGAAGAACGATATACTCCCCTACCTATGTATCTAAAATGAAGGAAATGATTTCTCCAACCAATCTCAGATGGTCCTATAAAAGAGCAGAAGCTTTGACAAAAATACTATAGCAGCTTAAGACCAAGTGGATAGGAATGCGATACAGACCTCCATTGCTCCTTCAGCCACCCCCTGTAGTTTTAGTAACTATAGAACAAGATCCCACGGACTTACATACATGGCAGTTGAGGATTAAATTGAACAAAAGTTTTCTTAAGTATCCCAACCATTTAGATGAGGAAGCAGAGGACATGTATGACCTCAACTCGAAGTATGATGAACTAAATAGAAAGAGAGATGCAAAAAGGCAAAGAGCTCATGGTTAGCAGAGAGCAAGAGGACCCGCTCCATCTTAGAGAGGGGAGAGTGATGAGGTATAAACAACCTTATTTTTATAACAATCCATATAACCTTTTTGTCTTGCACAATCACCCTACCATACTAATTTGTTTATTTTTAGAAGCAATATTTATCTATTTTTGATAAAATGATGTATAAATCTTTATTTTCCAATTGATTGAAATTAGCCACTAATGTTGACATAATTGCATGTAGAGTTGTGTAATTATGCAGGGTTTCATGTATGGCCTAATTAAAGGAGTGGACTTCAAAGCAGCTAAAGTTAGAGCGCCGAAATTTGAGGGCGCCAAAAATTTAGCCATACATAATCATAGACTTTGTTAGCAATTTTGTTATTTTCTATTGGGCATACTTAAGACTTTACGGCTCCACTCAGAGCCTTTAATGTGTTTAATTTCATAGACATCTAGTTAGTTTTAATTCTATTTTTCTTTAAAGACTTCTTCAATGACATTTACCCGCCATCTAAAATTTAGGATTTTGGAGTAGTGCAGTTTATATATGTAGTTGCTCAAAACAAGAATATATGTGTTTATGATGTGTTATGAGTGAAGACAATCTCTTTTGAATTGATAATCTATAGCTATGTTCTATGATACTTTATGAATGAATATCGCCAGTTCTATTCCGAGTAATCTTTTCTGAGCAATGGAAGTAATATGAATGGAATTTACTTTGGAGTTGTTGAAGTACTGAATGTGATTTGAATCGATAATAAGATTTCCCAAGAGCTAGCCACTTGAGGGATTATAGAATAGATAAGTATTTTTATTATTATGAATTGGTGCTATTATTTTTGTTTCATGAATGTTCTGTTTAGATCAATGTCACTTCGTGTTTAGGTTTGTTTTGTGTTCCTGCAAGTTGTGGTCTTTAAGTTAATGATCTTTGAAATTTTGTTCATTTGAAATTTCTGGAGCATCCACTTCATTCATAAATTTGTTGTTAGTTATTGGTTCAAAATGTCAAATGTGTTTTCAGTTTATAGTTAGATGCCTTTGTTTTTTAAAAACTCAGTTAAAATGCAAGTGTTGATTCCTAGTTAGTTTATATGTTTTCTAGATTAAGAATTTGAATGCTTTCTAGTTTAGATTATGTGTTAAGCTTTTCAAAAATTCAGAAAAAATTGTTACTAAGTGAGATGTCCAAAAATACTCCCTATTGCATACAACCTTGGACACTACCCGGTCGACGTAACTGAATTATTTTCAACTAAAGTGTTAGGACCTTACGACAACCTATCATATGTCGTGGTTTTGATTCTATAGTATTCTCCATTCGATTCTGCACATGTTATGATCAAACACATTGCTGAAATCATATTTCTACTTGTAGTTGTTTACCTTCATCTCTAACATTTGGTATCAAAGCCTAGCCAATTATGATTCTTGGGTGGAGTGTGAAGGTTTTTTGAGCTGTAGTGGGAGTTCTGGTTGCATTTGTTTTGTAGATTTTGTGTTGAAAGCATTGTTGTAACAAACACTCGTTTGGACATAGAGAAGTTCAATGGTATGGGCTACAAGTTGTGGAAGCTAAAAATGGAGGATTTTATTGAAGAAAGAAACCAATGGTTGGCTGTAACAAAAGTGAAGAAACCCAATGATGTCAATCAAGATGAGTGGGATAGACTGGATAAAAAGGCACAAGGTAGAATCTGACCATGTATTATAGACTCTATTTTGTTGAATGTTGTTGGAGAAGCCACCGCATATTATTTATGGAAATGATTAGGTGAGATCTACCAAGCAAAGAGTCTAGTAAATAAGTTATATTGGAAAAGAAAATTATTTTCTCTTAAGATGAAGGAGGGTGATTCAATAGTTGAGTATTTGAACTCATTCAATTTGATTTTGAGTAAGTTAGCTTCTATTGATGTTAAGATTGATGAGGAAGATAAATGTATCATGTTTCTTTGTTCTTTGCCTAAGTCATGGGAGAACATGATTCTTGCTTTCAGTGCTAACCTTTCAGATGCTCCAAAGATGGACAATGTTGTTGCTACTTTGTTCTCAAAGGAGATGATGAAGAAGACCACTAAAAAAAGTTCAAAAGATGCTCTTCATGTCAGGGGAAGGTCCAAGGAAAGAGGATCTAAGGGAGATGTGCCTAAGGACAAGTCCAAGAGCAGATCTAAGACTCTTGGGAAAAAGAATAGAGTGAAGTGTTGGAACTATGGAAAGAAGGTGCATGTGAAGAAGGAATGTCAGAATAAAAAAAACAATTTGATTCCTCCACAGAGAAGTCCTCAGATTTAGATGATGAAGTTTTTATTTCCTCATGTAATGTTATGTCTAACGAACATTGGGTTATTGATTCAGGATGCTCCTATCATATGATTCCTCATAAGGAGTAGTTTTCCACATACGAGAAGTATGATGGAGGAAATGTCTACCTCGGTGATAACAGTTCATATCCTATTGTTGGAAGGTGTAAGATTCAATTGTGTTCCAGTGATGGAAGGATAAAAACCATCCCTGGTGTTTTGCATATTGAGGTATAGCTAGAATTTGATTTTGGTTTCTAAGTTGAATGATTATGAAGTGCATGTAACATTTGATAAGTGTGGTTGCAGATTGGTAAGAGGAAGTTTGGTAATAGCAAGAGGGAAAAGGAAGGGAACTCTATTTATGCTAGAAGCCACTACTATTTTTAATTCTACCAATGTAACTAAAAATACTGAAAATACTTGTATATTGTGGCACCGCAGATTGGGTCACATAAGTGAGACTGGTTTAAAAACCATATTGAATAAAAATTTGTTAGACAATTTATCTTATTTTGATGAGAGTTTTGATTTTTGTAAACATTGTGTGTTTGGAAAATAGAATAGAAATCTATTTCCTTCAGGTAGTTATAAATCTAAGAATAAATTAGAACTTATTCATTCAGATGTATCTGGTCTTGTGAATGTTGAATTAATTGGAAAATCTAGATATTTGGTGTCCTTCATTGATGATGTCTCGAGATCTACTTGGTTATATTTTATGCAACATAAATCTGGAGTTTTCACTAAGTTTAAGGAATTTAAGGCCTTAGTTGAAAAGCAATCAGATTGTGAAATAAAGGTTTTGAGATCGGAAAATGGAGGGGAATACTGTTATAAGGAATTTGATGAATTTTGTAAGCATGTAGGAATTGTTAGATAGAAAACTACTCTGTATACTCCACAACAAAATGGAGTAGTAGAAAGGATGAATTGGACAATCATGGAAAGAGCTAGAAGTATGTTGAGTGGTTCACAATTGGACAAGTGCTTTTGGCTAGAAGTTGTGAGTACTACTTGTTACTTGTTGAATACATCTCCTTGCAAGGCTCTTGAAACAACACCTTATGAGATGTGGACAAGTAAGAAACCTTCTATTTCACATTTAAGAGTATTTGTCTGAGGCTTATGTTCATGTGCCTAAAGAAAAATGATCTAAGTTGAATCCAAAAGATGAAAAGTGCATTTTCATTGGATATGGTGATAATGTTAAAGGATATAAGCTTTGGAATCCACTAACTTGTAAGATTAGATATTCTAGAGGTGTTATTTTTAGGGAACTTAGAGTTATTTCAGATCTTGAACAACTAAGAGAAAAAGATAAGGAAGAGAAGATGGACTTTGAAATTAAGAAAGAAAATGCACCCAAGGAAGAACAAAGAGATGGATGAGGATGAGGAGGATGAAGAAGAAGAAGAAGAGGGTTCAGTTACTGAGAAAACTGATGAGGTTAGGGAAGGTAACCAAGAAGAAGTTGAGCAAGCTCAAGAAGAAGAAGAGCCCCTTACTCCTATTCTTAGAATATCCACAAGACAACGAAATCTAGTTGATAGGTATAGCTCACTAGATTTTCATTGTATTTTTGCTTTATTTAGTACTAATGATGAGCCTAGATCCTACAGGGAAGCTATTCTTGCAAATGATAGTGAGTCTTGACAACTAGCCATGCAGGAGGAGATGATGCCTTTAGACTCTTGTGACACATGGGATCTTGTATGTTTTCCCAAATAAAGAAAGGCCATAGGTTGTAAGTGGGTCTTCAAGAAGAAGTTTGGTGAGAACGGTTCATTGCAGAAGTACAAGGTTAGAATGGTGGCCAAGGGCTACTTCTAGAGAGAGGTAGTTAATTTTGGTGAAATATTCTCTCTTGTTGCTAAATTATCTTCTATTAGATTTCTTTTATCCATTGGTGCAACTTATGATTCTGAAATTGAGAAAATGGATGTTAAGACTGCTTTCTTGCATGGAGATCTTGAGGAAGAAATTTACATGTAACAACCTATAGATTTTGAGGTAAAAGGGAAAGAACATTGGGTATGCAAGTTGAAAAGGTCTCTTTATGGTCTAAAATAGACTCCCAGAATGTGGTACCATAAGTTTGATTCATTTGTTTTGAATTTGGGCTTTGTTAAAAGTGAGGAAGATCACCGTGTTTACATTTGATGTATTGATAATACTATTCTGATTATTGCCTTGTATGTGGATGATATGTTATTTTTCAGCAATACTAAGGGTATGATCAATGAGTTGAAAGCTCAACTTTCAGGTGCATTCGATATGAAGAATCTTGGAGCAGCCCTATATATTCTAGGGATGGAGTCCAAAAGGGATAGAGGTAACAAAAAGCTTTGGTTATCTCAAAATAAGTATGTAAACACTACTTTGCAGAGATTTAGCATGCATGATTATAATCCAGTCAGAATTCCTTTACCTATTAATACTAAGCTTTCATTAGATATGTTTCCTAAGAATGAGGATGATTTAGAGGATATGTCTAATGTGCCATATGCTAGTGATGTAGGAAGTTTGATGTATGCAATTGTGTGCACTAGAACAGATATTTCCTAAGTAGTGGGATTTTTGAGCAGATTTATGTCTAATTCTGGTAGACATCATTGGAATTATGCGAAGAGGGTATTTAGATATTTGTGAGGTACCTCTAATTACTATTTGGTTTATTTTGGTACTAACAGTGTTGATTAGACTTTAGACATACGGGGATTTTTTGATGCAGATTGGGTAGGTGACTTGGATAGTCAAAGGTCCACTAGTGGCTATGTGTTTACTTTGTTTGGAGGAGTTGTGAGTTGGATGAGAAAGAGGTAGCCCACAGTTGCTTTGTTCACCACCGAAGCAGAGTATATGGTAGCTACACATGTCTCTAAGGAGGCAGTTTGGTTATGAAGATTATGTACATGTATTGGTTTTGATTGCAAGATCATTCAAATTGGCTCTGATAGCCAGAGTGCTATTTGTTTGGCCAAAAATCCTATTTATCATGCTCGAACAAAACATGTTGATGTTCAATATCACTTTGTTCGAGAAATGGTTGCAAATGGACAGATTGAGCTGAAGAACGTAGATACTTAGGAGAATGTTGCAGATTCTCTTACTAAACTTGTGAGCACATAAAAGTTTACGTGGTGTAGGGAGGCCATGGGCCTTCTTCCTAGTGCTTAGTCATTTTATGTTTTCCTATGGGTGTATTTACAATGTATGATGTCAAGTGGGAGAATGTTGGAATTAACGTGCCATCAACCTTATAAATTCCTTGTTTATTTATTTTTTATTATTATTTGTAATTCACCCATAAGGGATGTTGAGTTTCACCGATAGCAGTAAAAGGTATTTACTGGTCATGGTAATTTTGGAGTTATTGGCAGGAGTTATGGAGTTACATTTATTGTTTGCATCATAAATAATGGTAAAAAGGTGATTTGGGAGAATCTAGGCGCCACCTTGAGGATTTGCCTATTTTTAGGGTGTTATGACAACTGTCATAAGTTGTAAGAGCATCTATGACAATTGTAAGTTATCATAAGATTCTATGATGGTTATGACAACAATAATTGAAGTGTAAGATGTTATTTTTGACCCCAAATGCCCATGCATGGAAGATTCTCTATGACAGGTGTAAGAGGTGTGTAAGAGGTCATTAAATGTTTGATTGCATGCAAGATTAAGAATCCCAAGCTTGGATGCCATCTTCTTGGTTCCTCATCTTCTATATATTGTGATGCATTGTAAGTGTTGTTCATTGTGAGTTTTAGACTTGTATACAGGTACTACCAGAATGTTTCCAGATTGAAGGGTGAAGGAGAGATTGGAAGTGATATTGTGTTGTATTCTCTTATTTGTAGATTAATACAAGCGTGTGCCTCTCTTCTTGGCAGAGCTTTTTATCCGAAAGGGTCTTCTCCACGTACATACTGTGTTATGTGTTTAGTTCTTTGATTGGTTCATTCTATATGTTGTGGTTTTGATTCTATAATATTCTCCATTTGATTCTGCACATGTTATAATCAAACACATTGTTGAAATCATACTTCTACTTGTAGTTGTTTACCTTCATTTCTAACAAAATAGTCAACGAGAGAGGCACTCAATTCCAACAATTGTTCAAGTTACACCTAGGTTCATAAGCATTCCTACTAAAGACTCAAATGCATGTGCGTCCTTCTCTTGGAGTGAACTCCTCTTTTATAAACTATTTCATACCATTGTCATTGACATTGGGTTATCTTTGGAAGAAATTGTGGAGAATTAGGAGAGGATGGAAGGCACTTACAATACATGTCATGTTGACTACAAACCTATAGATGCTAATACCTCTTCTGATGATGAGTTACCTCTTGATGAACCATAATCATTGAATGGGCTTGAGCTTGAAGAGTGGCAGCTCCTTTCCTTGCTCTACCTAGGAGATCTTGTTGGATTTGATGAACTTGACATGCTTGGTAGACATAATTTTGACACTATCCACAATTGGGGTGCCCGAACCATCCCTAGATTGTTGTAAGTTTCAACAATAGATTTCATAGATGATAGTTGATTAGTGCACCAACTTCCTAGTAAAACGAGAACCACAAGACTTGACCCAACAAACCTTTTGGTTGGGAAACATGCTGGACTTGACATTATTCTTTTCTATTTTTCAAGAATGGATACAAAAAATCCACCAAGGATGATCATACAAGGCATCGTTGGTAGGTTAGAAAGTCATACTTGATTCATAAAATAAGGCATGCACTATCTACAATTGCTCCTCCATCCCATTTGTAGTTTTTGTTGCTAGCTCCAATTAGTGTTGCAACATTCAACATTAATGCATCCATGATACATGTTGTGATACACATACCTTTAAAAGAGATGAATCCTCTAGAGGAGAAAGAATTGGCAACATTTCAAGAGGATACACATTCTGTTAAATATGATCTAGTTGATGAAATGAGTTTTGTTGGTCCTAGGTTGTTTGCTCATACTGATAACCATTTGCATGAAGTAGTTCCCATGGACAATCAACTTACTTTTGGTAGGTGGTTGATTATCCTTGTTGGTGATTTGGGCTAGCTGCCTCTTGTTAAAGACATACCTATGTATGTTGGTTTTTCATATGGGGTGACATTGTGGTGAGGCTTTGACCAAGTTGTTATTTTGAATGATATCTTTCAGTAGCGAGGTGGCAAAGAATCTCAACTTTAGTTTCAAAACCTTCTTGCTAATATTAGAGATGCAACACCAAAACTTTGTGATTGGAAGCTACTGATGTCAAGGATCGATGTTTTCATTTGATATGAGAAGCAAGTTGTATTCCACTTGTCTATGCATTTGTTTCCAATGAATGAGTTGGTTTCTCAGCATAACAAACACATGTTAAAGCTCTCAGGGGTCCCTACTGCATGATGTAATGTAGAGTAAGCAAAAGGGAGATTGTTATAGATGTCAAGGATGAATATTTATCATCCACAATTCTCTTGTGCATTGGACAATGGATTATGCTTGCTTCTAATTTATGGGTTATTGTAGGTCTCATTAATGGAGCACAAGGGAAAGTTGTATCTATTGTTTACAAAAGAGGATGTAGGCCTTTAGATCTACCAAAATTTGTTGTTGTGAAGTTTGATCACTATGTCGGCCCCCTATGGGATTTGGATGACCTGCATCTTGTGTTGATTGTTCTAGTCACTTATGGGTCTCATTGTCAACTATCATTGAAGATGACTTGGGCTTTGACAATCCATAAATTGAAAGAGATCACACTTGATAGAGTGTCAATACACATCAAAGATATTGATTGCCAAGGTTTGGTGTTCACTACAGTCTCATGGGTTCGTCACTTGGCAGACTTACGTGTCTCCTTGGTGTTCAACTTTCCATGGATATTTGAAGGTGCAAAACAAGGCATACGTATCCTTGTGGAGAAGGAAGGAGGCTCACTTGAGAACTTTGTAGTCTTCATTTGGGTAGGCATCCTAGCTACCTACATGCTCCATCTCCTTGTAGTTTGTATTTTGTGTTGTCCATTCCAATCAATAGAAAACCAAACATGTTTTGCACTTGTTTCGTTCCCCCCTTTACTACTTCAATGATGGTTCATGCAGGTGTCTATCAACCTTACCATCACATGATTATTGCAATTGCTAGTTGTTGTGTGGTTACACAACACACCCTATTTTGCTTTAGCAAAATAGGGACCCACTTTTTGCTTTAGCAAAATAGGGACCCACTTTTTGCTTGCTTGTCTGTCCTCACTTTGGTTGGTATGGTAAAATTAGCCTCGGATGCATATCAGGATGTTATCCTCTGCATATTGAGACCTCATAATCCTACTCAAAATCCAAATTTAAAATCTACTATCATAAACCTTGCCATGTGAAAGAGCATAAAATTTTAAGCAGGTTTGCTTTTTGAAGCACCTTGAAATTTGCTGAAACAAGGAAGTCATAACTGGTGAAAGTTTGGTCAACGGGTCTGTTAGCACCAACCCGGCTACCACTACACTAAAAGCTCGAACTGTTAGTGAATGGTGCCCCAATAGTGTTGCCCAGAGACTGCATGGGCTCAAAGGGGGAGGAGTTGAGGGTCGCACACCTAAGCACCAACAGCACCCCCACCAGTCCGTACCTGCCCCTTGGGCAGGCACAGACTACTAGGCGCACCTTGCGCGCATGAAGGCAGTGGGTGCCGGTGGGAATCAAACTCCTCCCTAGTAGAGTCGTAAACTATTAGCACTAACCAGGCTACCACCACACCAAAAGCTTGAACTGTTAGTGAATGGCACCCCGATAGTGTTACCCAAAGACTGCACGGGCCCGAAGGGGGAGGAGTTGAGGGTCGCACACCTAAGCACCAACAGGGTCTTCAAGATCTTCACATTTGTATATCATCTAGATATTATCTTAATATCTAGACGCTTAATAATGTCTGGATGTCAAATTTATGAAACTTAGCGGTTTAAACGTTAAAGCGTCAGGATATTAGTTAATATCTTGATCTTATATAATATCATGACCTCTGATAATCCAGACGTCAAATTTGAGTCATCGGGTCCTTTAAAAGTCATAGCAGATGGATATTACTTAATATCCCAACCTTACTTAGCATCCATATCCCGATGACGTCACGTAATCTCAGCCGAAAGAAAAATTATGAATTTGCTTACGTCACCCAGATTTTACCTAATATATGGATCTTAACTTAGTATCTAGACGTGCTTAACATCCACCTCCTGATGACATCATATTATCCCAATTTAACAAAGGAACCATATCCTACTTTTGTCAGCAGGATATTCAACATACGTGGAAGTTTCATATTCTAATATCCCGATCCGTCAAAATGTCCATGCCTCATGTAACCAATGGCGTAAAGCCACGCGTCCACACATGCATCCTGACTCATGTGATGTCATCTGGACATATCCTCCAGATGTCCCCCAGAATATTCCTTAACTGGATATCCCAATACCCGTGCTTTTTGTGTTTAATGCGATAAAGGGGTTGTTAGCGTTTAAATTCAAAAGCATGCCAACGGACACCTGTAGAAATTTTGTTCCATCTTACTCAAAGAGGGTGTCAAATCATATTTCCACCATTAATGTGCCCTAAAATCACAAATTGCCTAAGTTAAAAGGGCATTTTCATGATCATAATCGATAACATTGCATTGGAAAACCGTAATTCCATTGTTTAGAGATTACGGCGAATCAAAGCTGCAACAAAGAATCGAATCACAGGAGAACACTTCCAGAATGGTAATTCAAGTGTTACTACATCAATCACAAGTTAAGGAAGCACACCGGGTACGTATAAATCTTATCCTTTGATCATGTTAAGAATCATGCCCTAGTCAAGTTGAGAAATAGTAAAAGGGAATATATCGACAATAACCATGCAATATTTAATTTCAGTCTTGATATTCAGATAGAGATGTTATTATGCTAACCATGGACTAGGATATGTTATTGTTTAAGACTGGTACATTTGAATTGCAGGACAAAATGTCTCAACCACGGGTTGAAAAATGAGACGATGATTTTAAAGCATCAATGTTCCCTAGAATTCATAGTGTGTATTGTAAGTTGGGCAATCAGGAGGATACTCGTGCTGTGGTACAGACTTGGAAGATTTCAGAACTAGAATTGAGGCTGGAGAAGATAACCCCACCTTACAAAATATAGTAGCATCCGGCTTGTTCCATGCAGCTGGCTTTCCATATTCCACAGAAGCTTTTGAGCTCATTGTGGAATGCGCACAGAATTATGACATCAACACTAGAAGGGTGGAGAAACAGGAAAGGCTCTATGCTAATCTTTCAGTGGACGATATTCCAGAAATACTTCATTTTCCAGTAACACAAAACATGTATGTGCTTGATTTAGATGCCTTGGCCAAGGAATATGAGGCCAATGATAAGAATTTCATAAAGGTCATCTATCAAGGATGGAGAAGCTTAGATAATACAACCAAGGTAGCGGCTAAAATGACAATACATTTGTAAAAGTTTAACTTCAATGAGGAAGTCCAATATATAATGTGTATGCTCAGCTAGATGAATGGCTTGATTAATTGTGGAACATTCAAACCATGGATGTTTGGGATGATAAGGATGGTAGTGGAATACAAGTTAGAGAATGCAAAGGTCCAATGGGCCAAGATTATTAGTGACACCATACATGATCAAATGATCAAATGGAAGGAAAATAAGATCTCTATTTTCAGAATGACTTCATATCTTGTGTGTGCCTATGCAGCAAAAGGCACATTTGGTGGATTGCAGATTGTGGGGAAGTTGGGAAAGTTGCCTAATGAGAAGACTTCTTGGGAGTATTATCCCCAGCTGGAAAGGAGATTATCCATACAAAATTACAAACTTGTAAATCATGCTTTCATAATGCATATAGTTAGACTGATGGATGGAGATAGAGCTAAGAGATTTTCAGTCAGTGCCACATAAGCAATCAAGCAATATGGCTCATGGTTAATCCAATCCAAGACTTATTCGTATATCAGGATGGAGAGTTTCAGTAGAAAAACTTATATGCTGCCAAAATATCCTTCGGATAAGGTGGTGTTACTAGAGATGATGAGGCAACAGTTGCCTATATTTGAATTGTCCAAAGTCAAAGAAGGAAGCCCTTATAGAAAATTTCTCATTGATATCAAATGGTTCCTTATTGGATCAATGGAAAATGCAAAGAAGGTAGAGACAGATTTAAAAAGCTTGAATTTAAAGTTGTTTCCTCTTGCCAGAGATTATGATCCATATCACATGATAGAGAAAAGGTTCAACAAGAAGTATAAGCACAGTGTCCACCTTGAGGACTATTGGGCAGATTGTGATGACGACATGAGGCACAAAGAAGAGAGTACCAAAAATTAACTGTAGATCATATGAGGACCATAGGAAAACTTGAGGTGCCTCTGCAAATCAAAAAGGATGATGATGACCTCACGGATCCTAAATATGAAGACAAAAAGGTATATAATGATACAATATCATCTCGAGACTTGAAACAAAAGGAGGAAACATCCATTGGTGTCTTCACAACCAAGGTCATGGCGAGGACAAAGAGCTGGGTTGATAAGAAAATCAATGAATTAAAAAGGAAAGGCATCGTAATTACCTTTGAGAAGAAGAAGATGAAAGAAAGAGAAGAACTAGGATTTGATGATTTTTTGATAAGGAAGAGACAAGTCTGTGAAGCAAAGCAAACAAAGCCTAGTTCATCTGGAGCTACAGAGCAGCTCACTACTAAAGAAATTTCATTAGCATATGCACCTCCCTCGCCTCTTAAGGACACCCCACTGAAATCTATTGCTATATCTGTACCCAAAATAGTTACAACACAAGGGGAGACTTTAAAAGGTGCAGAACAAAGTCCAATGAGGACTATTGTTGATAAGGAGGATACTGAAGAAGAAGGAAAGGAGATGCATATTCAAACATTGAAGAGAAAGAGGGATGAATTACTACAAGGTGTAAAGGTCCCTAGGCACTCCAGATATCAGAGTCCACGCATGAGAGGTGCCCTTTCACCAAAAAAGGTAGCAGCATCCAGATCAACTGACCTAACTGAAAGCGTAGTTAGGGGGTTACAGCATGAGGTGCCCGTGGAAAATATAATAAAAGTAAAGACTGAAATGGTAGAAGAGTTGAAGAATAAAGCTCAAAGAGAGCAGGTAGCTAGAGCTCTTCCATTAAGTGCCACATTTGACCTAACTGAAGAGGATGAGTTGGTCAAAGATATCACTAATCACCCCATTGAAACCCTGCTACAACATATAGAAACAAAAGATAGAGGAGATACAACAGGTGAAATAAATGATGGAAGACAAGAAAGGGAAGAAACTCCTGAGGTAGAAGTGCATATGGGATCCCTTGACACATTGATTGAGAATGTGACTAATCCAGCTATGGGGGACCTAACATAAGTGCCGAAAGAAGGGGATAAAGAAGAAGAGGTCATCCAAACTAACCAATCTCAAGAAGAAAGTGTTACCATGGAAATAGACAATAAAGGTGATAATGTACAGGAGCAAATGGCACAACAGGATATCCTAGTGGATAAGCCTGAACAAGAGAAGGTAGTTGAACCACCTACAACTACAGGAGGAAAAGATAAATAGCATAAAGAAGATAGCCATCAGGATGGTCTAGAGGATAAAGGCCAAGAGCCCAAAACTGATGAGGCTCCAAAGGAACATGATGGTTTAGTACCAAATAATCAACCTCTAGAATAATGGTAAGAGGAACAAATGCATTAGGAGAAAAAAATTGGATTCCAGGGACGAACATGAAGAAAATATGATAGATCCAGGTGATCAAGAGAAAGAGAAAAATAAAAGAACTCCAAATGCTAAAACTGAGCAACCAGATCAGGGTAAAGGATCACAATATGATGCTTTGGCTTTGATTTCCTTAGAGATAAGCCAAGAATAAGTACAACATGTACCCTTTGACTTTAGGTCTTTGTTTACTATTGATTCTACTAAGTCAAAACAAAGAGCTAGGATAGTCTCCAGTATTAAAAGAGATTCAAATACTAGAAAGAGGACAACTCAAATTGTTGTGCCTCTAATTGATAAGGCCAAAAGAGAAATCAGGCCAGAGGAATTCTAGGTGCCCAGGTTGACTTGGGTCATGCTACCACAAAACATGAAATATAATGACACCTGGAGAGCACTGAGGCAATAGTGGCCAAATTGAAAAAGCTCAAAGACAAGAAGAAAGAACTGAAGGAACAAAATATGCAATTGTAGTAGTTTATACAATGGCTGGTGAAGCCAAACACCTTGGCATCCACCTTATAGGCCACTGAGATGTTGGCTACATTAACCTTAATAAGTGAAGCAGAGATAACTAGTCTGGGTATCTAGAAGCATCAGGCTCACAAAATGGATAAATGGTTCTCTAAATTAATGACCTCTGGAGAATAGTTAATAAGGATATCCATATCCAATTGGGACACATTGTCCAAGCTAAAGGAAAAAAATGATTCTTTGAAGAGTGAATTCACTCAACGAATACAAAAGTATAACTATGCAATGGCGAGACTCAAAAGATCCAAGGCCATGACTGATGGTGAATTGTTGAAAAATAAAGTCGTCACCAATGTGACTCTGCCACTCATGGGGACCTAGATGACAGAGATGGATTATGAACCGAATGTATTAAAATCTAACATGAATAAAGTGAAGGACATTTAGACTAAGGTTCATGATTTGTTAGTTGAAGAGTTAAGAGTAATAGAAGAATTACTAGATGATGTTATATTAGAGGAAGCAGTGCCATCACTAGATGAAGCCATCTAGATATTCAAAGACAAGTTTAAAGAAGTGGTCGAAGATCCTAGGGAGCTCTTCATTGTAGACGTTATGGATGAAATGGTTGAACTCAATATGAAAGTGAAGACATATAGTAAGGAAGCGGATAAAAGGACATCCATGATGGGACCCTTGGATGAACAGATAGGAGCATTAAAATATGCTAAATTGAGAGCTACCATAATAAGCAAATTCTAGGTAGACACTTTTGTGTAAACATATGATGCTTATATGAAGACATATATAGGGATGCAGGTACATGAAGAGGATCCATCTACATGAAGAAAGAATTGCATTATGTGTTTTCCATGGCATTTTGGTCGTATCAGCACCTGCAGTTTGACTGGATGGAATAGAAGATCATAGAATATTCAAGAAGGACAACTATCCCACCAGAGAATTGCCAACTGGCAATCTGTGCCATGTGTCTTGTATATTGACTTTGTCAAAGGAATATGAATCATTGATGATAATAGATAAATCTAGATCGTAGGATCTTTTGTAACTGATTCTCATCCTTATCCTATATAAGGATGGAGAGTCCTAGTTATAGAATCATTCAGAAGCTTAATTGAGATTGGATTGCTGAAATGTTAGGACCAATCCTCGAAGTCAATTATAAATATATACTCTTTTGCATACTTAATGAAGATGAAGACCTCTGATTACAACTAATCATAGACTTTGAGTAATCTATGGATGAATTTTGGACATGTTACTTTGATTTTTTGCGTCCCTTGGAGTGCATTTCAGTCTGTGTGTGTTGTCTTTATTCCTTTCCTTTGAAGTTAGCATCAATCATATCTAGCTGTGGAATGACTTGGTGAAAATATGGTTTGATTTCCTTCTCTTCATGACAGTGTCAAGAGTATATGTGGATCAATGGCTAAAGATTCATTTCTTTCAGTAAATTTAGAAAGCATAAAGTCAAATTTTGTTATATTCATAAAATCATCACCATAACTGCAAATACATAGAAAATAACAAGCAGATCATATACAATATGTTGATATCCATGAATGAATAAAGATTTTAGGCATACTTACACAAAGTGCATACAAAAGATCAAATATAATGCAAATAAATATAGACAATGGCAGAAACCATGAAAATACATACTTATACGCACATCATTTGAACAAATTTACAGTGCAGAAGTGAAATCAAGTGGGAATAGTTCATGATAAGAGAATTAAGGATACTTTCAAAAGAATTAAACACAAATTATTGTGAATCATGTTAAAAATAATGATATGCAGAAGAATTAATCTAAATTATATAAATATCTACATGATCAAGTTAAATACAGTAGGATTTAACCTTATTCATTGAGAATTCATAGAAAGCAGGTGAAACAAAGCATATCCAGATACAAATAACTTCAAATCAATACGTAAGGCCCCTAAATGGAAAACAACAATGCACATCAAACCACTGAGTAACGTTAGATGATTATGAACTAATCTACGGATACTTGGGATTATGAATTCTCTAAATTCATCATATCTTTCAAGATGATAAAGGTTTGATCTGCATTTCGTTATCTATGTTTGTTTATGACTAACATCATGATCAACATAAATTGGTGCTAGAAGGAGGGCACAAAGCTTTCTAGTTCAAGGATTTGTTGTTTGGGTATTATTTCCCAAGTTTTAACGAGGTGATATTTTTAGATTTCGTAAGATCATGTCAAATTTTGAAGATTTGTGCAAAGATTCCTTTCACCTTTCATAGTTTAAGGAATTTGTCTACAAATATCTAAGTCTTTTGCATAAGTACGCCAATCTTTACAGTTAGTTACTTAAAATTCATGAATCTGAGTCAATATTTACATTTCTTGCAAATATATTGTCACTTTGAACTTTGAATCACAAATATCCACTTCAAAGGATTAAATACCTTGATCTTTGCAAACATCTAGTCAAAATATCCATATCTGGTTACAAGTCGTGAAGCTCTGGTTCATCAGCCTAATACTAGGTCTAGATCCATTGGCCCTTTTGAAGAATTGCCAATTCGTGGACTTAGACCCCGTACGACAAATATTCACCATAATCCTAGTCCTAGTTCTCTAGTATCTCTTGTTATACTTGTAGTAACACCTGCAGTATCTCCAGTAGTGTCCCAAATACCTCAGGTACCCCTTACAATGTCGTTCTTTGTAGTGGAATCACCACTTACCTTTACAACATATCATCACCACTTACCTTTACAACATATCATCCTTTGCCTAAAAATCCAAATAAAATTTGTGCTAAGTATCATCCTTATCAGGATGCAGAGGATCACATTCGAACTTACAAAGAAGCTTACTTCAGAGCTCGAATAGACCATGATGATGTCGTGTGTAGGTTATTTCCTTACTCATTAGGAGAGAAGCATATGGTTGGTACATTAGTCTCACCTGGTCTTCCATAGCCACTTGGGATGCTTTGGAGAAAGCTTTCTTAGGAAGATTTAAAATACCACTAGATCTGGCTATTGCATATCACATGTTTGCCACAATCAAAAGTGTTGAAGGGGAGTTAATCTCTAATTTCAACGCTAGGTTCTAGAAAATGTACTCTAAGCTAGTTGCTCCTTGTAATGTAGGTGATGAGGCAGCTAGATCAATATATTATTCAGCTTTAGATCCCCTGACATCCATGTTAATCAAAAGAACACATCCAACAATAACAACATTGGCAGGTGCTTTTGAAGAAGCCATCAAAGTCAATCAACAACTGACAACTGACTCTACTCCTAATTTAGGATATCTTGCATATCCTATACAACCACAAGTTAATGGATCTTGATACCTCCAGCCATAATGCCTAGTCCCCTATTAGTACCTCCACTCAGTATCATGCCTCCTCCAAATGGAAATGGCCAGATGATATCTCATCCTGGACATGCACCTAAGGAGGCAGTGCAAAATAATAGCAGTGATAATTCTTTCTTCAAACCTCAACAAGATAATGTAGTTGTCAAAGCTCAAGAGGAGAAAGATGATATCAAGGAAATATTTGCACAACTGAGGAAATTAACAACTGAACTTACACACATGAGAAATCAAAACTTCTATTCTTAATCTAATCAAAATAGAGGATATGGAAATAACAATGATAGGTCTGGATACCTTGACAAGGGGTATAATAATGATAGGAATTTCAATAACAATAGCAATAACATTGTTGCCCCTAGGCCACCTAGAACTTGGAACACCAGGCCAAATAATGGCTCATTGCCTTCACCATTGGATAATCAACCTCCTGTTGAACCCAAGCAAACTACTAGGGTGAATTTAGTAGAAGTTGCACTCACGAATTGGTGCAGAATGCACAATACCAACACACACATTGAACTAGATTGCCCTTAGTTCAAAATAGTGGCCAACATATTCTAGGCTAAAGTATCAAATACTATAGGAGATCCTCCTTTTCCTGAAGGAAATGAAATTGTCCCCCTAGGATATGAGTTTTCTCTTATGCTTGAAAGTACTGGTAGTCATCAGCATCATCAGATGATCCCAACCCATGGGAATTACATGCTAGCTTGTGAAGAGTCTTCCTTAGCCTTTGAGTCAAACTATGTGTTCTCTTTTGAGGATGAAAATGAGCCTGAACAGGAACCTGAAGAGGTTCATGCTTACCAACAACAATATCAGGGTAGACATAATTACAACCTGAGGAATAATGCAAACAGACCAGTTGGTCCATTGGCCACATCAATCCCTCCTAACAACTTTAATACACCACCAAATCCAAAAGCCAATAATAACCCTGGACCTCCCAAGGTGAATACTCAGTATCTCACACCCCAAAATATAGTGTCAAAGGCCATTAGTCAACTATCTGAGTCAGATAAACTCATTACATATCCGGTAGAAGAGATTAAGAAGATAAAAATTAGCTTGTCTTTGTCAGAACTGTTGAAAACCCTATCATCAAGAAGGCTTTCTTGAAGTCCTTGGACGAACCTAGTCCCAAGGATGACAATCTTGGTCATAACCCTAGTCACATCATGACTAGAGATCCTGTATCTAAAGATAACACTGCCAAATCTAAAGTGCGGGCTACTTTCATGCTACTGAAACATCACAGATGACTCTATACAGAGATAAGTCAGAATCACCTCCATTCTTGCTTACCTTAAGGATATTTGGTAAGAATTTATACAACTGTCTAGTGGATTCAAGTGCATCAACTAATGTGATGCCCTTGTCCATTTGCAATGCTTTAGGTTTACATCCAGCCAAATCCCTCAAAAAGGTGACACAATTTGACAAAACAGAAGCAAGTGTAGTAGGGGAATTAACTCACATCCACATGCATCTTGCATTAGACCCAAGGGTGCAGTATTACATTGATATCTGGGTAGTAGACATACCTGATACTTATGGAATGCTTCTTAGTAGGGACTAGTCTAAAATGTTAAATGGATACATGGCTACTGACTTTAGTCATATGTGGTTACCCTAGAAAGGAATCCCTAATCAGATAAGAATAGAAGTTGAACCCAGGATGAAACACATGATAACCAAGTATAACAATACCAATGAGATATTATACGTAGATGTTGAACTAGGAGTTTATATAATAAGACCTCAAACAGTTAGAATTGAAGAGGTTCTGATGTGTAATGTGCAG
This sequence comes from Cunninghamia lanceolata, assembly GCA_027924645.1. Classification (NCBI taxonomy): domain Eukaryota; kingdom Viridiplantae; phylum Streptophyta; class Pinopsida; order Cupressales; family Cupressaceae; genus Cunninghamia; species Cunninghamia lanceolata. The sequence continues at coordinate 23,930,872 of BSBN01000261.1, read as the reverse complement.
ATGCAGGAAAATAGCGACCAAGAGGACTAGGTGATCATTGAATTTGATTACTATTCAACTGACAAAGAAGTTGATCATTTCACTAAGTTTGAAAAGTACCTATCCAGAGAAATACAAAGGTGCTAACTAACTGGGCTATCCATGGAAGATATCTTGATATCCGTTTGGTGTAGGTTACATGAGGAAGCACATTCAGAAAAGAGTTGTGAAGCATGTCTGGATATGACTGAGTTGGAAGGAATGTGTAGTGAAATCAAATTATTGCCAACCAATGTTAGTGAAGTATTTGACGATGATGATATTGATTCCTATTTGTTCTCCTCGGATACAAAGAAGCATGACCAGATGATGCATCAGGGTAATATCTACATGCATAATTTAGAAGAGATTTTAATATGTGACAAGGCACATCCCCATGACAAAAGGATAAACGCTATCACCCTAGGGATCGACTCCTTTATTGAGTGAGACTATGAATTATCAGATGAAGATAGAGAGAGTCACCTGACCAAATTTGAAGAATTCTTATCTAAATAGATTCAAAGACATATTCTACAAGGATTTCCTTCACATCATGCATTGATTGAAGGGTGGTGCAGACTTCACGAGGCATCACATTCAGAAACAACATGTGCCCTATGCTTACATATATTGAATAAAGAAGATCAGTTGTGTTCCAAAGATATAGTATATGATATCAGGGATATCCCTAAAGAAGAAAGAAGAGAGATTGCAATAGATCCTAGTGATAAAGATGTTAAACATGAGGGTATCCAAGAGCAATACTTAGATGTAGCAAAAAAAGAACCACAAAAGTTGAAATGGATATCTGTAGGTGCAGCCACATGTGCCAAAAGAAAAAGAGAAGGTCCTAATAAGCCATTAGCAGAGGATAAACCCTCGATTCTAAGATTTGATGGCTCTAAATCCAAACAAGGAGCTGGAGTAGGCATTGACCTCATCTACCCATCAAGAAGGTCATTTCTAGCAGCCTACCGATTGTAATTCCCGTTCACTACTAATGTGGCTGAGTATGAAGCCTTGATCCATGGGTGGTTGTTTGCTCTCAAGAAACAAGTCAAAATTTTGCGTGTCTATGGAGACTCATAATTAGTGGTAAAACAAGTCAGGAGCATCTATGCATGCAACAATAAAAAGCTGTCAAATTATAGACATAGAGTTTGGGATTTAATAGAAAGCTTTGACGCTTTCAACATCATGCACGTCCCTAGAGAACAAAATCATAGAGATGATGCATTGGCACCGGCCACCAGCACATTAGAACCTCTATCCATTTCTGGAATGAAGAGATTCTCAGTAGAATTGGTATCAGTACCTTCCATCCTGATAATGTAACAAATTTCCAAGTATTTGATGATGACCAACATATCCTAGATTTTATTGCAAACAGAGATATATTCGAGGCACAGATCTTAGACGAGAAGAACTTAGAAGATCATGTATGGGAAGAAGAAGAAATCATAGACTTACCAAGTAACAAAATCCCCAAAGGCATGATTGAACTTGAAAGAACTTTTGACTTAAACAACATGATAAAGCAGAAAGACCTCCCTAAGACATATGGAGGAGAATATTCACCTGTCAACATAGGACAAGGTGAGGACACGAGGAATGTTCTGATTGGTAAGATTTGCTTTGAAGAAGAGAAGGAAGGGATAGCTCAGGCATTGAAAGATTATATCCATGTCATCGCCTAGACCTATGATGAACTAAAAACGTATGATACTTCTATTATCACCCATACAATCCCACTCAAGCCGGATGCCAAGCCATTCAGGTAGAAGCAAAGGCCGGTCAATGCTCTACTAGAGCCCCTTATCTTTGAAGAAGTCAAAAAGTTACTCAATGCAAGGATTATATTCCCTATTAGGCTCTCAATGTGGGTGGCCAATCTAGTCCCAGTTAGGATTAAGAATGGAGACATACGTCTGTGTGTAGATTTTAGAAATCTAAACAAAGCATCAGAAAAGGACAATTATCCTCTACCATCTCTAGATGAAGTTCTATAGATAGTGAATGGAGCTCAAATGATGTCTTTCTTGGATGGTTTTTCAGGATACAATCAGGTGATGGTGGACAAGATAGACAGATTAAAAATGACATTCACCACCAAATGGGGAATATTTGCCTACAAACGCATGCCATTTGGCCTGATTAATGTTGGAGCCACATTCCAACGTGCAATGGACATAGCATTCAGGGGCCTAGTTGGCCAATGCATAGTCATATACAGGGATGACCTGATAGTTTTCTCAAAGAAGAGAGATGACCATATAGAAGACCTTAGAAAGGTGCTTAAGAAGTGTGAGCAGTATGGTATTTCATTAAACCCAAAGAAGTGCATATTTGGAGTGACCACTGGTAAATTGCTTGGTCACGTCATATCAGAAAATGGGATCACCATTGACCCTGCCAAGGTTGATTCTATAATGAAATTACAACTTCCAAGGAGTAAAAATGAGTTGAAATTTTATTTTGGTAAGATTAATTTTGTGAGGAAGTTCATCACAAGATTTTTAGAAATTGTAAGGCCACTCAATGCAATGCTCAAGAAAGATGCCAAAATTGAATGAACACCTGAGGCAAAGGCTGCATTCGAGGATATCAAGAAGGCCATAGAAGATGCACTTGTCTTGATCAACCCAAATTACACTGCAGATTTTTACATCTATTCATTTGCTTCAGAGCATACACGCGCAGTAGTCCTGACACAGAGGAGTGAAGAAAAAAAAGAGAAGCCCATCACTTTTATGAGTTCTCCATTTAGAGATGCAGAGCTTAGGTACATGGATGTTGAAAGGCAAGCCATTGCTTTGGTCAAAGCAGTGAAAAAATCCAGACACTATATCCTAAGAAGCAAGATAATTGTTGTGGTACCTGATGCAGCTGTTAAAATGCTCCTAATGCAGAGCAAACCTGGGGAAAAGAGGGTGAAGTGGATAACGGTGCTTCAAGAATATGATATGGACATAACCCCCATGAAGCTGGTTAGAGGACAAGCCCTTAGCCAAATGATTGTTGAAATTGATCCAAACCTGAAAAGCCACCAGTATATAGTAAACACAAAAGAAAATGATGATTGGTATTCAAACATCAAACACATCCTGATCTTTGGGAGATGTCCTCCTAAAATGCAAGCATCCCAGAGGAGATCCTTGATGATTAAATCCAAGAAGTGTATGATAAAAGGCGGAATCCTTTTCAAGAGAAATTATGAAGGAATATACCTTAGGTGTCTGGATAAACCAAAAGCTGATAAAGTTCTTATAGAGTTAAATGATAAATTTGGAACAACACAGGATCTCACCTGGCCACCACTCATGCTATCCTGAGAGTAGGATACTATTGGCCAACGATTTTCAGAGACACTGCTAACCACACCAAATACTGCCATACATACCAGACTACATCAAGCAAAGAAAGATATGCTATCCAACCCTTGCAGCTGGTCAAGGAGGTGTGCCCATTTGCATAGTGGGGAATGGGCTTCATTGGTCCCATCAATCCTCCATCCTCCTCAGGACATAGGTACATATTGACAATCACAGATTATTGAACTAGGTGGACTAAAGACATCAGTAGCAAAACATGTACTATAGAGGATGTGATCAGGTTCCTAGAGAGTAACATTATCACCAGGTATGTAGTTCCTTACACCCTTGTATGTGATAATGGACTAGCTTTTGCATCTTTAAAATTGTCTAGTTGGGCTTTTGATTATGGGGTGATTTTAAAGTCATCTTCAAATTATTATCCCCAAGGTAATGGTTTAGCAGAGTCAACCAATAAGAACTTACTGAACATCATAAATAAATTGATTGAAAAGAATCCCAGAGAATGGAATACCCTACTTAAATATGCCATGTGGGTAGATCGAACTAGAATGAAGACTGCTTTGGGTAATTCCCCTTACTAGTTAGTTTATGGGGTGGATCCTATCCTCCCTGTCAACCTCAAAATCCCTACCCTGTAGTTTGCACAGGAATATCTAGGCATCGATAACAAACAAGAAGTCAGGTTACTTCAACTCATGCACCTAGAAGAGAAGAGAGACAGACCAATTGACCAATTTGCAAAACATCAGGATACTGTCAAGCGTTGGTTTGACAAAAGAGCCAAAGTGAAGACTTTTAGAATCTTAGACTTAGTCCTATCATGGGACAAAGCACATGAAAGGAAAGGTGACCATGGAAATTTTGACAAGCTCTGGATAGGTCCCTTTCAAATCTCATAAATCCTAGGAGATAGCACCTATAAGCTTAAAACTTTAACAAGCGAGGATGTCCCATTGCCAGTTAATGGACAATTCCTCAAACATTATTTCCAGGCTTAGATAGGTCATGTCATGACATTGTATCATATGTATATTTCTGTATAGTCGTTTGTATAGTCTATTTTTCTGTGTTTGCTTTGCTTCACTTGTTGGTGAGTCTTTGTTTTGTTTGGGCAAGATGATGCACCTTTTAACTTAAGAAATTGCTAAAATTGTTAGAATTCAAGAAATGGATACAAGTTCTTACATAAGTTGTAACTCATGTTAGAGTAAGTATTTCTTTGTCAAGCCTGAAATATCCTATTAATCAGTGATAACTTTCATTGCTCAAAGAGGTCCTCATTGAATAGACCTAACAGCCTTGGGTTTGTTGAACATGTTAGTGTAGTGTTAAGTGAAAAATCTAAAGGTTTTCCCTTGCTACCATTGCAATTCTCAATATAAAACAAGTGCTCACATCTTGAAAAAATGTGCTTACATGATCATATCTTACATAAAAAGAAACATATTGAATATCCAAAAGGATAATTAGGCCATCCAAGTAACTCTATCGGGGCTATGGATGCTTACTGGCAATGGGGCTCTACTTGGGAGAATTGCAATGATAACCTTGTCGGGGCTATGGACGCCTGCTGGTAGCAAGGCTCTATCCAGGTTGACTATGAGGGTTAAACCAAACTATGTAGCTTAACACTAGTCACTAGTATTTTCAACTTATCTTCAAGATGAAGGATATGAATCACATGCACACACTTGACTCCTTGCATATTATTATATTGATGAACATGATGTCATTTCGAAAGGTTAAGATACTTACACTTGACAAGAGCAGGAACATTATGTTTTAACTTGTCCTCATCTCTTGAATTGTTTGAATTTTGGTTGTGTTCTTTGGTGGCAAGTTATTGTGTGGTTACACAACACACCCCATTTGCTTCAGCAAAATAGGGAACTACTTTTTGCTTGCTTGTCTATCCTCACTTTGGGTGTTATGGTAAAATTAGCCTCGGTGCATATCAAGATGTTATCCTCTGCATATTGAGACCTCAGGATCCTGGTCAAAATCCAAAGTTAAAATCTGCTATCATAAACCTTGTCATGTGAAAGAGCATAAAATATTAAGCAAGTTTTCTTATTGAAGCACCTTAAAATTTGCTGAAACAAGGAAGTCATAACTGGTCAAAGTTTGGTCAGTGGGTCTTTAGGATCTTCACATATGTATATCATCCAGATATTATCTTAATATCTAGACGCTTAATAATGTATGGACATCAAATTTATGAAACTTAGCGGTTTGAACATCAAAGCGTTGGGATATTAGTTAATATCATGATCTTATATAATATCCTGACCTCTGATAGTATTCAGACGTCAAATTTAAGTCACCAAGTCCTTTAAATGTCACAGCAGATGGATATTACTTAATCTCCCGACCTTACTTAGCATCTCGATCCCGATGACATCACGTCATCTCGACCCAAAGAAAAATGATGAATCTGCTTACGTCACCTAGATTTTACCTAATATCTGGATCTTAACTTAGTATCCAGACGTGCTTAACATCCACCTCTCAATGACATCATATTATCCTGATTTAACAAAGGAATCATATCTTGCTTTCGTTAGCAAGATATTCGACATACATGGATGTTTTATATTCTAATATCTCGATCTCTCAAAATGTCCATGCTTCACGTAATTAATGGCGTAAAGCCATGTGTCCACACACACATCCTAACTCATGTGATGTCATCTGGATATATCCTCCGAATCTCCCCCAGAATATTCCTTAACTAGATATCCCCATACCCGCACTTTTTGCATTTAATGCGATAAAGCGGTCATTGGCATTTAAATTCAAAAGCATGCCAACAAACACCTGCAGTAATCTTGTTCCATCTTACTCAAAGAGGATGTCAAATCATATTTCTGCCATTAACATGCCCTAAAATCACAAATTACCTAAGTTAAAAGGGCATTTTCATGATCATAATCAATAACATTGCATTAGAAAACCCTAATTCCATTGTTTAGAGCTTACAACGAATCAAAGCTGAAACAAAGAATGGAATCATAGGAGAACGCTTCCAGAACTGTAATTCAACCGTTACTACATCAATATCAGGTTAAGGAAGTACACCAGGTACGTATAAATCTTATCCTTTGATCATGTTATGAATCATGCCCTAGTCAAGTTAAGAAATAGTAAAAGGGAATATATCGACAGTAATCATGCAATGTTTAATTTCAATCTTGATATTCAGATAGAGATGTTATTATGCTAACCATGGACCATTATATGCTATTGTTTAAGACTGGTACGTTTGAATCATAGGACAAAATGTCTCAACCATGGATTGAAAAATGAGACGCCAAGATTAAATCCCCAATGTTCCCTAGAATGCGTAGTGTGTATTGTAAGTTGGGCAATCAGGTGGATACTCATGCCGGTGGTATAAACTTGGAAGAATTCAAAACTAGAATTGATGCAGGAGAAGATAACCCCACCTTACAAAATATAGTAGCATCTGACTTGCTCCATGCAACTAGATTTCCATATTCCATAGAAGCTTTTGAGCTCACGATGGAATGTGTACAAAATTATGACATCAACACTAGAAGGGTGGAGAAACAAGAAAGGCTCTATGCCGATCTTTCAATGGATGGTATTGCAAAAATGCTTCATTTGCCAGTAACACATAACATGTATGTGCCTAATTTAGATGCCTTGGCCAAGGAATTTGAGGCCAATGATAAGAATTGCAGAAAGGTCATCTATCAAGGATGGAGAAGCCCGGATAATACAAGGGCAACAACTAAAATGGCAGTGCATTTGTAAAAGTTTGACTTCAATGAGGAAGTCTAATACATAATGTGTATGCTCAACCGGATGAATGGCTTGATGAATTGCGGAACATTTGAACCATGGATGTTTGGGCTGATAAGGATGGTAGTGGAATACAAGCTAGATAATGCAAAGGTGCAGTGGGCCAAGATTATCAGTGACACCATACATGATCAAATGGAAGGAAAATAAGACCTCTATTTTTAGAATGACTTCATATCTTGTGTATGCCTGTGCAACAAAAGGCACATTTGATGGATTGCAGATTGTGGGGAAGCTGGGAAAGTTGCCTAATGAGAAGACTCCTTGGGAGTATTATCCCCAGATGGAAAGGAGATTATCCATACAGAATTACAAACTTGTAAATGATTCTTTCATAATGCATATAGTTAGACTGATGGATGGAGATAGAGCTAAGAGATTTTTAGTCAGCACCATGGAAGTAATCAAGCAATATGGCTCATGGTTCATACAAGCCAAGACTTATTCGTATATTAGGATGGAGGGTTTCAGTGGAAACCTTATATGTTGCCAAGATATCCTTCGGATAAGGTGGTGTTACTAGAGATGATGAGGCAACAGTTGCCTATATTTGAATTGTCCAAAGTTAAAGAAGGAAGCCCTTATAGAAAATTTCCCATTGATATCAAATGGTTCCTTATTGGATCAATGGAAAATTCAAAGAAGGCAGAGACAGATTTAAAAAGCTTGAATTTAAAGTTGTTTCCTCTTGCCAGAGATTATGATCCATATCACATGATAGAGAAAAGGTTCAACAAGAAGTATAAGCACAGTGTCCACCTTGAGGACTATTGGGCAGATTGTGATGATGACATGAGGCACGAAGAAGAGAGTACCAAAAATTAACTCTAGATCATATGAGGACCATAGGAAAACTTGAGGTGCCTCTGTAAATCAAAAAGGATGATGACGACCTCATGGATCCTAAATATGAAGACAAAAAGGTATATAATGATACAATATCATCTCGAGACTTGAAACAAAAGGAGAAAACATCCATTGATGTCCTCACAACCAAGGTCATGGCGAGGACAAAGAGCTGGGTTGATAAGAAAATCAATGAATTAAAAAGGAAAAGTATCGTAATTACCTTTGAGAAGAAGAAGATGAAAGAAAGAGAAGAACCAGGATTTGATGATTTTCTGATAAGGAAGAGACAAGTCCATGAAGCAAAGGCAATAGAGCCTAGTTCATCTGGAGTTGCAGAGTAGCTCACTAATGAAGGAATTTCATTAGCATATGCACCACCCTTGCCTCCTAAGGACACCCCACTGGAAGCTATTGCTATATCTGTACCCAGAATAGTTACAACACAAGGGGAGACTTCTAAAGGTGCAGAACAAAGTCCAATGAGGACTATTTTTGACGAGGACACTAAAGAAGAAGGAGAGGAGATGCATATTCAAACATTGAAGAGAAAGAGGGATGATTTATTACAAGGTGTAAAGGTCACCAGGCACTCTAGATATCAGAGTCCATGCATGAGGTGTGCCCTTTGACCAGAAAAGGTAGCAGCATCTGGATCAACTGACCCAACTGAAAGCGTATTTAAGGGGTTACAACATGAGGTGCCCGTGGAGACTATAATAAAAGTTAAGACTGAAATGACAAAAGAGTTGAAGAATAAAGCTCAAAGAGAGCAGGTAGCTGGAGCTCTTCCATTAAGTGCCATAATTGACCTAACTGAAGAGGATGAGTTGGTCAAAGATATCACTAATCACCCCATTGAAACCCTGCTACAACATATAGGAACAAACGATAAAGGAGATAGAACAGGGGAAACACATGATGGAAGAAAAGAAAGGGAAGAAACTCCTGAGGTAGAGGTGCATATGGGATCCCTTGACAGATTGATTGAGAATGTGACTAATCCAGCTATGAGGGACCTGCGTATGTGCCTAAAGAAGGGGATAAAGAAGAAGAGGTCATCCAAACTGACCAATCTCAAGAAGAAAGTGTTCCCATGGAAATAGACAATAAAGCTGATAATGTACGAGAGCAAATGGCACGATAGGATATCCTAGTGGATAAGCCTGAACAGGAGAAGGTAGTTGAACCACCTACAACTACAGGAGGAAAAGATAAAGAGCATAAAAAAGATAGCCATCGAGATGGTCTAGATGATAAAGGCCAAGAGCCTAAAATTGATGAGGCTCCAAAGGAACATGATGGTTCAACACTAGATAATCAACCTCCTCTAGAACAAAGGTAAGAGGAACAACTGCATGAGGAGAAAAATCTGGATGCCAGGGACGAATATGAAGAAAATATGATAGATCAAGGTGATCAAGAGAAAGAGCAAAATAAAAGAACTCCAGATGCTGAAACCGAGCATCCTTATCAGGATAAAGGATCACAATTTGATGCTTTTGCTTTGATTTCCTCATAGGTAAGCCAAGGAGAAGTACAATAAGTACCCTTTGACTTCAGGTCTTTGTTTACTATTAATTCTACTAAAGCAAAACGAAGAGCAAGGATAGTCTCTAGTATTAAAAGAGATTCAAATACTGGAAAGAGGATAGCTCAAATTGTTGTGCCTCTAATTGATAAGGCCAAAAGAGAAATTAGGCCAGAGGAATTCCATGTGTGCCAGGTTGACTTGGGTCATGCTACCACAGAATAGGAAATACAAGAACACCTAGAGAGCACTGAGGCAATAGTGGCCAAATTGAAAAAGCTCAAAGCTAGGAAGAAAGAACTAAAGGAACAAAATATGCAATTGCAATAGTTTATACAAGGTCTAGTGAAGCCAGACACCTTGGCATCCACCTTATAGGATACTAAGAAGCCGACTGCATTAACTTTAATAAGTGAAGCAAAGATAACTGGTCTAGATATCTAGAAGCATCAGGCTCACATAATGGATAAATGGTTCTCTAAATTCATGACCTCTGGAGAATAAGTAATAAGGATATCCATATCCAATTGGGACACATTGTCCAAGCTAAAGGAAAACATTGATTCTTTGAAGAGTGAATTCACTCAGCGGATACAGAAGTGTAACTATGCAATGGTGAGACTCAAAAGAGCCAAGGCCATGACAGATGGTGAATTGCTAAAAAATAAATTCATCACCGATGTGACTCTGCCACTCATGGGGACATGAATGACAGAGATGGATTATGAACTGAATGTATTAAAAGCTAACATGAATAAAGTGAAGGACATTCAGACTAAGGTTCATGATTTGTTAGTTGAAGAGTTAAGAGTAATAGAAGAATTACTAGATGATCCTATAACAAAGGAAGTAGTGCCATCACTAGATGAAGCCATCCAGATATTCAAAGACAAGTTTAAAGAAGTGGCTAAAGATCCTAAGGAGCTCTTCACTGTAGATGTTATGGATGAAATGACTGAACTCAATGTGAAAGTGAGACATACAGTAAGGAAGTGGATAAAAGGACATCCATGATGGGAGCCTTGGATGAGCATATAGGAGCATTGAAATATGCTAAATTGAGAGCTACCACAACAAGCAAATTCTAGGTAGACACTTTTGTGCAAACATATGGTGCTTATAAGAAGACAGATATAGGGATGCAGGTACATGAAGAGGATCCATCTACATGAAGAAAGAATTACATTGTGTTTTCCACGGCATTTTGGTCGTATCAGCACTTGCAATTTGACTGGATGGAATAGAAGATCATAGAATATTCGAGAAGGACAACTGTCCCACCAGAGAATTGCCAACTAGCAATCTGTGCCACGTGTCTTGTATGTTGACTTTGTCAAAGGAATATGAATCATTGATGATAATAGATAAATCTAGATCGTAGGATCTTTTGTAATTGATTCTCATCCTTATCCTATATAAGGATGGAGAGTCCTAGTTATAGAATCATTTAGAAGCTTAATTGAGATTGGATTGCTGAAACGTCAGGACCAATCCTCAAAGTCAATTATAAATATATACTCTTTTGCATACTTAATGAAGATGAAGACCTCTGATTACAACTAATCGTAGACTTTGAGTAATCTGTGGATGAATTCCAGACATGTTACTTTGATTTGCTGCGTCCCTTGGAGTGCATTTCAGTCTATGTGTGTTGTCTTTATTCCTTTCCTTTGAAGTTAGCATCAATCATATCTAGCTGTGGAATGACCTGGTGAAAATATGGTTTGATTTCATTCTCTTCATGATAGTGTCAAGAGTATATGTGGATCAATGGCTAAAGATTCATTTCTTTCATTAAATTTAGAGAGCATAAAGTCAAATTTCTTTAATTTCATAAAATCATCACCATAACTGCAAATACATAGAAAATAACAAGTAGATCATATACAATATGCTGATATTCGTGAATGAATGAAGATTTTAGGCATACTTACACAAAGTGCATACAAAAGATCAAATATCATGTAAATAAATATAAATAATGGCAGAAACCATGAAAATACATACTTATACGCACATCATTTGAACAAATTTACAGTGCAGAAGTGAAATCAAGTGGAAATAATTCATGATAAGAGAATTAAGGATAATTTCAGAAGAATTAAACACAAATTATCATGAATCATGTTAACAAGAATGATATGCAGAAGAATTAATCCAAATTATATAAATATCTGCATGATCAAGTTAAATACAGTAGGATTTAACCTTATTCATTGAGGATTCATAGAAAGCAGGTGAAACAGAGCATATCTAGATACAAATAACTTCAAATCAATACGTAAGGCCCCTAAATGGAAAACAACAACGCACATCAAACCACTGAGTAACGTTAGACAATTATGAACTAATCTTCGGAGACTTGGAATTATGAATTCTCTAAATTCATCATATCTTTCAAGATGATAAAGGTTTGATGTGCATTTCTTTATCTATGTTTATGACTAACATCATGATCAACACTAGTATATATTTTAAATAAGGTATAAAGGGTAACTTTGATCAATAATTGTCAAAAATAATTGCCACAAATTTAGGCCAGGTATAAACTATTTCATAATAATAAAAAAAATAAAATCAAATAATTATTTTGAAAGAGAAAAAAACAAATGAAGATTACTACTAAAACTTATTTATTTATTTAAATAATTGAAATGCATAAAACTAAAACAGCGAGGTGGTGGTCCCATAGGCTATTGTAAGTCTGGTGGACTTTAAAAGTTATTCATTCATTCTTATGTTCCCACTAAAACTGTAATTCTTGAGATTACAACGTACACCTGGCTTAATGCATCGTAATTTTATCATTTTGAGCAGAGAGTTGAAGTTCGTTAGTTGCTAAATTCATCAGTGAGATTAACATGAGTCCTTCAAAAGCGTTTTCAAAGGCAGTGCTAGTACTAAACTCTGGAAGTTCCTCTCTCAAGTAAAGGGGAAAAAAACAAGCCTTCATGCTGTGTTCCTATTTTCTTCAATTATAGTTTTTTAAACTGTTTACATTGGTACAGAGAAAAAAACACAAATACAGAGCATATTGATCTTCCTGGGTTTCATAAGCCGCACTATCACAGTTGCATTGTTATCCACCCAATTGGGTTTCTCTGCAAATTATGTTAGATTGAGTTGTGAAAGTCTAAACTTAGATTACTAGGTTATTTTAAATAAGGTCTATGCTGCTTTGTATTTGTTTGATATGAACTTAAATTTTGAAGTTATTTGAATATGGCTGATGCTGATTTTCTTGGTTTCAGGTATGCCTTATTTAATATGGCAAATTCTGCAGTATGTATTGCCAAGGGTAATGTTGCAGCAATCGGCTCACCTAAGTGTTGTATCACCCACAAGAATTTGCAAGTTGCCCAGGATGTAAATTTGCAGGTACTTAGAGAGAAATTCTATATTCCTTTCATTATGTGACGTTTATCCGAAATTTGAACTAATTTGATGGGGGGTTTGGTTACGAGGGTAAATTTAATGGGCTGTGTTTTTCACCGATTAGGAGTTCCATTTGCATGAGTAATCTAGAATTATGGATTATATTGAACATTTTGTGGGATAAGCTTTGTTGGCATTCTAAGTGTTTGTAAACATGGGTCATACATGAGTATACCGTAGTCCATAACCTAGGCATTTGTCCGCTAGAGTTATGGTTCACTCTATTGTGGTAAGGGGATTTGTTACTTCCCACATTACCGTTACACCACAAACCCTTGAATGCCAAGTAGCTGTTTCTTAACAATGTTTTCCAATGTGAGATATTCCAATAAGCAAAATTTTCATAAAAATATCAGCCAAGGTGTTCAATAAAAAGCATACGGATTCCCTTTGGGGTTGTCCTCCAAGATGCCCCAGGTTAAAATTTCTGCTTGTTCATGCCCCATTAATACGTGGTTGGCTAGTTGCTGGTGACCATGATACAGTTGTTGATAATGTGCGTGTGTTAGGAGTTAAATTATCTTTTACATCAATTTTGTAGACTTCTCAAAATTCACCTAATTCTATAATACCTAGATTTGCGATTTTAAGAAAATTTGGGAAATTGAAAGAGTTAACTGTTTTATACTCTAAAATGTTTTCCATCCCTTAAAAACTTTTCGTGTTTGGGATTTTACCTATGATTGACAATTAAAACCCATCAATCTCTTTAGAAAACTCCCTTAGCCATCACAGTTGAAGGCTCACAGAGAAGGCACTTGAATCCTGTTAAATGGTATAAATAAGTGTTCTAAATAACATAAATGATTTTCATTAATATTGGAGAGAGTATTAAAACCAGTGTCGTGGAACATTTTTCCAATATGTATCTATCTGACCATTTTAATGCTGCTAGTTCAACAAGAAAAACATGATCATGATGCTTCTTTATAACCCCTAGGTAGTTTTAATATGAAATTAGGCTATGGCAATTGCCATTCATTGCTGCCTTTTCTTTTCAGTTGGAAACAACATCTTCAGATATCCCGACAAACTATAGGTGTCTTGTTGTTCACAAGGCTAGTAATATGCACCACCTTATGCCATATCAACCTTGTTTTTCTTAGAAATAACAATTCATCCTTGCATTTATTTTATTTTTGAATTTTCTTCTCCGTTGGAAACAGTAGTCAATCATCAGATATGGTGACAACATATACGGGTCATGTTGTTCTTGAGGCTGGTATCATTCTTCTAAGCTTAGCCAAAGGAATTGTTCTTAAGTTGTTGTAATCCCAACTTTGTGAATAAAGTAAATAGTAAATGAGCAACGGGTTTAAGCTTATTTATTATGGCTGATAATGAAAAATATAATGATAAAGGAAGTCATCCAGGTTTACAAGGGAGAAAAGAAGATCAATACGCTCAGTTAAGACCATATTGACCATAGAATACATCATAGTGGATTGGTACTTGCATCTTTGGAAATTATGCATACAACAAATAGTAAATGAGCAACAATTTTAAGCGAATTTATTATGGCTGCTAATGAAAAGTATAATGATGAAGGAAGTTTTCCAGGTTCACTAGGGAGAATAGAAGATCAATATGCTTAAATACGGTCATATTGACCATAGAATGCACCATAGTGGATTGGTACTTGCATCTTTTGAAAGTATGGACCTAGAACATTCCAATGATGACATACACACACATAATGGGATAAAGTTGAATTATTGGTTTACATGAACAGATTGTGTAATCTCTCTCTCTCTCTCTCTATATATATATATATATATATAATATCATGTAATGGTGAAAATTGCATATTCATGCCCTTTTCCCTTATTTTTTTGGCCCACTTCGACTAGATAGTCTTTTATGCAATAACACGTCTACAACTGGCATATTTTTGTGTTAAATTCGGCTCATGACCTTATCATAGCATGCCCTCATCATCACTCATCCCCAAGAACCTATTTTGATCCCTAGATCTCCCATTCACCAACATGGTTCAGATCTGAAGGTGCGGAAATGACCTGGATCGCACGCACAGATCTGAATCTCGACCTTTTAGTTTCCAAAATTCAAAGTAAATTTTGCCACCCTTTTCCTGCTAGCCATTGTGAGTTGATCTTGCGCATGTTTGTATGAATTTGTGTGCTATGTTGTTGTATTTAAGGACACGCCCTAATTCATTATTATCATCTTGAGAAAAGGAATAGCATTCATGATACATCTGTAGAGAGCATAACTAGAGCATTAGCACTACATCATTTGCTTACATCATAGCTTGCCTGCTGTCTTTGATATTTTTCATCACTGTTAAATCAGTTTGCCTAGGGGTTTCCAAAGGAGAACAAATGCTTGCCTAGCAAGTTACCAAACTTTGTCTCTAGACACCACCCCAATTCAGACACAGGTACAACAAGCCAAGGTGCATCTACAATGGTCGTCAATTTTCTGCCAGTTTAATTCCACACACTAGGTTCACTTCTACAGTTGCAGATTTGAACCAGAGCAAAGTACAGTCATTTTACCAATTCTAAGGCATCTGTCTAACAAAGCCCTATTTTTCTTGCACATTGGTGAATCAATTCTCGAAATCTTCAGCAGTATATTCCTCCACCTGGATTTCAAGTAAAGTATCACATTTAATTTATTTAATTGCATAAAGGGCCAAGGCAATTCTACATTTATTGTTTCAGTGTCATTGTGATTTAATTAATTAACCTAGGATATTTATGTGAGAGGTGTTATTTCCCCTTACATTCATTGGTGAATCTATTTAATTTTATGCCCTCTAGTATTTATCCTTCATCATTAGGGTCTTAGATCTGACTTTTCTAATTGCATATCTTTCATGTCAGATCTGATTAGGGTTTGGATCCACCCTTGTATGTTTATTATTGCTTTATATATCTCCTAGGGTTTGGACTTTATTGTAAGATCTCTTTGATTCTTGTCCTACCCACCCTTATTTTGGTCTCTAGGGTTTATTTGCAGATCTGATTGCTTGCTGATTTTATATCAGATCTTACTTTCCTTTTAATATCATTTATCTTTAAGGGTTTTGTGAGTTGTTTCGATGCCAAGGTCTCACCTACATCCTCACTTTACCTTAAGGAGAAGCCTTCGTTTAAATTCTTAAATGATCCAATCTGGTGAAAATGGTATTTTTAATGGTCTTAATATAGGTACTACTGTTGTTACTACTACTATTCAGCTTGAGGTTGAGAACTTTGTTCATGAGGAACAACAAAATTTTGTACATGAGCTTGCTAGTTTGGTTGATGTTGACAGTCCTGCACATTTAGTTGAGGCCCTTCATGATTTGTTGATTAATAAGCCATTTGGTTTGGAAGTGCTTCAAGGCATTGATGCTAAGGTTACCTCTTCTAATTCTTTGAATGGTGCATCTTCCTCTCCCCATTCTACCCAAGCCACTGGCTATTTTTAGCCTCCTAGTTTTATTCCTCAGTTTGGTATGCTTTTTTTCTGCATCTCCTTCATCCTTGTTAGATATTGTTCTCGTGCCTACTTCTCATCTTGAGCTTTATACATTCACTCCATCATCCTTCCATGCTATACCTACTAGCCCCATGACTAGATTTCCCTCTACCACTTCCACTTCCACCACTAGTTTTATGTCCTCTTCCTACCCTTCGAGCGCTATCCCTACCTCTACTATTACAATTCCTCACTCTATTCCTTGCTCCATCCTAGTTCTATACCTCATTCCATTTTCCCTACCATGGCCATGCCTATGCCTTATCATCCTTTCTCCTATCAACGTACCTATAGTATATACCACACCTTTTGATTTTCATGTTCCTACTATTATCATCCCTACTTCTACCTTAGATACCCTTATTCAAAACCTAGATGGAGTGGAGCATAAGGTAGATACTGTTGGATCTAGGGCATACAACTGAGAGGGGGGGGGGTGAATCAGTTGTATAGAACTTGTTCTATTTCAAACACTTTATTCTCTGTTGTCAGTTAGCAGCATATCAAATAATCATTCATGGAAGCACAATACATAAACACAAGAACAGATAAGCATCAACACATTGAACACCAAGATTTTGACGTGGAAAACCCGGTTAAGGGAAAAACCACGGGGTGATTAACCCAAGATTTATTCTCTGTTAGAAGAATAAGGAAAAATGAATGGCACATGCCAATAAGGGCTCACTGCCCGAGCACACTGCTCACAAAGAGGCCCACTGCCTACAAGGAGACACACTGTCTACAAAGTGATAAAAATCACAGTCTTGAACTGGAGAATGACATCTCTACCATGTCCGGATCAGTTCCAATTAAGCCCAACAATCTCTGCTCTGCCTTTCGCACCTTTCTTCGCTATATCATACTCATCCACATGCCACACACTGAAATGAATTCACAAATCATTATTTATACAAGACATCGACTTAGGAACAAGCATCTAAGTCGGCAAACAACCATAGGAGTATCCGCAAGATGAATAACACATCCGGTCGGCTATCACAAGAACATTCGCAGGATGAACAACTCATCCGGTTGGCTAAACAGAGCAATAACTTCATCCGGAAGAATAACTTCAATTCCGGGCTCTACCATCAATGCGGACCAACAACACAACCTAAACATGATTCAAGAACCTTCACAAGTCTGTCTGAATGTCCGGATACATCCGCACTTCCTCTGCTTACTGGGATCTCTTGTCTTCCTCATCCGGAACTTCAAGAACACAGTCTGTCGCCACTGTCATAATGTAAGAGGTACTTCCGGACCTCCAAATCACACACAAATCAGGATGACACATCACAAGGACATCTCAAACACTCCTTCCAATCCGCAGATTATGATAATACAATTCCGGACCTCACCGGACCTTTTTGTGATCCTCTGTCACCTCCGGATACTTGCCGGACCCGGTTCTATACCGGCAGCCACAACGCCTTCAGATCTTCATGCGGACCTCTGAAATCTTAACTGTAGCATCTCAAGACTCATATCTACTAACCCTTTAATCCGCATCCTCCGGTTCGCAACCTATACAGTACATTTACCTTCTTCTCATCACTGTTCTTCACTGTACCTGACTGAGTCTAATTTTCTCAATATCCTCAGCACACAGCTCATCAAATCCTTCTTGTCAATGCAATATGAGTATGTTGACATCAATGACAACACCGGCTTACCTCATACTTGCAACAATCTCCCCCTTTGTCATTGATGGCAACATATGATGTGAAAAACCATCAAGACAAGAACTTCTCTTTTCTGTCACAGCTCCCCCTATCAACAACAACTCTTCACATGTCTTCCTTTGCTGCTCCCCCTTTGATCATCAACCACTTGTTTTTCACATGTCTTCTCTCCCCCTTTGACATCAATGGCAAAGGGCTCATACTTGCAACTCTCATGCATCAGAATAATACCAGCTGCTCCCCCTTAGTTGCAGCTCCCCATTAGTCCGGATCACAAGATATGACTGTGATAGCCACCGGACTGATGCACATCAGTGCATCTTAGTTCATCACCGGAGGGGCCATGACCCCTAACTTCTCCCGGAGATATTCAAAAGAGTCCTTGGGAAGAGGTTTTGTAAAGATATCTGCAATCTGATCCTTGGAGGGAACATACTCCAATCTGACTTCTTCCTTGTTTACTTGTTCTCTCAAAAAGTGAAATTTGATAGATATGTGCTTAGTCTTAGAATGCAATACCGGATTCTTGGAAATATTAATTGCACTTGAATTATCACAGAAAATTGTAATAGGCTCCTCATATTCAACTTTGATGTCTCTTAGCATCTGCTTCATCCACAAGATTTGAGTGCAACTACCTGTTGCTGCAATGTATTCTGCTTCAGTTGTAGACAGAGATATTGCATCTTGTTTCTTGCTTAGCCAAGAAACCAATCTCTTCCCCAAAAAGAATGCTCCACCACTAGTGCTCTTCCGGTCATCCACATCTCCTGCCCAATCTGCATCTGTGTAAGCATGAAGAGAGAAATCCGGATCTCTAGGATACCATAGACCATACTCAACTGTCCCTTTCAAGTATCTAAAAATTCTTTTGGTTGCCATAACATGAGATTCTCTAGGATCAGCCGGGAATCTTGCCACAAGACCAACAGCTTGCATTATATCTGGTCTAGTTTGAGTGAGATACAACAATCCACCAATCATTGATCTATACTTTGTCTGATCTGCCTTTGGAGAATCATCATCTTTGCTTAACTTACATCCGGTTGCCATAGGAGTGTTCATAGGCTTTGAGTCTTCCATACCAAATTTTTTTAACAATTCTTTCACATATTTGGTCTGAGAGATGAAGATCCCTTCTTTTGTTTGAGTAATTTGCAGACCCAAGAAGAAATTCATTTCACCAAGCATAGACATTTCAAACTCACTTTTCATCTGATTTGCAAAAGTTTTACACATACTATCTCTTCCTCCAAAAATGATATCATCCACAAACACTTCAACAATCAGAATGTTTTCATGATCAATTTTGAAATATAAGTTGCTGTCAGCAGTACCTTTGTTGAATCCAATCTGCACAAGATGCTTATCCAACCTTTCATACCATGCTCTTGGGGCTTGCTTCAATCCATACAAAGCTTTCTTCAACTTGCAGACCATATCATTATTATCAGACAATTGAAATCCATCCGGTTGTTCAATGTAGACTTCTTCTTCCAGATCACCATTTAGGAAGGCAGACTTGACATCCATCTGATATACCTTGAAATCTTTGAAGGCAGCAAATGCAAGAAGTAATCTGACTGCTTCAATTCTTGCTACCGGAGCAAAAGTCTCTTCAAAGTCAATTCCTTCTATTTGAGAGTAGCCTTTGCAGACCAATCTAGCTTTGTTTCTGATTACTTCACCAGCTTCATTTAGTTTGTTCCGGAAGACCCACTTGGTTCCAATTACATTCCTGTCTCTAGGTCTGGGAACAAGATCCCAAGTATGATTTTTCTCAATTTGCATCAATTCATCTTCCATTGCTTTGGTCCAGTTTTCATCATTGCAGGCTTCATTTATTGTCTTAGGTTCAATCTTTGAAATCAGACAACATTCATTCTGATCTTGAGCAATATTCCTTCTAGTTTGTACACCTTTGCTTCTGTCACCTATGATCTGATCTTCAGAGTGATTCAGTCTTACATACCTTGGAATTTTGGGAGTATCCAGTACTGCTGTTTCTTGATCAGACTCATTCAAACCTAACTCTTCTTCCTGATTTACCGGATCAGGCTGACTCTGTTTCACCGGAGAGGATTGAGGTCCTTGAACACTATCTTGGTCATCTTCATCAAATTCATAAAATCTTGAAGGCTTCTCAATTCCTTCATCAACCTTTACATTGGTGCTTTCTATCATCTTCCTCAATCTCTTATTGTAACACCGGTATGCTTTGCTTTGAGTGGAGTAGCCCAAGAAAATTCCTTCATCACTTCTAGCATCAAACTTTCCTAGATCTTCATCTCTTTTAATATAACACTTGCTACCAAATACCCTGAAATATTTCACAGTAGGAGTGATGCCAAACCAAAGTTCATAGGGGGTCTTACCGGTGTTGTTTCTGATTTGAACTCGATTGAGAGTGTAGACTGCAGTGCTGATAGCTTCTTTCCAAAACATTTGAGGAACATTTGCTTCCAACATCATTGTCCTAGCAGCTTCCTGGATGGTCCGGTTCTTTCTCTCAACTTCTCCATTCTGCTGTGGAGTCTTAGGAGCAGACAACTGTCTCCTTATACCCTGTTTCTCACAAAAGTCAATGAATTCACCAGATGTAAATTCACCACCTCTATCAGACCTTAGACACTTTAGTTTCAATCCGGTTTGATTCTCCACCATAGCTTTGAAGATTTTGAACTTCTCAAAAGCTTCTGATTTTTCTTTTAGAAAGGTAACCCACATCATCCGGGAATGATCATCAATTAACAACATGAAATATCTATCACCTTGCAGACTCTTGATTCTTGTCGGACCACATAGATCAGTATGTACTAATTCCAACAATCCGGTAGAAGACTGATCTTTGCTTTTAAAAGAGACTCTGCTTTGTTTGCCTAACTGACATTCTTTACACACACTGTTTGTAGGTTTTATCAACTTTGGAAGATCTCTCACAGCCTGAGTATTGCTTATTTTGATGATGTTATCAAAATTTACATGACACATTCTTCTATGCCATAACCAACTCTGATCAATTTGAACAAACAAACAACTTTTATTTGAACCAACCAGATGAAAGATGTTACCTCTTGTCTGAGTACCGGATGCAATTTCAGTTCCGGAGCTTGTAAAGATTCTGCATTTTCCATTCTTGAACCGGAGATCATAGCCTTTGTCCACTAACTGACCAACACTGAGAAGATTGTGCTTCAATCCTTCAACATATAGTACATTACCTGTTTTGCTCTTACCATCAAAGGAAATAGTTCCCCTACCTCTGATTCTGCCAGCAGAATTGTCACCAAACTTTACCATTCCTCCTTCATATCTTTCCAAGTCTAAGAACTTATTCTTGTCACCAGTCATATGGTGAGAGCATCCACTGTCAATAACCCAATCATCCTTTTCTTCCACTTGAGCAGCCAAGGCTTTTTCAACAACTTTGTGATTGACAGATTCAGAGAGCAAGGAATCTTCTTCCTTGATGGCTATAAACACCCACTCATTTCCGGATTTGCTTCCTGGATCTGATTCATCATCTGTTACTCCTTCATTGTCATCTTCTTCATGAACATAATAGCAATTCTTTTGAAACTTTTGTCTGTGAGTATTAGATCTTGCAGATCTCTCCGGACATCTTGAGGCAAAATGACCAATCTTATTGCAGTTAAAACACTTAAAGGGTAGTTTTCCTTCATACTTACCGGATCCTCTTGGCAGTCTCTTTGCAATGAGGGCTTCAAGTTGAGCTGTTTCTGCTTCTTCTTCTTCCATGTCTCTTCTTGCTTGATCATACCATGACATTTTCCTTGATGAGTTTTCACCCGGATCAAATCTCTGTTTGCCTTTCACATAGGCACTGGCTTTGAAAGCAGATTCAGTCTTGGGAGGATCATCTCCAAACTCGGTCATTTCAAATGCAGCTAGTTTGCCAGCCAGTTGTTCTCTTGTGACTGTTGTGTGGGCTCTGAATTCATCAATGGCAGCAACTTTGATTTTGTAGGCAGCAGGAAGGGATCTTAGGATTTTGCAGACAATCTCATTTTCATCTAGAGTTCCACCAGCATTTCTGATTCCACATACCAACTCATTTACTCTTGGCATAAAGGTAGTAATGTTTTCATCATCTCTCATTTTCAATCTTTCAAATTTCCCTTTCAGACTTTGCAACCTTGCACTTTTGACAAACTCATCTCCTTCATACAGAAGTTCCAGTTTAGTTAGGATCTCATATGCAGTTGGTAGGTCAATGACATTCGAGAGATCTGAGTCATTCAATGCGCTTAGAAGAGCTTCCTTGGTCCGCAGATTGTTTTCAGCTTCTGTGGTTTCATCTGGAGTTGTCGGACCACCTTGTGGGGGTATATATGGTTTTGAAATCATAGCCAAGTATGCTTTTCCCATACATTCCAAATGACACTTCATGCGACCTTTCCAGAGAGTGAAATTGGTTCCATCGAACTTCGGACTATCCTTCTTGTATGACGACATCCTGGATCACCTCAAGCGGTTAAGCTCCTATCAGAGGAACTTAGCTCTGATACCAATTGTTGGATCTAGGGCATACAACTGAGAGGGGGGGGGTGAATCAGTTGTATAGAACTTGTTCTATTTCAAACACTTTATTCTCTGTTGTCAGTTAGCAGCATATCAAATAATCATTCATGGAAGCACAATACATAAACACAAGAACAGATAAGCATCAACACATTGAACACCAAGATTTTGACGTGGAAAACCCGGTTAAGGGAAAAACCACGGGGTGATTAACCCAAGATTTATTCTCTGTTAGAAGAATAAGGAAAAATGAATGGCACATGCCAATAAGGGCTCACTGCCCGAGCACACTGCTCACAAAGAGGCCCACTGCCTACAAGGAGACACACTGTCTACAAAGTGATAAAAATCACAGTCTTGAACTGGAGAATGACATCTCTACCATGTCCGGATCAGTTCCAATTAAGCCCAACAATCTCTGCTCTGCCTTTCGCACCTTTCTTCGCTATATCATACTCATCCACATGCCACACACTGAAATGAATTCACAAATCATTATTTATACAAGACATCGACTTAGGAACAAGCATCTAAGTCGGCAAACAACCATAGGAGTATCCGCAAGATGAATAACACATCCGGTCGGCTATCACAAGAACATTCGCAGGATGAACAACTCATCCGGTTGGCTAAACAGAGCAATAACTTCATCCGGAAGAATAACTTCAATTCCGGGCTCTACCATCAATGCGGACCAACAACACAACCTAAACATGATTCAAGAACCTTCACAAGTCTGTCTGAATGTCCGGATACATCCGCACTTCCTCTGCTTACTGGGATCTCTTGTCTTCCTCATCCGGAACTTCAAGAACACAGTCTGTCGCCACTGTCATAATGTAAGAGGTACTTCCGGACCTCCAAATCACACACAAATCAGGATGACACATCACAAGGACATCTCAAACACTCCTTCCAATCCGCAGATTATGATAATACAATTCCGGACCTCACCGGACCTTTTTGTGATCCTCTGTCACCTCCGGATACTTGCCGGACCCGGTTCTATACCGGCAGCCACAACGCCTTCAGATCTTCATGCGGACCTCTGAAATCTTAACTGTAGCATCTCAAGACTCATATCTACTAACCCTTTAATCCGCATCCTCCGGTTCGCAACCTATACAGTACATTTACCTTCTTCTCATCACTGTTCTTCACTGTACCTGACTGAGTCTAATTTTCTCAATATCCTCAGCACACAGCTCATCAAATCCTTCTTGTCAATGCAATATGAGTATGTTGACATCAATGACAACACCGGCTTACCTCATACTTGCAACAGATACCATGCCTAGTGGTCAAGATAAAGATGAATATGTGAGGCATAAAATACACCACTTGCATTTGAGATTGTTGCTTATCCTCTACCTAGTGGTTTTATAGCACTTTGTTTTGAAATGTACAGTGGTAAAGGTGATCCTAATACACATTTAAGATTCTTCAATGCTACATGTTTAGACAGTGTATGAAGTTAAGGTTTTGGCTAAGTTACTTCCTCATACTTTGAAAGATTATGCCATTGGGTGGTTTTTCTCTTTACCTTTCTATTCATTCCTTTTTTGAGTTAGCCAAAGCATTTCTCAAGCATTTCAATGTTAATATGGGCTTAAAGACTACTATTTTAGATTGTTTGAGTGTGCTCATCCCTAAAGGATCAGGGAGGTTTGGAGGCTTAAAAAAATTGATTGGTTCAAAAATTGAACTTTGGGACATACTTGTTGTCTTGGCACAATCAAAATCGCAAGTCTTTATTAGGAGGTGATTACGTAATCTACAGTGGACAAAAATGTTTCTGTGAGTATGTTTATGTAGCTGCTAGAGTGGTTATGTGCATAAGTGGTCGTAATGGAATCGACAATGACGGTTTCCGAAATGACATGTGGTTTCATTCAATTAGAGGTGGTTTCATCACACCTAGTTTGAAAATGAAAAGGCAGAAAATCCAATTGACTCTTCAGATGTTTGGATGGTTGGGCTACTTTAGTGCACGAGAACAAAGCTTGGCAACATACAAAAGTGAAGAAGGAAGGTAGAGGTTGTTGGACAAGATGCGAACACAAAGCACTTGGCAAGGTGAAGAAACAAACATATAATTCTACTCACAAGTCAAACAAGGAGGACATGGACAATATTTGCATTGTATCCCTCATCTTGTATTGTACATTTAATAATACAGGTGATAAGATTGCTATTGGCACCTATCAACTGGGTTTTTCCTCCCAAATTGGGGGTTTCCTAGGTGGAAATCTATGCAATGTTTAATTGTGTATGATTTGCATTTTCCAGTAGTTTTGAGCATAGCTTCATTATCAAAAATCTTCATTGAAATTTAACTAGACTGTAAATTAGTAATTTGAATGACTTCGTTGCTACAATCTCAGTGTTTGTAGCGATTACATATCATTTTTGGTATCGGAGTAGATTCAAACTCATGGGAATAAGGGTTTAGTGGATTATATGACAGCAATAAGGTCTTCAAGTGATGGTTATTTAGTTCTAGAGAATCTAGAGATAGGAACTTGCTATTAGAATTAGGAAATCAAGACGAGAGATTCAAATACCACAGTTTCATCCTTAGAGAGCCAAGTGGAGCAAGTAGTAGAGCATCAACAATGGATAATTTATCAACAAGAGCACCTAACGGTTACAAGATGATGGGCCCAAATGGTTACAAGATCATTCATCTACCAATGTCCTAGTTTGAGCTTGGTCAAAGAAGTTCAGTATTTGAGATGAAGGGAAAGAAGAAGAAAAAGATGGCAATGATCAAATTTGGGATGAAAGAGAAATTGAGTTAAGAGTTGGATCTATTTCATTTAAAAGTGAAACCAAGATTGAAATTAAGACCTTTGAAGGTCAAGTAAATGCTGAAATCTTAGATACTCGGATCAAACAAATAGAAATATATTTTAGTGTCCATAATGTGAGTGAAGCACAGAAAATTTCATTGGCACGGTTGAAAATTTCTTGTATATTGAGAGAGTTATTAGCTTCGTGTGAGAAGAAGAAGAAACCGGCAACCTATAGTTGGGCAGGTTTTAAAGATCTCCGAAGAATTTTTATTCAATCAGGCATGAGACTGATCAAAGGATTAAATGGCTTTGTTTTAGGCAAGTGAGCGGACAAAATGTACAAGATTACACCACCAAGTTTCGAAGGCAAGCCATGATGCTGAGCATGGACTTGGAATAAGAAGATATCCTCACTAAGTATCTTGGTGGGTTGTGTTGTGACCTAATCACAATCGCCCCATTGCAAATGGGGACCCACCTTTTTTTGCAATCTTGAGCTTGTAGGGTCCTTAGGAAGTGTTGTTAGACCTAGTCCCTTCCATGAAATGAAGAATGAGCCTCTCCGGAGCAGCGTGAAATGAATCAAGTGAGTTGAACAAGGTGCAATTGAGAATACTGAAGCATGCCCCTGAGATACTGAAAATTGACTTAAGTCTGATGTCCTGAAATCCTGAAAACTGACTAAGTCTGAAATCTGGTGGATCCTCAAAAATCTAGAATATGCGTGTTAAATCTCATGGATCCGAGACCTATCTCAAACATCCTGAAAGTATATTTCAAAATATTTAAAGTATAGGAAATTACTTAAATATGTTTTGAAATATACTTGATTTCGGGCATTGAAAAATGGCTAAGTATGGGAAATTTCTTCTCCATCAGTGAAATCCACCCTCATTAAAGAAATTTCTCCTTACCCTGTCATATGTGCCCAACACTGGGAAATTTCGTCTCCATTAGAGGAATGCGCTCTGCCTAAGGAAAATTTCTCAAATCTCTGTCATATGCGCCCTCCAACATGAAATTTCTCCAACCTCATGCATATGCGCTCCATCCTTTGGGACTTGGTTCAAAGGTTTCAAGACGTCCTTGAGAATTTCCTCATCACCTATCATATGCGCCCTCCAACATGGAATTTCTCCTTACCCTGTCATATGCGCCCTAACTTGAGAATTTCTTTGGCAACCATGGAATGTGCCCTCACTTAGGAAATTTTCTTCACCCTCCACCAAATGCGCCCTCCTTGGTGAATTTTCTTCAACATCCATCATATGCGCCTCATAGAGAAATTCTTCACCCTATATCATATGCACTCCAGGTCAAGAGGATTTCTCCATCATCATGCACATGCGCTCCATCCTCTGGGACTTAGTGCAAAGGTTGCAAAACGCCCTCCTTGGAAAAATTTCTTCTCGCCTCATCATTTGTGCTCCAACACAAGGAATTTCTTCCTCACTTCATCAAGTTCGCCCTAATTGGTGAAATTCCTCCAACACTTCATATGTGCCTCATAGAGAATTTCCTCACCCTACTTCAAATGCGCTCATCAAGAAGAAAACTTCTTTAGCCTATCCCAAATGCGCCCTGCCTTAGAGGAATTTCTCTAACACCTCTCACATGCACTTAGCCTCATAGAAAATTTCTTTAAACCTCATGAAGTCCGCTAGCCAGAAGGAAATTTTTTCATGCCTAGTGAAATTTGCCCAGCCTTGAAGAAGTTTCTTTGACATACCTCATTTGTGCTCAACCTTGAAAAATTTCTTCACCTTACTTGAAGTGCGCTCAGGCATGGGTCAGGTCGGTCCTGATTGGAGAAAATCAAAGTATTCAAAAGAAAATTAAAAAAAAGGGCAGACAAATGCTCCCTAATGAGGTCGACCCTAGCTGCCAAAGGAGGCCGACCTTGGTAGAGGTGACGCTTGGAGTTAGTGTAAATGGCAAGTTTTAAAATATGAGAACAAAACCTTCTTCATTGCATAAAACAAGTAAGATCTAGTCTAGGACCTTTGCAAGGTATCCAAAAGAGAGACATGTTAGGAAATTAATAATGAAATGTGGATTGATGATCAAATGTCTTTGCATTGATAGATGTTTCTCTTGTGTAGGTAATGGAAGGAAAATGGCGAGAACTTGCACTTGAAGGTTCAAAGCATGGAAGAGTGTTATTCCAGTTCAAAGGGAAACATCAGCGCCACATAGAGGAAAGCTAGTCTGGATGATCAAATTTCAAGCACGCCACAACAAGACAAGGAGGAATTCAACACCAAGGTCATCCTCGGAGGAGGTCCACTGCACGACACCACTTCATCATCTAGAAGCTCACGTCCAGGAATCCAAGAGTCAAGTTTCACATTCAAGTTCCGGAGCCATCCACTTCAATCATGAAGTCTACTCCAACAATTCACACCCAAGGCCTACTTCCTGCACCATTCAGAGATATAATCCTACACAAGAACATGACGAGAAGAGAAATGAGTCAATCATCAAGCAATCCATAAATTACATGAAGAACTTCTAAATTTCCCAAAATTGCAAGTTCAAAAGAAGCAAAGTTCCACAAGTGAAAATCCAAAAATTTGGGAAAATATTCCGAGCAGTATGAACGTGTTGAAAATCAAACCAGTTTGCTCAATGACTAAGGTGGCCTTGGCACATCATCAATCTGATTATTCGCCACATCACCTGTCCAAGTTCAATGTACCTGCAAGAAGACAAGAGGTCAAAGAGGACGCCCAAGTGGAAGATGCTTCAAAGATTCCATTTCATTCTTATCACATTGGAAAGCGTGCCTTCATTGCCTCTCTTTGGGGCGGTTATGCTTTGTTGTCTTCATCTGGGCCATTGACTTGCAAATCAATCCTGGCCGTTCATGTAATTTTGGAGCCTCTATAAGGCCCATTTCTCTCAGTTGTAAAGTTAGAAGTTGTTAGCTCGCTCAAGAGTAGGAGTAGAATAGGAGTAGAGTAGAGGAGACTCTTCGAAATCATTGAAGGGACATATGAAATTGTTGTAATAATACACTTCAAGATTAATACAAGCTCATTGTTGAAAGTTCCATGGTGATCTTGTGGTTTTGGAATGTTAGCATGGTTTCTAAATTCTCGAATATGATGGAGATGTGTTTCCAAGTAGTGTAGAATTAGATTAGAAGTTCATTGATGTAATGAGTATATGTAATGAATTCCTTCTTGGCTCATACTTTTTGTGGATTGTCAAAGGCAACTCACTTTGCAAAGTTAGCCTGAACCTTCATTTGCTTTAGTTCGGTTGTGAATGCTCGTTCAAGTTGCGCCAGCTGTGGGTGTTTGGATGGAGGTTTACAATATGAAAATCATTGGGTTACCTTTGGAGATTGCACCTACTTCGTGCAATTGTTGGTTCTCATGGTGAAGCGGAGTTTGGTTTGTGAGGAATTTGTCTATCATAGCATGTTTCATTATTTCATTGTCCTTAGAATAGCTTTCTTAACCCATGCCTTTTTTCATTTTCTTTCGTAGTCGGTTTGAAGAAGTTCCATTTCATAAGAAGGAAGTAACATATTTGAGTGGAGTAAGGAGTAAATTCGGTGTAAGTCCCTTTGTGATTACCAGCATTATCACATCAACTACTGAGTCTATCCATTGCAAGTCAAGACCTGACACATCATGAACCTTGGAGTTGTCTCATCGGATCACATCGTTTAGCCTTTGAGAGACTTTATTCAAGAGAGGATAGAATACTTAGTATTTTATTTTGAGTTTGCATGTGCATAAAAAACACATCAACGGGTTGCATACCAACCTATGGATGAAGGTCATCGACTCATCACAGACAAGCCAGCTGATTTAGACAAGGCTTTTGTTTTGGTACATTACGATGTACATTGATGAAGAAAAAGGAAAAGGTGGTGAGTCTTCTAAAAAAGGACAACAGCAGGATAAGGAACAGCCCAAGGAGAAAAAGGGTAAACCATTCAAAAAGTGGAAAGGAAAGAAGACCAACACTGCTGTCCATGATAGGAAAGATTCAAAGAATCATTGTTCACATTGCAAGAGTGATGGTCACACGGATAGTAAGTGTTGGAAGCTGCACCCCGGGATGCATTCTAAAAATAGGCCCAAGAGGACTCAAAGAAGTCCATGGCTTCCATTCGTGAAGAAGTGGAAATAGAGGACAGCTCGGATATAGATGAGAAATTGGGTTGCATAGCCACAAGGGCCTTCATTAGTGAGCAAGAACAAGAAGTAATGAACCAACTATTCATGCTCAAATTCCAAGTGAAGAAAACAAGGGTAAGAGCACTTGTTGCCCTCGACTTTCAAAGTAGTTTAATTTCAGCTGATATAGTTAAGAAGCTTGGTTTGAATACTTATAATCATCCTCAGCCTTATCCATTGGGTTGGGCTAAAAATGTTTAGAGATTCAAGTTAAGAAAAGGTGCAAATTTCATTTTGTTATAAATGCCCAATACATAGATGAAGTAGAAGTGGATGTGATTTCTCTTAGTTCATTTAAGTTTTTAACATTATGCTTGGGAGTCCATATTTGTATGTGTGAGACATTATATTCATGAGGAGGGCAAACAAGTATCGATGGGTCAAGGACAGAATCAAATATATTGTTAAGGGACACCAAAGCAAGGCAAGAATAGCCATGGTAAGTTCCAATCAAATACTTAAGCTCATACAAGAAACCAAGCAGTTCTGTCTTCTACTTTTGAAAAATAAGCAAGAAGCGGGAGTTGGAATCTTTTCACTGTTACATAACAGCAAAAAGACAAAGGGGTTGGAAGAATTGTTGGCATCATATAAGGAGGTATTCCATGATCCAAAGTGGTTGCCTCCTAAAAGAGAGGTAGAGCATGAGATTCATTCGCTTCCCAAATCTCCTCTACCCAACATAGGGTTGTATGGATAATCATTCATGCAGAGTAATGAGGTGTAACAACAGCTTCAAGAGTTGTTAGAGCAGGGTGTGATGTGTAACATACACCCCTGTTCTGATTTGTTTTTTTCTGTTTTTCGGTTTGATGCTGATTGGTTTATGGTTTGTGGTTGCATTTGTTTTTTGCATTGCACAATATATATATACTAAATCACAAGGTTCGAGTTCGAATTCGAATTCGGCAAGGAAAAAATTGAAAAAAAAAATCATGATTAAATTCGACTAATCTAAATCTAATTTGAATATTTTAAATATATTAATTTAAAATTATAAAAAATTCAAATATAATTATTAAAATAAACTAATATTATATTAAATTTAAGTATATTATAATAAATTTAAAATATAAATAAAATTAAACATTGTATATATATATTAAATATATTAATAATAAAAAATCTAAATAAAACATTTTAAATCATTAAATTTTAATATTAGAAATAAAATTAAAAATTAAAAATTAAAAATTAAAAATAAGAAATTATGAAATTGTCACATTTTAAAACTTAACGTATTAAATTTATAAAAGCAAAAAATAAAATAAAAGTAAAATACTCTGTTAGTGAAAGAGCTGAATATTGAAACCAAATTACTTACAGACTAGCACTTGCACCCATAGATAGGTTCAAGGAATACGCCGATAGGAACAATCGGCGAGTTTAGAAAATTTTCCGATGTGAATTTTTTTAATGGCGTGAGACAATTTTTCGAGCACTATAATGCTCACATGAATGCTATCGGCTAATTACAATGAGCTTTGGTTTGGCTGTGAATGCTATTTAAGCTCGGGAAAATGAAATTTCTAATTGGAGAGCATTTGTGATGCGTCAAATTGTTTTCAATCCAACGAAGAAACGAGCGAAGAATTGAAGTTGGCTCTTCCCATCTAGTAGCCGCCACTTCATAAAAAACCTAAGCTTTTTACCGTATGAATATAATAGCGAATTTAAACGATTTTTTCATATTTTCTTTAGGTTCGCTGGATTCCAAATCTCATGGAGTAAATTCGCCAGTCATGTGACTTAGTATATATATATATATACTTAATATAAAGCATTTCTACAACACCTAGATGCTTACATATGAAGGAAATAACAATTACAATATAAACTAGCACTACCCAAATGAAGTTTTGGCACAAACATTAAAATAAGAACATACCCATGACTGCTGTTTGGTTATAGGTTTGAAATGAAGTCTGTTACAACATTTTCAATGGCTGGAATC
The DNA here is from genome assembly GCA_027924645.1 of Cunninghamia lanceolata. NCBI lineage: Eukaryota > Viridiplantae > Streptophyta > Pinopsida > Cupressales > Cupressaceae > Cunninghamia > Cunninghamia lanceolata. Next base: position 23,899,218 of record BSBN01000261.1, on the reverse strand, counting down.
GCCTTGCAACAGTTACAATGCAATCTTCCTCAAATAAAGAATGAACCACTGCTGATAGGGATTAAAACCCACACAATACATACCAAATGGGCCTCCAAACCCCAGGTGCTTCAGCCTATAAGCCTCACGTCCCCCTATAGCAGTAGTACAGCCTGTTTTGACCTCACAAACAACAACACAATTAATAATTCCTTCACAATCTGCTGTTTGACTCTTCCTATCTCCAGACACCCTTGTTACAAAGGATAAATCTGCAATAAAGACTAAACAACCTCACTCAAAACTCCACGCCCAACCAAGGAATTGTACGACTAGCATAGGAATGGTACGACAATCTAGAAGTCTCCACACACACCAAAAATTACTCACAAAACCTGCAATCCCATTCCAAAATAATATTCAAAGAATCTCCATTATTTTGGTTCTCCAAACCCTACAACGAAAACTGGATAATTTGAACTGCCAGCACAAGCATAGCCTTTGTATGAGACTATCAGCAATTAGCCTTGGAAGGTCTCTCACTTCTGTAGACGATGATCTCTGTGAAGGGTTTCATCCTCACAAAGCCTCTGGAAGAACTCCACTCTCAACCTGGTAAAACTCTCTTAAAAAATAATAAGCATAACATAATAATCCAAATGATCTCCAAAATGGCTTTATATGCTCCTCAATAATCCACGCTGTGTTTTTTGAGGAAATATGATTTTATTTTTAATTCCTTATATCTCCCATGTTGAGCGCCCACTTAGTGAAATAAAACAAATACACTTTTGAAACTCTCCTTATATTCCCTAGGCACCAACCTATAAAGTCACTTTATAATATTTAATAACACTAAGTTAAATATTTAATTTAACTTAATAATATTAGCATTAATTAAATAACCCCCAAGATACATACCAAATGGTCATTGAATGAAAGGGCCAACCCTATTGGAGTGAAACCATTGCCACGTGAAGAAGTCAATGCCGACACAGAGACTTACTAAAAATAGGCACGAGCTCTTAAAAAAGTGGAACATCAACCAAATGTCCGAAACAGTGTCCGAAAGTGTCATTGCAAACCTCATTGCCATCTGAGCCCAATTCCAACTAGAGAATTGCCACATAAGCATCCCCATGTGTCTCCAAGAATTGTGGAGCTCCCTATCCATCCGGTGTTAGCCTATGGGAACCCAAGCAATAGGCCAACTCTCAATCAAACTACTAGAGCTTAGGAAGGGGACATTACAATATGTCCTAGCACTTTTCCATGTGGATCAACCATAGTGATGGTAAGGAAGAAGGATGACTCTTGGAGAAAGTGTATAGATTACTGTGCTCTCAACAACATCACTTTCAAGAACCAATATTCTCTCTCGAGGATAGATGATTTGTTGGACCAACTGCAATATGCAAAGTATTTTACAAAATTGGATCTAAGATCAGGGTATCATCAAGTGAGAACAAAGGAGGAAGATATGTGGAAAACCACTTTCAAGACCAAACAAGGTTTGTATGAATGGCTTGTTCTTCCTTTTGGATTATGTAATGCACTAGCTACATTTATGTGTTTGATGAATGATGTGTTGAGGAAGTTTATAGATATGTGTGTTATAGTGTCTATAGATGATATATTGATATTTAGTGCAACATGGGAGGAGCATTTGATGCATTTGAGATAGGTTTTGGAAGTATTGAAAGAAAAAACAACTATTGTGCAACATGTAGAAGTGTGAGTTTGCCAAAAAACATTGACATGTCTAGGTTGTGTGGCTGGAGGAGGTGAGTGGAGAGTAGATCCTGCAAAAGTGGAGGCTATCAAAAATTGGCCCATGCCAAGGAGTGCCACAGAAACAAGGAGTTTTGTAGGTGCTACACAATATATGTGTAAGTTCATTCCATCCTTATCTTCCATAGCTGCCCCTCTACATTTAGTTGTAGCAATAGGTAAGCACTTTCATTGGAGTGATCTACATGATAAGGCTTTTGAAACATTGAAGGATAAGATTTGCAATTATCTGGTGTTAGCCCTACCTGATTTGCAGCTACCCTTTGAGGTTGAGACGGATGCTAGTGAGTATGTCATGGGAGTCGTCTTGTTGTAAGGTGGCAAATCAATATGCTACCATTCAAAGGTCTTCACTTCAACATTGAGGGACATTCCGGTGTATGATAGGGAGCTATGTAATGTCCCCAATTGGACAACCTGTTGTGACCAAAGCACACATCGCCCCATTGCAAATGGGGACCCCCTTTTTTTTGAGCTCCTGTGTTTTGCATTTAAGTTTTGACGATGCCTTAGGTTCGTTTCCTCTGCCAATCCAACAATAAGTCTCTCCTAGAAGATTTTGCTTTATAACTGGAGGTCTCATCTGGTGCATAAACTTGCAGTAATGAAGAATCAAATCAAATCCAATTCATGAATCTTGAGACCCATCCTGATGTATGTTTGAGATCCTGAAAAGACTAAGTCTGATAGCCTGAAATCTTGAAAATCCTGAAAAAATGGCTAAGTCTGAAATCTGGTGAATCCTCCAAATTCTAGATTTTGCATGTTAAAGCCGGTGGATTCGAGACCTATCTCAAACATCCTGAAAGGTATATTGAAAAATATATTTAAGTATAAGAAATTCAATCTCTCAACTTATACTTAAATATATTTTTCAATATACCTTTACCTCAAGGACCCTGAAAATGACCAACTACTCCAGAGAATTCAAAAAGTTGATCCAGTGCGACGGCATATTAAGGTGGCGATCACGCTGCTTTCAAGAGGATTTCAAGTTGATGATCCCTTGCGCTTGAACAAATGTGCCCAAGGATAGAGGATAGAAGAGGATTCCGAACCCTCCAACCAATGCGCTCAATACAAGAGGATTTCGAAACCTCCATCTATTGCGCCATACTCTAGAGGATCTTGGAAGGCCTATCTAATGCGCAAATTGCAAGAAGAATTCATCCCCTTGAAGTAATGCGCCGATTTCTAGAAGATCTCGCAAGTGTGAACCAATGCGCCAAAAGAAGAGGAATTCAACACCTTGAAGTGATGCGCCAAATTGAGTGGAATTTTAGAGGATTCCGAATACTTGAAGTGATGCGCCCAAAGTGGAAATTGCTTATGTTCAAGAGACTTTCAAGAGGAAATCACATTGTTGATCCAATGCGCCAACATCAAGGATGATTTCGACTTCCCCATCTAATCCGCCAACTTGAAGAGGATTTTTAAGGTGCTATTCATTGCGCAAGTTTCCAGAGGATTTCAAATCCTTATCTAATGCGAAAATCAAGAGGATTTTTAATTCTTCAACCAATGCAACCTAAGGTGGAGGAGGAGTTTTTTACATTAAGGTTTTTTAGAGGATCTTAAGAAGCTCAACCAATGCGCCAAAAGGAGAGATGAAGGAGGATTTCAAAATCCTTATCTAATCCACCACATGTAGAAGGAAGATCTCTTGATCCTAATCCAATGCGCTAGTCCAAGAAGAAGATCACAAACCCTCTATCTGTTGCGCCAAACTGAACAGGTATGTTGGAGTTTTGACAAGCTTTAAAGCAAACAAGGAGGATTCAAACATTTGAACTGCTGCGCTAATTCTAGAGGATCTTGAACACCTCAACCAATGCGAAAATCAAGAAGATTTTCAACACCTCAACCAATGCGACCTCTTCAAGAAGAATCCAAGGTCAAGCCTGAGAGCAAATTTCTAGAGGAAATTAAAATCTTGTTCTCTTGCGCCACCTTGTAGAGGAGAGTAAAAGTTGAGTTTTGAAAGGAAAATTTCAGAGGAAATCAAACCTTTGAACTAATGCGCCACTAGTGGAGGGTGGTCTAGTTTAAGATTTTTGAGGCCAAACAAGAATTCAAAACCCTCAACCAAAGCGCCTAGTAGAAGAAGATCTCAAAATCAGCAACCAATGCGACCAAGGTGAAAGTGATCCGCTAAGGTGAAGGTTAGAAGAAGATTTCAGACACCTTAAGCAATACGCCACTTCCATAATGAGGCTAAATTTCAGTATCAAGGTAAATTTCAAGAGAAGATCCAATGACCTTGATCTAATGTGCTCAACACCTTTCCAGAGGATTTGAAATCTTGAAGCAATGCATCAAGATGGAGAGGCAGGTTCTAAGTGTTAGAATGCAAATTTAGGATGTTTCAAGAAGAGGATTCTAAACTTGCTAACTGATGCACTAGCCCTTTGAGGATAGAAATGAATGATCCAAGGCATATTTCAAGAGGATTCTAAACTTGCTAAAAGATGCGCCAGGGGGAGGTGAGAAGAAGATTTTAAGATGTCCAACCAACGCGCCACATATAGAAGAAGCTCGCTAGGCATGTAAAAGTTTATTAGGATGATTTCAAAACATTGAACCAATGCGCCAATCCTAGGGGATTTGAAATCCTGGTCTAAAGCGCCCAAGTCATAAATCAAGTTTTAAGAAGAAGTTGTCATAGAGAATAAGAGGATTCAGATCTTGTAGACTGCTGCGCCACCTCAAGGTAAGGAGCTCAATGCAAGATGTAAGTGGAATGACTAAGTCTAGCAGCCAGCAATCAAGAAGATTTCAAAAGTTCCATCCAAAGCGCCAATACACGAAGAACTCAGAACTTTCATCCAATACCATATATGGAAAGAGGTTGCTAGATGATAAGAAGGTGTTGAGAATGAGGAGAAGTCTGATTTCTTATCTGCTACGTTGGAGGATTCAGGAATTTGATTTAATATGCTCATTACGAAGAGAATTTAGGATCCTGAAGTGATGCACCAAAGGTTATCACCTTCCAAGTATGAAATTTCGAGAAGAATTTAAAAAGAAAATCAGATCTAAACTGTCACCTGGTAGAGGAAGTTAAGCCTGAAATTCTGTGATATCTTTTAGATCAGACATTAAAAACTCAATCTAATGCGCTATTAAGGTTAAGGAAGAGTGAGTTTTGGTTAAGAGGTCAAGAGTTTCAATGAAGATCAAGAACTTGTCATCTAGTGCGCTTGGCTTGGAAATGCATTCTTATATGTTATAAATCAAATATTATCATGTTTATCGAGAAGGTTGATATTATTTCTTTCTTTGTGTTGCAGGAGCTAAGGCGTTATCATCAGGTTGGAGCATTTCATCATGCATCTTTGTCAGTCATAGCTTCAAGGCATCATGTAGTTGCTTCAAAGGAACCTTTCATCATCCTTGTGTTGGAATTCTTCATCAAGTGGCATCAAGTTAAGATTGTCTAGAAGACATCCATCCGAAGGACATCATCTTCATCAAGACTTTCTAAGACATCCAATCTACTTCAAGTTCCTTCGAGCTTCAAGATCATCTTCAAGGAATCATTTCATCAACTACATCATGATCATCAAGAGCAAGTGTTTGAATCACTTTCACCTTGCAGAAGGAACACCACTCCAAAGGATCATACCTCAAATCTCTACATCAATGATATCATGTTAGATCACATCAAGTTCAAGTATACTTCATCAACTTCTACATCGAGTAAAAGGCATTCATCCATCTAAGTTTCAAGCCTTTACAATTTTCAAGTCCAAGAGAGATCTCCTACTCTTCATGAAGGAATCAAGTGTCATCATCTACTCTCTACTCTCTTCAAGAGGATGCATCCAAAGAAGATCATTCATATCTACATCCTACAAGAAGAAGAAACATTGCAAAGTTAGTCAAGTGAAGCAACAAGTATTATACATCCAGTTTACAATTCAAAAAACAAGTCAAGATCTACAGTTGTATTCCTAAACATTCAAGTATCAAAGCAATCACATTGAATACATCACACAAAGATGATACAATTTTCAAAGTATGCTGAGTTGGCACTTATGTGGCGAGTACACATCATTTTAAATACATTAAATGTATCATTTAATGAAAGAAGTCAAAGGGATTCCTATGTGGAAGATATTTTAAATGATTTCGCCTTACCTTATCACATTGGAAAACGTGCCTTCATTGCCTCTCTCTTTTTTGCTAAAAATAGCAAGTTGTTGTAACTACCTGTGAGGTGGCACGATCTAGACCCTTGGCTATTGAATTAATCTAAGCCATTCATTGTAATACTGGAGCACTATATAAAGGCCTTGTTGCCTCATTTGTAATTAAGTAGCTCAGTTTGTAGACAAGTAGGAGTAGAATAGAAGAGACTCTCGAAATTCTCTGAGAGGTCTTGAAATTGTTGTAAATATTTCTCAAGGTTAATGCAAAGACATTGGAGCTACTTGTTTGGTGTTAAGTGTTATCTTGTGGAGTAACATGATTTCTTGTATCTTAATGAAATGAAGAGATGTTTCAAGTAGATTAGAAGTAGATTAGAAGCTCTTTGTTGTAATGCATGTTGTACTGAATATTTGATCAACTCCTAGCTCATGCTTTTAACATTCATCGCTGGTGAAGTGTTGTGTAAAGCTAGTCTGAGCTTATCATTTGCTTAATTTCGATTATGGATGCTTGTTTGAGCTGTGCCATCCGATGGGTGCTTATTTAAGCCTTCATGATTTGAATATCATTCACGAACCTTAGGAGATTGCACCAACTTCATGTAGTTGTAGGCATCCTGGGCGAAGTGAAGTTAGGTTTATCGAGGAGTTTGTCTGTTCAATACCTCATCATTGCTTCATTGACCTTAGATTAGTTTCCTAAACCCTTGCCCTTTTACATTTCTTTATCATTAAGACCTTGTGCATATATCATCCACACCGAAGGAGAGGTGAGCTGAATGAAAGAAGAAGAATCTGCGTAAGTCCCTTTGTGTTTACCAGCAAAATCATACTTAAGTCACTGAGCTATCCCTTACAAAATCATAAAAAGGAACCTTGGAGTCATCTTGTTTGATCACTTTGTTCAGCATTCGAGAGGCTTTGCTCAAGAGGGAGTCAGATACTTTGTATTTCACTCTAATTGTTGACTTGTCTAAAAACAAACATCAACACAACCCTATGTAATAAACAATTTATTAAACATGTGCAAGCTGAAACAATAATCAAATGACCAATGCAGATGCCAAACCCCAGCTGATTAGCAAAATGCGATAATTGCAAACCCTCATAATGCTGGTGTACACCATCAAATGCAACATATATAACAGATCTGAGTTGTTTGTGTCGATGTATCAAATATGATTGCTGATCAAAATGACAAATGGCTGGAAATTGTATCACAAACCCACAAATGCTGGAGCTTATCATCAAGTGTATTACAAATAGCCGAACTGAATGACATATGTCAAATACATGAAGTGTGATTATGTGTGAGCAGCTGATATAAGCCAATTTCAGAGTATAATCAACTCTCCCAAGAGAATGGATTGATCAAACAGAAGTGTAAGTTGCAAATCCTCCAAATTCATCAACAAACAACAAACTTGCAATTCATTTCAGAATGAGCATGCAGTACCAATGATCAATGTCCAACATACAACATTGCAGCAATACTGCAAACCCACTTGAAGCCCTTGAAATAACAGTGAATTAATTAAACTCTCTGTATATCGGACTGGTAGCTAATGTGCAAATTCATTAGAAACCCTCATTGATAATTGGACTGATATGATGATAGTAACAGCAGAATAATTCACTGTAATATGAGATATACACTGAAAATGAAAGGTTATGCGACTGTGAACAGTAATGAAATTAAGAGAATTAACATAGCATAAATCAGCTAAGTGCTGCAATAAAGATCAAGCAATTATTACTTAAGATCTGGGTAGAGATGAATAAGGATCAGGTTGGAGTAGATGGTTAATTAAGCCACATTGATGATTCAACTTATGAATATCAACAACAAAATAACAGTTGATTATAATTGAAACCACTTTAGAAAATGATGTTAACCCACAGCAGAAACCTTTCAACAATCACCAATCCTTAATTACAAACAATGTGCACTCACAAAGCATAGCAATTGACTGGAAAATTGATGCAGCCTGGGCAGAATAAAATCAGATCTGCCTCCACAATGACATTAAATGGGCCCAAAAGTACTGATTTGTTGATAAATCACTGTAATGACACTTTAGCAGCAACATACAACCTTCCAAATGATGAAATCTTCAACAAATCAATGTAGCAACACTAGCAAACTGAAAATATCTCCAAATCTTCCACAAATCAGCACAATTGTGATTCCTAGATGGAATCACCCAACATTGGAAACAAGAGTTTCATCCTTAATTCCCAAATGTGGAATTCAAGAGGGTTTTCGTTTTCTCAGACCCTGAAGAAATCAAGGGTTTTCGTCCTTGGATGCCCTAGATCGAACAAAATGCTTAAATCTGAAAATTGGATGCAAAAGGATAATTTGAATGAATGATCAAATGAAGATAGGCACCTCCTTGATGTACCTTTTCGAATTGGGCCCTTGGGTCCTAAATTTTCCACCAAGTATTTAAAATTACTTTTTAATTTTAATTTTTGTTTTATTTTATTTTTAATTTTAGTGTACTAGTGTTTAAAAACACCTTTTATTTAAATTAATTTAGGAATTATCGGGCCCAACTTAAATAATATTATTAATTTATTTTAACCCAATAAAGGGGACATGACAAGCTATATGCTTTAGTCTAGGTAATCAAGAAATAGAGACACTATTTCCTTGTTAGGGAAACAATTGTGCACATGGACCACAAATCTTTACAATATTTGTAGGCTCATAATAAGTTGCAATAATGAAATAACTTGCACAAGAGAGAATATAATAGGAAATATGCTACAAATACTTGATAATACTTGAGTATAATGAGCCACTTCAAGGGGGCAAACCTCCAAAAGTCTTCGAGAAGAACACAATTCACAATATGATAATGATAAACTAACCACTAGCTCCCATATATATCGGACTTTTGCCTTGGATGTCACCTAGGCTGACTTAGATACCTAAATATAACACCTAGGACGATGCTATTATCTAAATAAGAATATAATAATGATCATATAACTTAATTAAGAGTTAAGGTAGCCCACAAGACGACTACTCATAACCTTATGCACACTATAGGATCAAGGGAGTAGCACGCCCCCTTCTTTAGAAAAGCGTTGTCCTTAGCGTTGATCAATTGTGGACACTTTTGCACAAAATCTTCGTTTTCCCACATAGCATTTTCAATTGGAGAGTTCTTCCATTTGATTAGATACTCTATGATTACCCTCGTCCGCAACCTCTGAGTGTGTGTTTGAAGAATTCCCTCAGGATCCAAAACTATTCTACCCTCCTCATCAAGCGTTGGTAGCTCAGTTTGTGCTACAACTCTTTGTCCAATAACCTTCTTCAAGCATGCAACATGGAAAATTTATTGACGTAGGTAACTCCAATTTATATGCTACACAGCCAATCCTCTGCAACACCTTATAAGGACCATGGTACTTGTGTGCAAGCTTGTTATCTTTCTGTTGTTTTAGTGACATTTTCTTAGATGGTTGTAATCACATAAAGATCCAATCTCCCACTTCAAAAGTCCTTTCACTGCGGTGTTGATCAGCTTGTTGCTTCATTCTCTTTTGTGCTAGTGCCAAGTTCTCTCTGAGACTAGCAAGCACTTCTTGTTGATGTTGAATGTGTTTTTCAATTGTTCAAACCTTTGGGTGTGCTTGCAATGAAGAGGTGATTAATGGTGGTTGGTACCCATATAGTGCCAAAAATGGAGACATCTTTAAGTATGGAAGGAAGTGTTATACCACCATTCTGCTAGTGGTAGTCATTACACCCATCTCTCTTGTTTATCTGAAGTAAACATCAAAGATACCCTTCCAAGAATTTGTTAACCACCTCAGTCTATCCATCTGATTGGGGATGATATGGCGAGCTATGAGCAAGCTGAGTGCCCAAACATGAAAATAAGTTAGTCCAAAAATTACTTGTAAATATAAGATTATGATCGCTTACTATTACTTTTGGAGTCCTGTGTAGTTTCTGAGTGGTAATCATAAAAGTTGTTGCTACAAATGGGTGTGCCAAAGCACAAAAATGTGCATATTTGGTGAGATGATCCACAAAAACCATGATGGCATTTTTTCCTTCAAATCTAGGCAAACCTATGATGAAATCCATAGATACCTCCTCCCACCTTTGACTTGGAATAGATAAGGGCTGCAGAAGACCTAGAGTCTTAATTGTCTCCCTTTTATTTTGCTGGCATACAATGCATTTTGCTACAAATTTTTGAACATCCCCTTTTAGCCCCTCCTAAAAGAAATCTTGCTTGATTCTATGATAAGTTTTCAGGTATCTAGAGTGCCCACCTATTGGAGAAGCATTTAGGTTTGCCAACACCTTAAACTTAAGGGTTGAATCTTGCATAAGTACAACTTGTGCTTGTACCATAAAGCATTTCCTTTCCATGCATATTTGTCTGACACGTGCTTGAATCTTGTTGGAGTGTCTCAATGAGAGTTTGAGCATCCTTGTCCTTCTCCCACTCTTCTCTTGTTTCATTTACCCATCTGCTTGAAATATGGATTTAGCATACAATAGTGACTCTGCGGATTCATCCCTCCTTGATAGAGCATCAACCACAACATTCTCCTTGCCTTTCTTATATATGATTTTTGTGACTCATTTTTTTTGTTCTTCAGATGACAACCTTTGTTCTAAGAAATATTTGAGACTATCATGATCTATTTTTACCTTAAAGTGTCTTCCCATTAGATAAGGTCTCCATTGTTTGACTGCGTGTAGGATAGCCAACATTTCTCATAAATTGGCTTCAACAAATTCTTACCGTAGACACCTAAAATCGTCCACTCATCATCTCATCACTATCATTCGTAATCAAGACATCATTTAACCACTATCTGTTATAATTAATTGGATAAATTATTAAATTCTTATTTATTTGATTAATTATTCAATTCGCCTTCCGACATTAATTAAATAATATTTTAATTATTTACTTAATAAAATCATTATTCATGCACTATTCATCCGTACCTCTTCCTAGCATAAATGATTAATTAATCATTTATCATCATTCTTCTATAGTCCACTGTAGGTAAATAAATCCAAATATTTATTTACTTAAGTCTCTCATCCTCATCCCAAAAATTAAATTAATATTCCTATTTATTTAATTCCCTATTTTGTGCACTTTTGATTAAGTTGGTTAAAACCAATTAATCAACTTAATCCCTCACTTGCACATTCCAAATTCATGTTTAACCCATTCAAACCCTTCACATCCTCCAACATGTACAAAGGCGTGGGCTTTTGTACATGACCACATGGCCTTCTTACAAAGGGATGGGCAAGCCCTTTTGCACATTCCTCTAAAAAGAGTCATTTTGTCCTCTTTCAATCTCATCCATCCACTTCTTCCAAGATCCTCTTCCACCATTGATCTCTCTTCAATCCAAGGACTCCACTTGTCCTCCAATCCCATCATGCCACTTGGTGGCCACTCATCAATGATCATTCTGATCCTCTCAACCAAGCTCCACCCTTAATCTCCTAAATCAATCTCAACCCTCCAATCCTCTATCCAAAAATCTATAAATAGCCATCAACCCAAGCTATTTTCAAGTCTCCAAGTTATGCAAGGTTATGTTGCTATTGAGGAGCAATCACACATCAACACATCAAGAGCACATCCAAAACAATCAAGGTTTGCATTTGTGGTTAATTAGTTAACTTCATTTTATGTTTGTATTCCTTTAGCTCTATCAGAGGTTGCATTAGATTATGGATGAAATAGGTTAATTCACTTTAGCTTGTTTCCTTATGTTCATTTTCTTATGTAATACGCTTACCTTTGAGTTGGCGACTCTCAAATGCTATGGGTACTCCTTGCATGAGTATTGCTCCTATGCTATATCCTGAAGCATCACATTTCACAATGAATGTTTTAGAAAAAAATGGGGTAGCTAAGACTGGAGTTGTGCACGTGGCTTCCTTTAGCTAGTCAAATGCCTTTGTAGTTGCCTCATTCCACTAGGAGGAGTCCTTTAACAAAGCTATGAGAGGTGATGCTATGTTACTATAATTCTTTACAAATCGGCGATAATAACTTGTAAGCTCCTTAAGAAACCCCGTAGGTTCTTGAGGGTCCTAGGCATTTTCCATTGTACAATGGCCTTGATCTTGTGAGGGTCCACCTTGACTCCCTCATGTGACACAATATGATCTAGGTACTCCACTTCTTTGACTTTGAACACACACTTGGATGTCTTGGCATAAAGCTGATGCTATTCAAGAATGTCCAAAACTTGATTTACATGCTGCAAGTGGTCCTCCCAAGTTTTGCTATATGTTAAGATGACATAAAAAAATACCAAAACAAATTTCTGTAGAAATATTCTGAAGATAGAGTTCATCAAACTTTGAAATGTCAATGGTGTATTTATGAGGCCAAAAGACATTACCAAAAATCCATAGTGGGCCTCATGGGTTCGAAATGATGTCTTATGTACATCCTTATCTCTAATTCTGATTTGATGATAACCAGAACGAAGATCAAGTTTTTAAAAATAAACATCATTAAGCTCATCTAAAAAATCATCAATTACTGGAATGAGAAACTTATCTTTTATGGTGTACTTGTTGAGCTCTTTGTAATCAGGACACATCCTCCATGTAAAGTATGCATTCCATAACAAAAATTACCGAAGCAAATAAACCACTTAATTACATCAACTTAAGTAAAAAAGATAGTTCTCGTATACATTATTCAATAAAGTCATTACATCTTACAAATTCACGTGCCATAACCAGGTGTTAGCACTGTAAAAGAATATACAATATCCATCTTGGCTCTCATGACATATGTCATCTCAAATAATAACAAGGTACAATAATCAAGTACAATACAAAAATGTATAATAAATCAATCAAAATCTCCAGTCGCCACTAACCCACATGGTCATCCACAAGCCGAGAGACGGGAACATGGCTCAGATGCTTTTCCACCCAACCATGAAGCAATTACACTTCCCTAGATCCCTTCATAACACGAAGGAAACCCAGCCTTGCACGAAACGTCTAGCAACTTGGAACAACTGGCAGGAGGGAACACCCGATGCAACCTGATGTTTAAATGCAAATCTAAATAATGACGTGCAAATATCTCACAACAACATGTGGCATATATATATATATATATATATATATATATATATATATATATATATAAAGTTTTGCTAGACAATCTTTCATGTATTTCAATGAACACATGGCTTGGCCCAAGCACTTAAAATAATTATGGCCAAATCCTGAAAAGAGGAAAGCCTTCTCTGTTTACCCACATTCGGCATCCTAGCCCAAAAGTAACCCCAAACATACATAAAAGATAAACTACTTTCCTTTCAAAGCAAATTGCAACCCATGTTCACCTGTAACCATTTCTAATCCCTTTCTTTTGCACAATCAAAGAAAATACACTTTCAAGCAAGTAATTCAATAAAGAAGGCTTCGTTTATTCAAACAAGATGCGTATGGAAGCATTAAAAACTGGATATAATCTTAAACCCATATTCCATTTATAAATATCTAATATGATCTAGAATAACTTTTCCTTTCTGCAAGCAAGTTTATAACCCTACTCAATCAAGGTTTGCACAGGGATTATTACGAAAGACAATAGTTTATCAACATCATGTTTGCCAATTTAAACTTCATTCACAACAAGCATAAGAAGAAAAGTTGATTTAATATATCCTAAATCTATCATAAGAACCTTGCTGTTAGCTACAGGAATACAGTAAGTATGCTACAGGAACACAGTTCAACTGCGACAGGACAAAAACAATAATCTGCGACAGGAATGAATAAAATGGTGACAGGAATTTATATCTATGACAAGATTAAATACTGTTGCGGCAGGGATTAAAAGTCATCCGCGATAGGAACAAAATAACAGCTATAGGATTTACAATAAATCTGCGACAATAATTAAACACAAACGGCGACAGGGAAATACAGTTGGTTGACTAGAGGTTTAAACAAGCCATTACCATTAACAAAGGGGGGGGGCTAACTGAAATGAACACAGGTTGTTCACTTTAACTGATGTCGAACAAACAGGTCACTGTCAGGTGTAAAGGCCGTAAGCAGACTAACAAGGCCAACGTGCTGGTTTAAAGGCCGTAAATATGACAAGGGAGGCCGTTAAGAATAGATAAGGATCACTATTTATTAGCAAGAAAAGAGCCGACATAACAAGTTCAGGCCGATCTAAATATATAATAGGCGGTTGAAAGGATTATCAGGCCAATATAATTTCAGCCAAACACAGTTCAAAAAGCCGACAAGCATGCCGGAGGTAGGGGTTAAGAATACAGAGGCCATGAATATCACTATACAGGCTGACTTTTTATCGTGGAATTGATCTTTTGCCAGGCCGACAGAAAATTGTTGAAAGTGATAGGCAATAACCAGGTACAAGCGGATAACAACTAACAAGCAAATAGAAATATTTACGCACACCCGAGAAAAGACAAGATGCAAGCCAAAACATAGACTTAACAGTATACTCAGCCAAAACATAGCAATATATATTTGAGAAAATACCCGGTTTCACTCGCTTGGCTCAAACGGTTGATTTCTACCTCCTGACGCTAATTGATTATTCTGCTCTGCGTTTCCTTTGGTTGCGGTTCCAATTTTCTTTTCCCCTATCGCTGAATGAATAGTCCTCCTTCTGCGGCTGTATGATAATGTTGATTACTGATGGCGATCCCTTTGTTGTGCCCTCCTTTTTATGAAAAACTCCCCTCTAATATTATCTTCGTATATTTAGATTTGAGTTCCTTTTTATGAACTCCAGTTAATCTTATGTTTGCATGGCGCTTGGCATCCAATACCTCCAATTGATTGAAATTTGAAACTCTAAATTAATGCCGCTCTCTTGCATGACAAGATTATTTTATTAAATTTAGATTTCTATTTATAATATATATATTTTTAATACTATATATTTATCTTTATTAATACATATTTATTCAACAAAGAATATTTATATAGGTTTATTAATCAAATTATTTAAATATAGAAAAACACTTCAAAAATTTATTAATAAACAAGTAAACAACTTAAGCAATTGTAATATATATATATATATATTCTAAATAAACACTTTCAATAATTAACCAATAAATCAATTAAAAACAACTCATATAATTTTCATTAAATCTAAAGTCGAAAGAAATTATAATTACATGACTAACTTATGCATTCGAATGAACATATTGTAGCAATGGAATCGTATTTTTATCTAATTATTAAGCATCAATCACATTCATTCACTATATAAAATGCTCAAACGAGACTAGCAACGACATAACGATGCATATTAAAGCCACTCAAAGATGCAATATGACATGAAACTGTGAGTGTGTGCATGCATCAGATATATCTATCCTATCAGTTCTTGCCGGGTGGTTAGAACATTTCTACCTCAACCATGTTCTCGTCTTCGACATTCTTCATGCACTCAGTTGCACTTAGATTTCCATTAATAGGTTTGTCTTTATAATCATAGACGAAGCAAAACAAAATGTACATCCTTAATCGTACCACTAATATTCAATTGTTAAATTGACTTTCAAAATCATGTATTTATAACATTAACGACAATTACTTTCACACACGTGGAATCACTCATAGTAAAACAATTATAGTAAATGTCCAATAATCTAAATTAATAATAAAGTTCAAAAACGAGATGTGACACTCTAAGTGTCTTCTTTCTTGTGCACCATTACCATCGGAGAGGATTAAGCACTCTAACTATGGGTGATAATACTTGCTTCCTCACTTTTTTGTACATATGAATACTTGTAGGGCTTGATGTTGGGTGGTTGGCTCTCTAGTACTAGTTGAATGGCATGATCATGATCTCTTTTAGGAGGCAGTCCTTTTGGCATCTCTCCAAAAACTATTAAATGCTTATCTACAACTTCTTGTAGATCTAGTGGTGTAGAAGCCTTTGATTGATATGCTTCTAGCAAAAATAGTTGGGTCACAAACCCATCTACCCCCTTGTTAAACATCTTTTGCATTTGGTGAGTACTTACCATTTGTGGAGACTTTGCATGCAACCTTCTTAGTTCTATTGTCCTTCCTTTTGAGTGAAAGCGTATGATTAGCTCTTTGAAGTTCATCTCAATTGCCTCCATAGTAAGCTAATGTACTTCCAAAACAATATCTACTGCATCCAAGTAGATAGCAAACATTGGGCAATCGAGATAGTAATCTCCCATGGATAATTTAATGCTATTACATTTTCCTGAACAATTGACAGTACCTCCATCTGCAATCAGGAATTGAAATTATGGAGTTAGATATATAAAGCAATTTAGACGAGCAACTAACTTCTTGTTGATGAAGTTGTGAGTGCTTTTCAAGTCTATCAACACTATTACTCTCTCTTTCTTCAAGAAACCCACTACCTTGAGAGTTTGCGGTGTACTAATTCTAGAAAGTGCATGACAAGAAATGGTTGGTTTGGTATCTCCCAATTCCTCATTTGTCTCATTGTCACCCTCTATTATTGCTTCTTGCTCCTCTTCTTCTTGACTCAACCCTTCAATGTAGAACAATCTCTTTTCAGTACATTTATGTCCTCAATTGTATTTGCTATCACAGTTAAAACATAATCCTTTAGTTCACTTCTCTTCAATTTGTTGTGGAGTTAGTCTAGTAGACTGAGGAAGTGACTATGTAGGAGTGCTTCTATCTCTTATATCTACAAAACGTTGCCTTCTATTGGCCACAAACTTTTCCTCTACTTGCTTTGCCATAATCATTGCTTGGGACGTATAATTTGGATGGAATAGGCATACCTCATATTTGATGTGGTTCTTTAAACCCCCTAGCAATAATTCTTTCAAATTTTGCTTTGCAACATTTTTCACTCTTAAAGAGAAAGTTTGGAATTGATAAATATAATCTTGTTTGCTTTACCTGGTAAGCTGGCTGAAGTAGCTATCCATAAGATTGTCACCATAATGTGTAGTGAGTTCCTCTTGAAAAATAGACCATGTGATAACACATCCCTTCTTTTTCTTCTCTTCACATAGCCATTGATACCAAATGAATTGGTCTGGTTCCAAGTATAAGGATGCCATTGCAACTTGTTTGTTGACAGGGAACATGATGAAGATCAAAGAACTGCTCCATTTGGCAGAGCCAACTGTTTGGATCCTTACCATCAAACTTCCTCATATCCGTGTTTGGTGGGAAATGCCTAGCCATAGAATTACTTGAGTGATGATCCATCTTTAGATTTGATTCAGACCCAAAATCATTATTCCCCTTAGGAGACTTCTCTTCTTTCCAAGTCTTGTTGCGTGGCTCCATATGTTTGGAATCTCTAGAACCTTGGCTAGAAACTTTTTGTTTAATCATCACTTTGAGATAATCTATCTTCCTATCCATCTTTGACAAGATTTCTTTCATCTTGTTGGTTTCTTGCTTGATTTTTTCCCTTATAGATTTGTTATCTATGGGACAAATCTCCTCTATTACCACATCATCACTACTTGGAGATTTTCCAGGTGTGACAAAATTCTTTTTGTCTCTTGTTTTAGGCCCTGCCATGAAGACACCAAAATAGTTTTCACAATAACTTACTCAAAAACAAATCAAACTATTTGTAATGTCCCCATTTTCGCGAGTATCAGAGTTTGGTGGGTTAGCCTATCCTATTGACCCTCGTAGGCTAATACTCTTGGTTAGAGGGACCTATGTGGCAGTACTTGGTCTTTTGGTGGTGCTATTCTTCTCTAGAGCAAGGTAGCATTCAGGTTTGGCCTTCGTTTGATGTTTCTAGACTCATTTATACACACTTACTATTTATAGTAAGTCACTATTTCAGGACAGTCAGGGTTACTATCTATAGCAGGGCACCTGAACATGCTTCATTTGCAGTGTCAATCCCTTACACCATTGGTTTGATTAGATAATGAGGGATTTACTATTTATAGTGAATCTGTGGTTGTAGAGATGGACCCCTGCTATTTTTGGTAAGGCGGTTGGATACACAGAAACCTCCTTGTTCAGATGGAATTGGAAAATCATAAGTATTTAAGCAGATATTAATATTTTAATGGCATTAATGATATTTAATTATTAAAGTTATATTATAAAGTTATAAATTGACTTTATAATAAAGTGGGGGCCATTTGAGTATTAATGAGTAATTAATACCTCCTTGAAAAGTACACTAAACTTATGATATTAAATAAAGTGCACATCATAATGATTTATTTTGACTTTATATTAATGGGGCCATTAATGATATAAGTTCAATTATAAAAGTGCATTGGTTTGGGCGCCCATTTAATGAAGTCAAAACAAAAACAAATATTAAATATATTTATAAAGTCATTAAGCTACTTGGAGGTCGTGCCCTTTTGAGGAGAATATATATAAGGCATTGGGAAAAGCAAATCATTCATTATTACTCTCTCAATTCATGAATTTTTGGCTCTGGAGAAAATACAAGGGTTTGAAGAAGAAAACCAGTCTTTGAGAACGAAATCTCACAAGGAGTTTGCATACATTGGTGGCTACAGCCAGTGGTCACAACTGTTCTAATTGGAGTAGTTTTTGTAAGGGTTGCATTGCTGTTTGGTTTCAATCTACAGCCATATTTGATCAAATTTGTGAAGATTAATGAAGGGGTTGAAGGAGAAATACCATCAAATATCATAGATATCATTGCAGATTGAGATCAACATAATATTCTCTGGCTGGTTCGTACCAATCTGCAGGCTGTTGGGAGTTCGTGTGAGGCGCTGGTCTGTTTTTCCTTGCCTCTTCTTGGGTCGTTTTGCATCTGCAGAAACAGCAGGGTTCAATAGAAGTGTAAGGGATCAGTTTGTATGTGATTTGGGGCTGATTTGCTGCAGAAAGAAGGCCGTACTATCCCAGCCAGGCATGGGTACTAGAGACACAACAAAAAGTCTCTTTGCTGATCCATTTCTTGTCTTCGTTGGGGCATCATTTGTCTATGCTTGTATAACTTGTCATGCATTATATCTGATGTGAGTTGAGTCTCATTTTGGTGAGCATTAAGCATCTATAATCTGCTGTACGTCAAATCCCAGCACTGTAATACAAGGACAGCGAGATGGGCATGTAAGAAATTTCAGTATTTTGACTATCTATGTTTCTGGGTATTGATGTTTTAGATAATAGGGGCTAATTAATGAAGTGGGCTATTGATATTTTGGAAAAATATTGAGTATTCAAACTGCTATAAAAATCTGGAATTTTCAGCCATTAGTTTCATATGTGATGTTCAGTTTGAGATAAATATTATTATTGCAATATCTTCCTTTTTGCATTATATTGTTGCAAGTGTCAGCGAAAACCAAAAACAAACTAAACAGATAGGCAAAAGTCTAGAGAAACAAATATCCTATCAAGGGTGGGATATTACACTAATCTGAATTTTTTATTGTAACTTACTTGGGCCTAGATCTCACCTCTCAAAAAAAATCTCTTAAGAATTTTGCCGATTTGCAGCCTTGGGAGCAAATTTAGTGGAAACCTTAATTTCACAATAAGTCCTCCAAATCTGCTCCAAATGACCTCAAATCTGGGCTGTAGCAGCTTCAAAATGGAATTGAAAAACCCTTTAAAAAGCAAGAAAAAATTTGCCAATTTGAGAGGTATGCACTTCCCAATTTGACCTGTTGAGTAAAAAAAATCACCTTGATTATTGCCCTCCAAATGCCAAGATCATGCTCTCATACCACATGTAATGAAATAACTTGCACAAGAGAGAATATAATAGGAAATGTGTTGCAAATACTTGAGAATAACAACTCACTTCCGGGGGGCAAACCTTCAAAAGTCTCCAAGAAGAACACAATTTGCAATATGATGATGATAAACTAACCACTAGCTCCTATATATACTCTAATTATGCCTTGGATGTCACATAGGCTGACTTTGATACCTAAATATAACACCTAGGACAACTTAATTATCTAAATAAGAATATAATAATGATCATATAACTTAATTAAGTGTTAACGTAGCCACAAGCCGACTACTTATAACCTTATGCACACTATAGGATTAAGGGCATAGCCATGACGTTACAAATGGATGAGTTTTCTACAACAATTCCATTTGGTGATCAAGTACAAGAAGGGAAGTACAAATGTAGTGGCCAACATGTCTAGACCACACATTGCAAAGCCCATATTAGCTCTAGTTACGATCATGTAGGTGGAGCCATTTATGAGAAGCTTATGAAGAGGGGTATGAGAAAGACTCAAGAGTTTGGGGAGAAGTACAAACAACTCCGAGATCAAGGTATTGCAAAAGAAGGGGAGGATTTCTACCTCAAGTAAGAATTGCTTTATAGGTTGGGCAAACCATGCGTGCCAAAGGCACAACATCTTCTACTTATGAGGGAGGCACATACCTCCAAAGTAGCAGGCGATTTTGGTGTTGGCAAAACGGTGATTCATTTGCAAAGGTATGCATATTGGCCCCAATTGCAAGTACACTTAGCAAAATTCATTAGAGGATGCAAGTTATGTTGCACTTGCAAATCCAAGGTGCAGAAAGAATGAATATATACGCTTCTTTTGGTGTCCTACTAGACCATGGGAAAGTGTGTCCATGGATTTTGTGGGTGGATTACGAGCTAGCAAGCATAGAAATGATCACTTGTTTGTTGTGGTGGATAGATTTAGTAAGATCTGCATCTTATCTCCATGCAAAAAGACAATAACTGGGAAGGAGACAACATAATTGTTTTTCAATAAAGTTTGGGTGCACTATGGGCTACCAAGATCAATTTTATTTGATAGAGATATTAGTTTTGTGAGCAAATTTTGGTCAACTCTATGAGAGAAGATGGATACTAAGCTTCAAAAGAGCACAACCTTTCATCCACAATTAGATGGACAAACAAGGTGGTGAATAGGACGTTGGTACAACTCATACGTGTATTCAACAATAGGATGTTGATGACTTGGGATGAGTCTTTGCCCTATATTTAGCACTTATACAGTAAGGTAATTCATTCCTCTACAAGTCAAAATAACCATTTGAGGTATGTTTGGGATATCTTGTCATGTCCCCATATTAAGGCATTGTTTAAATTAAAGATTTAAACGTCATGATAAAGGAGGAGAAATCATTTCTATCAAATATAGTGTTTGTCATCGTCAATCGTGTATATAAACAATAATATTAAATAATATTATTTTATAAATATTTTATATTTATGGTATTTATAAATGATAATATAAATACAAAGATAATATTATCAATATTGATATTATTATTATAATTACAATATAATATATTATTAAATATATTTATATATTTAAATAATAATATAAATATTATTATAAATATATAAATAAATATAAATATAAATAAGAAATATTTGTTGGCAAGAGACACTGTGTGGCTTCATGAGTGTTGTCATTGATGGCAACAAAGTCCATCCCACACATCCGCAAGACATGGTGTGTCTATACCGGAAGTCAGATTGAAGAGTATTTTGGTCCGGTGACTAAGAACAGAGCATGCAGCAAGGTCCGACAATTAAGTCCGAATCTCTCAGAGGAAGTATCTCAGTAAAGTGCAGACTTGGGGAAGTCAAGAGGAGTACCATGACTAATATATTCCAGAGATTGAGCCTCCGGTGATGTAAGAGTGAAAAGATATGAACACCTAAGTGTTGGGTTCCTATTTGGCAGAGTAGACTGAGGAAGAACTGACCGGCAGAGCTTCAGACTGTAATCCGGATGAGATATTGATGGTAATCAAGTTTCTTAAGGGATCATTCATGATTGGCTGACATGATTGATGACTTCTATAAGCATCTCTTTGATACGCATCACTTGGTAAGCAAGGATTCAACCGACAAACTAGAGTTTGGGAAAATATTGAGTATTCCGGATGCCGACTAGAAAGATGTTGAAATCCTTTGTGCGGATATATATACCAGATGGATTTCGATGAGAAGGTGTGTGTGGTGTGTTGTGAAGTGCGAAGAAAAGCAGAGAGCAGTGTGAAAGCAGTAATACAGGTCCGGTATGTGACATGACAGCAGCACCAAAGAAGAGGAAGAATGAAGTGCAATAGATGCTTCTCATCAGTTCGAGTATCTTGTTACTTTCTTTATACCTTGTAGACAGTGAGTCTCTTGTAGGCAGTGAGCCTCTTGTGAGCAGTGTGCTCGAGCAGTGAGCCCTAATTAGCAAGTGCCATTTTGTACTTCTATTCTTTTAACAGAGAATACAATCTTGGGTTAGTCACACCGTGGTTTTTCCCTTAACAGGGTTTTCCACGTCAAAATCATTATGTTATGTGTATTGATTTTGTTTTTGCTTTCATGGTTATGGATGCTTATTTGTTTTGATGCTGCACTAGTTATTAAAGAAGAACAGAAAGTTAAATTAATTAAGATAACTGATTCACCCCCCTCTCTTAGTTATCAACAATATTATTATAGTCATTTATTATAATAATATAATAATAAATATATTATAGATGATTATAATAATATAATAAATATAATAAATATATTAAATATATAATATTAATGGTTTAAATATGAAATATTATAAATAAAATATCATAAATTAATAATTATTAATATAAATATGATCATTATAATATGAAACTAATAAATAAAAAAATGATGCGTGAGACTTAAAGAAGGGATCATGGGTCAAAAAGGCATTTCTGCCACCACACTTGAGGGGTAATATGCAGCGAGTAATAGGTTGCAAGCAATATTAAGGTAACAAAGAATATATAAGTCATTCATGCTAATTAGGAGATATCTTGTAAAGGTGCGATTTTATTCTAAGACAAGAAATATATATTAATAATAAGACAAGCGCTGATTAAAAAGAAATAAAAGGTGCAGCGATTATTGTTTGAGGCAGAAATTAATTTTGGAAAGGTATGAATTAAAATAGAGGAGCGGCTATTTTTGTAAGAGGTATGTCTATTCTTAAAGATGGTGTCTCTTCAATGAAAGGTTGCATCCTTTCATAAAAATATGAAGATATTTATTGGTTTTGTGATTGGCATTACAAGGGGATATTGGATTTGAAGCAGAGATAAGTAAATAAAAATCTGATATAGATATTTCTGGATATATGAAACAATATCTGATTTGAATACACCAACATCAAGGGAAATACATTTTTTGGAATTAAAGTTATATATATGTTTCTGTTACATACTTATCCTAAGTATGAGATCTGCACATGAAGTATAAAGAAGAGGCATGGATCAAGCTAAAGAAGAATATGGGATTGGAATAGGCAGAAATAAGAATGTTATACATTCTAAATTTGAAATATATATGTAGCAGTGTATCGGGCTGTAGATAGCATAGAAGAAAGGAGTAAAATCCTTAAGAGCTTCTAAAGGATACAAAGGCGAGAATTATCCTCTTGTGATATTATTGTATGCAAGTAAAGAAATCAGGAATATCCTAAAAGGGGACATTACATATCTACCAATTGGTCCATTTGATATTGTACTTGAACAACAGGGTGAGCAAGAAGGATTGGACTTAGAGGTGACAAAAGCAACAAGGTTCATTGAGAGGATCTTTGAGATCCAACTCAAGGTGAAGATGCAACTAGAAAAGATTCAGTTGAAGTATAAGGAGAGGCATGACCAACATCGCATGTAGCATGGTCTCAAGGTTGGAGACAAGGCATGTCTGTCTCTAGGCAAAGAAAGAATGCAAGGATAGGCGAAGAAAACTAAACCTCAAGGTACACACCATTTCCCATCTTGGAGGCAGTTGGGCAGTATGTATGTAGGTTGGATCTCCCTTTTTCATGAAAATCCACTCATTTGTCAATTGTGAACATCTCCAACTTAATGAACCATCCATGTTGGATGAAGAAGGAGACAAGTTGGTGCTACCTTTGATGGAAGACCTAGTGTATGACGAGTAGTACTCCCTGAGGAAGTGGTACTTCAGGGGAAGCAAAGAGAGACCAGGAAAGGGGTTCACAAGTCTTGGAAATGGGGCTCAAAGGATGGACCATGGACAAAGTTTGTTCGTACTCCAAAGAGAAGATGAGGACATTATTTCTTCATCTTATTTCTCATTAAGCTTTTGAGGGACTAAAAGCCTCTCTATGAAGGGATGCGTGATCCAAAAAGGATCAAGGAGGTTTGGAGGCTTCAAAACTTTGATTGGTTTGAAAATTGAACTTTGGGAAATACTCGCTATTTTGACACAATCAAAAACAATTGGTCTTTATCAGGAGGTTATTACGTAATCGATGGCAGATAAAATTGATTCTGTTGGTACTTTTATGTAACCATCAGGGCTGTTTTGTGTATAAGCGATGGTATTGGAATCAATAATGACGATTTCAAAAATGACATGCGGTGGTTTCGTCCGATTAGAGGTGGTTTCGTCATGTGCAGTATGAAAATGAAAAGGTAGAAAATCCAACCAACTTGTCAAATGCTTATATGGTTGGGCTACATTAGTGCATGGGAGTAAATCTTGGTAACATACAAAAGTGAAGGAGAAGGAATGTAGAGGCTGTTGGACATGTTGTGATACAAAGCACTTGGCAAGGTGAAGAAACGAACATACAATTCGACTCACAAGGCAGACAAGGAGGACAAGAGCAATATTTGCATTGTATCCCTCCTCTTGTACTGTACATTTAATAATACAAGCGATAGGATTGCTGTTGGCTCCTATCAACTAGGTTTTTCCTCCCAAATTGGGGGTTTCCTAGGTGAAAATTTGTGCAAAGTGTTTAATTGTTCTAGTAGTTTTGAGCATAGTTTCATTATAAAAAATCTTCATTGAAAATTAATTAGATCGTAAATCAGTAATTTGGATGACTTCGTAGCTACAATCTCAGTGTTTGTAGCGATTATGGATTATGTGCCCAAGGACATAATGAGCCCATACATGAATATGTTATAGATTTCAGTCCTTATGTCCTAAGTTACATCATCAACTTCCCAATGATGAGTTGCAAAATATTTTTATTTAGGGATTATTGCCACCTATTTGAGACAATGTATATCTTATTAGTTTTGCTTCTTTTTGTTGAATGCAAAGAATACTGAGAGGTGGGGGGGGGTGAATCAGTATTCTTAAAACCTTTTCATTTACACATTCATTAATCCACTTACCAAATTCAATAACATGAAAGCAAAGTAAACATGAGAAAAGCAGCCACAAAATCATAACACATAGACACCAGGATTTTACGTGGAAAACCCAAAAAGGGAAAAACCACGGTGAGTGTTAGCTCACAATATATTATGATAGCAATACCGAATTACATGAAGGCTCACTGCCTAAGGACTCACTCTCCAAGAAGTGCTCACTGCAAAAGGCTCACAGCCAGAAAGATAGAAGAGAAGATAGAAGAAGGATTGGCTCACTGCCAAGAGAGGACTGTTATCTACAAAATGCTGAAATGCAATACCAATATGCTCAGTATACAGATTCAAAGGACTTCATACTGTCTGCCCTGCGTTACTGCTCTGCTTTACATATACTCCTGTTTTCTGCCCTTATTATCCTTTTCTGCTCTGCAAACTACCTTAGATTATACACATATCGAATTCGCACACTATCCACACATCTTTTTTCCAACATCAAAATCCATTGAATATATATCCGCAACAAGATTCATCTCACAATCAGGTCGGCAACCCAGACATGAAACGTGTATACAAGTGTTGTACCTTGTTGGCTTGATCTTGTGCTCAAACAACAATGCGGATCCAAAAATACATACAATAGTCTTCATATAGGTCGGCACCAAACATTCAACCACTTAGATTGACTGTTCAAACAATATATCTTATCCACAAATAGATCTAACATGCCTGTCGGCGTGTCCCTTAAGAACACACTTGACTAATTCAACTGTCACATCATAACTTTCACTGTGGACCATAGGAGACTCTAAGATTCATAAATAACATTCATCATTGTCCTCTTGACATACCTTCAGATCTGTAGGACATAATAGTCCTTTATAGCAAAATGCAGATCTTGGAATTGTTGCTTTGTCACAGTGAAATACTGTCAAACTGGAAGCCGATAAAGAACAACTTGTAGAATGTGATCAAAAGAGTTTCAGAAGGTATAACTCTGGATTCAGGTAGTCATGATGTGTATCTTTGCTGCCTGAGAACCGCAAGACAAAACATGCCACAATGGAGGAATGCATACCCTTTTACTCTAGTACTGTGCACCGTTCCTGACTTAACTTTGTTCACCCAGACTTAGATATTTTACCATATGACTTCCGGAGGAAGTCAGGACTTAAACATTGGAACATGTGATCACTAGGTAGCTATGAACAACATACCTGAACTGCATACAAATGTCTTTAACTGCAGAGGCATACCATCTCAAACACTGTCACTTGGTATAATGTATACTACCCATACTTCATCATTTGTTCTTTCGGAGTAAAATCTCTTTGCTATGCCGATAGAAATCTTTTGCCTTATTGCCATCAATGACAACATTTAACATTCATCAGAGCAGTGTCTCTTGCCAACAATATCCCCCTTTGGCATTGATGGCAACACTTAGTGAAAAATGCTCATCTGCTCCCCCTTACTATATGGACTCTGTTTTTTTTCTCCCTCTTGGGTGTTTACCTGTTTTTCACTGGTTTTCTTCTCCCCCTTTGACATGAATGGCAAAGGTGTATGTGCATGAGTCAAAATTGTGTCAAAAATGCAAAAGCTGCAAAAATTGTCATAGTATGCCGCATATGTACAGGTACAATCTTCAACTTAATTTGTTGTGGGTTGTAGGATGTCGTTGAAAACGTTCTTGATTTGAACTAACTCTCTATCCCAACTCTTCTTAGCATTGTCCAAAATTTGAATATTGCCACTTATTAGGAAGACTAATTTCTCTGCTTTTTATATATCAGGTGTGTCAATTAGTGCACTTACCTGCAGTGCTTCTGCTGCAAGATTTGACATTGAATCTAGCTTGGGACATATTAGTCCTCTCAATTGACACATTCTGTTTTTCATTTGATCCCTCTTATTCACCAGATTACTTAACTCATTATGGATATTGATCACTTGTATCTCTTTTTTGCTTACTGATTCAGTTGCCGGATCAAATGACTTAGAGATATTTGTCAGCTGTAGTTTCAGATCATTAATCTTCTCCTCTAACTCCTTTGTGGCTTCCGGCCATTATAAACAAAATTTGTACAAATCACAGGCTTATTTTATGGTACTTTGTATACCTCTTATTCCATTGCTAAAGAAGTTTTATCATTGATCAACATGGTCTTTAACTCAGCTAATCTTATCTCATCAAACTCTTTTCTGACTTTTGTTTCTGTAGATTTTTCAAAGGATTCAAAATGATTGCTGATTGATTTTATCATACCTTTAAGTTGATCAGTTGATGATAATGATGTATCTTTCTGGTATTCAGGCATCAACTTCTCCAATACATCAGATGCTGCACCAATGAGCTCATTGTCTTGTATGTGTGTTTTCATCATCTCTTCCTGTGCCTTTGCTTGAACAATTGATACCAATTTAAATTTCTGCACAGGGGACATTGAATTCAAATTTATTGGTCCCTGCAAAAATTTAGGCTCATCCAAGACTTGTTTTTCTCTTTCCTAGAATTCCTTGACAGACTCCGCAGTGTCTCTTGCTATACCAGAGACTTCTTCTTCTTGGTTTTGTTCCGGAGGATCTAAATCCATGACATCATTTGCATCATTCTTTTGTTCCGGTGCAGGGTTTTCTTCAGCTTGTTCCTCTTCTTGATCATCATCTTTGTTTTGTTCCTCAAACTTTTCCTTGTCTGTTTGATCATCAGTTTGTTGTTCTAGAGGAATACTTCTTTTGGATTGATCCTTAACAGCAGTATCCGAACCAGTAGTAGGGGCTGGATCTTCTTTCTCCTTCGGCTCTTTATTACTTTTGTCTAATCCTTGATCCATGTTCACCTCAGGAATAGACGTATCAACTTCAACATTTGTTTCTCCTCTATCATATATAGTTGGAAGATGATATTCCCTTAACACTCTCAAAGTGATTTCCTCAGTATCCTTCACTACTTTCTCAATGTCATCTGACATGAGAGTATTCATTCTTTTCTTTGTTTTGAATTCCTTGTTGAGCACTTTGGAGATTTTTGTTTTGTCTTCAGGGGTGATCTCTGGACATAACGTTATCAGTGTACGCTCTCTGAGTTCAATGTCCTTTATCATAGCAGCTTCTTTTCTTGCAGTCATGATATTACCCAAGCTGTCTGGGAGATTAGTAATTATCTCAATAAGGGCTTTGTTGTAGATGTCCAAGTAGCTGATGACAACAGTCTCAATGATCCTCTTGTCTAGATCATCATACTCATCATACAGTTGAGCTATGGGTTTCAAATTTCCATCAACTGTTATGGCTTTTAGGACGTCTTCAAGACTTATAGTGGCTTCTCCTGTCTGAGACTTATCTTGCTTTTGCCTTTTCTCAGTTTTACCCTTACCAGAGGATTTCTTCTTGCTACTCCCGGAGGCTTTAGTGGCCTCAGTTTTCATTTTCTTCACTTCTTCATCTGACTCTGTCTCTTCCTCATCCGCTCCTATACTGACATACATTCTACGACCTTTGGTTTTCTGTCTTTTGAAACTTTTGTCAGTGGGCTTCTTGGTGGGTACTTCTACACTAACAGATGTGGTCGCACCTGAGGTTTTTGATGCAATTCTTGTAGAGACTGAACCTCTTGTCCTCTTCCATGTTACAATAGGTTCCTTTGCCTTTGCCTCAGACTCTTCTGGAGCCTTGACCGATTCTTTTTCTTTCTTCTCTTCTGCATCCCTTTCTGCTTGTGCCTCTTGTTGTACATTATGAACTTTCGGAGCTTTATTAACTTCCTTCAGTTTTTCAGTTGTTCTTGCCCTTGTTTTGGCAACTTCTTTTTTTGTGATCCCTATGCTCTGGGCATAATCCTCCACCAATTTCCTCATCTTTTTCTAGGTTTCTGGTTTCCTTAGTTCAACATAGACTTTTACAGATAATTCTTCATAAGTGCCAAGTGTTGGCTCAGAGATATCCCTTGGTTTGCTTAACAAAAGCTTGGCATAACCATCTAACACATCTGCATCTACTTCATACCCCATTGGCATAATCCAAACTGTTCTAGGCTCAATAGCCTCCATCATACATTGATCTTTGTTGACAATGAAACATATGTCATTTTTATATCTCTCAACAATTGATTTAGGTATCCTTTGTCTAGAATGCATAGCTTTTTGAAAATTCTTAAAATAGCCCCACAGAGTTGTATTTTTTGCATCTTTGTTTCCTATGCTCCTTAGGTGATTTCTAATTTGAATTGCAATTGGTTGACTGCTAGACCAGATCAACTTCATTCTTGGTAATTCTTGCATAAAATAGAAAAATAAGCACATTATCAACGTACCAAATTTGAAGGGACACTTGCTTTCTTTTGTCTTCTTTAGATTCTCCATTAGTTGTTGTCGGAGCAATTCACAAAGATCATAGTCTTTATTTTCCTTAATCATCTCATAGGCTGTGTATATAGCGGTCCCTGAGACAAAGTTCTCCCGATTTGAAAAGTAGATTTTGTAGCTGATTTTGTAGATGCAAACCTTACTGCATGGTCTTCAACGTCGTTGATTGTAAAGCCCTTTTGTCAAATTTGGCTCCGATGGCCATCATCACTGTGTCATTTTTCACAGCTTTTAGCACAGGTACTGTTTCAGTAGAATTCAATCTGGTAACGACCCTTATCACATCCTTTATGATCATAAATGGTTTTTCCAGCCACATGAATTCATCATGTATGCTGCTTAAAACATACTGGACCCATTCATCTTCCGCAAATGTTGGAAATTCTATGTACTGAATGAATTTCTTCACTTAGCACCTTATATTCTTCCTTCAGATCAAAATTGCCATGACTTAGATGCTTCAGATAGAGATCGTCAAACCTACTGTTACCAAATTCTTCTAGAGCAACGTGAATGTATGCCCTAACATCTTCCGCATGCATTACACCAAACGGAATTTCTAAAAATGCACCATTAGGATCGACCTCTGTTGATTTGTATGGATGTTTCTTGAATTTCGGCCGTGGTCTCTCTGTGATGTCAACTACTTGAGGAGATGCCATCTTTGCAGAGATTTATAGTAGGGTTTTGAATATGAAAAATACCTCTTTTTGTCGAATTAGGGTTTTGCTTGATCTTGCCTTGAGTTGCTTTTGAAATCACTGTAGTTGCTTGGAATTTCGCTTCAGTTCGCCTTAGAGACTTGAGAGCTTGAATGCAAAATGAATTGTCCGTCGAATGAACTCCTTTTTAATCCTTTGTTTTGTCTTGACCTAATCGTCATAAATGCCATCTTAAAACTGTCAAACCTTTCTCTGTTGAGTTCAGTTGATTAGGATTGCTTCGCAATGTTTGTCATGTCCCAATATCAAGGCATTGTTTAAATTAAAGATTTAAACATTAGGATAAAAACGGAAGAAGCCGTCTGGATGATAGTCTTATTAATATAAAATAATATGAATAGTATATAATATGTAATAAATATATTATAAACACAGATACAAGTTATAATATATTATTATCATAGGTTATAATTATAAATATACAAATATTTAACTATATTATTATAATATATATATATAAACACCATGATGAGAAGGCAAGAACAAAAGTAATACAGTTAATATAAGGAAAGAAAAGGTTTTCAACATAATAAGACAAAATGTCTTATTTAAATATATGAAATAACATGCTATTTATAAAAGGCAATGAGATGGGTTTACGTAAGAGAGAGCAGCAGTCTTAATATAAGGAGTAACTAGACTATAAATAATTAATAATGTGTTATGAAGTAAGTTGGCAACAATGGTGCGATGGGTGCTATAAATAAAGTATTCCAAGATACGCATTAGACGAGGATTCTTATGAGAAGATGAAACGATTAATAGAAAAGGGATTAAAGACAACAAGCTTGGTGAAGTATGATTAGTTAATAGGCAGCAATGATACGAAGAGGTGCAATGACTCCTCACAAGGTAGCAACCATTCGGAGCAGCATAGCAATTCAAATACCTCATTCAATCAGCAATCAATAGGGATACATTCTCATCTCTGCAAGCATCGAACATCCTTCATTCTCTTGTAGATCATCGAATAAACAACATAGAGTAAGCGAGTCAGCTAATACCAAATCAATCAAGGAACAACAGTAAATAAATACAGTGATAACAATAGTATCTATCAACAAGTACTAACAGCATTAGAAGAAATATATCTGGCATTATATCAGATCTGCCATTAAGAATATCAAAGCAAGTGCAATCCAGAGGTTATATCAGCAGAGAGCATCCATACATTATCATTTTTACTATATTATCTGATCGAACCATCATAATCATACAGGTATGAATGCATATTTCATTTCCCTTGCTTATTATTTATATGATCATACATGTATCATTATGATAGTACTGTAACTTATATGCAGCCATTCCTAACAATGTAATGTATAGACAGTCATATGCAATCATTCATAATAATGTAACTTGTATGCAATCAGCCATAACAATTTGTGAACACATTAACCTCATATGAGATCGAGTGAGAGTAAAGTGCCAAAGAGGCCACTCATGGGTATTTAGAGGCCTTTGTCACATGTGGTATAAGGTACCCATAGTGCAAAGGATATTAATCATATAGAGGCCTTTGTCACATGTGG
The DNA here is from genome assembly GCA_027924645.1 of Cunninghamia lanceolata. Taxonomy (NCBI): domain Eukaryota; kingdom Viridiplantae; phylum Streptophyta; class Pinopsida; order Cupressales; family Cupressaceae; genus Cunninghamia; species Cunninghamia lanceolata. The sequence goes on along the minus strand of BSBN01000261.1, from coordinate 23,867,538 downwards.
TATAAGGTACCCATAGTGCAAAGGATTGTGATTTAATGGCTTTGGCTACCTTGATGTAAGGCATCATAGGAGTACCAAGGAGTCTCATAGAGGCCTTGACTCTAAGAGTACTAAGGGTACTACTTGAGTCCGAGGATAGGAGACATTAGAGCCCCATGGTGGATAATGGCAAATCTCATCTCATCTCTCTCATAGGTTGTTAATGAGTAACACATGAGAAAGAGATAGCAAGTATGCAATATATATTGATAGAGATCATGACTAAATAATTGAGCATGTGAAAGGTCATGATAGAAAATATGCAAGGCATATGGATAGTGATTATAAGAGTACCATGTGAAATATAAATGATAGATAATATGCATTGAAAGTAATCATAGATTAATGATAGCGATATTTATTGAAAGTAATCAATGATGAATTAAAGATATGAATTGGCAATTGATCATAGAAATGATGATAGCAATGTATTTATGTGAATTATATATGTGGCTATAAATGCAAAATGTACTAATGTTTTCTTTTTGCAAGTTGAAAATTGTGAACAAGGTTGAAAGATTTTTGGCTTGTGAAAAGGGGACATTACAATGTTCCACGATTGATTCTTTTCTTCCGGAATTTCTTTTAAAAGATCTGTCATCTGAATCTTTACATCATATCTCTGTGCCAAATCCCGACACTAACTATCTGGCGAGGGGATTTGGATTTTCAATACAGCTCCCCCTGAGCCAGAGCTCCCAATTTACTTCTCGGAGGAAGTATCTGCACCAGAGACTGGTGCGGATCCATCCCTGATATTATCAACATCCTTCTTAATCCAGACCATGCTCATTTCCTTCTTGATCTCCACTGGATCAACCTTGTTTTTACCTTTGTCTTCTTTCTGTTCCGTTTTCATCTTCTCTGCAGGATAGTTTCTTTTCTCATTCTTGCTTCTGCAGAATTTTGCAACATGCATGCCCAAACTTATTGCATACCACATTCCTTAGTTCTTGATTCCTTCTATTGATTGAATTCATTCTTGATCTGCATTGGTTAGCCATATGTCCAAATCTATTGCATGCAAAGCACTTTCCATTGAAGGATTGAGTATTCCTTGCATAGTTAAAACCATTCCTAACCAGACTTCTGCATTTGTTTGATCTATGACTAATTTTCTTGCAATTGAAACACTGACCAGGGAATGAAGGAACATTCTGATTTATTCTACTCCTACATTGAGTAGCCTTGTGATCAAACTTATTACAATTAAAACAATAGCCATTGAAAGATGGGTACCTTTGAGCATTTGGCTATCTGACCGGAGGTCTTCTAGGTCTTCTTCTTTGATTTCGGAACTGGTTGTATTTGTTTTGCTTAAACTCAGTGTTTGTTTGGCCTGATTTTGAACTTTCTCCTTTTTCAAATCCCAAGCCTTGCTCGTCATCTGGACTCTTCTGACTTTCAATTAGTTCCTCAAGCTTTGCAGAGCTTATTTTGAACTTTTCTTCATAGCTCTTAGCCTTCTCTAAATCTGATTTCAGGCTCACAACTTCTTTTTCAAGTTTAGCACATTCTTCTAACTTGCTTTTTATCAACATATTTAGATCTTCTTCTGCTTTAGCTCTTTCTACAACTTCCACTTTCAAATCATCCAAGGTTTCATTGGCTGATATCAATTGTTCACTAACCTCCTTGTATTTTTCTTTGAACTTCTTGGCTTGTTCTTTTAGCTTTAGAATACATTCATCAACTTCTTGTATGTTATCCTTTAGATCCTTGATTTGTGATTTAGATCTTTCCAGATCTTCAAGAGCAGCTTGCAATTCATCGTTGCTTTCATATGAGGCTTCAGGAGAAGTGAAATATCTTCTAGCTGCCATGTGTACACCTTCCCAGATCATCCTCAAGCTGTTAAGCTTCTTTCAAGGAACCTTGCTCTGATACCAATTGTTGAATGCAAAGAATACTTGGGGGGGGGGGTGAATCAGTATTCTTAAAATCTTTTTATTTACACATTCATTAATCCACTTACCAAATTCAATAACATGAAAGCAAAGTAAACATGAGAAGAGCAGCTACAAATTCATAACACAGACACTAGGATTTTACGTGGAAAACCCAAAAAAGGGAAAAACCACGGTGAGTGTTAGTATTACAAGGGTAATTGGTAAAAACTTAGTTGAATTAACAATGAGCAAAGCTCAGATAAACGATTTATAAAATGTACAAGAAAGGCAGGTTTCTAAAATAGAAAACTGCAGAAGATCGTAAACACAATCTTACAAAATAATTACAAGCAGTTACAACAGTGACCATTAACTAAAAATAGCATGAAATAATATTCTAATACCCTTCCTTAATGGTCAATCTATCAACTACACCAAGAGACCCCCTGAATTTTACAAACTTATCTGGACTAAGGGACTTGGTGAGGATATCGGCTGTCTGATCCTCTGTCGGAACATACAGCAACTGAACTGATCCGTCTTTAAGAAGCTTTCGGATGAAATGACAATGAGTTTCTACATGCTTGGTTCTTTCATGGAAGATTGGATTTTTGGCAAGTTTGAGAACTCCCTGATTATCACAGAACAAGGGAGTCGGACCTGCTTGAGATATTTGCATATCAGCAAGCATCCGGCGAAGCCAAACTGCGTCACAAGCTGCCTTAACTGCTCCCCGATACTCTGCTTCTGTCGAGGAGAGAGCCACCCCCTGTTGCTTTTTATTAGTCCATGTGACTGCACCGGATCCCAAACTGAACACATACCCAGATGTGGATTTCCTGTCATCCACTGAACCTGCCCAATCTGAGTCTGTGAAACCACTGAGTCTAGGATCGTGACTCCTTGAGTAAAGAAGTCCATAATCAGAAGTGCCCTTCACATAACGCAGCACACGCTTCGTTTCTACCCAATGATCAGCCTTGGGGGCTGTCATGAAGCGTGAAATGTAGCTCACTGCAAAACTGAGGTCAGGTCTAGTGGCAATGAGATAGATGAGGCTGCCCACTAGTTGCCTGAACAATGATTCATCCACTACAGGGGAGTCTGACTTGGCTGACAACTTAAGCCCTTTTTCCATGGGTGTGGAGGCAGTTTTGCAATCCTACATACGAAACTTATCCAGAAGACTGTGAGCGTACTTGGACTGGGAAATGAAGATACTGCTCTCGATCTGCCAAACCTCAACACCTAAATAGTAATGCAAGAGTCCCAAATCTGTCATGTCAAATGTGCTGCACAAACCCTGTTTGATCTCAGCAATCAAATGTGCTGAGCTACCAGTAATGATCAGGTCATCCACATAGACAACAAAAATCAGAATATCACTACCAGTGCGTTTGACATACAAATTAGAGTCAGATGGACTCCTCTGAAAGCCATGATCTGTGAGGTACTTATCAATCTTGATGTACCAAGCTCGAGGAGCTTGTTTCAAGCCATAGAGTGCTTTGACCAATCTACACACCTTATGTTCTTGACCAGCAACCTTGAACCCTGGAGGCTGCGTCATGTAGACTTCTTCCTTCAATTCACCGTTGAGGAAGGCACTCTTAATGTTCATCTGATGGACTTTCCAACCAAACTGGGCTGCTAAGGCAAGGACAAGCCGAATTGTACTCATCTTGGCTGTAGGAGCAAAAGTCTCCTCGTAGTCAATGCCTTCCTTCTGTGAGAATGCCCTAGCAACGAGATGAGCATTGTGCTTGTCAAGAGTTCCGTTAGCTTTGTATTTCACCTTGTACACCCATTTGCAGCTAATAGGCTTCTTCCCTGGAGGAAAATCAGAAAGGACCCAAGTGTGATTTTTCTGAAGACTCTGGTATTCAGACTCCATAGCCTTTTCCCACTCAGGAATTCCTTTAGCCTCTGAATGTGTCTGAGGCTCATAGACACTGTGAATGTTGGCCATGAGAGCAAAATTAACTGTATGCTGCTGTTTACTCTTGTTTCGGGAGGATCTACCCTCAATGAGCTCATCATCATGAAGATCTCCAATAGTCTTAGCCCACCATTTAGGCCGGAGAGTAGAAGTGCCAACATTGGATGTAACAGGAGGAGCCAGAACAGGTGCAACAGGTGGAAGATCAACATCATCCGGAGGAAATTTGGGTTGAGCATCATCAAAATCAGAATCTGCATCATCATCCCTCCCATCAGGTGGACCTAACGGAAGAAGAACACCCAAGTCAGAAGCCTTCAAAGGCTGCTCCTCAGAATGCTGCACAGACGAGGAAGAAAGAAAAGGTCCTCGTTCTTCATCAAAGACAACATCCCGGCTGAAGGTAAGACGATCAGTATCGATATCAATCAACTGGTAAGCCTTATGGTTGTCACTGTACCCTGTGAACATAAGCTTTTGACTCATGGAATCCAACTTGGAGTGCTTGGCATCTGGAATCCATACACAGGCTAAAGAGCCAAATATTTTCAAATGACTGATCCGAGGTTTGCGGCCAGTCCAAGCTTCTTTAGGAGTCTTCTCCTTAACAGCATAAGTCGGAGACCGATTAAGGAGATAGACAGCAGTGTAGACTGCTTTTGCCTAGTACTTCTTAGGAACACTCCTGTGTTCTGACATGGAACGGGCCATCTTAGTGATTGTGCGGTTGCGCCGCTCTACAACACTGTTTTGCTGAGGAGTATAGGGTTTGGTTAACTGGCGTTTGATGCCGTGTATATCACAGAAGTTGGAGAAGTCAGTAGAACAAAATTCCCCCCATTATTTGACCTAAGAGTGACTATGGAACAGCCAGACTCTTTCTCTACTAAGGCCTTAAACTTCTGAAATACAGTAAACACATCGGATTTCTGTCTGAGAAAGTACACCCACATTTTACGATTGAAATCATCAACAAAAAGCAAGAAATACTTGCATCCAGTAACAGAAGGTGTATTCATTGGCCCACATACATCAGTGTGGACCAATTGTAGTACCTTGGAGGCTCGCCATGGGTCACTAGTCGGGAACAGTGTCCGATGTTGCTTCCTAGCCTGACAAGCTCCACAAACACTATGATGCTGGGTCTGGATCTCAGGGAAACCGGCTACAAGGCCCTCTCGAGATCGCTGAGAAAGATAGTGCACATTTAAGTGCCCATAACGCTGATGCCAAGGACTAGTGATGGAAGAATTTCGGGCTGCCATGGCTAACTCTGGAGAATCACCTGTATCCACAAGTCTATATAGACCATGATCCTCAATACCAACAGCCACAGTGCTACGAGTCTCTCGTTCAACAATGGAACATTTGTGAGTACGGAATACCACATCCAACTGAGGAGAGTGCTGCATGATCTAACTAGCAGAGAGAAGATTAAGTTCCATGCCAGGAACATAGTAGACATTGAGGAATATTAGATTCCTCCCACTAGACTTAATCTGAACAGTGCCCTTACCGACAACTGTATATTCTTCTCCTCCACCAATAACTGAGTCACTGAAGGGAGTAAAGTCTGTAAACCAATCACGTCAATGAGTGAAGTGTCGCGAAGCACCTGAATCAATGTACCAGGCAGAGGACTTTACATGATCTGCAGGTCTTTTAGCCATAAAAGCGTAAAAGGCAGATTCCTTCTGCTCAGTGTACTCGGCAACATTTGCTTTCTGTTGAGATGCTCCCTGTTTCTTCTGTTCAGAAGCCAAACGCTGACGACAATCCTTTTTGATGTGACCATATTTGTGACAGTAATTACACTGAATATTCTTTTTCTTGGTGCTGTCTTGAGGTTGACCTGAGCCTTTCTGCTGTGGAGGCTGACCTTTGCCTTTATTCTGAGCCTGAAACTTGGCTGCAAAACCCTGCTCTGAAGAGGACGAAGAAGCACTACTACCAAACTGTTGTTTCTAGCGATCCTGCTGCAAGAGGATAGTACAGAGCTCTGGAAACTTCAGATCAACATTAGCTGACGTAATGTTGAGAGTCTCAATGAAATGTTCATAGGACTTAGCTAGACTTTTCAAAGTGATCACGACCATGTCTTCTTCCTCCATTTTTCTACCAATAGCCTCTAGCTGATCTCGGATCTCCTGGATCTTGTTCAGGTGTGCTTGCAATGTTGTTTTCTCATCCATCATGATAGAAAACAACATATTTTTCAAAAAGAATGCACGACTCTTGTCTGAGGTTTCATGCAAACCCTTCAGATGGTCCCAAATCTCCTTTGCTGTTTTTCCAGTTGGAATTTGAGGTAGCTGATCATCTGTGACTGAAAGCTTAATGAGCATGACTGCTTCACAAGTTTGTTTGTCAAACTTATCCTGGTCTTTTCCTGCCGTTGCTGGACGAGTAGTATTGCCTAGAATGATCTGATCAAGGCAACGATATTCAAAGATGGTCATCATTCGCTGCTTCCAAGTATTATAGTTTTTGGCATTAAATCGCTGACTGCCTTCCAACATGATGTTGGTCAAACTCGCCATCTTGCACACTTTTCGAGGCACGAAAAACGAGATATTGAGAAGATGCTGAATGCACGGAACCCGAAGCACAAATTCCAATGCACAGGATGCTAAGGCAGTTTATAGGCACAAAATTTGACACATCCATCGGCACAAATTTCAAGGCACAGATTTCGAGACACCCAGAAAAATCCAACGGGTACCTAGAAATAGTCTCGAAAAACCCACCGAGAATCTACAATCGAAATTTTTTTTGGACTTGAACTAGAGGGTCAAAACCCTAACTGAAAATTTCAAAAAGCCCTATGCGGCCATGAAAGCACAAAAAAACCGAATGAAGAGACCAGGAGACGTCGGTTTGATTATCTAAACACAGAATTGCGATTCCAAGCAGAAACCGCGTATTGATGATCACAGAAGCAAGGGCACAGAAATCACGAATCTGGGAAAACGCAACCAGAAAACATAAAAATAACTCGCGAACTTCGAACCACAAACTTCGGATAGCCTGCAGAACCAACTCGCAATCACAAAACCCCAGTTGCAAGGCAAGAACGTGGCTCTTCACGAGCAGATACCGACGCCGGCCAGAGAAAAAAAAACCCGCAAACAAATCGCGAAGGCGAAGCAAGGGAGTCTCAGACGAGTCGTGGGCCAAAAGAACCTTTCAACAGAGGTAACGCGACTCTGTGCAAACAAAAAACATGAACAAAACCTTCAATGCGGGCCAAAAAAATGACCACAAACAGGTCGCGTCTAGGTTCTGTAGTTTGCACGAACAAAAAGAACTCACACGAACAGAAAGAAAAACGAACTTCGTTCTGATACCATATTACAAAGGTAATTGGTAAAAACCTAGTTGAATTAACAATGAGCAAAGCTCAGATAAATGATTTACAAAATGTACAAGAAAGGCAGGTTTCTAAAATAGAAAACTGCAGAAGATCGTAAACATGATCTTACAAAATAATTACAAGCAGTTACAACAGTGACCATTAACTGAAAATACCACGAAATAATATTCTAATAGTTAGCTCACAATATATTATGATAGCAATACCGAATTACATGAAGGCTCACTGCCAGAAAGATAGAAGAGAAGATAGAAGAAGGATTGGCTCACTGCCAAGAGAGGATTGCTACAGGTGCATCTACAAAATGCTGAAATGCAGTACCAATATGCTCAGTATATAGATTCAAAGGACTTCATACTGTCTGCCCTGCTTTACTGCTCTGCTTTACATATAGTCTTGTTTTCTGCTCTTATTATCCTTTTCTGCTCTGCAAACTACCTTAGATTATACACATCGAATTTGCACACTATCCACACATCTTTTTTCCAACACTGAAATCCATCGAATATATATATTCGCAATAAGATTCATCTCACAATCAGGTCGGCAACCCAGACATGAAACGTGTATGTTGTACCTTGTTGGCTTAATATTGTGCTCAAACAACAATGCAGATCCAAAAATACATACAATAGTCTTCATATAGGTCGGCACCAAACATTCAACTACTTAGATTGATTGTTCAAACAATATATCTTCTCCGCAAATAGATCTAACATGCCTGTCGACTTGTCCCTTAAGAACACACTTGACTAATTCAACTGTCACATCATAACTTTCACTGCGGACCATAGGAGACTCTAAGATTCATAAATAAAATTCATGATTGTTCTCTTGACATACCTTCAGATCTGCAGGACATAATAGTCCTTTATAGCAAAATGCGGATCTTGGAACTGTTGCTTTATCACAGGGAAATAGTGTCAAACTGGAAGCCAATAAAGAACAACTTGTAGAATGTGATCAAAAGAGTTTCAGAAGGTATAACTCTGGATTCAGGTAGTCATGCTGTGTATCTTTGTTGCGTCAGAACCGCAAGACAAAATATGCCACAGCGGAGGAATGCGGATCCTTTTACTCTGGTACTGTGCACTATTCCTGACTTAACTTTGTTCACCTGGACTTCGATATTTTACCAAATGTGTAACACCCTTCAAAATTTAACAAAATAAAATTTCATCTAATAACAGAATTTCAGCAGAAAGATTAACTAACTTTCTTGAAAGAAGTAACGAGTACAAAATAGTTTCTAGTTTTTAACCAACTTTCTCTTCCAGTTGAAATAATCTTTTCTAAACTACATGCATGCGAAAACAAAGTAATCTAACTAACTTTAAATAACAGTTTTTCTTTTCAACAACTCAAATATATAAATAGTAATAGAGGGATAGCAGAGTACAACTTGATTAGCTTCCTGCAGATTTGTTCATAGATCCTTCACTGGATTCTGGTAAAAGAAATATCAACAAGGGTTTTAACCACCCATCCAGACCAACTGGTCTCCCGCGCTTCTTCGACTGAAGAAACCTGACCCTTCGCGAGGGTGATTATCCAGGAATCAATTAACAATATCATGCCTCTGAGCCTGGTGTCAAGATCCTATACCTCCTGATCGATCTTTTCCAAAGGTACCTCCTACTGGAAAGATCACTCTGATCGGGGTATATCTGGAACTTGATAGCCGACAGATGCCTAATCTGCATCGTAACCTTGGCCAAGGATTTCTAGTATATAACTATATATATATCTGACACTACTGTGTCGTCAGCCTTTACCGTTGCTCGGCACTGACATTATTTCATATGTTTCATATTGCAGGTTTTTGAAAGAATACCAAGCATGGTTCATTTGACAACTTCAGATTCACATGGAGTATATAAACAAAAAGCATCTTCCTTTCAGAGACCGCAGCCCAATACCACGGAATAAATATGATATAAAACAGTCATTCCTACATATGCATATATAGATACGAATATATATATATATATATGTTTTATATATATAAAAGGAAACAACTCTTAAATTTTCTGCAGATTCGATAGACTTACAGAAATGGTTCTCATACAGATTTTTTCATACTAAACTTAAACCAGAGTTTATAGGATGGCAGAAATAAAGGAGATTCGATAGCATAGAACAATCAATAGTTTGCTTCAGAACCATAGTTTACAGAATGGTAGAAATAAAGAAGATTCGATAGCATAAAATGATCAATAGTTTGATTCAGAATCGTGGAATATTAGACTGTGCATGGAAGACTTACGACTTGCCTTAACAAGTTTTTAAAATGCGACTGGAAGAGAGACGCTGTTCCAACAGGTCTGAGATGGTTCTTCTAACTCCTACGGATTACTTGACCAAAAGTGCAGATTCCAAACTGCAGAAAACTATTGCCTTTTCCAAAGTGATTTACAGAGATGGATATAAGATTGCTTCATGCAACAAAAGATCTGTATTTTTCTTCTTTCGAATGCTTGAGATAATGCCGCCCTTCCAAGAGAGAGGTGCGAATGTCTATGTGAATGGCACGAATGATTGGAGAAAAAGAACGGTGACTAGGAAACTCACACCCCAAACAATATAAAGAATGCATGTCAAGAAAAAGAATGAACGCCACAAGGAAACGCCCTCCTGCTACTATGATCACATACAAGAGGAGCGTTTCCTCTTGTATGTGGGCGGAGTGGGAGGAGTTACATCAAGATTCCAACTCACTCACTCCAAGCGCTCCACTAAAGGTAAGACATCACACCAAAAAAATTAAACAAAAGAACAATAATTCCCACTAAGAAATATTTATTAATACTTATAGTCACGTGCCTTGGCCAAGGCTACGGTGGATTAAACTTAGGCATGATTATTGTTTCTCGATTCCTGTAATCACCCTCTCCTTGTTGATATCCCTTTTACCGGTCACCTGATTGTCTTGCATCCACTTCGACAAAAATTGATGGTTAAATCATTTTCTTGATACGACCAATAATTTATATTATATTCATACATCCATTTTCGTATACATATAAAAGAAATATTCACATATAAAAGAAAACCGTTCTTTCATAACTATACACATTATCAATGAATAATTTCCATATTCATATGAAAGCAGTTGTTCTCAACTAACAACATAACTAGCATTCCATGGTTCAGAAGAAAGGGATGTAACATATTCTCCCCCTTATGAATCATCGTCCTCGATGATTATTTATAAATATATATAAATAAAAGCTTAACAATAAAGTTTCTTAGGTCCTAAAATGATTCCGTCTTCCCACCTATTCCAGCTTATAGGGGTTCTACATTTCCTGCCATACAGTGCCTCGAAAGGTGCCATTTTTATTGCTGACTGATATGAATTGTTATAGGCAAATTCTACCAAAGGTAAATATTCTTCCCATCTGTATTGTTGATCCATACAGTACATTCTTAGTAAATCTTCTAAAATGTGATTTACCCTTTCCGTTTGACCATCTGTCTCGAGATGATATGCCGTACCAATATTCAACCGAGTTCCCAAGGCTGAAAATAGGGTTTGCCAAAACTTGGAGGTCATTCGTGCTCCCTATCAGATATGATCTTTTCTGGTATTCCGTGAAGACGGAAAATTTCCTGTACAAATTTTCGAGCAATCACTGGTGCTCCATCTGTTAAATTTCCTGGTATGAAATGTGCCACTTTTGTGAGTTTATCCACTATCACCAGTATAGCATTATGCCTGTTCCTAGTCAAAGGTAAACCTTGCACAAAATCCATGCTGATAATCTACCACTTCCAATCAGGTATGCTATGGGGCTGAAGTAGTCCTGCTGGATGCTGATGCTCTACTTTTACTTTTTGACATTCGAAGCATTCTACCACAAATCTTGTTGCGTCCGTTTTCATTCCCCTCCAAAATATAATGGTTTGACATCAGCCAACATCTTGACCTGAATATGGTGCGGTGTGAACTTCTTTCCATATCTTTTTCTTAATTCAACAGACTTTGGAATATACATTCTACCTTTAAATCTTAGAAGTCCATTTGCCTCAATGTGAAAACCTTCATATTTAGGCTCCTGTGGATTTGACTGCAGAGTTTCCTGAACTTGCAAATAACATTCATCTTCTTCCAATTTTTGAACCACCTAGTTTTTAAAATCTGTGTTGATGGATACCATTGCCGTTATATGCTTTCGTCGGCTCAAGGCATCAGCTACCCTGTTTTCCTAGCCCTTAATATAATTGATCTCAAAGTCATAATCGGCGATTAACTCCATCCATCTCCTCTATCGAGCACTTAGATTGGGTTGTGTAAATATATTTTAGGCCTTGATGATCTGTCTTGAGTTCAAAAGTTTTCCCCAACAAATAATGTCGCCACATTTGCAGAGCATGAACAATAGCTACCAACTCTAAATAATGGGGTGCATAATTTTGCTCATATTGTTTCAGTTTTCGGGATTCATAAGCCACTACCTTTCCTTCTTGCATTAATACTCCACCCAATCCTTCTCCCGATGCATCTGTTATAACCACAAAACGACCATTAGGATCCGGTACTGTCAATATAGGTACGGTTGTTAGCTTTTCCTTTAATAGATCAAATCCCTCTTGACATTTTTCAGTCCATTCAAATATTTTTCCTTTCCTTTGAAGAGGTAATAGGATGAGCAATTCTAGAAAAATCTTTGACAAATCTCCTATAGTACCCAGCCAATCCCATGAAACTCCTAACCTCAAGAACATTCTTTGGTACTGGCCAATCTACTATGGCTTTGATCTTAGCAGGGTCCACTGCAATTCCTTTAGTTGATATAATATGTCCCAAATATTGTATTTCTTTTTGAAAGAAAGTACACTTTGATAATTTCCCATACAGTTTGTGTTCCTTTAATTCCTGAAGAACTATTTGAAGGTGTTGCAGGTGTTCTTCATTTTTGGAGTAAATAAGAATGTCATCTAAAAATACCAAAACAAACTTATCCAGGCTATCTCTAAACACGCTGTTCATCAAATTCATGAACGTGGTTGGGGCATTAGTAAGCCCAAAAGGTAGAACTGTGAACTCATAGTGCCCATATCTGGTTCTAAAAGCCATCTTATGAATGTCTTCTTTCATCCTAAGTTGATATCCCGATCTCAAATCTATTTTAGAAAATACTGCAGCCCCTTTCATCTGATCGAACAGATCATCTATTCGAGGTAAGGGATATTTGTTCCTGATGGTAAGTTTATTTAACATTCGGTAGTCTATACACAGACGAAGAGTTCCATCCTTCTTTTTAACAAAAATAATTGGGGCACCACATGGTGAAACACTTGGCCGAATCAAGCCTTTATCCATTAATTTCTGTAATTGTGCTTTTAACTCCACCAATTCTAATGTTGTCATACGGTAAGGTACTTTTGAAACTGGTTCGGCCCCTGGCACAAGGTCAATAGCAAAATCAAAAATTCTTCTAGGTGGTAACCCAGGTAGTTCCTCGGGAAATACATCCTGATATTCCTGGAGATAAGGGTATTTTTCAGCCTATCATAACAGTCGACCTTAAGCCTATGCTCTTTCAACCAATTCATTCCAATGATTACATCATAGGACCCTAAAGGTGCTACATAAAGGTTGGCCTCTGTCAAGAAGTCTGGAAATTCAATCTTTGCTTCAAACAGAGACTGCTCTACCCGAGCTCTCGTCTGATTAGCATATTCTACCATCCATGATTTAGCCATAAACCTAATTCTTTTAGGGAACCTTCCCAGTAACTTAGGTGATATAAAACATTCAGTGGCTCCTGTATCTATTAAAATAGTTATTGGGTTTCCATAAAGCATACCTGGAGTTTCTATAGGTGCAACTTGGTACTCTGCTTGTCTATTGTCAATTGCTGCATGAATCCTTTGCTAAAATACGGTCTGCTGAGGTGGTAGGGGTTTTCGTTGCTGCTGTCCTTGCTGACTCTTAGAGGGACACTGATTTGTATAGTGTTCTCCCCCACAATTAAAACATCCTCCTGGTGGTCCTTTCTTTTCAATGCTTTTATTTGTGAAGTTTTCATCCTTTCAAGGATTATTATTGTTCTTTTTGAACTGGTTATTCTTAAATCCTTTCTTCTTGAAACTCTGCTGATTCTGGTCCCACTTACCCCTATTATGCTTTCTGCCCCTGAAAGAATCATCTTTCTTTAACCTCTGTTCCTGCCGAACAGCTTTCTCATAGGCTTCATCCATAGTTTGGGGTGCCAGAACATCCACTGGACCTCCAATATGATTGTTTAATCCCATAATGAACTTTCGTACTCGAAAGTTTTCATCTTGTCAATACTGTGGGACATATTTGAGTAGTCGGGTATATTTTTCCCAATACTCGTTGACAGTTAGGAGTCCCTGCCTGAGGTTTTCAAAATCCATCAGTTTTTGATCATAAAATAACTGAGGCAGCCATCTCTGACGGAATATCTTCACAAATTGTTCCCAAGACACTGCTAATCCCGTTTCAACCCTCTTATTTTCCCACCATGTGGCAGCTTCTCTTGCCAACTAGTAAGCTACCTAGGCTGCTTTTGAGTTATCAGAATAATCTCGAAGTTCGAAATACTTCTCCATTTCAGTTAACCATGCCTCCGCGGCATCTCCCGAAGTAGATCCTTCGAATTTAGGAGGTTTAATCTTTTTCATGTCCTTGGCTAACTCATCAGCGAATCTGCTCTTCTTGAGTCCTAGGCTTAAGGTTCTTGAGTCATCTTCATGCTGGTCACTATGATTCTCAGATCCTTCTTTTGTCTCAGATTGCCCTTCCATCCTTCTTTCTAGATGGGCTAATATGTCCTGAGTTGTTTTCATCATGTTTAAAAGTTGATCCAGTTTATCCATGTGACCATTGTTCTGATCTTCCCTGAACTCATTTCCGGAATATTCCATTCCAATGAAGTTCTTGAAGAAATTTAAGAGTTTTTGGGTTGTAAATTATTGTTATTTAGTACTTCTCCACTGTATTTTAAGGATTCTTCCTTTGCATAAAAATAATTATTTGAAACTCATAATAAATGCAAATGGTACAAAATTTTCATGTATTAATAAAGAAAGACTATCACTTCCTGTGATAATTACAAAATTTCTATCACTTCCTATGATAGATTTTATTGTAATACAAAAAAGATAATCATCACTTTCTATGATTAGTTTTCTGAATCATCTTCATTATCAGTGATAGGTTCCTCCTGATCACTAAACTCTGAATATGGTATAAGTTTATATCCAGGAGTCGGAACTTGATTTCCCACAGATGTTTCTGGTTTAGTTTGATTTTCAGTTTTGGTCTTATTTACTTCAGCAATTATGGCGGACTTTACTCTCTTTTCCCGAGATTGTCCATTTCCTCTTTCCCTCCGAAGTCTTTGCAAAGCTTTGGCTATTGTCTCCGAATCTGTTGGAGGTGAACAACTTGAGTAATCATACGATAGTCTGATCTTCCATAGTCGGCGAGATATAGGGTCTCAGACCTTTTTCCGGGGTGTTTGTCTTATCAAAACCATCCTGAAGAGGCATTAGTAACTGTTTACGATGTTCTAAGCATGATGAGCCCCAAGGTTCAGTGTAGACCCTGGTAGCTTTGATACCATATGTAACACCCTTAAAAATTTAACAAAATAAAATTTCATCTAATAACAGAATTTCAGCAGAAAGATTAACTAACTTTCATGAAAGACATAACGAGTACAAAACAATTTCTAGTGTTTAACCAACTTTCTCTTCTAGTTGAAATAATCTTTTCTAAACTACATGCATGCGAAAACAAAGTAATCTAACTAACTTTAAATAACAGTTTTTCTTTTCAACAACTCAAATATATAAATAGTAAGAGAGGGATAGAAGAGTACAACTTGATTAGCTTCTTGCTGATTTGTTCATAGATCCTTCATTGGATTCTGGTAAAAGAAATATCAACAAGGGTTTTAACCACCCATCCAGACCAACTAGTCTCCCGTGCTTCTTTGACTGAAGAAACCCGACCCTTCGCGAGGGTGATTATCTAGGAATCAATTAACAATATCATGCCTCTGAGCCTGGTGTCAAGATCCTATACCTCTTGATCGATCTTTTCCGAAGGTACCTCCTACTAGAAAGATCACTCTGATCGGGGTATATCTGGGACTTGATAGCTGATGGATGCCTAATCTACATCATAACCTTGGCCAAGGATTTCTAGTCTATAACTATATATATATTTGACACTACTATGTCGTCAACATTCACCCTTGCTCGGCACTGACATTATTTCATATGTTTCATATTGCAGGTTTTTGAAAGAATACCAAGCATGGTTCATTTGACAACTTCAGATTCACATGGAGTATATAAACAAAAAACATCTTCCTTTCAGAGACCGCAGCCCAATACCACGGAATAAATATGATATAAAACAATCATTCCTACATATGCATATATATATATATATATGATTTATATATATAAAAGGAAACAACTCTTAAATTTTTTGCAGATTCGACAGACTTACAGAAATGGTTCTCATACAGATTTCTGCATACTAAACTTAAACCACAGTTTATAGGATGGCAGAAATAAAGGAGATTCGATAGCATAGAACAATCAATAGTTTGCTTCAGAACCATAGTTTACAGAATGGCAGAAATAAAGAAGATTCAATAGCATAAAATGATCAATAGTTTGATTCAGAATCGTGGAATATTAGACTGTGCATGGAAGACTTACGACTTGCCTTAACAAGTTTTTAAAATGCGACTGGAAGAGAGACGCTGTTCCAACAGGTCTGAGATGGTTCTTCTAACTCTTGCGGATTACTTGACCAAAAGTGCAGATTCCAAACTGCAGAAAACTATTGCCTTTTCCAAAGTGATTTATAGAGATGGATATAAGACTGCTTCATGCAACAAGAGATCTATATTTTTCTTCTTTCGAATGCTTGAGATAATGCCGCCCTTCCAAGAGAGAGGTGTGAATGTCTATGTGAATGGCACGAATGATTGGAGAAAAAGAATGGTGACTAGGAAACTCACACCCCAAACAATATAAAGAATGCATGTCAAGAAAAAGAATGAACGCCACAAGGAAACGCCCTCCTCCTACTACGATCACATACAAGAGGAGCGTTTCCTCTTGTATGTGGGCGGAGTGGGAGGAGTTACATCAAGACTCCAACTCACTCACTCCAAGTGCTCCACTAAAGGTAAGACATCACACCAAAAAAATTAAACAAAAGAACAATAATTCCCACTAAGAAATATTTATTAATACTTATAGTCATGTGCCTTGGCCAAGGCTACGGTGGATTAAACTTAGGCATGATTATTGTTTCTCGATTCCTGTAAATTGTAATCACCCTCTCCTTGTGAATATCCCTTTTACCGGTCCCCTGATTGTTCTGCATCCACTTCGACAAAAATTGATGGTTAAATCATTTTCTTGATACGACCAACAATTTATATTATATTCATACATCCATTTTCATATACATATAAAAGAAATATTCTCATATAAAAGAAAACCGTTCTTTCATAACTATACACATTATCAATGAATAATTTCCATATTCACATGAAAGCAGTTGTTCTCAACTAACAACATAACTAACATTCCATGGTTCAAAAGAAAGGGATGCAACAATATGACTTCCGGAGGAAGTTAGGACTTAAACACCGGAACATGTGATCATTAGGTAGCTATGAACAACATACCTGAACTGCATACAAATGTCTTTAACTGCGGAGGCGTACCATCTCAAACACTGTCACTTACTTGGTATAATTTATACTACCCATACTTAGTCATTTGTTCTTCCAGAGTAAAGTCTCTTTGCTATGCCGATAGAAACCCTTTGCCTTGTTGCCATCAATGACAACATTTAACATTCATCAGAGCAGCGTCTCTTGCCAACACTTTTATGAACATGTTTGGTCATGTGAAGAAAATTGAATTGATGTTGCTTGCCTCTAATGTGCTTTAGTATGGTTCATCTTCTCATGGTTCTTCAATCATCATATTTAGCAACAGGCTTATGCACATTTGGGTGTTGCATTGAAAATGACTAATGGTATTTTGATTGAGACCATGGGTTGCATCATTTTATCTTTAAGAGTTCAACTTGAGGAGCTTCTAGTGCTATGCCACGTCATTCCATATTCGAATAGATTTGGGATGTTGCTTGGTAAACCATGGATAGAATAGTGTAAAACAATTCCTTCTGTTTTACATCAGCGTGTTAAATTTGTATATGAAGTCAAAGTGGTTAAAGTTGATAGAAGTCAATATAAGCCATTATCCGATTTGAGTCATTTTACTTTGGATACATTTGTGAAGACTCCTAAGGAACCTCCATATGAGAGTAAGGATGATATACAAGATTTATATAAATTTCAGAAAGAATAATAATGGAGGACCAATATGAACAAGAATCATGAATTTGTTATACCTACAAAATCTACTATGATTCAATCCAAGCTTACCTATTCACCTTCTTATTTTAGGTCACTTAAAGAAATAGAAAGGCCTAAGGAACCTGAAATTGCAAATCTTATAGTGTTTAAACATAGAGATCTTTATATATACATGTCTTCAAATGATCTTTATGAGGAACCTATTACTCATGCACCAAGAAAGCAAGAGAAGAATATGGATACATGTTTTTCGAGAGAGAGTAGGTGGGAGCTTTGGAGCTTGGTGAGGACGACAGACAATCATCCTCCATTAATGCTCTTGGAGCTACACTACTTCTTCTAATTGAATCAGATTGGTTCCCTTCATTGTCTTGCGCCTCTCAATCTTAGTCTTCTTGGTGTTTTTTGGTTAATGCTATGCATGCTTTTGATTATTATTATATATGTTGTGGCTATGGTTGGTTAGATGTTTTAGGTCCATTTCTTTTAAAATTTTAATTTGTTTGAGTTGAGTATTTGGCGGGGTATCACCTCCCCATAGCAGCCCTTCCTTGCATTTATTGAGGTTGATTTCCCTCGGATTTGGTTAGTACTTTAGTAGTACCATGTTCTCACCTATCATTCCCTTCACTCGAGCAGGATGTTAATGCATATCTTAGACTTGTGGGTGGATAGGATGTGAGTGTTTGTATGGAAAATTCTGGAAATGAAATGCCAAGTGGCGTTAATGAGGAGAAATTATAGAGCCATTGCAATAAGAATGGTAGTAATAAGGTAGAAGGTGTTCATAATTTGGAAGGAGGTAAATGGTCCTACAAAAGTGCTCTACGGGTTGATGAATCCATAGTAGAAAAACTTGCTGAAAACTCGCCTGACCCACGAGTACTCGCGAGGCAAAACCTAGGGCGAGTTTTTCTCTGCAAAACTCGGCCCGAGTTTTTGGTAAAAATTGTGGTGAGTTTTTCAGTGAAAAATCACCAAAAATCGCGAGTCACTCTGCAAAAAATCGGCTCATAAAAAAATATTAAACGAAACACTTAAAAACACAAAACAAAAACCCTAAAGCGTCATTTGTGAACTTGGCGCAAAGCGTTTTCTCCCTCCCGGCGGCGCGAAGTGTTTTCTCCCTCCCGGCGGTGCCATTGAAGGCGAAATCGTGAGGCGAAATCCTTATTGTTCTCATTCAGGCGCGAGGGCAAAGGTAAGGTTTCTGACGAACTGTTAAAAAACAAAAATTTTAAACGAACTGTATCATATGAAAGGATAGATTTTGGACGAACTGTCCAAATTTTGGAGAGAATGTGGACGCCGACGAACTCATAGTAGACTGTATGTTTGGACGAACTCATAGTAGACTGTATCATTGATTATAAATTTTAAATTTAAACTATTAAAATTTAAAATGACTATCATATGAAAGCAGAGCTTTTGGACGAACTGTCAAAATTTAAAATGACTGTATCATATGAAAGGAGAGCTTTTGGACGAATTGTCAAAATTTATATAAATTTTGACAGTTCGTCCAAAATCTTTCCTTTCATATGATACAGTCTTTTTAAAATTTCGATTTTTTTAATAGTCATTGACTAAAAAAATCGAAAATTAAAATCATCATAATCTTATATAAATTTTAACAGTTCGTAATTTCGTCCAAAAACTCTTCTTTCATATTAGACAGTCATTTTTTAATTTTTAATTTTTATAATACAGCGACCAGTCATTTAATATTAAATAGGAAATTACTGTCAAAATTTTATAAATAATGCACATATTTTATAAATAAATTATAATGCAGTCCAAAATCTCTCCTTTCATATGATACAGTCTTTTTATAATTTCGAATCTCGTTTGTTTTTTATAGCAAAAATGTCAAAATACAGCAACTGTGTTATTGTCAATTTTATTTTTTTTAATTGAACCTTTTTTGTTGTCTCTTTTTTGATAGGTAACAGGTTATAACTTATGGCTTCTGCAAGTGGAACTGGAGGTAGAAGAACCGGTGGCAAACCGAAGGACCCTTGTTGGAAACATGGGACACCAGGTCCAAAGCGAGGAAATGTCATTTGTAACCATTGCACTAAACATATGTTCGGAGGCATTAATCAACTTAAATACCACCTTGCACAGGTCCCTTGCAATGATGTTGAGAGATGTGACAAAGCTCCTGTGGAGGTTCAGAGGGAGGCACATGTCCTCCTTATGGATTATGAACGAAAGAAAGAAGCTAAAAAAAGAGCAGTAGAGGCAATGGCAGCCCCGAACCGAGATTTGAGTTCTACAGGGTCAGAATATAGAAGTGTAACTGTAGAGGCCTCTTCTACACCTTCCATTGGGCCACAGATACGACGAACAGGCAAAGGACTTGATAGCTTTTTTGTTCCTCGGAACACTCCTGGTGCACAACCTTCATTAGACGGTCTTGCAAATACATGGAATAGAGAGGTGCATCGTGAGGCGAAGTTGGCATGTGCACGATTTTGGTACTACAACAATATTCCCTTCAATGTCGCTTCGAGTCCTTATTGGGAGCACTTGGTCACTGCATTGACTGTGGCAGGTAAGGGGTTCAAGGCCCCAAGTCGTCATGAGTTGAGTGGCCCATTGTTGCAGGAGGAGGTCGAACACATACATCTACTAGTACAGGATCAGAGGAAAGTTTGGAAAAGAAAAGGCTGCACTATTTTATCTGACGGATGGATAGATGCCAGGAACAGGACTCTCATCAATTTTTTAGCGGCTTCAGCGGGGCAGCTAGTCTTTTTAAAGTCAGTTGATGCCTCTAATCAAATAAAAAATGCAGAAACCTTGTGCAACATGTTGGATGAGGTGGTGATGGAGGTGGGAGTGAAAAATGTCGTCCAAATAGTGACTGACAATGCAGCTGCATATGTGGCAGCCGGTAAACTTCTAGAGGCGAGGCATCTGACCATTTTATGGAGCCCTTGTGCTGCCCACTGTATTGACCTTCTTCTTGAGGACATTGGAAAAATAAGCTGGGTAAAGAATGTGGTTGAAGAGGCAAGAAATATCACAAAATACATCTACAACCACACATGGGTTCTAAATCTTATGAGAGAGTACACTGGTGGCAAGGAGCTCACACGATCAGGAGTCACACGCTTTGCTACTAATTTCCTTACCTTGTAGAGTATAGCATCCTTATTGCCCCACCTTAGGCGCATGTTTGTGGCCGAAAGGTGGTTGGAGAGTCCTTATCATAGGAAGCCAGAAGCAGAGATGGTCGTGAAGGCAGTTTATGATGCTGTCATGGAAAAATCCATGGAGGAGATCATCAAGGTAAGTTTTCAAACACTAATTTTTATTTTTACTTTTATTTGCTAATGTTAAAATTTGCTGATTTTGTAAAAAACTTATATTTATGTTTGTTGAATTTCAATTACTATAGTTCTCTAATTTTATTTTCATCCACTATTGATTTAGGTGTCAGAACTGTTGGTTAAGGTTCTACGATTGGTGGATGGGGATCAAAAGCCCATGGGGTATCTATATGAGGCCATGGATAAGGCCAAAGAGGCCATTCAGCATTTGTATGGGTCGAATAAAACAAAATATGAACCCATATGGCGCATTATTGATCGGAGGTGGAATCGACAACTCCACCAACATATTCATGCTGCTGGTTACTATTTGAACCCCGCATTTTTCTTCTCCTCTTCATTCAAAGCAGATGCAGAGGTTAAGCTTGGCCTAAACACATGCATGGAGAGGTTGGTCTTTGATGATAACCTTCGAGACATCATACTCGATGAGTTACAGGCCTATAAGAATGCGGATGGGCCTTTTTTTTCTTCAAGAGATGCTATTCGTAGGAGATCCACTCTGCAACCAGGTAAAATACATATGTTTATTTTTCATTTACTATTTATTTTAATTTTTAAGTTTACTAAAATCCTTACAAAGTTATAAATGCTATCCTTGCAGATTTATGGTGGGATGATTATGGTTCCTCAATGCCTAATCTTCAAAAGATAGCCATCCGGATTTTATCCCAGCCTTGTAGTGCATCTGGTTGTGAGCGCAACTGGAGTGTTTTTGAGGCTATTCACACAAAGAAGCGCAACAGGTTGACTCAAAAGTGCTTGAATGACCTTGTCTATGTGCGGTACAACCTTCGGTTGCATGAGAAGAAGGTAGAAGGCCAAGAATCATATCAGGCATTGGACCTTGACGACATTGATCCATATTCAGATTGGATTGCTGAGGATGTTGATGTTAATCCATCACTTGATGATGATGATATAGCTGCTATGGAGAGGGATACAGCTGAATGGCAAGCAAATGTTGCAGCATATGAGGATTCAGAGACAGAGTCAGATGATATTGATGTGCCATCAGGGGCGGGTTCTTCACATGTACCATTTGATCCTATAGATGAGGATCCTGTTGAGCATACCCTGGCTATGCCAACCACTTCCGCACCACCCACACAGAGAAACAAAACTCTTTTGAGCTTTAGTCGTAGAAGAAATTTATGATTTAGATTTTCTAGTGATGATGGAACTCTTTTTTTGGTCTATGATATGTATTATCAAACTGGAATTTCATATGTATTCGAAGGTTGAACTCTTTTTTTTGTCTATGATATCATTGATATGTATTAAACTCTTAATTTTGATTTATATATGAAGGAAATCAACAATGCATTCTACAATTTCAGAAATGTGTGTTTTTTAAGAATATTTTTACAAAAATTATGTTTGCCGAGTTTTTCCCCGAGTTTTTGGCGAGTCCTGAGTTTTTAAAATTTTTGGGTTTGCCGAGTTTTTGCCGAGTCCGAGTTTTTCAACTATGGATGAATCTACTCCTATTCTAGAGGACGCCATTTTTGCAGCCAAATTTTGTAATGGAAACGGAGTCCATACCGATGGTGAAGGAGGAAGCACCAACAGAGGAAGAAATGAGTATGGTAAGGATTCTTCTTGTTCTAAAACGCTCCTTGTCAAGCCCAATAATGTGATGCAAGAAGTTGTTAATAAGGAAGAGGAAAGGATGAAAAGTATTGTTATTTTTTTTGTATGTCTTGATAAGGATGCTTTGCCTTCTAGAAGGTTTTTTGATGATTGGGTAAACGTGTGGGATAAAAAGACAGGGTTGTATGTTTTCTTCTGCAGAATGTTGTAGCAAGGGTTATTTGTGGTTTTAAAAAAAAACTTTTGAACATGTAGAAACATGTCCTAAATAAAGGTTTTTGGAATATGGGAAAATCAATTTTCAAAGTGGTTACTTGGAACCTTGAGATTGCCCCTTGCGAAGTCTTGACTAGATCTCTAACCAAATGGATTAAAAAAAAAAGAAATGTCCCTCCGCAGTTGTGGTCTCGCATATCCCATGCTCGTAATTTTTTGGGAGATGTGCTTTAGTTTAAAAATAGCAGAGCAACTTTGCCCCACATGAATTGGAATGTCCCTAACTGGAATATTAGATTGATTTCACCAAATTTTGAAAATCAACACAAACCCTAGCTCTTTTTGATCACCAATGTCCCGATGTGGGCAAAGTGAGCATACAGAAATTGGGATGTGGACAATAAGCAATTAACTTAACTCACTAGCAGCAAGCCGCACAATTTACTATAAATGCCAAATTGGCAGATAAGTATGCGGATATGCTCAATGCCAAATTGGTAGATTACAAGCAAATCTGATCAGTGACAAACTGGTAGATAACAAGCAGACCTGATCAATGCCAAATTGACAGATAATGGAAAGCAAATATTAAAATGGATTTGGCGGTAAACTTTCTAGGATCCTTTACACTGCTAAAGCAAGACTATCTGGCGGCAATGCCTTCCAAATTTACAACTTGAAAGCTTATTACAATTTTAATGTTGGCAAACACACTATTTTCTGACTTTATAACCTTCGAGCATATAAGGTTAGTCAGAAAACAATTTAATAATAGAATGCAGATGTAATAAATCCACTTGTACTAAAGCTGATAAAGATGGAACTGCAGTGAAAATAACTTAATAAAGGAACGACAGCTTGATCAAATGAACCGCAGCTCCTGTAATAAGTGCAGTAGATGCTAAAATGTGAACCGCAACATATAATATATATGCATGACCCTTATCGCTAAGCAAGCAGCTTTTTGATATGTACAGGTCCCACTAGAATGTATGGCTGGTAGTTTCAAAAGACATTGCAGCACAAGTTAATCGCCCACCTTGGATACATTTGATATTCGCCAAAGAAGTGTGACAGACTTTAGGAGATCATACGGTGACCAAAAAGGCTGCGCTTAGTCTTCTTTCACTTTAGCAAGGCTTGTATGTCCCACTCAATTGGTACAATCATTCAATAGATACCAATCAGCAGCAATTGGATTTGCTATGAGCAAATTGAATGTAGGTAATATATATGAATCATCACATTAGTTTTACACACTACAAAAATTTGGAGATTTATCACCATAACCAAGAAAATTGGATACTACACACAACACACACAAATTTGGAAATACACTACTTATAAAAATTATGAAAATCCCACACAACCAGAATTGAAATATATATTAATGTTGAAATCCCACACCACACAAACAACTGGAAATTGGAAATCCTCACACAACACACCAAACTGAAAGTACAATGCAAATATCAACTCAAAGGTAATCCCGAGGTGAAATTACTCTGGAGGAATGGAGAGTTTTTGTCCTCAATTCCATTTGTCAATACGGTGTTCGTCCTAGGGCAAAGAAATGAACACAATGGTTCAATTTTGGAAACAAGGGTTTGATAGATAAAATGGCAGAGAGTTCCTTATGAGCCCTCACTCCCTTTTGATAGACTCTTGGGGAAATTAAAATAATAATATTTGCTTTTCCCACCCAAAAACCTATTTTAAACTTGTTTTTGTAACTCAACCCAAAATAATAAAACATTACTAAGAGTTACATAAGGCTTTATTATGCCCCATTTAGGCAGTCTGGAAAATAATAATAAAGTTGTCTTTTACAATGTTTGCAAAATAATATTAAGACTTCTCAGTTTGGAACTTTTACACAGGTTTAGTGTGAACGTGTAGGTAGTACGAGTTATTTTTATGTTGTAATTCAAAGTGATAAAGTGTATTTCTTTTATTTAGTTAATTAAGTCTAATAATGTGCGGATAAGCACTAATGACTTAGACTTATCTTTCAAGTCATCTACGTGAGATAAGTTTACTTTCTTTTCGAGAGATAAGAATACTTTTCCGGAAGATTAGATTTTTAGCTAAACAGTATAAATATAGGTGCAAGATAGAAAGATTGTAACTCAAAGCAATGTAATTTTTTCGTGCAATTGAAGGACTAGTTGTGGAGGTTTTCTTGTAAGCATTCAAAGGAAGACAAAGTAGATTATAAGGTGTAAAATATCTGTGTTTGGTGTTCATCATTTCCATTATTTGAATTTCAATGTTTTATGCGATTAATTCAATGTTTTCAACATTAGGTAATTAGTCATCGTGATTGGAATTTTTAACATGGTATTAGAGCCTTGGTAGGAGAAAAAATGCACGGCCTTGGAGAAGGAATTTCAAAGGTTTCTTAGGTGAAAATCAGGCAGGGTATTTGTGATGAGAAATCACATTGGTATTTTATGGGAAAAATAGTGCCTTTTTTAAGAAGCAAAATCGTGTAATATGCTCACCCAATTTTTTTTTTTGATTTTTGCAATAAGTGATGCAAATGCAATGTTCGAATATTTTTTGATTACCAAGATCCCAGTGTGGGCAAGGTGAGAGTATATGGTGCTTTGGACCACACACAACTACTCTGATGAATGCAAATAATGAATGCTTCACGATGGCACACAAGGCGGCAAGCTGACCTTATCTTCACTTCTTCAGCAGAGTGTGCCAATGCAATACAAATGAACACACAAGGCGGTTGTGCCATCCTTATCTTCGCTTATTCAGCGGAGTGTGTTTGATGCAATTACATAATGAGCACACATGGTGGCTGAGCCGACCTTATCAACACTTATTCAGTTGATGTGTGCATACAAGCAAAGCCATTGGCATAATGTATAAGCTGATTCAGACCAAAATGATTGATAGTATCAAGCTTGTTTGATGCCAAACGGGCCAGTATTGGAATGCTATACTAATTGGCGGTAAACCATCCAGTTTTACAATATGCAATGCATGCAAAACAGTCCACCGGCGGTACTACCATCCGGGGTTGCAACAACATTGAATGCAATACATTATTAATTAATTTTGCAAGTAAAAAATGTGCAACAATATATATATATATATATATATATATATATATATATATATATATATATATATATATATATATATATATATATATATATATTCTGAAATATTGAAATCAAACTGCTGCAATACAATATTAGCTCTAAAAACTCAGTAAATCTGAAATCCTGAAGGAAGCATGCTTAATCATGAAGGAAGCATGCTTGTATTGACTAATAACCAAAACCCACTGAAGCAAACTGCTGTTAGAGTTGCCAGGTGTTGGTGCAGGTCTGAAAATTTACTAAACTGTTGTCATTCATGCCTAAGTAGGTCTGAAACACCTCTGAAATCATGCTGATTACACCATAGTAGCTGCACCAGGCCACCCCAAACACACAAACTGAAAGAGACTTGTTACACTCCACCCACACACACACAGAAAATGAAAACCACACCAAAAATCACTGGAAACACAGGTCTGTCATAAACTGCAGCAAACTGGAAAATGCCCAGAAGCTAGGTGACCACACCAAAATCAACCAAATGAAGGGAAACCTATTCCCAAAGTGTATGACCTGGATCACTTCAGCATTGGCACCATCATAGAAGTCAGAAAACTAATGGAATATAGAGCGCTTTACTCCCTTAAGGCTCACACCCCCTCACAAGAGAATGGTGCGGCCTGCATATTGGACGACCGGCATCTTGGGTAAGTTTAAATGACTTTAGCATCTCCTTATGTCACCCACAACGAAGGAATAAACACCACGCAAAGACTTATTAGTTCAGGTCGCCATCATATCTTCTTCCAATGGTACGACCTGCAGGAAAGACGGTACGACCTCCATGGAACAATAACACCAAGCTCACCAAAGGTTAACAAACTCATCCCAAAAAACTCTCAATCTCTTGCACTCCTAGGAATCAACTCAAAAAACATCAAATACATCCATCATGAACAACACCAAATAAAAACTTCATTATAGCACAAATGTGATTTAGGATGAAATCACCATATCTAGCTAGGGGGTTTTCGTCTTCGAAACTAGTATTTCTAGAGGGTTTTTGTCTTCATGAAATAGAGAACTCAAGTTTTCACTCAGACCAAACAATAATTGTAAAATGATAGTCTAACCCTTCAAATGAGCTCAACTCCTCCTTATAAAGGCACTTGTAGGGCAACTCAAGTGAGAATAAAATATTCACTTTTCCCCATATTCTCCTCAAATAATAAAAATAAACCTTTTATTATGTGTAGGAGTCCCCTTTTGCCCCCTTGAGCCTTGCGCCACTTAACTGCACAACTTAGTCACTTTATTAAATAATTAAATAAGCTATCAAATGGAAAATATAAAGTAAAGTTACTTTTTGACAACTTAAATAATTATTTAAAACTATTTTCCCTTTACCACATCAATTAACCTATGGGAAGACTTAGGAAAATAGACTAATTGCCACCAAACTGCTCACATGCGAGAAGGGGACATTACAAATTGTGGCTTAAGGAAGACGAAAATAATTTTTTTTGGATAGCAAAGGGAACATGTAGACATTTTAGTAAAAAATCGTGCTGAGCTTGTAGGAGAAATTGTAGGCATTTTTTCATTTGAAAGTTGCGGCGCTCGACTAAGAAAAATTGTGGCATAAAAAGAAAAAAATCCCTGATGGATTTCTATAAAAATCATGCCAATCCCTCTACTATGTAGTTCCTTGATGGGATTCTCTCATTTAGCTTTGTAGTATGGATAATTGTTTTCTTTTGAAAAAATATCCTTCTTGAACAAAAGAATCCTCAAATGAAGCTTTACCTCTGATCCAAGGTTTTGTGCAAGCTCTCCATGCATTTGCAAAACTTAGATCCATGGCATACAAATCCCTCATCATATTCATTCCTACCAATTCTATTGTCATGGTAGACAATAATGCTTGTCTTCTACTTAAAGCATTTGCAACTTTGTTATACCAGCCCTATGCTTGAGAACAAAAGAATAACCTTGCAAATATTCCATCCACCTCATGTCTTTGGTTCAACTTTGCCTAATTGTTAATGCATCTCAATGCTTGATGATCAGTATATAATACAAACTCCTTTGGCAACAAATAATGCTTTCACTCACACAAAGCTTGAACAATTGCATAAAACTCTTGATCATAAATTGAATACCTTTGCTTAGCTTCATTTAACTTTTCATTAAAATAAGCAATGGCTTTGCCTTCTTGAATCAACACAACACCAATGGCTTTACCGCTGACATCACAATCAACTTTAAAGACCTTCTCAAAGTATGGAAGTGCTAACGTCAACTCTTTTGTTATCTTATTCAATAGTTCAAAACTCTTACTAGCAACAACTATATGCTCAAATCCTCCTTTCCTTATGTAGTGCATTAGAGGCGCACATATACCATTAAAGTTTTTGATGAACTTCCTATAGAAACTTTCCAAACCATGGGAACTTTTAACCTATATTGCATTCTATGGTATTGGCCACTTAACAATTGCTCGAACTTTCTCAAGGTCCATTCTCAATGCATCTTGAGATATTACAAATCCCAAGTAAACCAACTCTTTTGGCATAAAAATGCATTTCTTCAGGTTTACACAACTTCTCATTTCTTAGTTGCGCTAAAACATGTTGCAAGTGAACAAGATGTTCCTCTTTTGCCTTGCTAAACACCAAAATATCATCAAAATAAACAACTACAAAATTACCCGAGTGGTTTTAGGCATAGTTTGCGAACTCTTTGAGCACTCTTCGAGTTGCCGAGTACTCGTGAGATTTTTTGCTCCGCGAGTACTCACAAGGTTTACTCTCTGAGTTTTTTGCCGAGTATTTGGAAAAACTCGCTGCGTTTTTAGCGAGTACTCGCTGAGACTCACCAAAAACTTAGTGAGTTTTTCCAAATCGCGGGAAAAAAACACTCCAAAACTCTGTTTTTTTGGCATTATAAGCATTTTTTTTGCCTTTTTAAAAAATTATGAAAATGGTGTGCGCCATGAAGGTTTGTGTGGTTTTGAAGGTCTTCATTTGGGCACTGCCCCTCGACCCCACTGGGGGCATTGCCCCGAAACCCCCCACCAAACTCATTTGGTACATTTTCTAGTTGTATTTTGCATAAAATTTATGTTTTTTTCAAAAAATTAATTTTTAAAAAAAATTTAAGTGTTTTTTAGGATGTCGAGTACTCTCCGAGTCAGAAGTTTTTGGCTTGCCGAGTACTCTCCGAGTCCGAGTTTTTGAACTATGGTTTTAGGGCTTCATTCATCACCCTCAAGAAGGTACTTGGCGCATTAGTTAGCACAAATGGCATGACCATCCACTCATACAGTCCATCCTTGGTTCTAAAAGTTGTCTTCCACTCATCTCCTTCATGGATTTTGATTTGATGGTAATTACTCTTGAGATCAATTTTGGCAAAGTAATGTGCTCAACTCAAACAATCTGTTAAATCATCCATACATGGTAAAGGAAACCTGTATTTTATGGTGATCTTGTTGATAGCATGGGAATATTTACACATCCTCCACTCCCCTCCTTTCTTTGGCACAAGTATTGTAGGTACTGAGCAATGGCTCATATTTTCCCTAATTAGACCTCTTTCTAACAGTTCAACTTGTCTATTCAATTGAACACTCATATTAGGACTCATACTATGTGGTGCCTTATTATGTAGATTGGATCTCGAAATCAAATCCATGCGATGTGAAATACTACACACTAGCAACAATCCTTTTAGCATTTCATTCTCCATGATTTCATCAAATTCCTTTATCAGTGCCTCCACTTTTATCTCCTTAGACATGCGTAGCTTGTCTTCCTCTATTGGTGCAGGCTTAACTACCAACACATAACATTCTTGCAAGTTTTCAACCTCCTTGAGAAGCTTTTTAACAGTCAAGAATGTTAACTTGCTCTATGTGGCTTCTTCGGTTGTCATCTATTGCAACTCAAACTTTTTTCCATCCTTGGTGATGGTGACAGTGTTCTTCCTTCCATTATGGATTGCACATACATTGTATTGCCATGGTCCACCCAATAACACATGACAAGCATCCATTGGAATCACATCACACTGAATTTCATCAAAATATCCTCCAATGTGGAATGCAACTAAGTATTATTCCTTCACAGTCATCTGTTGACCCTTTTGCAACCATGAAACATGGTAAAAATTAGGATGTAGTACTAGTTTCAATTCCAATTTCTCTACCAAATTTGTGGACACTAAGTTATCAGTGCTTCCTCCATTTATGGTCATGTTGCAATGGTTTCCTCTAGATTTACACTTAGTGCAGAAAATACTTTTCCTCAATCACATTACCTTTCCTCTTTAGAAAGCTTGAGCAAAATTTTGCACAAAATCAAATTCTCTCCACCTCTGGGAACACGCTTTTTGTTTCACTACCCAACTCTTTATCACCTTGTGCAATGTGCACTCTTTTCACAACATGTCCTTGTTTTCGCATGACGTCTAGACACTCAAATTATCCCATGCCCTCTTTTGCCTTTGCCTTCTTGGAAATCTGCTCTTCCTTGGAGCTTTTTGTGTCATTGTTGAACTTTGTGATCTCTCCTTGCACATACCCTTCCTTGGTTTTCTGCTTGCCCTTACCTTGCACTCTTTGTTGCTTGTGGGACAACTTCTTTTCCCTTAGCATGAGTTGATAGGCATCCTCCATGGAATGAATTGGCAACAAATAGATCTCATCCTAGATTGTGGAACACAAACCATTCTGATAGTGGGCTACCTTATTCGCATCATCTTCAACATGACTTGCGCGGATGCTAAGGCAATAAAACTCCTCGGTATACTCCTTCAGAGGCAATTCTCTCTATCGCTAGTTATGGAACTTCTTGAACAATTCCAAACTGTAATTAGTGGGCAAGAACTTACTTGTCAACTTTGTCACCATCAAATCCCATTTAGAGATCTTCAATTTGTTCTTCTTAACCTAGTCTTTCTACACATACCACAAGGTGGCATGCCTCTTCAACTTGGTGGCAACATACTTGACTCTCTTAGGGTCTTCCATAGATTCAAATTCAAAATACTTCTCTAGATTGCTGATCCAATCCAAAAGATCTTTAGGAATTAGACTTCTTGAGTAACAAGGGAGATCAAATCTTGGCTTACTTGCTCTCACCAATGTCATAGCAAACCTATCCTCTTGACTTAGTTCATCATTAGAACTTGAAGCATCTTCAACGTGTGGTTCATGATCTAGTCTCTCATCATCACTACCATCTTTAGCTATGGCCGTTCCTCATCTTTGTGCAGTCTCAAGGGCCTCAAGCCTTGCTTGTGTAGCTCTCATCTTGTCAGCCAACTCATTATCAAGCTCTCTTCTTGATTCCGACCACCCTTCTCTTTTGAACTATTTCTCTTATGATCACTTGCAATGCGATGCTACACAATATTTATGCCATGAGGTTAACGCTCACCCTTAATGACCTAGAAGTTAGGCTCTGATAACATTTGATGCAGTCATGGATAGAGGATCTAATGAAAAACAATCTAAACATGTAGCACAAGCACATAAATTGAAAACCCAATGCAAGAGTACACAATAGAAGCTTAATTCTTAAAGAAGAATGAACAAGAAGATGGCGTAGAATAACAGATTATGTGTAGATATTCATATAACATAGGCCACAACAAATCCATATATAATATGATTGTATCAAAACAAGTACACACCAAGATTTATAGTCCTTTTTGATGTCTGGATTGCAATTTGCTCTACCTCCTATCTTCTTCGCTGCTTTCCTTCAATTGATTTGCATTGTTTTATAGGGATATTTTGATGGAGTAAGATGGTGTCGATTGCAACTGTGATATTATGCACAATGAACATCCCTGGGACCAATATACAAATTGGCGATCTTATAATTTGGCATGAAATTCAAATACATTGACCCACATTCTAAATGAGGCCCCATTTTACAAGAACATGCCACGGCCTAAAATGAGCAACAAAATACAAATTGTGAGACATGGACATGTTCAAGGTTGCCTTAAGATATTTTGATTACATTTTTGAGGCTTCAACAGTAATATGCGGTACTGCATAGAGAGATGATTGACTATAGCTCTGTGTGAACAACCAAAAAGACCATGGCTAGAAAATTGAATTTGTGGTAAGAACAATATATATGTGGTAAGAAAGAATCCTGCAAAAGACAAACAAATGTTAAAGAAAATATTTTTGGGTGATGCAAGATTACATGACCCATGAGATGCTTGTGCATCACGAAACCACATGGATTCAAGTTTTAAAGCTCTGAGGGAATATAGTTAAGAAACTAGAATCTAGTTTTATAATTTAGTTCGCAGCTGGATTTGCTTTGAATGACAAAAGGGAAATTGTAAGTCATTTTTGTTCCCAGGAAAAGCAGATGTGAACTCAGTTCATAAAGCAATTTTTTAAAAGTTTATCATCTAGGTTTTAATTCCAGAAGGCATTCAAAGATGAAAGTGATGCAAAATTAAGGCACGTGGCACAAGAATTAATCCGATATGAAGATGCGTGGTGGATTCCATGGATGATATATTCAAGTTTATATAGGGTTCAGATCTGGATTCACTTTGGAGGAGGTGTTCATCAAGATTTCAATTTTGAGCTCTAAAGGAAAACTTGATGCGAAGTTCTATTCACTCAAGTTTATAATCAAGTCCGCATTCAGATAAAAGGGAATTAGAATAAGATAAAGAGAAAAGCTGGATGTTAAATTTTATACATTGCCACCTAAAGGAATTTCAGGTCCAGATTCACTTTGCACCACATTAAGGTCATATTTTTATATGAGTTGCTCCAAGAGTTCAATGGACCCAATATTATTTAGATTCGGGTCTAAATTTGAGTGAAGCACATCCAGGGGACACTCCAGAGATTCTTAAGGGTACAATAGTTGTAGATTAACTGACATCTCCTCTAGGAATAATCATAGTTGTCCACACCTTTGGATTTTCAAGCAAGTTGATCTTGTCAATGTACTCATCAAAGGACTTAGGATTAGTATTTTTAGCCTGCATTATCAGGGGTATAAGCCTGGAAGTTCCTGGTTGAAGCTGATTGTCAAGCGACAACGAGAAAAAATAGATGATAAAACCGCGTAATCCAGCATTTTAAAAAAAAAAAAATAGAATTCAATCTTGGTTATTTTGTCATGCAGGACAATTGAACAGACTGGAAGCAATGCAGATTTAAACAGGGAGTTGAATGAAGATATGCACACCAGTTGAATTTCTTTGGTGCTCCAGACATGACAAATTGGGCAGGATCAACATGGATGGACGCATGTGACTGCATGATGAAGTAAGTGATAATTACCTAGATTTATCCGAGAATAACATATCTAATCCAAGATAAATGATCATCTCAGAATATCAAAAACATACATAAACAGGGGAACCAATTGATGGTCTAGGATAAGGCCATGTGTCAGTTGACTATAACAGGGATATGGCACGCAGATTTCAAAAGGAAAACTGGATAATTATCAGATTTAATCTTGATTTTACACCACAGAATTTTGGGAATATCAAAGACAGACTGCAATTTTTTTTTAAGACATTCATTTTAGATGATTTATTTCAGGCACCTTGGATCTAAAGATCAGGGCCAAAAAATTATATACCTTTGTTTTACTATTATTTTTAATCAAGAAATTAGAAGGGATACACATAACTAGCATCTTGCAAGGTCAATCTGGTCTTTGATCACTTGTTTTCTTTTTTATATTTCTGAATTAATCCTTGTTTTTGGATACACACTATTCATTGGCATAGTATTGTTAGTTTGATTAAGATTAATCTGTTGGTTTGATTTCTGATTGAGGAAAAATAAATTAATCTAGTATAACTAAGTTGTATGTGCATCCATGGTCTTTTAGTAAACTGGATTATTCTTTGATTTTAATCTGAAATCTGAATTCCTTTTTGCACTGAACTGGTATCTCATTGTGGTATCCTGGTGAATGCTTGTTTGGTTTTATTTCAGTCAATGAATCAGTGTATGTAACAAGCTTTCTTTGGAATTCTTTGAGAAACAAGTTTCTTTTCTTTGAGACTTAAGTTTCTTTCTCCCTAACCCTCTCATGCTTCGATATTTTTGGGAAATAATCAGGAGATTAGGACTGTTAGACTAGGCAGAGAATAAGCTTAAATAAATATTTAAATTGTCAATATCATTTTGAGCTATTTGCTATTCTTTTGAGTTGTGATGTCCCGGTATTAAGGCATTGTTTAAATTAAAGATTTAAACGCCATGATAAAAGACGGCAGAGTTGCTTTTATGAAATGCAACATATATATATACTATTTAATAAATAATATTAAATATATTAACAAATATAACTAGTATTCATAAGATATTATTATAAAGATATTATCTTAATAAGATATATATATATATATATATATTAATAAAATATTAAAATAATGCCTAAATAGGCAGCGGTGATCATCAAGCCATATGAAAAAGGGCAATATTCATAAATTAAATGTATAAAGCAAATTAGTGGCTGACCACTACTTGGTAACAGCAGACTCCCTTGAAAACATACACCAAGATTTATAATAAAAGGTGCAATTCAAAGAAAATAAGGAATGCGAATTAGCATGTGTGATCCCTTAACATGCATCATCTATGCAGCTGTTAGTATATTAAGGCAGCGATTGGCATATGAAAAGTTAAGATTGTTATATATCTTAAGAACAGCGCTTGGTTGAGGGAAGTTAAAATGTAACTATTAATAGATGCAACTCACAGCAGCAATTAAGAACCAAAATATAAGACGGTGATCATTATAGTTTTACAAACTAATTCAAAGGATAGCAATTAGTTTTGAAAAGTTGCATATGGTTGAAGAGTGGTATCCTTGTGAGGAGATATGTCTCTTTAGAATGAAAGGATATAAAAGGAAGATGTGAAGATTGATGGTAAGGATATCAACACACATACAGATTTAAAAGAGTATTTATCTCTGATTTGAGGAATTATGTTACATCCCCTTCTTCTGAACAATGAAACGTTGGTTATGTTTTTAGTTGTGTATAACTGCTTTCATGTGAATATGAAATTTATTCATTGGATAATGTGTATAATTATGTGAGAATGATTTTCTTTTATATGCGAATATTTTTCAATTATATGTGAGAATGGATGTATGGATATAATATATATTAATGTTCGTATCAAGGAAATTATTTAACCTCCATTAATTGTTGAAGTGTTGCAAGATAAATCAATTGACAAGGAAAAAGGGATATCAACAGGGAGAGGTGTGGTTACGAGAATCGAAAAACAACAATATTGCCTAAGTCTAAGTCTAGACAACTATATCATCGTAACCTTGGCCAAGGCACATACATATACATATATATCTCAAGTTGGTAAGAATTATTTTCCTTATGTATATTAAATAAAATATATTTTTCTCACTTCATGAGGAGTTCTTGGTGGTGTGCGAGCTCGAGTCTTGTGTGTAACTCCTCCACTCCGGCCGCACGCAAGAAGGAAACGTTCCTTCTTGCATGCGGACGGGGGAAGGAGGGGGATGCCTTTATTTGTTGGCGTTCATCCTTTTTCATCGTCATTCTTTACTAAATCTTTGGAAGTTGCATTCGCACCCTCTTTTCAAAACCATTCGTAGGATTTGTAAGCTGTGCTATGAACATTGTTTTGCATTCTTTTGAGTGTCCTCGTTACTGCAACTCAGAAATCGGAACCATATAATCCTTGTGCGTGAGCTTCATATCTTTTCTTACTCTGTCGAATCAATATCATAGGAGCGGTAGAAAGAACCGGCAATCAAGATTTGTCTTTGCAGTCGCATATTCCTTTGCCTCGACTTGCAAAAGCTTATTCAGGTAAGATAATGGTTCCTTTCAATATACTATAGTTCATCATGCGATGGATAGAAATACATTATTTTGGATAGCCGTAGCTGACCCTGATTACAATTCATTCTGTTACTCTATATTTTCTATTCTGCGATTCATGAACGATCTCCTGAATCCGTATGTGTCTTTCAATTCCAAATCTTTTGAATCTGCAAAAGTATTTGTCTTTATACTTATATATATATATATATATATATATATATATACATCCACTTATATATTCTCATTGAGAAATTTGATTTCGGTCACTGAGTTAAGGATATCTTTCTGTCTAAATGTTCTTATGCCGTATCTCTTATAAATCTGTAAGTATGTCAAGTGGAATATACATGTTTTTCATCCAAACCTGTAACCAAAAAGAAACATCTGAAATAATGTCAATGCCGAGCAAGGGTGAATGCTGACGACATAGTAGTGTCAGATAATTAATAGAAATCCTTGGCCAAGGTTACGATGCAGTATAGGCATCTGTCAGCTATCAAGTACCAGATATACCACTGGTCAGAGTGATCTTTCCAGTTAGGAGGTACCTTTAGGGAAAAGATCGATTGGGAGGTATAGGTTCTTGACACCAGGCTCAGAGGCATATTGTTGTTATTAGATTCCTCGCTAATCACCCTCGTGAAGGGTCGGGTTTTTTCAGTTGAAGAGGCACGGAGATCAGTTGGTCTTGGTTGGGTGGATAAAGCCCTTGTTGATATTCTTTTTTCCACAATCCAGAGGAGGATCTTACAAACAAATCAGTAGGAAACTATTCAAGTTGTACTTTTCTTAATCTCTCTTCCTATCCTAATATTTGAATTTTATTGGACAAATATAGTTAATCAAAAGTTAGTTTATTCTTGATTATATATATTCTGTTAGAAAAGATTATTTCAGCTGAAAATGAAAGTTAGTTGAAATTTGAATTCTATTGCATTTGATACTATCTTCATAATAGTTAGTTAATCTTTCCGCTGAAATTCTGTTTTTAGATGTAGTTTATAATTCTGTTAGATTAGAGTGGATGTTACATATGGTATCAGAGCTACCAGGTTCCACACTGAACCTTGGGGCTCATCATGCTTAGAACATTGAAAACAATTATTGATGTTTTCTTCAGGATGTTATTGATAAGAAAAACACCTCGGAAAAAGATTCGTGACCCTGTATCCATTCGACTATGGAAGATCAGACTTCGTTATGATTATTCAAGTTGTTCTCCTCTAGCAGATTCGGAAACAATAGCTGAAGCTCTGAAAAGACTTCGGAAGGAGAGAAGAAAATGGACAGTCTCTAG
This sequence comes from Cunninghamia lanceolata, assembly GCA_027924645.1. Taxonomy (NCBI): domain Eukaryota; kingdom Viridiplantae; phylum Streptophyta; class Pinopsida; order Cupressales; family Cupressaceae; genus Cunninghamia; species Cunninghamia lanceolata. Next base: position 23,830,516 of record BSBN01000261.1, on the reverse strand, counting down.
AAAAGGGAAGGTGAAGTCCGCCATAATTGCAGACATAAACAAGACCAAATCTAAAGACCACACTAAACCAGAAACATCTGAAGGAGATCGAGTTCCGACTCCTGGATATAGACTTATCCCATTTTCAGAATTTAGTGATTAGGAGGAACCTATCACTCCATTTTTGTATTGAATTGCAATAAATCTATCATAGGAAGTGAGAGAAATTTTGTAATTATTAATGAATCTATCACAGGGAGTGATAGTCTTTTTCTTCAAATAAATTAAAATTTTTGTGGGCTATTTGTATTTGACTTGAGTTTAAAAAAAAAAAAAATTATGCAAAAAGGATGACTCCTTAATTCATTAAATGACAAACAAACAATAACCAAAAAACTAATTAGAACTCTTAATTTTGGAATGGAAAATTCCGGAAATGAGTTCAGAGAAGATCAGGACAATAGCTCCATGGATAAACTAGATCAGATATTGAGTATGATGAAAGCAACTCAGGCTAGATTAGCCCACCTAGAGAAAAAGGTAGAAGGGAATATGAAGCTAGAGATGAGAGTTCTGAAAATCAAAGTGACCAGCATGAAGATAACTCAAAAACATTAAGTATAGGATACAAGAGAAGTAGATTGGCCGATGAGTTAGCCAAAGATATGAAAAAGATAAAACCTCCTAAGTTCGAAGGCTTTACTTTGGGAGATGCCGCAGAGGCATGGCTGACGGAAATGGAAAAGTATTTTGAGCTTTGAGATTATTCAGATAACTCTAAAGCAACATGGGCAACCTACCAGTTGGCAGGAGAAGCTGCCACATGGTGGGAAAACAAAAAGGTTGAAATGGGATTGGCAGTGGCTGATGTGTCATGGGATCAATTTGTGAGGATTCCGCCAAAGATGGCTTCCACAGTTATTTTATGATAAAAAACTGTTAGATTTTGAAAACCTCAGGCATGGACCTCTAACTGTCAATGAATATTGGGAGAAATATACTCGTTTACTCAAATATGTTCCACAATACCAATAGGATGAAAACTTTCGAGTACAAAAGTTCATAATGGGGTTAAACAATCGTATTGGAGGACTAGTAGATGTTTTGGCGCCTCGGACTGTGGATGAGGCTTACGAGAAAGCTGTTCGGCAAGAACAGAGATTGAAGTAAGATGATTCCTTCAGGGACAGGAAGCATAACAAAGGTAAGTGGGAGTAGTCATAGCAAAATTTCAAAAAGAAGGGGTACAAGAATAATCAGATTAAAAAGAATAATTACAACCCCCGGAAGGATGAAAACCACACTAGTAAAAGTACTGAAAAGAAGGGACCGCCCGGAGGATGTTTCAATTGTGGAGGTGAGCACTACGCAAATTAGTGTCCCTCTAAGAACCAGCAAGGACAGCAGCAACGGAAGCCTCTACCACCTCAACAGATCGTTTTTCAGCAAAGAATTCATGCAGCAGTTGACCATAGACAAGCAGAGTACCAGGTTATTCCCATAGAAACTCCAGGTATGCTTTATGGAAACCCAATAACTATTTTAATAGACACTGGAGCCACTGAATGCTTTATATCACCTAAGTTACTGGGAAGGTTCCCTAAAAGCACTGGGTATATGGCCAAATCATGGATGGTTGAATATGCTAATCAGACGAGAGCTCGGGTAGAGCAATGTCTGTTTGAAGCCAAGATTGAATTTCTAGACTTTCCTACAGAGGTCAACCTTTACGTAGCACCTCTGGGTTCCTATGATGTGATCATTGGAATGAATTGGTTAAAAGAACATAGGGCTAAGGTTGACTGTTATGCTAAGATAGTAGAATGTATGGATGATTCATGGAACCCGGTGAGGATTCAAGGGAAACAACGAGAAGTTAAGGTGCGACAAATTTCGGCTATGCAACTGAAAAGAAATAGAAGGAAATGATGTAAATTATTTGTGGTCAAGATGGAGGCAGTCAAAGAAGGGACAGAGCATTCCCAGAATAAGAAGAGGAAAATGGGAATTGAAGATAAGGAAGAGACCTTCGCTGAAAAATACCCTTATTTTCGAGAATATCAAGATGTATTTCCCGAGGAACTACCGAGGTTACCACCCAGAAGAATATTTGATTTTGCCATTGATCTAGTACCAGGGGCCGAACCTGTTTGAAAAGTACCTTACCGTATGACCACCTTAGAGCTGGTGGTGTTGGCAAGAGACACTGTGTGGCTTCATAAGTGTTGTCATTAATGGCAACAAAGTCTATCCCACACATCCGCAGTACATAATATGCCTATACTGGAAGACAAATTGAAGATTGTTTTGGTCCGGTGAACAAAAACAGAGTATGTAACAAGGTTCGACAATCAGGTCCGGATCTCTCAGATAGTGTAACTTAGTAAGTTGCGGACTTGGACAAGTCAAGAGGGGTATCATGACTACTGTATTCCAGATATTTAGCCTCCGGTGATAAAGCAAGAAAAAGATATGAGCATTTGAGTGTTGGGTTCCAGTCAGGTAGAGTAGACAGAGGAAGAACTTACCGACAGAGTATCAGAGTTCAATCCGGACGTGTAAAAGGTGCTGATCAAGCAATCTGTGATATGATACATTGTTGGCCGACATGATTTATGACTTCTATGCCTATGTTTTTGATGCGTATCACTAATCAAGCATGGATTCAGCTGACAGATCAATAACTTGCAAATATCTCAGGTGTTCTTGTTGCTGACTAAGAAGTTGTTGGAAATCCTTGATGCGGATATACATACGCGATGGATTCAAGCCTGTAAGTGTGTGAAAGTGATAGTGAGTATGGTAAGTGCGAAGAAAAGCAGAGACAAGTGCGAATGCTGTAATTCAAGCCCAAAATGTGACAGGAAGTTATATTGAGCAGAGGAAGAATGAAATGTGCCAGATCAGTATATTGTACCTAACCGGAATTGAAATCCTGTATGCATAGATGCTGTTCATCAGTTCAAACACCTTGGTATCATCTATAAGCATTTGTAGACTGTAAGTCTCTTGTAGGCAATGGGCCTTTTGTGAGCAGTGTGCTCGGGCAGTGAGCCCTAATTGGCAAGTGCCAAATTTGTACTCTTTATTCTTTTAACAGAGAATACAATCTTGGGTTAGTCACCCCGTGGTTTTTCCCTTAACAGGGTTTCCACATAAAAATCCTTGTGTCATGTGTTAATGTCTTTTTCAGCTCTTATGATTGCCTTGCTTTGGTATAACATTAAATGATAAGAAAAGAAAAGAAAAATAGAAAAGTTATAAGATAATTGATTCACCCCCCCTCTCAGTTATCTGCATTGTTTCCAACAATTGGTATTAGAGCTACGTTCCTCTGAACAAAGCCTAACAGCTTGAGGAAGATCTGAGAATATCAATGGATGCATATGGTATGAAGGAACAACTTCAGTTTGCCCTAGATGATTTTGAACAATCCCACTCTGAAGTTAATAATTTGAGAGAAAGACTCAAACAAGCTGATGATTAGTATTTTTGTGAAAAAGAGAAAGGAACTACTCCAAAAATTAGCCAATCAGAGTGAAGTCAATGATACTGATGAAGATCTGAATGAGAAAAATAAGCTATGTGAGAAGCTGTTAAAAGAAGTCATTATGGTGAGGCATGAAATGGAATCAGGGGTTATGAGATTCACCCAAGAAATTGAAGAAAAGAGAAAGATTGAATATAATCTAAAACAATCCCTCAAGGAGAAAACAGAGGACTGCCACAAAATGGACACAATAATCAGGGATCTTGAAGAAGCTAGAGACAATGAAGAACAACTTGAGAATCAGATAGACACTCTTAAACAAGATCTTCAAATTGCAAATGAATACAAAGAAAAGTTCAAGATAAGCTCAGCCCAACTTGAAGTTCTTCTTGAAAGCCAAAAGAGGGTAGATGATAAGCGTGGCTTGGGATATGAGAAAGGTGAAAGCTCTGGATCCAGTCAGAAGAACTCTGGATCAGGTAATCAAAGAAACAGGCCTAGAAGACCTCCGGTAAGGCAACCAAACGCTCAAAGATATCCATCCTTCAATGGATACTGCTTCAATTGCAACAAGTTCGGTCACAAAGCAATCCAGTGCAGAAACAGAATGAATCAATTCAATCCATCCTTCTCCAGTCAATGTTTCAGTTGCGAAAGGTATGGTCACAAATCTCATGAATGTAGAAATATGCAAATGAACAATTCTTTCAATGGTAAATGTTTTGTATGCAATAGAATTCGACATATGGCTAATGAGTGCAGATCAAGAGGATATCATTCAAATAAGCAAATAAATGTTGTGTTACAATTGCAATAGATCTGGTCATTTCTCCAAATCCTGCAGAAGCAGAAATCAGGATAGAAAAGGTCTGGTGGAACATGATCAGAAACAAGATAAAGGCAAAGGTAAAGTAAATGCGGATGAAGTTCAAAAGGAGATGAGCAAGATTTAGGTAAAAAGGAGTACAATGAATATTGGGGATGGATCCTCACAGGAATCCGGTGCTGAGACTCCTTCCGGAAACTAAAAGGTAAGCTCTGGCTCAGGGGGAGCTACAGAGAAGATCCTTTTCCCCCAGCCAGCGAGTGAGTGCTTGAATTTGACACATTGAGTCAGAATAAGAGGTTGCAGTTTAAAGGGTTTGAGGAGATTCACTTGAAAGTCATCCAGTCTAAATATGACAAATCCGCATGTAGATTGGAGCAAGTTATGAGACCTGTATCGACAGCTGTCTGGTAAAGCAGAATTTCACAAACAGATCTAGTATGATCTAGAATTGAAATGTTTTAATCTGCGGACCTATGGCATGTTTGAAAAAGGTGAAGATATGTTGTCAATCCTCATAGACAATGATTTGAAGATCCGCAAGACAATCCAAGAAAAGCTCATTTGAGAAGCAGGGTAACTGGATGACCTAAAACTTGTGCATTTATTACAAAAAGAAATTCGGGTTTACGCAAAGATAAAAGGGCTCTTTTCACTCATTATCTACACACCTGCACTCACGAAGAAGAAAGGAAGAGCTCTGAGAAGAAGATCCTACAGTTCACTCAAGTTCAACTGAAGATCGAATTCAACCCGAGAATCGCTCTGACCTCTGCTTCAAACCCTAAAGCGTGAAAAGGTACTTCCCGTCTGAAAACTCTCTTCGGATCTCTTGCAAAAATGGCTACTCCAATGGTTGTCAATATTTCTGATAGGCCGAGACCAAAATTCAAGAAACACCCTTACAAATCTCTAGAAGTTGATCCCTTGGGTGCATTTTCTAGTATTCCACACGGAGTCTTGCATGTAGAAGATGTTAGGGTTTATATCCATGCAAACATTGAAGATTTTGGAGACTCAAAGTTGATCGACATTTATCACAAACAATTAATAGATGAGAATTTTGAACTCAAACCTGAATTCAAGACCCTCCGGGACAAACACTTTGGACATTGCATACATTTTCCATGTTTTGCAAAAGACGATTGGGTCCGATATGTTCTAAGTAGGATGCATGATAATTTTATGTGGCTAATGAGGCCATTCAAGATAACTAAAGATGCCATCAGTGCAGTGACCGGATTGCATTCATCTGGTGGGGGTACCCGCACTTAAATCTGTGAAGAATCAAACGGTAACTGAAGCCACCGGATCAAAATTTGACAAAAGAGCAATGACTATAGATGACATCACGGATCCAGGTGTCAAGTTTGCTTCAATGATAATTGGCTACAATATCTACCACTCGAGCAGGGAGAATTCTGTGTCTGGTACAACAATCGATGTTGCTTATTAGATGTTAAGGGAAGATGCAGATTATGATCTATGTGAGCTTCTACTAAATCAGCTGATGGAGAACTTGCAGAAGATCAAAAAGGATAAGAAAAACTCCTTTAAATATGGTAGTCTAATACTGTGTCTGTTTTTCTATTATATGAATGAGCTGCCTGGATCAAATGGTTGGGTATGGCAAAATGATAAACCCGTTGCAATTCAGATCAGAGATTACATGTATGGACTTGGTGATGCTCAAGCCCAAAACACAGCCCTCTGGGGTTACTTTAAGAATTTCCAAAGCATGATGCACGCCAGAGAAAGAATACCACAAACAATAGTTGATAAATACAAGGATACAGTCTGCTTCATGGTTGACACTGATCGATGCCTAATGGAGGCAGTTCAGCCAAGAATTGTATGGATAATGCCTATGGGTTATGAGGTCGATGAAAAAATCTTGGAGTTACATATTCAACACCTGCTGAGCCAACCCAAGGACACTGAAGCAGAAAGGTTTGGCACTTTTGAAGAGCTAAGCATAAAGATACATGTTGAGTTAAGACAGCCGGAGATGAAGAGAGAAGTAAGAAAGGAAGTTGAAGAACTGGCCAAAAGATTTGGCATATCAAAGGAGGCTGTAGATGCTAATAGAGAGAAAATGGAGAAGGCAGAGAAAGAAAGACAAGAAGCAAAGAAAGAAAGTGTTCCTGTGCAAACCTCCTCTCAGACTAGATCCTCCAAGAGCTCTGCTCCTATCACCTCTAAAAGCTCAAAGTCTACAATACCGGAAGTCAAGTCATCCGGAAAATGAGAAAAGAGGATGAAGACCAAAGCCACAAGGACATATACAAGCCATAAGGATGATGAAACAGAATCAAATGAGGAAATCAGGAAAATGAAGAAGAGAACATCCGGGAAGTTCTCTGTTAGCAGAAATAAGGAAGAGAAGGCAGAGGAATTTGTTGAAAAGCCTACTCTTTCCATTGATGACATCATCAAGACAGTTATTGTGGATGGGAACCTGCAGCCAGTGACAGAGTTCTATGATGAATACAATGATGCTGACAAGAGAATTCTAGAGGAAGCTACTGTAAGGTATTTGAATATCTATAACAAAACATTCATTGAAATAATTTCATTAATTCCAAAAAGCCTAGAAGAAGTATTGGAACAAAGAAAAGTGAATGCAAAGGCTAAAGACTTGGAGATCCGGGAGCAAATAATGATATAGCTGCCCCTCTATCACTCCAAAACAAATGGACATGATTTTCAAGGAGTGTAAAGATGATTTCCGGAGCAAATCTAGAATGAACAAACTCATGCTTGGTGAGACTGAACAAATAGCCAATGAAACAAAAGAAATCCTCTGGAATGCCTTGAAGAGATTCAATCTTCCCATTGTAGAGGAAATAGATGGAGAGCCTTCTAACATGGATGTTGAAGGATTAAAGAAAAATGATGAAGAATTATCTCAGGCATTAGACTCCTCTGTTCCGAAAGAGGAAGGACAGAAAGAAGAAACATTTTCTGACAAGGATGTCGAAGGATTAAAGAAAAATGATGAAGAGCCATCTGAGGCACTAGACTCCTCTGCTCTGGAAAAGGAAGGACAGGTAGAAGAAACAAAGATCAATAAGCAAGTCAGTCCGGATGTCCCCAAAAGGAAGGAAGTAGAGTCTACAAGAGACATTGCAGAGACAGTACAAAATTTCCTGGACAAAGAAATAATGGAGCTGATGAACCTAAGCTAATTCAAGGGCCACTAAACTTCGACTCTCTTATCTCCTGTTCAGATAATGAAGGTGGCATTTTTTGCTCAGGCCAAAGCAAAAGAGAAACTTCTAAAATCTCACATGAAGGATTGCGAGCTGTTGGAGATTGCATCTGGGATGCTGGAGAAGATTATGCCAACCTATCAAAGGGATCCTTCTGCCTCCCCATCCGTTAATCTGAAAAACTTAGTGAATTCTGTTAACTCTCATTTTGAATCCTTAGAGAAATCGACAGAAACTAAGGTCCGGAAGGAGTTCTTGGGAAAGAGGTTTAGTGAAGTACAAGGGCTAATTACTAATGATAGAAGAACCTTAGGCATTGGCATAAAGAGCCTTGAAAACGCTCTTAAAGATGGTGGGGACATATACAAATTTTGTTTAACTTGGCCCAAAGTGACAGAGGACATTGAGAAGAAAGTGAAAGAACAAGAAGGAAAATTGTCAAGTTAATTTCAGAATTTTGATCCCCTTACTACCTCTCTGGTGAATCATGAATGTCAAGCTATTGCTATAATAAATGAAATTAAAGAATTGGTTAAGGAGAAAAAGAACATAATAGATAGAATGGGTGAGCTCAGAGGGATAATCATCCCTAAGTTAGAGGCAATGCATGATGCCTTGACAGAGGTACAAAATACAATCCGGACCAGTGATCCAACAGACTTAAAGAGGGCAGAAGCATATGCGTTTTTGTTAAGTGGACACATCTCCATTTTGGATAGAATGAAGAGGAGTTGGGCCACATAAATCATCCAGTTGAAGACAACCTTTGCGGATATACTTAAGTATATGTAAGTATAACATATGATTTGTATATACTCATGCGGCCATATATAGAATAATTTTTGCAAAATTTTGGTATACGGATTCCACCCTTTGCCATTGATGTCAAAGGGGGAGTGAAGAGTAGTGAAAAATGTGGAATCCAGCGAAGGGGAACTCTGGTAAAATAGTGCAAGAGACAGAGCATCAGCAAAGGGGGAGTTACTACGACACTTAGCCATTTTTCACTAAGTGTTGCCATCAATGCCAAAGGGGGAGATTGTTGGCAAGAGACACTGTGTGGCTTCATAAGTGTTGTCATTGATGGCAACAAAGTCTATCCCACACATTCGCAATACATAATATGCATATACCGGAAGACAGATTGAAGATTGTTTTGGTCCGGTGAACAAGAACAGAGTATGTAACAAGGTCCGACAATCAGGTCCGGATCTCTCAGATAGTGTAACTCAGTAAGTTGCAGATTTGGACAAGTCAAGAGGAGTATCATGACTACTGTATTCCAGAGATTTAGCCTCCGGTGATAAAGCAAGAAAAAGATATGAGCATCTGAGTGTTGGGTTCTAGTCAGGCAGAGCAGATAGAAGAAGAATTGACCGACAGAGCATCAGACTTCAATCCGGGCGTGTAAAAGGTGCTGATCAAGCAATTTGTGATATTATACATTGTTGGCCGACATGATTTATGACTTCTATGCCTATGTTTTTGATGCGCATCACTAATCAAGCATGGATTCAGCCGACAGATCAATAACTTGCAAATATCTCAGGTGTTCTTGTTGCCGACTAAGTTGTTGGAAATCCTTGATGCGGATATATATACCTGATGGATTCAAGCCTGTAAGTGTGTGAAAGTGATAGTGAGTATGGTTAAGTGCGAAGAAAAGCAGAGACAAGTGCGAAGGCAGTAATTCAAGCTCGGAATGTGACAGGAAGTTATATTGAGCAGAGGAAGATTGAAATGTGCCACATCAGTAGACTGTACCTAACCGGAACTGAAATCCTGCATGCATAGATGCTGTTCATCAGTTCAAACACCTTGGTATCATCTGTAAGCATTTTGTAGACTGTAAGTCTCTTGTAGGCAGTGGGCCTTTTGTGAGCAGTGTGCTCGGGCAGTGAGCCCTAATTGGCAAGTGCCAAATTTGTACTCTTTATTCTTTTAACAGAGAATACAATCTTGGGTTAGTCACCCCGTGGTTTTTCCCTTAACAGGGTTTCCACGTAAAAAACCTTGTGTCATGTGTTAATTTCTTTTTCAGCTCTTATGATTGCCTTGCTTTGGTATAACATTAAATGATAAGTTAAGAAAAGAAAAGAAAAATAGAAAAGTTATAAGATAACTGATTCACCCCCCCCTCTCAATTTTTTTAAAGAAGTTTTATTATTTTTCCTTGACATGGTAATCGACCTAATGTTTTGTGCTGATAACCTACTTTTAGTAAAAATAGAAAGGAAAATATAAATAATAATTAAACTATTAAAATATATATATTTTTGAAAACTAAACTTATAGATCTACAAAAGGGTATTTTTATATTTTTAAAAAAATGTTATTTACACGAGTAGAAGTTGTTGAAATATCAAGTTTTTCAAATAATTTTATTTTTTTGGTAAATTGGCCTCATAGTGGTGCTACATATGCATTTAGCCAACAATTTTAGTTGAAAAAGTTGTGGACATATCTAACTTAGCTAGAATGAATCTTATAAGATCATATGTTTGACCAAAATTGATTTTTAGTTAGAAATACTTAAATTCACTTGTGCTGATAAGTCGGCTGAAAGTGTGACACAACTTTGTGCTTTTACCCGATTTCGAGATCAGTTACATTAAGGGCAAGGAAAACAGAGTAGCTGATGCATTGAGTCGACGAAAGCATATAACATCCATGGTGTTAATCAACACTGATTTTAGAACTCAGGTGATTCAGAAATTAAATGAAGATGAATATTACTTGCAAGTTCGAGAAGCTCTTCAGTCAAATCCACAGGAGCCTAAATATGAAGGTTTTCACATTGAAACAGATGGGCTTTTGAGATTTAAAGGTAGGATGTATATTCCAAAATCTTCTGAGTTAAGGAAAACAATATGGAAAGAAGTACACACCGCACCATATTCAGGACACCTAGGAGTAACCAAGATGATGGCCGACGTCAAACCGTTATATTTTTGGAAAGGAATGAAAAAGGACGCAGCAAGATTTATGGCAGGATGCTTCGAATGTCAGAAGGTCAAAGTAGAGCATTAGCATCTAGTAGGATTACTTCAGCCTCATAGCGTACCTGATTGGAAATGGCAAATTGTTAGTATGGATTTTGTACAAGGTTTATCTATGATTAGGAACAGGCATAATGCCATATTGGTGGTAGTGGACCAACTCACCAAAGTGGCACATTTCATACCAGGAAATTTGACAGATGGGGCACCAGTGATCGCACGAAAATTTGTACAGGAAATTTTTCGTCTCCATGGAATACCAGAAAAGATCATATCAGATAGAGATGCCAGGATGACATCTAGATTTTGGCAGACCTTGTTTTCAGTCTTGGGGACTCAATTAAATATTAGTACAACTTATCATCCCGAGACAGATGGTCAGACGGAAAGGGTAAATCAAATTTTAGATCTACTTAGAATGTATTGTATGGATCAACAATACAGGTGGGAGGAATATTTACCCTTGGTAGAAGTTGCTTATAACAACTCATATCAGTCAGCAATAAAAATGGCACCTTTTCAAGCACTGTATGGCAGGAAATGTAGAACCCCTATAAGTTGGAACAGGTGGGAAGACAGGATCATTCTAGGACTTGAAATGCTTCAAGAAATGGAAGAGCAGGTAAGAATAATCGGGCAGAGATTGAAAGAGGCCAATGATCGGCAAAAGAGTTATGCTAATGCAAAACGTATTCCCAGACAGTTTGTAGTGGGAGAAAAAAATCTTTTTCAGGTAAGACCATAGAAAAGCTCTATAAAATTTGGGAAAGCCTCTAAGTTAGCCCCAATATACGTGGGGCATTTTGAAGTTCTAGAAATTATCAATCCTGTGGCATACAGAATTGCTCTACCCTCGACTCTCGCCAGAATTCACAATGTATTTCATGTTTCCTATCTCAAGAAATATTTTGTAGACTTTGAACATATGATTGATTGGAAATCATTGCAGGTACGGGACCCTGGGTGATCACAATAGAGCCACTACGAGTACTCGAGATACGTAAGCTGCACTTACGTAATCGCGAGGTGGTACAATGTAAGGTCCAGTGGGACCAGTATTCAGAAGAGAATGCCACCTGGGAAGATTATGATGAGATTCATCAAAAGTTTCCTTATTTATTCCCAAACAATTAATACGTATATGAGACTATGTTGTTAAATTTTGATAAATAATCATCGAGGACGATGATTCTTAAGGGGAAGAATATGTTACATCCCCTTCTTCTGAACAATGAAACATTGGTTATGTTGTTAGTTGTGTATAACTGCTTTCATGTGAATATGAAATTTATTTGTTGGATAATGTGTATAATTATGTGAGAATGATTTTCTTTTATATGATAATTATATGGTTGGTTTACACAGGGAGTGAGATTCCAAGTATGCGTAATCCTTCTAAATGTCCGCTTAGGCGTAGAGTGTTAATCAGTTTGCAGTCTAAAATTTGCTCTATGCATTGAACGTCAGATTGTCCGCTTAAATATAGATTGTGGTAGAGTTGAAAAATGTGAAACTGAACTTATGCATAGCGTGTCAGATTGTTCGCTTAGCCTTTTGACGCACATTTACTTCACCTTCGCATTATGCAATGAATGCATAAGGCACCCAAATCTCCGCTCAAGCGCATATTTCCCTGAGTTTTGCAATTTGCATTTTCCGTTTCATCCATAAGGCATCCAAATGTCTGCCTCAAGTGGACTTTCATAGTCCCTTTGCAAATCTTTTTCTCCCATCTTATGCGCGACTCAATAAAAGGTCCGCTCAATGATTTTGACGCACATTCGATGAAGCTTTGTAAATTTAACTTTATGCACAGGCACTTAAAAAGTCCGTCCCGCACATTTAGCATGAATAGATTTACGTGCTGTAAAGTCTTCACATTATGCATAATGTATTGAGGAGTTTGTACATTATTCTTTGAGCATTGTGTATATTATGCAGTCGTTCAAAATGACCGCTTGGGTGCTTAACGAAAGTTTGTACGCATAGCGGGGGTATTTCAAATTATACAAGGCACATTCTCTGGCCCGCTCGATGATCTCTATCTCACATTATTCGCAAGTTTCAAATCATGCATAGCCAGTTCGGTAGATTTGCCTAAGCGGATATTCGGGGAGGTGTTTCAAATTTAGAATCATGCAAAGGATATCAAATGGCCCACCAAAGTGTATTCTTGCCTCCACTATGCAATCCGCATCTCCCATCTTATACGCGACGAGTAATAAAAGGTCCGCCCTTCATTCCGAAATTGCCTAATCGATATCTTTTGACAGTATGAAACATTCAAGAGGCCACTCAGGCGCACGTTTGGAGTTGAGTCATATGTGCTAAGTTTAGAGTCATATTTTAGAACGCAGAAAGATTGCTCAGGCGCATTAAACCCATATTTGAAATCGTCTGGTTTGTGCTAAACTTAGTACAACACATTAAAACGGGAGAGGGACCATCAAGCACGTGTCTGAGGGTCTGGCTGTTGATATCATGAGTCAAATCTGAAGGGTCCATGTACTAAGCCAACACTGCAGTTACTATCTTCAAATTTGTATGCATAGCAATTGATATGCCTTAAGTCCATTTTGAAAGAGAATCGTGCATTTTTTTATAGCATCATGCTTTAAGGCATACTAAGTCCACCGTAGCGAACACAATGAGTGATTTTGTAATCCATGGTTCAACATGTCTAAGGAAGATTTAAATCTTCGCTTAGGCGCCTTATTAATGAAGGCTTACAATTCACGAAGGCTCTCAAAAGTCTGTATCTAAAAAAAGTATTGCGTTTCCTGAATTTAGTATTGGGAACACTCGAGCATTTCCCCAGGCGTATATTTGAGCAAAACTTGCAACTCACATTCCTTAGCATTGTGTGCTGTCACAAAGGGTGTCTACCTGGATTTGAGTCTTTGAGACTTGTGGTTTATTCGACTATGCACAAAATCAACGCCAAATTACTGGATTGTTGCAACGCAAGAAGTTGCGAGTTAGAGTTGGTTTGCTGATCGGAGTTTGTTGGGAAAGTGGTCACGTTTATTTTTTCGTAAAAATTTGCATATTCGGCTTTTCTTGAAACAGAGCAAGGTAACTTAAAATTACATATTCGATTTATCCCGCATGCACTAGACAGTGTAATTTGTCCTATTTACTTGTCTATTAAGCATTATTCTACTATGCTAACGTCATGAAGTTTATGCAGGTGAACGATGAATGCGAGGGAAAGACAGGCGATGATGAGGAGCGATATGAAGGGCACGTGGCCGGAAACGAAGATTACATCAAAATGGCGAAATCTTGGCGACACCAATCTGGGGAGAACCAACATGGAGGAGATTCGACAAAACTTGTACAAACCCAATCCTTCAGACTTATCAAGCAAATGTTGAAAAATGGGATTGTGTAGGCTGCCTGTTTTCCGCCTGCGATGCTGAGTCCGGAGTTGATGATAGAGTGCGCTGAGCACTATAATCTTGCAAAAAGGTGTGTATTGTGGCAGGTGATGGGAAGGTACTGGCTTATCTGAGGAAAGAAGCAATCGCAGAGGCTTTCGACATTCCCTCGCATAAAACCACTACATTTTGTATCAAGGAGTCTGCTTTGCAACTTTATCTAGCTGGACCCGAAAAATGCATGGAAGAAATAAACAACAGATGTTGGTACAGCCGAGGCCACGTGAGCAAAGTGCCTAAGAAGCTTCACAAATTTGATTTTCATCAGGAGATCGGTTATATGATTATTTTTCTGAGTCGCATTATGGGCTGCCCACAATCGGCAAATTTCTAATCCTGGATGTTCTTTTTCATCGAGGAGATTATAAGTGGAAAGAGGATGATTGATTGGGCTGAAATGATCAGCAGCAATATCGATGATCAGATCAAGAATTTGCAAGAGACCAAAACATTTTATACGAGCTCAAATGTTATATATATGCTTTCCAGGAACGAGAGATACCTAGGACTGAATTGCAAAGGGAGAGTTGGAAACGGAGATGGGCAGTTCAAAGTTTGACTGCTATCCTCAGTTGCACTTATAGGCTATATCTCATTATAGGAGGTTTAATGATGCCTTCTCCATGTATATTGTCAGATTATTGCAAGGCAACACATGTAGGAGATTGTCAAAGTTAGCTATGAACTTTGTGGAAAGTACGGAAAGTGGTTTATTCAATTTCCTAGGTTCACATACCTCCGTGTTGAAGGATATTCATCATTGCCCTACCGGTTGCCAAGATATCCTACATACAGAATGGTGTTGTTAGAAGTGACAAGACAGCTGGTAGCCTTCGACAAAATTCAAAGGAAGAGAAAGAAAACTACGACTAAGTTTCCAATTAGCATTGGGAGGCTGGAAACTTGTTTGTCATTGCAGGCAGTTGAAAATTCAGAGATAGAACTGCAAGCTTATAATTTAGTGCGCCATAATGATGCACGCAGCAATTTTGATCCATTCAATGCAGTCAGGCAGAAATTTGGAAGTAAATATGAGCATATACCATAGCTTGAGGATCACTGGGAGGATGCACGCGATGACATGGAAATAAGGAAGAAAAGTTGCTACAGATTGTCTTTGGACTTGGTTAGAGCGACAAGGGTAATTAACATTCCAGATCAGATTGAGGAGAATCACAGAAGGCTCTCACCGAGTTCATATGATCAAGAGAAGAACAAACCTTTCGCCATCATTTGGTCAGAGCAGGAGGTCACGCGTGATGATGATTTGATGGTACCAATTGTGACACATACAAGAAAATATGTGGACTTCCAAATTCGAAGGCTTCAAGAAAGGAATGTTCAGCTCACGTACAATTTAATGGGAGAAGTTAGTGTGCATCAGTCCAGGGATGCTTCAAGTAGTGAGTCAAGCAGTGATTCTAGTGATTCAGAAAGTGTAAGTGCTGATTCACGAGAGGATATTCAGCCAAGTAAGAAGATGAAAAGCAATGATCAAAAGGCAGCCAACACTTCTTCAAGGCAAGAAGACAATGGTATAATAGATATTGAGGGAGATGAAGCAGGGCTTGATGAACAGGTGGCCTTGAATGTACAAGCTGGGAATGATAAACATGAATCTTTGGAATCCAATAGGCAAGGGAATCGGATTGATGAAGTCCTGTCAAATCCACCGAAGGAGCAAAATCAAGTCCTGATTGAGATTGATGCAAAATATCAAAATGATAGGGAGTTGTATGAGTTTGATGAAGTAGCCCTTCCTACTTTTGAAGAGAAGAGAATTCAAGAGGAAAATCAAGAGGATTTGTCTGACTTACCGGAGTGGCTAAGGGAGAGAGTCAAAGAAAAATCCGTTGTTGAGAGAGCCCATCTTAAGCTTTGGAGGATTTGCTAAGTAGAGCTAAGAAAGACAAAGGAAAGCAAAAGGTTACTAAATTTTCAAAGATTATGAGAGACAGCTTGGGGTCGAGACAAGTACATGTTGCTGTCCCAAGAATCAATGTAGAGGCAGGTGATGGTGTTCCAGGAGGCTATGACATTAGTACTGTTGATTTGGGTCCAACCATGGTGGAACAGGAAGTGGAAGAATTAGAAGATTCAGTTTCAGCCATCAAAGAAAGATTGAAGAAGGAACGGGAAAAGAGGATCCAGTTGGAAAAAGATAATCTAGCATTTCAGCATTATATCCAACAATTGATGATGCCGGTGAACCAAGCAGAAGGGATACCTACAACACCTGCCTTGCTTTCGTAGGAATCCATTGCACATCTAGAAGGAATGAGATCTTCATCTCAGGCATTGGAAGAGTGGACAGCAAGCTTCAGGATCAAAGTTGATGGATTTATTGATGAAATTGTGAAGTTGTATAAGGAGGCATCTTCTCTTTTGGATAGGGTTCAGGCTGTTCTGGTGTCTTGTGCGGAATTCAGAGTTGTGAGGGAAGAAGTGATGCCTCAGTTGAAAATATTGATATATACTCCGAATGCTATCTTAATGGATGAAGAAGTGATTGAACAGGGTTCCTCATATAATTTCTCTTCTTGGTACTGTACTCTGAACATAAAGGAGCAGATTCTTGGGAAGATTGAGAGTGAAGGTCTCCGAACAAAGGAAGCACTTCGAGAAATTCAAGGCAAAATACTTGTTTCAATAAACAAGATAGTTGACCCAAATGAAGAAATTGATGAGTATCTGCTAAAAGATAAAATGCATACAAGGTATTTTGAGCATACATAGGCTGCTTCGAAGGAGCTTCTGGATGATGTTTGCATACTTTCCACTTTCATGGGCATGTTTCAGGCATCCATGGCTGGATGGGAGATGGCACTTGTCAAAAGCACGTAGGAGTTGCAAATCGTGGAATGCACCATTCAAACACTGCCAAGTGTCCCTATGGAGGAGGTTACACATGTCATATCTAGATTTGTGGAATTTGTCACAAAAAAAGAATGTCATAAAGGAGGGTACTCCACTTAGTGGGTGCATCATAAATGCAGTGCCGAATATTAGTAAATTTTGTAACCACTTGCCTGTGTGGCGCAATAAGGGCCCTTGATTCCTTGATTCAATCTTGGCCATTCATTGTATTTTGAGGGCTATATAAGCCTCATTTTGTTCTCATTTGAAGGGGGGATGCTCTGAAAAATTGTTGCCAAAGACTTTGCTGAGATAAATGCAAATTCATTGTTGAATTCTCCATGGTGATTTTGTGTTGTGTCAAATGGATGCATGGTTTCTAGGTGTTCACTCATAGAATAAGACTAGTTTAGTTTGTTTTGAGCAATTTCGTTTTATGTTCTTGGAAGTTGTTACTGCTAATTCACGTTTGGAGTCTTCATAGTTCATACCATTTATAATTTGTCGATGGCAAGTTGTAGTGCATGGTTAGTCTTAACCTTATTTGTGCTTAACTTCAATTACTTTATGATCATTTACCTTCATGTTTGTGGGGATTTATGTGCATAAGTAATCTGAAAATCTTATTTTTTTCCCTTAGAAGATTGCATCACCTTTGTTTAGTTGTTACCTTATGGTGAAGCAAAGTGTGGTTGAGATTCCAGTGGATTAGTGGTAATTGCTTGCATTTTGGATTAAAGTTCTCTAAACCCATTTCTTTTGCATTTTCTTAAAAATCTCGTTAGGATTAGATTCAAGAATTTTCACTGCCGTATCTTAAGTCAACATATTGTTAGACCTTTCAAAGAAGCTGTGTTGCCTATTATCCAAGAGAAACAAGTTTCCTATTGTTGAACATTTGTGTAAGTCCCTTTGTGTTAAACAAGAAGTCACATCTTACTAGTAAGCTATCCCAAATCGTGAAATCGAAAAGAACTAATGGAGAACCTTGGAGTCTACTCATTTGATCACTTGGCTTAACATTTGAGGGATTTTGTTCAAGAGAGGATAGAGTACATAGGTATTTTATTCTGCGTTGTATGTGCAAGGAAAACACATTAACACGTATATTTCGTATGCTTCATACTTTGTGTATCAAGCGTATGCTATATGTTTCAAGTATTATGTGCGTATACTTGTGTACACTATGTTCGTGCTTCATGCTTCGTATACGCTGTGTATTGTGTGCTTTGTGTATGACATGTACGATATTTGTGTGTGTATACTTCATACGCTTATATTTCGTGTATCACGGGTAATCATGTATGGTTCATGCCTCGCATGTATTTAGGGGTATACTTCATGTCTTGCATATCACATATGCATCATTACGTATATCTATGTATGTGTGTTAAGATTACTTTGAGGTAGAAAAAGGGGGAATAGCATTTCATCTAAGAAAGATATCCAAACATCATTAAAGAATTCAATCGAAACTTAGGACCCCTATGGTATCATATCTACCTAGGAAGGTCAATCTCTTAAAATCCAAAACAAAAATTTTGAGGGGACATAATGAAGACAACTAGGAACCCACAAATGGGGAGAAAGATCTTAAAAAAATATATAATTAAAAAAAAAATAAAAATAAAAAAGAGGAAATTTATAATAAGATATATTCATGTAACTTAAACAAGATCAAATCTACTCATTGAAACAAAGACGAGACAATCCAGCCCATATCATATGATCTACCTTGTAACTTATAACATTGATCTAATGAACTTTGTCTTATTTTTCTACATGTAACTTATAACATTGATCTAATGAACTAGGGTAGATCATTTTATCCAAGGGTCATCTTCTTTTAAGAGTAATCCCTCATTCATGATTAAAGATCAAGGATATCAGTATTAGGTTCATAAGTACCTTCGATAAAATTAATACACATCAAGTTATACCAAATTTGTTACGTAAGGATCATTTTCATTTACCAAAACCTGAATTAATAGATATTGTGTAAATAAAACAAATACCTTCCTAAAATATGAAGAAACAAATTTAGTACCAAAACATAGAGATATGTAAAGAGGAGGATAAAATCCCAATGAAATTGAAAGATAGGACAGAATTGAATATTAGAGTAAACTATAGAAATAAGTCCTATTATTTGCTAGGGAATGACTAACCATTTATAAAGGTATAACAAATGTTTGACTAGGATAAGTGATTCAAAGCCATATAAACTCCTCATAAGAAATCAGCTTATCACAAACCTTGTTTGAATACTTACACAAATTCTTTCCCTATGGCATCATAGAATCAATTGTTCCTCAAAACATGGTTATCTTTTCCTATCATCATTGAATTTGAACATGACTCTTCTTTTGGGGTCAATAGCTTATCGAAGGGTAAAAATACACAATGACCAGTACAAGATTTAATTTCGAGATCAAAAAATCGAGATAAGTAACATACATCATTAGTTACTAATGCTCGTTGTTGAGAAATACAATCACATGAACCAAAAGAATATCTGTCATTCAAGGAACTTCATTAACCTTATGATCTTAAAGAACAATGAGGACAGTAGAACTAAGGAAAGTATACTAACAACAATCCCTCAAGGGAATTGGATGGGACTCTTAAAGGTTTTTTATAATTGCTTGGGGACAAGCAATCTTAGATGGGGTGGACTGTGATGTCCCGGTATTAAGGCATTGTTTAAATTAAAGATTTAAACACCATAATAAAGGATGGCGAAGTTGCTTTTATGAAATGCAACATATATATACTATTTAATAAATAATATTAAATATATTAACAAATATAAATAGTATTCATAAGATATTATTACAAAGATATTATCTTAATAAGATATATATATTAATAAAATATTATAATAATGCCTAAATAGGCAGCGGTGATCATCAAGCATTATGAAAAAGGGCAATATTTATAAATTAAATGTATAAAGCAAATTAGTGGCCGACCACTACTTGGTAACAGCTGACTCCCTTGAAAACATACACCAAGAGTTATAATAAAAGGTGTGATTCAAAGAAAATAAGGAATGCAAATTAGCATGCGTGATCCCTTAACATGCATCATCTATGCAGCTGTTAGTATATTAAGGCAGCGATTGGCATATGAATAGTTAAGATTGTTATATGTCTTAAGAACAACGCTTGGTTGAGGGAAGTTAAAATGTAACTATTAATAGATGCAACTCACAGCAGCAATTAAGAACCAAAATATAAGACAGCGATCATTATAGTTTTACAAACTAATTCAAAGGATAGCAATTAGAGGGATAGCTATTAGTTTTGAAAAGTTGCGTATGGTTGAAGAGTGGTATCCTTGTGAGGAGATATGTCTCTTTAGAATGAAAGGATATAAAAGGAAGATGTGAAGATTGATGGTAAGGATATCAACACACATACAGATTTAAAAGAGTATTTATCTCTGATTTGAGGACAGAACTCGGCAATATATATGTGGAGGAATAAGGAGGGTCTGAGAAAATATCAATTGAAGAAGATTGGCTGAGAAATATAAATATACAATACAGGAACAAGAGACAGCAGACTCATTATATTAATAAGTCAAATTATAAGGAGTAATATTTCCTCAAGTTAAAGGGCAGACTTCTGATCTGCAGAGAAACATATTTATACTAGTCTTCTAGACTGCGGGGGTATCAAAAGATATATGACTGAAATACTCTTTAACAGGTCAGCTTTGAATCCATATAAATATTTTATTGTTATCTTTAATAGTTCACCCATCATAGGAGGGAAATGACAAACAGGCCATAGGCAAGCAGTCCTGCCATAACCCCCTAAGGCTTGTTTGGGGGCAAGTCTGATCTGCACCCCTGCCATACCCGTAAGGGCCTGTATGGAGGCTTTGTATGACAGCTTGATCCTGCCAAACCCCCATAGGGCCTGTATGGAGGAACCGAACATGCGACCTGCCATGCCCCCCGTAAGGGCCTGCATGGAGGTATCATGTGCCAATGAATGTCTTGTCATCCCCACTATATTGGAGTTGAGTGAATGAATTTAATTACATGATAATTCCGAAAGCCTAACCCTAAACTTGTGGTATTTGAATTTTTAGGGTAAAATTAGTATTGTTCTAATGGGGGACATTACATGAGTGAATAATCTGAAAACTGAAATATGGTATTTAAGATGATTTAACTTGTCTTTTGAAAGTAGCCCCTTGTAATGGAAAGAAATTCACAATCCCTGAGCTAATGCAATGACCACTTACCAATGGTAACTGAGCCTTGGAGGGAATTCGACCCCTTTTCAAGAGGAATGAACTGTTCCACAGGTTGGTGTGCCTTTGCACAAAACACGCATCGACATTTCTCCCTTTGTTTCTACTTTGATTGTGTACATCTTCATGAATGACAACTTTTTACCGATTAACATTTACATGATTATTAAGTTGTATATTGTGTTGCACTGACACTAATTTTACTGTGTATGCTGTTGAGTATCCTGGCTATCAATGTAGTCATCACATTTTTGCTGTTGCTTCATGCTGCTTGGAAAGATTGATTGAAAGAGGTCTTCTGATGCCCATGTCTTTTTCTTTCCAACAGAAAATAGTTCATTGTCAAATCCTTGATGCTTTGCATTTTTAATAGTAAATAATGTCGAAGAGGTACAGAATTGATGTTTTCATTGCTCAGATGACTTTAGCTCATTTCTCTCTTATCTTGTAGGGCAATGTCTTTCTGACCTTTTGGCACTTTCAACTTGATCAAAGAATTCCAGCTTTCCTCTTGCCTGCTGCACTTTTCTTTGGTCTCCCTTTTCTCTTTGAAGGAGAAATTAGGGATACATCAATTGAATCCTTGTCTACCGTATTCTCTTTATCTTGTATGTAAATATTTACTATATATTTAAATTGAGGGTGATTGTTCTTTCTTCTTAGAATCTCTGCTAACAATTGGAATCTTGCTTCCTGTCAAACAAACTACTTTTTCTGCTTCAACTATCTAGAACTTTCCTAGATGTCTTTGTGCTGGTGGACTTAAGTGGCATTGAAAATACTTGCACCTCATCCTCTTCAAAACAAACAGGACAAGTTACATGAAATTCTTCTACAGATCCACTTTTGTGTGTTCTCTTAAGAAATGTGTACTTGTTTATCTCCTCAACCACAAACTAACATTCTTCCATTGAGTCAATTGTTTCTTTTGTCTTTCATTTAGGTGGGCAAGAATGCTATTGTTTGAATTTTGAAACTTTGAAGCCCTTTTGGACTGTTTAACATGATCATTTTTAACATATAAATCCTATATCTTAAGTTGTAATTCCATTAACCATCTGTTTCCAATGTCAACGCTGATTCCATTTCCATTTTTGGAATTTTATCATTTGTTTTCTTCCAGCTTCCTTGGTTCCCAATTCTATGTAGCAAAAATTATGAAACTCAAGGAGATGTGACTCATCTATATGGTTTGATATTTGAGTTTCATTTCGTGCTTTTATTGCATCAAGAGATTTCTAGTTTTTTAAAATTTTACTAGCCTGATCTCTATTACTCATTTTCATGTCAAGGACAACTTTAGTCTTTCCTGACTTCTCCAATTACCTTAGATCCCACTGCGTCCCTGACTGAATGTGCGGTTTGTAGTCTTAAGATCCCCCCCGTACTATCTCAGCTCCAGGCAACTGAAAGAAAGTAACTAGTTGAACCATACAAGCTAAATGTTTTGAACATATTATGTTAGTGACAATTCACAATATTCTGATGTAAAAAGAATTTCACTTTGTGTATCATTTTAAATTGAAGTACACTCCAAAAAACATTTAAATTTTACTTCAAAGCACACTTCAAAGCCTTATGTGTGACATAGTTCATGATGTGACCAAAAGTGCAAAGAGATTGTGTTTCTGACTAATCTAGAGATCTGACGATTTTTGAAGATTTTGTAGCTTGTATTTTGTTTCTTGAAAAATTAAAGTAACAACTAAACAGAAAATTAGTGCCAAATAAACATTAGTCCAATGATGAATGATGACCTGGTGTATTGGTAACATTAGTGCTGACAAGCAACAGGTAACATGCATGTTAGTTGTCATTTGCTTGTCTCGTAGCAACTTGGTTATGGAGTGTTACATTCTAATTTTATGCAAATGGATATCAAAACAAAAATAGAAAAAAAAAATGTTGTCACAGGGCTGATCATAGATTGCAGGGAACAGCTGTTACAGACCACAAATCAGCTCTGGAAAAAGTTATGGGGTTGCTTCAGATGCAGAAAGAACAAGCAGGCAGACTTTATGGTGTGGGACATAGGGTTGTCCATGGAGGAGAGCACCTAACTCGTCCGATGGTCATTACTGAAGAAGTTAAGAAGACTATTGAGCAAGCATCCCCCTTGGCTCCGCTGCACACCCCTCCAAATCTTGAGGTGTGCACTTTGGTTTTTGTCCTGAGTTTATCAACTGGTGGGCTGTGCTATTAGCCCACCCGTACTTCTGGCACACATGCTTCTGTGGACTGTTAAAATAATGCAATTTTACAGGCTATGCAATTGAATTTGGGATGTCTATGCAGGGCATCCGAGTAGCAGAAGAGTTGTTCCAGTGTCCTCAAGTTGCTGTGTTTGATACTGGCTTCCATTCATCAATCCCTCCTTATGCATACATCTATGCCATTCCTTATACTTTCTATGAGGAGCTTGGCTTAAGACGTTATGGATTTCATGGAACAAGCTACCATTTCCTCTTAGATCGAGCAGCAAGATATCTGGGGCAGGCAAAAGAAAATATCAATGCAATTGCATTTCATCTTGGTGCTGGAGCTAGCATAGCAGCAATCAAGAATGGGAAATGCATAGATACAACCATGGGTGTAACCCCATTAGAAGGGCTTGTTATGGCAACACGGTGCGGTGACATTGATCCTGCTATTTGTCAGATATTGGCTTCTCAAAAAAAATTGAATGCCCATCAAATTGATTATGTATTGAATAATGAAAGTGGATTGCATGGCATTTGTGGTGACAAGGACATGAGGAATGTCTTGGAAGCATTCAATGCAGGTAGTCAGAAGCATAAACTTGCGGTTGAAGTTTATATTCACAGAATTCGGAAGTACCTTGGAGCATATTTTTTTCATCTTGAAGGAAATGTCAATGCATTGATATTTAGTGGAGGAGTTGGTGAAAATTCTGCCAAAATTCGAGAAATGATTTGTGCTCGCCTCAGTGCATTTGGTATTGAGATAGATGATGCTGAGAACTATGAAAATAAAACGCACACAAGGGAAATCCACAAGGTTGAATCAAAGGTCAAGGTATTAGTAATCCCTACTGACGAAGAACTTTGCATTGCAGAGCAAACATTTTGTGTGTTAGAGGAACAGGAAATTCTAGAATGAGTCAATTTCTCGATAAAAACATTTTGTGCTGTCGATTTTCAACAGCCTTACCCCAAAAAAACTCACATACATACATATTTTGTCTGCATAAGATTGGCAAGTTGATTTTACTTAGAAAAATGTGTGATATATATATTTCAGGCTTTATTTACTTCTCTGCACCAAATGACTTCACTTGAAATGAAATGTTTTGAATTTGAGATAATTGCCTTTTCAGTCACAAGGGTGCTATTTGAGGGCTTCTTTCTTTTACATAGATAATTTACAACTTTTGTAGTGAACTAAATATAAATTGAAGGCTCCTTTCACCCTTTTAGCCATTTTGATGTAAAGAATCAAATAATAGAAGAGTTATCCCAAATCCCTCTTTGACAAGACACAAGGGCATTAGAAAATATCTGATCTAAAAACTTTTAATTTTGCTGTGTTGGCCAGATAGATTTTTTAATTGGAATTGGTATAATTGTAAGCGCAAAAGCTTGGAATTATGTTACTTCTAAACAAATATTGCATCACATATTATGCTAAACAAGAGTCCTTTGAAGGACTTTCAATTTGTGGAGCATTCTCTGAACTGCAAAGACATTTTAGTGGAAATTTCAACATAACGGATGAATTTGAACTCCAAATTTCACTTCTTGACTTGTATAAGTCTTACTGGAAAAGACAAGCATTTAGCTGGTTTGATGTTTTAAATGGGACTCAAACATAATGTTGGTGACAATTAAGTTGTATTTCGGGTGTTGGAAGTTGCATTGAACCACATTTGTCCATCAATGTATGATCTTTACATATCTATGCTTCTTCGACCTTCCTGCTTGTGTTCTACCTGTCATATGTATAGCATTGATCTCCTATATCCTCTCTGATTAATATTCCCAACGTCCTATGTTAAGAATCTGGACGAACTCCCAAAGACACAAACCTCCAGATGACAATGAGGTTATAATGAGCCCAAGAGAATGAAAGTGTAGAAGTAAAAGTGAACATGAGATTTATATATGCGTACAGAAAATAATAAAGGATATTGGAAATAATATCCATGCACAGAAAGGTAAGTCTGAATGATATAAAGAGAGTATGACCATGCAAATAAAGGATAACTTTGGATGATCTAAAGATAGAATGTCATGCAATGAAGGATATATGAATATATCATTTGTTCTAGCTTTGGTTGGTTGCATTGTTAAGAGATAGGTTTAATATATTTTAGAGAAACATGACAAATAAAGCCACATGAAGGTTGTAGATAGATTTGTTGTAGGATTTTTTAGATTGCTTACTGATTAAGCAAAGCTTGGTTATTTTTAAATTGTTTCGTTGGGACAAATTAAAAAAAGTTTGTCTTCAAAAAAAAAAAATGGCAAAGGCATGAATATTTGGACTAAAATTGTACAAATTTGTACACAAGGGAAGATCTATTTTTTCCTTATAGACGTGGCAAGGTATATTTATATAAATACATGAATATTTGGACTAAACTCTTACAGATTTACATGTAGTAGAAGATTGGTGGTCTTCACATGTGGGAGTGGCTCATCTTGAATAACAAAACACAGTGGCTGATTTTTAGAGACAATAAATGATAAAATTCCAAAATAGATATGGCACATTGTGTGAATGGAAGGTGATTGATAACATGAATGGATGGCCCTTGGAGTATAGAGAAGGGCACGTGAATGAAAGGGATGATACAACAATAGAGCAATGATTCACGAGGGTGGAATTGGACATGGAGATAGGGTGGGCCTAGGGCATGCAAAATGCAATATAGAAAATGAAAAAGAGAATGACAACAAGCGGAGGACAGATATGGAAGCAATATCAACAATGGTGGGAGAATAATTGGGAGGCGTAGGAGCACACATGAATGAAGCAAGGATGGTGGTAGTTAAGAAGTTGTAGCAGCGTGTACCAAGTTTGGAGAAAGAAGGTGGGATTGCAAATGAGTAGTGGCAGGGCTGGTGGAAAATATAATAGAGGGGCAACAATGGATGAATTGTAAGCACATGGCTGAAATAAATATGGGACAAGCAGAGAGATGATCGAGACAATGGGAGATTCGATCAGAAAACCTATATCATGACATGTTCAATCACAAGACACTAACCTTTAATTTAATTTATACATATACAAAAATATCCTCCTTGTATATTGTTGACTTATTTTTTAGCCTTCCAGACTTAAATAGTCTTTGGTTGTCTTTGGAGGCATCTGTTCGTCAAAAGTTCCATGCGCATGCCTCTATTTGCCTTTGCTTTACCTTGGCCTACTTTGACCTATTATTGATAACTGATTTGAGACATCCTAAAGGGTTTCTGATTGTCAAGACGCAAGTAGAAATCTATAAAAATCTAAGTTTGAGAGGTTTTTGGGATTTTCCTTAAGTTTTATGCCTTTGTCGGCTTTTCGGAGTTTTGGGGTTCCCCAGCTTGCATGCCATCCTTATTGATCCTCGATCCTTGACTTGGTTCCTTGTTATTTGCCTGAGTGTTTTGAGATCGCGGTGTTGGGCGTTCTTGGTTCGCTTTGTTTATTTTGGTTCGATCTTCGATGTTTCAAAATTGTTAAGCCTTTTGGGGGCGCGACGTCGTGCGTTCTCATTTCACCTTTCTTTTTGGGCATGCGTTTTGAGGCCCACCCAATCTCCGATACTTTAAAACTACTAAGTCTTTTGGGACCGCAACGTCGAGCGTTCTTTGTTCTCTTTACCATTTTGGCATGTGTTTTGTGGTAGCCTCGATCCTCGATCCTCGACATTACATATTTGCCTAAGTCTTTTGAGATCGCAGAGTTGGGGAGGTGTTGGTTTCCGTTCAAATGTGGAAGGATGTTCGATGGAGGTCGGATTGCTGAAGCTCGATAAGTTTGCTTTGCCTTTGTATTTCTTCGGACTTCGGAGATCGGGGAGTTTATTGCTTTTGTTCAAATGTGGAAGGATGTTTGGTGATGCCCCGATTGCCGAAGCTTGATAATTTGGTCTTCTCGATTGGTGCGCCCTTTGTGTTTGTCGGAGTTGTGGAGAGTCCGATTCTCCCGATTATGAAGAAGAGTATTTGGCAAAGGCCCGATTTGTTAGGGCTCGATGAATTTGCCCTCCTGGTGAATTGGCATTTCAATACACGACGAGACACTTCAACAACTCTCTGGTCCGCCATTAATGATTATTTCAGAGCCTGATAGCATGGTGGGGGAACTCCAGCTACCATTTATGCTTGCGCATCATCCAGGCCATTCATTTTGGGTAGGAAGGTTACAGATGCAAAGGATCTTTTAATGTAGAGATTGTTGAGGTAGGCGTTTCCCACCTAGGCATAGCTCTGAGTTTCAAACGCTGAAGGTATTCGGCAAGTGGAGTAGGTGATTTGCGCCCAAGTGTAGCATTTGAAAATGGAATTGCTATATATACACGCTTGATATAGGTATTCGTGGTTGGTCATTGAGCCAATTTGAGACAGAGGAAGAATTGACATATGTAATGTCCCCTACTGGGACTAAACTCAATTTTCCCTAGGATTCCTAATTGAGGTATGGATGATGTTGGTGAATGTAAATCTTCAACTTAATGTCTTGATTTAGAGCCTGCAACCATGTTAGTTATCAACAGATAAATAAACATAATCCAACGATGTTACATATAGAATTCTAATCATTGTTATAATATTCAAAATGTACATATGGGATTCCTTTTAAGGTTCTATCCGAACAACCCATTGTCATTGTGGAGCACCACATGGGAGATCATACAAGGCGCCTCGAGCTGTTCCATCCAGCCCAGGAGCACGGAATGACAACCGTCATTCAGCCTCCCAGCCCCACTTGGGGTGTCTCTACCGGAATGGCTTCCTAGCTACTTGCATTACTCATATGCACTATCTCCCCTCCAAAATGGAATGGTCAATTGGATGAGAACTTTAAGGGAGTCGTTATATTGATTCTATTGTGCATAGGCAAAATTATAGCAAGAATAACAATATATAGAAATATATATAACAATAGCAATGCGTTATCTATGTAACATACTACTTCCTATCAAATGGAAGATATATATCAATTCAGTCAATTAGAACTCCATGCATTATACTTCATACCAAAATGTTGACCAGTATATTAACTGCTATCCAATTTATTAATAGTGAGATTGCAAATCTCCTGTTTGATCGCTGCTTATTCCCTTCACAGATTTATCTCTGCCAAGTTATATATTTCCTTTCCTCTTTTTAAATCTACTCTTCTCAAAAATAATTCATTCTATATCCCTCCTTTTTTACTCCTGCCTTCTTTCACATTTTATACCATTTCAATGGTGGCATCCATTATGAATCGTTGTCTTTTTCAAATGAACACAAACCTTCATAAACTCACACCTCTTTGTTAATACTTTATGAATTGTTGCCATTACAATTGATCGCTGCCTTGTCAATTAGATTGCTCCCTTATTAACGTTGCCTTTAACAAATACTAACTGCTGTCCTTAACAAAACATATCTCAAAACAAATCGCACTCCATATGCAATTTCTTGCTTTCTATTACAAATCACTGTAGTCTTTTCTTAATCGCTGCCTTTTCTAAATATCAATCGCTGCATATTATGAACATTAATCTCTTATCATCTTTTGTCTTATACATAAGTCATTGGATTTCAATGTATTAGCAACCGCTCCATGTATCATTTAAATATGATACTTTATCTTCAAATCACATCTCATTATCTTTATTAATCACCCATACTTTATCATTACCAAATCGTTCTCCTTAGTATTAATAAGTTGCTTCTTTTCATTAATATGGAGCATTGCCTTCTAGATATGTCGGCCACTCTAATATATCTTATGTAGTCGATCTTCATAACAACAATTTTTTTAATTATATTCTATTGTGCCATCTTTATTGTCTTGTAAATAATCATGAAGTCGGCCAGGGTTAATGTAACATACACCCCTGGTATATGTTTGTTCTGAATGTGTTTTTGTGTTTATTCTGATGGTTTCTAGTTTAGGGTTTCAATGCATGTTTTTGCATGTGTGTTTTTGCAACATTGGAATAGAAAATGTAACATAAATGGAAAACCCAGAAAATCTAGAATAGATATCAACAAAATAACACCAACCCAGATTGTATTTAACAAAAATATGAATTATGAGTATATACCCATATCATAGTTTACAACTTCGTCCGGATGCTGTAGCCAGACCAGCAACAAAGCCACAATGAAATGCTCACAACTCCGTGAAATGAAAATATATGGCAATGCTAGTACAAGGGACTGATCTGCAATCACTAGGCGTCCAAGATAGGACAGAGAGGAGCCACCAAATTGTTGATTTTTCACTCCTTGCAATCCCACGACCATGCTGTAGGTGTACGACCTCCTTGGGAAACTTATATCAGCTCGCAACCACTGCAAATCTCCGTGAAATGGTGCTGTTTGGGTCTGCACTATATACCTTAGCCTAGGCGACCAGAATGAAGTGAAAAGAGCCCACAAAAATCACCAAAACTTCCTCCTAACAGTAGTACGGCTGGTTGGTACAGGTATGACCAGCAAGTAGATGGTCGGCCAACAAATACAAATAATCTCAACCACAAAACTGCCTCCCAAACTATCAAATCTGCTCATCAATATCTCATTCACCGCCACAAATCATAAACTCCGAGTAGATAGTCATTTCATGCTCGAATCAATTCCAAAATGTGTTTCTTGGATGCACAAATGAATCCTCTGAATGAAGACTCCAATAACCTCCCCTGATATGATCTTCCACGCACGAGGAAAGGGATCAATGAAGGGGTTTTCGTCCCAACACTGTCACAAATCAAACCCTAGAGCTAAGCTCCAAAAGCCAAAACACAAGTATCTCACAAAGAGCAAAATCCAATATTCTCGCATAAAGCAAAATGAGCCTTCTTTTCCCCTTTTTACTCCTCCAAACCCCAATGCCCAAGAGAGGGAATTTTTAATTTATTTTTATTTAAAAACAACCCCTTGTCTCTCCATGAGGGGCGCCCACCTCCTAGTCACCTCACTTTTAAGTTATAACTTAACTTTATAAAGTAATATTACCTTATAACTTAAAGTGACTTAATATCTCATATAGTATAAGTTAAATATTTAATTTAACTTATATATCGACTTATATCACCTTGGCCCCTGAAATTTCATGAATCCCAGTGCTATGACCATCCATGCCGCCCTGCCAAAAATAGCAATTGCTCGGCTCTTGACTTACTATAAATAGTAAGTCCTTGAAAAGACTTCCTAAACACTTCCATTAGCCTACGGAAGTCCAATTATAGGCTAATCCTGGTCCACTGGTACAATGAGCTAAGTGGGGGACATTACAGTCCGCCCTTCCCAAGATTGCTTGTCCTCAAGTAACCTCAACTCTGGATGATGCAATATCTACTCACCTTCCCACATGGCATCCTCCACTGGTAAATTCTTCCACTTGACCAAGTACTCCCTGATAACCCGTTTCCTCAAGTGTCTCTCTCGGGTGTCAATGATAGCCTCAGGTACTAGGATCAACTTCCCCTGAACATTTGGCAACCCTGTGATGAAGTCCATGGAGATACATTCCCATTTCTGATTGGGAATATGCAAGGGCTGTAATAAACTTGCTAGATAAGTATGCTCATGCTTATTCTACTGGCAAATAGGACACTCACGAACATACTTCTGCACTTCCTCCTTTAGTCCTTTCCATGTGAACCTTTCCCGAATCTGTTTATATGTCTTGAAGAATCTAGGATGGCTAGCCATTGGTGTATCATGGAAAGTTTTTATTACCTTATGCTTAAACTATGAATTAGGCACCAAGAATATTCTGTATTTGTATATAATCAAGGCATTCACCATAGAATATCTCTCATCACTATTAGTGCCCTCAATGACTCCTACTGCCCAAGAGTCCTTAGCATACTCTGCTATAATCATCTCTCCAATTAGCAGAGATCTCCCCAACTAAGCACAAGTGAGGTCACGTGATAAGGCATTTGCACCTATGTTCCTCTTGCCCTTGACATATTCGATGTCAAAATCATATTCCTGCAACCTGCTCACCCACTTTTGCTGTCTGTCATTCAGATCTTTCTGGTTCATAAAGTATTTGATGCTATTATGAGCTGTTTTGATTATCAATTTGCCTCCAACCAGATAAGGCCTGAACTTGGCCAATGCATGCATTATGGCCAACATCTCTCGGTCATACACCGAGTAACTCCTCTCAACACCCCGAAGTTTCCTTCTCTCAAATGCTATCGGGTGCTTCTCCTGCATAAGCACTGCCCCTATTCCCTCTCCAGAAGCATCACATTGCAACTCGAAAGGTTTGGTGAAATCGGGAATCACGAGCACAGGGCAAGTAGACATTAAGTGCTTGAAATGATCAAAGCACTGCAGGGTCGAATCAGACCACACAAAGGCTCCCTTCTTTGTCAAATCTGTCAAAGGTGCTGCTGTCTGTGAGAAGCCTTTTACAAACCTCCTATAAAAGTCACATAGTCCAAATAAGCCCTTAAGCTGTGTGAGGTTTGTGGGTGGGGGCCAATCAACAATCGCCTCTATCTTATCTAGATCTACCCTGACACCATTTGCACTGATAATGTGACCTAGATAGAGCAACACTATCATGCCAAAGTCACATTTGGACTCTTTGGCATAGAGGGACTCACTCTCCAAAATACTCAACACCTCCAAATGTCTCAAGTGATCCTCCCAAGTCCTGCCGAAAATTAATGTCATCGAAGAAGATCAATACAAACTTCTGAAGCTGCTGGCTGAAAATCTGGTTCATGCAACTCTGGAAGGTAGCAGGTGCATTGGTTAAACTGAACGACATCACCAATAACTCAAAGTGGCCGTAATGACACCTGAAAGCAGTCTTCTCTACATCCTTTGCCCTCATGTGAATCTAATGGTACCCTGATATGAGATCTATCTTAGAAAAATAGCAAGCACCATGCAACTCATCTATTAACTCATCAATCCTTGGAATAGGATACCTGTTTTTGATGGTTTTGTTATTCAATGCCTTGTAGTCGATACACATCCTAATTGTCCCATCCTTCTTTTTGACAAGAAAAACTACAGAAGCAAATGGACTCTTACTGGGCCGAATGTGTCCCATCTCTAGTAACTCCTTAATTGTTTTTTCAATTTTATCCTTGAGCCTCTTTGGATGACGCTAAGGAGTGATCATGATGGGCTTGGTCCCATCCTCTAGCTCAATCACATGGTCTATGCCTCTATCAGGAGGCACTCCTGGTGGTATATCTCCAAACACCTTGCTGTGCTTGGATAAGAGCTTCTGAATATTAGGATGATAACTACTCTTCTGCTGTGGTGGGGACTCTAGCATAATAAAGCACTCTGTTGCCCACTCTACCTGGTCATGTCTCAATAGCCTCTCCATCCTCTTCAGTGACACTACTCGAGGTCCACCATCTAATACACCTCTAAGGCATATTTTCTTCCCATTGAATTCAAATCTCATCTCCATCTTCTTCACATTCATGGTGAACTCTTCTAATTGACTCATCCAATGCATGCCAAGTACAACATCTGTATCCCCAATGCCAACAACATAGAAGTCATCTACTAGCTCATACTCTCCCACGATGATTTTCAATCCTGATATCTTCCTGTTGCACTGCATTTTGAATCCGTCGGCTACCATCACCTTGAAGCCCTCAAATTCTTCTGTCTTCAATCCCCTGCGAGCTACCAACCCCTCGTCAATAAAGTTATGCGTAGCTCCTGTATCAATGAGGGTAATGATGCGTTGTCCACCGAGTACACCACGCACCCTGAAAGAACCAACCTTCTGGAAACTGGAAAGTTGGGCAAGAGTGCTACCAGTACTGTGCTGTGATGCCCTCTCATCTCCGCTATCCTCATGATCTGAAGGCTGATCTGAGCCTGAATTAGATGCCTCTGATTGAGTCTCCTCAGCCGAATAATACTCAATCAACTTGGCCTTAGCCTTGTGTGGACATCTATGTGAGGGATCCCATGGGTCTTTGCAATAGAAGCAAAGTTTCTTCCTCCTGTATTCGTTGAGCTGTTCATCTGTCAACCTGTTTGATTTGTCTTTATGCTGCTCAACATCTCTATGGAAGGGTCTCCTCTCCTTTTCCTTATCCCTCCTGTGTGGAAATCCCTTAGACTGAAATTTGCTCCTCCACACTGATGACTCCATATCTTGGGCCTTCTTCATGGCCTCCTGGAGTGAAGTAGGGTCAAAACCCTTTACCCAACCACGAAGTGGGTTTGACAATCCATCAATAAAAAGAATAACCAATCTGTGCTCGAAAATATCTGGGACCATAACAGATAGGTCCTGGAACTCAGAAATATAAGAGTCAACTGATCCACTGCCTCAGCTATGCCAACTCCTTAAACTGTAACTCTGGGTCCTTGTCGAACCTGTCAATTAGTCTAGTTGTGAACTCCACATATGAAGTGATCTGATCGTGACCCAGTGTGACCTTCCCATTGCTCCACCACTTATGTGTTGCCCCCTCCAAATGTAACGTTGCATAAGTAATGGCGTCCTCCTCAAACATGGGACTAATCTCCAAGTAGCTGTCCAATTTCTGAACCCAAGCTCTCGCGGTGGTTTTACCTGATCCATCAAAGTAGGGAAGTGTCATTTTGCTTACTTTCTTCTGTAACTCTTGGTTCTGAGGTCTACCTCCCCCGCGAGGTCTGTTCTTTATCCTAATGTCAGAGTACTCTGAAAAAGGTCATCTCAGCTCTGAACTTTGTACTAGAAGCTCTCCAATCCCTTAGAATCTCCTCCTGAAATTCAGCTTGTGTGGGGTCCTGTTCAGGAACTTGGTTCCTAGGAGCAAAATTGGGTATACTAGGTCTATCACCTGTTGTGAACTGTTAAGCCCTCCTGTGAGTCACCGAGGCCTCACCCTCATCATCTCTGAACCTGTGTCCATCATCCTGGTTCTTGTCCCCGTTATTCATGTCTCCCTGGTTCCTGTCACCATTGTGTCTATCACCCACATTATTTCTGTTTCTATCTCCGTCATTGTTTCTATTTCTATCACCGTCATTGTTTTTGTTTCTATCACCTCCATTGTACTTGTTCCTATCACCTCCATTGTTCCTGTTCCTGTCACAGTGATTATCCCTGTTATTCCTTCCATCTCGCAATTGTTCGAGGGTATGTGCTATCTTTGCCTATGACTCTCTCAACACCTGTCGAGACTCCCTCAATTCTCTTTCTAAAGCCAAGGAGCTCTTGGTGAGTACATTCAAGATCTCGCGCATGCTAGGTTCCTTGTGTTCCATGTCACCCATTTCTCCTGTAGGTTCTGTAACTGGAGGTAGTTCACCTGAAAAGGGGTCTGTTCTCAGAATTTCGAAATCTTTCTCACTATACAAAACTGTTGTTTCCCCCTCAGTAGCCACAACATCTGTCTTTGACTCAAATGGGTCAATATGTGGTACTTCTTCCTGTATTCTCTGTGGGTTTCGTGTTCCTGGTCTTGGTCTAAAATTATATCTGTCTTGCATGTCATATTTAACCTCACAGGATGGCAAGATTTTCTGCTCTAATACCACTGTAACATACACCCTTGGTATATGTTTGTTTTGAATGTGTTTTTGTGTTTATTCTGATGGTTTCTGGTTTAGCGTTTCAATGCATGCTTTTGAATGTGTGTTTTTGCAACATTGGAATAGAAAATAAAACATATGTGGAAAACCCAAAAAATCTAGAATAGATAACAACAAAATAACACCAACCTAGATTATATTTAGCAAAAATATGAATTATGAGTACATACCCATATCACAGTTTACAACTTCATCCGGATGCTGTAGCCAGACCAACAACAAAGCCACAATGAAATGCTCACAACTCTGTGAAATGAAAAGATATGGCAATGCTAGTACAAGGGACTGATCTGCAGTCACTAGGCGTCCAAGATAGGATAGATAGGAGCCACCAAATTGTTGATTTTTCATTCCTTGCAATCCCACGACCAGGCTACAGGTGTACGACCTCCTTGGGAAACTTATATGAGCTTGTAGCCACTGCAAATCTTCGTGAAATGGTGCTGTTTGGGTCTGCACTAGATACCTCAGCCTAGGCGACCATAATGAAGTGAAAAGAGCCCACAAAAATCACCAAAACTTCCTCCTAATAGCAGTACGGCTGGCTGGTATAGGTAGGACCAACAAGTAGATGGTCGACCAACAAATACAAATAATCTCAACCACAAAACGGCCTCCCAAACTATCAAATCTGCTCATCAATATCTCATTCACCGCTGCAAATCATAAACTCCGAGTAGATAGTCATTTCATGCTCGAATCAATTCCAAAATGTGTTCCTGAATGCACAAATGAATCCTCTGAATGAAGACTCCAATAACCTCTCCTGATACGATCTTCCACGCATGAGGAAAGGGATCAATGAAGGGGTTTTCGTCCCAACATTGTCACAAATCAAACCCTAGAGCCAAGCTCCAAAAGCAAACGCACAAGTATCTCACAAAGAGACAGCAAAATCCAATATTCTCGCATAAGGCAAAATGAGCCTTCTTTTCCCCTTTTTACTCCTCCAAACCCCAATGCCCAAGAGAGGGAATTTTTAATTTATTTTTATTTAAAAACAACCCCTTGTCTCTCTATGAGGGGCGCCCACCTCCTAGTCACCTCACTTTTAAGTTATAACTTAACTTTATAAAGTAATATTACCTTATAACTTAAAGTGACTTAATATCTCATATAATATAAGTTAAATATTTAATGTAGCTCATATATCGACTTATATCACCTTGGGCCCTGAAATGACATGAATCCCAGTGTATGACCATCCATGCTGCCCTGCCAAAAATAGCAACTGCTCGACTCTTGACTTACTATAAATAGTAAGTCCCTGAAAAGACTTCCTAAACACTTCCATTACCCTACGAAAGTCCAATTATAGGCTAATCCTGGTCCACTGGTACAATGAGCTAAGTGGGGGACATTACAGTTAAATATAAATTTTATTATTTTAGAAGACATTTCAACAGACTTTTAGCCTTTATGGGAGCTTCTCAGAGCAGATTGCATATTTGAGACTATGCATCTTGCCTTTTGTTTCTTTTGTCTGTCGAGTTTTCTTTTTTTCTTTTTGATCTTATGTATTGATGCTGTGCCTTTGTTTTCATTTCAATGAATGATATGTTTGAATAGTCTGATATGATGCGTTCCTATGTTCTTTGATGCCATAAGTCTGTATTGTGAGTTGAATAAGAAACAATGTGCTGATTTAGTGTGTGATAAGCATTAGCCTTACGACTTATCACCTTAAAATAGATTTTATTAATTAAAGTTTCTCCTCTTTTCTCTAACTCAGACAGAAGAATTAATGAGAATCATAAGAGCTGACTTCTAAAATCCCAGAGGTCATCTTGCAAACTGCGTCCCACGTTTGTAGGATTTCCCATCTGTTGGTGATTGGTCTATACCTAGGAGTAATCTTAGGTGCTAAGAAAAACCATCAACATATACTTTTTCAATAAAATGCCCTTTTTAAAAATAAATATCCTCCTTGTGTACCTTTCCAATAAAAATGCTCTTATTCTAAATAAATATCTTAGCTATCCATTTTAATAGTGTATATATAAATATACCACTTGTAAGTTGGTTAGTACATGTCATTACCACTACTCACATTCAATTGTTGAAATGTTATAATGTAAAATATTAACTTGACACAATTTTAATATAGAGATTGAAATGTGAATAATTTTATGTTTAAGTTTACTGTTAATGTATTCCAATTTTATGAATCAATGTCTATTTTATTTGTTTCAAAAAAAGTACAATAAATCATATAAATTCCAAGGAAAAAAAGTAGTTTTTCTATGAAATTATTTTATCTAAAATTATTTTCATTTTAAAATTCTTAAAATATTTTAATGGGTGAAATTTTCATACTCGTGTCAATTTTTATTTAGTTGTGTCTATTATGAAAATGTAATTACATATTGACAAATAGTGTAATTTTGTCTAAGGTTAGGTTCATTCTTCAATCCTTCATTTGTCCCCATTTACATATTTCCACATATTTGATTGTACCTTCTATGTTTCCACAAATTTTCCTATATACTCAACATTTATTGTACCCACTATATCCAAACATTCATTTCTCGCACAAAAATTACCATTTTCTTATCCCGGGCTAATCTTGCAGTACATGAGTGATCCTACACTCGTAGATTTGCACTTGAAATTCAAAACTACAAATTTAAATTTTGGCTGACTTGGTACAAGTTTTGCGTGATTATAGCTATGTAGTGGTATTTTAAGAGATTCATTTGCACTTTAATTCACATCTTGACATCATCCTAGGACATTTGCATTTTCCTAGAACATACATGTAGCATTTATTAGAACCCTTCAATTGGTGCACTAAAAGGAATAACACTTTAGCATAATCATCTATGACACTTACATTCTTTCTTTCTATGTGCTGATGCTTAGCATGCTTGTAAAGCTGGTCTTTTCTGGGGGTTGACCTAGGACAACTTGCCCCTAGCAATCCAACAACCTCCCAAAGGTATTCTTAAATACCACTAATCCTTACAATAGAGTAGAGATCAATGAATTCAATGAACTAGGAAGCAGAAGAGTGAGATTTGTTGGATCAAGGTTGTGTGTCATAGGACAAATCCGTGCCTGCGGAAGCGACCTAGATTTGTGGATTCAACCTGAAAAAGATTTACAATCTTCGTGCAAAATTTGAGGCAAAACACATACAAAGAGGGCCCATTTCTAATCTTAAGTTAGTTAGGTTCTAGCACTACATCATAGTTATTTATCTCTAATAATTTTAGCGTTAAGTACCCTACTTTACTTTGCTTTACTTTTGTAAAATAGTGTTAATTATTCAATTATCATTCTCGTTATTGTTAATTAATCTAGGTTAATTTATGTTGAGTTATATGCATTTCATTTGATTAGCCTAGATTAAGCTAATGAAAATTTTATTTTCCTTTATATTTTTGGTGAACTTATCTACTTTGCAAGACTTGGTTTCTCCTATATGCTTGTAAATAAAAATAGAATAAATTTTATGTCTATTTTAAATTACTATTATCTTTTTCTTTTAATTTAGAATCTAAATTAGAATAATAAATAACATGATAAATTCACTTTGTACATTCTAACAATAAACAACACGAAGCTGAGATTAAGATTGCACTAAAAATTGAAATATGTGAAGAAAAGGAGAAGGGAAAGAGAGCATGTGTCTATTTTTGTGTCTTGATGTAGATGTCTTACAACTAAATTGAGATAGAAAGAAGGCAACACTACTGGGATCTAATGTTTTCCACATTTTGGCATTGTTATGTCAGGGATGGGATCACAAATGATATCATCTAATATCGTGTACTCTTGTTTGATTGTGCACACTACTATCCTCCCAACACACTGGTGTCATGTATTGGCCCAATGGTATCATCTCTACTTTTCTAAGAAGAACCTAACACTATTGATAGATTCACCTACACTTCCTATCTTCAGAATGTCTATACATGGGGAAATGGTTCTTGAGGCACATTTGTGGATCTACCTCAATCAAATCCCTAGTATGATTAACATTTGGATGAAAAATTAAGTTATAGATATGTGTGAATAAGCCCTATAGCTAGATGTAAGGTGTAAGCTATTTCAATACTGGTGGATTATTATCTAGGTAATGATCACTCTCGTGGATTCCCTATATGTTTAAATGTATACCCTAGATCCCTATGGAGTATGCACATAGTGCTTATTGACCCATTCCCTTGGATTCACTTTTATAAGAAATCCCTGTTATGTCATAAAATGTCCCCCCTAGGACTTTTACCTCCTAAGTTTAGCTCCTAGGTCCCTTAGATTTAATTATGCATGTTAAAAATGAATCCCAAAGCAAAATCCGCCAGAACCCATGTCAAATGGGACTTAGGGGCCACTCTTAAGCTTAATCAAGTGCCAAAATAGGCCCTTGGACTTGGGTGCCTGCGCCCTAGTCCAGACCTATTTTGTTGGGACCAAAATTTTAAATGTCAGCAAAGTGATCGTTAAAAGGTTTCCCTTTGTCAACCTATTCAATTTAAATTACGAATGTTTAGCAGGAATGCATCTATAAACATGTCCAAGACTTCATTTTACTCCTAGTGGATGAAGGCAAACTTATGATCATCAAGAAAAGAGCATTCAAGACATTCATTGTGTTGCAGAGTAGAATTGTGTTGTGTTTGTATGTGTTTGTTGCAGATTTGGCTCCATCAACTCATTTCCTCGTGATGTGAAGGCATTTCATCTCTGTGAGGGTTTACACCTACTAAGGTGATATCTACTTTATGTTTCAATCAATTTATCATATCATTTGCTTTTGCCTCTGTCCACCAAGGACACACACACACACACTATCTAACAATGGTGTTGGAAGGCTTGAATGCCATTCTGGGGCTTGACCAAGCCAAGCTCCTAAACACCACAACCCCCAACCCCTCTCTTGTGATTGCAGATTACAGGTGTTAGATCTTGCAGAGAGGAGTTGCAGGAGATCAGTACAGAGTATAAAGATTCTGGATCTAAAGAAAATGACATAAAATATCTCTGATTGGACACATGCCCCTGCCCCAGTGTCCTCCAATTTTGCATCTCTGAAAATATTTGAGCAGGTTACAATCTGAAGCATATTTTGGTTCCAAGCCCTCGGAAAAAGTTGCCAGTTGGACTTGGATGCTAGCTCCAGTGTCCCCGAAGTTTTCGCCTTCCGAAATCTGAAACCTGGTATGTATCTAATCTGCATTTAGTGCCTTCCTGTGCGAGCATTTGTCGTGTTTCATCTATTTGTTTACGATTTCATATAATTAGGGTTTTAAGGCATAATCAGATTAAGGTTTAACAAATTAATCAACAAATTCTAAATTTCTTGATCTTTCCAAGTGACACCAAACCTGTAGCTGAGTCCTCTTGCAAAAGTTGTGATTCAACTCAGTTTAATGTCCTTGAATGAATGTAGTGAAAGGAGGATTTAATCACACTATCAACCTCATCAACATACCCTCTCTTTGTTAGGAATTGCATGAAGAAGATATCAATTAAATACAAATAAAGATTAAACAAAAGAATGAAAAAATACACATAAATAATAACAGCGAGAGACAATTTTTAACGTGGTTCACCCAAACTCGGGCTACATCCACCAACAGAGAGTCCAATATTATTATCTAGCAAATCAAACCGATTATAACCAACAATCCTTGCAACTCAATATCGCTGCAAATGCTACAATATCATATGAATGGAAACCCTAACCCTTAGCCATTTTTATCAAGACTTATGTCAGTTACAAAATAGGTTTTTTTTTATGTCGATCAATAGAAAAAATAACTCCCGACGCCTTTATAAAATAATAAAAGTCATTTGAGGTTTCGGGGGTGCTGCCCCTTGACCCTGCCCTGTATTGCGACATGGAGCGCGTAAGGGGCGCTACCCCTGGACCCCGTCTTGGGGGTGTTTCCCCCAAACCCCTGTTAAATAATTTGGGGGGAAACTACGCCGATAAAAATGGGGAAAATTTAACGTCTGAGTCTGATTAGGCTCCCTATAACAACACTCTTTTCCTACATAACATTTTGGTGAACCCGTGTTTTTTCTGAATTTTGCACCTTGCTGAGTGTTGTAAATAAGATTTGCATTCATACATTTCATCTTGATCTTCATACATTTAACAATCTTTGCATAAAAATTGAAAAATTTGAAAAAAATAGGCATTTTTGGCTTACATTAAGACATAGTTTGCACTATTTTCCTTGCATATTATTGAAAACATTTAATTTTCTAATATTTACATCAGATTTGAGATAAATTACAATATTTCATATTTTCATAATCATT
This sequence comes from Cunninghamia lanceolata, assembly GCA_027924645.1. NCBI lineage: Eukaryota > Viridiplantae > Streptophyta > Pinopsida > Cupressales > Cupressaceae > Cunninghamia > Cunninghamia lanceolata. The sequence goes on along the minus strand of BSBN01000261.1, from coordinate 23,789,421 downwards.
TACCTTGCATTTTCATATCTCACTTGCTAGGGTTTTGCTTGAAAATTTACATTTTTTCACAAACCTAATAATTTCAAAAGCTAGGGTTTGTAATTAAAAATTTATTTTAGATTTTATTACTCATTTTAAACACTCTTTTGAATCTAATTTTGGACTGTAGTGTTTCATCATAGTGTGTTTTTGCATTTAGATTTCAAAATTTGCATTTACACATTGTGTATTTAAACAAAAATAAGCATTATCACTCATCTTGCCTTAATTTTGACTTTGCATAGAACATCGTAGCATTTTGGTATTATTTTTAAATCTGATATGAGTTATTTCACACATTAAATCAGATTAGATTTCATTCATCCATCATTGTGCATAATTTTATAAAATCTTTTGTGCATTTATGTTGAAAAAAGTGATAAAATTTAGCATTTTGGGTACATAAGCAAGCATAGTTTTGCTTTGTTTCATTGCATTTGTCATTAATATCATTTATTTCAGATCTTGCATTCATTCTCAAATCATATATTCATTGAACATTTGAAAATTTGGCATCATTTAATGCTCTAGATTGAAAATTGGCATATTTGTTAAATGACACATTGTGTATTTCAACAAGTATATCTTGCTCCTTTGGTTTGTTCTATTAGTTTGTGCATTGAGTGTTGTATGCTTTTGCATGAGTTGTATAACCCGTTGCCCTAATAGAAACATCTCTTTAAGGAGAAGTCTTAGATTAATGGGTTCTAGTGCTCTCGATAGCAACGATGTTCCTACATCAGAAAATCCATTTAACACTTACTTTACAAAAGGAGAAACACAAACTTTGCAAGATATCATACCTCCTACAACTACAGTGGAAGAACAAACATTTCATGATTTTGATGATCCTATTGATGTGATAACACATGTACCTGATGAGCAAATTCAACAACTTGATAAAGAATTAGCTAATTTGCAAGCATTTGTGGAAAAAGAAAGGATAGTGGAAGAAGTTGTGCTTGTTGTTCATAATCTAAGAGAGTTGTTAAAAGGACAAGATTGTGTTAACATGCTCCGTGGCTTAGCACATATAGTGAATCATAAAGATATCCCTGTGACTAAATGTGCGAACGTTATCAACAACATGACATCATTGACCATACACAAGTATCGACACCTATACTGACTAATGGAATGTCTACTTTTACGTCATCAATTCTCACTACTAATGCACAAGCTTGTAGTAATGCTACCACTAGTATTGGAGTATCTAATGGTATTAATTCATAGAATTACAAGGCTGTGGGATTCCAGTATCAAAACCTAGCACCTAGGGTGACTTCTTATATGAATAATCACTCAACCACCTCTCCATTCCACCTATTCTCAACCATCTTTCACATACAATTGTTCTCAACCTCCTTTCGTTACTACTCACAACCAGTCACCTCAAAATTTCATGACCACAGCTTCTAATTCTTCTCAACAACAAACCACATCTCCTAATGATGCCCTCTTAAATCAACTCTTGCAAAGCATGGCCTCTTTACAACAGAAGGTGACAAACTTGACTAATCCTTCCCAACCGACTTTACCAACATATCATGTTCATAATCCTCTATCTTATGCAATCTTGAGAATTCCTATGCTCAAAAAATTTGAGACTCCTCACTTTGAAAAATTGAAGGGAAAATACGGTTCATCCCAAAACCAGCGTACGAGATCAGTAAGTGTCTGCAGTAACACTCATTCTCTGATTGCCTCAAAACACATACTACTATGCCATAAATCAGAATTAGACATAGTTCATTTCCCACATTAACCCTTAGAGGAAAGTGATTGCAATTTAAATTAGTTAAAACAAAATACATTAAACAAATTCAATAAACAGAATCACTAAACATGAAAGATAGAGCAGAAGACAAGAACACAAAGACTTACGAGGGGAAAACCCTTTCAGGTAAAAAACCCACACTCCAAAACATAGAGCCATTGTATTATTCAACAACAAGCGTACAAGTTACAATACAATATCAAGCTCATAGCCTTTATTGGAGATTTACATCTTGTTCCATCTTTGGAGAAAAACCGGCAACATTTCCTTACATCCAGTCACACCTCCCTCTCTCGATCTCTATCGACTCAATGCACTACTACATTTATACAAACTTCTCAAGCGTTACATGGAAACGACATTCCTGCTTCCATATCAACCACACAGGCTCAGAACTGCCTTATCGTCCAACGAACAATAAGATCCATTAGACATTTATATTATTATCAGGAGTTTCAACATTGGGCCAATGATCGCGTTGATTCACAACAACGATGTGCAATCAATGAATAAACCTGTGCCACATGTCGATATCAGACTTGATCGTATATCACCATCTTAGCTGTCATTCCCAGTCTCAACCGCAATACCGTAACCCTTCCAAAAGACCAACGTGATGTGGCGGGATCTATACCGCACTACCGCAAGCCTTCTCATGGGCTGTTGCGGGGTGACGGTATGACCCACACACCTACCAGCCTCTCCAGTAATCGTCGCAGGGTGGCGAGATATACACCACACCACCACAAGCCAATTCATAGGCTATCGCAGGGTGGCGGTAAACACCGCACTACCATAAGCCACTATCAAGGACTCCCGCGGGATGGCAATAAACACCACCAGCCCGCACCTCTCTTATCTGCACCTTGTGGGATTGTGGTAACTATTCCCTGTGATAACGACTAGGGTTTTATCAATGAGTTTGAGACACACATTCTCAACATTCTCCCACTTGACGAAGAACTCACTAAACCCCTTCCAACGCTTAAAGTCACTGAATCACATCATCACAACCATACATGCAATCTCAAGAATCTTAAACAATGCTTTCGTGCTCCAACCAAGACACTTGCAACAACATCCAAGATGTCCACCATCTCAGGCAACAGTTCCAGCCATCCACCAAATGAAAAGGAACGAGCCAAGGCGTATATGCACCAGTCTAAAGAACACAAGCATCATATCCACCTGATAGTAAAGGCTACAGAATACTGCCACCACTCCACTGTGCTCACAAGCTATACAAAAGCATCGACAACATCAACTTCAAAGCTTCAACCTGAACACGAAGACATCCTCCAGAAAACAAGATAGAACATTACCTAGAACAACAACCAGGAAACTGACTGCTCTCATCCTACTGATTAACCCACGTGACTGAAAATAGCACACACATCAAGTGCTAATCCATCCAATCACCCATACCTCCAAGGTATACAATACATAGTAAACTCATGCCATAAATATATATACACCCTTAAACTGCAATCATAAACTCCATGTGCAAACCTGTCAAAGAATGACATACACATCCAAGAGCTCCCACTACATGGGTAATGCAAATCTAAAAAAGATCAAGGCATACCAAGTCTACCAATAGTGTCATATAGAAAGTGTAAACAACATGTAGTACCAAGTAACCATCCACAATTATATACAAAACCTGTAAAACAATAACCTGTAAGAACAACTCTCACCACAAGTCTCTATAGCTCTCCCAAGTTCTTCACACCCAACAAGGAAAGAGATAAAGGAACCTCCATGTCATCACCCAAGAACATATGTGAAAACACATGACCACAAGCTAGTGATCACAATAGCTCCAACCAAATCTCAAACCACTGTAATGTGAAACAAACCATCCAAGAAGATAACTGAGACAAAGAGAGAAACTCTGCCCATCATATACTTGTAGAAAATCCTCTTACATACACCTCTAAGTGCCAATTATGTCAAGTATGATCTCCTCCATAAAAACCCCAAAGAGAACATCATAACAACACCCAAATTCATTCAATCTCAAGATATCAAACACAACATATGTATCATGTAACTACATGGATGTGAGCTTCTCAAAGAAGATCAAACTACTCCATTTCCCATCTCAGGAAATCAGCCCATAAACCATCTCCTAACAGTCCTCATCAAAGAATGATATCTCAAACTCAAATGTAGAAGGAAATAACCATTCCAAATATCCCTCAAATGATCCTCTAGAACTAACTACATAGCTCAAGTTCCATATCTATGAAAGATAAAGCATATAGACTCATGCTAAACCATCCTCAAATGAGTCTCCATAATCAATGACCATGAATCAACTCAATCCCATGAGAACCAAAGAATGAAACATAACACATCTGAAAGGTATAATGGGCAAATAACTCTCAAATAATAAACTACCGAACAAACCAAGAGTGGGGAATGAGAATGCTCCTCCAAGATATGCAAGCCATCATGACTCCTCCAAAAGCAATCTCCTCATTGGTCTCTATTGAACTCACGTCCAACCAAGGTGTAGGCTCTTCAGACTTTCTGTTGAAATCTCATCAAGAGTAACCATCTCAACAACACTTCTCTCATCTTAAGAGAAATACAGCCTCACCTCATTCTCCATGTATCCATGAGCACCTGCAAACAATCATCTCATGCTAAACTCCAAATGCATGACTGCACCATCATGAAGTTCTCAAGCATATGACCAATGCACCCAAAACATAGAGAATCACTAGACCACTATCAAAGCTCCAATCATCTGAATCATGAACTTGTCATGACATCATGATCTTACCATCCCCCTTAGGAGATTCCATGCTTCAAGTGAACATAGCATGGTCTCAAGAGCAATGTATCATGCTGAAACTCTAATGCATAAACAAGAGTATACCATGACACAAAACAAACAAACTCTAAACCAACATCACCTGTCAAGCACCATTGACACCTCAACCAAAGACTTCATGAGTCCTCCATGGCTCCAAGATGTTACACATCTTCAATATCATGAAGATGACCCATCAGTGTCCATGCAAATGTTAAAGAACCCTTCTGCAGCAACATGATCTAAGATCCCCTCCTAGTAACATATGCAAAACTAAAGAAGATCATCCATCACCAAGTGATGAATTCACAGTCATTGCTAAAGCTCCCACTGAACCGTGACAACCGAGCTCTCCAAGCATCATGACCAGACATCTCCTAATATGAAAATCCTCCAGGTCCACACATGAACATGTCCATCTAAGAGTAATACCAAGTGGCACCAAGATCTCCAAAACCAAGGAAATACACCATCACTATCAAAAGCTTACACAACTTTGTATCCAAGCTATTCATGACATCATGATACACATGCTACAGGTCCCCTTAACTGACTAACCAGGTACTCTACACCATCCATTCTCTCATCCCAGAGCAACCACACCAATGCACAAGTGACCACAGACAAGGCCAACTAACAAGTTTGCATAAACATTGAATCAATCTTGTGGATATAGACAGTCCATTTTCGAGTTATCCCACTGCAATCAATAGGCTGTACACACCTACAAAACTGCATAACTCGTAGATCCAAAACAAATGTAACATGCAAACTCATCATCACACTAGTAACATGCAAACTGAGATATCAAATAAGGTAACTTGTAGACCACAAGACTCAAACATCAAATCAACCATAGATCTGATTTGCCAAAATAGTCCACATATGAGTAACCATAGTCAAGGAACCCATCAAGCAAATACTGTAGAAATTATGAGTGACTAATCACATACCAACATCTCCACACTAAGAAAGCTACAAAACTCCTCACACCATGCACAGAGCATGCATGCAAAATTGTAACTATCTCATCCAGCAATACCCCAAAAGCCAGGGTCTAGAAAATAGCTTAACTGCAGCTCCACAAAACCAGAAGTTTTTCTCTTGACCGTGTAAAGCCTGCAAAACCACTATATCTTAAAAAACACCCATGCACATCCATACCCACTTCACATCTGGAAGACTCAAAAGTCTGAAACAAAAACACCATAATAGTTAAACCAAAGTAATGGATTATCATAGATGAGCATTAACCATAATTTTTTTACGAAAATCTATAAAACCCTCAGATCTAAGAAACATGAATCCGAGCCATGCAAGTACAAAGCATCCTTAAAAGGAAAAAGCAATTCAGGAACTCTAGGCCCATTTTAGGTGAACTCCACAACCACCAACTTGCACACGCATATGAGGGAGACAGGCTATTACATAAGCTTCTAGATCATCCAATGATCAACTCCATAGCCTATATGCAATCGGGGTAACAAAAACAATGCCTTTCAATACCAAGAATAAACTGTTGAGAATTAAGGTGTCTCAACCTTGATAATTCTCTGCATTTGTAATGTTTGTATTTATTATTTAATTGCCTATGTTGTAAATATTTGAAAAATCCATATTGTCATATTATGGGATGTGGCACAGTGATGTGTCAATCCTACATGGATTATGTCAACTTGTATTTTTGTCCTCACATGAGGAGATAGGCGTCCCACTTAGTGGTAGGAATATTCTGCCATGTGTCGGCATCCTCCAAGTTGTGTAAGGAATGTTTGACCGAAATGGTTATGACGGATTCCTATGATGAATCTATGACATGTAAGAGTCGTAAATAGAAGGTTATAAGACAGGTGATGACATGTGTCTTGAAGCATCTTTGAATAAGGCATATTTGGGCGCCCCAAGGTGGAATATGACATGTTGTAAGAGAATATGCTATTTATAGCATGTGTATGATAGATTCTCTTACAGTTGTAAGTTGTAACCGCTATGACAGATTCTATGACGGTCGTAAGTGTCGTAAGAGCATTTGTCATAGACCATTTTGAAAATAGGTGACCTATTTGGGATGGGAGCTGTGGACAAGTGTCAGACACATTCTACAATGTTGACCAAGTGTCCCTAGGTGTGGGTTTTGGTCCAAGATGCCATGTTGGACGCCCATTCCAAAATAGGTCCAATATTGCCTTGTATTTCCTTTATATACAGGTGCTTGGAGATGGAGTTTGTATCACAGGTTTACAGGTACTGTTATGCTGCCAGATTGACTCCAGACATGAGTGTCGAAGACCATTGAAACTTTCATTGCAAGTGTATTGTAAACATTCTTTTAGATTTGTTAATACATTGTGCAGGTTTCTGAGTGTGGGGTTTTTCACCTGATAAGGGTTTTCCCCACCGTAAATCTTTGTCTCTCTTCTTCTGTCTACTTTCTGGTTCTCGTGTTTTGCTGCAATATCTCATGTTAATGGTTTAAGATTGCTGTAATAGTTAGGATAAAGTTGAATTTGCATAGCCCTCTCCTCAATAGATTAGTGTAGGAAGCGTTTCCACACACCTAGCTTCCTTTCATAAACACCTAGCATAAGCACATTACTCCATAGCTGAAAAACAACACAAGCTCCTCCATATCACCAGGGAGCCTCTCACACAGACACCCACTATGAAAACTTTGCTGCAACACAACCACAAAGCAAAAAATCCCACCCCATGCATCAGGATTATTCCACTACCTATCAGGAGCTCCAGATCAACATCATTTCATTGTGACCAACTCCATTTTCTCCGTCTTCACCATCCTTCAAGCTACGTTTTATCTCCTGAAACTAACACAAAAAGAACAAACAACTTTCCCTCAACAAAGGATCAATCTTTAGCCGATTCTTTTAGATTTCCTCAATCTTGCCAGACTAAGAAATCCTCACAGAAGGAATACCCAGAACCATAAACACCATAGAACCATAAACACCATGGAACCAACACATGCAATCTCATGCAACCATGGAACAACCGTAGCTCTGATACCAATTGAACAGAAAATACGGTTCATCCCAGAACCAGCATCTAAGATCAGTAAGTGTCTGCAGTAGCAATCATTCTCTTTGATTGCCTCAAAACACATACTACTATGCCATAAAGCGGAATCAGACATAGTTCATTTCCCACATTAACCCTTAGAGGAAAGTGATTGTAATTTAAACTAGTTTCAACAACATACATTAAACAGATTCAATAAACAGAATCACTAAACATGAAAGATAGAGTAGAAGACAAGAACACAAGGACTTACGCGGGGAAAACCCTTTCTGGTAAAAACCCCACACTCCCAAACATAGAGCCATCGTATTATTCAGCAACAAGCGTACAAGTTACAATACAATATTAGGCTCATAGCCTTTACTGGAGATTTACATCTTGTTCCATCTCAGGAGAAAATTTGGCAGCATTTCCTTACATCCAGTCACACCTCCCTCTCTACTCGATCTCTATCGACTCAATGCACTACTACATTTAAACAAGCTTCTCAAGCGTTACATGGAAACGACATTCCAGCTTCCATATCAACCAAACAGGCTCAGAAATGCCTTGTCGTCCAACGAACAACAAGATCCATCAGACAATTACATTGTTATCAGGCGTTTCAATGTTGGGCCAATGATCGCGTTGATTCACAACGATGTGCAATCAACGAATAAACCTGTGCCACATGTCGATATTAGACTTGATCGTCTATCGCCATCTCAACCGTAATATCACAGCCCTTCCAAAAGACCAACGTAGTGTGGTGGGATCTATACCGCACCACCGCAAGCCTTCTCACGGGCTGTCGGGCGGTGGCGGTATGACCCACACACCTGCCAACCTCCCCAGTAACTATCATAGGGTGGCGGGGATATACATTGCACCAGTACAAGTCAATTCATAGGCTATCATAGGGTGGTGATAAACACCTCACTACTGCAAGCCACTATCAAGGACTCTCGCGGGATGGCGATAAACACCGCCAGCCCGCACCTCTCTTATCTGCACCCTGCAGGACTGCGGTAACTGCTCCCTGCGGTAACGACTAGGGTTTTATCAGTGAGTTTGACACAAACATTCTCAACAAAAATATGGTGGTAAAGGTGATCCTAATACTCATGTGGCAGCATTCATGATGATGTGTAGTGATTTCTTCTTTGAAGAGGACTTGCTAACAAAACTCTTCCCGCGATCTCTCAAAGATACTGCTTTAGAATGGTTTTGCTCTTTACCTTTGAACTCAATAAACTCTTTTTCGTAAATAGTTGATCAATTCTTACAACATTTCCAAGCAAACATTGGACCTACGGTCTTTTTGATTGACTTGGTTCATTGTAAACAAGGTTCGAAAGAGAAGTTAACATAATTTATCAATCGATATCAAGGTCTCATCTCACAAATACAATACCCGATTAAAGATGAAGATCTCAGAGGTATTCATTATGAATTTAAAACCTAACATCCGTGATAAAATCCTCTTGATGAAGTATAGCTCTTTTCAACATTTATGCATAGCCCTTCATGATTACCAGCTTTCGTTTAGTCAGTATGAAAATCAAAGCTCATCGACTCAAGTTGGTCAATCCATGACTGGACCTTCACAAAACAACTTTAAGAGGAATAACAAGAGTTTCATCAAGATCAATGGACAACATTCAAACAATTTTCAATCACAAGTGTCTGCTATTAGTAATCCTAAATGAGCACCTTTTCAATTTAAACAACAATATCGACAGTTTACTCCATTATCTGAATCTCTTCAATCAATCATGAATCAAGCAATAAGCAACAATCTTTTGAAGCTTCCTCCTGTGAAACCACTTGATAGTAACATGATACAAGGACCTAATTTTGATGCTAATGCTTTTTGTTAGTACCACCGATCAATAAGACATGACATTGAACGATGTATGCGTCTAACACATGAAATTCAAGACCTCATCAATTCTAATATAATACATGTAACTGGAGTGAATGACAATGGAAATAAGTCAGTTGCCCCTCTAAATCAGAATTTGTAGATATTTACAAATCTATTTCCTAAGCATAGCGACAACAATATGGTAGAGCAAAATACAATAGAGCAAGAAGATAACTATCTTGATTATGATGAAATAGTTGGTATGATAGAAGTGGATAAGGAGACGATCAAAAACTCACCTTGTCCATGAGGAAAAGGTATCTATGCTAAGGTTCCTCCACCGTTATCCCTTCAAGGATAGGGAGTTAACCAAGATGTACCGGATTTACAAATTGAACAACCATGACAAGATATTATGATACAAGGAAAGGTTGCCACGGTGGAAAATATCCCATTTCGTTGCGAAAAGCTTAACAAGAAATCAAAGGATTGGAAAAGAACAAGGCGGTTATCATCAGTGGGAAATAATAATGATTCCCCTCCTCACAAGCAACAAAAGATTTTAAATATATAGGGATTCGAGAAACAAGCACCGTATGGCCGTTCTGGGAACAAGAATCAATCAGGAACAAACTACTCACACTTTTTACAAAACTTGATGGAGCACCTTTCTAAGATGCTCACAAGTCCAAACTTCTCTTAGATAAAATGTGTTTAGTATGAAAATGAAGAGGGTTGATTTTAAGGGTTTGTGTTGATCCTCCTTTCACCACTACACATTCAAGGACATTCAACCAAGTAGAGAACTCTACTACAGATCTCCTGTCACTTGGAACATAGGAGAAGATTGGAATTGTGTAGATTTGTTGTTCAATTAAGCCCAAGTATGTTCAAAACCCTAATTTCGTAAATTCGTAAATAAACAGACAAATTACAGAAAATGATTGCACACAAAGATATCAAATGACAATCAAATGCGTACCAAATTTTGAAGTTCAGTGTTTGGAAAAGTCGGGGGTGCCCTAGTCCAGTGCCGCAATTTTCTTCAGGATCTCGGAATCTTGTCTGCAACCTGTTCCTGTTGTTTTGAAGATTTTCCAGTTGCGGGCTCTAGAGGACTAGTGAGCGGGCGTCCGAGTCCAGGTCCCTGTTTTCTTATCTGATTTGCAATTCTAACAGTTTGCACTACTTTCCTGCAACTCCACTTCTTTCACTTTTGCAACCTGTAACCTGTAATCACAAAAAAATGGGTTGTGGTGTTTAGAGGGTTGCCTCAGTCAAGCCCCAAAGAGACATTCAAGTCTTCCGAACACTGTTGTTAGATAAAGAGTGCGTATCCCTACAGGAGAGAGGTAAAATTCAAATGATAAATGATAGAAAACATAATTGATATCACCTTGTAGTGAAGATCTCATGGAAGGAAGATGCTCTTCATGCCATGAGGAGATGGATGCCAAATCTGCAAATACAAACACAGTAACAACACAAAATTCTGCTTTGCAACACAATGAATGCCTTGAATCACTTTCACACAAACTTGTCAATGAAATGTCCATCTAATTTCCATCTAGTTTTCAAATGACAACCTAATCATGCTTATATGTGCAACTACAAATATTTCCGATAAGAATTTCGTAATTCAAACTTACCGTGTCGGCATAGGACCTAAATAACGGTCATGAACCAACACTTTGAAATTAGTCCTGACCTAAAATAGGGTAGGACTAGAGCGTGGGCACCCAAGTCCTCCCCCCTAGTTTAGGTAGGATTTATGTTAAATGCATCCCCTGAGTCCTAATTGCCATGAAACTTCAGGGTTTTCTCATCAGGAGTCATCAAAATCATGCAAGATGCTCTAAATGCAATAATAGGACCCGAGAGCTAAACCTTAAGAGGGAAAATCCCCCAAGGGGACATTTTCTGACATAACATTTAGCCCCCACTTTAATATATGCATAAACACAAGGCTAATACATGCATTAAAGTACGGTCAACAAACATAGCAGACACGCCAAGCACGAAGAAGACACGACAATCATAGTGAAGACAGTAACAGGCACACAAAACACGAAGAAGATAGTTACAGTCATGCAAAACATGGAGAAGACAGTATTGAAGACACACAAAACACAGTGAATACAATGAATGCAGTGAATACAGTGATGATTTTCTTTTTCTTTTTCTCATATATATGAAATGCAGATGCAAGTACAAGGAAAGTAAACACACCACCCATAATGTAGGAAGGACCCATCGCCACCGGTCTTTAAACTGCATATGGGAAAACACACACGCCAAACAAATCTTAAAGTGCAGAAGGGAGTCATCCCCACCAGTCTTTAAGACTGCACTTGAGAACAAACACATCATACAAAACAAGCACGCCATACAAATCCCAAAGCATAGGAGGGACTCATCGCCATCGGTCTTTAAGACTATGCTTGGGAACAAACACGCCATACACACACACTTGGAAGACACAGAGAAAACATGGTAGACAAGCAATGGAGTGCTCCTATTTCTAGATTCATCACCATCTCAGGCACATTACAGGCACACACCGATGATTGGGCTTCTCCACAACAATCGCCGAAGACATGCTTAAGGGTTACGTTAGTCACAAAACCGCTCCCCGCCTCCCCAAAGGACTTTTGAAAATGATAGGATGTGCACTCTCCATGAGAAATACACCATCCCCGCCTTCGCAGAGGGCTTAAGATAAAAGGATATACGTGATATCCTACCTCCGCAGAGGGCTTAAATGATTGCAATAAATTTCAAACAAATCTCAGAGTGTAGGAGGGACTCATCGCCACCAGTCTTTAAACTGCACTTGAGAACAAACACACTTTGCTAGCATCTAAATTAGACAACTTACCTTATGTATGCCCCCACCTTAAGGCGGTTGATATCATGTACCGATATCAAGCACGTTAAGGTAGGAAGAAAACACACAAGGGAACACGAGCTCTCGCAAAGCCCATGCCCTCGGAGGTGACATGTACTTTACGATCGCCAAATGTTCCCACAAACAAATTCTTACAAGAAAAGTGTTAGCATCCATATAATCATGATAAACAACAATGCATATGATCATTCACATAGAGAGCCGAGGTTATACTATGGATTTAGAGATTGAGTATAGCCGTGGGGCTATACCGCAAAAAGCTCAAAACCGAGTGTAACCAAGGCGAGATTCAAAGATAAACAAAGTGCACGGAGCAGCAATATTGTTATGGTTTGTTAGAGAGATAAGACAACATCAAGATCACATGGAGTGATTCTACTAGCCAAGCGTCGGATAATATATATCAACCCCATCGTCATGTATGGACTTGGTCCATTTTTTATTTCTCGCCAAAGGGACGCTAGGTTCGTATTAGTATAAAATGTTTTTGTCATCTACCCACTAGATAGAAACACTAGAGGAAGGGAAACAATAAATTGATAGAGGAGAAACAAGTGCCTTAGGGACAGTCATGTAGGAGGGTGCCCCCAAGTCACCAACCGCAACGCTATGTCCATAAGACACAACACACAACAGTGAAAATAGAGGAGAAGCAATATAGAAGAATGATGATACAAATAGGTCACTACAAAGGCGGTCTCCCACTATCCTTGACCTTACAAGAGAATCAAGGGTCATCCCAGGAGGCCTAAACAACACATAACATATCACAAGGGAAGCACAACATGAGAGGTAAAGGGTTAGAAATACTTACCCGCAGGGACAACCTCACTAAGGGTTGTCATCAAGCAAATCATCGTCATCTTCCCACTCTCAAATGTTAGAGGAAAGTGGGACATGAGGTACCATAGCCCAACGCTTATTCTTGTCTTCAAGTTGTCCATTCTTAAGATCTTCTTTGTTTGATTCAATGTTAGGTGAGATGTTTTCTTGTTGAGTTGCAATTCGTTGGGCATAAGCTTGTCGTCTCCTCCTTTCTCTTGCTTGTCTATTTCTTTTTGTCTTACCACTTATCTCTTGTAAGATAGTGTTTTGCTCTTTTGTAGGTTTTTGTGTTTTAGAGGAGGAAGCACCAAGATCAAATCTCATTTGTCTAGGTGGAATATTTTGCTATCGACGACTACCTCCCGATCCTTGTAAGGATGGCGGGGGAGGAACCTTAGCATAGGGTCCATTTCCTTTCGGTCTAGGATTCTCTTCAAATGCGGGTTGTTCATATCTTGTTGTTTCTTGAATCAAAGGACCGACCACTTGATGTAATAGTTATGTTTTGTAGTTTCTATAGCTCAAGAAGTTGAAATCTGTCTGTAGCTTCGGTTCCACATCAGGGCTTTCCCAAAAGTAATCAAGTGTAAAGTGTTTTCTTGTAACCAAAGGTTTATACTTATTGCGAGGAATAGTATGCACTTGTCCATTCAAAGGAAATTTTACACAGTTATAAATTGTTGAAGGGACAACTTTCATAGCCTTTAACCATGGATGTCCTAATTTTATGCAAAAAAGATCAGAAACAGGGACAACATCAAATAATTGTTCTATAGATTTCTCAAATACAATAACCAATAAAGATATCTTCCCAGAAGTGTTTATAAAGGTTCCCTTATGTGTCTTAATCATCATGTCCGAAGGGTCATAAAAGCCTTGAATCAATCCATGTGAATAGAGGAACTCTTCCATTGCCACATTAGTCATGCAATTAGGATCAATAAGGGTTCCATCCACAAGATTTTCCATTATTTTCACAGTGATAAAGGTCCTTCAGTGTCTCTAATTGTTCTATCATGAGGTGTAAACACAATTTCAGGTTCGGGGACCTTTCTTTTCATGTAAGGCCTAGGAAGGAACCTACTGTTATTGTTGCAGTTAGAAGCCATATGTATATGTTTTCAAATCAATGTAAGATCAGTTTTTAAAAGCTTTTCAAAATTTATGCAAAAGACAAGTGCAAAACTATGTGTAAAAATGAACTAAAATACTTGATTTTTTTCCACTTTTTTCAATGCAATTAAGTGAAAGAAAAGGTGTTGTAAGGAAAATTATTAGGGGAAGAAAATAATATGTTTGATATCATTCCAATAAAGCAATAATATCCTCCACAACACACTTTTGATGCAAACCTAGAATGATGACAAGTCAAAACCTAGTGAAAATACACTAAAATATGCAATTTTTCACAAATTTTCAATGCCAAGACCCAATAAAAGGGGTGTTGTACAGAATTTTAGGAGGTACGGAAGATTATAACAATAATATCAGTCACCTATAGCCATAAAATCTATCGCAACATGCTTGGAGTGCAAATCTAAGTCAAACCCTAGGGAAAATATAGGCAAAATATGTAATTTTTTACAAATTTTCAATGCAAGGGCTCAATAAAAAGGGTGTTGTAAAGAATTTGAGAAGGGGTAGAAGATGATAACCCTGATAATAGCCAATTAATGCAGAAAAATCTTTTACAACACGCCTATGGTGCAAATCTAGAGAGACAATAAGGCCAAAATATAGTGAAAAAAAAGGTTTTCAAACCCTAGGCATGAAATTTTGCAAGCAAACCACTATGATGAAACACTACAGTTAGAAATCAGTCCTAATGAGTGTTTTAAAAGGGTAGTAAAATCTGAAACAAGATTTTGACTACAAACCCTAGTTAATGCAAAACTAGGTTATATGGAAAAATACAGAATTTCAAGCAATTTTTATCAATTTAAGCATGAAAATACAATCTAAATGAATGATGAATGAAAAATTTCTATATTTTAAATCAGATCTGATGATAATGACATAAATTTATTGAAATTAAATGCTAACTAATTCAAATTATTTGAAAATGCAAGCTACAAATGCCAATTTTTTCAAAATTTTTATTTTTTTTGTAATTTTTTAAATGCAATAAGATGAACAATGACATGAATAAAGGAAATGAATGTAAATCTGAAGTACAACACTCAACAAGGTGCAAAATTCATTAAAACATGGGTTCACCAAAATGTTTAGTATGAAAATGAAGAGGGTTGATTTTAAGGGTTTGTGTTGATCCTCCTTTCACCACTAAACATTCAAGGACATTCAACCGAGTAGAGAACTCTACTACATATCTCTTGTCACTTGGAACATAGGGGAAGATTGGAATTATGTAAATTTGTTGTTTAATTAAGCCCAATTATGCTCAAAACCCTAATTTCGTAAATTTGTAAACAAACGAACAAATTACAGAAAATGATCAAACACAGAGATATCAAATGACAATCAAATACATACCAGATTTTGAAGTTCGGTGTCTAGAAAATTCGGGGACTAATGAGCGGGCGCGCTAGTCCAGTGCCACATTTTCTTCAGGATATGGGAATCTTGTTTGCAACCTGTTCCTGTTGTTCTGAAGATTTTCTAGTTGCGGGATCCAGAGGACTAATGAGTGGGCACCCGAGTCTAGGTCCCTGTTTTCTTCTTTGATCTACAATTCTGACACTCTGCACTACTTTCCTGCAACTCCACTTCTTTCACTTTTGCAACATGTAACCTGCAATCACAAAAAAATGGGTTGGGGGTTGTGGTGTTTAGAGGGTTGCCTCAGTCAAGCCCCAGAGAGACATTCAAGTCTTTCGAACACCGTTGTCAGATAAAGAGTGCGTATCCCTGCGGGATATAGGTAAAATCCAAATGATAAATGATAGAAAACACAATTGATATCACCTTGTAGTGAAGATCTCATGGAAGGAAGATGCTCTTCATGCCACGAGGAGATGGATGCCAAATCTACAAATACAAACACAATAACAACACCAAATTCTGCTCTGCAACACAATGAATGCCTTGAATCACTTTCACACAAGCTTGTTAATCAAAATGTCCATCTAATTTCCATCTAGTTTTTAAATGATATCCTAATTATGCTTATATATGTAACTACAAACATTCCCGCTAAGAATTTCATAATTCAAACTTACCGTGTCGGCATAGGACCTAAATAATGGTCATGAACCGACACTTTGAAATTGGTCCTGACCTAAAATAGGGTAGGACTAGGGCACGGGCGCCCAAGTCCTCCCTATTTCAGGTAGGATTTATGTTAAGTGCATCTCCTGAGTCCTAATTGCCATGAAACTTTAGGGTTTTCTCATCGGGAGTCATCAAAATCATGCAAGATGCTCTAAATGCAATAATAGGACTATATATATCTGTGTGTGTGTTGTGTTCCCTCGTGATGTGTTATGTGTTGTCTAGGTCTCCTTGGATGACCCTTGATACTCTTGTAAGGTCAAGGATATCGGGAGACTACCTCTATTGTGACCATTCTTCTATTTGTTTCATCATTCTTCTATCTTGCCTCTCGTCTATTTTATTGTTGTGTGTCGTGCCTTGCGGGCATAGTGTTGCAGAGGGTGTTTTGGGGACATCCTCCTATGTGTTCTTATGGCACTTGTTTTCCTCTGTCATTTTTATTGTTTACCTTCTTTAGTGATTCTACTTAGTTGGCAGATGACAAAAACAAACAAATATTGATACGGACCGTGTGTCCCTTCAACGAGAAAGAAAAAATGGACCTAGTCCATATATGAAGATGGGGTTGATCTATATATATATATCGAATGCTTGACTAGTAGAATCACTCCGTGTGATGTATCATCTTGTGGCATTTCTTGTGACTAACATTTTATAATCCACTCAATCTGCTCTTGCACACTTTGATTGGTATCTCACCTTGTTGCTACACTCAGTTCTGAGGTACCTCCAGTATAGCCCAACGGTTATACTCGGCTCCGAACCTGTGAGTATAGCCTTGGTCCTTGATGTGATTGTTTTCATGCATAGCTTTATAATGTGATATGGTTGTTATCTTAGAGTAAGATTTTCTAACCATCTTGTTGTTTATCTTAGCATATCTTATCAATGTGTTTGTGGGAACATTCAACGATCATAATCACATGTCACCTTAGGGGCATTGTCTTTGCGAAAGCTCTTGTTCCCTTGCGTGTTTTCTCTCTACCTTAATGTGCTTGATATCGGTACATGACATCAACCACCTTAAGGTGGGGGCATATATAATGATATCTATCTGATGATTCTGATACTAATGAAGCATGTTTGTAATCCCTCTTTGTGAGGTGGGATGCTATATCTCCAGTGCGAGTGCACGTCCTTATATCAATTGCAACCAAAAAGCCCTCTCTACGAGCAGGATAGCATATCCTTTTATAAAAAAACCCTCTCCGTGATGCGGGATGACGTATCTCTTGAGCTAGTGCATATCCTTTTTATACAAAGCCCTCATTACGAGGTGGGATGGTGTATCACTTGAGCTAGTGCACATCCTTTTATAGAAAGTCCTCATTGGAAGGTGGGGTTGGATCTTGAGCTATCCTCCCTTAAGTGTGTCTTTGGCGGTTGTTGTGGCATAAGCCCAACCGTTAGGTGTGTTTATAGTGTGTTTGAGATGGTGGGACTTAGCAATAAGCTCCTTCAATCACATGTGTTTGCTGTGTTTAAGACGTATAGTATGTCTATGGCATGCTATACAACGCTTGTGTATTTCATGTGTTTTCCCTCGTGTGTGGTGTAAAGGGTGTGGCGATGAGTTCCCCTCACACCCAAGTTTTGTATGGCATGTTTTCCCCTTGGTGTAGTGCAAAGGGTGTGGCGATGAGTCTCCCCTACACTTTGGGTTTTGTATTGTGTGTTTTTGGTAGTGTAAAGGGTGTAGCGACGAGTTCACCCCGCCCCTTAGTTACAATTTTTATTTGCATATATGAAAATGTTATATCAATGTATTCATCGTGTTTTGCATGACTACTCTCATGTATTCATCATTTTTTGTGTCTTTAATATTGTCTTCTCCATGTCTTGTGTGCTTCCTACTGTCTTCATTGTGTTTTGCATGTCTACAATGTGTCTTCTAGTGCTTACTTGAGACTGGGGGCTAGAAATAAATCCTCAATCTTTGTGTATGCCTTAGCTTCAAGTGCGTGGATTGTTTGATGTGTTTTGACGTACTTTAATGCATGTATGGGTCATAAGATCATACATACATTAAAGTGGGGGCTAAATTCTATGTTGTAAAATATCCCCCTAGGACTCTTACCTCCTAAGTTTAGCTCCTAGGTCCCTTAGATTTAATCATGCATGTTAAAATGAATCCTCGAGCAAAATCTTCTAGAACCCATGTCAAATGGGACTTAGGGGCCACTCTAAAGCTTAATCAAGTCCCAAAATAGGCCCCTGGACTTGGGCGCCCATGCCCTAGTCCAAACCTATTTTGTTAGGACCCAAATTTTAAATGTCGGCAAAGTGATCGTTAAAAGGTTTCCCTTTGTCGGCCTATTCAATTTAAATTATGAATGTTTAGTGAGAATGCATTTATAAACATGTTTAGAACTTCATTTCACTCCTAGTGGATGAAGGCGAACTTATGATCATCAAACAAAGAGCATTCAAGGTATTCATTGTGTTGTAGAGTAGAATTGTGTTGTGTTTGTATGTGTTTGTTGCAGATTTGGATCCATCAACTCATTTCCTCATGATGTGAAGGCATTTCATCTCAGTGAGGGTTTACACCTACTAAGGTGATATCTACTTTGTGTTTCAATCAATTTATCATATCATTTTCTTTTGCCTCTGTCCACCAAGGACACACACTTTATCTAACAATGGTATTGGAAGGATTGAATGCCATTCCGGGGCTTGACCGAGGCAAGCTCCTAAACACCACAACCCCCAACCCCTCTCTTGTGATTGCAAGTTACAAGTGTCAGATCTTGTAGAGAGGAGTTGCAGGAGGTCAGTGAAGAGTATAAAGATTCTGGATCTGAAGAAAATGATAGAAAATATCCCTGATTGGACACAGGCACTTGCCCTAGTGTCCTCCAGTTTTGCATCTGTAGAAATCTCTGAGAAGGTTACAATATGAAGCATATTTTAGTTCCAAGCCCTTAGAAAAAGCTGTCAGTTGGACTTGGGTGCCTGCCCCACTGTCCCCGAAGTTTCCTCCTTCTGGAATCCAAAATCTGGTATGTATCTAATATGCATTTAGTGCCTTCCTGTGAGAGCATTTGTCATGTTTCATCCGTTTGTTTACGATTTCACATAATTAGGGTTTTAAAGCATAATCAAATTAGGGTTTAACAAATTAATCAACAAATTTCAAATTTCCTTATCTTTCCAAGTGACACCAAACCTGTAGCCAAGTCCTCTTGCACAAGTTGTGATTCAACTCGGTTTAATGTCCTTGAATGTATGTAGTGAAAGGAGGATTTAATCACACTATCAACCTCATCAACATACCCTCTTTTCCTACATAGCAATCCCTAATGTTTTTTTTATCGTTGGAGGTGAACTAGGGTATGAAAAGTGTGGGTGAGAAAAGAGGATTTTGAATTTAAGGGATAAGTGCCTGTAGTCCTATCCAAATGATAGGAGCATGACACAATAGCATTCTAGGTGGTATAAATGTTAAGAATGAGTGGGAGGAAGGTGTTCAAATGTGACAGGAGTTGTGTTCAAATGTGAGGTGTGTGTTTAGGGATGATCCATGTTCTAATGGGTAAAAAATGTAAAGCCTCACAAGTACATGAAAAGCCATTAAACTAACTAAAAATAAAAAGATGTAAATAATCCGCTTAAATACAACATTTCAAAGATAAAAGATGTAATTAATCTGCTTAATTACAATATCTCAAATAAAAGATAATCTCATAAATATGAAATCACAATGTCATTAAATCTTACATAATCATGTGCTTAATCCAGGTAACAAGCACTATAAAATAATAAACATAAATCCATTGGCAAGCATGCCATAATACATCCAATCAAGTACAATAATCATGTACAACAAGAATAATGAAGTATTTACACTTCCCTGGATCCCTTCATGAAATGAAGGAAACCCAACCCTACACGAAATGTCTAGCTACCTGGTAACAACTGGCAGGAGGGAACACCTGGTGCAACCCTGATGTCTGAATGTGCAATTCTAAATAATGAAAAGCGTATTGTCTCACAAGAGGATGTGGCAGAGATATCAATAAATAAGTTTGCTAGACAATAAAACATCTATTTCAATGTCATCTCGATTAGCTCTAATCCTTTATAAGTAACCTGGTACAATTCCTAAAAAGAGGAAAAGCCATCTCTGATAAATCCACATTCAGCAACCTAGCCCAGAAAGCAACCCATTTACATTCCTAAATGAAAATCTACTTCCTTCCCCAAGAAGCAAGAAAATAAATAATAATTCAAAAGAAACAAGTTTCTCAATAAATCAATTAAAATCCCTTCCCAAAACATCATTTGTAAATCACACTTTCCGCAAGCAATAAATCAACGTTTCATACAATTTGCATTCACAAAGTTATTAATTTGATATAATTTCATATCCATTATTCATACATAATTTCTCATTATCATATGAAATCTGACTAATGTTATTATCCATTTATGCAATCATATTTTCCTTAAAATCATATGCAATCTAACTATTCTCATTCTTGCTGTTCAAATTTTGATAAGAATTCATAAAAGCAATTATCAACTTTCTGTTGCTATATCAAACTAGTTGGAGAAAATTAAAAATAAATATAACACAACAATCTTATTGCTTATTGTTATTCGTTGGAAATGTTAAGGAAAATGCAATGAAATATAGTCCATAACAAGAAGTAGGGTTTCAACTACTTTTTGTGAGTTTTTGAGTTTCAATAATAATGGGTCGATTTTCTAATCTAATAGATTGTTTCCAATCAGCATAAAATATAAGAAATACAGTCATCATTAGGTCTGCAGAGATTGTTTATGGCAGCCATATGAAGGTTAAGTTTTAATCAATGGTTTTCATTCAATTTAATAATCAATTATGAGGTTTAATACCTTTGTTTTAGTTAAAGCAAATGAAGAAAGTAATATGTTTTAAAACATCATTCAGCCAAGACAAATAACAACAAACAATAGGTAAGAATCAATGGGTCGATTAATTAGATCACCCAAGAAAGTTCAATTTAGGCAACATAAGAAAGGACAGCTAGAATAGAAAAAGACGGCCATAAAGCAAATAAGGCAAGTAGCCAGTATAATGCAAATGACCATAAAGAAGAGGAATGACTCAGACAGCTGGAAGGGTCGACTAAAGCAAAGCAATCAACACCTAAGAACTTTATCAATTTCACAACCTCAAAACGTGATCTACAAAATGCAAAATATGAAATAAAAACATGGAGAAGTAGGTTGATGAATGATAAATTTGCAGCTATTGATGAAATCAATTTCTTGCTGCTATAAAACACCTTCCTATTACTGAAGTCGCCCTTCCTTTTACCAGATCGTGGGGGTTCTTGTTATAAAATCATGGTTCCTATTATGAGTGTGTGCCGTTCTCTTTGCTGCCCAAAAACTCCTCTTGTAAACAAAATCTCTTCCCTTATTTTTGGCAACCCACGACTTAGGTTTAGAAACTGAAGATTTTAGAATTTAGAACTGAAGTGTTATTCCACTTTGCATGAATAGTTCGATGAATAAAATTAGAGCTAATATGCTATTTAAAACAATTAATTATTTTCTTTTATGTAGTTTACTGTTATGCAGTGCAAAATTGGCTTGCATAACAAGAAGCTGCTTTTTAAATTCTTTCTTATTTATTTATTTATTTAAAAATATCTAATTATAATAACACTATAATTAACCTTATTTAATTATTTAACTAAAACATATCTATTTTAATAAATCAAGAAGTAAATAAAATAATAATATACAATAATATAAATATATTTAATTAGAATTTAATATAATTTAATTAATTCTACTTTGCATATTGTCTTCCAAACATCTAAAATTAGGTAAATAAAGACAATATTTATTATTTATTTAATTAAAATACAAATAAACATATATATCTTCTTTATTCAAATTGCAATACCTATTTAATTACAATTTGAAAAGGACATTAAATAAAATAATGCATTTAATATGCTATTGTAGCAATTTAAACACAATATTTTCTAATTATTTAAATCATCAATCACACTTATTTTCCACACAGTGATGCATAAGAAAATCATTCAAAATACATATGAAAACTACGTGGTGTGTGTGATCGCATCAGGGTAATCCATCCATCAGTTCTTACCAAGTGGCTAGAACACCTCTACCTCAACCATGTTCTCGTCTTCGACGAGTACCTGCATTCATTCGCACTCAACTCGACGTCAATAGGTTAGTGTCTTCAAAACATAGCTGAGGCAAATCATTGTAATCATGTCTACAATATTTAACATTTAAATCAATTTCCAATATTTATCAATATAAACTCATAATAATTACCTTCATACATATAAAATCACTTAAGGTAAAAATCAATCATAGTATTTGTTCACTAATCTAGATTAATTAGGTTGTTCATAAAAATGAGACGTGACATCCTTCCCCACTTGGAAGAGACATCATCTTGATGTCTTATTAAACATCAAAAAAATAAGGTATCTATCAACCACCAATAAAGTATCAAGGTGTCATAAAACAATAATATCCACTCAAGGTATCAAAAGATCATAACAACTCAAAGTATCAAAGCAATAACTAAACTCAAAGTATCATAATCCATGCATGAATAAGAAATCTATGCTATATCGTCAAATGAGGAAAAGATCTATCAATCTCCTCTACATCCTCCCATGTGGCACTGCCCTCTGAATACTGATCCCATTGGACCTTATATTGCACCACATCTCTATTATGTAACTTAATGTTGTGCTTTCCCAAAATTCAAGTGGGCTCCACCAGCACCACTCCTAGATCCTGAACCTGTAAAGCATGCCAATCAAGAATATGTGACGTGTCAGGATGATAAATCTTAAGTAAAGACACACGAAAACCATTATGGATCCTGGCAAGTGCAGGCGGTAGCGCAAGTCTATAAGCTATAGGATTGATCACTTCCAGAACTTTGAACAGTCCTACAAAATGAGGAGCAAGTTTGGACGCTTTTCCAAATGATACTGAACTCTTATGAGGTCTGACCCTCAAAAAGACTTTGTCACCAACTGAGAACTGTCTAGGAGTTCTATTCCTATCTGCATAACTCTTTTGATGATCTGAAGCTTGCTTCAACTTCTCCTTGATCAACTTCATCTGATCATCTAGTTCTCTTAACATTTCAGGACCAATCACTATTCTGTCCTCCACCTTATCCCAACTGATAGGTGTTTGACACCTACGCCCATAAAGAGCTTCGAAAGGTGCCATTCCCAACTGGTATGAATTGTTGTATGTAAACTCTACCAATGGAAGATACTCCTCCCATTTATATTGCTGATCCATACAATACATTCTGAGAAGGTCTTCTACAACTTGATTGACTCTTTCTGTTTGACCATCCGTTTGAGGATGATAGGCCGAACTGAAATCCAACTTTGTACCCAAATCTGCATTAAGAGTTGTCCAAAATCTAGATGTCATGTGAGTGTCTCGATCTGAAATGATCATCTCAGGCATTCCATGCAATCAGAAAATCTCCTAAACAAACTTCTTAGCTAAGACCATAGAACCATTTGAAAAATTCCTTGGAATAAAATGTGCTACTTTTGTCAACTTGTCCACAACCACTAAGATGACATCATGCCTATTCTTAAACATAGGTAACCCTTGAATAAAATCCATGCTTATCACTTGCCACTTGTGCTCAGGGATACTATGTGGATACAACAATCCTGTTGGATGCACATGCTCAGCTTTGACTCTTTGGCATTCCAAACATTGAGCCACAAATTCTGTCACATCCCTCTTAAGTCTAGGCCAAAAGCATAAAGCTTTCAAACCTTCGACCATCTTTGTCACTCCAGGGTGACCTGAATAAAGTGTATTGTGGATCTCTTCAAGCACTAACTTCCTTAACTCTCCTGAGTTGGGAATGTACATCCTTCCTTGAAATCTCAAAAGTCCATCTGATTCAACAACATAACCATCAAACCTGTGATCTAAGGGGTCTACTTCCAAAGCTTGCTTTACTCTTTCATAATGCTCATCCCCTTGAAGAATTTGAATTACTTTTTGCTTCAAATTGGATCTCATGGTAACAATGGCAGCCAGATGTCTTCTACTAAGAGCATTTTCTACTCTATTCTCCTTTTCTTTTATATACTCAATTCTAAAGTCATACGCACTAAGGAATTCTAACCATCTTCTCTGTCGTACATTAAGGTTAGGTTGAGTAAATATATACTTGAGCCCTAAATGATCTGTCTAACTCAAAGGGCTTACCTAGAAGATAATGCCTCCACATTTGAAGTGCATGAACTATGGCAGCTAACTCAAGATCATGCGGCGCATAGTTGAACTCATGTTGCTTTAACTTTCTTGACTCATATGCAACCACTTGCTCTTTCTGCATCAACACTCCTCCTAATCCTTCCCCCGAAGCATCTTTTATAACTGTAAAGTGCCCATTAGGATCTGGTATGGTTAGGATAGGAGTAGTTGTGAGCTTTTCCTTTAGCACTTGGAAAGCTTACTCACACCTTTCTGTCCATTCAAACTTCTTACCCTTCTTTTGTAGTGTGGTAATCGATGCTGCTATGGTTGAGAAACCTTCCACAAACTTTCTATAATAACCTATAAGTCCCATAAAATTTCTAACTTCTATCACACTCTGTGGTGCAGGCCATTCCATTATTTCTTTAATCTTCTCAGGATTAACTGCAATCCCTTCTGCTGTTATCACATGACCAAGATAGTTCACTTTATCTTGAAATAATGTATACTTAGATAGTTTACCATAAATCTTTCTCTCCCTCAAGCATTGCAAGACAATTCTCAAATGCCTTTCATGCTCCTCCATTGATTTAGAGTATATCAATATGTCATCAAGAAAGATCAACACAAAATCATCTAAACAATCTCTGAAAATGCTATTCATCAAATTCATGAAAGCTGCTGGAGCATTAGTCAACCCAAATGGTACCACTATGAACTCGTAGTGACCATATCGAGTCCTTAAAGCTGTTTTAGAGATGTCCTCATCCTTAATCCGCAATTGGTGATAGCCAGATCTAAGGTCTATCTTCAAGAACACTGTTGCTCCTTTCATATGATCAAAGAGCTCATCTATTCTTGGAAGTGGATACTTGTTCTTTATAGTAGCTTTTTTAAGCATCCTATAATCAATACATAATCTCAAAGTACCATCCTTCTTCTTTACAAAGATAACCGGTGCGCCCTGTGGTGACACACTAGGTCTAATGAACCCTTGATTTAGCAATTCCTGTAATTGTGCCTTAAGCTCATACAATTCTGTAGTAGTCATCCTGTAGGGTGCCTTAGATTGAGGCTCAGTCCCTGGTAGCAAGTGAATGGAGAAGTCAAATTCTCTCTTCGGTGGTAACTCTGTCAACTCTATAGGAAATACATCTCTGAAATATCTAAGGATTGGATAATCATTGAACATTGGTTCTTCTTTGTCAAGGTCCTTTACTTGGACAACATAAATTGTACATCTTTTCCTCTTTGCTTTCTTTAATTGCATAGCCGAGATTTGTCTAAGTTCTAAAGGTCTCTTAGATCCATTAATTTCCACTTGATTCCCTAGGTCATCCAAACATCTAACAACCTTGTCTTCACAGTTTACTGGAGACATATGTTCAGTTAACCAATTGATTCCTAGAATTACATCATAAGAGCCTAAAGTTGCTACATATAGATTTACTTGCATTTGAAAACTAGGAAGCTCTATCTCACTACATGCTAGACACAAGTCTACCCTCTTCTATGCACTATTGCCATATTGTACCATCCAAGAGTTTTCCATACGTCTAGGTCTAATAGATAACTTAGATACTACTCTAGGATCTACAAAACATTATGTGGCACCAGTATCAATCAAAATAGAAATAGGTAGTCCATAGAGCTTACATTGAAACTGAATAGGTGCTGCTTGAAAATCTGCTTGCCGATTATCCACTGCGGCATGAATGTAATGCTGAGGTGCTCCTTGCTGATTCTTGTTTCCCCTTTTATGTGGACATGCATTTGCATAATGCTCTCCTCCACAGTTGTAGCATCCACCCTTAGGTGCTCTCGGTCCTTCAGCTCTTTCCCTCTGATTGTTGTTTTCATTGTTATAACCACCTCTTTTGTTTCCACCATTTCCATCCTGAGAATTATTGCCTCTCTTCAGATTCCTGATCTGTCTATTATTTCCTTGGTTGTTATTCTATTGATAGTTCTACTGATTATTCTGTGGTTTCTTATTTGAAAACTTGGCATCTCTTTGCTTACGATAACTAGCTTCCTGTTGCAACCTCTGCTCTTGCTTTATTGCTTTCTCAAAAGAGGCATCCATAGTGGGTGGGTTATGAATGTCTACCTTAGGTCCAATTTGTGGCCTTAATCCCAAAATAAACTTCTTGATCCAAAATCTCTCATCTGTCTGGTACTGTGGAACATACTTAAGTAGATGAGAAAACCTTTACCAATAACTGGTTATAGATATACCTCCTTGAACCAAATTCTGAAACTCTGTCATCTTCTTGTCGAAGAATAACTGTGGTAACCATCTCTTTCTAAACAATTGCAAGAAAATCTCCCAAGTTATTTCACCAGGTAAAAACTTCTTATCTGCCTTCTCATTATCCCACCATGTTGCTGCTTCACCAGTCAACTGGTAAGATCCCCACATTGCCTTTGTGTGATCTGAAAGGTTTCAGAGCTCAAAGTATTTCTCCATTTCTATTATCCAGGCTTCTGCTCCATCTCCAATTGTCTTTCCATCAAATTTTGGCGGTGATACTTTCTTGAGGTCCTTCCCCAAATCTTTTGCAATCCTTGCTTGATTATTAGCATTAGCTCCAACTTCAGGAACTTGAACTTCTATCCTTGGATTCTCATTTGCATTAATCTCTGGGATTTTCATTAGCATTCGTCTCTCTACGATTCCCTCTGATCTCCTTCTCAAGAGCATTCATCCTCGTGTCCTGTTAGGTCAAGAGATCAAGAATACCGTCAAATCTTCCATCTTGGTCATCACTAGCATCTCCATGATCTCCTGCAATTCAACCACAACAAGCACCTCCACATGATCCTCTATCTCGACCACTTCCTGATCCATCACTATGATCAGTGGTTCTAGAATTCATGATGGATAATTTGTATCAAGTTTGCAACTTTAGCACAGTAGTCCCAAAAAAGAAACAGAGGCCCTAGTGTTAAACCTAGAGCTCAGATAACAAATGTAAAGCCTCACAAGTACATGTAAAAGCCATTAAACCAACTAAAAATAAAAAGATGTAAATAATCCGCTTAAATGCAACATTTCAAAGATAAAAGATGTAATTAATCCACTTAATTACAATATTTCAAATAAAAGATAATGTCATAAATATGAAATCACAATGTCATTAAATCTTACATAATCACGTGCTTAATCCAGGTAACAAACACTATAAAATAAAATACATAAATTCATTGGTAAGCATGCCATAATACATCCAATCAAGTACAATACTCATGTACAACAAGAATAATGAATCAATACGCTCATCGGTCGCATGAACCAAGTGGTCCACCACCTGCGAGCCAAGAGATGGGAACATGGCCTAGGTGCTTTTCCACCCAACCATGAAATATTTACACTTCCTCGTATCCCTTCATGAAACGAAGGAAACCCAGTCCTGCACAAAATGTATAGCTACCTAGTAACAACTGGTAGGAGGGAACACCCGATGCAACCCTGATGTCTGAATGTGCAATTCTGAATAATGAAAAGCATATTGTCTCACAAGAGGATGTGGCAAAGATATCAATAAATAAGTTTGCTAGACAATAAAACATCTATTTCAATGTCATCTCGATTAGCTCTAATCCTTTATATGTAACTTGGTACAATTCCTGAAAAGAGGAAAAGCCATCTCTGATAAATCCACATTCGACATCCTAGCCCAGAAAGCAACCCATTTACATTCCTAAATGCAAATCTACTTCCTTCCCCAAGAAGCAAGAAAATAAATAATAATCCAAAAGAAACAAGTTTCTCAATAAATCAATTAAAATCCCTTCCCAAAACATCATTTGTAAGTCACACTTTCTGCAAGCAATAAATCAACATTTCATTCAATTTGCATTCACAAGTTATTAATTCGATATAATTTCATATCCATTATTCATACATAATTTCTCATTATCATATGAAATCTGATTAATATTATTATCCATTTATGCAATCATATTTTCCTCAAAATCATATGCAATCTAACTATTTTCAATCTTGCTATTCAAATTTGGATAGGAATTCATAAAAGCAATTATCAACTTTCTATTGCTATATCAAACTAGTTGGAGAAAATTAAAAATAAATATAACACAACAATCTTACTGCTTACTGTTATTCCCTGGAAATGTTAAGGAAAATGCACTGAAATATAGTCAATAACAGGAAGTAGGGTTTCAACTACTTTTTGTGAGTTTTTAAGTTTCAATAATAATGGGTCAATTTTCTAATCTAATAGACTGTTTCCAATCAGCATAAAATATAAGAAATACAGTCATCATTAGTTCTGCAGAGATTGTTTATGGTAGCCATATGAAGGTTAAGTTTTAATCAATGGTTTTCATTCAATTTAATAACCAAATTCGAGGTTTAATATCTTTGTTTCAGTTAAAGCAAAGGAAGAAAGTAATATGTTTTAAAACATCATTTAGCCAAGACAAAGAACAACAAACAACAGGTAAGAATTAATGGGTCGATTAACTAGATCACCCAAGAAAGGTCAATTTAGGCTACATAAGAAAGGACGGCCAAAATAGAGGAAGACGACCATAAAGCAAATAAGGCAAGCGACCAGTATAATGCAAACGGCCATAAAGAAGAGGAACGACTCAGACAGCCGGAAGGGTCGACTAAAGCATAGCAATCAACACCTAAGAACTTTATCAATTTCACAACCTCAAAACGTGATCTACAAAATGCAAAAATATGAAATAAAAACCTGGAGAAGTAGGTCAATGGATAATAAATTGCAGATGTTGATGAAATCAATTTCTTGCTGCTATAAAACACCTTCCTATTACTAAAGTCACCCTTCCTTTTACCAGATCGTGGCGGTTCCTGTTATAAAATCATGGTTCCTGTTATGAGTGCATGTCGTTCTTTTTGTTGCCCAAAAACTCCTCTTGTAAACAAAAATCTCTTCTCTTATTTTTGGCGACCCATGACTTAGGTTTAGAAACTGAAGATTTTAGAATTTAGAACTAAAGTGTTATTCCACTTTGCATGAATAATTTGACCACTAAAATTAGAGCTAATATGCTATTTAAAACAATTAATTATTTTCTTTTATGCCGTGCAAAATTGGCTTGGATAACAGGAAACTGCTTTTTAATTTCTTTCTTATTTATTTATTTAAAAATATCTAATTATAATAACACTATAATTAACATTATTTAATTATTTAACTAAAACATATCTATTTTAATAAATCAAGAAGTAAATAAAATAATAATATACAATAATATAAATATATCTAATTATAATTTAATAAAATTTAATTAATTCTACTTTGCATATTGTCTTCCAAACATCTAAAATTAGGTAAGTAAAGACAATATTTATTTTTTATTTAATTAAAATACAAATAAACATATATATCTTCTTTATTCAAATTGCAATACCTATTTAATTACAATTTGAAAAGGACATTAAATAGAATAATGTATTTAATATACTATTGTAGAAATTTAAACACAATATTTTCTAATTATTCAAATCATCAATCACACTTATTTTCCTCACAGTGATGCATAAGAAAATCATTCAAAATACATATGAAAACTATGTGGTGTGTGTGATTGCGTCAGGGTAATCCATCCATCAGTTCTTGCCAAGTGGCTAGAACACCTCTACCTCAACCATGTTCTCGTCTTCGACGAGTAGCTGCATTCATTCACACTCAACTTGACATCAATAGGTTAGTGTCTCCAAAACATAGTTGAGGCAAATCATTGTAATCTTGTCTACAATATTTAACATTTAAATCAATTTCCAATATTTATCAATATAAACTCATAATAATTACCTTCATACATATAAAATCACATAAGGTAAAAGTCAATCATAGTAATTGTTCACTAATCTAGATTAATTAGGTTGTTCATAAAAATGAGGCGTGACAAAAAATGACTAAATTTATGCTTTTCAAATAAGGGTACCAAAGTGAGTATTAAATAAGGGAAAAGTGCCAAGTATGCACTTTTTGAACTTATGTTTTGCCCCCACTTTAGTGTACTTGTGAGCTACAACAAATCAAGTGTACTAAAGTAAAATTTATAATCATTATTCTTGATAAAAAGGATATTGAAGAGTTTGTGCTTGATGTCATTTGCTTATCTTCACTAGAGCATTGACTTTAGCTCTACAACACACATAGGAATAGAAATCAATGCAAATTCAAAAATATTGTGAAGAATATCTCTACACACACTTTGAGCCATTTTAATTTTAACTTATTGAATATAGTAGGGGGAATCATGGAGTTGGAATCAATACAATTCGATGAAGCTGAGAAGTAAAGAGTGAATAAGTAGAAGTTCGACAAGTAGAGGTTGTGGGGATTATGTTGTATGCAACCATTATGGATTTGTGATTGAGTATGCCTCATTAGGAATACAATTTATGATTAGTAGGTGTGGTGTAGGACTATGCCGAGTCACTTTAATTGAGAGTGAATATGTAGGGCTCATAAAGAGCCACTTTAATAATTGTACAATGTTTGTGTAATGTGAAAGAGGATATATCCCCCAACAAATTGATTTTATAGGAGAGGATGTGATCAAATTGACATAAAGAAATAGATAGTGGCAACGAGTAGTATGTTGGATAAGGTTGTGAGGTTTACTAAAGTGCTTGGGGGAAAGAGGATGTAAGAATGTGAGATCAAAGCAACAAGGATGAGGGAACACGAGAGCGTTGTCCCCAAGGATGTCCCTAGTGATGCCCCCTAGCATAAGGGAAAGTGTTAAGGAAGATAAAGGATAGTTAACTAAAAGAAAGATAAACTTGGAATATGATGAGATGAGGAATGTCCAATGTGAGGTTTAAAAATGCTAGGTATGATGAAGCCAATTTATGATAGCATAGAATAAAAGACGAACAATTTAGCAAGAGAAGGAACAATGTCATCATGTTAGAGAATATGAAGGAATTTTTATTAAAGTGTGGCTTGATATGTTATTGCTTGTATGTTGCCACATAAACAAGAAGAATGAGGATAATATGAAAAAAAAAAGAATATTTTTGTAGTTTTGGTTTGATACACAAGACAAACATGGTGACAAATGGTAAATTACTAGTGGTAAGAAGAGCATGACAAGTATAGAATAAAAAATGAAGTACAAGTAAATAAGAGGACATAAGGAGGACAAGCATGGAAACCACAATGTAAGTAAAATGCCAAAAACCAATCAACAAAGGAGGAAATGTTTTTGGGTCAACGTGAAGAGAGTGGGTATGAAAAACTCTGATACTTTACATCTTCCCTAAAACTATAAAGCAATGTTGATATTTAGGAATAAATGTAAGGACTACACCACAAGGGCTCAACCTCTAGATCATAATCTATAGCAATAGAAAACAAGAATCTAATGGATGCCTTTTTTGTAACATGATAAAATATCTCACCATAATCAGCACCCTCAACTTGAGAGTAACCTTTTGCAAACAATTGTGCTTTGTACTTCTCAATACCTCTATTTTAACCAATCTTTTTATTGAATACCTATTTGCAACCAAAATGCTTTCATCCTCCAAGAAATGGTACTAGGTATTGTATGCAAGTAAATTTGAAATGAACATGCAAGACTCAAATCAAAAGATCTAAATCCTACTTTCAAATCTAATTACAAACCTCAGATAAAGTGTAAGAAACTTGTAACAATGGATGGAAATAAATGAAAAGGTCTCACCCACAAGCTCCTTATTGCACCAACAATGGTTGTACTCTAGGATTTATAGTTGAGAGAATTAATGTCAAGTGCTCAAACTCAACAACATAACTCTACATTCAAAATTTAGATTTTGATTCATCATGATCCGCAAGAGGTTCAATTTATAGTTTTTTTATGGATGGATTGATAAGGATAAGAATTTGGAAAAAACAAGATAAGTATGAGGATAAATCATGAAGAAGATATAATAATATATTAGTGACTAATCAACATATTTATCTAATTATTTTAATTAATTAAAAATAATTAGATGCACATGAGTTAGAAATGGAAACAAATTGAGAGGGATATATGAATGGTTAATTAGCTAATTAAATTAATATTTAATTTATTTAATTCTAGTGTTTAAATAATTATGAATAAAGAATTGATTAAATAATTAATTAAATTATCATAAATTATTAAATTAATGCTAGGAAGACAATTGGTAATTAGGTGATGATAAGACATGGGAATGTGAGCAGATTTAGGTGGAGTTAGTGTTGAATGCATAAGATAACTAAGAGAGGGGGTGAATCAGTTGTATCAAAAATTTCAAACCCTCACAAACATTCAGATCCACATTAACCTTTAGACTTGTTATGATGATTTAGCATGAAAAGCAAATAACAGAAACTGAAACATAACAGCACCAATCACAAGACAACACCAAATTTTACATGGAAAACCCAAGAAGGGAAAAACCATGGTGAGGATTAGCTCACAATATAAAGTAGTAGCAATACCAAATTACAAAAGGCTCACTGCGAAAGGGATCACTGCCTAGGGCTCATTGCCCAGAAGAAAGAAGGGCTCATTGCCAAAGGACTCACTGTCCAAAAGAAAGAGATAGAAGAAGGAGAGACTCATTGCCAAGGATGAACTGATATAATTGCATCTAACCTATGCATGGAGTTCAGTTCCAATGAAGCTCAGTATTCACAACACAACCAACACCTTCGCAACAACATTGAAAAATAGTAGACACCTTCTGCTCACTGCATCTAGTAGTCTAACACATGAAATCTCTCACTACATTGATCAAATTCACATCACAAACATCATATCCATTGCGCATCCATCCACTTACAAATCCTTGACATTTATTTATACCATCATCAACCTTGAAAACATTCTCCAAGATTGACAACACAACTTAACTCATAAAATTCAAATTAGGTTTGGACCAAAACATTCCTGTGGAGGAAATGAATGAATGCATACCACATCACGCCTTAGCATGGACCTAAATCCACTCTTACATGCTTCACTACGCTTTCACAATCAACAAAGCACAACCACAATTCGTGTAAACAACCAAGTCGGCCAAACTTGTGTTAACACTATGAACTTTAAAGCACACACTTCCTCAAGACCAGAAGATGACATGTAGACCACACACCAAGCTTGAAGCTAGAAACATCCACAAGCACCTGAAAAGCAATAAAATCCTTTGCAACATCTTTCACCTGAAGAAAGTTCACACTGGAGCACTTAGATTACTCTGTCATCAACTGCAACTCAAGATACCATCAACTGCAACTCAATAAAGGAACTTGCGGAGCACCAAACCATGAAGCACTTGAACTAAAGAAAGATATCGACCTTATAAGCATGAATCCATAACTGTAAAGCCAGAAACAAATTTGTGGAGAAATGCAGAGCAAAACAATTTCTCCTAGACACTTCTGCACAACTCAGAAATACTGTCCGCACACTGGTGAACACAACTTTCTCTGCACAACAAACCGAAGCACAAAATTTGGAACATAACATTTGTGACCACATCTGAACAACATATCCAAACCGCATAATCAGATATTCAATTAGGAAGAAATGTGAAGAAAAAATTGATCACAACTTTGTTAAGCCAGTACACATTTTCAACACACTATTTCCTTTATTAATCAAATTTTCTCAAAAGCACTTGGAAACCAAACAACATAACCATATTCTCAACATCTTCAACACCTCTACAAAGAAACCAAATCACCTTCAACAATAGTTCATATCCTCATCTCTGCACAACACAAACTACTCATACTCTTGACACAGTTGACACCAATGACAACACAAGCTTGTTGACATCAATGACAACACCGATTAGCACATATTTGCAATAGTTAGGATGTAGTCAAATTTAGGTGTCTATAGGTACCATGTATCATTCTTTTCCAAAGCTGCCATTTCTTCATCCATGGCAATCTTCTGGGACTCTATATCATTCATATGTAATGCCTTTTCTATAGATTTTGGTTCATCCATGTTAGTATTCAAAGAAAAAATATATCTCTAATGATCAGGTGAATATATTTTAGGTGGTTGTCTATGCCTTGTAGACCTTTGAACAGGCTAGGGTGGAGGTTCTTCCTCCTCTTCTAAAGATTCAGAGCTAGACGAGTTGTCCTTAGCTTCTTGCCTATCCAGGGGCCTTGATTCAACCTTATTAGGGGTAGAAGGAAGATGAATCATATATTTTTGTTCACTTTGTTTTAGCTACAATATAACAAAAGAAGGCTTAGTTTCTCTAAAAATCACACTTCTACTATATATTACCTTCGTGTAACAAGATCCTAAATCTTGTATCCTTTCACACCATAACTATAACCGATGAAGATACATTTCGTAGCCTTGTTCTCCAACTTTGTTCACTTCTCCTTTGACAAATGTGCATATGCCTCGCAACCAAAAACTCTAAGATGTCTTAATGAAGGCTTGTGACCCGACCATGCCTCCATAGGTGTTTTATCAACAAGAGCTAATGTAGGAGACTTGATAATCAAGTAGCAAGTAGTGGGAACAACTTCACCCCAAAACATTTGTTCTAGACCAGCACCACTAAGCATACTCCTAGCCTTCTTCATCAGTGTCCTGTTCATTCTTTCTGCAACTCCATTCTACTGTGGAGAATACAGAGTTGTCTTCTGTCTCTGAATACCACAATCTTTACAAAATCTATCAAAACCATTAGAAAAAATTCATTACCATTGTTATCCTCAAACTTTTTTTTTTCCAATCTACACCTCAACCATTGCTTTAAATTCTTTAAATTAAATGAAAACTTTTGATTTACTCTTTAGAAAATATACCCATGTCCTACTATAATCATCAATAAATGAAACATAATATGTGGATTTTCCAATTGAAGGAACATCTATAGGACCAAACACATCAAAATGAATAAGATCAAATATATCACAAGATTTATGAGAACTAGAGTAAAACTAAACGTAATTTTGTTTATCATAAATACAATGCTAACATAAATCAAAATCAAGATTACAATCAATCAACCCTTCAACAAGGTTTTTATTTTTCAACATCCTTAAACCCTTCTCTCTAATGTGGCCAAGACTCTGTTGCAATAACATAGTCTTCTCTATAGGTAGTTTTGATTTATAAGAAAGAGCTCCTTTAGGTACCTAGAAGCCATGATCATCTGCTAAAGAGGAAACTATCTCCTATTCTAATGAAGTACTCACATACTTGCTTTTCATAGAAGTACTATTACACTCAATAGTGTATGCATCAAGCTTATACAATGTGCCAAATCTAACACCTCTAGCAATCACCATAGCACCTCTAGCCAACTTGCATCCTGCATCAGAAAAGATTACCTACACACCCGCATCTATTAGTTTTCTCACATATAATAAATTTTCTACTAACCTAGGGATATGCAACGCACCATTAATCCTTTTTGCTCTACATTCAGGAAATCTAAATTTAACTTTACCACGACCAACAATATTTAAGTGAGAATCATCACCCAAGTACACCTTACCTCCATCAAATTCTTCATATTTAGAAATCCAATCTCTATTAGAGGTCATATGAAAAGATGCACTAGAGTCAATTACCTATACATCATTACTTGCATGGGTGGCCAAAGCTGCAATGAATGTGTCACCATATTCCTTCTCAGATTAAAAAATTAGAATCAAATTTCTTCTTCTTTTTCTTTTCTTCTTTGCACTCCTTATGAAATTTTCCAAGTTTACTATAGTTCCAACAAATAACTTTTGGATTTTCTAGGAGATTTGGATCTCCCCTTGGACTTGGATTTTGAGTTGTCATGCTTCTCATTTTTCTTGCCTCTTTCTTTCGGTCTTCCATGAATATTCATGGCATTTTTTGCACTGATGGATGCCTTCCTCCTCATCTCTTCTAAAAACAAAGAACCCACACATCTTCAAATTTCAAGATAACTAAAGTACTCCCAATAGTCATAACAAGAGAATCCCACAAATTAGGAAAAGAACAAAGCAGGATTTGACATCTCTCCTCCTCATCCATTTTACACCAACTGAAACTAATTGAGCCACCAACAAATTAAATGCTTCTAGGTGATTTGTAATTCATCCACCCTCTTCCATTCTCAAGGAATACAATTTCTTCCTCAAGAAAATCTTGTTCACTAAAGATTTATCTTGATATATCTCACCAAGTTTCTTCCATAGTTTTTTTGTAGAGGGCTCTTCATGACATTGATTAAAATAGAGTTTGCCAGGCACAATCTAATTAGACCCTTAGCTTTATGGTCCATAACATCACATTGAGTAACCAAAGTAGCATTTGTAGGCCTTGAAACATTCTCATCAATAGCATCCCATAGATCAATTAACAAATCTTCCATCTTTAGCTTCCACATCTCAAAATTGTTACCAAAAAATTCTCTACCTCTATTATTTCTGATGTGCTTGCTATCCAAAAATTATTGCAACATGATTACAAAGTATCTTTTGCACAAGCTCCCACTCAAACTAGATTAGTTAAAAAAACCCAACAACTCACAATTGAAATCAAAGGTGATCAAGCTTAGTTACCACTTGTAAGGAAGCTAAGGTAGTGGAACAACTTCCTACACTAATCTTGAGAGGAGGATTATGCAAAAATTTTCAAATTTTTACAATAGTTATAGAAATTATAAAAATATAAACATAAATATCAGTCATACCACAACGCAGTGATTTACATGGTGAAAACCCTTTCTAGAGAAAAACCCCACACTCCAAAAGTAGCACAATATATTATTCAAAAATCTTAACAAGATTACAATATACTTGTAGAGAAAGCCTCCATAGGAGTATCACAAAATAGAGATCTAAAGGTAGCTTAACAATATCTATAAGACTCTCACACACAACCTCCATCTCAAGCACCTAATATATATAGGATACAATTCATGAAATCATCAAAAGGTAATTAGAAAACCATGAGCCAAACCCACCCAAAAGTGGCACCCACATCTTTAGGGTTCCATTATCTCCAATCAAAGATGCCTTATGATGTGTCATAACATGCATCATAAGTTAGTCAACATGTGTAATTCCCCCTTACATCTCTTTTTCTATGTCAAACACATTTTTACATTTTCCAATGCAAGAGGCCTAACTTTTGGAGGCCATAACTTTTGATTCGGGAGGTCGATTGAGCCCATTTTTTTAAAATTGTAGATCTCAAAGTGATCTACACACTAAGAACCACTGGAAGTAGTGCTAGGCAACTTCGAATAGTTATTTTAGCCAAAAACCAACTCTATAACCCAGAAATTGAGTTTATTCATTTTTATAACTCGAAAAATTGTATTTTTTCATAATCGCAAGATTCAAACACTTTTCCCAAAATAACGTTGGTCCTTGAATTCCCCTATGTGCCTACCATATGCTAGAAGTTACAAAAAATCCTAAAAATTATAGGTTTGGGGGTACTTATTCATTTTTGTGATATTTGTAGATTTGCAAGTTTTTGGTGGACTTCTTCCACTTGACTCTTTTTCCTAAAGTTTGGATGTTTGGTTGAACTTTGCATTCTCATAGTGCAC
This sequence comes from Cunninghamia lanceolata, assembly GCA_027924645.1. Classification (NCBI taxonomy): domain Eukaryota; kingdom Viridiplantae; phylum Streptophyta; class Pinopsida; order Cupressales; family Cupressaceae; genus Cunninghamia; species Cunninghamia lanceolata. Next base: position 23,751,169 of record BSBN01000261.1, on the reverse strand, counting down.
TCAAAGAAATCATTTTGCAGGTTTGTGGAATTTCCAAATCTTCAAGTTCCATGTCTTTCTAAGTCTTTGTTTGGGCTTTAGAACCTTTATAAAACTTTTTGGCAATCCCAATAGTTTCCAAAACCTATAAAAACCTTGACAGTGTTCTTCACAAATCCTTTTTCAACATTTTCCATGGTTCTTGAACCCCTTCAAACCACCAACAAATATCCTCATACAAATTGTCAACACTTTTCATGGTTCATGAATCTTTTTAAAGCACCGATGAGTTTGACACTCTTCTTAAGTGTCAGCATTATTGGTGGTTTCCATAACCCTTAAAACTCCCAACAAAGTTTTTGATGGTTCATAAAGCCCCAACTCAAAGAAGCAAAGCAAGAGACTTAATATTTGAAAAGGAATGTTATCAACACTTTTATGGTTCTCAAAACCTCCCAAATACCCTACAATGTTTTAAAAGGAAGCTCTGTCAGTGAATTCAGTGGTTCTTTGAACAACTTAAACCTTCGGCATAGTTCTAGAAGCACTTAAAAACATTGAATTTTTTTGATTGACAAGTTGAATTTCTAGCGTTTTGTAGGTTTTCAAGTTTCAAGTGGACTTCTTCCACTTTTCCAAATTTCTAGAAGTCTCGATCTCCCTTCCATATTTTCATTTTCGTTGCGCATTCAAAGAACTTGTTTTGTAGGTTTCAGTGGACTTATTCCACTTTTCCAGAGTTCCAAATATCCATCCATTCCCTACATTTTTGTATCTCTTTCATTTTCCCATCTTGCCAATTTCTTCACTCCTTTTGGCATGGCCATTGCCACACTGAATTCCTACAATTTTTTTGAATGACTTAACCACTCCCCAAAATGCCATTAATGGTTGGATTTGATCCCCTTCAACTATATGATTATTATTTTTTCCACCAAGGTCAACATTGATCATCTCAATGACATAGATCCACATGTGTATTTTGACAAAGGAAAAGGATGGTGAAATGGTCATCATTAATGTTGTAGTTGAAACTTAGATGCTGGTGACCTATGCATGGGTTTGCAACCATTCATTTCTTTTAGGAAACCTACCTACTCACCTGGTTGTCCTACATTCATCAAAGGATGTATTTCATGGGATTTGGTGTATATGTTTACATTCAATACTTTGATTCTTGGATGCACCTCAGAATCCTAACATGATACAAGAATACAAGAAATCAAAATACTATAAATAGAAGGTTCCATGAAGCAACAAGGGTTGATCATCCTTTGTCCTCCAAGAGTTTTAAGTGTCAAAGTTCATCCAGGGTTTCAATTTTTGCAAGTCTAGTTTGTTAATAGAACAACACATTTTGTAAATCACAAAGGGGTTTTAATATGGCAATGGTGTCTATAATTGATTGTCTCCATGGTAGTTTGTGAATCTTTAGGGGAACCTTCAAACATAGTTAGGGTTTCCTCTTTCCACATTTTCTGGTATGAATGTAATAGGGATTTGATGAATGTGGCAACATTGTAAAATGATTACAAAGCTTTTGTAATGGTCATTTCTTTGTTTCATATGGATTTTTGTAGTATGGTGATAGATTTTAACCATGTTTAGTTATATGACACTATATCTTTGATGCATGTTTGTGCATAGATCTATTTCAGTTGTGATATGCAATTTTTTTCTTCTCTTTGCACACTAGGACTTTGTTACCCATTGGAATATGTACTAGTCTTAGAGGTTGATGGTCAATCACAATCCTAAATAGTAAAACATATTTCAATAGTAGTTTAGGAGTAGGTTAGCAATTTGTATGCTTTCATGATTCAATGGTATATCTAGGGAAATATCTTAAGTGAATTTTAAGTCTTTGTCTTGTAGAATCATTTTTTGTATACCTTCATCTTGCATATGTGCAATGGTGTCAACATTAACAATGGTGCATAAGCCCACTAATCTTTGGCCTACTGACAAATCTTAAGGCCAAGCAATATATTAGGCACAACTATAACATGTTTATTTCTTCCTATTATCCTTTGTTCTCAATCCTATTGAGGACACCTCTAGAAACAACCTCCTAGGTCTAGCTGAGCCCAAAGTGAAGGAGAGCATACTTACTCTCATAAATTGACCTCTAATCACTCACATTTTGTGGATGAGTTCTTGATCTACATTCAAGAAGATAACTCCTTGACCTTAAAGTAGATTGATTTCTCTAGGATTGTGGAGCTATGGTCTCAAGACCCAACATATTGGTGCCATTACCAGGGATGAGTTATTGATTGATTATTCTAAAGACTTCTACTAATAAATGAAAGTTTGTCTCTTCCAAGTGGAGAGTGGTGAATTTGTTCCAATGAAACTTGGAACTAGTTTACAACTCAAAAGATTTGAATATGGAAAGAAAAAGATAGTGCAAAGATTAACAAGGACAAGAAGATCCATTAGCTCAAACATGGAGATGAAAAACCACATGGAAGGCTAAAAACATTGGTAAGTTACTTGGAATAAATTTGTAAGATCAAGAAGTAGAAACGTTAGGTAGAAATGACGTATTTACTGATTTAAGAGATGAATACCAATATACTTCTAAAGATTCCATGGATAATATTGTCAAGAAACATAGGAGAATGCATAGGCATGACTAGGAGGTACAAAGAAAAAATAGATTATTGGTATAAGGAATGCAGATAGCTCTCATAATGCACATGTGCAAACCTTTAGTATGTGAGATCAAAATATGGAAATGCATATTGTTGGCCAATGACTTGATTCTCCCAATTTGTCAGCTAAAAATGAAATTAAACATGATACTACATTCCATGATGTCAGTGATGTTGCAAGTATGTGCTAACTAGTGTTTTCATTGATGTCAACATGTTTGTGTTGTCATTGGTGCCAACTGTATCTTCTGATATTGCTATTTGTTGATTGATTGAGTTGTCTTGTTAAGAACATTGTCTGAGTATTTTGCTCCGCATTTCCTCTGTGTTGAAGACTAGAGTATGCAATTTGGATATGTTTTAGAGAAGTGTTTGAAGATGCTAAATCCAAAATTTGGTGGTCTGGATCGCTGTGCAGAAAAAGTTCTATTCACCAGTTTGAAGACTGTGCCTGGCAATGTTTGCAGAGTGATAGGGAGAAAGTATTTTGCTTCGTATTTCTTCGCAGTTTGGATTTGGTCTTGCAGTTCTGGACTTAAGTAAATATAAAGTCCTTAGCTATCTTCTTTCCAAAGGATTTGTGATTTGGTGCTCTGGAAAGCAAGTTATTGATTAGTAGAGTTTGACAGTGTTTGTTGTGAAGTAGTCTGTGATATGTCTTCTAGTGATATTTGTTGTCCTCAATTGAGATCTATTGTCGTTGGATTTGTCAGCTCCCAGGTGATTCTATGTTGTTTGTGGATGTCTCCAGAATGTACTGAAGGTGTGTGCTTGATCTATAATCTATAATGAAGTTCTTGGAAGCTTGTATCTAAGTATTCTTGATGTTTGCATTAGTTCTAGTTGACCTGGTTATTTACACTTGTTGTGGAGGTGATTTGTGGATTGTGGAAGCGTTTTGAAGCATGTAAGGATGTGTTTGGGTCCAAGCTAAGCCATGAAGTTCTCTTCCTTCATTCATTTTCTCCGCAAGTTTGTTTAGGTCCAGACCTAATTTGAATTATGTATGTATGCCGACCTTGGAGATAGTTCCAATGGTTGTAAATTGTATTGCCGACCTTGATGTATGTTCCAAGGTTGATGATCATTATAAATATATGTAATGAATCCGTGAGTGATGCGAGAGTGTGCGAAGATAAAGTGTGTGTTGTAAAGGCAGAGCAGAGGAGATATATTGTGCTTCAATGGAACTGAACTCATGCATGTTGTAGATTCTACTACATCAGTTCATGGCAATGAGCCACCCATCCTAGCAGTGAGCCACCGTTCAATAGTGAGTCACCCTTTGGTAGTGAGCTACCCCTTGGCAGTGAGCCTTTTTGCAGTGAGCATTCATTTGGGCAGTGAGCCTCTTTTGTTATTCAGTATTGTGACTACATTATATTGTGAGCTGACACTCACCGTGGTTTTTCACTTTTAGGGTTTTCCATGTAAAAATCTGGTGTTCATGTGTGTATGGTGTTGATGTGTTTATGTTTTGATTCTTCTATTCATGTTTAATCTTCATAACATTTTTTAAGGAGTTAAAGTAAGTGAATGTGAATGTGATTTAGTTTAAAGAAGTTAAGGTTTTTGATACAACTGATTCACCCCCCTCTCTGTTGTCTTGTGCCTTCAACAAGTGAGCCTAAACATTCAAGTACTGCTCAAAGAGAGATGGTTATTGATAAGGAGTTAGACCTACTAGGCAACCTTAGACATAGACAACAATAACTTCAAGTAGAAATTGAGTTGCAACAAGATCAACTTTCCTAGCAAGATCAGATACAAGTTCAAGAAACCCAACTACAAAACAAAAACTAGAATTATGCTCATCATATCCCAAATTAGCCATTGCCACATTACCATTTCATCCAGTAGTTTGTGTTATATCAGAAAATGTTGCCTTGGGGGCTTTTTGCTCTTAAGGTTTAGCTCCCGGGTCCTTAGAATTCATTATAAGCATCTTGCATGTTAATCTTGAATACCGATAAGAAAACCTCGATGTCTTGTGGCAAATAGGACCTAGGGGGTGCTATTTTGATAGTTCCTGACTCAAAATGGGGGGTGGACTTGGGCACTAGGGCCCTAGTCCTTCCCCATTTTAGGTCAGCCCTAAATTTTAATGTCAGTTTTATGATCGTTACTTAGGTCCTATGCCGACATCTCAAGTTTGAATTATGAAATTCTTAGTAGGAATGTGTGTTGTATATATAAGCATGTTTAGTTTTTCATTTGCAAACTAGAAGGTGATTACGAACTTTTGGAAAATTAATGATTTTGGAGCATTCAAGATATTCATTGTTGTAGAGCAGAGCATTATTATTGTGTTTGTTTGTTGGAACTTTGGTTTCATCTCCTCATGGCATGAAAGAGCTTCTTCCTTCGATGAGAGTGACACCTCTGAGGTGACATTTATTTATGTTTCAATCATTTATCATTTGGATTTTGCCTCTATCCCATAGGGATACACACTCTTTATCTGACAATGGTGTTCAAAATACTTGAATGTCTCTTTGGGGATTGACTGAGGCAAGCCTCTAAACACCACAACCCCCAACAACTCTCCTTGTGATTGCAGGTTACAGGTTTTGCATCCTGACGGAGTGGAGTTGCAACAGTAAGATAGTGTGTAGATTCCAGATCCCTAAAGAAAAGGACTGCTTGGACTAGGGCGCCAATGCCAGTGTCCTCCAAGGTTGAAAACATAGAAACAATTGTGACAGTGATAATCAACATTTGAAGAGCTTCCAGCATCCTGAAAATCACCCTGCCTTGGACTCGGGCACTAGTGCCAGTGTCCACATTTCATGGGACAAAAATAGAAAGTACAATGAACATCAATGTCGGAAGGAGATCAGGTGTAGTACCCCTCCATTCTCACTTTGGATGAGCAGGTGGTCGGATTAAGGAGCATGAAGAAGAAGGTAAAATACTCAGAATGCTTAGGGTATGATAGACATGTTGATGGTAGGCTTACTGTTATGATGTAGTTGAGGACAGTCATTGATGTTTACTATGATGACGCTGTTGGTACTTTATGATTAGTACATTATGCTTATGTCATGATCAGTTATAGGTTAATTGATTATGTAGATTAGTTTTACTACGTGATTAATGCGATTATTTGTCTATGTGTTATCTGGTTGTTTAGTTACTAAGGAATTTGTTTAACGTCGATACTTGTGATGTGTTTTGTGAAGGGACAGTGTAGTAATACTCATAATGAGTACCCTACTATACTGCGATTCCCTATCACTATGTGCCTGCTTGGATGATTATATGTATGTATTCGACACTTTTGTTTACTGCAGGTTACAGGTACCAGGCATCGACTCCACCTGAATTGGCAGGTCTGAGCATGCCTTCATACCAATGGAAGTTTTTGAATGGAGATAACATATGGTCCCCTAGCCTAGCCATCATCCCTAAAGAGGATGAGTATCCAGTTGTGTACCCTGTCAGTGTTGTCAGTTTGGTCATGATAGTCAATCATTGTTGTGGTGGTCTTGCTTTCTGATCTTGCATAGTAGTCAGGTATGGTTTGACAGTTGGGTTATTTTGTTGGTATTGTTTTCGTTATTGTTGCCTTAAAATAAAATAATTAGTTATGAAGCATTTTTGTTAAATAAATAAATATATAAATGTCCTTATGTAAATTTAGTTTATGAAAAATATATTATTCTAGAAGTTAAGTTAATAAATAATAATAATAGTAATAAATGTAATTGCAACTAGAGATAAATAAATAAATAATATTTATGTGTTGCCATAAAATATATTTATCTTGGTCTGGTTGTAAAATGTTAAAAATAACAAACTGTAAGATATTGTTCATGCAGGAGTTATTGCCTTTGGTGGGGGGAATTTTCTGGAAGATTTTAGGGGATTTCTTTCTCTAATAATAGGGAGTTTTTGGGTTGTATTTAGGGGGGAGATTTCTCTCTTATAAGAATCTACAGCAGATGGAACTTTTGGGGAGAGACTAGTTTGTGGCTGTAGCAGTTGAACCCGACATCGAATCTTCAGCCTAGTCAAGCAAGTGAAATCAGGTTCCTTTGGTTCTAATTTTTGTCTTATTTTTTGATTGAAGCCAATGTTTCATTTATAATTTTTCTTGTTGATTGTAATTTGTTTGATAGATTAGAATCCTTGTTATCAGATCCAATTGTGCATGCTTGTATCATTGCATTTCTGGGAATCACCGATTGAAGTGACTGTCTATCTCTCAGCCATTTTGTCTCTGTTTTAGTAGTCTATTGCGTTAGCCATAACTTTATTTTTACGAACTGGGTTCCTCTAAATTTTTGATATATGGAGCACAACCTAGTTATCTAAATCATATCCAAAAATCATCCATACCTAGTTTGTCATTTTGGAGATATGAATGTTTTCTGACTGTCTACCTCTCAGCCATTTCGTCTTTGTTTTAGCAGTCTGTTGCGTTAGCCATAACTTTAGTTTTACAAATTGAGCTTCTCTAATTTTTTTATATATGGTGCATAACCTAGTTATCTAAATCATATCCAAAAATTGTCCATACCTAGTTTCTCGTTTTGGAGATATGAATGTTTTGTGACTGTCTACCTCTCAATTATTTCGTCTCTGTTTTAGCAGTCTGTTGCGTTAGCCATAACTTTAGTTTTACAAACTGGGCTTCTCTAATTTTTTTATATATGGTGCACGACCTAGTTATCTAAATCATATCCAAAAATCGTCCATGCCCAATTTTTTGTCTTGGAGATATGAATGTTTTGTGACTGTCTACCTCTTAGCCATTTCGTCTCTGTTTTAGCAGTCTGTTGCGTTAGCTATAACTTTCGTTTTACGAACTGGGTTTCTCTAAGTTTTGTATATATGGTACATGACCTAGTTATCTGAATCATATCCCAAAGTCATTTATACCCACTTTATTTTTTAGAGATATGAATGTTTTGTAACTGTCTACCTCTCACCCATTTCGTCTCTGTTAAAATAGTTAGTTGCGTCACCAATAACTCTATATTTTCGAATTGGGTTTCTCTAAGATTTTTCAACAAATTCATTTTGTGCATATCCTACAATCATTGTTTTCCATGATATGACTCTCTTTGAGGCATTCCATCAATCAATCTGCATGCTCTGTCTATGCTTTCGCATTTTACATTGTTGGTAGCTTCTAAAGCCTTCTCAACAAATTCATTTTGTGATAATCCTATCTTATGCATGTCGTTAAAAGTGTGGTAGATTTGATGAAGATGTTAGATCTATAGGAATGTTTTATTATTCTGTATTCCTTTCCTCCCAAACTAACCTTAGAACAAGGTTCTTTCATTGTAGCTTCAAGTTTTGTATCTTGTAAGATATTTATAACATTATAATATTATAGGCTTTTAGCCTTTCTTATACAATTATATTTAATAGTATTTACAAAATTGTCTAGATTATTAATAAAATCTACATCAGTTGTAAATAGTGTAAATAATTGTTGTGCTTAATTTGTATGTCTTAGGGTTATTTGCACGTTGTTTACATTCATTTTAATTAAATAGAATTAAAATGAGTCTCGAGAATTATTAGCTATAGTTCTGTATTGTGGAGATAGATTCACTTTATATTTGTTAGATGATTGATCATGAAAATATTGATGAAGGATCTTAGTTTATGATGTGCATATGAGAGTGAATGTGATGTGAGACCATTGTGTTTAGTGGTGTCAAGAGTTTGTGTCATTTGGGGAAGTTGTTTCTAGAGGCCTAGGAGGGTGTGATTGTGTGGGGGTTGGCTATGTGTGCATTATGTGAATTGAATGAACTGCATGCTTGAAATGTTGCCTCCTATTCATGTGGTTATGATAACTATGCAAGATGGATAATGCCTTGCTCAGTGTACCTATTCATGTGGTTATGATGACTATGCAAGATGGATAATGCCTTGCTCTGTGTAATGTGAAATGATGCATATTTTGTGTTGTAAATGTATCATGATGAGAAATATGATAGTTCATGCTTGGGTTTTGTTTTGGGCTTTGAGAATCTAGATGTAGTGAAGGGGGAGTGGCTTTTAATGTGGGGTCGATGCCCAAAGTGGCTTGTCAGGGTAACCCATTGGAAGTTGTTAATCCAGTGATAACTTAATAATAAATTTAGAGGGTTAGGTAGTTTTCACACTAATCAAGATAATTGGATGCCTCACTCATGCCTGTAGTGCTCGTTCAGGCTAAGGATGAGATGAGAAGGCTGTGGTTGGCAAAATCAACTTCCTTGTCCTCACGAAAGGAATGTTGGTTCCGCATGTGTCACCCTATGGGCTGGAATCTAGTGAGAGACTATCAGGGCAACCATAGATGGGGGCTGATGCCTAGTGAGAGACTGTCAGGGTAACCCATGGATGGGGGCCAACGTCTAGCTAGAGACTGTTAGTGTAACCCATGCTAGGACCATGCAATGACACTCATCTCTACTGCAGTCTAGCATTCTCTAGTTGTGTTCTCCCCTTTGTTTTGTGAATGCCTCTGAAAGTGATGTTGAGTTACTTGTGATGTCCTTATTGACTGGTGTTGTTTTGGAGTCATGTGTAGTCCTTGCACTTGTTAGTCTATTATTTTTTTGACTGTTGGAGGAAGTGGTGACTCTATTGTGAATGTCATGTGTATTTGTATGTTGGAGTCATGTTAGCCTTTTATGATTGTGTTCCTATCTTCTTAACTATTTAATGTTGTGGGACCTTATTGTTATCTCCTAGCACGGGGGGTGGACCTCAGGGTTCCACATAGTCAGGTGGTTGTGCTTTATTCCATTGGTTTTCTGGCACTGTGGCTCGTGTGTAAAGAAGTTGTATCTCTCATGTTTCCAGATTTGCACCTGTATTTGAAGATAGATATTTGTACTATTCACATCTAGATCTGTGTATCAGTGGAATTCATTATGTAATTTGATGTATTAAAAAAGAAAGAGTTTTTCGTAACTATGAAACTATGTAATTCCTCTTGTAAGATAAACTATTTTGTACTTGTAATCTTTAATGCAAAATTTGATGTATTATTTGATGTTGTAATCCAAGATGTTGGTTTAAATTCATTTGATTTTAATTGGTTGAATCATGTATGTTGTTAACTATTGTTAAATTGTAATGATTTCTATAATGCAACTTTGTAATTCCTAGAGATGATAGTTTAACTTTGTTGCTATTAGTCTATGTTATGTTTTGTTATCATTATTCTATGTAGAAAATTTTTTTTTTCCTCCTTTTTATTGCTTAGTTAAACTTTGAGAGGAACCTCCTCCAACAATATAATGAAAAATGCATGAAATAATAGAAATAACAGAAACATAGAAGGAATTTATTGATCGCAGGCCACTTCGAGGGGGCAACCTCCTTTGAGCAAGCTCAATACAATAAATTCGTCGATGCCTTCATTGGCCTCAACACGTACTTATATACTAAGTCTAATCTAAACAACTATTACTCTCCATGAATGCGAGATAATACAATATACTCACAGGATGACTTACAAAGCATATGCGTCTAACAATAATATACTAACAAAGTAAAGAGAAGGGTTAAACACGGGTTCCTAACATCCCCTCCCTCTTAGAAAAGCTTTGTCCTCACAGCGTAAGATGTGGAAATTGTTGCTGAATCTGAAGGAGTGGTTCCCCTGTAGGAATCTCTGGGTACATTCCATGCCACTAAATTAATACCTCTATGATGGATTGGAAGCGAAGAGGACGAGTGCGCTTGTCAAGGATTACCTCTAGCTCCAAAAGGATGGATCCTTCATTATCCAGTTGTGGTAAAAAAGTTTTTGCTTTGGCATTGGCACCAAGAAATTTCTTTAGACAAGAGACATGAAATAATGGATGAACGCGGGAAGGATCCAGCTTATGATCCCCAATTTGATCCTAGGTGCGGAGAACCGTGTCAACTGCCTGAACTCGTGAACTGCTGGGGGAGTATGGAAGGAGTGCTGGAAGTGCTGACCATAGATTGCTTCATATGGAGTCATGTTAGATGTAGTGTGGTAGGAGGTATTGTACCACCATTCAGTGAGAGCGAGCCACTTTGTCCACTGATGTTGTTGTTCTGAGGTATCACATGTAGCCACAATCTGTTGAATTGCCTTGTTCAGTCCCTTCCAAAAGAAGTGACGCCATGCCTGCTCATAAGTTTTGAGGAACCTAGAGTGCCCTATTGATGGAGACACATAGAGTTCATAGAAGACAGACCGCAGGACAAATTCCAACCAATTTGGAATAGACATAGAAATAGATGTGCGAGAAAGAGAATCTGCCACAATATTGTCCTTACCCTTCTTGTAAGTGATCTCATAGTCATAACCCATGAGTTTGCTGATTCATTTCTGTTGTGCTAGGGAGGAGACCCATTGTTCCAGGAAATATTTCAGGCTCTGGTGAGTAGCCCTGATGCAAAAATGATTCCCTAGTAGGTATGGCCGCCACTTCTGTACTGCATGCAAAATAGCCATCATTCATTGTAGAGTCGAAGGAGTCGTGGAGACCATGGATGGTTGCATCTGAATGGAGTGAAGTTGAGTGATGACACCATGTGAATTCTTCTTAAGAAGCTTTTCCAAGAGATGTGAACTTATGATGCTGAGAGACCCCAGTTGTAAGCCCTTCAATGTGTGTTTGTGCCCATTGTCTGAAAACTACATCCAAAGTTTAGAAAAATCCCATAAGATGGGTCCAAGTGTGCATAACCATTGGGCACCCAAAACCACATCACATCTGCCTAAGGGCAAGGAAAACATGTCAGAGCATAGGGTATAATTTCCAATAGAGATACGCACATTGCGACACTTCCCTTCACAAGGTAATGTGCCCCCATTGGCAATCATGACTTCAAAGTTCGAGCAAGGATGAACAAAACAATCAGCCTATTTGGCTATTCGAGGGTCAATGAAGTTATGAGTACTACAAGAATCAATGAGTATTGTAAGAGGGAGCTTCTTGAAGTAACCTTTGACCCGTGGGGTGGTGACTCCTGCTACAGCATGGAGAGAGATCTCTGGGTGGTCTTCCTAAGAAGTAGGGTCAACAGGCGATTGCTGAGTTTCAACCTGATTAGCTACTATATCCTAAGCATCGACATAAACTTTAGTTTCAGGCGTAGAATCTACATCCAAGAGATAGAGCTTTTGCTCAACACATCTATGTCCCCGAGTGAATTTGTCATCACAATTATAACAAAGCCCTTTTTCTCTATGTGCCCGCATCTCTGCTTCAGTCAAATGCTTGATAGGAGTTGTTCGAGGAGCTGGCATTATTTGAGGGCTTTGGGGATCCATATTTCTAAAAGGAACAAAATTGGATTTGGAGCATTGTTGAGCTGTGAACCACTGACAAAACAACTCCTGAAGAATTCATCAGACAATCCCTCTGTGTGATTGGCCAATTTTTCAAATTCTATCTGATATTCTCTAACAATGCTTATTTGGCACAGTTTTGTGAGTGCTCCTGTGAAGTCATCAAAAGCACTAGGGCCAAATCATTGCAAAATGAGTTTGCAAAAATCTGTCCATTTGGCTCTTCATGAGCTTTGATGTACCAACGGAACCATTGAAGGGATTCATGTTCCAAATGAAAAGAGGCAAGTGGGACTTTGTTGACATCAAAAGTATTATGCAGACTAAAATATTGTTTTTTCTCGTATATCCATCCAGTTGGATCATCACCATTGAAGCGAGGAAAATAAAGCTTCGGTCCATGAAAATTGCTAGAAGAAGAAAACACTATATCTGCAGAAGACTCTGGCTGCCCTCTATTGTTCATGGCTAAATGCTGAAGATTGAGCCCGAGAATTTTTTCATCCAGATCATGGAGTTTGGTCTTGATGGTTGCAAGTTCCTCCATGTTTTTTGTTCCTACGTAGGTGACAACCATAACTAGGATTTTTTCTTTTTTGGAATGGGTGGAAAAACAAAAACAAAAACTTTTTGAGTAAAGGAAAATTTGGATTTGGGAAAAACTCTGATGGGTAATTGGGGTTTGACTAGGTTTTGGACACTTTCTGAGGGACAGGGAAGCAGAAAATGGGGATTTCATAAGTGAGGTGAAAGAATGGGAAAATTTGTCCAAGAGGGACAAAGGAGCAGAAATAGGAAATGAACACTGTGGCGAAATTTGAAGGCGATTGGGTGAGAATCGAAGAAGTTATGGCAAACCCTAAAAATAGATAAATGCGGGATTTCTGACTTCGATAAGTGGAATTTGGGATAGGGTCCTCGAGGAAGGAAATATGTAGAATGGAATTTCAAGGGTTCCAGTGAATTTTCAGAGGAAACGAAGCTAAAGCAAGGAAGATTCAATCTAATATACAAACGGATCTGGACATTCAATCTGCGATTTGTCAGCTGACAATAGATATGGACCCCAGGTATGTTCGGCTTCTTAAAGGTTTAGGGGATTCACTCGGCTACCAATGCTGTCTAACGGCTTGCATATTGGGGCAATACCCCTCACTCCACAGCTCAGGTAAAACTGATAACCGCTTTGCCACAAACGATAGCTCTTGCTTTACCTCATGGATGGGAACTAGTCAATCAGGTAGGGGTCATTGCCCTTTTCGCTGGCAGGTTCTCTCAATGGGCCAGCTACTTTGGGGTTCCTATGGTACTCCTCACAATGAGTTTTAGGGCTATGCCTAGGCACTTCCCACAGTTAAGCGGATAGGGATTATTCCCTGATCCGAACCTATAATTGAAACGAACAATACAGATGCAAAGAAAAAAGAACTGCAATAATCACAGTACCTGGAGGCCCTATGAATTTTTTTGGCAAAAATTCCACCCAGCAAGCCCAAGAAAGCGCTCTGATACTAGATGAGAGGAACCTCCTGCAACAATATAATGAAAAATGCACAAAATAACAGAAATAGAAGAAACACAAAAGGAATTTATTGATCGCAGGCCACTTCAAGGGGGCAACCTCCTTTGAGCAAGCTCAATACAATAAATTCGTCGATGCCTTCATTACCCTCAACACATACTTATATACTAAGTCTAATCTAAACAACTATTACTCTCCATGAATGTGGGCTAATACAATATACTCATAGGACGACTTACAAAGCATATGCATCCAACAACAATATACTAACAAAGTAAAGAGAAGGGTTAAACACGGGTTCCTAACAAGCTTATCTTTAGGGTTGCATGGTGGGGCATTACATCAGGATTTTGCAAAGAAAACACTACTTTGGACAAGAGTATTAGTGCCAGTGTCTCTGAGTATTCCGCATCCCAAACTTTGAAAAATAGTCAATTATTAATATCTGCCTACTACCTTAGTCTACAAGGATTTGTCATAATTCATCAATTTACTTACTGTTTTGCATAATTAGGATTTTAAGGATATTTGAGCATTAAATTAATACATTAGTTGAAAATATCTGAGCTTCCACATCGTTCTAAGTGACAGCCTAACCTGTAGGTGAATCCTCTTACAAAAGTGTGATTCAACTCAGTTGATATGTCCTTGAATGTTTGTTGAGAAATGAGGATTTAAACCACACATCCATTGAAACTAAAAACCCCATCCAATCCCTTTTTTCACTCTAAACAGTTTGTCAACATGCCTAATGTCAGGCCTACATTCTAGAGATACATTAAAGATTCCCTCTTATTAAATAACCTTTGGGAGAAGAAAGATACAAACAATTAGATTTCTTTGGCAGCTTGGATTATCCCAATACAATTCCAAATGAGATAAGAGGAAATATACCAAGATTTTAGGGTAACAATGCAGTCATAGGAGAGGAACATTTGAGACATTTCATCAATGTTATTGAATATGAAATTGACCATGAGGATGTGATGATGAAATTATTTGTGCATTCTTTGGACGAGAGTGCTAGAGAGTGGTATAATAACCTTCTTCATAATAGTGTTGATTCCTAGGAAGAGTTCATAAGAGTTTTCAGATTACAATATGGGGATAGGATAGATCCCAAATTTACTATACTTGAACTTACAACTATTAAAAGGGGATAATGAAATGATAGTGGATTTCAATAGTAGATTTATTATGATTATGAGGAAGGTGCCACCAAATCTTAAACCAAATGAATCAATGTGTTTAGTCCTCTATTGTTGATGTAGAGACTCTACGGGTTACAAGACACTTCAATATGTTTATCAAAACATTCAACATGAAGGGGGATTCACTGTTTTACAATGATAGTCCTTCAAGACCCATAAGACCTAAGCCAAAGGGCTCAATATGTGATATGACACCAAACACATGATCTCCTCAAAGGCAGTCACTTCAGAGGTTCAATACATCCAACAAGACCTTTCCAAACCATTGGTTAGGGTCTTACAAGTATGGGACTAGTACTTGCTTCTCAAACCACTCAAATTCCTTGTAGCCCTGTTTTTAGAGAATAGTGGCAATAACACTTTGCAGATGTCTTATTTTCACAAACCAAGACTATTTTAGGGTACCCTTTTGGAAGGTTCATGACATCTGTTAAATTGACTAGTGGGTCTTTTGGGAAAAATGCCTCAACTAATGACTGTCCACTTTGATTAGATCCCCAATTAGGCTTGATTTACAAAGAGACCACCCTTCAAAGACTTCACAGAATAGGTTTGATCACATAGGCATGTTCGTTGTGTGGCAAAACAATAGATTTCATTGGTTTTTGGCTCCAACAGTCGACTGTACTAGCTTTGACAACTCGGTTCCTTCTATTGGCTTGACACATGGTTTTGTCAAGCCAATACCATCAAAACTCTTCCTCCCATTCTACAAATATTACAAACAACTAATAGACAAGAGTACAATCCCATTTCACTGATCATTGGATGAAGGGGAGTAGTGGAATGGTTATTTACCCATCGTTTTACTCAGAACCCTAAATCAGGGTTTGTTCGACCAGCTTGTAGGAAAACAACAATAACTTTACTAAAGATCAATATCAAGGACTCAAATCTACTTCAAATCAAATCTTACTCACTCCTCCTTCGAATCAACTTACATTGGATCCATGACTATTCCGTACACAGGAGTACACAATTTGTAAAACAACGTTTGACACAGAAATTACAGGAAAAGAATAGAGATTATGGTTTCTCCTTCAAATTCTTCAACAACCCCCTCCAATGACTAGGATGAAGGTTTTAAACATGTGCACATACTTGTCAAGCAGTTGTAGGTAGTTTGGGGTCGATGGGAAACATAGAACTAACTCTTCAACTTCCAAATTGTCCCTTTTGTCTCCTTGTTACAACTGCATACAAATGTAGTCTTTGTTTACAATGTGTATAATCACTTCACAATACTATTTCAAATGCCCCTAATATAGTTCCTACATGCTATGAATGGTTACAAAACATCAAAGACATAAAATTCACTCCATCTTTACACTTATGGAGGATTTGACTATCATGGACCAACTATGTCTTAACTGTCTTCACACAATAATTGGCATCAAAGCCATACAATGTGAGTGCAGACATGTTTCAAGGTGGTCATAAGACCTTATTACAATCCACAAATGGTCTTCAAGACCTTATTGCAACAAAAACATAACAAGAGATTCAAGATAGGTCACTAGGACCTATGGATGCTCCTGCACCATGCTCTCGGGGAGAGAAAAATCGCAAGTCCCTCTTGAGATGAGGTCTTCAACTGAAACTCCATGTTGTTTGATGTCATTCTCAGACATCCATGTGGCATCTTCAGTAGGTAGGCCTTGTTATTTGATTAGGTACTCTTTATAGGTCTTCCTCCTAGTTTTCTTCACCTCCTTTGTGTCTAAGATGCATTCAAGTTTCATGGGTTGGCTAGGTGGTAACTCCTTCACCCAATCTTCATCCTCTTCTACTGCTGTACTTGCATTAGAATCACCAACCACTGAGCCTTTGTATGGATACAGATCAGATACATTGAAGTTTGGAGAGATTGCTACCCTAGGAGGCAACTCAATTTCATAGGCATTCTTTCCAAATTTATGTGTCATGCCCACATTTCACGTGCGTTCACAACACGCAAAACACGCATGTTATGTCCACATATGACATGTAAGCATGATTTGAACTATCAAAAATTTTCTTTTATGACATGAAAACTCCCCTCGCATGCGTAAGTGTGCTTGGTTGTGTTTGTTAAAGTGGACAAGTGATTGTTGCTACGATTGATATTTTACACACGTGTGTATGTAGATGCCGTTCACTAAGTTGAGTCAGTTTATTTTACTTCTTTTAGGGTTCACTTGATAGGTGGTTGATCTCTGATTGGTTATCTCAGTCTATTAAATTCTACCTCGCTTTCCTTGTTTAATCCTCTATCGATTTGTTTTACATCGTTGCTTATTTCACCGTTTACGTATTTTTTAATTTATCTTTTTTTTTATTGCATTTAAATTTTATTCACATTAAATCATTTTCCATACTTCGTAATTCCTTAGTAAAAGAATTTACAATTCTAACAAAATTACGATATTCTTATAACGAATTTAATGTAATTTGCTATTAAGGCAAATTATAATAGCCCATTAAACTTTCCCAATTGTGTATATATATATATATATATATATATATATATATATATATATAAATTCTTATATATATATAATTTCTCTTTTAAGACTTGTTGTGGAAGCTCCACTCAATCCATATATATATATTGTATATATATATATATATTTTAAATAAAACATCTTGATAGTGCAAGCTCATTCATGTACATTTAATTTATATATATATAAATATACATATATATATATATATATATAGTTATCTATATATATATAAATTATTTCATTTGTTATGGATAGTGGAATAACCACTAAAATTTAATACCATTTCATTGTGGAATGCCAACTCATAATATAGGGTTAAAAACCCTAATTTTTTTTCTTGTTTTTGAATGTGTTTTGCAGGGCAAGGAGCAATGGCGGCGGCACAGGCCGAATGGGGGTGGCGACGTGGAATGTGGGTCGTAGGGTGAGGTCGTGGCAAGGGGTGGAGGTGCCGTGACAGGGGGAAGGCCGAAGGCAGCCGAAGTAGGGTGGCTGCAAAAGCGGCGGGTAGTGGACTGCGGAGGAGGCGGGGAGAGTTCGGGCCGTGGGAGGTGGGAAACGGTGGGGATGTGGGGAGGGGCGGAGCCTCACCCACACCCACACACCCCCTCTTAATACATTTGGTGGGGGTTAATCCCCCACCACCACTTCTTTGTAACCCACGACTGTGTATTATGTGGACACAGCGATTTCTCCAATGTTTGTTATTTCAAAATTTTCAATTATTATTAATTTATGATATTAAATATATATATATCTTTCTCACAATTTCATTTAATTTTAAGCTATTCTAAAAGTATATACTTATATATATACTTATATATATATATATACTCATATATATATATATCAATTTCACAATTTCAATTTGTGATAAAAAAAGATTGTAAATATAATTATATGAAATTTTCACAACTAAATTTAAAAGTAAAATATAGATATAAATAAATATATATGTAAATTTATATATATATATATTTATTCATCTAAGCTACATGGTAAAATTCGTTTCACTATCTCTCTTCTTTTGATATACAAACTATTAAATACTCAATGAAAAGAAACATTCAATCATTTAAACTGTATTTTCCTTTTCTTTTATTAATAGAGAAAATTTTCTAAATCAAATGGATTTAAGGATCAAGGGATAACATAGGAAAACAAATGAATCTATTCATTTCATTAACCCACAATAGTCAAGTAAAAGAATTCAATTTAGATTATTTCCCATTGCAACTTAACTCCAAGATTTTTATTTTGTATTCAAGGCAAAATGCATCATTCATAAAACAGTAAAATTAACTTTCTCATTAAATAATACAAGAGCTACATTTAATCAAACAATCTCATAGTATACAATTTACAACTTGGTAACAAAGAACAAACTGCTATCAAGATCCCGCAACTCACATACATTCAAAGGGAGTACTTTTCTTTCTTCTCCCAGTTCACACAAAAGATGAAATGTAATAACCAATTACAATCACAACAATGGCATAATAAGGGAGGATTAACTCTCCATTCCCAAGATAACAACTTTTACAACAATTTTCAGAGGGAAAATTCCTCCTCTAAAACTCTTATAGAATGAAACTAAGATGAACAAGCTCACTTTGCAAATAGGAAGATAGACATTTTCTTTAGCAAGGCAAATCTATCCTCAATCCTCTTACTCATGCTTCAATAGTAACCTGCAAGACAACAAGGGAGAAAACAAGAACCATTTAGCTCTCCTCCCTACCTTTGACCCACAAGAGGGTCACCCCCGAGCTAGGGAGACCATCCTCATACCAGGGTAGAATAGGCAAAACATCACTTCACAACATTGTATAGCAATAACAAAGCAACTAACACACACACCCCATGGTTGACTCACAATACAAAGACTCAGATTAGGTGAGTTCAAGGAGGGTAGGGAAGTAGACAATCTCTACCTCTAGGTGTCATCCTTTCACATTTTATCACATTGTGTCACAAGGCCTCAAGCCAACAATTTTATTTTTCTTCCACAAGGCCTCACGCCTTCCAATAAACCCAATCACCAAGGATATCCCAATAGGCTCTCAAAGCCATAAGCCCTCTAGGCTAAATAAGTACCAGCATGCCCTCAAGGCATTACATATAACAAGGAACAAGATGACACCCAAGGAGGGTCACACCTCCCCTTCCCTATACAAGATGCGCATTGCCTTCCAACTGGAAGGAGCTCTTTCAACACCCAAAACAAACCCCCAAACAAAATAACAGAAAACTCATAGAAGACATTTGCAAACTCATTTATCAAGCAAGAAAACAAACAAACATATCAAACATCAGATCACACAAGAGAATAGTCTTGTTCACCAACCTTTCAAAGCCCAATTATGGAATAAAATTTGATGAAGAGCTCCTCTCTAGCCTCCTTCTCCAAAGTATCCTTCTTTCCACAATAATCCAACCCCCTTACTCTCCTCCTCCTCCCTCTTTTAAAAACTAATTCCCTCTATTTTCCTAATTTCCCAAGTAGCATTAAACAACTAATCCACAACTCATCCATTATCTTAGTGGTCATAAAGCAATTGACCCCCCACTCCATAGGTTCCCCACTAGAGTCTTTTTAACAACACATGGAGAATTTAAAATACAATCAGTAAAATAAAATACAAGGGGAGTGGATGACACACTACCCTAAATAAGGGGAACCCCACCAAAAGAGAGGCACACGGAGACAAACACTCCATTATTAGGGGATCATGGAGTTGTTCCATGACTTGGAAGTGGCCTGAGTGTGGATTCCACTCATCCCATTGTCCCCATGCTTCCAAATTCGTCACTTAACTTCACTGTGAAGTTTAAGTGACCATATGGAAGTTAACCCAGGGTTATCCTAGCCAAAAAGGTCCTTAGACCCATGGGGTATAACCCAGGGTTGATTTTTGCCTAGTTAGAACTCCCAGAGTCAAATAAAACACAAGAAAAAGGGTCTAAAAGAAATAAAATTTAAACAAGATTAAAAACAACATTTCTTACAACACTTATAGTAAAAGTAAATCAGAAGATAACCCTTATTCCCTTGACCTCATGCAATATTAACATATTACAACATTACAACATTTTCCAAACGCGAGGTTGATCTTAGTTCCTCATGGAACTAGATCGGCTCACAAGGGATACAACATAGGTATGAGATGGTCTCCTGTAATGTGGTTTCGTTAGTAATACTTGCACACTCAAACTCGAAGTCAATACCACATAGAGATATCATAGCCGAAGCAAAACTAAATACATGCATCTTAAACATTCTACCACATGATCACATTGAAGTTCCATATCCATTCATCATTTTCTTAGAAACAACATCTAATTATTATTGCACAATTATTTCCTTAAAAATCAATTAGGTTTAATAAGCAAGATTCCAGAACAAAAGTCTCTCAACATATAAATAATAATCAATATCACTACAAATAGTCTCATGAACAGTAGTGTAAAAAGTAGGCCTCACATTATGGACCACCCTGCAAGGTCCTATCTTCTTCATCATGAGCTTGGTGTACTTGCCTTTAGGAAGCCTTTCTTTCTTCAAATGTGCTAACACCAAGTCACCAACCTTGAATTGAAGGTCCCTCTTCTTCAAATCTACTCTTTCCTTGTATTTGTCTACATTCTTTTGAAGAGTGTCTTTCACTTGCTGATGTATGTCTCTGATTGCAAGAGCAAAATCTTCCCCTTGAGCACTTCTCCTATCCATACCTTGTAGATCTCTCAACTCATACACCCCTCTAGAATGCATTCCATAAACCACTTCAAAAGGGCTCTTCCCAACACTCCTATTCATGGAGTCATTATATGCAAATTCTGCCTGGGGTAAAATTAGATCCCAAGCTTGTCCATGCTCCTTTGTTAAACACCTTAGAAGGTTTCCCAAGGACCTATTTACTACTTCAGTTTGTCCATCTGTTTGGGTATGGTATGCAGAGCTATATGAGACTTTTGTGCCTAGTTTCTTCCATAAGGTCCTCCAAAAGTGACCTATGAACTTAGGATCCTTGTCAAAGACAATATTCAAAGGCAAACCATGTATTCTTACTATTTCTTTAAAGAATAAACCTGCAATATGAGATGCATCATTGGTGGTTTTGCAAGGAAGAAAATGTGCCATCTTACTAAACCGGTCAACAACCACAAAGACACTATCAAAACCCCTTTGTGTTCTAGGCAGCCCCATTACAAAATCCATACTTACAATCTCCCAAGGCCTATTGGGAATGGGAAGTGGCTGATAAAGCCCTACATTTGAAGTTCCTTTGGCTCTTTGACATATAATCTAGCCCTCAACATATTTTCTGACATCCACTTGCATTCTTGGCCAATAGTAAAACCTCCTAACCTAATCCAAAGTTTTATCAAGTCCAAAATGACCTCCAAGAGTCCCACTATGCTTCTCCTTTATAATATTCTCCCTCATTGAACATCTAGGCACACACAATTGGCACCCTTTAAAAAGCAAACTATTCTAAAGTAAAAAAATCAGAATATTCACTATGAAATGTATTAAAAAACTGAGTGCAAACCTCATAAATTTCTTTGAAATTAGCATCATCATGATACATGTCCTTGAGTGCATCTATCCCCATGCTTTGAAATTGCATTTCTTGTACCATAAGTGCCCTCCTACTAAGTGCATCTGCCACCTTATTGGCTTGGTCTTTCTTATGCTTGATGGTGAAGGTATATGCTTGTAGATACTCCACCCATTTCATATGTCTATGACTGATTTTGTCCTGCCCATTCAAGAAAATTAGAGCATGACTGTCAGTAAAGACAACAAATTCCTTGGGTAACAAGTAGTGCCTCCATTTCTTAAGTGCTTGGTCCATAGCATACAATTCTAGATCATATGATGAATACTTTTTCTTGGCCTCATTCAGCCTTTCACTAAAAAATGCAACTGGTCTGCCCTCTTGGCTTAAAACAACCCCTATTGCTTGGTTACTAGCATAACACTCAATGGTAAAAATCTTATCAAAATCAGGAAGCACAAGTATAGGTTGCTGGGCTACTCTTTTCTTCAAGTATTCAAACCTTTAATCAGCTTCATTAGTCCAAGAAAACTTACCCTTGTTACCTCCTTTGATGGTGTCAAGGATTGGTGCACATATGTGGCTTAAGTTCTTTATGAATTTTCTATAGAAGCTTGCAAGTCCATGAAAGCTCCTCACATCTCCCTTGGATTTTGGAGTAGGCAAAATTAGAATAGCATCCACTTTGGAAGGATCCATCTTCAAACTTCCTTTGGAAATGACAAAGCCAAGATACACTAACTCTTCCTTCATGAAGTCACACTTTTCCAAGTTTATCATCAATTTCTCCTCATGTAGCCTCTTTAGTACCATGTCAAGGTGCCTCAAATGTTCTTCTTTGGACCTACTAAAAATAAGAATGTCATCTAGATAAACCACAACAAACTTTCCAATGAAAGGTTTCAATACCTCATTCATAAGGCACATGAAAGTGCTAGGTGCATTAGATAGTCCAAAGGGCATTACCAACCATTCATAGAGACCCTCATTTGTCTTGAATGTTGTCTTCCATTCATCTACCTCTCTAATCCTTATCTGATGGTACCCACTCTTCAAGTCAATCTTTGAAAAATAGCATGCTCCTCCCAAACAGTCCATGAGATCTTCTATTCTAGGCATAGGAAATCTATACCTGATTGTTATCCTGTTGATGGCTCTAGAATCAGTACAAAGCCTCCATTTCCCATCCTTCTTGGGTGCTAAGACAGTAAGTACAACACATGGGCTTAAACTCTTCCTCACCAAGCCTTTGTCTAACAATTCTTGCACTTGTTTTGTAATCTCCTCATTCTGGGCTGGGGTCATTTTGTAGGCAGCCTTATTAGGCAATGTAGCCCCTGGTATTAGGTCAATATGATGACTGATATCTCTGATAGGAGGCATGGAATTAGGTGCTTCATCCACTACAATGTCCTTATACTTCTCTAACAAGTCCCGAACTTCACTAGGGATTGATTCCTTCTTGTTTGTGGAGAAAATAGACCTACACTTTGGCTTAACAATTAAGGAAAATCCTAGACCTCCCTCTTCTTTCAAGGTCTGCAAAAATTCTTTTTCCCCAACCACCATGACACTAGAACTCACTTGTTGATCTATGCCTTCATCCGACAAAGGATTCAAAGTAAAAACTCACCATTCTTTGTGATAGTGTAGGTATTTTTCTACTCATCATGTTGTGCATTGAGATCATACTACCATGGATGTCCTAGAAGTAGATGGCAAGCATCCATTGGGATCACATCACATAGGACTCTATCCCTATACCCCCTAATTTGAAACTCTACCCAAGATTGTTCATTTACAAGTACTTGCTGACCCTTATTCAACCAAGATACCTTATAAGGGGTAGAATGAGGGATTCTCTTCAATCTTAACTTCTCAACCATTTCTAATGATACCAAATTATCTATAGATCCTGAGTCAACTATGACTTTACATACCTTTCCACTAGATTTGCAAGAAGTTTTGAAAAGTGACTTCCTTTGTGGTGGCTCCTTGGCACTTGGCATCTTCAAGAGAGTTCTCCTCATCATTAGGCTTTCTCCATACTCTGGATCTACAGGTTTAGGTGGTGTGTTGACACTTTGACAATCCTCTTCTTGCACTAGCTGACTTCTCCTTTCTCCTCCATGAGAACTAGAGCCTTGTTTCTCAGGGCATTTGAAGGCTGGATGTCCCACTTGATTGCAATTGTAGCATCTACCTGTGAATGTGTTAGAACCTCTTCCTAGGCCACCAAATCTTCCTCTCCCATTTGGCCTTCTCCCTCTAAAACTTCCTCTACCACTTGAGTCTCCACTTTGTTCATTGTGACTAGACTCCACTTGTTGTCTTTGGGACTGATTTCTACCCCCAAAACTACCTCTTCCTCTGAAATTTTTGCCTCTTCCTCTATTTTGCTAATCACTCTTCCTTTTCAACTTCTCTTCTGCCCTCAATGCTACTTGAAAGCATTCATCCACTGTCTTAGGGATTAGGAGACTGATTTCATCTTGGATATTGTACCTTAATCCATTAAGGCACCTGTCCACCTTCTCCTTTTCATTCTCCACATGTCCGTATCTCAAATTGAGTTTGTGAAACTCCTTGGTATATGCAGCCACATCCATGTCTTTTTGTTTCAGGTTTTGCATCTTCTTGAAGACTTGAACCTCATAATCAATAGGTAGGAATTGGGCCTTTAGTTTGTTCACCATCCTCTCCCATGAATGGATCATAGGCTTATCCACTTTCACCCTTTCTCCTTGGGTGTAGTTCCACCATGTCAAAGATGACCCCTTCAACTTGGTTTTTGCAAACCTCACCTTCTTATCCTCTGCCACTTCTTTATATTCAAAGTAATTGTTCAAGGCATCAATCCATTCTATTAACTCCTCAACATCCATCATCCCTCCATACACTGGCAGATCCATCTTCACATCAGAGGCCTCTCCTTTCATTGACTTCAAGGCATTGAGAAATCTTCTCTCATATGGGGGTAACTCTTCCTCTTGCTCTCGAGATTCCCCCTCTTCACCTTCTTCTTCTTGTTCAGAATCACTACCTCCTTCTTCTCTCTCTCTCTCTCCTTTTCTCTCTAGCCTTCAAGGCCTCTATTTCATCTTCTATGGTCCTCATTTTCCTGGCCATCACTGATCCACCTTTTGGAGGCATTGTCTCTTACTCTTCAACTCATAAATTCTCTTCACACTTTCCCAATTAGACTAGGCTCTGATACCACTATGATGCATAGACTCTAAGGGTTACAAGACACTTCAATATGTTCATCAAAACATTCAACATGAAGGGGGATTCACTATTTTACAATGATAGTCCTTCAAGACCCACAAGACCTAAGCCAAAGGGCTCAATATGCGATATGGCACCAAACACATGATCTCCTCAAAGGCAGTCACTTCAGAGGTTCAAGACATCCAACAAGACCTTTCCAAACCATTGGTTAGGGTCTTACAAGTATGGGACTAGTACTTGCTTCTCAAACCACTCAAATTCCTTGTAGCCCTGTTTTTAGAGGACAATGGCAATAACTTTTTGCAGACGTCTTATTTTCACAAACCAAGACTATTTCAGGGTACCCTTTTGGAAGGTTCATGACATGTGGTAAATTGACTAGTGGGTCTTTTGGGACAAATGCCTCAACTAATGATTGTCCACTTTGATTAGAGCCCCAATTAGGCCTAGTTTACAAAGAGACCACCCTTCAAAGACTTCATAGAATAGTTTTGATCACATAGGCATGTTAGTTGTGTGGCAAAACAATAGATTCCATTGGTTTTTGGCTCCAACAGTCGACTATACTGGCTTTGACAACTCGGGTTCCTTCTATTGGCTTGACACATGGTTTTGTCAAGCCAATACCATCAAAACTCTTCCTCCCATCCTGCAAAAATTACAAACAAATAATAGACAAGAGTATAATCCCATTCCATTGATCATTGGGTGAAGGGGAGTAGTGGAATGGTTATTTACCCATCGTTTTACTCAGAACCCTAAATCAGGGTTTGTTCGACCAGCTTGTAGGAAAACAAAAATAACTTTACTAAAGATCAATATCAAGGACTCAAACCTACTTCAAATCAAAGATTACTCACTCCTCCTAATCAACTTACATTGGATCCATGACTATTCTATACACAGGAGTACACAGTCTGTAAAACAACGTTTGACACCAAAATTGCAGGAAAAGAACATAGATTATGCTTTCTCCTTCAAATCCTTCAACAACAACCCCCTCTAATGACTATGGTGAAGGTTTTAAACATGTGCACATACTTTTCAAGTAGTTGTAGGTAGTTTGGGGTCGTTGGGAAACAGAGAACTAACTCTGCAACCTCCAAACTGTCCCTTTTGTCTCCTTGTTACAACTGCATACAAATGTAGTCTTTGTTTACAATGTGTATAATCACTTCACAATACTATTTCAAATGCCCCTAATATAGTTCCTACATGCTATGAATGGTTACAAAACATCAAAGACATAAAATTCACTCCATCTTTACACTTATGGAGGATTTGACTATCATGGACCAACTATGTCTTGATTGTCTTCACACAACAATTGGCATCAAAGCCATACAATGTGAGTGCAAACATGTTTCAAGGTGGTCATAAGACCTTGTTACAATACACTAATGGTCTTCAAGACCTTATTGCAACAAAAACATAACAAGTGATTCAAGATAGGTCTCTAGGACCTATGGGTGCTCTTGCACCAATTGTGGAGCTTTTGATGCTAAGATTGGATATTGCCTCAAAGACAAGAATCCATAAACTTTGAGAGAAGCCTATGCCACAAAAATAACATTGAAAGTAATATGAGGGAATCAGGAAAATAGATCAATAGTTTGGATGTGAATATTTCACAACTAAATTGAGGAATATCAAATAGGCCTCTCACTATTGAAGATAAATTAGATAAGTTGATGGGTGTCATGAAAGACTTATCATACAAGGTGACAATGAATGAGAAGAGCTTACCCCCTCATAATGTTGCAACACATTTCAATGAAGGTTAATGGATGCACAATATGCCTTATAACACTGATTGGTCCAAGAGACTACAATAAAATGCCAAACAAGTGATTACTAAGAATGAAATCCATTACAACAAGGAATCCCTAGATCCTCTAAGAAGAGATCATATGAACCTCCAAGAAATGTCATTGCGGTGTGAAAATTGCTATCTCCTACATGATCCATTGTAGTGTGTAGTCACCCTCTCAATGATCAAGGATGAGGAATTCCCTAATGAAGAAGGTAATGTAGAATATTTTGAAGATTACATTGATTAGCTTGATGCATTTGAATATGAATTTGTGAACAAAGAAAATGATTATGATGGCCTTAATAAGGATAATTAGATTTTTTGGTATGATTATAGCATTGGTCCAAATCAATATGAGTTGCCTGCTCATGATCTTGAGCACCTAAGGGATCTTGTGCATCAACAGTACAAAATATTTAAGCCTTCAAACGAGATATAAGGGTCCTTATTGATGCAGTAGTAATGTAGGTTCAAGGTGGATATAAGTTGAGAAATAGGAAAGTTCTTATGAGAAATGATGCTATTGCTGCCAAACAAAATAGAGCCAACACAAAGATTGAAAAAGAGAAGCAAATTATAGAAGTTGAAATCAAGAACAACAATGCTACCAAGAAGGTGATGGAAAATAAGAAGAACCTAGTTCAACCATAGCAATAAACAAAAAGTATGTGCCTAAAACTCATGAACATGCTATACCATCCTATGCTACAAATGCTCCTAAATTAGGGGATCTAGATGATAGTGCCAAGAAAGTTCAATCTCTATTGCTAAAAAAGAAAGGTGGAGATAAAGAAAAGAGAAAAAACCAATAAGAAGGGATGTACCTTCTTGTGGTCAAGTTATGCAATTCATTCTTGATGCAAATGATTTAACCATTCCACAAAATGCCTCTCTACCCAACTATAACCCTATTAATGTAGCTTAGGTCATGAGCCACGTTATAATTTCAATGCCAATAGGGGAGCTTCTTAGAATTCCTGAGCATAGGGAGAGAGTTTTATCTTACATCATTGTTGTAAATGAGTCATGCCAACTTGCTAATTGATGCAGGGACTTCTAGAGGTCATAACTTTTGACTCGGATTTGGGTTTTCTACAAAATTTTATAGGTGGATGCGTTATGAGGTGGCCAGTGGTTTCCCAACTGACCCTAGTGGTTAGACCTCATCTTGGCACTTTTTTGGGGTTTGAAACTTTCATCTTGGCCCTCAAAATGGCAATTTAGTGTTTTTTTCTAGTTTTTTAAAAGTTGCTTTTTTTAATAACTCAAAACTCATGTTTCAAATTTAGGATGTTAGTTGGCTTTTCATCCTACCTTAGCTTTAGGAAGTTTTTGTGAAAAAACTAGATTATCAAGATATGGTTGTAAAATTACCTAAAATGGCAAAATTTGACAATTGTCGAAATCTGCCAAAAAAGGTAATTTTTTGATTTTTTTGTTTTCTTGGATATAAGAGAGTTTTCTCTCATTGTAGCAGCAGAGTTGATGAATAGAAGTTTTTTTTATGTTCCAGTCTTCAAATCTTTGGATCTCACATGATTAATGGCAAAATTGTATTGAGTGTATGTTGTGTGCTGCATCATCTGGTATCAGAGCAGGAAGATGGCTGGGAGAGGAAGAGGAAGAGGTGGTCTTGCCTAGATGCATAGAGAAATGCAAAATTTGCAAAGGCAAATAACATAACTTACAACACGAATGGAAAACCAAAGACTGGGTAGAGGAGGAGACGAATCTAATGAAGAGATAGGTCGAGGAGGTGCAAATCAAGAGACAAAACATGAAGAAGAAGAATTAGAAGGCATGAGTTTTGAAGAGAGGATGCTCAGGGCCTTAGAAGGGAAAAATGAAGGGATCAAGGTAGATGTTTCAAATTATACAGGTAGTCTTAAACCAGAGGAGTTGATAGATTGGTTGAATGACATGAGAAATTTTTTTGAATGGAAATCCATGACAGAGGAAAAGAAGGTGAAATTCACATGCACCAAATTAAAGGGTCATGCAATGATTTGGTGGGATCATCTTCAAAAGGAATGAACAAGGGAAGGCAAGGATAAGATCAGGACATGGAATAAAATGGAGAAGAAGTTGAGAGAAAAAATTTTGCCCATAGATTATGCGCAAACCCTTTTTAGTATGTTTCAAAATTTAAAGTAAAACCTCTCTTCTGTGTAAGATTATACAAATGAATTTTATACACTGTCTATACGTATAGAGCATCAACAATCTGATGAACAAATGGCTTCTAGATATGTGAATGGCCTAAAATTCTCTATTCAAGATAAATTGAGCATGCATCGACTCAACAATATAGAAGAGGCTTACCAATTGGCTCTAAAGGCTGAAGAAAAACAAAACAGACAGTACCATCAGAGGAATAGAGGAGGAAGAAGGGGTACATCAACCCCATTTCGAGGAGGTTCAAATTATGGTAGGGGAGAGTCATCCCATGGATTGGGAAAACAAGTAGACACTCGACAAGATCCTCCGAATCAAGAACGAGGAAGGGGATTTCAAAGAGGTAGAGGTTATGGTAGCGGTAGAGGATGGGAAAACCAGAGAAGGAATTTCACTTGTTTTAGATGTGGAGAAGAAGGTCATAGGGCATTTGAATGCTCAAATTATAACATGCAAGAAAGAAATCAAGGAGGACAACCTAGGGTGAACCTAATTCAAATGCAACATGAAGTGGAAGGGACGGAACTAGAGGTTCCACCAGATGTGGGAGAAAGTCTCATGATGAGAAGAGCAATGGTGATTCTAGAGAAGGAGAAAACACAAGCCAAAAGCTCTGATGGTTCATAGCTTCGAACTAATATCTTCAAAACCACATGCTCTTCGGGTGGCAAGGTATGTCAAGTTATTGTTTATGGAGGTAGTTGTGAAAATATGGTTTCTAAAGAAATCGTAGAAGAATTGAATTTACACTGTGAAAAACATCCTCATCCATATCGCATTGCATGGTTTAAAAAGGGAAATGAAGTCACTATTGATAAAAGATGCCTAATTAAGTTTAGCATAGGGAAGATCTATCAGGATGAGATATGGTGTGATGTTGTCCCAATGGATGCCTATCATGTGTTATTGGGAAGGCCATGGCAGTATGATAGAAAAGTTATGCATGATGGAGAGAAAAACACATACACCTTTTGGAAAGATGGCTCTAAGGTGATTTTATTGCCTCTCAAGGATGAAAGAAAAGGTGAGACCATGTTGTCTGAAAGAGATCTTGTTAAAGAAATGAAGGTGACAGGGTGTTGCTACGCATTAGTAGTGAAAAAAGGTGAAGAGGAAGACATTTCAGTTCCCCCAAAAGTAGCAGAGCTATTGGAAGAATTTGTTGATGTTTTGCCTGATGAATTGCCTAATGGTCTACCGCCAAAGAGAGATATTCAACATCATATTGATTTGATTCCAGGAGCAACTCTACCCAACCAAGTAGCTTATAGGATGAATCCAACACAACATGTAGAGATGAATAAGCAAGTAACATAACTCATAAGTAAAGGTGTGGTGAGAGAGAGCATGAGCCCATGTGCTATACCTGCATTGTTGACCCCCAAAAAAGATGGAACATGGAGGATGTGCATTGATAGTAGAGCAATTAATAAGATTACCATCAAGTATCAGTTTCCTATACCTTGTATGAAGGACATGATGGATGTACTTGCAGGGGCCAAATATTTCAACAAGATTGACCTACGAAGTGGCTACCACCAAATCCGGGTCGGAGAAGGGGATGAGTGGAAGACAGCCTTTAAGACTGGAGACAGATTATATGAGTGGATGGTTATGCCATTCAGGTTATCAAATGCACCTAGCACATTTATGAGATTGATGAACACTATACTACGACCTTACATTGGTAAGTTTGTGGTAGTTTATTTTGATGATATTTTGGTATTTAGTAACAGCAAAGAAGAGAACCTACAACACTTGAGGATCATCTTTGGTGTGTAGGTTCATGTAGGACAGTTTGGTTTTTTTAGGCTTTGTCATTTCTAAAGATGGTGTCAGAATGGATCCAGAAAAGGTCAAGGCAATTCTAGAATGGCCTAGTCCAAGCGGCATCATGGAGGTAAAAAATTTTCATGGCTTGGCCACTTTCTATCGTAAGTTCATTCAAAATTTTAGTAGTATTATAGCTCCTATAACAGATTGCACCAAAGGAAGGGAGTTTGTATGGACCAAGGATGCTAAGGAGAGCTTTAAGTACTTGAAGTAAAAGGTAACAGAAGCACCTATACTTGCATTGCCAAATTTTGATAAGGTATTTGAAGTAGAATGTGATGCCTCCCATGTGGGAATAGGTGCTGTGCTTAGCCAAGCTGGAAAACCTATAGCTTTCTTTAGTGAAAAGCATTGAGGCATTGGATACATTATCTAGTTCCCCAGGAGTTTGTATTGTTTACAGATCATATTGCACTGAGATACTTGAACACATAGAAAAAGTTGAATAGTAGGCATGCCAAGTGGGTCTCTTTCTTGCAGGGTTACAATTTTGTGTTGAAGCATAAGTCTAGAAAACAAAATCAGGTTGCAGATGCATTAAGTAGGCGAGTTGCACTTTTGACCACAATGGAAACTGAGGTGATTGGTTTTGATTCCATCAAAAATTTGTATGAGTCTGATGATGATTTTTGGGAGATTGTGGAACAATTGAAGGCACCAGTATCTAGTAACTTGGATCACTTTAGGGGTGAATATTTTATGCAAGATGGGTATCTATTTAAAGGAAAACAACTATGCATACCAGCTGGCTCTATGAGGGAAAACATTATCAGAGAATTTCATAGTAGTGGGTTAGTTGGACATTTTGGCAAGGACAAGACAATAGCCTTGATAGAAGATAAATATTACTGGCCAAAGATGAAAAGGGATATAACTAAGTATGTAACAAGGTGTAGAATCTGCCAAGTGGCTAAGGGACATTCACAGAATACACGGTTGTATATGCCATTACCAGTACCAATTGCACCATGGACAGATTTGAGCATGGACTTTGTGTTGGGACTTCCACATACTCAACGAGGTAATGACTCCATTTTTGTAGTTGTTGATAGGTTCTCCAAGATGGTTCATTTTATTGTCTGTAAGAAAACTAATGATGCAACAAGGGGAGCAGAGTTTTTTTTTTCAGAAGTTGTTCGACTACATGGCGTTCCAAAGACTATTACCTCTAATAGGGATACCAAATTCCTCAGTCATTTCTAGAGACTTTATGGAAGAAGATGGGGACTAAGTTACAATTTAGTAGTGTTTATCATCCTCAAATGGATGGGAAAACAGAGGTAGTCAATCAGATTCTGAGAAATTTATTGAGGTGTATTGTTGGAGAAAAGCCAAAACAATGGGACGTGGCATTACCCCAGGCCGAATTTGCCTATAATAGTTCTGTTAACAGATCAACGGGAAAGTCCCCTTTCCAGATTGTGTATGGCAGGAATCCTCATGGTGTTCTACATTTGGTACAGCTACCAATGAAAGATAGGGCCAGTGATGATGGGGAAGCATTTGCATAACACCTTCAACAGTTGCAGAAAGAAGTGAGATAGAAGTTGCAGGACAGTAATGAGAGGTACAAGAATACAGTGGATACTAGTAGGTGACATCAGACATTCAGTGAAGGTGACTTAGTGATGGTATATTTGAGAAAAGAGCGGCTTCCTATTGGAACATACCACAAGTTGAATTACAGGAAAATTGGTCCTTGTAGAATTACAAAGAAGATCAATGATAATGCATATGAGGTCAGTTTACTAGATGATCTTGATATTTCTCTTGTGTTTAATATTTCTAATTTATATGCATTCCATGGTGAGGATGATGCTGAAGATAGTCAACCAGAAGTGGCATGGCACCACTGCATTCCCCATAAGAAGAAGGAAAAGATTACATAGGTTCTTGATAAGAAAACTATCTACACTCGGCAAGGGCATTACAACAAGTATTTAGTACAGTGGGAAGGATTGCCACCAACAGATAGCACATGGATTACAGAGTGGGAAGTGCAGAGGTTAGATCCAATCGAATGGCAGCAGTTTGAAGACACTCGCTTGCAGGAGCTGCGTTCTTTTCAACCAGAGGAGAATGATGCAGGGACTTCCAGAGGTCATAACTTTTGACTCGGATGTGGGTTTTCTATGAAATTTTACAGGTGGATGCACTATGAGGTGACCAGTGGTTTCCCAAAGGACCCTAGTTGGTTGGACCTCATCTTGGCACTTTTTCAGGGCTTGAAACTTTCATCTTGGCCCTCAAAATGGCAATTTAGTGTTTTTATCTAGTTTTTTAAAAGTTGCTTTTTTTAATAACTCGAAACTCATGTTTCAAATTTAGGATGTTAGTTGGCTTTTCATCCTACCTTATATTTAGGAAGTTTTTGCGAAAAAACTGGATTCTCAAGATATGATTGTAAAATTACCTAAAATGGTAAAATCTGACAATTGTCGAAATCTGCCAAAAAAGGTAATTTTTTGATTTTTTTGTTTTCTTGGATATAAGAGAGTTTTCTCTCATTGTAGCATCAGAGTTGATGAATAGAAGTTTTTTTTTATGTTCCAGTATTCAAATCTTTGGATCTCACATGATTAATGGCAAAATTGTATTGAGTGTATGTTGTGTGCTGCATCACTAATGTTCCCAATGATGCTATAGTTGATAAAGATGCCCAAGATGCAATTGAAGTTTACTTAGGGACTTCCTTGATTAGTAGCCAGTTAAGTGCTGACCCTTTCTATACCAATTTGTTGATGAATGGATGGCTAGTTCACATTTGTATGCTAGACTCAGGAGTTTCAAGCAATGTCATGCTTCTTCAAGTTATGAATGAGTTACACGGTCTACAAGTTTCCTTGAGTCCTATGGTAAATGCTTCTCCATTGATTCTTGAGGTAAATGTTATTGGAGTTGTAAATAATGTGGAATTTAAAATTACTACATACCCTGGTAAATCATTCCTAATGGATATTATCATTGGGTATTGTCCTGCCAAATGGGGCATGTTGTTATTGAGGCAGTGGGAAAAGTCAATTTGAAGTAGTATATAGATGGACTTGTCATATGCTACCATTCTCTTTCATGGTGAAGAAGTCAAGTTACACAGGGAAAACAACATATTGCACATTGTTGAGGACTGGTACAAGACCACTACTTTACTTGGATACTAGCCCTAATCATCTCATAAGGTTTTGTGATGAACAAAATCCTAGAATTGTTGATCCTACCCTTTTCTCTATTCTTTTTTATAATATAGATGAGGTACACACCATGTTTTTTGAAGGTGTATATTCAAAAGATCATGCAGACCTGTAGGTGTTGTCCTAGTTTTGCCTAGTGGCAAACTTTCTAGATTTTCCTTCAAATTGACTTTCCAGTGAACCAACAATATTGTGGAATCTAAATCCCTCATGTTACGACTGAATATTGCTCACAAGCATGGAATCAAATTCTTGAGGATCTCTGGAGATTTAAAGTTGGTTATCATGTAGGTAAAAGATATATATGCAACAAAGGATAAAAGACTAAAATGTATCAAAATGTATTTTGGGACACCCTTAATTTGTTTGATACAATTAGCATTGAATGGATCAATAGATCTTATAATGTTGTGCAACTAATGCTTTGGAAGTTGAAGCATCTAAGTTTGACTTGGGATTGGTTTTTACTCATTGCCAATATAGTGTTGAAGTTGTTGTGAGGCCAACTGTAGCGGATAACATATACAACTAGCAAGTGTTTAATGATGCTCATCATATCTACATGTTCTTGAATTACATGGATGAGTTTGATGACCAGCTGGTTGATTGGAAAGCCATGGTTGAAGTAGGTGTCAAGGAAATTCTCTTAGTGAGTAAAATATTGTAACTAAAAACTAACACCATTCCTAAAGGTTTAGTAGAACTAGAAAGAATGTTTGATAGAATAGATTGCTATAAGGTCAGAAGTAGGCCAATCAATGAAGATGGCATTGAAGTTGTGAACTTAGGTACGAAAGCAGTTCCCAAGATGATTGTTATCCTCGGATTTCTCTTGCTCAATTCATGGGATAACCCCTACGAAACTTGTTCATTTCGTATCCCATGTCCTCTAAGCATGCAAATTGAGGTAAAATTGAAGTGGCTTTGTGCGTAGTCTGTCCCTTGAAAAGTCATTTTGACTTGGGTCACCTTTAACTTTTTGGAAAAATTGCAAAAGTTAAAATTCATGACTTAGCCATTTTTCTTTTTAGGTGCAGAGTCGCTATTTTTCAGTGCACTTGCACCATTGTCAAAATTTTAAACATGTGTAATTGCAAAGAATTTCTTCGCAACTACACATGTAATTGTGGAGAAATTCTCCACAATTACAATCCTTTCTTGCCATGATTGACAATAAATGCCATTAATGTCAAGATTTAATGCATTTTAACTCTTGTTAAATCTTTGTTTTATTTTTGTTTTTTACATTTTCATGTGCGTCGTCTTCAAGTTCCCTGTTGCCCTTTGCTGTGCAATCGTTGGCTTGCTCAATATCTTTCTCGTGGGTTTTCAATTGTCTTATTTGTCACAGGTATTTCAGCTTTGTCCTTGTTGACCGCTCTTTTCATTTTCATTTATTTTTGGTTAAATGTTAGTTTCTTTTATGATTTGGAACCTAATTTTTAGGTCGAATTTCTAATCATTTTTAAACACTGTTTAAAACTTGTTTTTGAACCCTAGTTTTTACCATTGATGGAACTCAAAGAAAAACCTCTGAGCTACATCATATAAATGACATTTTAAAAACCTTTTTTGAAATCATGTTTTTGATCCTCTGTTACAGTTACCAAAGAACACCTTTCAGTGTTGTTCGAGGTTTTATCTCTGAACAACATGAAGGGTTTTTTAGGACCGATGTTGTTCGGAGATAAAACCCTGAACAACACCCTCTTTTCCCTTTGTAACACCTTATGTTTGGTGTTGTGCAGAGTTTTTTCTCCGCTCAACATCCTTAGTTATAAGATGTTGTGTGGAGAAAAACCCCGCACAACACGCTATTTTACCCACCAAAAACTTGCTAAGTTTAAAACAAATCTTGTTGTTTGGTGCACTCCGAAGACAATTCGCCAAAGTGCACCAAAGAGTTTTACCCCTGGGTGCACTTTGGAGAATTTTCTTCAAAGTGCACCTCTCTTTTTTGCACTAAGACATGCAAGTCAGAGATTTTTATCTGACTTGCATCAAACTGATTTACCCCTAAAAGATGCAAATCAGAGAAAATTCTCCAACTTGCATCTATCCTGATTTGACTTACTTGAAGTGTAGTTTAGAGAATTTTTGAACTACAAGTCTAAAACCATACTTTCATGTAGAGGTGGATAATTTTCCACCTTTGCACCCAAAAGAGAAATTCCCATGTAGCCAAACACTGTCTTGAAGTGTAAAAGTGCAAAAATTTTCCACAACTGCACGAACCTTGGCACTTGAAATTTTTCTAACTCTGGAAGGTTTTTGAAACTCATTTTTGCAGTCTCCTGCCAAATGACTGATCCTTCTCCCAAGAATAAAAACACGAAATACAAGTATCAAGGCATGATCTCGATGACTTCTATGGAGTCCAATGTGGACAATATCAAAGACACATAGATTAGCCATGTAGACATGTCAAAATTCTTGGAGAGAGTGAACAAACAACCTGTCGCTGCAAACATGTAGACCATTCTTGACAAAATATCAACTGTCAAATTTGTGACCTAATGATGAACGGTACATATTTACAATAATAAAATATCAAATAAAATGTGGTTTTGGGGGTGCAGCCCCTGAACCCTTGCTGGGGCACGTGGCCCCTGAATCCCCTTGAGGGGATGATCCTCCTAGACCCCTTGCAGGGGGGAAATCCCCTACAACCCCCCATCGCAGACGAATGAGCGTCGAGGACTGGATATAAACATGTAGCTAAAACAAGACTGCTGCTGGTGAAACCTTTCATCCCTTATGGGTGATTTACAAACAATATTAGGAGTAATTAATTACATAGGATTTACAAGGTTGATGGCACCTTAATCCTAATAGTTTCCACCTTCCTAGTGTTAGCTTATAATCTAGAGTTCGTGTCGGCAGCTGCTACTAATTTCAATAAGGAAAGCAAGAGCATATCAGATGCAAATGGCAATGTATTGATGAAGTTGGATGGGGAATTATTTGATAAGATTTTCATGTGCCTTGACATTGATAATTATGTTGATCTCACTATGGAATTAGCACAAGATTATTATAACAAGCACACAGAGAGGTGCAAGAAAATTATTAACACTCGGTGGCTCAAGACTCCCATGCCCACAATTGCAAGATGGCCAAAGAACATCTTCTGAAGTGAGTTCATTGAGGAGGTAGGTGATCTTATTAGCCTCTTAAGCAGAGTCAAAGGGCTTGCTACATCCAATACTTTTCAAGAATGGATGTATCAATACATATATGTCATAAAGAAGGATAATCAAAAGATATTTTGGGGTAAGCAAATGATGCAGAGCACACAGTGGAAGCGCACAATTGATAAAAAAACTTGATCGGTGAGAGGGTGGCCTATGTCTTGGCGATCTACTCCTTTCAGCCAAACATACCCCGTCAGCCACCTTGCTATTTATCTCCCCGATCACTCTCCTCGACAGCTTGACTTCCTTGTCTTCAGAGAGACTTCACTTATCGGTGGTGTCTTCTGGCCTCCTGTTGATACCCCGATGGTGGTTACGTTCCCACTTGCCTTAATCGTGGTGATTAGTCATGCCCTTATCGACAAGACTTTGATCATCAGCGACCACTTGTGAACACTGGCCGATGTGCCAATATACCAACTTGAATATGCTTGACTTGACTTGCTATTACTGGTGAGCCAAAGTATCTTTACCCTGATTTCACCGTTACGGTCGGTCACCTTTTGTATCCGACGAAAGATACATTCTCAATATGCTTTCTCAACATACATTCTCAACATACATTCTCTACATACATTTGTGATATACATTCACAATATACATTTGGTGAAACTTCCTTTGTCCTTCATTGATACACCTCTTATCGGCCCAACACTTTGATCAGTATAACTTCCACAAGTTTCCCTGAGGGGTTGTGTTACACCGATGGCAACTCTGTAACTTTGCAACTCATAGACATTAAACCAGTATATAGAGACAAAACTTGACAAAACAGAAAGGGCTTACAATTCTCTGCAAACACTTGCTCAACCATCAATTTGGTCACTCCACTCACAGCACCTTGCCTTATCGTTTCAAAGACTAGTCACATAGAGATGCCTAGTCAACTCATGCCAGACTCCTTGGATCCTTGGGTGTTTGATCCAAAACCATAGAAAAAAAAATGTACACTGTATTCCTCCATCACACTGAACATGAGAATCTTGATTTCAGTGGACAGAGGAGATACAGTCCATTTATTCATAAAACCCTAGTTTCTAGGTTTTCAGACTAGTCTTTGCAAAAGGAACGAGATCTCACAAACTACAACACTTTAAGACACCAGACTACTATCAAATGGAAACTACTTAATACCTAAACATCTCCAATCAGTTTCAGACAATTAACTATCCGTACATAATGACTGTTATAGAAAAATACTCAGAAAGAACAATGTTTCAACACACCCAAAAATCCAAATCTTCATTCATTCATGCATTCATTTCTGCATGCAAGTTACATCATACTTCGCCTAAAGAAGGCTTGAGACATTAGTTAGCCTTCCTCCCAACCGTACAAACTAATTTGAAAGACAGTTAGCCGTTGGGTTTCTCCTCTCACAAGAAAACTACATGTTTTCATTGTGTTATTACATCAAACTTGACTGAAACATTGTCTACATAGGTCTAGTGACCAAATTGACAAAAAACCTTATTACAAACATGATGTGGCTTCAAAATCTTTATTGAAAACATAAATAAAACATGACTCCTGCACCATAGAGAGGTGCTCCTGCACCATACTCCCCCTGCAAGAAAAACTCAAGTCCCTTGAGTTGTTAACTGTTGGAGTGTCTTCCCATGTTTCAAAATGTCTGCCTCACTCATCCATGTAGCCTCTGAATTAGGAAGATCCTGCCACTTGACCAAGTACTCCTTGTACACACTCTTCCTTGTCTTTTTGACAACCTTGGAATCTAAGATGCATTCCAATTGTAAAGGCTTACTTGGAGGTAGATCTCTAACCCAATCTTCATCTTCAATCACAACATTTGATCCATCTTCAACATTCAATGGAGGTTTGAATGGAAATAGGTCTGAAACATTGAATATGGGAGAAATACTAAGACCAGATGGCAGTTCTGTTTCATAAGCATTTGGACCAAACTTATGCACTACCTTGCACGGTCCTATTTTCCTCATCAGAAGCTTGGTTGGCTGTCCTTTAGGCAATCTTTCCTTCCTTAGATAGGCCATCACCAAATCTCCACCTTGAATTGTACATCTCTCTTTTTGAGATCTGCCCTATCCTTGTATTTGGAGACTGTCTTTTCCAACTGAACTTTGACTTGATCATGAACTGCCTTTATGGTGGCAGTAAAATCTTCTCCTAGAGCACTCCTCTTATCCCAACCTTGTATGTCTTTGAGTTCAAGTGGTCCTCTTAGATGGAAACCATAAATAATTTCAAATGGACTCTTCCCAGTGCTTCTATTCATTGAATCATTGTAAGCATACTCAGCTTGACTGATCACCAAGTCCCATGCCAACCCATGCTACTTGGTAAGGCATCTGAGAAGGTTTCCTAAGGACCTATTAACAACCTCAGTCTGACCATCCGTTTGGGGATGGTAGGCTGATGAGAAAGATAATTGTGTTCCCAATTTTCTCCATAAGGTCCTCCAAAAATGACCAACAAACTTGGAGTCTCTATTAGTGACAATTGAAAGGGGCAAACCATGGATTCTAACCACTTCTTTGAAAAAAAGATCAGCAATGTGAGATGCATCATTTGTGCATTTGCATGGCACAAAATGAGCCATCTTACTAAATCTATCCACAATGACAAAAACACTGTCCATGCCCCTTGTTGTCTTAGGAAGGCCAAGTACAAAATCCATACTAATGCTCTCCCAAGGCCTATTGGGAATAGGGAGGGGTTGGTATAAACCAGCATTAGAAGACATACCCTTGGCCTTTTGACATATGGTACAACTTGCAACATATCTCCTTACATCCAACTGTACTTTTGGCCAATAGTAGAATCTAGTGACTTGTTCCAAAGTCTTGTCCAACCCAAAGTGTCCTCCTAAGGTTCCATTGTGCTTCTCTTTGATGATATTATCCCTCATTGAACACTTAGGAACATATAACAAACTACCTTTAAATAAAAGACCTTCCTGCAACACAAAATCTGAATATTCACCATGAAAAGTGTTAGCCAAACTAGCACAAACTTCATAAGCAACTTTGAAATTTGCATCCTCCTTGTATAACTTCTTCAAACAGTCTATCCCCATGCTTTCCATCTGTACTTCATGTATGACAAGCATCATTCTACTTAAAGCATCAGCCACTTTGTTGGCAACACCCGTTTTATGCTTAATAGTGAAGGTATAGGCCTGCAATTGTTCCATCCACTTAACATGCCTATGATTCAACTTTTCTTGACTATTTAGAAAGCTAAGAGCATGGTTATCAGTAAAAACAATGAATTCTTTGGGCAGCAAATAGTGTCTCCACTTTTTGAGAGCTTGCACCATTGCATAAAGCTCTAGGTCATAGGTAGAGTACCTTTGTTTAGCCTCATTCAACTTCTCTGAAAAAAATGCCACAGGATGTCCATCTTAACTAAGAATATCACCTATTGCTTGCTGACTTGCATCACATTCCACTACAAAAACTTTGTCAAAATCAGGGAGTACCAATGTAGGTAATTCAACCACTTTCTTCTTTAACAATTCAAAGCTATCATCTGCTTGCTTTGTCCATTGAAATTTGCACTTTATGCCACCCTTGCTGGTGTTGAGAATAGGAGCACTTATGTGACTAAATCCTCTAATGAACTTCCTATAAAAGGTTGCCAAGCCATGAAAGCTTCTAACATCTCCCATTGTCTTAGGAGTAGGCCAACTGAGAATGGCCTCAACCTTTGTGGGGTCCATCTTCAAACAACCATTAGAAATCACAAAACCAAGATACACAAGTTCAGTTTTCATGAAATCACACTTATCCAAGTTGATCATCAACTTACTCTCATGCAACTTCTTCATCACTTGTCCAAGATGCTTCACATGTTCTTCTTTTGTCCTGTTGAAAATAAGTATGTCATCAAGATAAACAATTACAAATTTTCCAATGAATTCAACAAGTACCTCATTCATCAAATGCATGAATGTGCTTGGGGCATTGCTAAGGCTGAATGGCATGACAAGCCATTCTAGAGACCTTTATTTGTCTTGAAGGTAGTCTTCCATTCATCTCCCTACCTAATTCTTATTTGATGATAACCAGATTTCAAATCAATCTTGGAATAGTAACATGACCCTCCAAGATAGTCCAAAAGATCCTCAATCCTTGGCATAGGGAATCTATACCTTATTGTGATCTTATTTATGGCCCTTGAATCTGTACATAGTCTCCATTTCCCATCTTTCTTTGGAGCAAGTACACTAGGGACTGCACATGGACTAAGACTCTCTCTAATCAATCCTTTTTGGACTAAGAGTTCTTGAATTTGTCTACTCACCTCCTCATTTTGCTGTGGTGTCAATTTATAGGCAGCCTTATTGGGCAATGTGGCACCTGGGATCAAATCAATTTGATGACTTATATCTCTCATGGGTGGTATGGAGTTAGGAGTATCCTCTACCATAAGATCTTGGTACTTATCCAACAATTGTTGTACTTCTAGTGGAATCTCTTTCTACCTTTTGTCTTGCTGACCTGATTCATCTTTAGGCTTCATTACCAAGGCATACCCTTGGGTATCTTTCTCCTTCATGAGGTGTAAGAACTCTTTGCCCCTAACCATCATGACATTAGTGTCATTTCTCTTCTCTCCAATCTGCTCTTGCATAGGATCCATCCTAAACTTCCTTCCATTCTTGGTGATGAGGTATGTGTTCTTCTCACCATCATGTTGTGCCTTCACATCATACTTCCATGGACATCCAAGAAGAAGGTGACAAGCATCCATAGGAATAATCTCACATAGTACCTTGTCCTTATAATCACCTATCTCAAACTCAACCCACGTTTGTTCTTCTACCATGTAATTTTGATTCTTATTCAACCAAGAGATCTTATGAGGACTAACATGGGGCAGCCTTTTCAACTTACACTTCTCTACCATTTTAGTAGACACTACATTCTCAGTAGAACCTGAATCAACAATGATTTTACAAAGTTTACCATATGCTTTACCTTGGGTTCTGAAGAGAGTCTTCCTTTGTGGGGGTTCTTTCTTCAATGGCATCTTCATCAAGGTCCTCTTGATCATCATGTTCTCTCCTTCAAGGACTGATGTAGCACTACCAATGGGTGAATTCACACTTTGGCAATCATCATCTTTCAACAACTGATTCCTTCTTCCACCATCATGGGAACTAGTTGCCTTCTTAGGGCATTTGCTCATAGTATGGCCTACTTGATTGCAGCCATAGCATCTACCAGTGAAAACTCTGGGTCCTCTGCCTGCACCACCACCTCTACCTCTGCCATTTGGTCTTCTCCAACCTCTAAAACCACCACCTCTATGTTCTACATCAGAATGAGACTCTTGTTGACTTGGCTTTTCATTTCTACTTGATTGTCCTCTACCAAAACTGCCTCTTCCCCTATTATTTCTGCCACCTCTTCCTCTAGTGTTTTGATCACTCTTCCTTCTCAACTTTTCCTCAGCCCTAGAGGCTAATAGAAAATAGTCATCCACTATTTTAGGAACCACCATACAAAATTAATTTTGTATGTTATACCTCAAACCATCGAGATATCTGGCCACCATCTCTTTCTCCTCCTCCTTGTGATTGACTCTCATGCTCAATCTATGAAATTCTTCAGTATATGTAGCCACATCCATATCGTTTTGTTTGAGATGATTAAACTTCCTAATGGTCTGCAACTCATAATCAGATGGCATGAACTTGTTTCTTAGCATGGCCACCATTCTACTCCATTTGGTGATAGGGTTCTTTCCAACTTTATCTCTTTCACCTTGCATATAGTTCCACCAAACTAGGGCAGAACCTCTCAATCTTGTCTTAGAAAACTTGACTTTCTTGCTGTCACTATACTCCTTGAAGTCAAAATAGTTGCACATGGCTTCAATCCAATCCATGAGGGCATCTCCATCTAGTTTCCCATTGAATGTAGGAACATGCATCTTTGGATCGCCACTATCTCCATGAGCACCTTTAGGTGCATTCAAAAATGCCTTTTAGTCTGCAGACATATCTTGTTCTTGAGGACTTTCCTCTACCTCTTCTTCTTCTTCTGCATCAGAAGCACTTCCATCCTCTTTACTCTTACCCTTGGGCCTCTCTTCTTTCAACCTTGCTTCAAGCATCTCCTCTACCATCTTCTTGATGGCTTCTTTGCTCATAGACTTGGGAGGCCTTGTGCTAGCCTCAGTTTCTATCTCCATGTCTGACATACACTGCTTCAATTTGAATATTGGCTTTGATACCAATATGATGCAGAGTGCACAATGGAAGAGTACAATTAATCAAAAAAACTTGATCAATGAGAGGGTGGCCTATGTCTTGGCGATCTACTCCTATCGGCTAAACATACCCCGTCAGCCACCTTGCTATTTATCTCCCTGATCTCTCAACTCTCCCTGACAGCTTGACTTCCTTATCTTCGGAGAGACTTCACCTATCGGCGGCGTCTTCTGGCCTCCTACCGATACCCTAATGGCGGTTACGTTCCCACTTGCCTTAATCATGATGGTTAGTCATGCCCTTGTCGGCAAGACTTCGATCATCGGCAACCACTTGTGAACATTGGCCGATGTGCCAATATACCAAATTGTATATGCTTGATTTGACTTGCTATTATCGGTGAGCCAAAGTATCTTTACCCTGATTTCACCGTTACGGCCGGTCACCTTTTGTATCCGACGAAAGATACATTCTCAATATGCTTTCTCAACATACATTCTCAACATACATTCTCTACATACATTTGTGATATACATTCGCAATATACATTCGGTGAGACTTCCTTCGTCGTTCGCCGATACACCTCTTATCGGCCCAACACTTTGATCAGTATAACTTCCACAAGTTTCCCTGAGGGGCTGTGTTACATCGATGGCAACTTTGTAACTCTGCAACTCACAGACATCAAACCAGTATACAGAGACAAAACTTGATAGAACGGAAAGGGCTTATAATCCTCTGCAAACACTTGCTCAACCATCAATTTGGTCACTCCACTCACAGCACCTTGCCTTATCGTTTCAAAGATTAGTCACATAGAGATGCCTAGTCAACTCATGTCAGACTCCTTGGATCCTTGGGTGTTTGATCCAAAACCGTAGAAAACACAAAATGTACTTTGTATTCCTCCATCACACTAAACATGAGAATCTTGATTTCAGTTGAGATACAGTCCATTTATTCACAGAACCCTAGTTTCTAGGTTTTCAGACCAGTCTTTGCAAAAGGAACAAGATCTCACAAACTACAACACTTTAAGACACTAGACTACTGTCAAATGGAAACTACTTAATACCTGAACATCTCCAATCAGTTTCAGACAATTAACTATCCATACAGAATGATTGTTACAAAAAAATACTCAGAAAGAACAATGTTTCAACACACCCAAAAATCTAGATCTTCATTCATTCATGCATTCATTTCTGCATGCAAGTTACATCATACTTCGCCTAAAGAAGGCTTGAGACATTAGTTAGCCTTTCTCCCAACCGTACAAAATAATTTGAAAGATAGTTAGCCGTTGGGTTTCTCCTCTCACAAGAAAACTACATGTTTTCATTGTGTTATTACATCAAACTTGACCGAAACATGGTCTACA
This sequence comes from Cunninghamia lanceolata, assembly GCA_027924645.1. Taxonomy (NCBI): domain Eukaryota; kingdom Viridiplantae; phylum Streptophyta; class Pinopsida; order Cupressales; family Cupressaceae; genus Cunninghamia; species Cunninghamia lanceolata. Next base: position 23,706,449 of record BSBN01000261.1, on the reverse strand, counting down.
TAGGTCTAGTGACCAAATTGACAAAAAACCTTATTAAAACATGATGTGGCTTAAAAAGCCTTATTGAAAACATAAACAAAACATCCTGCACCATAGAGAAGGTGCTCCTACACCAGCAAATTAGTGAGTCAATTTCTGAGCAACTCTGTCAACATCTTTGGAGTTCTACATGACCTCATATTTGGTAAATGCTGCTGCTTTCGTAAGGCACTTTCCTAGCCTCTTCATAAGGTGATAGGAGAAACATTATAGTGTATGAATGTTACCCTCAACTGACTTTGAAGGAAAACATCAAGCACTTCAAAAGGGCAAATGATGCCTTCTTTTACAGTTATATTTATATCTTTGAGAAAGGGCTTGAAAAGGCAAGAGTTTCTGATGAAGCCTGGGAGCAGGTGAAAAGGTTTGGGTTTATATTCATGCAATTTCCTACTTTCACATATATCAGAGTTGGTTGTTTCAATTGGCAAACATACATGTTGCCAAGGTATCCAGGAGACAAACTGATATTGATGGAGTTATGTAGGTAGATAATGACTGTGCATAACAAACAGGCAGAAGCTCATAGAGCTAGTTTTAAGTTTTCGGTCACCATTAGTAGGTATTCAATATCTACTACTCTAAGATCCAAAGCAATGGAAATTGAAATGTAGTGGGTGACCATGAAGAGGTATAAGAAGAGAAATGAATTTGATTCCCGAGGCATGAGATACTGTTGAATGCACAAGACAACTGAGAGGGGGGGTGAATCAGTTGTATCAAAACTTCAAACTCTCATAAACTTAAACACATTCATATCAGTTTACTTAAATCCTTAATCTGTTGTGAAGGTTAAACATGAAATGCATATAACATAAACTTAAACACATCAACACCATGCACAAGAGAACACTAGATTTTTATGTGGAAAACTCTAAAAGGCAAAAACCATGGTGATGATTAGCTCACAGTATAAGGTAGTACCAATACTGAATTACAAAGAGGCTCATTACCAAAGTGCTCACTACCCATACCAATGCTCACTACAATAGGCTTGCTGCCAAAAGAGGCAGCTCATTGCCAAAGAGGTGGCTCTCATTGCCATGAACTGATATGATAGCATCTACCACATGCCTAAGTTTAGTTCCAATGAAGCACAATACATATCACCTTCACTGCCTCACAACACAAACATCTTCATCTTCACATTTGTACACCTACACATGAATTCTTTTCACTTATTTATATCAATCATCAACCTTGGAACATACATCAAGGTCAGAAATACATTCTACAACCTTTGGAACAGTCTCCAAGGTCGGCAAACATACATAATTCAAATTAGGTCTGGACCTATATAGCCTTGCAAAGCAAAGGAATGAAGGTGGAACATTTCATAGCTTATCTCAGACCTAAATACATCTTCACACACTTCAACACGCTTCCACAATCCACAAAGCACATCTGCAAAGAGTGTAAACAACTAATGTTAACACTAGGATCTTTAGGCACACACTTCCAAGAACACAACCATAACTTGAAAACCAAGAACAAGCCTTCAAAATGATCTAGAGACATCCATGAACAACATGAAATAACTTGAGAGCTAACAAATCCAGCTACAACAAATCTCACTTGAAGATAGATCATAAACTGCTCACACTCAACATTGTCAAATTCTGCTACACAATAACTTGCTTTCTGGAGCACCAAATCACAAATCCTTTCGAATGAAGATAGCTAAGGACCTTATAAACATATGTCCAGAACTGCAACACCTAAAACCACTATGTAGAGAAATGCAGAGCAAAATACTTTCCCCCAGACACCTCTGCACAACCTAGAAACTTTGTCAATTACAGTCTTCAAACTGGTGAACATAACCTCCACTACACATCAATTCAGACCATTAAATTCTGGATTTAGCATCTACAAACACTTCTCTAAAACATATCCAAATCTCACACTCTGATCTCCAATACAGAATAAATGCGGAGCAAAAACTTAGACAGTATCTTGCAAGCCAAAATACTCTGCAACACACTGTTTCCTCTGGGGAACAAATTTTCTCAAAAGCACTTGGAAACTCAGCAACAGGAATAATATACTAACATCAACACTTCTACAAGCCATTCAAATCACTTTGACACAATAACTCAATCAACCAATAACAACAACCTTAGAAAATATAGTTGACACTAATGACAACACAAGCATGCTGACATCAATGACAACATTGATTAGCACATACTTGCAACAAAAAAAGCTCAAAGGAAACTTTACTCATGTGCATAAAATTGAGGACATAAGGGCCGAATGCAGAAATGATGAAGAGGTAAGGAAGCTTGACTTCAATCAGCTTACCTTGGAGCAGATCAGGAACTTTGAGCTTGTTGGTTGATATCCCTGAGGACATGCAAGAAGAAAATGATATAGTGGGTGCTGCATATGTGGGAAATAAGGTTATTGACACTCCTCTTCCACCAATTTAGTGGTCATAGAAGGAGATGACTTCAATAAGAGAAAGGTTTCAACCTATTCTTGCAAACACCAATGTTTGGCTAGAGAAGAAAGGAATAAAGTTGAAATTCTTCAAAACAGGGTCAGAAGAAGAGTATACCAAGGGACCTTCTGGTAAAATGGAAGAATTGAGAATAAATAATAAAGAAGATACTCTTAGTACCAGTAATAAGCCAAAGTTTGTATTCAAGACAAAAGGAGATAAAGGAAAAAGGAAAGAAAAAGAGGGAACATCTACTTAGGTAGATGTTGAAGAAGAAGAAATTGCAGCTGAAGAGTCATAAGAACCTCCTATTACTTCACAATTGGAGTCAACATAGGTAGAACCTCCTTCTTCTCCTCATGTAATTTTTGAAGTGCAAACCCCTACTCCTCCTATTACTTCAAGTGCACAACCTTTGCCTACTGTTTCTACTATTTTTGCTACACCTATTGTGTCAGCGCATTCTGTTCATTCATCCCCTTCCACACCCACCAATGAAACATTGCTTCACAACCCTCATGGCAACATTGAGAGTGTGTTTGGTTCACTTTCCTCTTTTCCTAGTTTATCTGATGTATCCTCTCCCATGCTTGACACATTCACACAATCAGACTTTGATAAGCTCATGCCTGCTTCTACATCCAAAGTGTCAAGTGTGGAGATTCCTACTGTGGTGTTAACTCAAACCCCGCCAATTGTAACCACCACTATTGTTTCATCTGATATTCCATCTGTCTCACAAGCCACAGGTCCAACCCCATCATCACAAACCTTGGTGACAGAAGCAGGAGGTGATTTCTTCATCCTTCCCCCTTGGGTAGTATCACAAAAGCCAAAGAGAAAGAAACAAGATGTCTCCCCAGATGACTTTGATTCTGGCCAACTTGTTCTAGTAAAACCCAAGACAACTAAGAAGGCAAAAACACTTTCAAGGGTAAAAGTTGATCCATCAGGTTACAAATATGCTAAAGTGGTAGTGCCTCTACTAGATAAAGCTGTAGAAGAAGTCCAAGGTATTGATAATGTTATCACCAGGATCAAGCTTGGAAAAAAGACTCATGAAAGTGCCAAGGAGGACTTACAAGCAACACTAGATGATTTGATTGAGAGATATGATAGAGACAAAGTTATCAAAGATCAACTTAAACTCAAGGTGGAACAACTTACTTCTGTGCTGTTGAGAATAAGTCAATTTTATGAACTGGTGGAACATGTTACACCATGTGTTGATGATGATACAATTCAGAAGGCTGAAAAGATCAGGTCACATGGAAGAGCTGTGAGTGCATAGATAGAAAGACTAATTGCACAAGGGACTCAACTCATAAAGTCTTCTATTGAATTGTTTAACAACATGAATGATGTTAAGTCAGATTTGAATCAAACACTTGATATGTTGTCACATAATTTGCAGCTAGTACAAAAGGACCTTGAGACTTGGACAAAGTTGAAAGATTTCAATTTGGATGTGCTAGTTGAGAATGGGGTGATCCCCATAAGGAAAATGTATATTGAGTATCGGGAAGCAATGAAGCATAAGAGAGATGTTCTCAAGGAGCTGATAAAAGATCTGTAGGAAACCCAAGATGCAAGAATTGACAAGAGATTAGACATCATTGATAAGATAGTGGATCTTCCATGTCAAATACTTGATGCTAGCCAGAAAAATCTTCCCGTGGACATAGTTGTTCAGGAATTTACTACACTAATTCATACTGAGATAGAATCAAAAGCTTTCTCATTAGTATCTATTGATAAATTAGTAGACTTCCAAGTAATTCTGTACAAGTTGCAGATAATTTTGGACAAACACAAAAAGGTACATGTCAACATAGAGGACTCTATCACACGAGTTCTAGCTATATCCAGTTACACACCAGGGCCAAACGACATTGAAGTTCAGGTGGCTTTGAAAAGATATGAAGACTTTCTAGAGAAAGAGAAAGAAGAAGAAGAGAATGTGTCTTTGGACACTTATTTATTTTCCAAGTTTTTCATTACGTAGTTTGTAATTTGTAAATGACATTCTACATGTCTTTTTGTAATATGCAATTACATGTAGGAAAAGTATAGAGTCCCAAATCAAATTGAACTCTGTCATTGACTAAGTCAAAGTAGTTGTAGATTTCCTTTTTTTTCTCATAGCTTCCCTCTATAAATAAGAGGGGGCTCTTTGTAAATAATTATTTTTTAGCTATTGAAGTGAAACACTGCTGAGTTGAGGAGCCTATTGAAACTTTGTGTTCAAAAGTGTAAATCTTATTCAATCAAATATAAGTGAAGCAATTTGGTGTTCAATCTTTGTCTTGAATCAAGCTTGTGGTGCATTAGAATTGTTCTTAAGCCTTTTCTATTGCATTCTCACGTGTATGTGATTGAATCGTGGCATGGAATTAAATATTTTAGAAGGTTGTCTAAATATGATTTTGTAGTCTTTGAGCTACGATATCATCTTTATAATTGTGACTTATGTTCGTGATCGAAGGTGTCTTGAAGACTTTGGGCTGCAAGTTATCATTTGTGATTGTTTGATCTAATTGTGGCATATGGTGAAGACTTTGGGCTACATCATATTCCATTATTTTTCCTTTTCCAATTGGTGTAAGAAGCAACAAAAGACTGTCCTTTTTGTGGATTTCTTGGTGTTAACACTTGCTGGTATCATTTTAGTTACTCTTTTTTTTTAACTTAATTGGTTATCAACCATTATTTCTCCAATTAGTAGTTTGTGGTTCATTACATGTTGTAAGCATCATGATATTGTTATCGTAAGTTTGTAAGAGAACATCTATTCTTAAATAAGAGAATTAGATGATATGGAAACACCCCATGGATAGTTTTAGTGTAAATAAGATTAGTTAATTATTGGTTGATTATATTTAGAAATAAGAAGGGAGCCTCCCCTTTCTCAGAGGAGAGATTTATCTCATCATTATACCGTGGTTGATATAACCATTTTGTCATCAGTTAGTTGATAACAAAATATTCACCCATCAATGATATACATTGGCAAGAAATTGAAACCTTCTAAAAAGAAAATGTTGATTGCACTGCTAAAAAGTTTCAAGAAGTGTTTTGCATGGTCTTATGATGAACTCAACGTTTACTGGGAGGACTTATTTTAGTATAAAATTCCTCTCCATCCTAATGCAAAACCTTTCAGAAAAAACAAAGGTTGATAAATCCAACATTAGCCCCTTAAAAGTAAAAGGAGTTGATAAAATTCAAGGGAGGAGGTATCATCAAGCATATTCAACATTCTGAATGGGTTTCAGATATTGTTCCAATTAGGAAGAAAAATGGAGAAATACGATTGTGTGTAGACTTTAGGAATCTAACATCAAATCCCTCAAAGAAAACTACCCACTTCCAAGCATGGATCACTTGCTATAGAAAGTAACTAGGTTAGAGTTGATGTCTATGATGGACAGATTCTATGGATATAATTAGGTGGTGGTCAAGGAGTCAGATCAACACAATATTACATTTATTACTCCTTGGGGCACCTATGTTTATGTGAGAATTCCATTTGGATTAAAATGTAGGGTCCACCTTCCAAAGAGCAATGGATGTTTCTTTTGTAGGTCTTATTGATGAAATCATGGTGGTGTACAAATATGACTTAACTAACTACTCCAAAGATAGAAAAGATCATTGCAAGCATTTGGAGTTGTTTCTCAAAAGGTGCCTTGAGTATGGGATTTCTTTGAATCCTAAGAAATGTATTTTTGGCATTGAAGAAGGTAAATTGCTAGGACACATTGTGTCAAAGGATGGGGTGAGGATATATCTAGAAAAAGTAAAATCATTTGACGTCATTCCTTAGCCTATGATAGTCAAAGGTGTGCAATCTTTATTTAGATATATAAATTTTGTGAGGAGGTTCATCCCTAATTTTACTGAGAAAATCAATAAAATTTCTAAGATGTTGAAGAAGGAACAATTAGTCATATGGAGAAAGGAACCAACTGATGTATTTTTGGAAATCAAGGAGGCTCTTAAAAGGGCACTAGTCTTGGTATGTTCAGATTACTCTCATCCTTTCCAACTTTTTTCCTTTGCTTCATTTTAAATTATTTATGATATGTTGCTTCAAAAGTGCAATGATGGATATTAGAATCCCATTGCATTCTTTAGGAATTCTTTGCAAGGTGCATAATTGAAGTATTCAATTATGGAAAAATATTCTTATGCCCTTGTCAAAGTTGTTAATAATTTTTATCACACTTGATAGGTGCAGAGATTGTTGCTTATGTGCCACATTTAGTTATGAAAGATGTATTGACTCAACAAGAAACCTTTGTCAAAAGGTGTAGATTGATCAATAAGATCTAAGAGTGTTATATGGAGGTGTAGGTTACAAAGTTAGATATAGGTCAAGGCTTAGAAAAACTAATGGTAGATGAAAATTGGATGCAATAGAAGTTAATGGGGTAAATTATAACTATGATCCCACCTCTTATCATTTGAGAGATAATCCATGGTATAGAGATGTATTTTATTTAGATAACATGAATTTCCCCCCTATAATGAAAGATAATTAAAGAAAAGAACACTAAAGTTGTAGTCCCAAAAATATGTGTCAATTCATGGTGATTTGATGTGGAGAAGTTTTAATGGGTTGCTACTCAAGTGTTTAAACCAATAAAAATCCAACAAGGTACTAAATGAATGTCATGAAGGCATTTGTGGTAGAAATTTCAAGGTAAAGATCATTGCACATAAGGTCCTTAGGGAAAGATATTGGTGGTCGACATTGTTTAAGGATGTGGCCAAATTAGTGAGAAAGTGTGATGCTTATCAAAATTTCTTAAGCAAGTTAAAGTTTGTAGGTGATCTCCCCCTTAAGTCTATGATGGTTGAAACTACATTTTAGTAGTGGGGCATTGACTTTATAGGTGAGATTTGGGAAAGATCAAATAATGGATACAAATGGATTCCTCTAGCCACTAACTATTTCTCCAAGTGGGTTGAAGCAAATCCAAACTGTAATGCTACATCTAAGGTGGTAGTAGGATTCTTTCCAAATAATCTAATAACTAGATTTGGTGTGCCTACAAGAATTATTGCTGATATTATGCAATGTGTTTCACATCCCATGAAATTTGAAATTTATGTTCTATCTATGGGATCTGTCTGATTCACTCATCCTATTATCATCCACAAGGTAATGGATAGGCTGAGTCTAGAAACAAAAGCCTCATGAAGATAATTAAAATGACATTGGATATGATTAATAAGAGGTGGGATGACAAGTTAAAGTATGCACTATGGGCTGATAGAATAACCTACAAGATAACTATTGGTAGAAGCATATTTGAATTGGTCTACAAATTAGAAGCTAAGATACCAATCAACCTAGTGTTGCATGTGTACAAGTTGTTGCATGAAGTATAAGGAGAGGAATGTAATGTAATTTCTCAAATAATGTTTGAGTTGGTAGAGATGGATGAAAATAGAAGAACTACACATGAAATGATCCTCTCGCAACAACTAAAGATGAAGCATTTATTTGATAAGAAGGTGCTGCAGAGAGATTTTCAAGTTGGAGATATGGTCCTCATATGGAATGCTAGATTAAAGGACAAAGGAAAACATGGGAAGTTTGACCCCTTATAGCTTGGGCCATATGAAGTTATAGATGGGTATGTTCACAATGTGTATCTTCTCAAAAGTTTGGCCAAAGATCTCATAGAGTTTATATTTCATGGTCAACTTCTTAAGCATTACTTCTCTTGAGTAATGTGGTTTTTTAATTGTACATAACGTGCCTTCTATGTGTTTTTTCTTTATGCAATTGTGACCCTTGTTGGTCATAGTGAAGTCTAAAGTCCTTCCTTGTTCCTTTTTTGTGTTTTGTTTTGTATTGTCATGTTCTTGTCTTTAGCATTGTGGTTTTCCCCTAGATATTTTATCTAGATTCTCATTGTGCTTGTAGGAGGCACACATCCCCAACTAGATCCAATTTTGGGACCTAGTTCAACAAATTTAAATTTATCTAAGTTTGGTGCCCCCTTGTTGCCATTGACATATTTTTCCCATCATTTATAACCACTTTGAGAATTATTTAAATGGGCCCTCCCGTGGTCATTTTTTCCTTAATGTTGTTCCTTACATTCTCCCATGTCCCTACCATATGCTATAAGTTGCAAAAAATCCTAAAATTTCTAATTCTGGGGGTATTTATTCATTTTCATGATCTTTGTTGACTTGTGGGTTTTCGGTGGACTTCTTCCACTTGACCCTTTTTTCCTAAAGTTCAGATGTTGAATTGAACTCCACTTTCTCATAGTGCACTCAAAGGATTTGTTTTGTGGGTTTGTAAAATTTTCAAGTCTTCAAGTTCCAAGTCTTTGTCAGGCCTTTAGAACCTTTATATAACTTGTTAGTGATCCCAATAGTTTCTAAAACCTATAAAAACCTTGATAATGTTCTTCATAAATGCTTTGTTGGCATTTTCCATGGTTCTTGAAACCCTTCAAACCTCTGACAAATCTCCTCATACAAGTTGTCAACACTTTTCATGGTTCATAAAGATTTGTAAATCATCGATGGGTTTTGACACTCTTCTTAAGTGTTAGTGTTATTGGAGGTTTCCATAACCCCTAAAACCAATAACAAATTTTTTGGTAGTTCTTAAAGCCTTGACTCAAAGAAGCAAATAAAGTGACTTAATCTTTGAAAACGAATATTTTTGGTACTTCTTATGGTTCTCAAAACCTCCCAAATGCCCAACAATATTTTAAAAGGAAGCCTCATTGATGAATTCAGTGGTTCTCAAAACCACTTGAACCTTTGACATAGTTCTGGAAGCACTTAAAAATTCCAACAAAGTTTTGAGCAAGCTTGAAACCTTTGATAAGCTAATTATTTGGTGTTTTTTAGGTTTTTAGGTTTCAAGTGGACTTATTCCACTTTTTAGAGTTCTAGAAGTCTCGACCTCCCTTCCATCTTTGCACTCTCACCGTGAATTCAAAGAACTTGTTTTATGGGTTTGCAGGTTTCAAGTGGACTTCTTCCACTTTTCCAAAGTTCTAGATATCCATCCATTCCTCACATTCATAGAACTTTTGTATCTCTTTCATTTTCCCTTCCTCCCAATTTCTTCACTCCTTTTGGCATGTCCACTCCCACACCAAATTCCTACAAATTTGTCAAACAACTCAGCCACTCCTTTGAATGAAATTAATGGCTAGATTTGATCCCATACAACTGTATAATTGTGTTTCTCCCACCAAGATAAACATTGATCATCTCAAGGGAATATATCCACACACACATTTTGATGGACGAAGAGGATGGTGAAATGTTCACCATTAATGTTGTAGTTGAAACATAGATTCCAATGGCCTATGCCTAGGGTTCATACCATTCATTTTGAGCAGGAAACATATCTACTCACTATCTTGTCCTAAACTCATCAAAGAATGGATTTCATGGGATTTGGTGTACATGTTTGCATTCAATACTTTGACTAGTAGATGTACCTAAAAATCTCGAAGAGAAACTAGCATGCAAGAAATCAACATGCTATACATAGAAGGTTGCATGAACCAACAAGGGTTGATCATCTTTTATCCTCCAAGAGTTTGTAAGTGTTAAGGGTCATCTATGGTTTTAATTTTTGCAAGTCCAATTTGTTAATAGAACAACACATGTTTTAAACCTAGTTAGGGTTTCTTCATGGTAATCTTCTTGGCAATCTTCAAACCTAGTTAGGGTTTCCTCTTGCCACATTTGATAGTATGAACATAATAAGGATTTGATGAATGTGATAGTATTTTAAGTCATTACAAAGCTTTTGTAATGGTCATTTCTTTGTTTGATATGGATTTTTATATTTTGGTGATGGATTTTTAAGTATGTTCAGTTATATGACACCATATCTTTGATATATATTTGTGCATATATTGCATAGATCTATTTTAGTTGTGATATATAGGTTTATTTATTCTCTTTGCATACAGAGACTCTATTACCCATTAGAATAGGCATTGGTCTTGAAGGTTGATGTTTAAGATCACAATCCTAAATAGTAAAACATCTTTCACTAGTAGTTTAGGAGTAGGTTGGTAATTTGTATGATTTCATGATTTAGTGGTATATCTAAGGAAATATCTTAATTGAACTATAAATTGTTATCTTGGAAATCATGTTTTATATACCTTTAATTTGCATTGTCTAATGATATCAACATCATATTAAGAAGAAGTTTTATAAGCAATTCATTAGTCTTTGGCCTAGTGAAAAATCGTACGACCAAACATATATTAGGTACAACTACAACGTTTTTATTTCTACCCATTATCCTTTTTTCTCAATCTCATTGAGGATATCTCTAGGAACACCCTCCTATGTCTAGTTGAGCCCAAAAGTGAAGGAGAGCATACCCACTCTAAAAAAATGGCTTCTAATCACTCACATTCTATGGATGAGTTCTTGATCTACCTTCATGAAGACAACTCCTTGACCTTGAAGTAGATTGATTGCTCTAGAAGTATAGAGCTATAATTTTAGGACCCAATAGGATGGACACTAGGGATGAGGTATCTATGTATAAATGAGGTCTAAATCATATAAGAAAAACTATCTAGAGACTTAAGTGAATTTTTAGCAAAGATCGCTACTTTTCTTCACTAGAAAGTACCCTCCCTTAGAGATGTGGTTGTCCAATAAAAATTGGGTCACAAATTGAATCTGCATTATCTTGCACAATATCACCTTTTGTGGTATGAGATAAGGGACAAGATTACCTAGTTTAATTATTAGATGGTCGGGATGGGTCATTGTAAATGAGGAATACCTAGATAAAGTGGGACTCTACAAACAAACAAAGATAAGATGTTTGGTAGGAATACGTCCCAAGTAACTTGATCAAGAAGACCAATATGAACGTTCTAGCACTGCAATGTAGAGCTTAGAACAAGTAGGAGGAGGAGAAGAAATACAAGGCTTAAGAACTAGATCAGATGTGAGAATACCCAGGTTCAAGTAACCAAAATTCTCCTCAAAATTAAAGGTCACAGTAGGAGAGCGATCAACAACTAAAGGATTAGAGTCATCATCTAGGGAAAAGTCTGAAAAGGAGTATAACCAAGATGCATGATCAACCATCCCAGTAGCAATTATCTCTCTTCTCTCCAAATCTTGAATGATAAGTGAATCAGGTGTAAATTCTGTAGTCTTTCCTACTCCAACGTGAGTGATCTGATAAATGGAAAGAAGATTGTTTGACAAGTGAGGCACACACAAAAAATCATTGAAAGTGCCATCCCCATTATCAATATATACCCTCCCAATTACATTCATGTAAGTATTGTTGCCCATCAAAATAGGTGGCATAACACAAGGCTCAAAAGAAGAGAATATAGATTGTGATGAAGCCATATGGTGAGAAGCTCTAGAATTAAGAAGCCATCTCCCTGATCCAAGACCTATAGAAGCACAAAGAGATTTTTCTTTGTTTTTATTTGACTCAGAAGAAAACTTGCATGACCTTTTTCCTTTCTAGATCTTGATTGTTTGGAATGAGAAGAAGTAGACTCAAACATTCTAGAAGGTAGATCAATGTTGTTCTTCTTAAGAAGATGTTTCAGTTCATCAATGTCCTTATAACAAGAATGTTCTTCATGTCTAGTCCTTTTGTAGTATGCACAAGTACACTTCTCCCTCTTAGACGAGTCTTGTTTTGAAGAGGATTTGTTTTGTGCTTGATCTGTGCATGGATTTTTCTTTGATTTCTTCAGTTTCTTGTCAGATTGACCTGACTCTTTCTATCCTTTTAGTTGAGCAGCCAATAAAGCTTGATTCTATTATGGCTTTAAGAGACCCATATAAATAAGCTTCTATTGTTTATGCATTAACATCTTAGAAAAAGATTTAAATGAAGGCATAGTATATGTGGATCCCGTAGTTAGCATGTGAGTGTGAAAGATAGAAACAAAAGCTACAAATTTAGGACCAAGATTGTTCAGTACATTATAGATTAATTGAATGTCTTTTTTCTCAATACCGCATGCTTTACATTATGCTCTCAAGTCTTTAACCTTAGTTATATAATCCTAGATATTGCCAAAGTTCTTAGGATCAAGGCTCATAAAATCATTGCCAATCTGATAGCCTCTAACTTCATTTGCTGTACCATACAATGTTTTCAATTTTTCCCAAGCATCATGTGAATTTGTACATGCTTTAATTTGAAACATTAGATTAATGGAAACAAAGCTAAGAAGACATCTAAGAGATTTTGTATGTTCAAGCATCTATTTTATATTTTCCTTATCATCTATGGGTTCAACTACCTTTTGTTCAATGTATGGACTTTACCCAAATTTCATTAAGGTATTCCATGCATTTTGATGCCAAGTTGCATAGTTGTAAGGTGTTAATAGTGGAACCTTTAAATGATCTATTTGTAAGGAAAAGAAGAGCAGAAGTAAACAAATCAGAAAATACACACCAAGAGACCCCCACGAATCAGTCAATCAAAGAACCCCCCAAGAAAAATGATTTGGTACTTTATATTTAGTATAGTTAGAATTGCCACTAGTAAGAAACTCCAAGTGAACTTGACTTCAATGCTTTTACAAATCCTCAGAAATGAGTATATGTTGAAAGTATAATTTCAGAGCAATACCAAATGAAATAAACAACACCACTATGAAATACATAAAAAATCATACACTTAAAAAAAAGAATCACCTCGATTTGAGGTTATATGTGAAAGTTATGAGTCTTTGAAGTTCCCAAAACAAGAACTGTGCAATGTCAACTGTGAGAATTTGCAAATTCTGGAAAATCCATGCACCAAAATCAGAAACCATCTGCACCAATGTGGAGAGCACAAAAAATTAGCCCAAATAAAAAAAAATTGCTTAGAAAATAGAGACCGAGAGCCCAAGATATGAGTCTTGAAAGTTGGTCTTTAAATCTGGAAACTCTAATGGAGAGGGGGCCTATTTTGAAAATCTTCCTCCGCCAAATTTGGTGGAATTGCCATCAGATTTAACATAAATGATAAAATAGATCCCTCCAAATAAATAAGACTCCTACCAAAAATAGTGATCTTCTAGACAAGTTTAGACCTCTACCAAATATAGAGTGCCACCAAAAAGGTCATCAAAAATAGTGGTAGGGTTAAAAATAACAAAGGGTCAAAACTGGCACAAATTCCAAAGTTAACAACCACAAAGGTTGAATCACCAAGAAAGTACATGCCTTAAAGGTTGAATGAGTGTTGAGCCCAGCTTAAAAGGCCAAATAGAATGGGGGGCCGAAGCCACACCCCACCCCATAAGAAGGGGTCTTGTAGCCTCAAAAGATGCAGGGCATGAGACTTGAGCCTTGTGGGCTCTCGTAGCCAAGTATGTAGGGTACCTTGCATAGGTACCTTGTGGTACCAGAATTTACTTTTTGAATTTCTTACAATGATTTTAAAAAACAAAATATTGCTTAAAAAATTGATATATATTTTAAAAGCAGGAAAATTAAAAAATATTTTTTTTGAAAATTTTAAAAATTCCACCTCGAAATGCATGTTGGGGAGGCCGTACAACCCTCTTGGCAAATTCCTTTGATTTTGATGATTTTACAGTTGATCTTAGGGTTTTTGGGCCTTTTGAGCGTGATGGTAGGGTTGTATTTGACCCAAAATGCTTCAAAAGATCAGGTTCCCACTAGATTTGACATGCACCTCCCAACTTCAAACCCTCATAGATCTAGCTTCCGATGTCAATCTGGATGAAAGAAAGGGCTATTTTGACTTTCCCAATAGCTTTGAACTCAATGGTGAGCTCAAATTTACTCCAAGAATCTCCTGAAGCTACCTGCAACATAAAGCCACAAAAAACCCTCCTAAAATCTGGTATTTCTATCAAGTTTTTTTGATTCTCCAAGTCTATCATCTGATGCTTGAAAGAAAAGCATACTCAATTTTCAAGCAAAAACTTGATCTCTAATCCTATATCTTCTAAATGACTATCCCTAGGCATTCACTTGCTTTGATACCATGTTAGATTTCTATGGAAATGACAACCAAAATATAGAAAGCAAAAAAGCAAGCACATAAAGAAGTTCACAATGAAGGGTGCAAAATAGATGTTATGTGGAAAATGAGATCTATCCTAAGTGATGCATTAACCTAGGTCAATATTTCTCCACATTAAATTGGAACATGAACCAATGATGTCACGTCTCATTTTTATGGACAATATTATTATTCTAGATTAATGAACATTTAATCATTGTGATTTGCTTTGAGTAAGTTTCACATGTGTGAAAGTAATTATTGTGAAGTTATATTGGAGTAAATTGGAAAATTTATTTACATGATTAAATAATATCGATGAGAATGCAATGATTTGCTTCGGCTATGTTTTGGAGACACTAACCTATTGACGTCGAGGTGAGTGCGAATGAATGCAGGTACTCATTGAAGACGAGAACATGGTTGAGGTAGAGGTGTTCTAGCCACTTGGCAAGAACTGATGGGATGGTTAACCCTGATGCAATCACACACTCATGTAGTTTCATATTACATTTTGAATGACTTATTTTTATGCATTATTATGTGGATAATAAATATGATTGATGGTTAGATACTTAGAAATTATTGTGTTTTAATTGCAAGAGTAAGTCCTTTTTGAATGCATG
Organism: Cunninghamia lanceolata; assembly: GCA_027924645.1. Taxonomy (NCBI): domain Eukaryota; kingdom Viridiplantae; phylum Streptophyta; class Pinopsida; order Cupressales; family Cupressaceae; genus Cunninghamia; species Cunninghamia lanceolata. Next base: position 23,691,316 of record BSBN01000261.1, on the reverse strand, counting down.
ATTTAATTATAGATATTAAAAGTTCTTTCAATTATATTTAAAATAGTTTATTATAAATAGTTTATTTTATAATATTTAAATAAATATTGTATTTAAATTATTTAAATAAATAAAATATATAAGTGTTTTCCTATTCTTATAAAGATTATTGTTTGAATAACAATATCTAAAATTAGATTTAAAGAAAAATGTTTTTAAATACAATAGATATGTACATATAAATTATTTAATATTATTTTATTTGTAAATACTTCTATTTTATTAAAGTAATTATGTATTAGAAGTTGTGTTATATTAATAGTTAAAATATATTAATAATAATATTATTATATTTAGAATTGTAAATAAAGAAATTAAAAGAATAATATTGGTCATGCAAACCAAAAGAATAAATAAATTTTAATTTTATTTTATTATGGCTTTGGAGAAGCCAAATATCATGCAAACTAAAAATTAACTTTAGTCTTTGAAACCTAAGTGTTGAACGCCAAAAATAAGAGGAGATTGGGAATAAAAGAGGAATTTTTTTTAGCATGAAGGACAGAGAGAAAACCCACGATTTTTGTAGCAAAAGGGAGAACATTTTTATGCAGCAGTAGAGAAGTCTTTAACCATGATTTTTGCAGTAGAAGGAAAGATTATCAGTGGTTTTCTAGGTAGCGGCAGGAGGAAGGAAGAGCAGCGACAACAACAGAGGATTCCTCCATGGGCAAGCATTTAAACATGTATTATTCTAGATAATACGCTGTAGTATGTTAATTTAGAATATACGAATATTTCATGCCTGAATATTAGCTAAGAACTTGTGGAATTTTCTCTTGCTGTGTTTTGTAGAAAATCGACTTGTGTATGTCGATTGGTCTTTGTTATTTATGTCACCCTCTCTCTCTTATTCTCAATAACAATTTAGATCAGACCTTTCCATATGCATTAACCTTCTATTCATTCGAGCTGGCTATCAAAAATGCCTGTATGAGTTATATGTAATGGCCTGTTGAATGTTTATTTTCTGAACTCATAAAGATATCCTTTGATCGTTGTAATTTATTTGCTCAAACCTACTGTTTGAAAACCCTCTATGTTTTGTGTAAAGATCAACCTTTAAATTCATAATGGTCAGTATATATGATCGGTTTGTCAAACTTTAGCTTGCAAATAACAAAATTACCTATAGCTTAATCATTGATCCTATGGCATGTTAAGAACATAAATCTTTTAGCAGAATAAACTTAAATTTTTTTATCAGCTACCAAACATTAGTTTCTGTAGCTATCTTTCTACCTATACTATCGCTATAATAGACTTAACATAAGTTCCATAGGAAGATTTACTTCCTTGTAGCATTATGTTATCCCTATCACCATTTTTCTAGTTCCTGTAGCAGTTCCCGTCGCCTAAGTTAAATAGATCCTGTCACTAGTTTTAACAGTTCCTATAGTAGACAACAAACTGTTCCTGCAGCAGATAGCAAACTGCTCCTGTAGCAAACTGGTTCTTGTAGCTTCTCTAAAACACTTTTAAAAAAATTATGTTATTCTCAAAAATAGAGACAATTGATTTTCTGATTATTACTATGTATTTTTGATGCTGAAACCAGTCCTAAACTCTTATCTAAGGACTCTACGAATAGTTAAATCATAAAATGATATTGGATTGGAGAGAATTAACATTGGATCCTTCAAACTTTTAAACAACGAATTTCAAATTAAAGACCATAATCAGATTATAGATTTATATTTATGATGTTCTTCTTCTTGGCTTGGAATTTCTATTTGTAATGTAAAGTAAGGTTGTTGAATGAATTAAGATTATTAGTTAAATTATCTTTTATATGTGATTGTTGGGAATGGAGTAAGTCCCAATGTGGATTTACCACTGTCATATTTACAAACATCTTGGAGTGAAATAATATACTTGGATGGAAATAGAAAACTTATTGAAGAGAATTGAAATACTTGAATTGAATGATTTAGAAAACTTAATATATTATGGAATTTAAATGAAATGTGAATTAGGAAATAAAACCAGTTTGACAACCTTTAGATGCAATTGTATGAACAAATGATAGATTATTGCTTGGAAAGTGTGTTTCTTTGATTAGAGTTTTGGAAAAGGGATTTGAAATGATTTATAATAGAACATTGATTTGTTTTATTCTATTTACTTGATCTTGAGGAAAGATAGAGATAATATTTGACATAAGTATGCATGAAACCTCATTGTGTGAGAGTGGAATAGTCAAACCTCATCTTTTGATTTTATTGCTTGATATGAAACTTTATTTGGATATGAAGCAAAATCATTAGTTTCTACAATCTATTTAACCATGGAAATACAAACAAGGAATATAATCAAATATACTGCTTTATGATGTTCCTCATTATTGCTTGATCGAAAGGTGTGCTTTCTTCATTTATGCATGGGAAATGGATTAGAGGTGGTCATAGGTGATTTTGAATCTTTATTCATTGATTTATTTATTTACTTGCTTATTTTCTTCTTGAGGAAAGAAGGTCGATTTTTATCTAGGAATGTTATTGGGTTACTCTCTGGGCTAGGATGCTAAATCTGGAATATCAGAGATGGCTTTTCCTCTTTTTAGGAATTGAACCAGGTTACTATTTAAAAGGATTAGATCTAATCGAGATGACTTTGAAATAGATGTTTATTTGTCTAACAAAACTTATTTATATATATCTCTGCAACATCCTATTGTGAGATAATCTGCTTTTCATTATTTAGAATTGCACATTCAGACATCAAGGTTGCATCGGGTGTTCCCTGCTACCAGTTGTTTCTAGGTAGCTAGACATTTTGTGCAGGGCTGGGTTTCCTTTGTTTCATGAAGGGATCCGGGGAAGTGTAATTGCTTCATGGTTGGGTGGAAAAGCACATGGGCCATGTTCCCGTCTCTTGGCTGGTAGGTGGTGGACCACTTGGTTCATGTGACTGATGAGCGTATTGATTTATTTATTCATGTTGTTCATGATTATTGGATGTATTATGGCATGGTTGTCAAAGGACTTGTGTATGATTTTATAGTGCTTTTACCTGGAATGAGCACATGAGTTGTAAGATTTAATGACTTTATTTGATTTATATTGACGAGATTATCATTTATTTTGATATTGTAATTAAGTGGATTGATTACATCTCTTTTTATTTTTTGGAAGTTGTATTTAAGCGGATTATTTACATCTTTTTACTTTTGGCATGTGATGATGTATTTAAGTGGATTACTTACTTCATTTTACTTTATTTACTCTTGTGATGGTTTTAGGGCTTTTACATTTGGTATCAGAGTGTGGTTCCAGCATTGGGAGATCTAGGTGTGTGTGTTGCTTAGTTTGATCGAGCATGTGTGGGTCCTTGTGTGTTGGCTTGCTGTGGATAGCATGTGCCTTTTCTTTTTATGGGGTTAGATAGACCCTGATGATTGATCTTGAGTATGAAAGAACTAGGTTCTTTTCTTCTTTTAGAGTTATGGATGAGTATGCAAAAGAGGATGTTGCATCATATGTTTGACTTATTTTATTTTGCCTTTTGGTGAATGCTTGCTTGAAATGCATATTGCATTTGTTTTATTGAGAGCATGATCATGAATATGAATTCACTATGTTGTTATAAGAAAGATAGTATTGCATTACCTCATTGGAGTTTAAAGAAAGAAATGATAGCCATTGCTTGTAGGAAAGAATGGTGAGTCGTGATATCTTGATTTGTGAACCTAATTTTGTCCTAAATCTTGGTTGTTGAATGTTTGCAAGTATATGACTGTATGAACAATTTATTTTGCCGTAAATTGTGTTTGGCTATTTTGTTTTCTATGCTTTGGGAAGTTGCCTTCCAGGATGGGTGCCGAATATGGGGAAAACAGGGAAGTAGGTTTTCTTATCAAAACCTACCCACCATTAATCAGTTTTATGTATTTAATTCCCTGCTATATCCTATTAATGAGATGCTGCATTCAAGTTGAGGATGCATGTAGGTTAACAGGGACACATCAGGTTTGGTCGGGCATTCTTCAGTTTGATTGTGATTTCCTAGATTGGAATGCAATATTTGTTGCTAGGTATCTTGAGTGTTGTGTGGGAATGATCTTATGATATAGAAGTGTTGGAATCTTAGAGGACTAGGTTGCTTGTGCGATTGAGCATGTTCTCTTAACTTGCCCCAATTTGGTACCAGGTGTAGTGTAGCATCGTACCCCCTCTCTAGTGGCTAGAATTAGTTACATAGTTCATGTAATGTGAAAACTTTTGAATTTTGATATTTATTTAATTGACTTTGATAATTTCTCTAAATGTTGTAAAGACCAACATTAAAAATTTTATTTTTATTTATGAAAAAGTATAGCCATCAAAAATTTGATTTTTACTTATTTTGCGACCTTGATGGTCATGTTTGATTTATTGTTGAAATTGAGCTCATTTTATACCTTATTGTTGGAATTGAAAATTTTCTATTCTTCAGAATTTATTTATTTATTATTGGTGGCTATGCTTGAATGTTTTAAAATTGTTGGTCATGTATCATGTTATGTTTTCTATCATGTCCATGATGAGCCTTTGATAGGTTGTGTAAGGGAGTAGGATGCAGAGAATGTGCTGTTTCGTAGCGAGTGTAGATTGAGTTCATTAATTGTTGTTAGATGTATTAACATTGTTGAAGTGTTGAGGAAGTTCTGAATTAGATTTTGGGTATCACTTTGGATCACTTGAAGTAAGAAATTTTTTGTGAAAATGACCTTTTGGATAAAGAATTGGTGAAAGAAGAGTTGAAGTTGTTAAAGGATTGAATAATTGCAAGAAAAGTTGAAAAAACCTAGAAGGAGAAAATTCAAATAGAAAGATCAAATTGATGAGTAAAACAATTGTTTGCAGCATCCCGAAAAAGAAAATGAATGTTGGAAATTAACCTGTTAAATTGTGAAGTCTCCTGTGACATAGATGGTTTATGTTCTTGTGATCAATCACTTGGTAGCTTGCTGAAGAATATAAAGATGAAAATGATGATGAATTTTGCTGTCATAGCTAGTGCTTGATGATAATGTTGGTTTGAAAATCTTGAAGAAAATTGAATATATAGGCGAAGGTTTGGGTAAGCATGGGTAAGGAATCAGAGAGCCCATTGAGTCAATTGTGGGACTAAGTATGAAAGTCTCAAGTATTAGGGTAAAGGAAAAGAAAAGAAAAATGTTTTGCAAGTACTAAGAAGTCATATCAAGAAAAGGAGATCTTATGTTATTCCCATTGTGATAGAAAAGGAAATAGAAGAGAATATTGTTGGAATTTACATCATTGCAAAAATTTGTGGTTTGAAAAGAAATCATAGTGAAAAGACATGTTGAAATAGAGAGTTGGAAAAATGAATCTATGACAAGTTGTTTTAAAAAAAAAGAGTTGTGGTTGGATAAATGTATTGGCAAAGAAAAAGGAAAGGAATAGAACAACATAAACAAAACAACCAAATATAGTGAATAGCCAAGTGCAGAGAATAGTAAAGAAATTAAAGAAATTGAATTATTTTGTGCAAAAGCATGAGGAAGACAAGGAAGAGTTTTTCGAGAATTTTGAATTGTAGATCATATTGAAGATAAAGTTTGGTTACAAGTAATGAAAGAGGAAATGGATTCCATTAGTAGGAATTATATGAGAAGTATAGTTTTAGAGGAGTTGTTGCACACTAAGTGGATATGACCTAGATGGTGCACCTTTGGAGTTTTGTCTTGTTGATGGAGGTCTCGACCCCTGTTTATTTAGAAATTAATCTTTTGATATTTTATTTGTGTTACCATGCGATTGCATGTGCATCATGGTGATTGATTCGTGTATACGATGAATTGATTTATGCCTTGTTGATGTGCATTAAAGATGTGATTGTTACTCTTATGCTAGAATAAATGTAATGGAGTGGTAGTTATACCATGTGATGGATTACATACATTGAATTGATTGATTGATTATACTTGGATTTATTTTATGGACGCAATGTTAAATACAAAATGGAGATATTGCTTTGTATAAGGTTGAGTAGGACCAATACTTTTGTGGATGGTGCCACATGGGAATATGTAAAGAGACATTAATATGCTTTGTTAGAATTGATGATACCTTCATGAAACTTTGAGTTATTGTTTTTTTGATACTTTGATACATTTATGGTGGTAGATTAATAGATTATTGTTTTGATGTGTAATAAGACATTGAGACGATGTCTCTTCCAAGTGGGGAAGGATGTCACATCTTGTTTTTATGGACAATATTATTATTCTAGATTAATGAACATTTAATCATTGTGGTTTGCTTTGAGTAAGTTTCATATGTGTGAAAGTAATTATTGTGAAGTTATATTGGAGTAAATTGGAAAATTGATTTACATGATTAAATAATATCGATGAGAATGCAATGATTTGCTTCGGCTATGTTTTGGAGACACTAACCTATTGACGTCAAGTTGAGTGTGAATGAATGTAGGTACTCGTAGAAGACGAGAACATGGTTGAGGTAGAGGTGTTCTAGCCACTTGGCAAGAACTGGTGGGATGGATAACCCTGATGTAATCACACACTCACGTAGTCTCATATTGCATTTTGAATGACTTATTTTTATGCATCATTATGTAGATAATAAATGTGATTGATGGTCAGATACTTAGAAATTATTGTGTTTTAATTGCAACAGTAAGTCCTTTTTAATGCATGATTTAATTATAGATATTAAAAGTTCTTACAACTATATTTAAAATGGTTTATTATAAATAATTTATTTTATGATATTTAAATAAATAAAATATATAAATGTTTTCTTATTCTTATAAAGATTATTGTTTGAATAACAATATCTAATATTAGATTTAAAGAAAATTATTTTTAAATACAATAGATATGTATATATAAATGATTTAATATTATTTTATTTGTAAATACTCTATTTTATTAAAGTAATTATGTATTAGAAATTGTGTTTTATTAATAGTTAAAATATATTAATAGTAGTATTATTATATTTAGAATTATAAATAAAGAAATTAAAAGAATAATATTGGTCATGCAAACCAAAAGAATAAATAAATTTTAATTATATTTTATTATGGATTTGGAGAAGCCAAATTTCATGCAAACTAAAAATAAACTTCAGTCTTCAAAACCTAAGTGTTGGACACCAAAAATAAGAGAAGGAGATTGGGAATAAAAGAGGATTTTTTTTGAGCATGGAGGACAGAGAGAAAACCCATGATTTTTTGCAGCAGAAGGGAGAACATTTTTATGCAGTAGCAGAGAAGTCTTTAACCATGATTTTTGCAGTAGAAGGAAAGATTATCAGTAATTTTCTAGGCAACAGAAGGAGGAAGGAAGAGCAACAACAACAACAGAGGATTCCTCCATATGCAAGCATTTAAACGGGTATTATTTTGGATAATACGCTGTAGTATGTTGATTTAGAATAAAAAAATATTTCATGCCTGAATATTGGCTGAGAACTTGTGGAATTTTCTCTTGCTGTGTTTTGTAGAAAATCGACCTGTGTGTATATATCTGCCACATCCTATTGTGAGATAATCTACTTTTCATTATTTAGAATTGTACATTCAGACATCAGGGTTGCATCAGGTGTTCCCTCCTGCCAGTTGTTTTTAGGTAGCTAGACATTTCATGCAGGGTTAGGTTTCCTTCGTTTCATGAAGGGATCCGGGGAAGTGTAATTGCTTCATGGTTGGGTGGAAAAACACCTGGGCCATGTTCCCGTCTCTCAGCTCGCAGGTGGTGGACCACTTGGTTCGTGTGATTGATGAGCTTATTGATTTATTTATTCATGTTGTTCATGATTATTGGATGTATTATGGCATGGTTGTCAAAGGACTTGCGTATGATTTTATAGTGCTTTTACCTAGAATGAGCACATGAGTTGTAAGATTTAATGACTTTATTTGATTTATATTGACAAGATTATCATTTATTTTGATATTGTAATTAAGCAGATTAATTACATCTCTTTTTTATCTTTTGGAAGTTGTATTTAAGCAGATTATTTACATCTTTTTACTTTTGGCATGTGATGATGTATTTAAGTGGATTATTTACTTCATTTTACTTTATTTACTCTTGTGATGGTTTGAGGGCTTTGACAAATGAAGACTTTGTGTTTGGTTACTCTCCTCAAGGGAGAACCAAGTTGTTTGGGTTTTGTTTGTTTGTTGCAAAGATGAAAGATTGATAACTAATGAATTGATTAAACTAAGCAAAGTGAAAACCTAATTGATTGACTGAGAAAATGTACAAACTACTGTTACAATTTTTACAAAATAGGAGCAAAAAAAATATGAGCAGACAAAATGGAACTTGGCACCAGAAGTGGGAGCATATTTGGCAGGACACTAGCCTTGGGCACTAGTGTCTTTAGGGTTTGATGTAGTTTACATTCCTATATGATGATGTTTGTACCTATTCCTTCATCTTCCTATCTCTTGTCCGTGTCTAAAACCACCTATTGTGACAAACACACATAAAAGAAGGAAAAATGTTTGTGGCTATATAGGAGATTGCCTCAGTCAAAGCCCTGTTTCGATATTCCTACCTCACAAATAGCCAGATCAATAACCAAAAATAGTGTGTTCTCAGAATCTTAAGTGTGTCTAAGATTGTGGTGAGTAGTGACAAAACAAATCAATAATCAAAACCCCACTCAAGTGTGTTATAGTGGATTCCTATATGCCTCAATCAATAGAATGTGATATTCAACCCAAGAGAGATGTGTTACTCAAGGGAAATAAGTTTCAGATCTACAAGTTCACCTCAATGAAGTAGAGAGTGAGCAAAGCTTGGAGGTGAGAACATGCTGGAACCATGCCAAATCATGATGAAGAGGTACAAGTCGATCATTCAGTCAGTGATGTCAATTGTCCTTCAATCCTCTTGAAGCTCCAATCAAAGTAGCAAGTAGACAAATAGCTGAAAATCAATTTCAATAGGGCTTTCCCAAAATGCAAAGCCAATGTTCATTCCAGTAGAGCTTCGTTATAGAATTCACATTATGCTTCATAATGGCAAAACCACTAGTTTAAATAGGGAACCATAGGAAAGATTTAGGGCATAGGCCAACATGTATTTTGAATTTAGGAGTTGTTTTAGCGTGCTCATGAAATGTCAAAATTGAGGTTGTGTCATACAAGGCAAGACCTAACTTAAGAGCATTTTTCAATTTCAGAAAGAATGGACAAGACACTAGCATTGGGTGCTAGTGTCTTGGTAAAATGAACCCAAAAGTTGTTCATTGCTTTAGGACTTAATCAAGACCTAAACATCGTTCATGGTTTCAACATGTGATCATCGGTAAGGGTTTAGATAACACAAAGCATATCTCTTGAGTTGAGAGTAAGGTTAAGGCTAGAAATGGTCCTAAAATGGACTAGGGGATTGAACACTAAAATAAGTACCAAATAGAGCATGAAATTGTGCTTGCACCATCAGGAAGCACAATTTATGATGCTACATTTAGCCCCCACTTTAGCAAGCGTATGACACTACGTACATATGCAAGCTACACATGAAAGCAAATACTGAAAACATGTAAAGGATACCCAAAAGGATACTATTGAAGATAGAGAGCATTGCCAAGCGAGAGAATGGAGCCCCCAGTCTAGGAACCTGCAAAACCACAGTATTAGGGACCACATCCTGCAAAACAACTTTGTCAGAAAAGCTAAATCATCGTGTAGGTGAAAAGATGTATTAGTCCAAAAAAATTCTAAGGGGAATAAGATAAGAATAGGATCTAGGGTGAAACTCGTGAGTAGATATATGCCCCTTTGTTTTTGCTTGCTTCTATGGATGTAGAAACATGGTGGTGATCTTTCCACTATGAGTTTCTTGAAAATATTATGAATATGCCTTTGGTAGTGTCATTTAATGAAATAATTTTGGTACTAAAAACATATGAGGGGAAAGAGGGTAGAACCAAGATTTCAACACAACAAACAACATGAAAATCAGAGTTTGCAAGCCCAAGTTATGAAGGTTTGATTGAAAAGCACTCGAGTAGAAGGGTGATTTTTTTTGAACTTTTACTATAAATAGTAAGTAGATTTTCACCCTTTACCATTCATTTGAATTTTAGTCTTTCAGAGAACTTAGAGGATTCTGGGTGATCATGAGAGTGAGGATGCCATGTAGACAGCCATATCGACTACCCAGGCTAGATGCACTAAGGGACCACATAGTGTAAGGCCTAGAGGCATGCAAGGTGAGTTTGAATTTTGAATTCTGCATTTAATTTGTGTTTTTTTTAATCATTTTTAGTCATTTTTCAAGCCAAAATGGACCCTAAGGGGTGCTAGTGTCCACCGTGGGCGCTAGGGTCCTTCAGGGGTGCTAGTGTCCTGCAAGGCGCTAGTGTCCTGGGACTTTGGTCGAAATTTGAGAATTTTGACTTGTTTATGATTTCTTGATTGTGTGAAAGTAACATAATTCATATTGATGTTATTTTAGGTGCCCCCAAGGATGTGAGAGCATGTAAGCAGGCATTTGTACACATTGCTACATAGCCGTGTGAGGATGCTTACTACCACAGAGGCGGATCACCTTAGAGATGTGAGACTTTGGTGTGTATACATGATGCCCATTGTGAGATAATTATTTGATGTTGATGGCACTCATGGAGTGCTAGGATGCAGACACCTCTACCTTTCATCTTCTGACATGAGAGATGCCAGTCACATTAGAGGATGTGTATTGTATCCTTTAGCTACCTATACGAGGTGAGACCATAAGGATCAATGAGCATTAGTTGGTGGACTATGTTTAGGAGAGCCAGATGTATTGTCTCAGCCACACCGTGCCCTCGAGTACCACCGGGCACATTTATATATCTTGGTTGGAGCAGGGTGTTGTGGTCACACCAATCGTGCATTGCATCATGATCGCTACTATTGCTCTTGTTGTTACACAAGATGGGTGAGGCACACACCTTCACAAGGGTCTCATTCATACCATTAGGTGAATGGAGGATTAGATGACTGTCTATGCCTGGGGATAAAGCATGTTAGCTCATTTGTATCATGATTTGGGGCACTATGTGCACTATGAGACGTATAGCTTGATGACCTACACACTTCTCCAGGTGTGGGCATTCAAACATATTGCATGCACAAGGCTAGTGGGATTTCTGATAGAGCCTATTTGGACATGCCCATAGGTGTACACCTACACACTGAGGAGGCCATGGTGGTTTGGTGATCTCTTGTATTAGCGATTGAGATTGGATATATTGTAGCCTATTAACATCTTTTGGAGACTGTATGGGGACCTCAAATGTTGGATAGGCCAGGATCAACAATTGGCAAGGATGCAGAGGGATCAAATCTTATCCGATTGCCTTGATCACATCATCGTGCCATTTTATTATGATTGGGTGACAAGATAGTTTAGTCGTGTGCAGGGAGTTCCTACCACTCGTCTGACCTATGTGCGCTCGACTTACAGCGGGGTTGAAAGGAAGCTAGGTGTGTGGAAATCGCTTCCTACACTAATCTAACGAGAAGAGATGTATGCAAATTCAACTTTAATTCTTACAACTACAGCAACATAAAACATCTAACAGAGATATTGCAACAATACACATACACACAGAAAGTAGACAGAAGAGAGAGAGATAAGATATACATGGGGAAAACCCTTACGGGTGAAAAACCCCACTCCAAAACATAGCTCAAATGTATTACAGTAAACAATAACATATTACAATACAGTTTTAGAGCCAATGCTCTTTGAAGAGTCTTTGAATGTCAAATCTGGAGATATTCCAATAGCATAACAGTACTTGTACCAAAGTTGTTTATCTCCCATCCAAGCACCTGTATATATAGAGTTTTCAAGGCAAATATGGAACCTTCTAGAGATGGGCATCCATCTTGGACTCATGCCCCAAAACCCATGCCTAAGGACACTTGTCCAACATCCCATCCCGAAGTGAGCGCCTGGTCCCAAGATAGGTTACGACAGATGCTCTTATGCACCTTACAACTGTCATAGAATCCGTCATAACTGATAGCACTTACAGTTGTAAGAGAATCTGTCATACACTGACTAAAAATATCATATTCCTCTTACAACATGTCATAACCTCCCTTGACCGCCTAAAGATGCCTTTCTCTCGTGCAAAGATACTCACCGATACTTGTCATTAATTAAAAGTCGTTTGAGGTTTCGGGGGCGTTGCCCCTGAGCTCCCACGAGGGCGCTACACCCAAACCCCTGTTAATTATTCAAGGGGGAAACTGGGGCTGCCAAAGTCACCAAAATTTATCTTGCTGCATATACACAAGGTGCTGACTATGCCAACTCAACATGGGATAAATAAATACAACATTAGGAATTTGCAAAGGTTGAGACACCTTAATTCCCAACAAGGGTGAGACCCAGGCATGAGGCATGACCTACCATTATAGATGTCACTTTGAGTGACCTTGATGATGAGGAGGAGGACGTAGCTCCTATGTTTGCTACCGATGATGTGAGTGTGAGCCCATCATACATGACTTGGTGGATCACAATGCATCCTATCCCTGTATCTCTGGTATACCACCCCACCAGCCACCCTAGTGTTGGGAATTAAGGTGTCTCAACCTTGGTAATTCCTTGCATTATTTATGATTGTATTTTTTTATTCATTGCCTATGTTGTAAATTAATTGTAAATTCCATATTATCATTTTGTGGATGTGGCACGGTGATGTATCATCCTACATGGAAGATGACCACTTTGTGGTAGGAGAATGTTTCCATGTGTTAGCATCTTGGATGTTGTGTAAGGGAATGTTGACTGAAACGGTTATGATGGATTCCTATGACGAAGTTATGACATGTAAGAGTCAGAAATAGAAGCTTGTAAGACAGGTGAAGACATGTGTCATGAAGCATCTTTGAAAAAGGCATATTTGGGTGCCCTAAGGTGGACTATGACATGTTGTAAGAGAATATGCTATTTATATCCTGTGTATGATAGATTCTCTTACAGCTGTAAGTTGTAACTGCTATGACAGATTCTATAACGGTCGTAAGAGTCGTAAGAGCATCTGTCATAGCCCATTTTGGAAATAGGTGACCTCTTTAGGATGGGAGCTATGGATGAGTGTCAGGAACATTCTACAATGTTGACCAAGTGTCCATAGGCATGGTTTTTGGGCCATGAGGCCAAGTTGGATGCCCATTCCAAGATAGAGCCAATTTTGCCTTGTATATTCTATATAAATAGGTGCTTGGAGGAGGAGATGTAGTATGTGATTGACAGGTACTATTATGTTGTCAGATTGACTCCAGACACAAGTGTCGAAGACTATTGAAGCTTGCATTGCAAGCGTATTGTAAACAACTTTTAGTTTTGATAATACATTGTGCAGGTTTCTGAGTGTGGGGTTTTTCACCAGATAAGGGTTTTCCCCATGATATATCTTGTCTCTCTTCTTCTGTCTTCTTTCTAGTTCTATGTGTATTGTTGCAATATCTCTAATATATGTTTCATGTTACTGTAATTGTAAGGATTAAATTGAATTTACATAGCTCTCCCCTTATTAGATTAGTGTAGGAAGCAATTTCCGCACACCTAGCTTCCTTTCAATTGGTATCAAAGCTTGATCACCTTTGGTCCTAGTTGTTGGGTAGGGGTTTTTTGAGATGATCTTTAGTTGAGTGAGAGTCTGTGCAGAGTATTCTAAATCTTATTGCAACAAGGAGATGGCAAGCACATCTAGAAGGATAGAGGTGGAGAAATTCAATGGCACTAATTTCGAGCTGTGGAAGTTCAAGATGGAAGACATGCTTGTTGATCAAGACCTCTAGGAAACTATCAATGGAACAAAACCAGCTGCAATGTCACAAACTGATTGGGATCTCAAAGATTGGAAGGCTAAGGGTCTCATAAGACTTAGTCTTGCTGATTATGTCCTGTTAAATGTCCATGAGGAGACTACTGCAAACTTGCTTTGGAAGAAGTTGGGAGATGTGTATCAAGCCAAATCCCTAGTTAACAAACTATTTTCTGAGAAAGAAGTTGTATTCTCTTCAAATGGAGGATGAAGGATCTGTTGCAGAACATATGAATGCTTTCAACATGCTGGTTGCACAATTGACATCCATTGGTGTGAAGATGGAGGAGGATCAGTGTATGACCTTGCTTTGTTCTTTGCCAGAATCGTGGGATCATCTGGTCATGTCTATTGGAAGCACCACATCCACATTTAAAATGGATGAAGTGGTTTCTTCAATGTTGTCTGAAGAGATGTGGAGAAAGTCTTCTAAGGCAGCCAAAGAGGCTCTTGCAGTTCGTGGAAGACCCAAGGAGAAAGGGAAAAAGAAGGACAAGAAATTTGAGAAGGGTAAATCCAAATCTCCTGGAAAGTCCAAGGCTCTCTGTTGGAACTATGGTGAATCTGGGCATTTCTGAAAGGAATGCAAAGAGGAAAAGAAAAAGAAGAAGAAGAACCCAGATTCAGACTCTGACAAGTCACAAGATGATGGTGATGCCTTCATCACATTCCTAGCAACCCATGCACCTGATGATGTGTGGCTAATTGATTCTGGTGCATCATTCCACATGACCTCGCATCGAGACTGGTTCACTAAGTATGAGGAGTTTGATGGTGGAAAGGTGTACCTGGGTGACGACTCTCATCTGAAGATTGTTGGTCATGGAAGAGTCTCTATCTGATTCCCTAATGGACGAGTGAAGGGGATCTCTGGGGTTATGCACATCCCAGGCTTAGTACGGAACCTTCTTTCTATAAGTATGTTGAATGATGCAGGTGTGCAGGTTGTCTTTTCGAAAGAAGGATGCAAGATGACTAGAGGAGCTATGGTGTTTGCTAAGGGTACTAGGAGAGGTACTCTGTTTCAGCTAGAGGCATGCATTTTACAATGCAATAGTTCTTCTGACTCAAGGAAGAGGCAACAATCACTTCATCCCCACCATCTGAATGAGCAGTGAAGAAATCTGTTGTATCTAGTCCTGATGGTTGTATTCATGCCTTGGAAGTTAAGCTTCCTGCTAAAAAGATAATGTTATGGCACAAGAGATTTGGCCACATTGGTGAGAAGGGTCTCCGTAACCTGAAAAATAAAAACCTCATCGAGGGGTTAGATGATTGTAATCTTGAGTTCAACTTTTGCGAACATTGCATATATGGAAAACAAAACCATGTTCAGTTTTACTCGAGTTCTTATAAGTCTTCTGGTGTGTTGGACCTTGTTCATTCTAATTTATTTGGTCCTGTTAATGTTCCTTCATTATCAAAATCTATATATTATGTATCTTTTATAGATGATTACAGTAGAAGGACATGGATTTATTTTCTCAGGAGAAAATCTAAAGTCTATAGTAAGTTTAAGGAGTTTAAGGCCTTTGCTGAAAATCAAACTGGTAAAAAGATTAAATGTTTGAGAATTGACAATGGTGGTGAGTTTTGTTCTACAGAATTTGATAAATATTGCATAGAACTTGGGATTGAAATATAAGACAACTCTATACACCCCGCAACAAAATGGAGTTGCAGAGAGGATGAATAGGACATTGATGGAGAAGGCTAGGAGTATGCTTAGCAGAGCTGGCCTAGAACAAATGTTTTAGGCTGAAGCTGTTGCCACTGCTTGCTATCTTGTAAATAGATCTCCTACATCATCTCTTGTTGGAAAGACGCCCATGGAGGTGTTGTCTGGTAGAAAGCCTTCAATAAGGTATCTTTGTGTTTTTGGTTGTGAGGCATATTCACATGTGCCTCGAAAGAAGCGGTCAAAATTGGAGAACAAGGCTATTAAGTGTATCTTCATTGGCTATGGTGTCGGTGTGAAAGTATACAAGCTTTGGGACCTTGTGGCTGAAAATGTGTTGTATAGCAAAAGTGTCATCTTCAGAGAGCTAACACCTTCTTCCACTGTTTTATAGCCAGAAGAAAAAGAAAAGAAAGAAGATGTTGTTCAGTTTCTTGCTACCCCTAAGAAGACTGAATAGAAAGACAATGTTAGAGCTGATGATGAAGAGAGCTCTAGCATCTCTGAAAGCTCAGATGAAGAAGCTAAACCTTAACCTCAGCTCTTGAGGAGGTCCACACGAAGAAGAAAGCAACCTGAGAGGTTTGGTTTTACATTGCTTGATTCTAGTTGTTCTTTTTCTTTGCTTACTAATAGTGATGAACCTAGAACTGTATCAGAGGCTATGGATATGAAAGATGCATGTTCCTAGAAGGAGGCCATGGAGGATGAAATGGCTTCATTGGAAAAGAATCAAACTTGGGACTTGGTGCCTTTACCTCCTGGACGTAAACCCATTGGATGCAAATGGGTGTTCAAGAAGAAATTTGGCACAAATGGTAGTGTTATCTCTTGCAATAGCTTATGACTTAGAGGTAGAATAGATGGATGTGAAGACAACTTTCCTTCATGGTGATTTGGAGGAAGAAATTTACATGTCACAGCTAGAGCATTACATGGTGAAAGGTAAAAAAAATTTGGTTTGCAAGTTAAAGAAGTCTTTGTATGGTTTGAAGCAGTCTCCTAGGAGGTGGTACTTGAAGTTTGATGCCTTTGTGTTGTCTATTGGATTTGTGAGATCAAAATCGGATCACTATGTGTATTATAAGTTTGATAGTGATCGTATTCTCATTGTTGCACTATATATTGATGATGCTGCTCATTGGGAAGGGTAAGAATATGATTTCTAATTTTAAATCTCAGTTGTCAGCACAGTTTGAAATGAAAGATTTAGGGGCATCCAGGTACATTCTAGGAATGGAAATCAGAAGAGACAGAACTAATAGAAAACTTTGGTTAAGCCAGAGTAAGTATGTGAAGACCGTGTTGGATAGGTTCAGCATGACAGATTATAGACCATTGTGTGTTCCTGTTTCTTTGGGAACAAAGTTGTCTATTGAGGATTGTCCAAAATCTCCTAGTGAGGTGGAGGACATGAGAAGAGTACCTTATGCTAGTGCTATTGGTAGTTTGATGTATGTTATGGTCTGCACAAGACCAGACATTGCCCAAGCAGTGGGAGTCCTTAGTCAATTTATGGCTAATGCTAGACGGGTACATTGGGATGCAGTTAAGTGAGTGTTCATATGTTTGAGGGGTACTTCTGAGTATTCCATATGCTATCATGGTAATGTTTCAGGACCTCTACATTCTATTGATATTCATGGATTTGTGGATTCAGATTGGGCAGGTGACATTAACAGTAGGAGATCCACCAGTGCTTATGTGTTTACACTGTTTGGTGGTGCTATTAGTTGGATGAGTAAGCGACAACCTATGGTTGCTTTGTCCACAACAGAAGTTGAGTATATGGTAGCAAATCATGCTTGTAAGGAAGCCATTTGGCTTAAGAGATTGTGTTCAAATATTGGTGTTGATGCAGGTCAGATTATGATTAGTTGTGACAGTCAGAGTGCGATTTGCCTTGCGAAGAATCCAACTTCCATGCCAAAACAAAGCATATAGATGTTCATTTTCACTTTGTGCGAGACATGGTAGAGGATGGGAAGGTAAATTTGGAGAAGGTAGATACTTTGAAGAATGTTGCAGATGCATTGACAAAGCCAGTGGGCACAGAGAAATTCAGATGGTGTTCGGAGTCTATGGGCCTCTCGGCCTATAGTAAGTAAAATCTTGTTATTCTATTAGCTCTTACAAGATGTTCTACAAGTGGGATAATGTTGGGAATTAAGGTGTCGCAACCTTGGTAATTCCTTGCATTATTTCTGATTGTATTTATTTATTCATTGCCTATGTTGTAAATTAATTGTAAATTCCATATTGTCATTTTGTGGATGTGGCACGGTGATGTGTCATCCTACATGGAAGATGACAACTTATAATTTTGTCCTCACATGAGGAGATAGGTGTCCCACTTTGTGGTAGGAGAATTTTTCCATGTGTCGGCATCTTGGATGTTGTGTAAGGGAATGTTGACCGAAACAGTTATGACAGATTCGTATGACGAAGTTATGACATGTAAGAGTCAGAAATAGAAGCTTGCAAGACAAGTGAAGACATGTGTCATGAAGAATCTTTGAAAAAGGAATATTTGGGCACCCCAAGGTGGACTATGACATGTTGTAAGAGAATATGCTATTTATAGCTTGTGTATGATAGATTCTCTTACAATTGTAAGTTGTAACTGCTATGATAGATTCTATAACGGTCGTAAGAGTCGTAAGAGCATCTATCATAGCCCATTTTGGAAATAGGTGACCTCTTTCATATGGGAGCTATGGACAAGTGTTAGGAACATTCTACAATGTTGACCAAGTGTCCATAGGCGTGGGTTTTGGGCCATGAGGCCAACTTGGACACCCATTCGAAGATAGAGCCAATTTTGCCTTGTATATTCTAAATAAATAGTTGCTTAGAGGAGGAGATGTAGTATGTGATTGACAGGTATTGTTATGCTGTCGGATTGACTCCAGAAACAAGTGTATTGTAAACAACTTTCAGTTTTGATAATACATTGTGCAAGTTTCTAAGTGTGGGGTTTTTCACCCGATAAGGGTTTTCCTCACGATATATCTTGTCTCTCTTCTATCTTCTTTCTAGTTCTATGTGTATTGCTGCAATATCTCTATTATATGTTTCATGTTGCTATAATTGTAAGGATTAAATTGAATTTACATAGCTCTCGCCTTATTAGATTAGTGTAGGAAGTGATTTCCGCACACCTAGCTTCCTTTCACCTAGGCCTTGGATGGATTAGGGAGACGAGTCAGAGGAGGAGGAGGGAGATGATGATGATTATTGATGATAAGGAGGATCAATCAGTGTCAGAAGGAGGGAGATGATGCTAGGGAGAGGAGGATGACGACGTTGTCGAGGAGAAATGATGCAGGAGCATCCAAGGTGTATGGGCAATCCTATGTCACCAAAAAAAAAAAAATTTTAGTTGTTTAGTTTTCAATAATGTTGGAGCTTTGAGAAAATCATATTTTTATTTGCAACAAATATATTTTCATGGACCACTTTGCAATTGTAATTTTGGAGAAAATTACTCCAATAATTTGTATTTCCACCATTTGTGGGATAATCTTTCCTAAGTACCCATTTGAAGATATGCATTAATTTGTATTTTGGTGGGGTTGATTTGGTGGGTGAGATGTCGTCATAAAGTGGGTCACCAACTCCTAATTTTAGCAAGCACTTATTTTGTAACTGACATCATGTAACAAATCCTGTAAGTGGTCTTTATGGCCAAGTTGGCGGATCTAACTCCCAGAATTTTATTTTATTAATTCCAAAATTTGTAACTCCAAGTTGGGGGGTCGTAATTATGAGACCTAGTCTTAGTAAAATAGGCATAACTTTCTCATTTTAGATCAAAATTAAAAATTTTAAAATGTTTGGGAAAGCTGGGAAGGAGAGGCACAAAACCCAGAACATATTTTAGAAATCCCCAAAATTGAGGGAGCAATGACAGGTTTGAAGTGATAGGTTTTCTTGTAGATTTGTGGAGGTTGTTTTGGAGAAACCAATAGTGGTTTATTCTCATATAGTTTCTACATATTGAGGATTGCTCATTTGGGAGAGGGAGTGCTTAGGATGAAGATATTTCCATAGACAGATGCTACTAAAATGGGTCCAGAATGTGGAGAACTTATTTGTTGCAGATGTTGGATGTATGATTCTAGGAAGCTCATAAGCTTCATGTTGATGTAATAAAATTTCAGATTGAAATAAAATAATTGTTGCAGATTTCTCTTCCATTTTCTATTGTTTCACTTTATTTGCAGCCTTCTTGCATAGGCTTTTGTGTGTTGGTATTTGTTGCAGATTTGAAAGGGAGAGTATCCCTTCTATAATCAGTGGTATCAGAGCTAGTTGTTCCTAAGTCTGCAGGCAGATTGCCGAACATGAGGCAACTTGTAGCAGGACTTGTGCTAGTGTGTGTGTGATTTGTGTGTACATAGATTGCCAAGTGTGAGGCAGTCTATACTTGAGAAGTTGAAGATTAAGAGGTTTTCCTAAGTGTGCAGGCAGAGCATTGAACGTGAGGTAGTTTGCACCAGGAGGTGTTGAAGATTTGTAAAATATCACCGAATGTGTGGCAGTTTACATAAGTACAACTTGAGGATTTAAAGATTCATGTTGAGGCTTTGAGAGGCTTTGAAAATGGAGAAGAGAAAGAAGAAATTGACTTTTGTCATTGGATGGATCTTGAGGATTCCTTGACTTGAGAAGATTAGAGAAAGAATTAGAGAAAGAGAGAAAGAAGAAATAAGAGAATTGAAGAAGCAAATAGATGAATTAAGAGAAGAGATTGAAAGGAGTAAACAAGAGAAGAGAAGAGTTGAGGGTAGTTTTTATCCTTCTAATGATATTTTGATTATAGGGAGGAAAGAGAATGCAATAGAGTGTCATGTATGTGACATCAAGAAAGGGGAAGAGGATGAATGCGAAGCAATTGATGAACCAGAATCTGAGGGATGTCTATTGGAAGACATGAAGGATGAAATTCCAGAGGTTGTAGCAAAAGGCAATGAGTTTGTAGTAGAGTTAAGTCCTTTGGAGGACATGGAGATAGTGATGCCAGTGAGTGGGGAAGGTGAAAGTATTACAACTCAAAGGGAAAGAGTAGAAGTTGAAGCAATTGAGGATGTTGCAGTTAGGACAAAGTATGTAGAGATGTATGATGATCCAGTGTTCGATGAGGAACTTGATGAAGACGAAGATTTTCTTGAGGAAGAGATCGTAGAGATAGAGAAGTTGTTCAATGCAACAACAAAGGTAGTAGCATTCAACAGTGAGGAAGAGGATGTTGTGACAAAAGAAGTCATTGAGGTAAAATCTGATTTTTATGAGTTTTGTAATGTTAAATTTGAAAATGATTTGCATTTTGAGATGAGCAAAGAGTTAGAGAAGAAAGAGGAATGTGTAGATGCAGAGTGGTATACAGATGTATACTTGCAGGTAGATGCTGTAGAGGAAGCTACAAGAGAGATCTAGTGGAGGTGGTCGGTTTATAGTGGGTTGAATCCCACAAAGAAGGAGAAGAGAGGAGAAATAATTTAGCAGAGGAAGACAGTGCATGGTGGATGCAAGTCCACGACAGGAGAGAAGAATGGAGTGCATATTTGTTGGAGGAACGTGAAGCTTGTTTGAGGTAGATCCTGGAAAAAGAGGAAAAAGAGAGAATTTTTGTGCACATATTTGTGAGTATATGCTCACAAACTTCTTACCATGGGTGTCTGATGCAGGAGCATCCAAGGTGTATGGGCAATCCTATGTCACCAAAAAAAAATATTTTAATTTTTAGTTGTTTGGTTTTCAATAATGTTGGAGCTTTGAGAAAATCATATTTTTATTTGCAACAAATATATTTTCATGGATCACTTTGTAATTGTAATTTTGGAAAAAATTTCTCCAATAATTTGTAATTTCCACCATTTGTGGGATAATCTTTCCTAAGTACCCATTTGGAGATATGCATTAATTTGTATTTTGGTGGGTGAGATGCCGTCATAAAGTGGGTCACCAACTCCTAATTTTAGCAAGCACTTATTTTGTAACTGACATCATGTAAGAAATCCTGTAAGTGGTCTTTATGGCCAGGTTGGTGGACCTAACTCCCAAAATTTTATTTTATTAATTCCAAAATTTGTAACTCCAAGATGGGGGGTCGTAATTATGAGACCCAGTCTCAGTAAAATAGGTATAACTTTCTCATTTTAGATCTAAATTGAAAAAATTAAAATGTTTGGGAAAGCTAGGAAGGAGAGGCACAAAACCCAGAACCCATTTTAGAAAATCCCAAAAATTGAGGGAGAAGTGATAGGTTGGAAGTAACGGGTTTTCTTGTAGATTTGTGGAGGTTGTTTTGGAGAAACCAATAGTGGTTTCTTCTCATACAATTTCTACATATTGAGGCTTGCTCATTTGGGAGAGGGAGTGCTTAGGATGAAGATATTTGCATAGCCAAATGCTACTCGAATGGGTCCAAAATGTGGAGAACTTGTTTGTTGCAGGTGTTGGATGTATGATTCTAGGAAGCTCATAAGCTTTGTGTTGATGTAATAAAATTTCATATTGAAATAAAATAATTGTTGCAGATTTCTCTTCCATTTTATATTGTTTCACTTCATTTGCAACCTTCTTGCATAGGCTTTTGTGTGTTGGTATTTGTTGTAGATTTGAAAGGGAGAGTATCCCTTCTGTCATCAAGAGACCCAGAGCCCAACCTCGTGCATCACAGTCTCTACCTTCTATAGGTGGAGTGTGGAGTTGGTATGAGCACAGGGAGAAAAGTGGGACTGCCACTATAGTGCACCCAACAATGTCGGTGACCATAGACTTAGTTGCAGTCAGCCCTCCAGTCGATCCTGACTGGCAGGCTGGTGATCAATGTGAGAAGTTTACATTCATGTGTTTATTTGAGATTGAGTAGGATACTAGATGTTGGACTTGATTTTAATTTATTTGATGTACATGATGAGAGTTTTTGATATAATTTTTGCTTCTATTTTGCAATTGGTACATGATCCTAGATTGATTTTATGGGTTAGGACGTAGCAGAGATGGTGCCCACCATGCAGATCTAACAACCAGTGCGGGCCTTCTATAGGCCACAATAGACTACAGGGCGACATGTGGACATATTTGAGCCCATTGTGTAGCTGAGAGCAACCTATGAGGAGGGGTTGGTGGAGCTAGGCTAGGGCACTATCGAGAGAGACTAGATGATCTAGAGGGCGATGAGTGCCGATGTGGCACAAGATGCCCTTCAGACACAACTAGATTAGGCTTTGGCAGACCTTCAGATGACCAGGGAAGGACCAACACCCATAGTGGATCATCCTCGTGTGGTATCTCTGCAGGCAGAGGTGGACTGACTACGAGTCGAGAGAGATCAACTACAGTAGTATTTAGACACCAGGGTGGAGGGGGCAAAGCTTAGGGGTGAGATCAGGGGTCTGCAGACATAGAGTGGATCCAGGAGTCACTTACGGTCTCTAGCCTCCCATTGACATCCATCCATTACACAACCATCACCAGTTCCTAAGGGGTTTGGTAGCCATGGTCTTGTAGGTTGATGAGACTTGTAGTATATTGTTTTTGTATCATTATGAGACACCACATTTTTTTGTAGTGGTGATTTTGTATATCATGTAGCGAAACTCTTACATATATCTATATGAATTTTTTGATGTTTATGATTGATAATGTTGTGTTATGTGATGATTTAATTAGGTGTTATTTATGGTCTAATTAGAACAATGTGCCAAATTGTTTAATTAAATGCGACAAAGATATAATTAAATCTAGTAAATTGACATGTATGTGATAATTAAATACAATTGTGATTTAAATAAACAACTAAATGAGATTGTTTAATAAATACAACAATGATCTAATTGATACATGTATAGATGAGATGTTGTTTTCTAGATGAATCATGTGATCTTAATTAAATAACTTGTTAAAATTGATTAATTAACTACAACAATGATTTCCTGGTGTACACACATGTTGAATTAAATACAACTATGATCTAACTAAGCAATGTAATAACATTGATTAATCAAATGCGACAATGATTTAACTAACATGGTGCAAATTAGCTAAATGTATGCTAACAACAAGTAATTCTCAGTACTAAGAAAACTACTTTAATAATTCAAGACAACTATGTGTTTGTCAGGAATGAAGCCACATACACTAAATAGATAAACATATTAACTATTTGGCATAGTGTGCTTTAAATGCTAGAATAACATTTAGAAGTGAAATGATGTAATGAAATTTTAAAATGAGGAAAGGAAACTAAGCATAGTATCTATGTAAGTGTATATCATTAATAGTTTCCTTGAGAGGCGTACCATTCAGTATCAAAAATCTATATGCACCTAATCCATAGACTTCGGTGATGATGTAAGGTCCCAACCCGTTCGGGCTAAACTTCACTTTTTCACCTGGAGGAGCATTTACATTGCAATGATTTTTGTAGAGCACCAAATCACCAACCGCGAATGAGCAATGAATGACACACTCAATGTAGTTGCATTGGATGTTCTTTTGATAGGCTTGGAGATGTTCGAGAGCCTATATGCACTGTTCATCAAGCATCTCAAGTTGTTGAAGTCTTTGTTCTTTGTAAGAATTATCATCAAGAATGCCATTGATAGAAATTCATAATGAAGGAATTTATAACTCCAAGGGCATGATCACATCGGCACCATACACGGGATTATACGAGGTGGTACCCATAGTCATACAAACACTCGTTTGGTAAGCGCACAATGAATAAGAAAGTTGAGTGTGCCAATCCTTGCCACGTTTGTTAACAATGTTTTGAAGAATTTTCTCAATTTTTTTATTGGAAGCTTCTGCTTGGCCATTTGATTGTGGATAATATGGCATGGAAAAGTGATTTTGAATGTGAAATTTCTCAAGAAACTTCTTCACTTATTTGTTCTTAAATGATGAACCATTATCAGAGACCAAAGTGAAAGGAAGACTGAATCGAGAAATTAGGTTATCAATGAGAAAGCAATAGATTACTTCAGCAGTCATAGATCAGAGTAGAACCACTTCAACCCATTTCATGAAGTAGTTTGTAGCTGTGAGGATGAAAGTATGTCCTTGAGGAGGAGAGATTTTTCTAATAAGATCTAAGCCCCACATGGAAAATGGCCTCGGGGATACTTGGGCACAAAGTTCTTGGGTAGGAGCTCGAATGAGATTGTTATGTTGTTGATATTAAGGGTACTTTTTAATGAAAATGAAGGAATCTTGTTCCATATGTTGCTAATAGTAACCTATGCGAAGCAATTTTTGAACCAAAGATTGACCGCCAAAATGACCCCCCGCAAGCACTTGAATGTGCCTCTTTTAGGGCAATGGGAATATTTGATTTATTAAGACAATGGAGAAGGTCATTGTATCCTCTACGATAAAGACTACTAGATAGAATGATGTAACATGTTGTGACTTGCGAGTACGAGCTCGAGCACTTTTAGATGAGGGATTGGGAAAGGTACCATCATGCAAATTTTGGAATATATGGGAGTACCATTCATTTGAATCAATGTTACAACATAAGGCAATATTGGAGGAACTTTCAGATATATATGGTGAAGCAAGATTATGAATGGTGAACTGATAATCCATGGATGAATCATCAAGGGATATAAGGGAGGCAACACTCGCCATTGCATCTACATGTTGATTGTCTTTCTGTGGAATTGTGTCAATTGTGAAAGGGGAGAAGCATTTCAAAAGTGATAAGGCCAAGTCACGATACTGAGATAACTTATCTTGCTTCGATTGATAAGATCTAGTGACTTGTCTGATGATCAACTGAGAATCACCAAATATACGAAGATGTTGAATATTGAGAGACAAACACTAGTAGAATTTTGGCAAATAAATGACTACTTGACTAAAACTTTTAGTCATGACAACTAAAAATGACTAAATTCTACTAATTGTTTGCAACACAACTATAAATGACTAAATAAATGACTAATTTGATCATTGGGTAAAAAACACAACTAAATAATTAGTCACATATGATATTAAAGTGGGTAATTAAAAAAAGGGAAGCGTGAAGTTGAGCAAGTGATAAATTAAATTTTTGATTTTTGCAAGGAGGGAAACTTGCACGAGTTAGCATATTAGTGTATTCTTCATCCATTTGAAGGCTCTTTCCCTTATTCCCATGGGTTAGGGTTTTCTTTTGTGTTTGATATGCATTTTCAATTTGAAATGCTACTTTGTAGAGCTCTATTTTATGTATTATGGAGGCAACATTATGCGATAGAAGTTTTCAGATTCAAAACCCTTGCAATCTAGCCTTTGGACAGTGTTTCAAATCATTATGCTTTGGGATCTCGGGTTTCAAGAGTGCAACAAAGAGACAATGGTTTTGTTTCAGATATATTGGCTTGTTGCATTGCCATTAAAGCCATTGTGTTAGGTTCATTAAGGAGGTAATAGTCATAAAAAATGGAGATCAATCTAATTGTGCATCAAAATGATCTAGTCTCTTTGACAATGAATGGGAATCAAGTCACTGTGAGGGTTAGTGATTTTGTAGTGGTTGTGTGCATTAAATATATAACTTTTGATGAAGTGATTCTACCTTAAATGCATGTTCCAACCTCCAAGAGGGCACATGCAGGTGTTTATCCAAGTCTATTATAGCAAGGCATCATCTGGTTTTGGCCAAACACTAATCCTCTTTACACAGATATTGCTCTCAACAAAACTCTGCCATTGATTCCAATGCTAAGCGATCCATCAATCCGATATGTTCTAACAATGAGGGATTTTCCTTATGGGTAACTCTTTTTCAAGAAAAATAAAATATTTATTGAGTGGGATTATACTCCACAGACACAAGATATTAATGGTTTTTATTGTTCATCTTTCCTATTTTTTTTGTTCTTAAATTATTTTAGTGTCCTTCCATCAAATTGATAAGATTATATATAATGTTTATTTCTGCATGCAAATTAAACAAATACCTTGGCTGATACTTTGCAGGTATGAAGTATTTACTAAAAATTTGATGGACCCTTCCCATATTCCATATGTAGATCATGGGCTTCTTGCTCATACATTTAGACCCATTGGTTTCAACAACAATGTAAGTTCTTAGATTATCTTGTGTAAGTTTGTTTCACATTCTTTAAAATTAGAATTTTTCAAATAGAAACCTTAGGAAGAGCTGTTGAAAATGGTAAAAGACAGTAACATTGTGAATGTGATATTGTCTTGAGATTATATAAAAATAAGTTTGGTAGTTTAACTAAGTTATCATATTCTTTTAATGGCATATTAGATGCCCGGAAGAGCAGGTAAGCCATTGGATTTTCATGTAAGTAATCTGGATAAACCAGGTTTTGAAGGTGAACGTGAAATGGGCCCTGCAAAATTTATAGCTCCTTGCATCTTCATCATGAAAAACTTGCTTCCTCCATCCACAAAGGTAGGAGCCTCTCATGCCTATTTAAACAACTAAAATGAAAAAGCAAATTCAAGGCTGATGTAAATATTTGTCCTTTTTTTATTGGCAAAAATTGACCTTTAACTATTGAAGTCAATGATATTTAAGAATAGCTGACTCCCAATCACTCCACTTAAGTAGCATCCACTTCAATGGTCAAACAATCAATAGCAATTTTACACCTCATTCACAACAAAAAAAATGTAAATATTTGTCCTATTTTTACTGGTAAAAATTGACCTTTGATTGTTGAAGTGGATGATATTTAAGAATAGCTGACTGCTAATAAATCCTACAATGCAACTTTTTATGGTGCACATGTTTTCCTCAGCCTATGAATTCTTACACCTGCCTTCTATTGTATTCCTTTTGATTTAATAATACAATATCTTATAAGGTTATTTCCATGATAATACAACTGCATGTAATTTTTAGTTCCATTGAGCTCTGTGTGAGTCACTAGTATGTTTTAATTTTTCTAGGGTAACATTCATACTTTAATATCAGGAAGTAGGGAATAGAAGACGAAGACTTTTGTTGTTATCTTCTTGTATTGATAGTGTTCTATATTTTAGGTAGATTGTGTAACCTTTCTAGGCTCACGTGAATCTTAAAAACTTAGACAAAGTTGTATAACTGTTGATGAATCTCTAAACCTTGTGAGACCTCTAGGACTCTCTCAAGACTCTTGCACAAAATGTTACAAAGGATTCTCTAGTCTAAAAGAACTTCATAGTCCCTGTCATGATACTATTTTAACCTATAAATCTCCTTTGTATAGGTTTTAGAGACCCTAATCTTCTATACAAACTTGTTCATCATTTGGTAGGGTTTAATGATTCAATATTACTAGTTCAAAACAACACTACTCTTGATATTCTCAGATCTCCTATTCCATGGAACTTCCTATGTTTCAACAATTTTGACATACCTTTGTAAAAGTTCAACCTAATTCTGTAATAGTATTTAGCACTATAAGATAGAGCTACTCAAGATTCTTCATAAACTACCTCTACTATGTGAGACTGATACAGGGTCAATCTAGATCTTTATTTGATATGCCTTATCTCTTCTCATTACACTCCTTCTAGTACATATCTTATTTGCATAGTTGTTCATTAGACCTTTCTCCTCTTGGATTGACTTCTATATCATTCTAGATCCCTTTGCTACCTTTAGTGTAGGCATGTCAATGCTATCTTTGCATTGTATATCTTCACAAGGTCACTGTATTTATTGCCTTGATGCCCTATTACCAATCCCTTGCTTTCAATACTGAGTGTAGGCATCTCATGAGTTCCTTTAAATGATTTTCATCAAGCCCTCCTTTAACATATGTATACCTGACACTGGAGATGCAAGGTTATACTAGACCCTTTACAATGAATGTATTGACCTTATACTAGTTTAGCAGACCTTCTTTTGCAAGGTGCTCATAATGAACATGTAGATCTCACACATTCCTATAAGGTGCATGGAATTCCCTTATACATACTTCATAATGTTTGTGCAGGGCTTGGTGAAGAGCTCCCAACAAGTGGGTTTATGCACACTATATTTACAACCTTTATGAGATCATGTTGATTGTCCCATACTCAAATCTCAATGTCTTCTCATGTCTGCCAACTTTGTGATAGTCCATATTGTTGTTTGCAACTTTCTAGTGCAGGTCTCTATTAAGAATGAGACAATCATATCATGCAAACCTCATAGTTGAAAATGGATAGAGAGATGTAAAGGTGGGTTTGGACTGTCACCTTTCCTTAGACCTCTGTATTCTTGAACTGACGTTCTTGAGTCACTGTCTCTCTTGTGCAATGTATCTCAGTCTCTTCTTCATTTTTCCCTATATGCATTTGATGTAGTTTAAAATCCCTCTATATTCTTGTTTTTATAGTCTTAGAGATTTCTTATGAATGAAAATATTCTTTACTTCAAACATTTGTGTGACAATGTGAATTTTTGCATGATAGTGTAGACTTTCTAAAAGACATTGTAAAGCTCAAACACGATACCCTAGAGTGTTGGTGACAAGGCTCTATATAATTTTTCATGATGGACCTTTGTTTACTATTATCATTGTCTCTTTGTAACCTAACCAAAAACTATGTCTAAAGAGATCCTCTATTAGGATTTTATATGTGATTTTTGTTCTTTGTCATGTATACCTCCAGATATGAGGTTTTTAACAAGGGCTAACCATGCTCAAAACTACTTTCACAATCAGGCAGCACCTCTATTCACTCTGTCCACCCTCAGTCTTCTTGACCCTCTTCGTTCTCTATCTTCTTGACCTCATATCTGCAAGCTTGTCTAGAAACTCTACCTCTTTGTAATGTATCTTAGTCTATATTCCTTTGTAGTTGTCTCCTACACATTGTCATGCAACCATGGAAACCTCTCTTTGACTTGAATATGCTTTGTAAACCTTGGTCTCCCCAAACTCTAGACAGTTGGAGTGAATGATCTTGAGAGGTCCTTGATAGAGATCAAGACTATCACTGTGTTCTATAGGCCTATTTGATAGTCTACAAGACCATACAGAGTTTGAAGATCTTTGGAGGTTTAAAACATGCATAGATATGCTTGATGAGAGTCTAGAGAAGTGTGACAAACCTAAAAGTAAAAATGGTAAAGATTTAGACCTCAGGATTAAGACAAAGAAAGATCATAGTGAAATTGCATTTGCTTGAGAGTTTCTAGAGCATTTTTGAAAAATCCAATTTGTACGTATCTTGTAATCATTGCAGTCCATGAGACCACATTTTTTTAGACATTCTATCAAACAGTTCATGTTCCTTGTCCATGGTTCCACATTTTGCATACATGTCTACCAAGGTAGTTGCAACTACAACAAATGCCAAAATTCCTCTATCCTTCATGCTTTGATGGATGTCCATACCCTATTCCAAAGCTCCCATTTTGGCACAAGTAGGGAGTATGATGGCAAAGGTTGTCAAATTTAGCTTTACACCCGCTAATTACATTTGATTGAAAGTTTCTAAAGCCTTTTCAACAAATCCATTTTGTGCATATCCCGCAACCATTGCATTCCATGAGATGATATCTCTTTGAGGCATTCTTCCAAACAGTTCACATGCCTTGTCAATGCTTCCACATTTTGCATACATGTCTACCAGGGCAGTTGCAACTACAACAAATGACAAAATTCCTCTATCCTTCATGCTTTGATGGATGTCCATACCCTATTCCAAAGCTCCCATTTTGGCACAGGCAGGGAGTATGCTAACAAAGGTTGTCGAATTTAGCTTTACACCTGCTAATTACATTTGCTTAAAAGTTTCTAAAGCCTTTTTGACAAATCCATTTTGTGCATATCCCACAACCATTGCATTCCATGAGATGACATCTCTTTGAGGCATTCTACCAAATAGTTCACATGCCTTGTCAATGCTTCAACATTTTGCATACATGTCTACTAGGGCAGTTGTGTAGAAGACCACTGCAACACCGCAAGGTGGTTGTTGGGCATTCACGGTGATGTGGGGAAACTCCCCGCATCACCGCGAAGTCCCAACAACCACTTTGTTGTGTTGCGGTGACCTAGGCACCTTCCATGATTCCAACATCTCGTCTCTCAAGTTTTCCCAATCCATTTCCACATAACTCAAAATGTTACCACCATTCCCACTCCCACGCTAAATGCTAATCTCAATAAAATGTATTCAGGTTGGCAAACCTGAGCTACAATCCATGATTCCAACATCTCATCTCTCAAGTTTTCCCAATCCATTTCCACATAATTACTGTTCTGAGAAAGGATTGCGGTAACCCTACGACTTAAATTGTCGTGGAAGAATTTGCCACTAAAAATTGCCCAAAATAGAAACAACAGGAAAGAAAAAAGTAATGGTAACAAAACCTTCCTTGAGATGATCAACCACACCACACTTTGGTTCCTAACTTGTATAGCATTACCCATTTTGTAAAATTGGTTAACAAAGAAAAACTCCATAGCAATATGAGTGATTATACTTATGAGCAAGGCAACAATGGTAGTCCAGATACCTCTATACTCTGTAGTGGCCATGCCAGGTAGCAAATAACCCATGAACACACACAACGTGAGTCTTGTAGAATCTACTAAAAATTGAGCATGAGTCAGAATGAAGGAAGGTGCCCGAGTCACTGTAACACTGCAAGGTGGTTGTTGGGCCTTCGTGGTGATGCGAGGAGTTTCCCCGCATCACTGCGAAGGCCCAACAACCACCTTGTGGTGTTGCAGTGGTCTTTTGCACAACTGCCCTAGTAGACATGTATGTAAAATGTGGAAGCATTGACAAGGCATGTGAATTGTTTGGCAGAATGCCTCAAAGAGATGTCATCTCATGGAATGCAATGGTTGCGGGATATGCACAAAATGGATTTGTTGAAAAGGATTTAGAAACTCTCAAGCAAATGCAATTAGTAGGTGTAAAGCCAAATTCGACAACCTTTGCCAACATACTCCCTACCTATGCTAAAATGAGAGCTTTGGAATAGGTTATGGACATCCATCAAAGCATGAAGGATAGAGGAATTTTGTCATTTGTTGTAGTTGTAATTGCCTTAGTAGACATGTATGCAAAATGTGGAAGCATTGACAAGGCATGTGAACTATTTGGTAGAATGCCTCAAAGAGATGTCATCTCATGGTATACAATGGTTGCAAGATATGCAAAAAATGGATTTGTTGAAAAGGCTTTAGAAACTTTCAAGCAAATACAATTAGCAGGTGTAAATCCAAATTTGACAACCTTTGCTAGCATACTCCCTGCCTATGCCAAAATGGGAGCTTTGGAACAGGGTATGGATGTCCATCAAAGCATGAAGGATAGATGAATTTTGTCATTTGTTGTAGTTGCATTCTTGTTGCATTCTTTCAATTAGCATAATAAATGGCATTGTTGTCAAGTTCAACATGGATTACAAAATAATGGTAATTTTATATTTTAATTGAAAGTTTATTGAAATTTTTGAGGTCTGTCTTACATTGTTGTAATATTGATCTATATGATAAGCAGTGAATGTTCTCCATTCAGGTTGAAGTCTAGTAAAAATCACAATATATATAGGCTTAGTATCATAAATACATTGAAATTGTATTTTTGCATGTGAGGAAACTCAACATTGGTCACTTATATCTGGCATGAATGGTCTTTGCAAGACTTATCCCTTGTTCTATTTTGGTCTTGGGTCTCCTCTTTATTCCAGAGTCCCCCAGGTGGTTGGTGAGTAGCTTTTTCATTTGGTAATTTCATCATGTTTTTTGGTTAATATGTAGGCAATTAAAATAGTGAGTGAAATTAATATGTTTTGTGGTCCTCTTCCTTTTAGATGTTTTCATCCTTAATTACTTCACCTCATAGTGTTGTTTACTTGTAGTCACTAATCTTCCATATGAACCTCAAGACACTATCATCAAGCATTGACTCCTAGAGGATTGCCTTTGATTGCTAATTCTTCATGAACATTCAATATTATCCTACCTCTGAATTTTATCATTGTCTTACACTTCATTGGTCATTTACTATCACAAATAACAACCAAGTTCTTCCTTACAGTCCTAAAAACTATCCTTTACCATCTGATGCTTGATATTACATGGTCTACCCTCATGTCTTATGACTACCTTTTCATTGTACTCTGTTATCTTTGATCCATCAAGATTAATGCCATTTGTTGCATTCATGGTTTTGATCCAAAACATAAGCTATGATTATCTTCTTATGAGATCACTGGAACCGCCCTTCTTGGTGACTATCACCTTCAATATGGACTATCATACTTACTTTATGATGCATGATATTGCCCCTATGTCTTCCTCAAGGCCAATATCATAAATGATAAATGACTGTCATCAATGAAAATGACTTACATAAAGTTATGGCTATCCTTGCATGCCATAAAGAACTTGGTCTTCTTTGTTACACATCCCTTCAACCTTGACCAATGACAAGGTAGGGTTACAAGAGGTTATGAGCCATGTTTAACAAACCAAATACAATTGCTAACTTTTCACAATGGTGGCAAATAAATGATTCTTTTTTCTTCTATTCCACAACATTAAGTAAAAGTCTTGAATCTGGAAATACCCTGCTGCCTTCATTTGCCAAGTTGTTTGATAGTTGTTTGACTCTTTACTCGATCTAAGAATAGTCAACTCCAACTACTCTAATGGAGGTATTGTTAGCCATTCCACATGTTATACCCTTGTAATCTTGGAATAGTAAGCACTGATTACTTGTATGTTATAAACATATTTGAGCTCCAGGTGGTTTGACTTTGGATTGTCACTTGTATCATTTTGTCACTGATATTCATTGATCTATTTGAGGAGGTAATTTTGTAGTAGCTTGGGAACCTTGTACTTATATGGTATACTATATTTTCAATGTCATTGGTAGTGAGGATCCCGACATTCACTTCAAATACATTGAAGCAGTAGCCAAAACTGGACAAATCAAGGAGGTGAAACGTGTAACCAAAGAGTCAAACTTCTATGATGCTGAAAAGACAAAGAACTTTCTTATGGAAGCAAGACTTCTAGATGCTCATCCACTGATAAATGTTTGTGATCGGTTTGGATTTGTCCACCGTCATGTTCAGTAAATCTTATCAATCAAGGTATATGCAGAACATAGTTCTCAGTCCATACTGAGTATTCATGGTGTGAAGTCTATAGAGGAGTCTTTCATAGGACACTTAGGATTCATTTTTCAAGTAGTTCTTTCATGTTTTGGAGTTGTATAAGAAAAAAATAGAGCATTGTAACTCAGTTTTCTCAGTCACAGCACTAAGAAACATACTTTGTAACACATTTTTCAAAGCAAAGACACATATTTCTGTCTTGTATCTGTTGTAAGAACACCCTTTCTCAATAAAATTTTAATATTTTCCCTTCTTAATAGTTGTTTCATTATGTGCAAATGAATGATTGATTATGTTTTTTTATGTTTTATGTTTAAACCTCAAAAGCATTGTCTCATTCCCAGCACTTTTAGACAGAAATTAGTGAACAAAAATAATTAAATAAAATACCAATTGACTAAATATACTACTAACTAACATAAATTAGTGAATAAATATGACTAAAAATATATGACTAAATATACTACCAGTTAATAGAAATCAGTGAATAAATATACTACCAATTGACAGAAATCAGTGAATAAATATGACTAAATCAATGACTAAAAATATACTACCAAATTGATCAATCAAAACAACCAAATAAATGATTGGATATAAACTACTAATGGTCACGTGACCAAGCCCAGTGAATAATATGACTAAATATATGACTAAATGAATGACTAAATATACCACCAAATTGATCAATCAAAATGACCAAATAAATGACTAAAATTGGTTGTCATAAATTTGGTCGCATTATAAATGATTGACAATAAACTAGTAATGGTCACGTGACCAAGTTTAGTCATTTATAAGCAGTTTTTAGTAGTTTTTTAATCACACATTGTTGTTTTTGTACTAGTGAATGTGGCATGCAAGCTAGCAATAAGGGCTTCGTATTCTACAATGTTGTTGGTGCACAGAAAATTGAGATGGTAAGATAGGGGAATTGGCTTACTTGAAGGGGGTACTAGTATAACACCAACACCGAAGCCAGTGCGACACCTAGAACCATCAAAAAACAAGTCCCACCTCCAATCAATATCCAAGGGAAAGACACGATCATCAGGGAACGAGTCTGGATGTGGAAGAGAAAATGGTGAAGGAGCGTTGGCTAATTGGTCAATCAATGCTTGACCCTTAATTGCCTTTTGAGAGACAAAATTAAGATCAAATTCTGTTAACAACATTACCCATTTGGCCAAATGCCCCAAAAGATCTGTTTTAGAGAAGAGATGTTTTAATGATCGAATTTTATGATGACATGCATTTCAACATTTAGAAGATAGTGTCTCAACTTATTTGTTTCAAATACACAAGCTAGACATTGTTTTTTGATTGCAGGATATTGGAATTCATAATCAAGAAAAGTTTGACTGATGTAATATACAATGCATTCTTTTCCATCATCATCATGTTGTGCTAATAGTGTTGCAAGAGCATTGGATGAAGCAAAAGTGTAAAGAAGGAAAGGACATCTAGAGTCGGCTAGATGTAAAATAGAAGGATTGGCCAAATAGATTTTTAGATCATGAAAAGCCTTTTGGCAATCCACATTCCAGTTGAAATGAGAATCTTGCTTAAGAAGTTGAGTAAAAGGGAGAGTCAAATCTACTAGTTGTGAGACAAACCAACAAATAGCCTGAATCTTTCCCTATAAACTATGAAGTTGAGAAATGTTTTTCGGAGGTGGCATGTTGACGATAACATCAATCTTCTTTGTATCCACGTCAATGCCACGATGAAAAATAATGAATCTCAATATCTTGCTGCTATCAACGCCAAAGACACATTTATAGGGATTCAAGCGCATGTTATATTTACAAATATTTTCAAAGATGTGACGAAGGATTTTGACATGATCCTAATGGAAGACAAACTTGGCCAGAATGTCATCAAAATAGTCCTCCAAGATATTATGGATGAAACCATGGAATATGAGGGTCATGGTGCGTTGGTATGTCACACCAATGTTTTTTAGAATTAACAACATGACCACCCAACAAAATGTTCCCCAAGGTGTGATAAAAGTTATTTTCATACCTTCTACATCCGCCTTTTCATCCAGTTCAATAGCTTTTTTCATTATTTTTCTTATTTCAACTCTCTCCTTTGGTTGTAGAGCAATATATTCCACAAGAATTTTGGGTTCTCTATAAGGTTTCTCCACTTTTTCTATAGAAATGATAAGTTTTCTGTTTACATAATCAAGCATATTTTGTACTTCCTCTCTTAATTGCTCAATTTATTTTTCTTCATCTTTTTCTTTCTTTTTTTTCATCTTTTTCTTTCTTGTTTTCTTGGCCTTGTTTTTCAATAGACAAGTTGAAAAATGCAATATATATGCTTACCAAAATCAATTCGGTCTGTTTCATAATCTCTATACGTGTAATTCCTCCATAACTAAAATTTATTTTATTTTAATCTTAAGGATTGATGAAAATTTGGTTATATCCAAAGAAACCATCCATAAAGGAGTGTAGGCATGGCCAATAGTGGAATCAACAATCATGTCAATGTTAGGAAGAGGAAAAACATCTTTTAGAGAAGCTTTGTTTAGATTGCAAAAATCAATACATATTCGAATACGGTTGTTGGGCTTAGTGACATCAACAATATTCGATATCCAAGGGGAATAGTCAATTGGGAAGATAAATCTAACTTGTAGAAGCTTCTTGATATCAACCTTAACTGACAATGCCACCTTGGGATTCATCCTTCGGATCTTTTGTTTTATGGGCTTG
This sequence comes from Cunninghamia lanceolata, assembly GCA_027924645.1. Taxonomy (NCBI): domain Eukaryota; kingdom Viridiplantae; phylum Streptophyta; class Pinopsida; order Cupressales; family Cupressaceae; genus Cunninghamia; species Cunninghamia lanceolata. The sequence goes on along the minus strand of BSBN01000261.1, from coordinate 23,654,959 downwards.
GCATCAGGATGGAACACAATGTTGTGTGTTATAGCTTATGGGTCAATGCCAGGGATATCCGAATATGTCCAAGCAAATAGATCGAAGGGAAGAATGTTCATGTTGTTCGTCGAATCTAGACATTTTCCAATTGGAATGACCTTCTCAGGGTTAGCCGGGTCCATGAAGACATCGAGAGTATCTCCAACAAGGAGGGTATTATGGTTTGGGACATTGGGTGGATGAGGGGATTACTGAAGCATCTCCTGAGATATTGAGGTTTCATCCGATAAACAAGCATCTTTCCCAAAGTATGCCTCAACATTTAAACAATAGGGAAATCCATGATCATGATGGTAATGTGGCATATGCTCGTAGACTCTTAGGAATTTAGCCAAAGCTTCATCCATTGGGAAAATATCCAAAGAAGGTATGCTAGCAGCCGAATTTGTGTCTACTAATTTAGGATAAATTAGATTAAGTGATGTAGAAGAATTTTGAGATGCAAATATCATGTTAATGTTGAGATAGGGATGATGAGAAGCTTTGGTGGGCTTCAAAGGGTAGTATCCAAGACTGGATGAAGAACCTTGTGGATTAGGTTCTAAAGGAATCTTGATACCCTACTCCTTTAATCCACAATCATTGCCTCTGTACCCAATCTAAGACAAGATTTCAAAACCTTGACCATAACGGGATTGCATTTCTATTGGAGACGAGGGTCACCATTAGTGGCATAGTCAATAGTATAAGTATAATTGGTAGAATTTATTGAAGTAGAAGTTGGAATAGTGAGTTTAGGTTTTTAGAATAAGAAGAAGATTGTGTAGTGGAAACTAAAGCCACCTTCGGGGTCTCAGAATTTTGTAGTGAGATTTTACTGTCCAATAAAGGAGGGTGTAAAATCTAATGAACCTCAATCATCACCAAAGAACTCACTCAAAGGTGACATACAATCTTGATCAACAACACTATTGGAAATGACGGGAAATAGTGGGTCAACTTTTGTTGAAGATGGAACCAAAGTGATAAGAGATTTATAAATTTAGGAGGTTGATATCTGGCTTCTGCTTGCAAGAAACTTTTTGGATTCAGATCAACCTCAAATGTATAGAGTTTACTGTTACAAATGAATTTTAATGTGTAGTGAAGAGTAGATGGGACTGCCCCATGGCATGAATCCATGATCTACCAAGAAGAAGATTATATGAAAGAGCATTAGGCATGACATGGATAAGGGTAGGCAAGGTCACAGGTCCTACCTCAACTGGTAGTGTGATTATACCTAGTGATTGTCTACCAACATTATCAAAGCCATAAATAAAAAGAGTATCGAGTTTGATAAGAGATGTATCTAGACCAATTTTGCATAATAGGTCTATACTACAAACATTAAGGCCTGATCTATTATCGATTAGAGTATGCTTTATTCCTTGTTGATCCCCATTGCTGCAACACTCATCTCTTCAATGACTTCAAAGGCTAACCCTCTCACTTTAAGCTTCCCCACATTCCATGACATAGCGAATTCCCTGGATAAATTGGAATCATGTCCATTCATAACTTCAAAGTAATGATCGATATTTCCCTTGGCTAAAATTTCCCACACTTCCTCCTTACTTCTTATACAATCATAGTTCGAGGGATCTGTGTAGATTAAATCCCCTCCCATGGTGTGTAATCTCACAGAAATACCTTTCTTGTTGTTAGATAAATTGTAGAGCAAAGGAAATAAATGCCAAAGACCTTGAAAATGTAAAATATGAATGGAAGAAAGCCTATCATTAGCAATGGTGTCATACTTCAAGAGAATTCTCTCACTCATGTACATTAAATGCCAAGGGTTATTAGCTCATTGGAATGCAATCATTAGAGTTTAATTCTACAAGGTACTTGCTCCTGACGTGAGGAGGGATGGAGTTTAGATCATGCCAATTCTTCAAGATTTCAACATCATTACTAAAGGTGGCAAATAGGTCAGAAATAAAATTTCCTTGCCTATAAATATGCCTAACTTTAGTATCTTCAAATGAAGATAGCAAGGTCTTTATATCTTTAACTATGTTTTTATAAGACCAATGAGGGTCAACTTTGGAATTAATACTCTCTACTATGTTTTTAGAATCTCCCTCTAGAAAGAGTTTGGAAATGCCCTTGTCATTAGCCAATCTAACCCCTTGAAGGGTAGCTGACGCCTCAACGTAGTTATTCGTGTGGTGTCCTAGGTTCTCAGAGAACACTCCAGAGAACTAGGACTTGTTGAATCCCTAAGGATTCCACCCCCACCCACCTAACTCGGGTTCCCTCTAGAAGATCTGTCAAAGTTCATTTTAAACCAACCTGGATCAGGAGGGCCCATTTGGTATTCTTTCTTTTCAGTAATCTGGATACATCTCCTTTAGTCAGCGTATCTTTGAAACCCAAATTGATAGTAATATTTTCTTCTAAGGCGGTCGGTTCTTGAAAACTTTGGTTTAGGAATAGAAGATTTAGTCACATTTTCCAAGATGACAACAATGATCTTGATTAAAACTTGCTCCCAAGAGGAACTTTGATTTATAAAAATCCTATTGTTCCTTTCCTTCCAGACTCCCCAATCCAAGTGGATAAGGGCTTGTTTAGAAAGTTCTATGATCTAGGGATGTTTGAAAGGAGGGAACCAACTTTTAGTTATCTTTCTGATATCCTTGTGCCAAACCCATTGGATGTTGAACTTATCTAGAATACAATGTTTGATCTTCCTGATAAAAGGACACTCCCCCAACATGTGGTTGATAGTTTCTTCATTACTCTTACAAAGGATGCATCGATTGGCAAGTTGGAATCCCCTTTTCTTGAGATTATCTAAAGTCAACACTTTCATATGACAGACCGACCACCAGAAAAACTAAATTTTAAAAGTGGTTTTATTGTCCTAGATTAAGTTCCAATTGAATTAAGATTCATGTTTCCCAGACATGAGTTTGAATCCCATCTTCACCGTGTAGCTTCAAGTAGAATTCACTGTCCAGACAAGACTGTCATTGTTGAATCTTCCCCTAAACTTGTAACCTCTTATGATTTTCAATAGTTCATTTCCAACATTCACATTTTCATTGCCACATATGTCTTTTAATAAGTTCCAGATAGATCTATCCTCCTTCTAGTAATCCTTGACTTTCTCTCCAAATCTTCTCTTCATCTCCTCTTTAATCTAGGAACAAGAGATGTTGTTACCTAGGGGGCGGGGAGGATTCAAGAGTCTTCCCATAATTTGGTTTGATCCCCTTTCCCTACTTTCCACATAGTGCCTTTTAGAAAGATTTATCTACTTTTGACTAGATTAGTCCATATATTGGACCCTAAAGGGAATTGTTGAGACTGAAGGAGAAACTTACCATCTTCATTGTTTAAATACTTGGCCTTCATAATGATGGTCTAATCATTGTTGTAGTGTATCAATCTTCACCCTACCTTAGCCAAAAAAACCTTGTTCATTTTTTTGATAGTTCTAATACCTAGCCCTCCCCAATCTTTAGGGGTACAAAATTTATCCCAAGCAACCTGCGAGAGTTTTTATTTTTCCTCGGCCCCATACCAGAGGAAGCTCTATTGGGTTTGCTCTATTTTCTTCACACAACTACAAGGTATTTTAAAACGTGATAAGGGTACTTTGTAAGGTCACTTTTATCAGCAGGAGCTTCCTAGCGTGACTTAGAAGCACTCCCTTCCAAGAGGCAAGATTTCTATGGAATCTTTCAATAATTTTATTCCAATTATTTTTGATGTTACTATTTTGGAACAAAGGCATTCCCAAGTAAGTGGCAGGTAGCTATTGTATATTGTAATTTAGTAGTTTGGCAATTTTGGTTTGCAACCTTACAAAGGCATTGAAGAAGAAAATGCCACTTTTTTCCAGATTTATCTACTGTCCAGACACTTGGCCATAGGATTTCAAGATACTTTTCCATTCTTTAGCTTCAACTAAAGTAGCTTCCCCAAGAAGAATGATGTCATACACAAACTATTGGTGAGATTAAGGACTAAGAGTAGTGGCCGAAATGAAACCTTTGATTTTCCTAACCCTTATGATTCCCTTGATTTTCTACCTAAGGCTTCAATCAAGATAATGAAAAGATAGGGGGATAGAGGATCTCCCTATCTTAACCCTCCCTTAGAATTGAAATGAACATGAGGAGTGCTATTAATGAGCATTGAAAAAGTCAAGGTAGAGAAGCAACTGGTCATAATTTTCAACACATTCTCCTTGAACCCAAACTTCTGCAAAACTTTGGAGAGGAAATTCCAAGAGACTTTGTCATAGGCCTTTGAAATATCCATTTTGAGGACCATGCTTTCCTTTCTATTTTTTTTTCATAGAGTGGAGATATTCATGAATGGTTATAATAGCATCGGTAATTTGTCTACTAGCCAAAAAACCATTTTGATTAGGATCAATAATTTGATCGAGGAAAGGTTGGGTTCTTTGCACCATTAAATTAGAAAAGATTTTATATATCAAGTGTTACAAAGGCTTATAGGTTTGAAATCGGACATCATATTGGCCCCAACAATCTTGGGAATATGCACGATAAATGTATTATTTAGCTCTTTCAGAATCTCACCAGATCTAAAAAATTCTTGAACCGTAGAGTAACTTCTTCGCAAATTATTCCCCAATAATTTTGGAAGAAAATAAGAGAAAAACCATTCGACCCTAGGTCTTTATAAGGATCCATAGAGAAGACAATCACTCTGACTTCTTCTTTAGTGACTCTTTTATTGATCTCAAGGATATCCTATTTGAAAATGGACGTTTGAATGATATCCACTATATTTTCATGGACAAGGATAGTAGGGTTAAGCAACTCCTTGAAAAACTCCATACCTTCAACTTGGATGTCCTCTTCTTGCATGATAATATCTCTTTTAGGCTTTTAAAGCTTGGATATGTGATTGAATTTTCTATTCTTAAGAATAGATTGATGGACGAACTTGGTATTCCATTCTTCTTTGAGCCATTTGATTCTCAACTTTTGCTTCTAGAATAGTTCTTCTTTCTCAATGAGGTTATTATTATCACTTGGAATTGCACCCTACTTGAAGCCTGTTCAAGCATTCCAATGACATAATGGGACTGATCTCAAGGTGTGGGATCTTGCAGATGAGATCAAACCTCCAGAGAAGTTTGGTTCCTCTTTTTGAGCTTAAGGCTCAGAGAAAATCACTAAATCTAATGCTATTGATCACCAAGGAAAAGGGGAATAAGGAGTATAAAGAATAAAATGGTGATGCACTAAGATTTAGGGTGTTTACCTAACCTTGAAATAACACAACGATGGTCTCAAAGACTGGAACAAACTCACACAGACTCATGCAGACTATAACAGGGATTAAGGTAGAAAACTAGAGCTATGAAAGGAACTATTTTACCCACAATACAAGCATACAATTTTCAAATAAACACAGGGTATAATTCTCATAGAGAGGCAAAGTAATAGTCCATATATTGATCATGAAGGCTAGAAAGCCATTACAAGGAGAAAGAGATTCAATATAGAAGGAAAAGACACAAAATAACAACTTCCATTCATAGGTGAACTGGAATTGGAGACATGAGAGGATTAGAAAAGAGCATAGTCCATCCAATTCACTTAGTTCCTGGAAGATATACAAGGCTTGTAACTTCAAGAAATCTTCTATCTATATAGTGACCTAGGAAAAAAACTAACCAATAGAAATAGATCTTCAATACATGCATATATAGATTTTTAGATCATACTGTAGTAGCCATGGACATGGGGAAGAGTGGTCAACAAGGAAAACTAGTCACCCATGCTATAATAAATTCATCTCTGTGTTCTTCGTGCACACCCACATGGCTCGACCCTAGAAATCTGCTAAAGAAGAACATTTGCCCACGCCTTGGGTACAAGAATTCAATGAAAAAGAAGCTACATTGGTATAGTGGGTGAGAAATCTATTTCTGCAAGCAATCAATCTTTGAAGAAGATTTAATGGTGGCTAGGAAGGTCACTAAGCAGCCCCATCACATTCTAAATAGTGAAAAGAGTAGAGAGGGAAAAATAGTCAAGCCCCGATCATTGAGCTTCCACCAAGTAATAAACATCTTAAAGGGTGAAGAAGGAAACTGTTAGGAATTGCATGCAGAAGATATCAATTAAATGCAAATAAAGATTAAATAGAGGAATGAAAAATACATAGAAATAATAACAACAAGAGACAATTTTTAACTTGGTTCACCCAAACTCGGGCTACATCCACCAACAGAGAGTCCAATATTATTATCCAGCAAATCAAACTAATTACAACTAGCAATCCTTGCAACTCAATACCACTGCAAATGCTACAATACAATATCAACGGAAACCCTAACCCCTGTCCATTTTTATCAAGACTTATGTCGGTTACAAAATAGGGTTTTTTTATGTTAGCCAATAGAAAAATAACTCTCGACGCCTTTATAAAATAATAAAAGTCATTTGAGGTTTTGGGGGCACTGCCCCTCGACCTTTCCTTGTATCGTGACAGGGAGTGTGCCAGGGGCGTTGCCCCTGGACCTCCCAAGGGGCACTACCCCTTGACCCTGTCTTGGGGGTGCTGCTCCCAAACCCCCGTTAAATAATTTGGGGGGAAACCGCGCTGATAAAAGTGGGGAAAATTTAACCTCCGAGTCTAATTAGGCTCCATATAACAACACTCTTTTCCTACATAACATTTTGGTGAACCCATGTTTTTGCTGAATTTTGCACCTTGCTGAGTGTTGTAAATAAGATTTGCATTCATACATTTCATCTTGATCTTCATACATTTAAAAATCTTGCATAAAAATTGAAAAATTTGAAAAAAAAAGGCGTTTTGGCTTACATTAAGACATAGTTTGCACTATTTTCCTTGCATATTATTGAAAACATTTAATTTTCTAATATTTACATTAGATCTAAGATAAATTACAACATTTCATATTTTCATGATCATTTACCTTGCATTTTCATATCTCACTTGCTAGGGTTTTGCTTGAAAATTTGCATTTTTTCACATAACCTAGTAATTTCAAAAGCTAGGGTTTGTAATTAAAATCAAAGTTGGACCCTTCAAGGGGCACTGCCCCTTGACCCCGTCTTAGGGGAGTTTCCCCCAAACCCCTATTAAATAATTTGGGGGGAAACTACGGCGATAAAAGTGGGGAAAATTTAACCTCCGAGTCTGATTAGGCTCCATATAACAACAAAAACCTTGATCTCCAAAGTTTGAAAGGAACAAAGGGAAACTGCCAAGCTTCAGAGATTGGGCGGCCTTCAACATGCATCATGTATTTTGAAGAGAATAAAAGGAACCATTTGAGCAATTAGCACCTTAGAGAAATGATCAAGGATTGGGCCTCGGACCTTCTCCCTTCCATCTTCAAACAAGAAAGGGGAAGAGGAAACCCATGATCACTAACGTCTAAATGAATTAGAACTTTGGTGGTCAGGTCTTCCACCTACCACTTTCTAAAAGGAAAGAAGAAGACCGCAACCTTGACTTTTGATGTTTGAAACACTTAGAAGAATGTGAAGCTTCGACTGACTTCAACAATTGAACCTTCTACTTTCTGCCTGCAAATATGAAAGAGGAAGAGGAACCTCCTGACCTCTGACACTTGATAGACTTAGAACTTTTGGAGCTTGTTAGGCTTCAAAAATTGGAACTCTAGCTAACTAACAGCTTAGAAGAAGAAGGAATGTTGCCACCCTGACCTCCGGTGCCCGAAAGACTTAGGCAATTTACGAGTTAGTGAAGCAGAGATTTTGGAGCTGACAAGAATGGCATGATGGAAGAGAGAACCCTGAAACTCTAAAGTTCTAAAAAGGCAAATCATCTAGGGTGAAATCACTTAGAAATTTTTAGGATTTTAGCGATATTTTCAGCAAGTTTGGGGATCTTTGGGCTATTTGGCCTAAAGGCAAAATAGGACAATAGTTATGTAACTTGCTGAGAAGTTCTCTTTCTTTACAGCATAATTATTCCAAGGCTCATCTATTTGCTTCTGAATGAGAGCTAGTTGGTCTTTAACATCCTTTCTTTGAGCAAAAATGTTACCAAAGGATCTTCTGTTCTGATTTTCAGATGTAGTTTAACAATCTTTAACTTCCTGGCTATTTTAAACATGTCAGATCCTTGCACATATGTATTCCACCAATCCTTGATAAGATCTTCTAGACTTAGATCCTTAGTCCACATAGCATGAAATGTAAAGGGGAACACACCTAATTTGGCCTTGGTCTCCCACTTGAAAAGAATAAGAGTATGATCAGAGCCAACTTTGAGGAGGGAGGATAGCCTACATTTATCTAGAATATCCCAATTTGCAGAAATAAGAAACCTATCCAATTTGACTTGGATTAGTTTATCTCTCATTCTTTTATTAGACCACATGAAGGGACCCCCTTTCAGTTCAACATCAATCAGGCCTCCTCTATGCAGAAAGTTGTCCAGATTCATCATACGTTTAGAATAATCCATAGTGCCTCCCATTTTCTCAGAAGGGTACAAAGGGGTGTTGAAATCTCCACCAACTATCCAATGGTAGTTTTTAAAATCTGACTGGTATTTCAACAATTTATCCCAATTTTTCCTCCTTTAAACTCCATTGTTTAGAGCATAGATATTAGAAATGATCCATTCTTCCTTGCTAATGGATTCCTTGAATAGAATTTTCAAGACATGTTTATCTTTGGATATAAAAGTACCTTCTAAATTGTTTAGGTTTCACATCACAATAATCCCTCCTGAGGCTGACAAAATTACCCTATTAACTTCTTCCTCATCCTTCTCCCTACTAGGACTATCTTTTCTACTTGAGTCTCTCGAGACAAGCCTCTAATCACTACCATTCTTTGGCCCACTGGCAGTCTCTTTCTCCATCTGAGAATTCTTAGGACTAGAGGAAATCTTCCTCCTACCTTTAACTATCCAACCTTGTTCATCTAGGTTTTGAGCAAGTTTAGGATCAGAAGTCTCTTATGAAGCTTGATGCTCCTTCCTACTAGGAATAGGGATAGTCTGGTCCGAGGGGGGATGATAAGAACCTTGCATGATTTTAGCCTCTAGAACACTACTGGTCTTCTTAGAACTAATGGGATAGTTCTATAGTCCAGTAGACAAGTATCTCCTACCTACCACTTTCCACTTAGCCTCTCCAACGACCCTTTGAGTGGTCTTGGGAGAGAACTCCTTAGTCTTTGAAGACATCTTGGCTTTCCCTGCTGGTAAAGTATCTTTATTGATCTTCACAACCAAATCTGCCTTGGGACATACATTAACCAAATGATTAGTAGAAGAACAATTCTAGCAATATAGAATAGAGTTCTCATACAGGATCTCTTGGTTCCATACTCCCAACTTGAGCAGAGGGAGATAAAGGTAGGTAAGAATTTTTGAGTTTCCACATACACACAAAATCTAGTGAACACATGTCTACTCTAACTTTTAGTGACATGATCTAGATAGAGGAAATGACCAAAAGAATTAGCAATACCTACAATGATTTCTTCATCCCAGAACCCCAATGAGATTCCTGGGAGATGCACCCAAGTGGGGGCCACGAAGGGCAAGGCTTCAACATGGTTGAACCCTGGACGCCACTTTCAAAGAGAGGCTAACTTTGCCTAAAAACTAGGGGCCTTTCATCAAGATACTAGTACAGTCCTCCTGTAAGGAGAAGCTAAAGGTAAAGAGACCTTTAGGGAGGGCTGAGACCACCAAACTGCCTTTGATAACCCATTTAGAGGTAGTCCATTTTATGATCATCTCTATATTGGGTCTTCTACCAAAGAACTTTCCCATCAGCACCTTGTCCATTTTGGAAATGGCCTTATCCACATAAAGGTATTTGATATTAATGTGCATTTTCCCATTTAAACATTTGAAGGAAACCCCATTAGATCTAGGTTTCTTCGAATTAAAAATTTATTTCCAAGACTTTGAACACTGACCCTGACTGGGCTCAGAATTTTGCCAGACCAGGACAAAATCTTGACTATCACAGGCGCCACTAGTTTGTCCTTGTAGTAGAATAGTTCCTAATTTCAAGAGAGGGGACCCTTGAAGGGTCGTCCCATCTTCAATAGGGCCAAGAAAGTCCCGTAGAACCTGAGAGTCTGTCCTATCAACTTCAGCAGAACCATGGAAGCCCCCACCAGAACCTAAAAATTCCCACCCATCACTCTTGGCGCCCATTCTAAATTTTTTTCAACTAAAACAACTTAATGGCATGAGTGTGTTTGTAGACACCTAAAATTGACCATGACTTATGTGTTTTGATAAATTGTTAGAAGATTTGACCACTTTTGATGTGTTTTGATAAATTGTCAGAAGATTTTGGATTGGTATTGTTTCTAGTGTGGTTAGGAGTTGATAGCATCAATGCAAAGGTATTCTGATAAAACTTTATCATTTTTTTTAGAGTCCTAAGAGTGCTGTATGAAGGGGCCGTACAAGGAAGCCATACTCAGGAGAAATATGAAATCATTATAATATTATTTGTAAGATTTGGAAGGGTCTTTTTGTCTCATTGTGGGCAGAAAAAGACAAATATTGGCTGAGTAAGCAGGTTTTGGCAGAGAAGAGCTGGTCGTACTCCTCTAAGCTGCCATACATCACAAAGAGTACGCGAGAGTTAGGAAAATCATTCGCTACCTTTGTGAATGGTTATTACATCCTATGGGGTCGTCTAAGGTAGGAGCATCTATTGCAAAAGATCCTAAATAAAAATCTGGAGTATTTTGGGAGTTATGGACATTTTGGTGGAACCTTGGCTTTTGTACCAGCAATGACTTTAGGGAGCAACATCAGAAATCACTTCAGAACAAACATGTTTTGTCGTTGCAATATGGATTCCTAGACACCTCAACTAAAACAACTTAATGGCATGAGTGTGTTTGTAGACACCTAAAATTGACCATGACTTATGACATTAGCTTTAGACAACCAAATCTGCCTATGATCAGAGCCAACTTTGAGGAGGGAGGATAGCCTACATTTATCTAGAATATCCCAATCTACAGAAATAAGAAACCTATCCAATTTGACTTGGATTAGTTTATCTCGTATTCTTTTATTAGACCACATGAAGGGACTCCCTTTCAGTTCAACATCAGTCAGGCCTCCTCTGTGCAGAAAGTTGTCCAGATTCATCATACATTTAGAATAATCCATAGTGCCTCCCATTTTCTCAGAAGGGTACAAAGGGGTGTTGAAATCTCCACCAACTATCCAATGGTAGTGTTTAAAATCTGACTGGTATTTCAACAATTTATCCCAATTTTTCCTCCTTTGAACTCCATTGTTCAGAGCATAGATATTATAAATGATTCATTCTTCCTTGTTAATGGATTCCTTGAATAGAATTTTCAAGACATGTTTATCTTTGGATATAAAAGTACCTTCTAAATTGTTCAGGTTTCACATCACAATAATCCCCCCCGAGGCTGACAAAAATACCCTATTAACTTCTTCCTCATCCTTCTCCCTGCTAGGACTGCCTTTTCTACCTGAGTCTCTTGAGACAAGCCTCTAACCACTACCATTCTTTGGCCTGCTGGCAGTCTCTTTCTCCATCTGAGAATTCTTAGGAATAGAGGAAATCTTCCTCCTACCTTTAAATATCCAACCTTGTTCATCTAGGTTTTGAGCAAGTTTAGGATCAAAAGTCTCTTATGAAGCTTGATGCTCCTTCCTTCTAGGAATAGGGATAGTCTGGTCTGAGGGGGATGATAAGAACCTTGTATGATTTTAGCCTCTAGAACACTATTGGTCTTCTTAGAACTAATGGGACAGTTCTGTAGTCTAGTAGACAAGTATCTCGTACCTACCACTTTCCACTCAGCCTCTCTAATGACCCTTTGAGTGGTCTTGGGAGAGAATTCCTTAGTCTCTGAAGATGTCTTGGTTTTCTCTGTTGGTAAAGGATCTTTACTGTTCTTCACAACCAAATCTGCCTTGGGACATACATTAACCAAATGATTAGTAGAAAAATAATTCTAGCAATATAGAGCAGAGTTCTCATACAGGATCTCTTGGTTCCATACTCCCAACTTGAGCAGCGGGAGATAAAGGTAGGTAAGAATTTTTGAGTTTCCACATACACACAAAATCTAGCAAACACAGGTCTACTCTAACTTTTAGTGACATAATCTAGATAGAGGAAATGACCAAAAGAATTAGCAATACCTACAATGATTTCTTCATCCCAGAACCCCAATGAGATTCCTGGGAGACGCACCCAAGTGGGGACCACGAAGGGCAAGGCTTCAACATGGTTGAACCCTGGACGCCACTTTCAGAGAGAGAGGCTAACTTTGCCTAAAAACTAGGGGCCTTTCATCAGGATACTAGTACAGTCCTCCTCTAAGGAGAAGCTAAAGGTAAAGAGACCTTTAGGGAGGGTTGACCACCAAACTGCCTTTGATAACCCATTTAGAGGTAGTCCATTTTATGATCATCTCTATATTGGGTCTTCTACCAAAGAACTTTCCCATCAACACCTTGTCCATTTTGGAAATGGCCCTGTCCACATAAAGGTATTTGATATTAATGTGCATTTTCCCATTTAAACATTTGAAGGAAACCCCATCAGATCTAGGTTTCTTCAAATAAAAAAGTTCTTTCCAAGACTTTGAACATTGACCCGGACTGGGCTCAGAATTTTGCTAGACCAGAACAAAATCTTGACTGTCACAGGTCCCACTAGTTTGTCCTTGTAGTAGAATAGTTCCTAATTTCAAGAGAGGGGACCCTTGAAGGGTCGTCCCATCTTCAGTAGGGCCAAGAAAGTCCTGTAGAACCTGAGAGCCTGTCCTATCAACTCCAGCAGAACCATGGAAGCCCCCACCAGAACCTAAAAATTTCCACCCATCGCTCTTGGCGCCCATTCTAATTTTTTTTCAATTAAAACAACTTAATGGCATGAATGTGTTTGTAGACACCTAAAATTGACCATGACTTATGACATTACCTTTCGACATTACCTTGCATCTCCTTGCATCACCTCTTGACATATTTTCTTCTAGGTCCCTTTCATGGCCCCTTCCATCAATCCCATTAGTCAAATAAATTATATTTATCTAACTATGTCCTTCTATCCATTTATCACCCTTTTGCACCAAATTAAATAAATCTTATTTATTTAATCCCATTTTCCTCCATCATCCAATTAAATAAATTAAATATTTATTTAAATCCCACAAGTCTCTCATAATCTAAATAATTTTATTATTTAAATTATTTCTTCCCTCTCACATCCCTATTTTTAACCTCCTTAAATGTGCATCATAAGCACTTCCTCTCCAAAAATCAATTAAAAAATCCCATTTCGCCCACTCCCATTCTTATTTTAGTCACCTATCATCCTTATTGAATGAGCATCATAACCACTAACTTCAACTTTCAATCCTATCTTTCCACCTCACACCTCACCCTTCTAACTTATCCATCCATTTTATCCTCCTCAATATATAAATTGAAACTCTCATTTCAATTTCAGACCCCCAATAAATCTTTCACGTACACATTCATATTATCATTCTCAATATATTTTTCTTCCATTTCATCCAAGTTATGCTGGTTGCATGAGCAGTCCACATTGCAATATCAATAGGACAAACCAATGGAGTTTGGGTGCACTCCATTCCATCCTAGTAGAAGTCTGAATTTGTGCAAAGGTTAAGGTATTTATGTATTATTTCATCTTGATGTTATTTCCTTGCATGATTTCTTGGATTTCATTTTGGCATGCGCAGTTTTAACCCCATTTGTTGGCAAGATTTTTTGCAAGTTTTTGTTACAGATGTGAAGGTATTTTGGTCAAGATCTGAGAGTCAATTCTTGTAGATGACCTCCTATGCTAAAATCAATCCCGTCATTGAGTCTGGAGTAGCTTGCAGGTGAAAAATGACATAAAATATGCCATATTTTGGAACTATAATTTTTTTGATTTTTTTTTGTTTTCACCCGCTCAGAGGTCTGTACCATACGGATTTGTATATCCTGCGCAGGTGGGCTCAAATGCCAATAAAGTTAAAAATAAATTTAAAAATCAAAAGAAATCTTCAAAAATTGCACAGGGTTTAATAGTTTAAAAGCTTGCAAAAGTTTCAAAGGTTGCTCGCCTACCCCTTGTGGCATCGTCCCTCCTTCCCCTCGCCACCAGTCTTCCTCGGCCCCTACCTCCTCTTCCCACTGTCCTGCCTCCCCTGCCCCCTGCAAAAACTTCCCACGGCCTGTGCCACTCCCTACCTCCCTCTTCCTGTAAAAGTCTCTCTACTCCCACCTCTGCTGCTCCCTCCCTCCGCTAACCCTCTGCCCTTCCCTCTGCCAGTCTTCCAAACTCCCTCCACCCTAAAAACTTGACACTCTCGCTATCGTTGATCTTTTGTATTATCTTTGTCCACGTGATTTCAAGTTTAAACCTCTGGATCTGTCAACTGCCCCACAAACCTTCCACCATGCCTTAACCACCCGACAATGCCTTTACTGCCAACTGATGTTTTAAATTGCCAGCAAATCCTTGCTCTTCAATTTTTGCAATCACATTAACCATCAGTAAACCATGCCATCAAAACTGCCAAGTGGCACGATGCCTTAAATAGGCCAGATCTAACGGGGTTATCTGCTCCACATGCACTGTGGATAGTTTATAATGATCATTGCTATATCCATTTACCGGTTGCTTCATTCCCATGCTGACCCTCTAACATTAAACCACCCTATTTATCTGTGAACTTCACATTGCATTTTATTTTAACATTTCATGTTATGGTTAGCTCTTTTACATTAAAATTTGTTGTTTTTGTTAGCCGCCACACAAATGCATGTGACCAGGAGGAGCCTAGAGGTTAGTAGTAAACATAACTATAGACTACCATCATTAACTGTTTAAGTCTAACCATGTCATGTGATCAGCCTGAGACTGACTATCAGGCTTGTTTTTGTCTTCCTAAGTGCTAAAATAGGCTATTTTTTCAAACTTGCATAACTTTTTGCAGGGGTATTAGATTTTCACAAAACTAGAAGTGTTGGAAAGCTGGTTCACCCAGCTTTGTAACAATATAGGCCTAATTAGTAGATTCAACCTAAAAAATTAGGTATAATTGCTTACATTCAACCCTAGCTTGCAAACTTCGTTTCAAATAACTTGTGCAAAACATGTCCAAATCTGACAATTTTTTTAAAAAAGTGCTTAGAATTTCATGTAGAATCTACTTATTGGATCTATTTTCTGTATCATCTCATCAGTTTTAGATTTTATTAGATTTATCTTTTTTAGCCTAACACTTGTTTTGTAGCCTTTGCATGCCAAAGATCAAACCAGTGAAACCACTCACAAATTGTTGCAGATCCACTTGCCAAAGAAGAAACCATTGAAACTACTAATACGTTGCAGATTTCCCAGTCAAAGACATCTTTTTTCTCACTAATCTAGGAACTTAGTTTAATCTAGGGGGATAGTAATTGAATATTGATTGCTTTGTCTTCAAATTTTGAAAATGGTGTATGCTTTCTCCTCACACCTTTTAATGACCTTGGAGATCAAAAGCCCCTTCATTATCCTTGTGTTTGTTTGTTCAATCCCAGGGACATTATCTCATATATGCTCTCCTCTTAAGCTTCATACAAGACTGGGGATCAAAAGTGAATAGTGTTCCTTCCCTTTAGGAGGCCTACTAGAGGATTTCATCACCCCTAGGGATGACCTCAACCACATGTTCTAGCAGGGTATATCAAAGGGGGGAGAGTGAAATTTGTACCTCAATCTAGTCATGTAGTCATTGGGACAGCCTTGGGGCCCTAGGTGATTCCAGACACAAGGTGAAGTGGTGTTTTCTTAATCTCTCATGCCACATCCCTTCAATGAGCTAGTGTTCACACACTTGGGCCTCATCATACCTCATGTATTTGGAGGAATCCCATAGAAGCTCATAAAGCCTAGTTAAGACCCTTCAATCATCATATCTTGTGGTGCATCACTGCAGAAAGGGAAGAAGAGCTCACACTATTACCTCCATTGTTTGAGATGGAATAAACTTTGGGCAATACTTTAGTCTCCAAGGTAAGGGGTGTAAGGTGGTACATGACCTTGCATTTTATATCTATCCAAGCAATAGTAAATGGTATGAAGGGGATGGAAATCACCATTATCTAATAGTGGAGATTGAAGTCACATGTGAGTGAGTCCATGGGATATGACACTACTACTTGAATAATTCTAGGTTTGTTCATGTGTTTGGCATGTTTTCCTTGTTCAATACCAGTAAAAGCCACTTTAGATATGAAGCAATTCACACCAATTTCCTTGTAAATTCAAGTCAGCCATTATCTTTTTGTGTTTGTTTTCTTGTCAAAAATCTCAAAATCCAAAAAAAAAAAATATCTCCAAAAATTAAAAAAAAATCTTCCAACCAAGTCTAGCATCCATCCTAATCATTCACTTGCATCATAATGATCCATCTAATTATCTTATCCCAATCCTCTTTTTCATCCAATCCAATCCATTTTACCCTAATCATCCATATGGCACTCGAAGATCCTCATGGCATCCAAAGAATGTTTTGTTGGGATTAGCAAGGATCAACAAGCAATAATCTAATCACAAGCTATTTGTACACAATAAACCTATTGATATTGCCAAAAGATGGAAAAGATGTACAAAAGAGCCTTGCTTAAATAGGCAAGGTAGAGGAGGTGAGAAGGTCAAATAGAACAACTGAGTAACCCTCCATAGGTGCAACACTTGTCTTGCCCAAGTGAAACATGTTTGAGCAAGTGGCAAGTTTGCATGAAGTAGATGTCTCACAAAGGTGAGTACACATGTCTTCACCACATGAGGTGAGACAAAAAGGTAAGAAGCCCAAAGTTAGACTTAATCTAGTGTGAATAGAAATCTCCTAGACATGCTAAAAGCTAACTAGATAGATAATGTCACTTTTCACACTAACACCTCCCTAAGTGCAACTTAGAGAGTAGTGAAACAATGATGGGTCCTAGAAAATAGGCCATGTTAGGTACCCATGTACAAATGCATCTCTCATACCACTAGTAGAATTTGGTAAATAAATGACTACGTGACTAAAACTTTTAGTCACAACAACTAAAAAAGACTAAATTCTACTATTTTTTTGCAAAACTCAGCTATAAATGAGTAAATAAATGACTAATTTGGTTGTTGACTAAAAAATTATTTAGTCATACAAATAAAAATGACTAAATAGTTAGTCACACAAATACAAATTAGATAAAATTAAAAAAAACATTTCAAGAAATTATTGGCAGGAGTGTATTGCGCGCGATTCATTATTCATTGAATTCCTCATTTCGTTAGTTGGTTAGCCTGGTACTGAGGCATTTTGGGTTATAGAAACTACTTGCATGGGTGATAAATCTTGTTTGGAGAGCACCTGGAGACTTCTGAAAAGGCAGGAAAGGAATTCAACATTTGCTGCAACGAATTTGAAGTTGACGAGGCCCTCTGCAGCGAAGTTGGATTTGGGGATGCCTTCTGCAGTGCATTCAGAGGTAATTCGAAACCCTCATTACATTAAACACAAAATCTATAGCTTTCTGATTGGCAACTTATAGTAGTTACATAGGGAATTGAGTACCAAAACCATATAGGTAGTTTAGGGTTTAGGGGACTATTTTTTCATTAGTTTCCTCTATGCATTTTGGAGCATGTGGGAATTGAACTTGTAACTCAAGTGAAACACCACTTTCTTCTAGTCATTGGAAGAATTCCATATCCTTAAAGCACATAGAAAAAACTACAGAATTGGCACTGGGGCTTTTATTTATGAATTCAACCCAAATGCCATTTCCTAATGCCTCCATAAAAGTTTGTTGAGCTAACTCTAGTTCATCATGCTCAACATGAAGAACCCCAATGTTGTTTAACAATTCAATGGGTACTTCTTCTCTGCTCTTCTTCAAAAGAGACTTTGTTGTCTTAAGAGAATCTAAGGCTGCACTGGGGTCTAATGATATTAATAACTCACCCATCTTGATAAATACATGGGCATCACGTGGATCTAGGCAAGTTGCCTTTCTTAAAATTTCCAAAGCCTTCTCTACCTGCCCTTGCTGAGCATATATATAGCCTACAAATTTTAAGCTCTCACAATTCTTAGGGTGGACCTCCAAAACCTTTTCAAAATTTGAGAGAACTCTTAAGATCTCCTAGCTTCAATTGAACCTATCCACAAAATCTTGTGGCCTCTGGCTTTCATTGACTGATGCCATTTAGTAGCATCCAATGGTGTCATAATCATCTTTACTATGATAAGTTCATGCAAGATTATAATATGAATGAGATTTCATGAGAGGTTGGTCAGTTGAAACAAGAGCTATCTTAGTCAATTGTTCCACAAGAAAATGTTTCCTTGTGAAGAAAACATGGTTTTCTAAATGATTCAATGCCATTGCACAGTATGAGTATAATTCAAAGGCTCTATGCATCTTTTCCATTCCTTCATGAACACTACCTTTTTCACTAACTGTAAGAATCCTACAAGTAAAAAATGCACAAAACTGACCACAGAGATTTATGTAGAGGCAAAACATCATTTCCTAATGCCTCCATAAAATTTTGTTGAGCCAACTCTAGTTCATCACGCTCAAAATGAAGAACCCCAATGTTGTTTAACAAGTCAATGGGTACTTCTTCTATGTTCTTCTTCAGAAGAGACTTTGGCATCTTAAGAGAATCTAAGGCTACACTGGGGTTTGACGATACTAATAACTCACCCATCTTGATAAATGCATGGGCATCACGTGGATCTATGCGAGTTTCCTTTCTTAAAATTTCCAAAGCCTTCTGTTGGTTATCAAATTTACAGTATGCAAAACCTTAAAAGGACATGCCAAGCTTTATGATTAGGTTATGCAACCAATTTGGCCAACTGACAGAATCAACCCAAGTGGTTAGGATTCTCTACACTTTAGGCTCTGCTTTGCTCAAGTGAGTGTTACCTTATATTTACCATTGATTAATTACTCAATTTTTTTGGTGACTTTAGAGAAGATTAAGGGATTTATGTAATTTTGTCAATTGACTCATCCAATTCACCCTAATCCAAACTGGCATATGATTTGAATTAGATTTTTTTATTTTCTATTCTACTATTACTCCTACTCCTACGCAACAAAAAATTAAAATTGGAATTTTTTAATATGATACAAGGAAATGATTTTGGAAAAGAATTGATCAGTGTCTTTCTCAACGATTGGGTAACAAAGTCTATTCATAGATAGATTTGTGCTTTCTATCTAGCCACAACTCGAATTACTTGGCATGGGATTGTCTATGACTGGCATAGACATGCAAGATTATTATTACCTGGTTCTTCTTAATTATCAAAATTGAATCCTCCAAGTTACAATGATCTATTCAATGGAATTTAATCCCTACTTGAGGAAACCCAATTAGATAAACCAACCAAAAACAACAAATGTGTTTTGAAGAACTAAACATATACTTGATATGTTAATTCAAATAACAAGGAGAAACAGAAATGGAGACAACTAGATAAAGTATAACATGAATATTCAACAAGCAACTAAGAACTAGATATGGCACCAAAGAAATGTAGTTTGCTTTTATTGATATATCTTTGAAGAGCAGGCCTTACAATGTCTTTTTCCAAAATCAAAATTCCCAGAGAGCTTTCCCAAGGTCTTGGTTTCCTTCTTATAGGGGTGAAGGAAGCTACAAGCTTCAGACCTTTCACATTCCAAAAAATGACTTTTCATATACCCACCCCTTAATATGACCTATTACAACATATACTTTTTGACAAGTCTTAAAAAGACCGCCAAATATATTTTGAATACATATTGGAAAGCATAAAAATAAGAAAAAGACAAAACAAGAGGACACCAAAGATTTGTTGGTGCAATGTTGACACTAGCTTGATGCTCATTGCTCCTTTGCATACTTGGCCTACTTATTCTTTAGTTGTCAAATACCAATGCTCCCATTGGTACACTGTGAAATCACTAGGCCACTTATATTCTTGGATCTAGAGTAGGTTGGCCTGGAGATCTTTCCATCTTTTGTCCAGCAACACTTTGACATCAATGATGAACTTTGCATATCCAGCATCCAGAGAAATTACTCTATCCAAAATGACATTGAAACTGAGAATATTTATATTTTCATCTTTTTCAATAAATCAATGACTTGAGAAACTGTTTGACCATGTTCACTTTTCCATGCATCAAAATCTTTGATCTTTTTATCCTCTTTCAAAATGGAAGGAATAAACTAGTGTTTGAAGGTAGCAAAATAATCAATCTTTGCCTACATTTTCTGGCTCTCACCATTCACATACTGAAATTCATCCAAGATCATTTTCACCATCTTCTCTGTTGGCTTGAGTGAGGTCGGAGCACCTGGATCTCTTTGTAGAACTTTGCACAAGGTTAGCAATGTATGGTGCCATTTCTTGTATATTGGATCCAAAATAGAAAGATTGACCTTCAACTGATCAATGGCCTAAGACAAGGAAGAATAGCATTCATGCACATCTCCCAACTTGTCAACAACCAATTTTACTCTGTATTCCAAAATCTTCTCAAACACCTCAAGGATTTTCAATTTGGCCTCATCCTTTGTCTTCTCATTTTGCTTTTTCAAATCTTCAATTTATTTCTCCAACTTCAACTTCAATGCATTCAACTGATCAACTGGGACTATATTATCACTGGTTATTTGTGGCACAGGGGCTTGGTATGGCACAATTTCTTGGATTTGAGAATCAACACCCTTCAACTACTGCTTTAGTTTGACATTTTCTAAATACAGCCTATTCACTTCATCATTCATCTCAATTTGAGTTTTTCATAGTTGAGCAATCTTTGCTCCATTTTCTTAACAACAGCTTGTGTGAACATTGCAGTGTGCACAGTAAGGGTGGCAGCTTCAAGCACTGATGTATCCTAAAATGTTTTCACAATAGCTATTCCCCTCAACTCCTGGACTACATCAAGCAATCTTGGCTTGTTGGTATTCTTCTGTGTGGCCCATATTACTAGTCTCTGTCTTTGGGTTAAACCCACAACCACTAACACCATCCTCATAATCAAACTCAGAAACCATCATGGGGTCATCTTGATTTCTCACTTGGTCCAAGAAAAACATTTTCTTCAATTCAAGGCCATGGACGATCAACATATTACTCTTCAAAACCATTTGTCTAGCCTCATCAGGGCTGACATTTATTTCATCAATTTTCAAATCCTTGAAAGTCTATGTCACAATTTGATCATGTTGAGATTCATCAACACCCATTTTATTTATTTCCACCTTTTCTTCAAATTCTTTCATCTTCATTTTGAGCCAAAATACTTTGAATTATGGGGTATTGATGAAATCATCATCCTCAATGGACCTCATAGAAGCCACAACCCTTTCATCTTCTTGTAGTTCAGGCTCACCTTGTGCATGTTCATCCATTCTTGCTTTTGGTTTGTGTGCTTCTATTTATTGACCAACAAGGGGTTGATCAACTTCCTCTTCCTCTCCCATTTGCGTCAAAATGCTGGCCACCTCCTCAATGTAACCAACTCATTTAGTCATTTCATATGGAACCAGTGGAGAAACATCATCAGTCTTTTGCCTTTTGGCAGGTAGTGAATTAGGAATAGTTAGATCTTGCACTAACATTGCATCTAGAGTAGGTTCTTGAATCACAACTCCTGTTGGCTTTTTGATAGGGAGCTTGGTAGCCTTTGTAGGCTGCTTCTCAAACTTGCCATATATTCTTTCAAAATTATCAATTATCAAATCTATTCTTTTCAAAGGGTCCTTCTCTTCAACAAAAAATCTTGAAAATTAGGGTTTTGTTTTCTTTTGTCATCCTCAATCTTCTTCAAAATTTCCCATTTTCTTTTCCTTTTATATACCTCTTCAAAAGTGACACAATTTTTGATCACATCCTCATAAAAATTGATTTGATGGGATATCCCCATCCTTGTAAGGATGACTTGTCTAACAAAGTTCATGTGACCCTCTGGATCACAAACCCTTTCTGTCCGTGATTTCAAAGAATATTTAGCTTCAAATAGGCTTGCAACTCCTCCAAGGTATCTGCACCAATGGACCATTCACCAAACACAGTGGAATCTGGAAGAAATGTGCCCTTCTTTTGTTTTTTCATCACATCTTTCTCCATCTAGAGCATCTGCCACATGAATTCAAGAAAAGCAATTCTATTTGGCACAAATTTTGGCAGCACATGGGGTGGTTGAGTACACCCATATACTCTGATTATAGTATGTTTAGGCAAGAAATATCAATCAGCAAAGTTATGCTTGTGACCCTATTCTGGCCTATGAGCAAGAGGCCTCAACATTTCTCTGACCTCTTTGGTCAATCTAGGAGAAGGGCTACCAAGGGAATTCATTATTCTAACTGAGAAATCATCATGGAACACAACATAGTTACAATTCTAACAATGAGTGTCCCATTTGTAACATCATCACTGTGTAGACAATCTCTGTCTCTTTTCATCAATCATGCTCAAGTCCATCCTGTTGGGCCACTTCCTTCTATTCTGATACAAAAATAAATGACACAACAAAGAATAATATTTGAACTCCATTGGTGTCTTGTTCTCCCTTCTTTGCAAAAATCTGTCATGCGATTTCTTCTCAATAAATGATGCAAAATCATACTCAACATTATTCTCATGGCCATTATCATCATGCCAATTGGCATTCTATCTTGGGCATCAATACCTAGCACTTGACACAAAGAAAAATATGTCCTTTTGAAATACACAACAAAGTCATCAACTGGAAAAGGCTCAACTGTAGTGGCTGGGATTGAAATCCTTCTATTGTTGGCCCCTTTCCTCATGTACGTGGGCAACTCATCACTCCTATGTGTATTTATTAGACTGGTATATTCTTGTTCACTCTTCTTCAAGTCAACTTTTGTGAGGGCTTGCTTGTTGAGTATGAAGCAATCAATGATTGCATTTCTATCCATATCCACTAATGGTGACCCATTTGGAAACTTGACAATTTTCATGGCTGGATGATAGTGATGTGCCAATATCCTGATCAGATCCACATCAATGAATATATTTGGTACCACAATCTTAGCCAAATTCAAATTCCATAGGTTTGCAACCAGTCCCTGTCCATCTTGCTTTTCACAAAAATACCAAAAAAGGTTCCATCCTGAGATAAGGACTCTAGCATCCTGACACCCCTCTGCTACATCCTTGAATAGTTTCTTATACCCTTTGTCAAATGAATATGGAAAAATGTCCAACAGTAACTATTGAAGGGACCAATTCTTGGGAATAGGGGGTTCAGTTCTCTTACTTGCAGACTCATATTTCTGAGGTGCCATAGTTTCATGCTTTTATGAACTAGGGTTTTGATAGTCACTTGCTCTACCAAACTAGTTGAAAACAAAGCACAAACTAAATACCAACTTTATGAAGAGAGTGATGAGGCAGACTTACCCGGTTGGAAGATGGTCGAAGTGCACACACAGATCTTGAATTCACCGTCTACAATCACCACTGAATTTTCTTAAATGACGAAATACAAAGAAATTCCAAATTTTATTCTACTATGGAGCTGGTCATTTCACCATTACTCTGGTTCATGCCATTAAATCGACAAATCTTAGCATTCAAGTCTTTCAAAGACAAACCATTGATTTGGTCCAATCCAATGGTTGGGTGGGTACTTCAAGATTTGTAGTCTTTTTATCGATAACTGCAATCTCGCATGCATCAATGATTACCACTGCGGGGTGGCGATATAGTCATTTCAGCATTTAATACTTTACCGCATCACCGCAAGGCCTATTTAGATCTGTTGCGGGACCGCGGGAACTTTTGGATGGTTATACCGCATCTTTCACCACTTATCGCCACCCCGCAAGCCTTGATACACATCATCGCAGGATGTCAGGATACATGTTACCCCATATACCACATACGCGTTACCGCCAACCTTTGATCTGACCATCACAGGACCGCGGGATCCTTTGGCATCCCTTCACTATTTACCGCATCACCGCAAGCATTGGATTTGACTGTGGCGGGAGTGTGGGACATACTTTATATTACTTTTACCACTTACTGCTAGCCCGCAAGACCTTCTTTGAGCTATCGTAGGGCTACAGTATGTGTTATCTATTGGCTTAGCCCTTACCGCCATACTGCCAGTTATCTTCTTGTCCACTACATGGTTGCGGTGAACCTTTACTGTTTTCTCTTACCGCATCCCCGCAAGCATTGGATTTGACTATGGCAGGAGCACGAGACATACTTTATGTTACTTTTACCACTTACCACTAGCCCGCAAGACCTTCTCTGAACTGTCACAGGGCTATGGTATGTGTTATCTATCGGCTTAGCACTTACCGCCATACCGCCAGTTATCTTCTTGTCCGTTGCAGGGCTGCGGTGAACCTTTACTGTTTGCTCTTACTGCATCACCACAAGTCAACATTTTGTTTGTCACGAGGTCACAGTGAAATATTATATGCTACTCAAACTCTTGCCACTAGCTCGCCAATTACTTTTGAGACCTCCATGGGGCCACGGTAACCAGTCTATGTATATCGCAACATCGCAAGTGAAGTTCATGCATGCTTTGGGGAAGTGGTAACTGTCTTTTCACTTCCTTTGGTTCTCGTACACCCACCAAAGCTATTTGAATGTACTGCAGGGCTGTGATAAGAGACAAAAAACACATCAATGATCAAAATACAAATGTCTTTCACATGGACATGATATATGATGCTTATGAATGACTCCTAGAATAATTATAAAAGGAATATAGACTCCTAGGATGAATTTTATGGAAAGAAAAGTGTATGAAACCAAGTGGGACTAGGTGAATTTTGGATGGTCCTAACACCTTCTCTTCCTGCCCTTGCTGAGCATATATATGGCCTACAACTTTTAAGCTCTCACAGTTCTCAAGGTGGAGCTCTAGAACCTTTTCAAAATTTGAGAGAGAACTCTTAAGATCTCTTAGCTTCAATTGAACCTATCCCAGCCCAAAGTATGGCAACACAAAATCCTGTGGCCTCTGGCTTTCCTTGATTGATGCCATGTAGTACCAGCCAGCAGTGTCATAATCACCTTTACTATGATAAGATCATGTAATATTATAATATGAATGAGATTTCATGAGAGGGTGGTTAGTTGAAACAAGAGCTATCTCAGTCAATTGTTCCACAAGAAAATGTTGCCTTGTGAAGAAAAATTGGTTTGCTTAATGATTCAATGTCATTACACAGTACGGGTATAATTCAAAGGCTCTACGCATCTTTTCCATTCCTTCAGGAACACTACCTTTTTCACTAACTGTGAGAATCCTACAATTAAAAAATGTAAAAACATGACCACAAAGATTTTCCCCATTTCAAACACCAAAATTGCCAAAAAATGCAAATAAAATCATGTTGATTTTCACACCAAAAAAAAACCATGAGACCATAGCTTGTTGCTTACTATTATGCTTTGATAGATTTTTTCCAAGCATCCATATCTTATTTGTAATAACCCGTATTAGGCTTTTAGCCATAGCAGCAAGGTAGTGAACTGTTTGATAAAATGCTTTGGTAGACATGTATGAAAAATGTGGTAGCATAGACAAGGCAATGAATTTTGGAAAAAATGCCTCAAAGAAATGTGGTCTCATGGTGATGGAATGCCATGACAAGAGAATTTTTATGGATTGTCATGGCATTCCATCACCATGAGACCACATTTCTTTGAGGCATTTTTTCAACCAGTTCACTGCCTTTTCTCTGCTATTGCTTACTATTATGGTTTGATAGATTTTTTCCAAGCATCCATAGTGTAGACACCTAAAAATGTCCAACACCTTGTCATTAGTATATTTTTCCCTAGGTACCCATCTCATCACCTAATTAGTTAAATAAATTTTATTTATTTGACTAATTTATTTTATCCCCTTTCAATCCCATAATCCTATCTTCTATAATTAAATAAATTAAGATTTATTTAATTATTCATGGCCATTTATCCCCTCTAATTAAATAATTATTTTTAATTATTTAATTAAGTCATTTATCTATTTTCTATAATTAAATAAATTTTATTTATTTAATTATCTTTCCACATCATCCCTCACCACAATCCAAATTAATTAAATAAATTAAATATTTATTTAATTAATAAAATCCTAATAAAAATCCTCTTGCTTTTTTTCTAAAATTGCAACTCATGCATATCTAATTAATTTATTTAATTAGATATTTCATCTATTATTCCTCTCATATTTTTAGG
The DNA here is from genome assembly GCA_027924645.1 of Cunninghamia lanceolata. Taxonomy (NCBI): domain Eukaryota; kingdom Viridiplantae; phylum Streptophyta; class Pinopsida; order Cupressales; family Cupressaceae; genus Cunninghamia; species Cunninghamia lanceolata. The sequence continues at coordinate 23,628,662 of BSBN01000261.1, read as the reverse complement.
ATTTATTTCCTTTAAAGAAAAAAAATCAAATCTCTTTCTATCTTTTTAAATCCTATCTTATCTTGTTTTATTTCCTCTTTTGTCTAATAAAGCAAAAATCCAATCCTTATCAAATCTTATCTTATCTTCTTCCCTCCACATCAAAAATCAGCCCTTGTCTATAAATATGGTCTCTCATAAGCCATTTGGGATGGACTGAGTTTGATATCCTTACGCTATTGAAATCTACTTCTAATCTTCTTCTAATCATCTATCTATTTTCTTTCATCCATTTTCATCTGTCATTTTCTATCATTCATCAATCCAATCAACGTTATGCTGCAGAATCAAGCAATCAACATTAATCTATTTGGGTAAAGCTAGAGTGTTTTGGGTGCAGCACTTTCCACCTTATCGATAGATTGTGGATCAATGTGAAGGTTTACATTTGATTTGTTTGCATTTTGTTATTGTTTTCCTTCTTGTTTGATTTCCATGATTTCATTTGGCACGCTTGGTAATCCCACTTCGCGTGATCATTTTTTGCAAGTTTTTGTTATAAAAATTTGTATTTTTTCTAACCCTCATGTTGCAAGTTTTGCAAGTGATTGTTACAGGTGACCTCATGAGATAAAACAGACATCATGGTTGCGTCTAGAAGGGCCAAGAGGTGAAGAAAAACATAAAATTTGACCTTTTTTGATGCAGGTGAAATTTGAGCCAATGTTTGCAGGGTGATGAACAGTGTTTCCAGCAGTGAACAGTGCTTTCCAGCGATGAACAGTACTTCTGACAATGAACAGTGTTTTCAGTGATGAATAGTGTTTCTGGTGATGAATAGTGTTTTCGGCGATGAATAGTGTTTTCGGCAATGAACATTATTTCCGGCAGTGAATAGTGTTTCTTGTAGTGAACAGTGTCCTCAGGCCATGAACAGTGTTTTCAGGCTGTGAATAGTGCTTTTTTAAAGCTTAAAATAGTTTTCTTTTTTCAAACTACCATAACTTTTGCATATCATATTGGATTTTTAAGTTTTTATAGTTGTTGGAAAGCTAATTTACCCAACTTTGCAATGGAGTAGGTTTGATCAGGTAATTTTATCATTTGATAGCTCTTTTTATAGTAAAAAATTCAACTATTTTATGAGCTTCAATCTATCATTTTTCTTGGAAATTAATGATTTATCTGCACAGCTTGTCATGATCACTTGTCAAAGAATGGAGAAAACAAACTACTGATCTATCTTCTGCAGGTTTGAGAAGTCAAAGAACAATCTTTTATCACTAGAGTAGACACACTTCAGTTTGGTGCTTAAAATTAACTCTGTCTACTCTATGCTTGCTTTTCCTTTCTTTGCTTGCTTGTCTGAGTCTGATTGTTACCTGATTTGGCAATGCGAGTATTCTCTCCCTTGCCTAACCAACAGATCTGGGGTGCACAAGAAATCATTGTCAACTCTAGAGGGCCTACCTTCCCATTGTGAGAAGGGATACGACCCAAACAGAAATGGGCTAAAGGCAAGCCATTCCAAGCCGCTATATAAATAACGCGTTTGTGCTGAAAGTCACAAATGATGAGTGTTGTTCTGCTATACCAACAACCAACCTCCCCCAAAACCCTCCAAGGCACAACCATTGAAGGCTGGGAGACTCCATAACGGAGAGTAGCGCTGCCACACGTATAGCCACCCGAACGGAAACCCAAACTAAAAATTGTGTTTTAGTGGCCAAAAATGCCTATCTATTGGTACAAGAGGAAACTCTGATAGCCGTGCCACATTTTCGTGGCTTATGGTAGAGATAGCAAGGTATCATAAGGTTTGTGAGCCTTGTGGACCTGGAACTTGGTGTGCTTGAGAAGTGAGTGCACTGTAAGGGGGAGCATGTGCCCCAAGTTCCTGGAACTATACACCATAAGTAGGCGTGGCTAGGTAAAACCAACAGGCATCGTCTTAGTCAGCCTAGGGAGTAACTATTTGTGAATGGCTTGTGCATGAGTATTTTCTATGTTGTTTTATTGCCATAAAATTGCCACAAAGCTATCAAAAACAAACTCCTTGTCACGAGACAATTTCATCCTAATCACTTCTCAATCAACTTCATCCTTTCATATCCAAATCATATCTTAATCCCTTCACATTAACATCATGCTAAGCATCACATATCATCTAATCATCAAATCCTCATTCCAAATCATCTCCACATCATCATCAACCTAGTCCTAGTCAACACTTGTCAGGATGGTCGTAATCATTCAAGGGGGATATCCCTCTAGTCATGAGAGAAATCCGAGGACCAAGGTGACAATTCAAGGGGGTTATCCCTATAATCATGAGCCAAGACCTAAGACTATAATCACAATTCAAGGAGGCTACCCCTCTAATTCAAACAATGAAATAAAACCAAATCCCAAGATCACAATTAGAGGAGCCCCTCTTCCTAATCCAAATCATGAAGACAATGCAAGACCCAAGGTCACAATTAAAGGTGGCTATCCTCCTAATCCAAATCATGAAGACAATCCAAGACCAAAGATCATAATCAAAGGAGCCTCTCCTCCTAAGTCCAAGTTTATACTTCGAGGAGGCCATCTCGTTACGTATGAGAATGCAACAAGTCCAAAACCTAATTCATCCACACATCAAATCAATTCCACATCAACCTATCCCACTTCATACCAATCTAATCCACCCACTTATAACGTTCATGCCACATCACCTAATCCCACTTCATCATCCTATCAAGGCCATCCCACATCACCTTATCCAACATCTTTCCATAACAATGCCACATCACCAGACCCTACTTCTTTCAAGATCAACCAATGTCCACAACAATCCACCTCACAAAACCTTTCACCTACAAATTCTATCATGCCACCTCATCACCAAACCTATCCACATGGCAATCAAATGTCCATACAAGAACAACATTCAAGTCCAAATGGCCCATGTACATGAACCAAGCAAGCCCAAGTTCACTTTTGCAACAAACATCATTGATAGACTTAAGTGATCTTATGCAAGACCTAAAATCCTTTGACAAAGGAGAAACCAACCTAGCAAGTGCCTCCTTTGAGTCACCTTCACCATCCAATCATATGCCAACACATGAGCCAACTAGTCCTATCCCAACACCTTTATCAAGCCCTTCATCAGCTTCATCATCTTCATCCCCATGTTCCACTAATCCTTCATTAAAAGATTCCATGGAGATACTTTTAGAGAAATTAGTCCAAGCAAATTTGATTGAGCTATACCCGTTCAAAGCATATTGTCCATCTATGTTTAAACCTAGTTGGTATAAAGATGATGCATATTGTGCATACAATAGGTATAGGGGCCATACCATATCCACTTGTGTCTGATTTCAAAGATTGCTCAAGAACCTATAAGATTGTGGTAAGATTGTCTTGGATAAAACCAATCCATGGTCTAATCCCCTTATCCTTCCATCTAGCCCAAGTCCTTGCCCATCTAATCCCACTATCCATCTCACAAGCCCTAATCCAATTAGCCTTCCACCTAATTCCAATCATGAGTCTTCAGCTCCCATTAACCCTCCACCTACAAAGGATGTGATTCAAGGACTACTAGCAAGGAATAAACAATCCCCATGTCAGGCACCCATCAATGAGCCTACCAAAGAACCTTTGAATGCTATGTCCACTTCTACAACCCCATCATGTGGTTCACAACCCCTTGAGAATATTGAAAACTTTCTTCCCATGAGCTCATTGCCCTCTCATGTTGTTAACCAAGAACCCATCAAACTTAGCCAAGAGTCATCCCCTTCTACTCAAGTAACCCAAGAGGTATGTCAAGAACATTATCGTAAGCATGTGGAAACATCGAGCCTTCATTCAAATCAAGATCAAATCCTTCCTAGTCACCCCATTCATAACATTTACCTCTTCCATTATCAAGATGAACTTACCCATGAAGAATCTATCCATGAGCACCTTGATCTTATTCATAATCCTATACCCATCCATGAGTAAGATGTCCAAATCGCTCCTATACATCCTCCATCTAGCCCTAATGCACAAGCTTCCACTTCTCATGATGAGACATGTGCCTCCCAAGAGAGCATAAAAGATCAAACAAACATCTTGGATCTTAATGAGCAAAATGAAAAGAAAGACCCTAATGATCCTTCCACATCCACCATCAACCCTATTCCAAATCCACCATCATATCCTATTGGTCTTACCACCTTTATCCATGAGTTTCCCTCCTTAGAACACCAACAACCTTTGTTTTCCACCTCATCTTCTCCATCCAATAAGGAACTCATGTCTAGTGTTCCACCTACACATAGTCCCATTGTCGATCGCATCCTCCAAAACATGAACTATCAAGGTAAAGGCTTAGGCCCTCTTGAACAAGGAATTTTGGAGCCCATCCATGTCAAAGTCCCTCCTCCATGTTCATATGGCCTTGGATACACACCTCAAGGTAAACAAGGCCATGATGTTGGTACCACCTCCATCCATCCTAAGTCTACTTCCTATCACAAATCCTATCATACACCCAAAACATATGTTACCATTCCGCGTCCATCATCCTATAACTATCGAAAGCATGTGACCATACACCTTCCACCATCGAATCTACCTCCACTACTTCCAACACCTTATCCATCCATCCATAAATCCTCTAAAAATCCCAATCATGGACAACAAATGTGCATATTGTTTAAACAAGGAGCTTCCACCAACCCCACTTCCACTCATCCCATGAGATTCAAAAGCAAAAATTAGGATGCCTCTACCTATAAAGCAACAAATCATAAAAATCCTCATGCTTTAGGGCACAAAAGAAACGAATCAAAGAAAAACCCATCTTAAAAGCTGCATACACCCACACACCTCAAAGCAAAAATGAAAAAGGTGTGGGTCCCTAAGCAACAAGCAATTACTTCAAATCCATCTCTCAAGCTACATACAACCACCCACCTTAAAGCAAATATGAAAAAGGTGCAAGTCCCTAAGCAAAAAGAAAGCAAATCAAAAGAGGCATCCACCTCTCATGAATCCCAACCATCCACTTCCACCTCACATTCCCATTCCATTCAAAAGTCTCAAATTCCTAAATCCCACAAGCAAAATAAAAATTAGAAAAATACTAAGTCTATGTGGGTACCTAAAGCACTTCGTCACCCATCTTCTAAGCGAACAACCCCATTGCTTCCTACACCACCATCCAACCAAAAGCTTCAACATTTATCATGGTGTGTGCAACCGTTGGTCATTATTCCATTCCATTCTGCAATATTTCCACATACCTCCATATCCCCACCTTTCATCCATTATCCTACATATCTTCCTCATCAATTCCCTATGGTCCATGCTTTTACATAAGCTTTCCATTCATCATAATCCACCATCTTCCCTACATAATCCACTATCCTTCCATCTATAATCCACATCATAATCTGTTATCTACCTAATCCATCTCTCATCCATATCCTTACCAACATCTATGAGCACCTTTGACATGGTCCATGTGCTGACATCCAGCTAGCAGAACTATCACTTTCATGGAACTAGACACTTGAGTCCCTTCGTCCATATCCACCTATCCCATCCAAAATTCAAAAAAAAAAAAAGTAAAGAGAAATCCCTTCGTCCAATGGTGAAAACCTGGTAAACAGGTGCCTTGGATAAGTACCATGATGAAAACTTGGCAAACAAGCATCATGCATAAATTGATCTTCTATGTCATCTACACTTGGGGGCACATTGTCTGAGCATCCACCATATCATTTTCATATCCTATCTTGTCATACCATTTCCTACCATCCTTATACATTACATATACCTATCATATTGAGCCCATTCATCTTCCCTTCCTCATCTTGATCTTGACAAAGATTGAGGGTGAAATGTTGAAACATGCTTTGGCTATCTCCCAATGTACTCCATCCTTCCCAAGCCTAATCCTATCACCATCCTATTATCATAAGCATTGTCATGAAAATCCTAAGCATATTGTCTAGAATGAGGCATGTTATTCCTATGCAACATAGTCTTTGGAGATCACATCCTTGCTCTCTTACACGTGCATCCTTCCATCCCTTATCCCCCATCCTTTCATCTATCCAATCCTATCTATCCTACCTCCTTGCAACTAGACTTGGTCCTCCCTTATCATTGGTATCCAATGCAAAAGGCTACCCCAAATTGTAAATCCATTGACATCCCAAAACATACCAAAAATCCAAAAAATTGAAACATATCGAAATACCAAAACATCATAAAATGTCCTTAAAAAATCCAAAAACATCATAAAACATCCTGAAAAAAATCCAAAAACATCATAAAATGTCCTGAAAAAAATCTAAAACATCATAAAACATCCTAAAAAAATCCAAAAACATCATAAAACATCCTGAAAAAAATCCAAAAACATCATAAAATGTCTTGAAAAAACTACAAAAAAATCAAAATATTCCCCAAGATACAAAAAAAAATCAAATATCCATAAAAAATCGACTCAAATTCATCCATCACATCACTCAAGGAAATCCAATCAAATCGTCAAATCACGCCAATCTATCAATCAAAATCACATCACTCGAATCCCATCAATAGCATCAATCCCAATCAATCCATAACCTGATCAATTCATGAACCTTCACCATCATAATCATCATCACAAATCAGAACTACATCTCATCTCTATTGTTAAGTGCCTTGATCCCGTGGATACGAGTATGTAGGTAGTCTGGAGTATGAAGAAGGCACCCAGATTCGGGCACAAGATGATCTCCCCCCTCATAATCCTATTCATTCATCTCATCCTTATCCTCATCATCCATCTCACCTTCTTCTATTCATCCATCTCCCACATCATCAATAAATACCCAGAACTACATATTCATCTATCCTCATCAATCCATCACTTCTTCCATTCATCAATCTCAATCCAAGCAATAAACTCAAATGCAAATCAATCCTTTATCCATACCAATCAAGTCAATCAATCTTGCCAACTTATCCAATCGTAATCAATGGTCTTGATCCTTATCTTGTCATAAACCAAATCAATCAATCAATCAATCATCATCATCAATGGGATATATCATTCCCGCATCCTTGTGTTGATCTAGGGATATATCGTTCCCCACCATGACAACACTATCATCATCATCAATCAATCAACAATTAATCATTGGCTTACAGCTTGACAAGGGCAATACCTTGTTTGTTTTTGAATCTTTTGTGCATGCTTGCTTGCTTGTGTGTGTTATCACTTTTATCTTGCATTTGTATCAAATATGTATCATTCCAGCTAATATTCATATCTTGTGTATGTTGGAATGGCTTTTTGCATTATCCTTTGCATCTAAGGTCACATCATACCTTTTGTGCGTTGGCATTTTAATGCTCTAAGTTTTCTTCCTCATATGTCTAGACAAGGTTGTATTACGTTGGGGCACGAGACACATCATCACCTTGGTTCTCATACCCTAGTGCATAATGTCTAATGCTATATCAAACATCATGATTGCTCACTTTCATTGCAGCATAACACATCATTCCTTTCTTCTATCATTTCCCTTATCTTTCTTCCTTGACCAATCGCTTTCATGTCGAGAGCCTACTCGTGTTTGTCCAAGCTGCCTATCCTCTCGAGGGGGGCATCCTCATCCTATCTTTCCATCATTACCATATTTTTCTTCTATCCATACCTTAGCTTCTTTGAAATGATGTTACTCGACACAAATCTCATCATCTCGAACATCATCTCAAAGAGGGGCAAAATGTAGACACCTAAAAATGTCCAACACCTTGTCATTAGTATGTTTTGCCCTAGGTACCCATGTCATCACCTAATTAGTTAAATAAATTTTATTTATTTGACTAATTTATTTTATCCCCTTTCAATCCCATAATCCTATCTTCTATAATTAAATAAATTAAGATTTATTTAATTATTCATGGCCATTTATACCCTCTAATTAAATAATTATTTTTAATTAGTTAATTAAGTCATTTATCTATTTTCTATAATTAAATAAATTTTATTTATTTAATTATCTTTCCACATCATCCCTACCATAATCCAAATTAATTAAATAAATTAAATATTTATTTAATTAATAAAATCCTAATAAAAATCCTCTTGCTTTCTTTTTAAAATTGTAACTCATGCATATCTAATTAATTTATTTAATTAGATATTTCATCTATTATTCCTTTCATCTTTTTAGGATTTATTTCCTTTAAAGAAAAAAATCAAATCTCTTTCTATCTTTTTAAATCCTATCTTATCTTGTTTTATTTCCTCTTTTGTCTAATAAAGCAAAAATCCAATTCTTATCAAATCTTATCTTATCTTCTTCCCTCCACATCAAAAATCAGCCCTTGTCTATAAATATGGCCTCTCACAAGCCATTTGGGATGGACTGAGTTTGATATCCTTACGTTGTCGAAATCTACTTCCAATCTTCTTCTAATCCTCTATCTGTTTTCTTTCATCCATTTTCATCTATCATTTTCTATCTTTCATCAATCCAATCAACGTTATGCTGTAGAATCAAGCAATCAACATTAATCTATTTGGGTAAAGCTAGAGTGTTTTGGGTGCAGCACTCTCCACCTTATCGATAGATTATGGATCAATGTGAAGGTTTGCATTTTGTTATTGTTTTCCTTCATGTTTGATTTCCATGATTTCACATAGCTTGTTCGAAAGCACTTGTTTTAGGATTTTAGCCATAGCAACAAGGTAGTGAACTATTTGATAAAATGCTTTGGTAGACATGTATGAAAAATGTGGTAGCATAGACAAGGCAGTGAACTATTTGAAAAAATGCCTCAAAGAAATGTGGTCTCATGGAATGCCATGACAAGCAAATGCAATTGGTAGCTGCTCCTAGTTATTAGTTATGTAATGTGAAGTAATTGCATACCTGCTTAGGTTGACTTTGTAAAAACTATATTGATTGAAATTTTGTCATCTATCAGCATCTAGTTATTAGTTATGCAATGTGAAGTAATGTTTTGAGTTTGAAAGATGTGCAATGCAATGTAATCAACAATTTGAATATAAACTACAAAAATCTATTTTTTACAATTCATTAGTTAAACTCTCTATTTTATTTGCTCTCTATAACTCTATTGCTATGGAAATGCCTTTCAATTAAAAAATAATTTTTGTCTCTTAGTCTACAATTTTTTACATTTTTATTTAAATCTGATTTTTTCAAAAAATCTTGAACTTTTGGTTTGTCAAATTTTTCCCCAAAAGATTTTTGTTGCTATGTGTAGAACATTATAGATGGATCAATGTCGAAGGTTAACTACAAATCAATACCATGCATTTGATGAGAGAGTAGTCGATGAGAGGGACATGGACAAATATCCATGTCCATGTTGTTGGGTCTCAAAAATGCAGGTTGTGGATTCTAAGGGGATGCCAAGCCCTATGGTCAAATCTACAACGTTTTTGAGCCAATGATTGGAGTTTGACCTTAATGATCAACTTCTCCCTACGCTTTAGGTCCTGCTACAACCTAGGTGGGTGAACCTTGGATTATTAAAGCAGGTTGTATGATTAAATCAATGTTGGTTTGTTGCTAGTTTATCCAATTACAATGGCATACTTGTAAATCAGATGAAATATTGTAAACTATTTCTAAAGAAAGCAAATGATTTAATCTAAATTTTAACAGAAATAAATAACAAATAACATGAATTGAATCTACGACAGAGCAAAGATTTTAAATGTAAAATAAATCAATAGTTAGACTGGTGCTTTGTCTGTTTGGGCAACGGAGTCAGGATGTCGGAAACAAATAAATTATATCAGGTAATAACTCGATTTGATTGGCACATGTAACTGTTTGCAACTTGGACAAATGTGCAAGGAAGAAATTAATAATTCATTCTTATTAATCCAAAGGACATAATTGTATTAAATGCAAAATATTAAAAGGATTTTAATCTTTTCTAGAAAGAACCAATTCAACTTTGCAAAATAATAAATTAGATCAACTATGGAGACAAATTAATAACCCTAATCAATTAATCGTACTTAATAATCCATTCAACATTCTAAGATTACTATAATTGATGAGAAATGATTTAATTCTCTCTGAGAAACCAATCAAATCAATTATACTAAATTATCAACTGTAATCAGACAATTTAAACATATCCTTAACACATTCAAATTGAGTAATCAAAAAATGAATGATATGGAGATAATTAAATTGATTGAATTAAAACAACAAACAGATGATACCATCACAATGTATTTCAAATTCGAATCCTCAACTGCTGCCTCAGAACATATCATGCACCATAGCCTTTCTCAAAATGAAATTGCATAAAGGATCAAATTTGCATCAGATTCTTATCCTAAAATGCTTCAATTTGTCTTTGTGTAAAAAATCTCTATTTCTAACCTAATTCTAAGCTCATTCTAACCTAATTTCTCTCCTTATTTCGGGTCCTGGGATCTCTATTTAAAGAGATGCAACAAGCCTCAGACCCGTTACAAAATTCATGACGGTTGATAACTGGTTGAACCTAACCATGAGAAACGGTATATTTTATTACATAAATTAAATAACTTGATTTGAAAACTTTAACGATCATTTCAGGCTGAAATAAAATATTTAATCTTCCCGTTGAGAGCCGCTTCATTGCATTCAATACAACCCTAATCCTGCAAAGAACACAAATTAATCGTCAGATAAATAATATATAAACATATAATTTGCATTGATGTGGACCTTAGGACCTGTGTCGTGAGGTATTGTTGTATATTTTATCATTGACGAGTATTTAGGGTTTTATGTTGCCAATTATCACTTTATTATACCCAAATGTTTTAATAATAAATTTTTTCAACATCCTTTTAGGGCTGCAATACTTTCAAAAAAGGACTTTGGAATGACTATTTAGTTGGTTATGGGAAAAATAAAACATTTAATTGTTGCTTTTGCCAGATTAAATATTTTAAATTAATCTTCGTCATTTTTTATGATAAAACATTTTAATCTCATACTTTATTAATATTTACTTAATTTCTCACTTACATTCACTTGCACACTTTTTCACCTTCATTTGGCAAAATTAAATCATCTGAGCAAAAACAATTATTCTTCCTCGGCAAAATATTTTATCAGCCTTTATATGCACTTAAAAAAAATTACCCACTTGGTTAATTTATTCTGGAAAATATTTTATCTCCAAGCGAAAATAAATTTGATTATAAAATCTTCATTTGGTAATTTGATCATATCCTCAAGGAAAATGATTCTTGACCTTGTATTGCCATTCATATTTTGGTGAAAACATCGTATCATTCTTTATCATATTCATTCATCCTTAGTAGATTTAATTTACTCTTTCTTTCATCGATAGTAATTTACAATCATTTCTATTTGTATGTTCTGTTGCTGGTGCTGAGAGGGATGCTGATGAACATTAACTTGATGAGACACAATATCAGCAACGAGAATAGGATGCTTGTAAATAAAGCGCATATCAACTCCCAATGTATGGGCAACATGTGCTACAGATATTGAAGTCCCACCAAGTAAAAACAAATCATCAGAATCAGAAATCTCCTCAACCAAAAGAACTCTTCTAAAAACCTATTTTATAATTTGGATATCTTTGTCATCCAAATATTTTCTAGAAGACTCTTTTCTTGTTTCCTGAAAGATGGATTCAGTTTGAGGCAATGCTTCATAATTTATTTTTCCAGAAGGCAATAGTGGTAATGCTCCAATGAAGTGAAACCTACAAGGGATCATTGTAGCTGGTAGCCTCTGCTCCAACCAGGTTCTCAATGAATCATGCATACATTTTCTAGCATCCACATTCCAAGGATCATGCAAATTCTGATTTTGGTTACCACTACACAAAAATGATTGATCAATTGCTTTCAAGATGATGTAGGCTGCAATATAATTATTATCATGTTTACGGTAATGAAAAGAAGCAGCAACATCTGCTACATGAGGATGTTTTCTCATATTGTATTCTATTTCTTCCAAAGTAATCCTCTGCCCATTGACTTTGACCATGCGGTCTTTTCTTCCAATAAAAACATAATTGCCATCATTAAGCTTTTTTGCAAAGTCACCAGTTCTAAAGTATACAGCATCTTTAACTTCATCATTTGAAACAATGTCACAAATTCCACAAGTGACATTCAACTTAATAAATTTTGAAGCATTAGCTAAAGCATCATTCAAATATTTTATTGCAAGGCATTTACCTCCAACCAGAATTTCTTCTTCTCGGTTGGACAATGCTAAAGAGTCTGTTTCTTCAGCCAACAAAAGCTCACAACCCAGAATTGGCTTCCCAATAGGAACAGTGCTTAGTGGCACCTCTTCTAAAATGTTTGGCAATGTTTTGCAATCAAAATATGCACAGTCCCCTAATACCTCTATTGATCCATATAAATTTAAGATTGTTGTTTCTCCAAGTGTCTCATGCAACACTTCCCACGTCCAAATGGGAAAAACCTCTCCACTAAGCACTAAAACATGTAGGAGTTTCTGAATTGATCTTCCATTAGAAGATTGTAAACCAGGAATGAGTGCCCGCATAAGAGATGGAACAATTGTCAGCCTTGTTACACCGTATGCCTTCAAAATATAAAAAATAGATAGAGGCTTTTCTCTCAACTTATGAAAAGAAGGTATAACCAAAGTTGTAGAAGAAAGAAGCGGTCCAATTATCTCAAACAAGTGATCAATAAAGCATATTGCAGTCTTGAAGCATGAAATATCATGATCAAGAAATGGATACAGTGTCTCCATCCACAAAAAATGGTTCAAAAGACCTGGGCGAGTGATTACGTGGGGATCATGGGCACCATGGAAAATGTTAGCGATGTGAGTAGTCAAAGCGATTACAGCTGATTTAAGTTTCGTGTATGTGTACACCACGTCTCCCTCACATTCTGGAGTGAAATTTGAATCAATAATTGCCACTTTGTTAGGCTTGGCAGATGCTGCTCTCCAGAATGCGTGAGATACACCTCTTCTGCCATGTCCGCACATCCCTTTAATTAACCATTTCTACTCTTTGTAACAGGGAAAATTGCATACTCTGAACTTCTCCCATTTGTATTGGACTTAATTTTGACTGGATTGTCCCTCAAAGTACTAAGGGAGGGGCCAGTTGCCATTATCACACATGGAAACTAAAATAAAATAGTTGCAATCTAAGGGACTTTGGCAATTGTTGAAGGACAAATCACTTGAATTCACTAAGAAATTTGGAAATTTTACTTATAAGCACAAGCTAGATAAAGCCATGGGGCTCATAGGATTGTATCAAAATATTTGTTGTTTCACATTGTGGGGTGTTACCCACTTCCTTTCATATATGTAGAGATTTGTTCTCCTATTAATTTTTCTTTCTGTCATTTTTATTACTAATCTGAATTTCAAGATCCCCGCCATCTTTCTCAAGTCTTATTGGCTCTACTTTTACAATAGGTGAATTTATAAGATAAAGTCTAAGTGCATCAGTTTTATAATCATCAACCACTTTCATTGGTGATGGATAATTATTAAGTCATTTTGCTCATTAGAATAAGGTCATTATAAATTAGATTCTTAAACGGTGGTTTGTCAAACAAAGCTATTGATAATGTCATCAGAGTATAAAACCATCCACGGGTCTGATTAAAGCCTTCTACTTGCTGATGAGCCCAAAAGGTCAAGCACTAGACAAAGAAATGCAACCCCTAATTGTCCCAAAAAATTTGCATTTAGTGGAGTAAACTGATCTTGAAGTACATACAAGGTAAGCATCTTATGAAAAAATCTACTGGAAATATCTAGTTCCAACACATGTAATGACTGTCTTGGTGGAAAGGTGAGAAAAAGAAGTTTGATTTATTGACATATGATAAGATATGGGCATAGTAGTATAAGCCCTTGGGATTACAATTATTATGAAGATATGATAGAATTGTTGAGTGTGAGAGATGAAGAGGCAACAAACATAGATGAAGTGGCACCAAACATAGATGAAGGGTTTGAAGTTGATAGAATGTTGAATGAGGGTCTAAATGATGATTGGGCCAAGTTGATGGAGGATGCTTTAAAGCCTGTGTATGCTAATTGCAAGTTAAGTCATTTGACAACAATCCTTCAAATTCTTAACTTGCAAGTGGTGTTTGGTTGGACAAATGAGAGTGTGAATCAATTATTGGCATTATTAAGTTTGTTGTTACCACCTGACTCCACATTGCCAACAAAATGAAGTCAATGTAAAAAGAAAATCACTAAGCTAGCCTTAGGGTATGAAAACATCCACACATGTGTGAATGGTTGTGTATTATTTCGCAATAATCTTGCAAGTGAGAGTGAATGTCTGAAATATCATGAAGCAAGGTATAGCAAGGGTTGAAATTAGCTGTGGTTCCTAGAAAGGTTCTTCACCACTTTTCGATAATCCCATGATTACTCTAAATGTATAGGTGCAGAGACATTGTTGAACTTATGCAATGGCATGCCCAAAAAGAGCTCCGATGGAAAACAATGACATGTGCCTGATTCTAAGATGTGGATGGAATTTGATAACAAATGGCCCAATTTTTCTCAAGATCCTCGTAATATAAGGTTGGGTTTGGCTCTAGATGGGGTGAACCCATTCTCAAATCAAAGTACTAAATGGTCAACTTGGCTAGTGTTTTTAATAAATTATAACTTGCCTCCATGGTTAGCAACTAAACCATTTTTCTTAATGCTATCATTGATTATACCAGGAAAGAAAAGTGTGACTTCAGATACAATTGATGCTTATCTAGAGCCATTATATGATGAGCTAATAGAATTGTGGAAAGGAATTGAAGCAATTCAAACTTTAAGGCATGGTCATTTAATCAAATTCACTTTAAGATCTTCCTAATTGTTTACGATTCATGATCTTCTTGCATATGGCACATTGTTTGGTCTCAGTGTTCATGGATACCATGGATGTCCTGCTTGTAACTTTAAGGATTTTGTGAGGCACTCAAGAAGTTTGCATAAGTTTATTTATTGTGGACATCATGCTTACCTTAAAATAGATCATCCATATCGTCGACAAAAAACACGTTTCAATGGTCAAGAAGAGAATCGTGAAGCACCATTGCTAATAACGGGTGATTACATTGTTGAGAATGGACAAAAAAGAATGTCATTTATTGAAAATGATGGGATTTCTGGTAATAGATATGATCCATGTAATGAAAGCGGTGTAAAATGGTTGTGCATATTCTATAAGTTGCCATACTTTAAGGATATAGCCATTAGGCATACTGTTGACTTTATGCATATTGAGAAAAATATAGCCTATGCTATTATAGAAACTCTTTTTGGTGCTTTTGATACTATTTCATCAGGTGAAGACTTCCAACAACTAAAGATTCATGAAAATCTTTGGGTTGAAAAATGTGATGATGAAAAATATAGAAAACCTAGTGCTCCTTATGTCTGGACAAAGGAACAACGTGCACAATTCTTACAGTTGATGTCTTAGACTCACTTTCCCACTAGATATGTAAGTAGTGGTATTAGAAGCCAAATTGACATTAATGTCTTAAGAGGCCTCAAGACCCATGACTATCATGTCATAATCAAGAATATTTTACCTATTGTGGTAAATATATCAAGTTTGGGAAAGGGGCCAAGATTGACAATTATAAGGTTGGGCCTAATATTAAAAAGAATGAGTTTACATGTATTAGATCCTTCGAACTTTGATAGTTTGAGGGAGGATGTTGTTGAAGTCCTTTATCTATTGGAATGGGAATTTCCACCAACAATCTTTAACATTTCTATGCATCTTTTGATACATCTAGAATATGAACTAGAGCATTGTGGCCTAGTAAGAATGAGATGGATGTATCCTATAGAATGATATATGAAGGTTTTAAAAAAATTATTTGTACTAGGGCAAAACTGGAAGGCAACATGTTTGAGGGATATTCAATGCAAGAGGCCATGGGATTTTGCATAGAATATATGAAGGATTTTAAAAATGTCAATCGACATGTATGGGATGATGACAAAGATGATAGAGTTGCAGGTGAAGTATTAGAAGGCAATGGATGTCACTTCAAGCTATCACATCAAGAAAGAAGTGTGATACATGCCTATTTTCTTTAAAACACATCTCCGTTCGATAAGTGGCGTAGGTAAAAAAAATTTACACAATAATTTATTTACTCAATTGCATTTACACATTTATATTATTAATCTTACTATTTGTACGTTAATATTCTATGTAGAAAATATGAAGAAGAGAATCAAGCTTGGATGCAACATCAACCTCAAAAGCATAGACGTCATGATTTGATTGGAGGTGATTCTTTTCCAAAATTTGAATGGATTGCTCATGCATTCAATGATGCAAAAGAAGAAGGTCAAGATATAACAACAAAGGAAAGTGAGCTTTCACAATCTCCACATTTATGGGCTATGCATTTTAGTGGAATGTGGGCCTATGGTAGTCATTTAAGAGTGGAATAAAAAGACAAAGGAAAGACAAATTGTGATTGTGTTGTTAGTGCTGAATTTCTTCACGAAACTGAGAATAAATTTTATGTTGGATTCATCCAAGAAATTATTCAAGTGGATTTTGGTGAAAATAGTCCTATATTATTAAAATGTAAGTGGATCCGACCATCCGCAGTACAATTTGATGAGTATGGATTTGTACGTGCAAATACACGATAATTTTTATCAAAGACAGATGAGCCGTATGTTTCCCCTCTTCAAATTAACCAATCATTTCTAATTTACGATGTAAGAAGCCTAGGATGGTCATATGTCATTCAAACATAGTCTTGTTTGAAATGAAAATTCATGGAAGTTGTCAATATAATGCCTAATGGGTATGTTAATTTACAAGAAACATTTGAAGAAATGGATGAAGATGACGATGGAGTGTTTGAAGAAGAGATTTTGATTACCAATGAAGAGATTGGGAGAGAGAATGTATTGCATGTCATAGATGAGGATGAGGAAGAAAATCAAGCAGATGCAGACAGGAGTGATCAGGATTCTGATCTTGGTAGCATTGATGCAGATGATTATGATGATGTTTTGTCACCTTAACTAGCCTGTCACCTTAAGAGGTTATCTTTTTACCTAAACTTTGGTTATATGTGGTGGTACCTATCTAGGTTTTAGGGTTTTGAGTTAGCTTTTATCAATTGTCTTCTTTGTTTCCCCTTAAAACCCTAAGTCTTGCAATCATGTTGTTACTTTATGTTATAATCCATCATTGACTACCTAGCCTAAGTTATTGGTCGTCTAACTCAAGGTCGAAGAAATATTGAAATTCCAAGCTTCTGCAAGTAAAACCAATAAGTTTAATCTTTGCTAGCTGCGTCTATTTCAATTGAAGTTGTTGTCTATTTCAATTCTGAGTTGTAAGTTTTAATTTCTTGCATGTTGAATATATGTTCTCAATAAGCATTTTATCAGTTTCAGATTGCAATATATGAAAAATGCCTCTAAGTATGTGTTTCTATCAATTGTCTCCTATGTTGTTTGAATTTCTCTTTTGAATGAGGATACTAAGGGTTTCTGAATTATTGAATATACATTTGCTATATTGCATGTCTAATTCACTACTTCTATTTAAGGAATAGATTAAAATACTCTAAATCAGATATGGGGAGGTGTGTTTTGCAATAGGGATATCTGTAAGAAGAGTTGCTAGAAATACCCATTCTTGGATTATTTTGTGTAAGACAGGAACATAATAAATCCTCTGAATCTACATATTTGTGATGCTTAAGAGAAGTAATTTGCATTTATAAGGAATTGACTCCAAATCCTAGGATTGGCACCAATCAGAGTTGGGCTTATTTTCACAAATTACTCACAATCAGACAATCATATACATAAAAAGAAAAACAAATCAACTTGTTAGTTTTAAGAGTAGGGTTTAGTTCGATGTTCTCTAAGCCATCTAGTGAAACAATTTCCAAAGCTAGCCACTTTGAAGCAATCATACAGTTTTGGTATGCATTTAGGAGAACATATCTGCTTAAGTGTCAATATCCAGTTGAAACAAGGGATAGTCATATTGATAGTCTGATACCTGTAATTGTAAACATCTTGGTTTTTGAATGCAAATTCTTTTTAATCTATAAACTGAATTCTATTTTAAGTTTCCATTTGCAGTTATCAGCAAATTGGAAAGTCAACAGTTATCAACTTATGAACTTAATAAAGTTTTACTGATTCAAGTTGCTGATTTATACATTATTGTTTATTTGGACTTCAAGAAATGAGGAAAAAGATTGTAAGGTGTAAATTAAATGATAGTGATCATAATGCTGAAATTTCAATGGCATATTATGAGCACTTTCGTAGAGAAAAAATGGTCAAGAATAATGAATATTTATCGCATCTTGGTTTGACAAATAGGCAAGTTGTAATCCACTGAGTAGTATATTATTTGTTTAATAGTGTTTAATGACATTTTATAGGCAAGAGCTTTATGTATATAAGACAATATATGCTATTTTTTTTTGTTTTATAGGCAAGAAAAAGAGTGCAAAGAAAATGTGGAGAAAAAACAAAAGGAAAGAAAAGATATAGTGCCGCCATCTCGTAGAAGCCAACACATTTGTGATTCAACAAATACAGTTGGTGAAAACAATAGTTGTGATGATGTGTAGCCTAATATAGTACATGGTGATGTGCAGCGTTGTGATGATCTCTTAGCACAAATTCTAAGAGAGATTATTGAAAAACATCAGAGCAAAGGAATAATAGGTCTGTAGATGATTTATTCAACATTAAAAGATGTGTTTGAAGTGAAATCTGTGGAGACCAGGACTGATCTACCTACTCATACCACACCTGATGTGGCCAAGGAGCATGAAGCTCCAGTTAATGAAAGTCATGAAGAAGTCTGCTTGCATCTGTTGTGCCTTAGAGTGCACCTGTTGCATCTACAACTTTTGATGGAACTAGTGGATCAGCTAGAAATACTGGTAGTGGTTTAATAGATGTGTCTGCTTTTGTCAAAAGACAAAGATTAAGTTAAGATTTGTACAGATCTACAGAGAGGAATGCAAAAGAAAGAAAATTAGAAGGCAAGAAGCCATTCTTGGTTGAGGCATCGAGAGATGGTGAGCCCATTGGCTCAAATGTTGCAAAGTGGGCCTCCGAGTTGGGTGTAAGATGTAGGGCATATTTGGATATTTCTAAATCAAGTTTTGCAGAGAAAGATCCACGAACTATGGCAAATGTTATACAAAAAATAGAAAATACTTTTGAGACCACTGGTGGACAAATCTCTAGAAAATATTACAAGCAAAAGATGACAATTTTGATGAACAATATTAGATACAATTGCAGAAAAATAATCATGGAGGGAAAAGAGAGGTTAGACTCCACTCTATCTCCCAAATAGTGGGAAGCATTGAAAGAAAGTATGCATTCTAAAGAATATTTGACAAAGAGTAATAGAGGCAAGAGAGCAAGAGATAATGTGAGGGATGGATATACATTTGGTCAAGGTGGGTTGTAGGCCAAAATGGACAAATTTGTAGCAAGTGTATGACTTTTTGGTTCAATTTATATTGTGTTATTTATTTCAATTTTTTATTGAACTGACTATATGTTGAAATTGACATTGTATTTTAGGTGGAAAACGGTAATAGAGAAGCAAGTGCAAAAGATATTGTCAATTATATGGCAGCACTAGATTGACCTAGTAAATCTAAGAGTAGGATCAAGTGGAAATCTAGTTCGTCAACAGAGATTTCACAACCATCTATTAAATGCCTAGTAGGAGCCTCTCTAGATCATGTCAACTCAAATGAAGGGTACCAACGGGTAATGAGTTGCATATTTGGTCTCACTCAACAAGTTTCATAGTTAGTTGCCTCCGTTAACCCTATATTTTCTGCATGGAATGAGCATAAATCCACGGATTTATATGAGGTAAGAGGCTCTATTGATCTCATTTCTTCTTGTTTGGAAATTTTGTATACAAATGCCTCTTAATATGTAGATTATTGAAATATGAGTGTAGGAGAATCCAACCTAGTTTCTTTATTGTTGGAGTGATCCAGAAAATGTTCTTTTGGACAAATTTATAGCTTGCATTCTTTACTTGACTATTGAATGCTTTGTATATTTTTTGCATGATGGTTAAACCACATGCAGAGCAATCTAATCAAAGCAGCAAGAAAAGGAAAATGCCTTCATAATGTCAACAGAGCTACTGATATTGATAGTGATCATGATGAACTAGACAAGAATGTGCAGCATAGTCATCATAGTTGTGTTGAATTAGTTGAGGTAATATAATAGTTGTCAGTTATCTGTCCAAATGTTTTGTCATTCTTCATGCTAAAAATGTTCTTTTGGACAAAAAATTATAGCTTTTGCATTCACTAAGTTTGAAGTTAATCTATCCCAATGTTTTGTCATTCTTCTTTTGGACAAAAATTTATAGCTTTTGCATTCTTTAAGTTGTAAGTTAATTCATCCCAATGTTTTGTCATTCTTCATGCTTAAAATGTTCTTTTGGACAAAAATTTATAGGTTTTGCATTCATCACTTGATTTATATTAATTTTTACATGATGATTAAACCACATGCAGAGCAATTATATGAAAGCAGAATGAAAAGAAAAAGGCCCTATCAATAGAGCTCTCTGCAAAACTGTACAACTTCATGTCAATGTTGATAGTGATAATTATGATGATGAACTCGATGAGAATGCACATGGTATTCATAGAAGTACTTGTGCTAAACTTGAGGTGAGTGCTAGGAAACCACATGCAAGTAAGTACTATTCAAGTAAGTAATGGTTGTTTTATTATGTAAATAAGGGTAATCATTACCTATTTGATAGAAGCTGGTTAGAATAGTAGTGAAGTGTAATTAGCTAGTATACATAGATTATGGAAATAAGGGAGAGCATATAACTTACATATGGAAGCTTAGAGCTTAGTTGTAATAGAGTGCATACATAGATTTTAACAATGCATTTGTGCATTGTGTTCAAGGATGTCATGGTCCTTAGTTGGGGGGACTTCATTGCTAGTCCATGTCTCTTTCTGGAGTACTCATACAGTCTAGCACTATTGAAGTCTTGCCCTCCATTTGTTTGTACCTCGCAATGGGTTAGTTTTTTTTTTCAGAGTAAAAAGTTGCTTCTTTGTTATTCAACAAAATTAAAAAAAGCACATACAAAAACTGATTTGTTTCAAGACATAAGACATTACATACAGTTGTCAAAAACAATATAATGTGTGTTTTATATCTCAATATAATGTGTTTTTTTTTGTTTTTGCAGACATTTATTGATAAACTACAAGAAGGGGATAAAGTTGGGGTGTTGGATCCATTTGATGGTGCTACTGTGGGCATTGGGCTGATTCACTCACTATCTATTGTACATGGAGTCAAATTGAAAGGAACAGGAGATGCAAATGTAAATATTTTAAAGGTCACAAGTAACATACCCCTTGCTCATGAAGACAAAAGAGATGGAGTTGTCCGTCTAAAAGAGAAAGAAGGGACCTTCACACAGTGGCCACTAAAATATTTGAAAAAATGACATAGTTGATGTTTATCATGTACTAGTTGTTAGACAGCTTGGCCCACTTCTTTATGCAATAGTTTTAATGTGTTGTTTAGGGATCTTAGTGTTTGTGTTTGAATCAAGTTTGTGTTATTAAGGCCCCTAGTTTTTGTGAAAATAGGAAAAATAACTTGCAGGATCTTGCTACACTTACTGGTGGACATGTTAGGTTTATGTTTCTATGTATCTACTCTCTTTTTTATCTTTGGAGTTTCTTGCTTCTTACGTAAGTTTGGCTTCTTCATGTGACACCTATTGAACCAAATTTGTTTCTCAATTGAGTCAGTTTGCATGTATTTTTCCATTTTTTGTTTTCTCCACTTCTCAAGGAAAAGTATTTATGGCTGGTAGTTATCTTTAGGTCATATCAGAGGATCTTGGTATGAAGCTTGACAAAGTAGAATTTGGCATGCTTGGAACAGCTAAGAAGGTAGGTAAACATAGTAGTATCCTTGTATATAGGTGTATGATGTTGTTGTCATCCATGGACAAGGTTTTTGTTGTGTTGTTACTCAAATTCTTTTTGTCATTTTAAAATTTTGTTGTATGATAAGATTAGTTGTTCTTTATTCTAGGTGCCTATCTCTAAGGATGATACTATAATTCTTGATGGAGGTGGTGACAAAAAAGAAATTAAAGAGAGATGTGAGTAGGTGAGTTTTTATAGAGTGAAGCATGATAATTATTTTGCAAGACTATAATGCTTGGTGACAATAGCTCTGATAAGATATTTGTGTTGGTATGCTTGGCATGGCTGACAAAATATTTGGTCACAGATCTGTACTAATATTGAAGCAAGCACATCTGATTATGACAAAGAAAATCTCCAAGAGAGGTTGGCAAAGCTATTAGGAGGAGTTGGTGTTCTCAAGGTTTAACTTATAATCAAACTGTGATCAGTTGTCTAAAGATATTTTTCAATATTTTCAAATTAGGATGATACATTGTATCTAGATTTTTTTGATGGTCTTTTTTATTTAATTTAGATTGGAGGAGCTAGTGAGCTTTAAGTTGGAGAGAAAAAAGATAGTCATTGATGCATTGAATGCGATGAAGGCAGTAGTAGAGAAGGGCATTTTACCAGGTAAACAAATTTGTAAATTTCATTAAAGCATTAGAGATGGTAATATTTTTGTTAGGAAGGTTATAGCTCTATTCTTACTGGAAGATACATTCCAGGTGGTGGTGTTGCTCTTCTCTATGCAACAAAAGAGCTTGATACAATTCCTACAACCAACTTTGACTAGAAGATTGGAGTTCGGATAATTTAGAATGCATTGAAGGTATAAATTACTAACCTAGACTTTCTTTTGTTTATGTTTAGAAATAGGCTTTATCTTAGTGTTTAATCATTCATTTTTTCTATTTTTTGAAGTCTCCTATACATATAATTGCTTCCAATGCTGGTGTCAAGGGTGTTGTTGTAGTGGGAAAACTACTGGAACAAGAGAATCTTGATTATGGCTATGAAATGCTACTAAAGGTGCACTTAGAATATGAGCATATTATGTTCTTAGTACTTAACATTATAAAGTTTGACGATCTTTGAAATTTATGATTTTTTTACTAAATTGATAATGCTCCTTTAGTTGTTGGTCAGTTGCTTGATGATGATTGTCCTGGGGACTTCATCAAAGCTCTTATTCTTTCTATTCGTTCTCTCCTTCCTGTTGAACCACTTGTTGAAGAATGCGAGAAAAAGGTAATGTATAAAATCTCCAAAGCTATTTTTCAATTTCCATAAGGTTTATATTAAGCTAACAGTTCTTGTTTTGTCTTTGTTTATTCCAGGAACTGGCTTTGATTGTTGAGACAATTTTTAGAGCATCTTGTGAGTGAAGGAAGTCAGGATGTACATAGGACCCTTAGGCTTCATGTATGGGATGAGATATAGGACCCTTAGGCTTCATTTTTCAAGTAGTTCTTTCATGTTTTGGAGCTGTACGTATAAGCAAAAAATAGAGCATTGTAACCCAGTTTTCTCAGTCATAGCACTAAGAAACACACTTTGTAACACATTTTTCAATGCAAAGACACATATTTAAGTCTTGTATCCTCTGTAAGAACACCTTTTCTCAATAAAATCAGTATTTTTCCTTCTTGATTATAGCTATTTCATTATGTGCAAATGAATGATTGATTATGTTTTTCTGTGTTTTATGTTTAAACCTCAAAAGCATTGTCTCATTTCCAACACTTTTAGGCAAAAATCAGTGAACAAAAACAATTAAATAAACTACCAATTGATAGAGTTGTGAATAAATATGACTAAATATAATGATTATGCAATTGATAAACAATGTATCAATATACTACTAGTTGACATAAATCAGCAAACAAAAACAATTAAATAAAATGCCAAATTGATCAAAATGATGATTAAAATTAATGACTAAATACTCTACCAATGGACGGAAATCAATGAATAAAAATGACTAAATAAGTGACCAGTTAACAACAATCAATGACTAAATATATCAATGAATAAAAAATGACTAAATAAGTGACTAGTTTACAACAATCAATGACTAAATTAATGACTAGAAATATACTACCAAATCAATCAATCAAACAACCAATAAATGGCTAAAAATGGTTTAGTCATCAATTCGGTCACATTATAAATGACTGGAAATAAACTACTAATGGTCATGTGACCATGTTTAGTCATTTATATGCAGTTTTTAGTAGTTTTTTAATCATATATTATTGTTTCTGTACTATTGTCAGGTGGAGAAAGAAAGAAAACCCTGTGGGAAAGAACTTTCCTGCCAAAGAGAAAATAAGAAAGTGTTCTGGACATGACTCAATGGAAGTGCACTTGACACAATACAACTGAAAGTGATAGTCCTGATATACTTGCAATATCTATGTGTGGAATGTCAATTGCATGTCATATGGCTACAATTCAAATCCAATGTGAAGTCCTGCTTTGAAGATTCTTTGGAAGCCTTCTATGAAGCAACTCTGAAATCTATAGAAGCAAAGAAATTGATATCAATCTTCTGCTATGATGAATCTTTGGAAATTCTCTAGGAATAAACTCTACATTCACATGTAGCATTAGGTGATGGTGATGTGGAAGTGTTCTTGACACATCTCAATACAATGTGGAAAAAATGTTGAAGGATGTTGAAGTAGTGGAAGTGTTCTTGACATGGCTATGTGGAAGTGTTCTTGACATGGCTATGTGGAAGTGATCTTGGCACAACTTGGAAATGCTCTTGACACAACTCTATGAACCCCCCATAATTCAATTTGTTATCCCAAATATTAGTTTGTTATTTTAGAAGCCCCCTTAATCTTGGAACTTTATAATAGTAGTGCATTAAGCAAGTCTAATTGGAATGAAAATGACACTTTATAGCACTAGTGTGAAATTATTTCCAATAGATCAGTCTCAAAAAATTATTCACTTTCAAAAAAAGAGGCACTCAATTTTGAGTTGCCAATCAAAAGATACAATTATTTTACGAGTTGCTTAACTTGTTATACACAGTTTGATAAAATGGAACAATTCCCAAATCGTCTTGATGTAGCTTTGTTGGCACTGAAACCAACTTCTTGTTGACTATAAATATGCCAAATTTCCCCTCCATAGGAAAAAGTTACGGCAAAATGAAAAAAAATAACCTCCTTGGGCAAGTTGAGAGCACTTGGTAGTCTCCGTTTGGCATAAAAAGTTTTCTCTGGTTTACAAAACTGCTCTTAGGCAAGTTGAATGTTATGATTACAATTATTTCTAGCATATAATTATTGTGGCTAAAAACTAAGTTAGTAGTTAACCAAAAGGTTTGGTTAGACAATAATGTAGCATTAATCATATATGTAACATTAAATGTTACTATTATGATAGACTACTTTTACGATAACCATAACATCAAATGGTAGTTTAACATTAACTATAATGGGAAGAAGATTTCAAACAAAAAAGACTTCTTCAATCACCACATTAGGGAATATTAGAAACAACCATAACAATTTGACAATGCAATTGGAACACAAACTATGGCTTATTGCCAAGTGTGTAAAGATACAAAACAAAAGCAGTGAGTAGACCACAACTCCAATAGAAAACATGACTGGCGTGAAGACCATGCAACATTGAAATAGTGACTCCAAGTATTTAGAAGATGCTAAGCTTGAATAAGGGCCTGAACACCCGAGCCTTGGTAAATGGCAGTTTACAAAGGGAATTTCTCTCTCCTAAATTGCAACTCATAGATCCATTTAAACCATATAAGGCATAAGATCTACAAATGTATAAACAACAACCTCCAAGCTAGAGAAATTCAAAGAGGCTTCGAAGGTCAAATAGGCTCCAACGCAGGGCATGAGGGAAATTACCAGTACCTTGGGCGCTTAGTTGTAGAGGAACGACCCTTTCAAATAGGGCACATGCCTTTCATAGACTGTGACACCTTTTATGGAGGGCACAGACCTTTTGAATAGGCCATTTAAATTCTAGTGGAATTGCCAAACAATGATCACATGAATCTTTGTTGATATTTACCGATTGAACACCAGATTGGAGCAAAATATTGGTCAAGAACCCTTGGATGACATCAACCAACAAAGAGATGCCCAAATTTTTAGGTGGAAATCCTCAATCCAGACCATGAATTGGGAAAAAAATGCCTGGAAAACCCTCAAACTAGAGAATACAAATAGAGGCCAATAGGCCAAAATAACAACTGATTCCTTAAAAAAAATCCCAAAAATTGTAAATGCACATAGATCACCTGCAAACATGATTTTGTAAAAAAAATGCATTCTCTCGCAAAACATTCTGTACAAATCCATACAGGGGCAAGGGCTTAATTTTTTTTGCCTATGCCAATTTTGACAAAATGCTAGGCTATTTTGTCTATCTTAGGCCTTTCAAACTCAATGGTGATGTCTATTTGGCTCTACGAGGACCTTTTAGCTAGGCTAGGTGTGGGATTCGCTATAAATGGTTGAATTTTACAAAAGCATGGCTTTGATACGATGTTGGGATTAGAGAGGATCAACAAGAAATAATCCAACCACAAGTTATTTGCACACAATAAACCTATTGATATTGCCAAAATATGGAAAAGATGTACATAAGAGCCTTGCTTAAATAGGCAAGGTAGAGGAGTTGAGAAGTTCAAATAGAATGAGTGAGTAACCATCCATAGGTGCAACACTTGTCTTTCTCAAGTGACACATGTTTGAGCAAGTGGCAAGTTTGCATGAAGTAGGTGTCTCACAAAGGTGAGTACATATGTCTTCAACACATGAGGTGAGATAAAAAGGTAAGAAGCCCAAAGTTGGACTTAAGCTAGTGTGAATAGGAATCTCCTAGACATGTTAAAAGCTAACTAGATAGATAATGTCAATTTTCACATTAAAACATGTTTGACAAACTCAAAAGATTATATAGAAAGTACCCAGTCACTCCTACATCATCATCCCTACTTGCCATCAACAACCAAACCAATAAATCCACCTTACCCCAAAGCTCACAAGTCCAAATTCCTAACCATGCTTCATCTTCATACATACCAAATCCCACTACCTCACAACTCCAACAACTCATCCTTCAACAACAACAATAAACCACCTTCCAACAACAACAACAAGCCCTTCTTCAACAACTCCTAGCCGCCCAAGAAACACAAACACAACCACAATCCCATATCTCATACTCATCAACTTCATACCAACCTAGTCCAACCACATATCAAGCAAATCCTACCTCAACCTATCACACTTATCCCAATATCAACCAATATCCACATCAATCCATACCTCAAGGTCATTTGACTATTTATTCCAACATTTCACCTCATTCCCAAATCTATCTACATGGCTACGAAGATCCTTTACAACAAGAACATGCAAGTCCTAGTTATCCTTCGAGCCAAAATCCAACATCCCTGAGTCCTCCTTACACTACCTATTACAAAAGAAACACCTCTCCTACTTATGCATCCTATGCATATCCATCATCATCCAACCACATGCTTATCCAAGAGCCTCAAAGTCCATGTCCTTCTTGAAAGGAAGCTAGGTGTGTGAAAATCGCTTCATACACTAATCTAATGAGGAGAGGGCTATGCAAATTCAAATTAATCCTTACAACTACAGCAACATAGAACATCTAAACGAGATATTGCAGCAATACACATGAACCAAAAAGAAGACAGAAGAAGAGAGACAAAGATATACGGTGGGGAAAACCCTTATCGGGTGAAAAAACCCACACTTAGAAACCTGCACAATGTATTATCAAAACTGAATAAGGTTTACAATAAACTTGCAATGCAAGCTTCAATGGTCTTTGACACTTATGTCTGGATTCAATCTGGCAGCATAACAGTACCTATAAAACCTGTGATACAACTCCTCCAAGCACCTGTTTATATAAAATA
Source organism: Cunninghamia lanceolata (assembly GCA_027924645.1). Lineage (NCBI taxonomy): Eukaryota > Viridiplantae > Streptophyta > Pinopsida > Cupressales > Cupressaceae > Cunninghamia > Cunninghamia lanceolata. The sequence goes on along the minus strand of BSBN01000261.1, from coordinate 23,600,697 downwards.
TACAAGGCAATATTGGTTCAAACTTGGAATGGGCGTCCAACTTGGCCTCATGGCCCAAAACCCATGCCTAAGGACACTTGGTCAACATTGTAGAATGTGCCTGACACTTGTCCATAGCTCCCATCCCAAAGAGGTCACCTATTTCCAAAATGGGCTATGATAGATGCTCTTACGACACTTACAACCGTCATAGAATCTGTCATAGCGGTTACAACTTATAGTTGTAAGAGAATCTGTCATACACAGGCTATAAATAGCATATTCTCTTACAACATGCCATAGTCCACCTTGGGGAACCCAAATATGCCTTATTCAAAGATGCTTCATGACACATGTCTTCACCTGTCTTACAAACTTCTATTTCTAACTCTTACATGTTAGATTCTGTCATAGGAATTCATCATAACTGTTTCGGTCAATATTCCCTTACACAACATGAAAGATGCTGACACATGGAAAAACGCTCCTACCATAGAGTGGGACACCTATCTCCTCATGTGAGGACAAAATTACAAGTTCTCATCTTCCATGTAGGATGACACATTACCGTGCCACATCCCACAACATGACAATATGGAATTTACAATTATTTACAATATAGGCAATGAATTAATAAATACAAACATAAATAATGCAAGGAATTACCAAGGTTGAGACACCTTAATTCCCAACATTCTCCCACTTGTCAAACACTTTATAAGAGCCAATAGAATAATAGGATTTAACTACTATAGGCTGAGAGGCCCATAGACTCCAAACACCATCTGAACTTCTATGTGCCCACTGGCTTCGTCAATGCATCTGCAACATTCTTTAAAGTATCTACCTTCTCCAAATTTACCTTTCCATCCTCAACCATGTCTCGCATGAAGTGAAACTAAATATTAATGTGCTTTGTTCTAACATGGAAAGTTGGATTCTTCGCAAGGCAAATTACACTCTAACTGTCACAACTGATCATAATTTGACCTGCATCAACACCGATATCGGAACACAATCTCTTAAGCCAAATGGCTTCCTTACAAGCATGAGTTGCTGCCATATACTTAGCTTCTGTCGTGGACAAAGCAACCACAGGTTGTCACTTACTCATCCAACTAATAGCACCACCAAATAGTGTAAACACATAAGCACTGGTGGATCTCCTGCTATTAATGTCACCTGCCCAATCTGAATCCACAAATCCACAAATGTCAACAGAATGCGAAGGTCCTATAGAATTACCATGATAGCATGTGGAATACTCAGAAGCACCCCTCAAATATTTGAACACTCGTTTAACTGCATCCTAATGAACTCATCCAAGATTAGCCATAAATTGACTAAGGACTCCCACTGCTTGGGCAATGTCTGGTCTTGTGCAAACCATAGCATACATCAAATTGCCAACAACACTAGCATAAGGTACTTTGCTCATGTCCTCCACCTCACTAGAAGATTTTGGACAATCCTCAATAGACAACTTTGTCCCCAAAGAAACAAGAACACACAATGGTCTACAATCTGCATGCTGAACCTATCCAACATGGTCTTCACATACTTACTCTGGCCTAACCAAAGTTTTCTGTTGGTTATGTCTCTTCTGATTTCCATTCCTAGAATATACCTGGCTGCCCCTAAATCTTTAATTTCAAACTGTGCTGACAACTAAGATTTAAAAATTAACATATCATCAACATACAGTGCAACAATGAGAATACGATCACCATCAAACTTATAATACACACAGTGATCTGATTTTGATCTCACAAATCCAATTGACAACACAAAGGCATCAAACTTCAAGTAACATCTCCTAGGGGACTGCTTCAAACCATAGAAAGACTTCTTGAGTTTGCAAACCAAATTTTCTTTACCTTTCACCATGTAATGCTCTGGTTGTGACATGTAGATTTCTTCCTCCAAATCACCATGAAGGAAAGTTATCTTCACATCCATCTGTTCGACCTCCAAGTCATAAGCTGCTGCAAGAGACAACAGGAATCGAATGGATGTCAGCTTTGCAATGGGAGAGAAGATCTCACCATAATCTATACCATCCACTTGTGAATACCCCTTCGCAACCAATCTGGCCTTATACTTCTCAACACTGCCATCTGCACCAAATTTCTTCTTGAACACCCATTTGCATCCAACGGGTTTCCGTCTAGGAGGCAAAGGCACCAAGTCCCAAGTTTGATTCTTTTCCAAAGAAGCCATTTCATCCTCCATGGCCTCCTTCCAGGAACCTGCATCTTTCATGTCCATAGCCTCTGATATAGTTCTAGGTTCATCACTATTAGTAAGCAAAGCAAAAGCACAACTAGAATCAAGCAATGTAAAACCAAACCTTTCAGGTTGCTTTCTTATCTATGTAGACCTCCTCAAGAGCTGAGGTTGAGGTTTAGCTTCTTCATCTGAGCTCTCCTCATCATCAGGTCCAACATTGTCTTTATGTCCAGTCTTCTCAGGGGTAGTAGGAAACTGAACAACATCCTCTTTCTTTTCTTTTTCTTCTGGCTGTAAAACAGTGGAAGAAGGTGTAATCTCTCTGAAGATGACACTTCTGCTATACAACACTTTTTTAGCCACAGGGTCCCAAAGCTTGTATCCTTTCACACCAACACCATAGCCAATGAAGATACACTTAATAGCCTTGTTCTCCAATTTTGACCGCTTCTCCCTAGGCACATGTGCATATGCCTCACAACCAAACACACAAAGATGCCTTATTGAAGGCTTTCTACCAGACCACACCTCCATGGGTGTCTTTCCAACAAGAGCTAATGTAGGAGATCTATTAACAAGATAGCAAGCAGTGGCAATAGCTTCAGCCCAAAACTTTTGTTCTAGGCCAGCTCCACTAAGCTACTCCTATCTTTCTCCATCAGTGTCCTATTCATCCTTTCTACAACTCCATTTTGTTGTGGGGTGTATGGAGTTGTCTTATGTATTTCAATCCCAAGTTCCTTGCAATATTTATCAAATTCTATAGAATAGAACTCACCACCATTGTCAGTTCTCAAGCACTTAATCTTTTTACAAGTCTAATTTTCAGCAAAGGCCTTAAACTCCTTAAACTTACTATAGACTTTAGATTTGCTTCTGAGAAAATAAATCCATGTCCTTCTACTATAGTCATCTATCAAAGATACAAAATATATAGATTTTGATAGCGAAGGAACATTAACAGGACCAAATACATTAGAATGAATAAGGTCCAACACACCAGAAGACTTATGAGAACTCGAATAAAACTGAGCATGGTTTTACTTTCCATAAATGCCATGTTCGTAAAATTTGAAATCAAGATTACAATCATCTAACCCCTCAATGAGGTTTTTATTTTTCAGGGTATGCAAACCCTTCTCACCAATGTGGCCAAATCTCTTATGCCATAACATTGTCTTTTCAACATGAAGTTTAACTTCCAAGGCATGATTACAAACATCAGAACTAGAAACAACAGATCTCTTAACTGCTCATTCAGATGGTGGGGATGAAGTGATTGCTGCCCTCTTCTTTGAATCAGAAGAACTATTGAATTGTGAAATGCATGCCTCCAACTGAAATAGAGTAACTCTCCTAATACCCTTAGCAAGCACCATAGCTCCTCTAGTCATCTTGCATCCTTCTTTCGAAAAGACAACCTACACACCTGCATCATTCAAACTACTTATAAAAAGTAAGTTCTGTGCTAAGCCTAGGATATGCATAACCCCAGAGATCCCCTTCACTCTACCATTAGGGAATTGAATAGAGACTCTTCCACAACCAACAATCTTCAGATGAGAGTCGTCAGCCAAGTACACCTTTCCACCATCGAACTCCTCACACTTAGTGAACTAGTCTCGATGCGAGATCATGTGGAATGATGCACCAAAGTCAATCAGCCACACATCATTAGATGCATGGGTTGTCAGGGCTGCGATGAAAGCATCACCATCATCTTGCAACTTGTCAGAATCTGAATCTGGGGTCTTCTTCTTCTTTTTCTTTTCTTCTTTGCATTCCTTTAAGAAATGCCCAGATTTACCGTAGTTCCAATAGATAGCCTTGGATGTTCCAGAAGATTTGGATCTCCCACGGGATTTGGATCTACCTTTCTCAGCTTTCTTGTCCTTCTTTTTCCCTTTCTCCTTGGGTGTTCCACGAATTGCAAGAGCCTCTTTGGCTGCCTCAGAAGACTTTCTCCGCATCTCTTTGGATAACAACAAAGAAACCACTTCATCCATTTTGAATGTGGATGTGGTGCTTCCAATAGCCATGACAAGGTGATCCCATGAGTTGCAAAGAACAAAGCAAGGTCATACATGGACCCTCCTCCTCCACCTTCACACCAATAGATGTCAATTGTGCAACCAGCATGTTAAAAGCATTCATATGTTTAGCAATGGATCCTCCGTCCGCCATTCGAAGGGAATACAACTTCTTTCTCAAAAAAAGTTTGTTAACCAGGGATTTGGCTTGATACACATCTCCCAACTTCTTCCAAAGCAAGTTTTTAGTTTTCTCCTCATAGACATTTAACAGGACAAAATCAACAAGACTAAGACTTATGAGACCCTTAGCCTTCCAATCCTTGAGATCCCAATCAGCTTGTTGCATTGCAGCTGGTTTAGTTCCAGTAACACTTTCCCAAAGGTCTCAATCAACAAGCATGTCTTCCATCTTGAGCTTCCACAACTCGAAATTAGTGTCATTGAATTTCTCCACTTCTAATCTTCCGGATGTGCTTGCCATCTCCTTGCTATAGTAGAAATCAGAATACTCTGCACAGACTCCCACTCAACTTAAGATCAGCTCAAAAAACCCTTACCCAACAGCTAAGACCAAAACTGGCCAGGCTCTGATACCAACTGAAAGGAAGCTAGGTGTGCAGAAATCGCTTCCTACACTAATCTAATGAGGAGAGGGCTATGCAAATTCAAATTAATCCTTACAACTATAGCAACATAGAACATCTAAATGAGATATTGCAACAATACACATGAACCAGAAAGAAGATAGAAGAAGAGAGACAAAGATATATGGTGGGGAAAACCCTTATCAGGTGAAAAACCCCGCACTCAGAAGCCTGCATAATGTATTATCAAAACTGAATAAGGTTTACAATACACTTGCAATTCAAGCTTCAATGGTCTTTGACACTCGTTTCTGGAGTCAATCTGACAGCATAACAGTACCTGTAAAACCTATGATACAACTCCTCCTCCAAGCACCTGTTTATATAGAATATACAAGGCAATATTGGTCCAAACTTGGAATGGGCATCCAACTTGGCCTCATGGCCCAAAACCCACGCCTAAGGACACTTGGTCAACATTGTAGAATGTTCCTGACACTTGTCCATAGCTCCCATCCCAAAGAGGTCACCTATTTCCAAAATGGGCTATGATAGATGCTCTTACAACACTTACGACTGTCATAGAATCTGTCATAGCGGTTACAACTTACAGTTGTAAGAGAATTTGTCATACACAGGCTATAATTAGCATATTCTCTTACAACATGTCATAGTCCACCTTGGGGCGCCCAAATATGCATTATTCAAAGATGCTTCATGACACATCTCTTCACCTGTCTTACAAACTTCTATTTTTGACTCTTACATGTCATAGATTCTATCATAGGAATCCGTCATTGTTTCAGTCAATAATCCCTTACACAACATGAAAGATGCCGACACATGGAAAAATGCTCCTACCACAGAGTGGGATGCCTATCTCCTCATGTGAGGACAAAATTACAAGTTGTCATCTTCCATGTAGGATAACACATCACCGTGCCACATCCCACAACATGACAATATGGAATTTACAATTATTTACAACATAGGCAATGAATTAATAAATACAAACATAAATAATGCAAGGAATTACCAAGGTTGAGACACCTTAATTCCCAACACTTCTAGCCCACCAATCCCTCTAATTATTTCATTACAATGTCCTCCCACCTCACAAAACATTTCAATCCCTTCATCACCATGTTCCTCCAACCCTCCACCAAAGGATTCATTGGAGATACTCGTACAACAATTGGTCCAAGAAAATTTGATTAAGATACCACCGATAAGACCATTTGGGGAAAACCAAGTTAAAGCCTATTGGTATAAAGAAAACTATTATTGTGCATACCATAGGGTTAAGGACCATATGACATTCAATTGTTCCACGCTTATGAGTGTGACCCAAAACCTCATAAATTGTGGTAAGATTATGCTCGAGGATCCCAATCCTAATCCATCCACCTAACCATTATTCTAATCCTAATCCATCCCCTCCTATTATCCATCCACCTAACCATAATCCCAATCCTAATCCATCCCATCCTACTATCCATCCACATAACCATAATCCCAATCCCAATCCATACCCTCCTATTATCCATTCACCCTATCCCAATCCTAACCTACAACATCCACCATTACTGTCCACCCATTGTATTGTCTATCTACCCATACACTTATGAAGGATGTGATACAATGGTTATTATAAAGGAATCAACTGTGCATCCATGTAATCAATTTCTTATTCTTGAACCCATCCAATAACATTCAAGAAATATGTCATCTTATAGTCCATAGCTCATCAAGCCTCTTGAAGATTCCCTTACCATGAGTTCAAGTCAAGATCTATCATGTAGCGATGTTGTTGATCATCTATAGCCTATCAAGCCTATCCAAGAGTCTCCTACTTTCATCCAAACACAAGAGCTATGTCATGAGCTTAGTCCAAAGCATGTGGAAACACCAACCCCTCATCCTAATCAAGTTCCAAACATCCTATCTAATCCCATTCTCGATTCCATTACATCATATGATCAACCTATCTATAACCTATATCTTCTCTATGATCAAGAAACTATCCATGAGCAAGAAATCCAAATCCATAATTCACTTAATCTCATCTATAAGCCCACCAACACTAGTCTTATCCATCCTCCAAATAGTCCTAAGCATAATCTAACAACATCCACTTCCCTTGATGAGACACTTGGTCCCCATGAAAATATAGTTAATCAAATTCTTACTAAGAATAATGTTAATCAAGATCCCTATGATCCTTCACCATCCTCTATTGATCCCATTCCAAATCCATCATCCTATCCTATTGGATCAAACACCTTCATTCATGGTGGCTCTTTGGTAGGAGATAAACATCTTCTATCCACCACTCCACCCTCCCCATCTAATAATGGACTCGTCTCTTGTGTCCTAACCAATAAACATCCCATTGCACATCGTATGCTCCAAAACATGAATTATCATGGAAAAGGCTTAGGTATTCATGAACAAGGTATTTTGGAACCCATCCATGTCAAAGTTCCTCCATGATCACATGGCCTTGGCTATATACCACAAGGAAAACAATATCAAGATGTTGGTACCACTTCCATGCCTTCCAAATCCACTTCTTTCCATCCCAAACCCCATGCATCCCATCACACCGCCAAAACATATGTCACTATCCCTCCTCCATTGTCACACAAATATCAAAAGCATGTGACCATACACCTTCCTCCATCCACTCTTCCTCCACTCCTCCCAACGCTTAATATCCCCATCCTCACATCCCCTTATCCCTTTATTCACAAGTCCACTAATCCCTCCATCTACACATCTCATTCCCTTAAAACCCCTAAAATTCCTAATCATGATCAACAAATGCACACATCGACCAAACATGAAGCTATCACAAACCCCATGGGATTCAAAAATAGAAATTTGGATGCCTCCTTGCATAAAGCAAAAAATCCTAAAGATCCTCATGCCATAGGGAACCAATACAAAGAATCAAAGAAAAATTCATCCAAAAGGCTACCCAAGCCCATGCCTCCAAAAGAAAAGTCCAAATCTAAAATGGTTTGGGTCCCCAAGCAAAAAGCACTTAATCCAAATAAAGCATCCACAATCTAACAATCCCAAAAATCTCATTCCCTATCACAAAATCCTACAATTCTTAAGAAAATTTGGGTCCCAAAATTACTAAATCAACCAACCCCTAAGCAAACATTTCCATTACTCCCAACTCCTCTTTCCATTCAAAATCTTCAAAATCCAATTCAGTGTGTGCAACCATTGATATTGGATCCTTTCCATTCCACAACATTCCCACATACCTCCATCTCCCCATCTTCTATCTACTATCTTGCATATTTCCCCTATCATATCCCTATGGTCCATACTTTTGTATAATCCACTACCCATCCATACATAAATCCACCTCCATCTCCCTCTCATGCAATCCTCTACCAACATCAATGTGTAAAATGACACTTGACATGATCCATGTGCGACATCCCTCTATAACGGGACATTATCATCTTTCATGGAACTAGATGCTTGAGTCCCCATCCTCTTCCAAATCTCTCTTATCCATATTCCCATATCCCATCCAAAAATCCAAAAAATAAAAATAAAAAAAGTCAAAAAAGAGAAAAAACAAAAAGAAAAGAAAAAAAGAAAAAATAAAAATATTAAAGAGAAATCCCTTCATCCAATGGTGAAAACCACCTCAGTGGCATCTTGGATAAGTACCATGATGAAAATTTGGCAAATAGGCGTTATGTGTAGATTCCTTGTCTATGTGTTTTACACTTGGGGGTATGTTGTCTCATCTATCCCATCCTATTATTTTCCTTCTATCCTATCATCTTAATCCATCATATCCTCATACCTATCTATGCCATTTATCTTCCCACATACCTATCCCATTGAATCTATTCCTCCTTTTGATCTTGATAAAGACATGGGAGAAAAATGTTGGAAAATTCTTTGGACATCTCTTGATCTACCTCATCCTTTCTAATTGATGCGAAGGACGCAGTGAAGCAGACAAAATGAACAAATCTTCTAATTATTGAACCTCTCGAACCCTTTAACTTCTCGGTTGAACCCACTGAACTTGTTAGTGTCGAACCATCGAATTCTTAAACTCATTGAACTTACAAACTATTAGTATCTTTTGAACTCTTGAACCATTCGCTTAAACCATTCGCTTGAACCATTCGCTTGAACCATTCACTTGAACCATTCGCTTGAACCATTTGCTTGAACCGTTCACTTGAACCGACGGTGCTTCTTACACCGATATCCTTCGTCGGCAACAACTTACAATAGTCACCCCCATTGGTGATACCTTCTCCATCGGCCCACTACAATTTCCTCAGGCCGATGACTGTACTCGCACTGATGATCCCAGACCCGTCGGCCAGACTGTTGTCTTCGGTAGGACTTCACTCCTTTCCGTCGATGTCGATACTTACACCGATACACATTCTCCTCCCCACTCAATTATGCCGATAGTCCGACGCTCGCCTACAACATGAAAATCTTCTGCACAGTTTCCTCCTTGACTCCGTTCTGTACCAACCTCTCCTCATGGCTCAAAGTCCATATTCCATCTGGTGATCACCTCATAGTTTCATATCCCCTCTGCATAGTTAGGGTTAGTCCAATATGGTATAGGTTACTGCGGACCACTCCATGAGAACCAGACTCTTACATCCATGGAGGGGTCCGTTCAGGCATAGTTACACTCAAAAACAAAAATGGAAAATGTCTACTTTGATGCCAATCAGAAGATATACACAGGATTACAGAACTAGAAGAAAAACTCACTGTCAAAAAGGAAGTTCTTATTTCTTTAATCTGATATCTGATTATTCCTCCACATACACACCTCTATCCGTCTAATCACAAAAGAAGCTTAAAACATACTCTCCATGGGTGGCAGGTGCAGCGGTGGGAATGCCAACCGTTTTGCAACCACTCACCTCACAGTTACATCCCGGTTCTTGCCAGCTAATCACATTCTTGGTCGCTTGGACCTTAGGAAACACATCACACCAAAATGAACCACAAAACAAAATTAAACTACCTAGGTGTTTATTACATTCATTTTGGTCCTAGGGTCCTTATCAGGCCCCTTAGGACATTTTACCCCTTCATTTCTATGATCATCTCTCTGTACCCTTCCTGGGTCTCTTTTCCAAAGTGGCCCCTTGGATGCTCCCGCATCATACTCCCTGGAATAAAGGAAACTCTTGTCCCAAGAGTTGGGTGCTCTGTTCCAGCCAGTCTGAAAACTATTTGAAAAATTCCTCTGCTGTGTGACAGGGAACATGAACTCACCTAGAGTTATCTGCCTCCTTTTTCTCCAACCTGCATATCTCTTCCAACCAGTATTGGTGTTACAAAACACATTCTGATGTCCTCTCCTAGTACTCTGCTGCTGAAGTTCTCCTACCCTGTTCACTGGAAATCTCTGATTTGTTTCTTTTTGCAATGGTTTCTGTTTGGCCTCCTTCTCCTGCCTCTCTATAGGACAATCAATTTCCCCAACCTTGATGCAATTCAAGTCCTGAACTTGTTGTTCCTTAGGACTGTCATCCGCCTTCCCCTGCAACTATTCATGTTGCTTCCAACTAGCATTAACTTGTACATTCAGCTGTACTTTTTCCCCAAAATAGATAACAATATGGTCCCTCCTGTCTTCACAAGATAGAGGTTTTAACCTATACTTCATACCATCTTTATGCACCAAATAACTATTTGTATATCCATCATAAATTGTTCTCCTTAAATGTTGCCATGGTCTACCCAAAATCATATGCCCACATGTCATTTGAATAACATCACATAAAATAGACTCATGGTATGGACCAATTGAGAAATCAACATATGCCTTCTTACTAACCTTAACTTCTTGTCCTTGGCTTACCCAAGTAGCGTTGTAAGGATTTGGATGCTCAAATGTCTGCAATCCCAATTTTTTTACCATCTCCCAGGAAACTAAGTTATCATGTGCACCTGAATCTATGATCATCTTACATAATTTGCCATGGCTTAAATAATTTGTTCTAAAAATAGATACCTGTGGTGCTAGCTGCACTTTGTCCACCATGAGGCACTCTCCTGTTTCTGAATTGAGAGCTACTTCTGGTGCCTTGTCTTCTTTCTTTTCCTCTTCCTGTGTCAAATGAAGTCTTTTATCTTTTCCCTTTTCAACATCCTTCCATTTTGAACAATTGAAAGTTGTGTGCCCAACTTCATTGCAAGTATAACACTTGCCAGTGAATGCACCTCTACCTGATCCAAATCTGCCTCCACCTCTGTATCCACCTCTCTGTTCTGTAGTGGACTCCTTGCCTTTCTCATTGCTATTTTGTTCCTCATTAGCAGGCTTGCCCCTACCTCTAGATCATTTGCCAGATCCTTGTCTCTCTTGCTTCCTCTTCACCCTTTCTTCAGCCCTTATGGCCAACTGAAAACATTCACCAAGTGTTTTTCGTATACTCAGAGCAATCTCATCCTGCAAGTTATACCTAAGCCCATTAAGGTATCTTGCTACTTTCTCATCCTCATCTTCCACTCCACCTCTAATACTAAGCTTATGGAATTGCTCAGTATAGGACATCACATCCATGTCCTTCTGCCTCAAATTCTGTCTCATTCTCTTTGTCTGAATGGTATAATCAGATGGAAGAAACTGAGTCTTCATCGTGTCCTTCATCTTATTCCAAGAAGTGATTTTTGTTACACCTCTAGCCACTCTTTCTATCTGTACACTACTCCACCATGTAAGTGTTGTCCCTCTTATCTTCGTCTTTGCAAATTTCACATTTCTCTCATCACTGATTTCTTCATATTCAAAGAAATTTTCAAGGGCATCTATCCACCCTAGGACTTGCTCACTATCCATCTTTCCCTGATAGATAGGTAACTCCATAGTTGCTTTTGTTCCACCACCCTGAACTGCTTTAAGCAATCTCAGAAGTTTCTTTTCTTCAGGATCGAATTCATCCCCAGGAGCTTTCTCTTCTGTCTCCTCATATTCTTCTTCATCTTCCTCATCATCTTGTTCCTCTCTTTTCTTCTCCAATGCTTCCAATCTAGCCAAGATTGTAGCATTCTCCCTTCTCACCTATCTTAGTTCTCTTTCTCTTACAGCATCCTGTGCTCTTCTCTCTCTCAGTTCTCTTTCTCTTGCCTTAAATGCTTCTTTCAATTCTTCATTTGCCTTAGCCATCTTATCCTTCGGCAGCATCTTGACAACTCTAAATCTTTCCACTAGATCCCTTTTCTCCCTCAGATACACAATACTTTACCCAGATCTTTTGCTGGCTCTGATACCAATTTGATGCGGAGGACGCAACGAAGCGGACAAAATGAACAAATCTTCTAATTATTGATCATCTCGAACCCTTTAACTTCTCGGTTGAACCCACTGAACTTGTTAGTTTCGAACCATCAAATTCTTAAACTCATTGAACTTACGAACTATTCGTATCTTTTGAACTCTTGAACCATTCGCTTGAACCATTCACTTGAACCATTCACTTGAACCATTCGCTTGAACTGTTCGCTTGAACCGTTCACTTGAACTGACGGTGCTTCTTACACCGATATCCTTCATCGGCAACAACTTACAACAGTCGCCCCGATCGGCGATACCTTCTCCATCAGCCCACTACAATTTCCTCAGGCTGATGACTGTACTCACACTGATGATCCCAGACCCGTCGGCCAGACTGTTGTCTTCAGCAGGACTTCACTCCTTTCTGTCGATGTCGATACTTACACCGATACACGTTCTCCTCCCCACTCAATTACACCGATAGTCTGACGCTCGCCTACAACATGAAAATCTTCCGCATAGTTTCCTCCTCGACTTCGTTCTGTACCAACCTCTCCTCGTGGCTCAAAGTCCATATTCCATCTGGTGATCACCTCACAGTTTCATATCCCCTCTGCATAGTTAGGGTTAGTCCAATATGGTACAGGTTACTACGGACCACTCCATGAGAACCAGACTCTTACATCCATGGAGGGGTTCGTTCAGGCATAGTTACACTCAAAAACAAAAATGGAAAATGTCTACTTTGATGCCAGTCAGAAGATATACACAGGATTACAGAACTAGAAGAAAAATTCACTATCAAAAAGGAAGTTCTTATTTCTTTAATCTGAAATCCAATTATTCCTCCACATACACACCTCTATCCGTCTAATCACAAAAGACGCTTAAAACATACTCTCCATGGGTGGCAGGTGCAGCGATGGGAATGCCAACCGTTCTGCAACTGCTCACCTCACAGTTACATCCCGGTTCTTGCCAGCTAATCACATTCTTGGTCACTTGGACCTTAGGAAACACATCACACCAAAATGAACCACAAAACAAAATTAAACTACCTAGGTGTTTATTACATTCATTTTGGTCCTAGGGTCCTTATCAGGCCCCTTAGGACATTTTACCCCTACATTTCTATGATCATCTCTCCGTACCCTTCCTGGGTCTCTTTTCCAAAGTGGCCCCTTGGATGCTCCCACATCACTAACCAATCCTATCATCCTATTATCATAAGCTTTGTCATGTAAAATCATAAGCATTACACCTAGAATGGGGCATGCTATTCCTATGTGACATAGTCCTTGGAGATCACATCCTAAACCCCCTTCCTCCATCCATTATGTATCCCCCATCCTTCTAACTATCCATCTATTTTACACTTCCTATCCCTCCTATCTAAATTTGCCCTTTCTTTTACCTATCCATCCATTTTACACTTCCTATCCCTCCCATCCACTATCGCCCATCAATCTACCTATTCATGATTTTCCCTTGTCATTGGTATCTAGCATCTAGGCTATCCAAACTGCAATCCAGTGTCATCCTATAACATTTTTCCAAAAATCCAAAAAAATACAACATTTTCCAAAAAAAAGAAAAAAAATTTTCAAAAATTCCAAAAAAATCAAATATCCAAAAAATTTAAGCAATAAAATCCAAAGGCAAGTCATCCTTAATCCATACCAATCTAGTCAAAGTAATCTAGCCAAATCATCCAATCACATCCTTGGTTTTGTTCCAATCTTGCTATCAACCCAATCAATCAATCATCATCATCAATGGGATATATCGTTCCCGCATCCTTGTGTTGATCTAGGGATATATCATTCCCCGCAATGACAACACTATCTCAATCAACCCATCAATCAATTATCAGTTTACAGCTTGAGAGGGGAAATTACCTTATTTGTTTTTGAATCATTTGTGCATGCTTTCTTGCTTGCTTGTGTGTGTTATCATTTTATCTTGCATTTATATCAAGTTTTTTTTCTTACTCCAACTAATATTCATATCTTGTGTTTAGACAAGGTTGTATTATGCTAGGCAAGTCCGTGCAAAGGATACAAAGTCACTCTGGTCCCTTATACCTTGGTGCACAATATCCTCTTGCTATATCAAACTAGGGCTGCTCTACATACTATACCAGCATAACCATCTCCTCTCTATCAACTATATCCATTATGACTATAACTTATCCATTTCCAAATCTTATTCTAAAGCATTATTCACCTCTCAACCTATCTTTATCCATTATCTATTTCACCTATTTCTTTTAATTTAACAATTCATCCTACTATCTGTTCCTAACCCTTAGCCTTTTCCATCATTTCTCTTATCCAACCCCTTTCATCCTTTTCAAGAGCATACCTGTATTCTTCTAACTCGTCTATCCTCTCGAGGGGGCATCCCATCCTTACATCATTCCTCGTTGTCACTCCTTCAAGTGGCTGGGGCATCCTTTTCCCTCCATCCATACCTTATCTTCTTTGAAATGATGTTACTTCTCTTAGTCGCAACATCATCTCAAAGAGGGGAAAAATGTAGACACCCAAAATTGACCATGAATTATGACATTACCTTGCGTCTCCTTGCATCACCTTGCAACATATTTTATTCTAGGTCCCTTTCATGATCCCTTCCATCAATCCCATTAGTTAAATAAATTATATTTATCTAACTAATTCCTTCTATCCATTTATCCCCCTTTTGCACCAAATTAAATAAATCTTATTTATTTAATCTCATTTCCCTCCATCATCCAATTTAAATAAATTAAATATTTATTTAAATCCCACATGCCTCTCATAATTTAAATAATTTTATTATTTAAATTATTTATTCACACTCACATCTCTATTTTTAACCTCCTTAAATGTGTGTTATAAGCACTTCCTCTCCAAAAATCAATTAAAAAATCCCATTTCCCCCACTATCATTGTGTCGTAACCACTAACTTCAACTTTCAATCCTATCCGTCCACCTCACACCTTACCCTTCTAATCTTAGCCATCCATTTTATCCTCCTCAATCTATAAATTGAAACTCTCATTTCGATTTCAAACCCCAACAAATCTTTCATCTGCACATTCATATTATCATTCTCAATATGTTTTGCTTCCATTTCATCCAAGTTATGTTGTTGCATGAGCAGTCCACATTGCAACATCAACATGACAAATCCAATGGAGTTTGGGTGCACTCCATTATGTCCTATTAGAAGTCCGAATTTGTGCAAGGGTTAAGGTATTTGTGTATTCTCTTATCTTGATGTTATTTCCTTGCATGATTTCTTAGGTTTCAGTGTTAACAAAAAACCCTTAAATTCAACACCTATTTGTAACATGTTAAATTATTAATATTTAATAATAAACATACTATTAGTGATGCTTTATTAGAGTAAAAATAATTGGTAAGTAGAACATAATATAGCTTTTCAAAATAAATAATGTCTAAATTAAAATAATTCTTGAATAAATATTAAAATAAAGTCTTTATGCCTTTTCTTATCTATTTATTTACCTATTTAAGTATGCATCTATTTAGTAGTTTAGAGAGATATTAAAAATTATATTCATACATAAAAATAAAATAAGTTATGAAGTAAAAGTTTTTTTCATTTATATTTTTAAAACTTGAACATAGTTTTTGTAATTTATTGCATTATTATTGAAAAATAAAATAGCTCTTCAATAAATATAGGTAAATAATGTCTAAAATAAAATAGCTCTTAACTAAAGTTAAAATAAATAATGTTTAGTCTTCTTATCTATTGCTTTCCTATTTATGTATCTATGTAGTAGTTTACATAGTTATTAAAAAATAATGTTCATATAAATATTATGAAGAAAAATACTTTTCTTTTATTAATCTAAGCTAATTAAAGGTCTGCTCACAATTATATAAAATTTCAATATAAATTAATTCATACGAATGACATAATATATAATAATATGAATATATTAAACTAGCATATATATTTTAAATACATCTAATTAAAAAATGTGACAACTCAAGATTGATATTTGTCCCACTTTTTATATATATGTATTTAAGACATCTATATCCATAATATAACATCTATAACTATCATATAAAAAGTCAAAATAAAACAACTAGCACAATCTATGAGTAGAATCTTGAAACTAAAGTGGGTGTTAGAATAATGAATCACTAGGTTCAATTAGTGCCATGAAAGTCACAAAATAAGTGAATCTTAGATTGGTAGAATGGTAAGTTTTCCTTGAAAGCAACCAATTAACAACTAATGTGATTCATTCTCTATGAGACAAAAGAAACAATCTAAAAGTCATAAATTGTGTTGAAAACATTTTA
Source organism: Cunninghamia lanceolata (assembly GCA_027924645.1). NCBI lineage: Eukaryota > Viridiplantae > Streptophyta > Pinopsida > Cupressales > Cupressaceae > Cunninghamia > Cunninghamia lanceolata. The sequence continues at coordinate 23,584,246 of BSBN01000261.1, read as the reverse complement.
TCAAACATATACTTATTCAAAATTACAAAGAAGGAACTACAACTCTTGAATTACTTAATCTTTAAGTATAACAAATAAATCATTTTTATTTAAAATTATGTGACCTTATTTTTTTAATCCTTTATAATATTGGAGTATAATTTAAAAAAAAAAAAATTAATAAAAGAAGATAAAAACCAATATAATCCATTTGGTATGAGAATGATTGCTCCAAAAATTGTTGAAAATATTTTGTCAAATATATAATTATTAAAAAAATAATTATAAATTAAAACAACACTTGATATAATGATTCAACTAAATTAAATATTACCAAAATGCAATGAACACATTTCAATATAAAATTCTTTCAAGACCTATATGTAGTTAAAAGTACAGAGACTTAGTCCTTTTGCTGCTTAGTACTTTTTATTTGTGGACTTGGCCCTTTGTTATTTGTCGTCTTTATTTTTTACTATATCCTACATAGACTTCGTGGGTGTGCCCCTTTATCACCCATCTTTTTTTTGAATAATATATTATTATTTTTTAATGTTTATTCAAGAAAGAAAATCTAATGCTAGCAATGTTTTGAATTAAATGAGATATCTACCAAAATGTACGTAGAAATAGATGGCCATTTATCACATTAGGTGACAAGTCAACAACCAAAAAAGAGACAAAGAAATATAATAATTTAGGTTTAACTTGTGGATATGTATCTCCATTTCAAATTATCTATAAATACTAATTATATAGTCTTCAAATTTTTTTTTGGACTAGGTGGATCGGTTGGTATTAAATATCTTTCTACACTTTATTCAAATATCTTTTTATCATAACTTCCATGTGTTATTTTCTAACATGACGATTGAAATTGACTTTCTAACAATTAAATTGTTCTTTCAATCGCCATTGCTTTCGCTATAAAATACATGTGCTTTTAGTGTCACATCCACTCCTTAAACTAAAAATTTGTTTTGTTTACAAATTTTAGGGGATATGGAAAATAAGGAGGATGAATATAAATATAGTTGGAAGAAAGTATAATGTATATTTAAATAAATTTATTAATTTAAATTAGAATCAATTGCTATTATTGTTTAAATAAATTATTCATAGTTATATAATAATATTAATTGTTTATATACTTTGTAATCTTATTTACAATTTAATTTAGTTGTTTATTAAATTTAGATAAATTTTTAAAACTAAAATAAATATTTAATATGAATCTTATATTTATATAATTAAATATATTTATCAATTTAAATTATAAAAATTATATCTTAAATTCATGTAGTATTCTAGTATCATGGATATTAACTTAGTTCTAATATAAATAAATGTAAAAGTTTAAATATAGCATTTAAAATATTGGTACTTTCTATAATGAATTTTAATTCACCTAACAATTCAAAAAGTTAAAAGTTTTATAAATTCTTAAAAAAAAAGCATTGTAATGGTGAAGTTTGTATATCCATACCATGAATAAATAAAAGATATTGTAATGGTGAAATTACTATATCCATACTATTTTCTATTTAATTTTGTGCTTATTTTAAGATGATGGCTTAATATAATTATATATTATAAAATAGCACAATCTTGTGAGAAGTTGGACTCGTTCTCTTAGCCTTCACCTATCCTCATATACACACTCCAATAAATGTATTTGTATCTTATCCATTTATGCCTACCTCCCCATTTAGACCATATTTATTGCATCTATCTTGATTAGACATTCATTATGTACACAAATTTATTGTTCAATCATCTTAGTTCATTTCCACAAGTGTGGGGTTGATCCTATGTACATGGATCCATTCACTTGTTAGATATCACCATTATTTTCATGCTTATACATGACTAATCACACATTTGTGTGATTAATTGTTATGTACTTATATTTTAAAGTCCATTCAATTGCATTCATTTATCATCATAGAGAATCAAGGAGATATCATTCACATTTAAGAAAAAGAATACTAGCCACACTTCCATTTGAGATCTGAAATGAACCTAGATATTCACATTCATCCTTGAAACATTTGCAAAGCTAAGACTTGCTATCTTTGATCATTGACATAACCATAAAGTTGGTCATCTTTGGGGGGTTGATCTAGGAGAATTTATTCCCTAGTGAACCAACATCACTCTAAAAATATTTCTAAATACTACTTTTCTAGATAACATTGTAGACAAAGGCAAATTTGGCAAACTAGAGAGCAAAAACATAGAACCAAAGAGATTAGATCCACATGGAAAAAGAATAGATCCATGGTCACAATCAAATTAACCTAGATTAAGATTTGGGGAATTTTATTTTACTTTACATGTTTGTGAACCCAATGGATTTGGTATGACTACTATCCCCCTAAGGTCTCTCTCTCTCTCTGTGTGTGTGTGTGTGTGTGTGTGTGTGTGTGTGTGTGTGTGTGTGTGTGTGTGTGTGTGTGTGTGTGTGTGTGTGTGTGTGTATCTTATTTTCAAATCGTGTCTTCCCTTTTCAACTCTTTGCTTCATGACACATCTCCATTTTAAGGTTTGATGCTTATTTCTATATCCTATATTTTACCAACCCTTCCGACCCTTGGTTTGGTCTTACGGTTTACATTTTACACTTATTTTAAGATTTGATATACCTCTAATTTTTATGATATGAGATTCATTACCCCTTTCCATATTAATTTTTATATTGTCTCATCATGGATATCCTTTCTCCTTCCTTACTTAGCTCACTCATTATGTCACTATGTTTTCTAATGATACATTTTCCTATAGCCTATGATAGTGACTTCACTACTTCATCCATATATGTACTTGATATAACTAGGGATCTTGGCTCATATGGTGTATTACTTAAAAATCTAAGAGTTTCCTCTACACCTATAGATTCTCCTCCATATTCCTGTTCTGAATTATTTTCTCATCTCTGTTATCCATTTAGATCTTTTGTTTCTATTTCTAACAGCTGTCTATAACTCAATCTCTCTCAATTAGGGTTTGATCATTTGCCCTAGCTAGATTGGTTGAATTTGGTTTGGCACTCATCTATACAACAAAGAGGCAGAACCCCTATAACTTGGCTCTCCTCCAAGGGTAGAAGCCAAGCTCAGTTTGTGTCTCAATGTTAGATAGATGAGAGTTTGACTTGGTTTAACTTGTTGAGCTAGGGCTCTCTTTTCATCATAACAATGAATATTGAAAAATTCATTTAACTTGGATACAAAGTTTTTTTAAGAAAACAATAAAATATTTCCTTCGAATGAAGATAACCTTCATTCGAGGGTGAATTTCACTTACTCTTCAAACAAAGGGACCTTCGTTAGAAGAAATATCTTCAAACGAAGGTATTTTCCAATGTTTTTCCCCATTCCACTTGAAAAATCTAATGTCCAAGTTTGGGACTCACTATTGTGTGTTTACTCCCAGGCTCTCTCTCTCTCTCCATCTCTCCACCTCTCTATTTCTATCTCTCTATCTCTCCCTCTTTTTCTCCCTCTCTACATCTCTATCTATTTCTAGACCTCTATCTCTTTATCTCTCTATCCTCAGGCTCTCTTTCTATATCTCTCCCTCTCCCTCTCTCCCTCCCTCCCTCTCCCCCTATTTATATCTCTATCTCTCTCTCCATCTCTTGATCTCTCTATCCTCCCTCCCTCTCTCTCTCTCTCTATATATATATATATATATATATATATCTCCCTCTCTCTAACTCCATCTCTCCCTCTCGCTCTATCTCTTTCTATATATATCTCTCTCACTATCTCTATATGTCTATCTCCCTCTCCCTCCATCTCTTTATATATCTCTCGCTATCTCTTTGTATCTCTCTCCCTCTCACTCTCTATCTCTATATATATCTCTCTCTCTATCTTTATCTCTCTACCCTCGAGCTCTATATATATATCTCATCCCCCTCTCTCCCTCTCTGTATCTCTATCTAGTGATCCCTCCATCTCTGTATCTCTCCATGTACTCCATCTCTCTCTCTCTCTCTCTCTCTCTATATATATATATATATATATATATATATATATTTGTTGACCCCTCCATCTCTCTATCTTTCCATCCTCCCTCCATCTTTCTCTCTATTTATCTCTCCCTCTTTTTTCCCTCTCTATATCTCTATGTATAAATCTCCCTCTCTCTCTCTCTATTTATCTCTATCCTTCCTCCATCTCTCCCCCCATCTCCCTCTCTATCTCTTTCTATATGTCTCTATATCTCTCCCTCTCTCTATCTCTCTAGATTGTTGGTTAAATGGCAAAGGTTGTGAGGATAAAGGATTAACATACGAGGTGGAGGTTAGAGGATAGGATTGCAAAGGATGTGAGGATGGACAATTTTCATAAGAGGTGGAGGTTAGAGGATAGGATTGCAAAGGCTATGAGGATGGAGGATTTGCATAAGATGACAAGCCTAGAGTGGTGTTTCCCTTATCAAAGGTAGCATAAAGATGACTCGGATGATTTATGGACATTTTATTTTGGTTCATGGTGTAGCTAGTATAGGCATGTTCTTAGTTTAAGGGATCTTGATGGTTATAGGAATTCATGAATCCATGATTGAAGCTATGGGATGATTTTCTCATGAAAATGGCATCTAGATAGGCATTGGCATGTTCATCTATAGATAAATCATAAGGTTCGCTAGGATATTCTTCTTGATCTACAAGACTCTTGAATCATCATTATCAATTCGAGGACCTCATTTGATTGTGATTGTGAGTTGTGCATGAGCTCTAGATAAATCATAAGGTTCAATAAGATATTCTACTTGATCTACAAGACTCTCATCATCATCATTGTTAATTTGAGGACCTCCTTTGATTGTGATTGTGGGTTGTACACGAGCTTTGTATAAAGGGGTATGCATAGGGGTTTTAGCTTGCATAATAAAGTTTTCAAACCAAGGGTTCACATGATGAATATGATTAAGGATGATGGGATGCTTTGATTGCAAATTATTCATCTCTTCAGATTTTGACACAAGATTTTCAAGTTTGCAAAAGTTAAAATATGTTTGGATGAAAGGGGAATTCATAGGTTTTGACAAGAAAATACTTCAAGCACATGAACAAGCATATTTTATTCAAGTGGAAGTATCAATCTTTGCGGGCCCACAAATGTATTATCTACCAAGTTGTAGATACTAGGGAATGCAAGGTCATGTACCACATATAGACCTCTTATCGTGAAGGCCAAAGGCCTCCCCAAAGTGAGCTCTATCTTGATAGAATCAGAAGCATGATATGAGTAACTTCCTAGGGATAATTGCTTATTGCTGCAACACAAAAAAGAATGGTCGAAATGTCTTATCTAGGCTATACAAGAAACTAAGGGATGTCCTTGTTAGATGCAAGGTATGTGAGGCCAAAGTCTATGAACTAGTGTGTTGTTTAAAGCATGTGATTGTTCACTTTATTGAGTCTCATAGGATCAAACTGGACCCAAAATGACAACTCCACTTTTGAAGTACAACTTTCACTCTCTCCCCTTTATATACCCTGTTGGAACACGTGGTTCAGGGCATTCCCTAAGGTGATAAAATCCTTAGGTAGGCCTGCTAAAAGGAAATAAACTTAGGTGGTTTTGATCCCTAAAATCACCTTACAATGAGAAGGGAGAGCATACACACACTAAATCCCTTGGGTTTGAACATAAAGAGATAGACCAAAATTAAACTTTTGATCTCCAAGATCATGAAAGTGCGAGGAGAGAGAATACAATTAAATTTGATCAAAAACATAACATACAAGATAATTTCCTTTAGAAAATAAGTGTGCCACTAATCTAGTGATAAAAATATGATCTTTGTCAAGTGTTGATGCACACAATGCATTAGTGGTTTGATGATTTTGTCTTTTACATGCACAAATAGTTGCAATCAAAGCTTAGGACCAAAAAGTAAAGCCCTAAAAAAGTAGAAAATAATGTCCTGAAATAGAGAAATAGATGTTAGATGTCACCAATAGATTCCTTGTGATTCTCTAATCAATTTCAAAAAAATTTTGTTGTATTTCAATCTCATACACGAAATTTATGCTAGTTGCAAGATTAACATGAAAAAACATGATTCAAATGATTATAATTAATATTTATAGAAAAATATGATAAAAACACCCAATCCACAGTGAAGAGGATGGAGCTAGCTTTCTAGTGCCTTTAAAAACATAAAAATCCAACTCCCCATGCAAAATACAGATTCAAAATGTGGATGCTCCATGATTCAGAATGTGGATGCTCAAGGATTCGTGCAAGATTTCAACATGTACCTAATACAAACTCTATGATGAGTGGATATTCTCCATGATTCGAAATGTGGATGCTCAAGGATTTGTGCACGATTTTTACAGCATGTACCTATGGATAGGATAAAGGATAAATATGATAGATATTCAAAAAGTTTGGGCATCTAGACTGAAGTTTGAACAAAATTTATAGATTTCTAGTTGAGGATGTAAATGGTCCAGATTTGATGGTGAATGAATTGATTGAATGAAAGTGACTGGAGAATCTTCCTTGGCTAAGAATAGTCAGAAGGAGTGAAGGGGATTATGACACCAGTTTAGTGGGCTCTAAAATAGATGAGAGAAATTAGTTGTTTATATTTTTTATTTTTATTAACTAAGTGTGCATGGGTTAAAAATAAAAGGGGAATCTTAGAGGGAGTTATGATAGAATATGAGTGGATAATTAGATTTTGGGTTAAACAGAAGCTTAATTAACTAAATAATATGAATTATTTATTTAATTAGTGGGGGTGAGAGGAAATTACTAAGATCATAAAAAAATATTTACATGGTATGAAACGTTAGACTCTATGTTAGAAGGCAGCAAAAATAAACTTAATTAAATAAATATAATTTATTTAATTAATTAGGTGATGGGGAATGTTAGTGTTTAGATGAAAGTGGTTAGAATGTGCTTAGAAAAGTGTTGAAAGTGGTGTTAGATACATTGTTAGAATGTGTTGATTTTAAGTGTCTACATATATTTTTAATAAAGCTCTCTTTTAAAAATAGATGAATCTATTATCTATTAATATATTTTTTAATTAATAATAATTTAGTATTTTTAAATTGTTTTTATACCATTTCATATATTTATAATGTTTTGGAAATATTTGATATAAAAATAATGTATAATTTTAAAAAAAACAAAGAAAGAAGAAGGAAGAACAAAATGGATAATTTTATTTAGTATTATAATGGAATGAGTCAGATTTAAATATAAAATGAAAGTGATTGAAATACCAAAAACCCAAAATTTTTAAAAAAAAAAAAACATAGTCAAACTTAGGCTAATCTCTCACCATCTACTAGGTTAAACATAGAAATAAACAATATTCTATAAACAAGTAAACAAGCCAAAGAGGGCTGCCCATATTGTTTGAGTTTACCCACTAAACAGGTGGGCATCTATATGAATAATGTTCTAAAACATTATAAAATAAGCACAAATAGACTTGAAACCCATGACAGCTAAGCTGGCTCACAAATTTGAATAAATAAAAACACTCATATTGATACTCATTATATTTATGAATGAAGGTCACAGCATAAAATATTCATCTGTACAAAAAAATCAGGTATAACTAATGAATCTCCATCTTCATGGTGGTTGCCATCGAGCTGATCTGTTTACAATATTTATCAAATGGTTTCATAAAATATACTACAACAAATAATATTTTGTTTGTTGTATTTAAATGCTATGAGGATGGATCAATTGATTTTTTTTTTTTGGCTGTAGCTATCATAATATCCATCTTATTTGGTAAACACACATATGCTATATGCTAGTACATATGAATGGTATGTTCTAGTTGGCTACACGACAGTTCAATCTGATTTCCCCTGCAGTGTCAGTGAGAGGATTGATGTTTCCCAACTTCACCATGGCAGCTGCAAAATCATTGAAAAAAAGGTACATATCCTCAGCATATGTTTTGACCATAGAATCCGTAGAAACTCCATTGAATAGTTCCTGGTCTGAGTGGAGAAGTCCTTTGTTTTCTAAAAGATTTTTGAAATAGTCATTGTTAAACAGAGTGGGTGTGAAGTCTAGAGGAGCCAGATTGTCATCCCCTGAATTTGTTTGTGAAGGGCAATTTGCTTGCAGTGATTTGGCATATGAGGTGTCAATGTTGGTGTCGCTGTAAATGTGGCCTCTGAAACTTGTGCAGCGAGCTTGCCCAATTGTATGACTACCTGATACATCACCATACACAATAATTTTGTTTGTTGGATGAAAGCATCATAATGTGACTCACATTTATGATCTAAATCATAAAAAAATAGATAACTGTTTTTTAAAATATTAAAAATACCCATCTTATCACCAATAAATTTGTTTTTTTAAATGAAGTGGACAACCAAGATTACTGATATTGGTAAAAGTAGTTGTACCAAAGAATTTCATTTAAAAGAATTTAATAAATGAAATTAATAGAATTTACATGAATGGACAAACACACCATTCAATTGAATGGTAATGTGTCCTTAGGGGATTGAACCTTAGTCTCCATCATGATAATCAAGGGGCCTGAGCCACATGACCACACCCCACAAACCAAATTCACATTAATTTTAAAGATAATGTAGAAATTTGATTATTATATAAAAATATACAAAATATAAATTAATGAGATTTATAAACATTATATTAAAACCTTAAAAATAATTTAAAAATAAAAACTTTGTTAATATATAAGTTTATTACTTATACTTTCTAATTTTCCTTCTTTATATTCTTTTCTCTATTTTATAATAATTATCTTAAACATCTTAAAACATATCAATAACATTGGTGCCCTTTCAAAAACCCATTTGTAAAGGGTTTCGGATCCCTTCAAACCCTGATTTACCTTTTAAAAAAAACATAATATTTTATTGTTCTAAATATTATTCAGTAATATAACTTTAATTACTGAGTACTTATAAACAATAATATAAACCTCATACATAGTAATTCATTGTTTAATTTAACTTATGTACAATACTTAAAGAAATTAGTTTAGTTTAACTTACCACATACACACATACATATTGGAAATTAATTTAACTTATGTACAATACTCAAAGAAATTAGTTTTGTTTAACTTACCACATACACGCATACATATTGGAGGGACCTCTGGGGATTTAAATCTTGGTGGATGGAGTAATCAAGGAACATATTGTCACCTTTATCAAATGTGCTTAGCCAATTGAACTACTATAATTTGAACTTCAAAATTATATGAAAAAGGATTGGCTGATCATAATTGGTAAGGGTGATGGTATGTTCCTTGATTACGCGATCCACCAAGATTTAAATCCACACATATTGGAGGGACCTCTCGGGGATTTAAATCTTAGTGGATGGTGCAAGGAACATATTGTCACCCTTACCAATTGTGCTCAACCAATTGAACTACTATAATTTTAACTTCAAAATTATATGAAAAAAATCTATTTGTATATAAAATTTTGTTGTATATTCCATGGTATCATTCACAAATTCTCATCCCATTTTAAAAATAAATTTTGTTTCACAAGGTGTGTGGTAATAAATTTAGAAAAGAAATTCCATCATCATGAAGTGAATGACAATGAAATCTGATGGGTTTCAAACAAGATCCTAAAATTCCCTTCATTTACAATTATCTCTAAAGTTTTTCTTTTCCTAATAAAATGTTTAAAATTATAGATTAATTACCTGAAAGAGCAACCATTTCTTGAACAGAAAGTCCCTGGTTTTGAAAGCTTTGGGTTAAGTTGGCGAGGTTCAAAGTTGGAGCAGGAACGGTGATGTTGGCCAGTGGTGCATTTGCATTTTTGGAGTCCCTCCTTCCAAGTGGTACAATCCATTCTGGACCTCCCAACTGTTTTTATTGATCATGCAAACCAAATGCATCAGTTATAAAGGAGAGAAGAAGAAAATAGTTATATTTAATTTATGACATTTTCAATGATGATATTATAAACAAAGAGGAAGACAATAAAAAAAATTAACTGAATGATATGTTAGAGACAACAAATTTTCACAGTCTATAATAGTAAAATGTGATTGCTTTTGGATATTAACTATGTAGTGTTTTTTATATCAATGTTTCTGATCATACTCCAGATCATACTTTATAATCCATCCTCAGGATGAAGAGAATAAGAGAGGAGAATGAAAATAATAAATTGCAGATTCAAAGCCAACTAAATAGAAGAGAATGAAAATGGTAAATAAATTGAATGATATGCCTTTACACAATCAACTAACCAATTTGTTTTTTAAGAGAACATTGAATATCATTATTACATATAATAGATAGAGTGAGTGAGCGAGCTATAATCACTGACTTCTGCAACAGAGTCACGAGCTGCTAGAGCCAAAATGTCTGCACAAGACACAACTCCACTGCAAGCTGCCTCCACCTTGCTTTTAATATCATCTATCACCTCAAAACCTCTGACAGAACGCGTATTAGGCGCTGCCAACTTTTCTGATGCAGAGCCATCCAGGAGTATAGATGCATCACAACCCTAAACAAAACAAAACAATAATCTAAATTAGATTCTAATTAGATCCAAATAAGTATTATCTTCTTCCTTTTAAATTTATTATAGTATGATCGTAAACACAATTGTTTGAAACTGAATTATCCAACAGGATTAATCTTTCAGAGCTCATGTTCTCTTTTTTATGGTGGGATTTTAATATGCAAGAGGCTAAGTCATAACAATCAACAAGCTAAACTGCTCATATTATGTTGGTTTATACTTATGTAGAGAATAAAGAGATCAGTAATGAAAATACTCCATATTTTAAGAAAAAAAATAAACAAAATTTCTTCACCATATTGGATTCTGCTATATCCACATAAGACATGTTCGAGATGATAATCTTTTCAGTTGCCCTGTATATTTAAGTGGTCTAACCACCCCATAAAAACATAATAATGATGGCTTATCTGCCAAACCAGTTAATTGTTTGATTACTTACTAAGTTCAAAAATTGAAAGTTTTAGTTTTATGAAGAAATTAATTTAGTTAAATAATATTAAATAAAGTAAGGGTTAATTAAATTTAAAATAAAAGTGAAGTTAATTAATTGATGGTTTATTGGAGAGAATGCTTGACTCAAAAAAATATCAGCAATCAATTTTTGCTGTCCAATACAAACATTAAACACCATAAGAAATAAGGAGGACTTTAGTGTCAAACTGATTTAAACCCAACACTAAATGATTATCGTCTTAACAAAAAATAATGAAAATAAAACTTTAAAATATTATATTTGAAAAATTTAAGTTTAGACAAAGAGTGTATACTGATTTAATTTCTATTGAATAGAGTTGAAACTAATAACTTAAAAATACAATATGTAAATATTTTATTCATATAAAAAATTTGAATATTATAAGAATATCAACTCTAAATTAAAGAATTTCACTATAATTAGTTTATTAAAAACTGTGAAAAATAAATATAACTGTATTTATTTTAATATTAAAATTTTGATAAAAGAATGCACTTGAAGCATATGAACATTTATAAAATTATAAGATAAAAAATAAGATAATATTTGCAAATGTTATTTGAAATAAAAAATATTATATGAATATATATAGTCAACTCTAAACAGATGAATTATATATAAGTAATTTAACTACAAAATTAAAAAAGCAACTGATCTCAATAAGCCTTTCTTACAATAAATATGCAAAAAGACTAAATTAAAGAAAAAAAATGTATTAATATATATACTCAACTCTAAACTAATGAATTCATATATGTAATTTGTAAAAATATAAAATTACAAAATTATTAAAAAAAACAATTGACCTCAATAAATTTTTAAATAAACATTTTTTACAATAAATATGCAAAATGCTTAAATTAAAATAGAAGATAAACATGTTATCTCTAAAAGCATATAAAACTGTTATAAAATAACATAAATAAAAATATATTAGTTATTAAATTTTTATAAAAACCGATAAATACATAATACCAACTTTTTTTTTTTTTAAAGAATAACAGTAATATAAAAACCATATCTTAATGATTGAACATAATTATACATATAATTGTAGCCTTATTAGGCTTAACTGAGGTTTCTGGATCTCTCTTTCTAATAAAATTATATAAACAAAAAGCATATGAATAAAACAACCAGTTATATAAAATTGAAACTGAAAGAAAAACTATGTTTTTTTAAGTTTTTACTTGAACAAAACAATCATGAAAGTGGAGTCGAAGAAGTGAAGCACCCATCCTAGGCTCTTTTGCCACAGCTTCTTTTACTGCAGATCTAACTATGTACAGTAGATTTGGACAAGATAGGCTGTAATAGTGAGGACTAAGCCATGCACGAGCAGAGGTAAAAGACAAGGCCAAAATCCAGAGTGTTACCAAGCATCTAAACATAGAAGATACATCCATTATACTAAATCCAAGCAATATGACAAAGCAAACTATGTTTGGAGTATTGCACAGCTAATGGGTTATAGCATCTCTTTATTATATATGCAACGAATACAGAGACTCCCATTCTTGAATAGCCTGGTTTATTCAATGCAAAACAAGTACATTGTACAACGACTAAACTAGAGCTCTAACAAATATTTCATTTCCAAAATAAATGACAGCTTTTCCACTGATCAATCTAACAAATATTTCATTTCCAAAATTTATGACAGTGCTTCCACTGATCAATCTGATTAATGGTGGAAAAGAAAGTGTACTCACCAAATTGAATGCATCTTTCTTGTTTTTCAATTTTTCTCTAATTCAGGTAAGTCATTTGACATTAAATGTGGAGGCTTTGATTTTGTTATAATTTTTAACTATGATATTTCTTCTTTTGGATTAAGGATAAGGATATTTCTTTTGAAAGGTGTCAATTCTTTTACAAAGATCACACTAATGAAGTCCAGTAAGAATAGATCATACGGAATAAGAATCAGATAGCTATAAAGCTGTAAACCATTAACAAACTAACAGCACCTTACAAGATGGACCAAAAACCAACAAACACAACAATAAGTTTTACCTATAATATTTTATTAAAATTTAACTACATAATTTTTAAGCCAAACTCTGTGAACCATATGAATATTTCATATTTCATTCCATCTGACCAGTAGATTGATGTCTTAATAATTTCGGAAGAGCACATAGATGTCAGTGTGACAATCAATACAGCTTATATTCGAGAAAAAAAAGAAACAATTGTTTCTTATTCTTATTAAATGTTGGGGCACACTCATGTACCATGGCTTGGCTTAAATTAAGCTTTATTTTGCTTTCGCCATTATGACTAGGTTGACTTGTGCTGCAAAGTAGTGGTGTCATTTTAAAGTCATAAGTAGTGTGTCATTGTAGCGTATGAGTGATGAATGTCGGTGGGACAAACATATCTTGTTGCTTGTATGCAGCAATCATAGCCCTTATCTTGGCAGGGTTTGTTCCACATGTTTTACCATCTGTCGGTCCACCTTAATAATTTAGCAAACATAAGAAACCACACAACCTATAAAATAGGTAATTGACTATCATGTGAAAAAATCATAAACTATTCTCTCACACTATTATATAATAGCTAATTGAGTATGAAGTAAAAAAACTTTTAAACTTCTCTTACATGGGAATTGTATCCGAGTCAAAAATTAAAAAAAAAAAAAATTAAAAAAAAAAAGAGAAGTAGGTTAGAGAATGACTTTAAGTTGGACTCTAACAAGCAATGTAGTTTACAAGGTTTTATATACTTTACCATAGTCTAATTTATGGTGGGTAAGGTGGAGATTGAGTTTGATATATGACTAGTTAGATATCTTAAATACATTCATTCTAATTTATGGTAGGTAAGGTGGAGATTGAGTTTGATATATGACTAGTTAGATATCTTAAATACATTCATTTAAAAGATATCATAGATATTAGTCTTGAGGTTCTCATGTGTCCAAAATTATATAGCTCTGCATCTTTTAAATAAATATATTTAAACTAGAAATTGGACCCATATGTTCAATGGGCACGTCGATAATTTTTTTTGTTAAGAGAGCAATTTTGTTAGAGTAAGATAAATTTGGCACAAATTTTCTAGTGTTGAACAGTTGTAGTCAATGAATTCAACAACATTGTCCACTCGATGGTCAAGCATGTCTAGTTGATCCCTAGGCATAGAATCTACCTGTACAATTTTCCAAGTCTGCATCGAATTTGAGAAAAAGCATTTCAAGATCCTAGTTTTTGACGAATTGAATCATCAATGTATCGACATTCATACCCTCTCCTCAGTCAAGAGCTAAGTACACTCTTTAAAATCAATTTCCTAAAATAACATTATTTTACATGCTTTATCATTCCCAATTGTCATTGATTTAATCTAGTTTAATTTGTGTCTAACCATATGCATTTATTTAATTAGCCTAGATTAACCCTAAGGAAATATTTTTGATTTAAAGAAAATAGTTTATATGTTTTTTATTTAGAGATTTTGTGGAGATTTTTTATCCTAACCTATTTGATGTGTATGGAGTTGGTGTACTTGACAACAATTTGACATTAAATCCTATCCATCAATTTTGAATTTTATGATCAATATTTTTTAAAATAGTTATGGTGGTAAAAAGTCAAATGCCTCACCCAAATAGTAAAGTAAAGAGATGTAAATCATTATTTAAGTAATATTGATTTGAAAATTGTAAGGTTAAGATTTCTTCTTACTCAACAAATTATAGAAAACAAATATATTTTATAAAATAGAAAAAAATATTACTATTTTTTAAAAATGTTTTTGATATTGATAAGTTGCAAACCCAGGTGCAGAACCCGATAACAAAAAGCCAAAAGGCAGTAGGACAGGCCCAGGGCCACAAACAACCAACTAACAATCAATCAACAGTACATCAAAAACCATCAAAAACTAGATAATGAGTTTTTTAAAACAAAGACGAGAAACAACTAGCTAAGCAAAATTTTCCAATCATCAGAGATCAACTTAAGCAAATTTTCCTAATCCTCAAGTAGAGAATCCACACCCTTGTTCTGGTCCATTTGCAGAATGGAAAAAGCAACAGCAACCCTATGGGAAGACCTCATAACCAGCTTGACCAACACCTTGACTTTGTCTTCCATAGCTGAAAGATGGGTTTTGACCTCCACAAGCTCCATTTCCAGCTTCTTGTTGTCAATCTCCCTTCTGGCACTCATAACCTCCTTATTAGGGGTCTCCTGGATTTCAGTGTTCTCATTGTTGGTGTCATAGAAGGAGTTATTCATGGATGCAAAATTTCTAGCACCTTCTTGCTCCTGCACAGGGGTGGTTTTGGTTTCCTCTATGTTAACATCTTGCACAGTGTCCTCCCGATCTGAGGCAGTGGAGTAATCAACAATCTTCAGACCATGGGGTGAAACCCCTGCCAACCTAGAAGATCTCCTTATGCTTGGTCTTCTGACAGAGCAGGACTTCCCCATAGCCTTCTCTTTCACAACCATCACCTCCTCTTTCAACAGTTTCCCCTATTTATCAATTATTTTCTGAGCTTGTTGTTCATCATCTCTTTTCCTTTCAACACTTTCATTGTGGCTTTTCTTACCACTTCTGTTTTGAGTAGGTTACCCCCTTTACATTTTTTGCTTTCTAGATTAGGGTTTTTGTTTTTTAGGTTACATAGGCCCTCAGTAGCCATAGTGTGGGATTGATCATGCAAACCCTCAAGAGTAACATGCACAGGAGTACAGCTGCCAGAAAGAGTCTTTGAAATAGAGGTGGCCTTAGACACAGGAGAGCTAGAGAAGGGGTCTGAAGGACCTCTCATAGGAAGGTTAGAAGGAGAAGCAGGCTTAGAGGGCATCAAGTTTTTAAGTTTGGATAGATTCCTAAGCCTAACACTCAGAGGGATTTTATCCTCGGGGTCCTCATTGGAGCTGTCCTCCACAAGCCAGGCAGTAGGGGTTTTAGTCAAACACAAAGCTGAATGAAATTGATACAAATGAAAAATGAACCCTTGATGCAGAGGCAAGGTAACTACCTCCAAGTTTCCCTCATGGGCCTTTTTGGTCTGGAGCACAGAAGCCTCAAGGCTAGATAGCAGAAAAGAGGGAAAATTAACTAGCATTTTGTGTCGAAAGTGATTTAGAAAGGCAAAGTGATAGTGGTAAAACACTTTGTATCTTCCCTCAAGAGTGAAATATTTCATAATCAAGAAGCATATCCGGTTCCACCGACTGACCAAGCTTTCACGTTCAAAGCCCCCCTGAAGATGAATTTGCTTCTCTCCTTCCTTGTAGAATAGTTTCAAACCATCAGTGTCTTGGACACACGTATGCTTTTTGAACCTATTCCCTGGGCAAGGTAGGCCAGTTATAGTAGCAATGGATTCCTTAGAGACCATGAACTGGACTCTGCCCACTTTCACCTTTCGACTCCCATCCCACGAGTCAACAAATTATGTCGATAAGTGCTCATCATAGCCGTTCAGACATTCAAGAAATGGGGTCACTCCTCCCTCATATGCTATGCTCCAAACATGAAGGTCTTCTTTGAATTCACCATAGTTCATGGGCTCTATTCTAACTTTCTCCCCACCCATATTCCTATACAACCAAAGCTCATTCCTAGGAAAGTCTTTATAGAGAATTGAAGAAAGTTCACCACTGAGGAAGCCATTGCAAAGAATAGAGAGACGCCGAGTGATCAGTCTAGAAATAAAAAAAATAACTTTAATTCCTTATTCTTATTCCATTTCACCTGCATGTCTATCCAAAACCTGAGTGTGCTTAGATCATATTTGCCATTAGGGCATGGCTCGTGCGATCCCCTCGAAGCCAGCTCTTCAAACAGCAGGTGACAAGACCATTTAAAATTATCATGTCGTCAAACATGTTTGTAACTGAGTTGTTCAAGGTACACATAATCCTCAATCAGACACGTCATCATGGAAATAGTTAAGAATAAGACCACAATAAATTAAAATAGTCATAAATACAAAGTGAACTTTTTTTGGTTTCTTATCAGTTATAGTATTGTTTCTAAAATCTTTTATAAAATAGGAAAAAAATATATGGTCAAGATCTATTTCATGGTAGTCCTTTTAATCTAGACCTTTTATCTATATAATCCATCATGTGCTTCTCACATAGAGAACACTTATCAGTGTAAATATCTGTACTAATTTAGAATATATATTATCATATATTGTTTTTATATATTCTTAATGTTATAATTTGCATACCTATGCCAAGTTTCATTTAATTTTGAACACATAAATAGGTAAGAGATAGAAAAGAAAAGACAAAAAAAATTACATACAAAAGTAAAATAGTTCTAAAGTATTTACTTAAAATAGTTCTATACTAGCTTATTTTAAAATTTACTCAAAAACTATTTTATTATGGACATTACTTACTTTACCTTTAATATATAGTTCATATAACCTGGTTTTAAGGTCCAGGAACCATCAAAATGTGTAGAGCCCAGAGTCTTTAACATCACTACAAAGCATTCTAATCAGACTATTACCCAACCCTCTAATACTGCATGACAAAATGGCCAAAGCCCAGAGCTATCTATCCCATGCTATAACTAGGCCAAAACAAAAAGTACAAACTAAATAGGGCTAGGGAAAATTACACAGGCCCCAACCCACCTTGACATACATACTTACATTTTTCACATAATCCACTTTCCTTCGGCGCCAAGGCCTCCTCCGCATTGTTGTACTGTCTGTATCACAACACTTGAAAAATAGAGGAATTACCTCCTCAGGAAGTGGCAGATTCAATTTCTTCACCATTTCCTCTACCACAAGTTGCAGATAAACCTAACATTTTTTTATTGCATGCAAGTATTCCATAACACATTCATGAAAAGCCTCAGCCTGATGAACCATGTCTCCCATGTTGTCATGAAGTAGATAGTAGCATGTTGTAACTGACAACATGGAAGCACATGAAATAGATTGGGCAGCGTCGAAGACATTCCAACAACCACGAGAGTATCTCAGGTCAAGCAAGAGATTGGCCATGGCCGAGCATAGGCCAACCTCTGACTTACCATAAACATCCTTGGGCACCTCCCAAACCCTCATCATCCACCTTCTCAGGTTGGGACTCTCTATTTCTTTATCAATAAAATTAATAAAACTAGCAATGACATCCTCCCTTGTAACTTTGTGCTTCTACCTCTTAACAGAGGCCTCTTCCTTCTTCCCTTTTCTATCTTCTCTGTTCAACATGACTCCCCCTATGTGTCACTTCTCAGAAATGAAATCCATCATAATCAACAACAAAAAATAATTGCAATTGACACGTAATGAACAATGCCACCCCATTTATCGGTCATTCACATACCTAGTATTGAATGATCACATGCTTCAAACTTAACTCACACACATTCTTATTGATGACATCCCCCCTTTCCTTAATGTTAGGGTTCAGGAAAATCAGAGCAATAAACACTAACAAAATTATATGTAGATTAAATAACCCAAATATAAAAATGAAGAATAACACAAAAGAGATCAACACAAAAATTTAACATGGTTCACCCAATATGGGCTACATCCACAAAAACTTAGCCATCTAATGATTTTATTATCCAGTGCAAACAAATTACAATCTCGCGAATTCCACCTCGCAACATACATCCTAGTCGCTTATAACAAGCTTTTTGGAAGCTTCTGGAATTAGGGTTTTACAATGTCATTTTTCTTTTGTCGGTTAACAAAAATTAACAACCGACTCTGAACGGGCAAAAAAGAGGAAAAATATTATTGGGGGCTGCCACCCCCAAACCCCCACTCGAGGCTCGGCTCAGCCCCGAACCCTGGCGAGGATACATTACGTGTGTACAGTACTTGCATGATCAGTCGCCACATACCAGCAATCTCCCAGTTGGCACACCAAACAATCTCCCACTTGGAGACTAATCCTGGACGACACCACTACACTTGCAGCTCCCACTGGATTACAAGCCTAGTTGGTTTCTTATGTCCATCATTATCAGTCATGAAGACCAATGAAAACTGATGAGGAAATTAGTTTCTCCCATGTAACTGCCTTTGTGAACATATCTGCAAGATTCTCACTTGTGTGAATTTTATCCAGCTTCAACTGTCCATCCTCCAAAATTGATCGGATGAAGTGGTATCTAAGATGTATGTGCTTAGTTTTTGAATGTAGAACTGAATTCTTAACAAGATGAATGACACTTTGGCTATCAATTTACAAAGGGCTATCTTCTTATTGTTGCCCCAATTCCTCCAGAAAATGTTGTAACCAAATCATCTCCTTGCTAGCTTTCATAGTAGCAACATACTCAGCTTTAGTGGTTGAAAGTGCAACAACCCTTTGCATCCTTGAAATCCAACTGATTGTAGTACCCCCTACAGTAAAAACATACCCTATAGTACTCCTGCTATCAATATCACCCACTAGATCAGAGTCAACATATCCTTTTAGAGCAGAATTTGTTCCTCCAAAACATAGTTTCTTTGAAGTAGTACCTCTCAAATATCAAAGAATCCATTTTACCGCATTCCAATGTTCCATTCCCAGATTGCTCATATACCTACTCACAACTCCCACTACATGTGCAATATCTGGCCTTGTGCATACCATTACATACATCAAGCTACCAACTGCTGATGCATATAGTATCTTAGACATTTTGTCTTCCTCCTCTTGTGTCTTTGGACACATCTCGTTAGTCAACTTAAAATGACTAGGCAAAGGTGTACTTACTACTTTTGCATTCTGCATGTTAAACCTTTTCAACACCTTCTTTACATACTCACTTTGAGACAAAAATAATTTTCTGTTTGTCCTGTCCTGTGTGATCCTCAACCAAGGATTTATTTTGTTGCACCCAAATCCTTCATAGAAAATGAATTTGCTAATTTCTGCTTAAGTTCATTAATATGCTGCAAGTTAGACCCGGCAACAAGCATGTCATCAACATAAAGCAAAAGGATAATATAGCTTCCATTACCCAATTTTTTGAAATAAACACAATAATCAGAATGACATCTTTTATAACCTTGTTCAACCATAAAACTATCAAATTTCAAATACCATTGCCGAGGTGCTTATTCAGGCCATACAAACTCTTCTTTAACCTGCACACAAAATCCTCCGTACCCTTGACCTCATATCCTTGTGGTTGTTGCATGTATATTTCCTCTTCCAAATCCCCATGGAGAAAAGCTATTTTCACATCTAGCTATTCAAGATGCAAGTCTTCCATAGCCACAAGACTTAGAATAGTTCTAATAGAAGTCATCTTTACAATCAAAGAAAATATTTCATCAAAATCTATACCTTTTTTCTGTACAAAACCTTTTACCACGAGTCTAGCCTTATATCTTTTCTTGCTTCCATCTTCTTCCTTCAATATGTAAACCCATTTATTTGGCAATGCTCTTTTACTTGCAGGTAATTGGACTAGGTCCCAAGTCTGATTCTGCAGCAACAAATCCATTTCCTCTTTCATGCCTAGCTCCCACTGCCTTTTGGTATCTACCTACATTGCTTCTTCATAACCTTCAGTTAACCAGAATCAGTTAATAATATAGAATATAATGATGGATAAAATCTTTCTGGAGGTCTAGTTATCCTTGTAGAACGTCTAACACTTGCAGGAGTCTGTGGGATAACTTGTTGTTGCTGAGCATCAGGTACCACTGGTATTTTATTTTCTGGAATCTCATCCAGCACCACATATTCCTTTCTAGCCTGTTCATGTTTCTTTTCCTGTAGCTGATCCTTATACATGACCTTCTCATTGAATATAACATCTTTGCTCCTAATGATTTTATGATTTTCATAATCCCATAACCGATAACCAAATTCATCTACTCCATATCCAACGAAGGTACATTTTTTAGACTTAGCCTTAAGCTTGGTTCTATTTTCAATATCAACATGGACAAAAGCTTCACAACCAAAGGTTTTCATAAATGAATAGTTTACCTTTTTTCCCATTCATGCCTCCTCTAGAATGCCACCATCCAAAGGATTTAAAGGTCCCCTGTTTATTAAATAAACAATGGTATGTACAACATCTACCCAGAAGTGTAAGGGTAGTCCAACATGCAATCTCATGCTCCTTGCATGCTCCATAATGGTCCTATTAATTCTCTCAGACACACCATTTTCTTGTGGGGTTCTAGGAACTATTTTTTGCCTCCGGATTCCATTATATGAACAATAATTCTCAAATTCTTTGCTGCAACACTCACCTCCATTATCAGATCTGAGACACTTCAGCTTTTTTCCTGTCTCATTCTCAACCAAAGCTTTCCACTTTTTAAAAGTTTCAAATACTTCTAATTTTTGTTTTAAGAAATACACCCATGTTTTCCTAGTTGCATCATCAATAAAAGTAACATAATAGCAAGAGCCACTAAGAGAAGATACCTGAGCTGGTCCCCATACATCTAAATGCACAAGCTCTAATTTCTCACTCTTCTTCTCTTTCCCAACTTTGAGAAATCAAACTCTGTTCTTTTTTCCATAAACATAATTTTTGCAGAACTCCAAGTCAATCTTCTTCAGACCTGGTAGCAACTTTCTGGAGTGAAGGATCTTCATCCCTTTCTCACTCATGTGCCCAAGTCTATGGTGCCACAATTTTGTTTCTATCCCTGTAGCAAGTGCTATAACTGTCTCAGTAGAAACTATTTCTATAGTAGCTAAGGTAGAATAAGTATTACCAGTATACAAATACAATGTGCCTACCTTTTCACCTTTATCTACTACTAATGTACCTTTAGTGACCTTCCAGACTTTGTCTAAAAAGGTAACTATACAGCTTTCACTACCTAGTTGTCCTGTAGAGATTAAATTCCTTCTCAAATTCGGAACATGCCTTACCTCCTGTAGCAACCATTCATTTCCATTTTGCAACTTGATTTTTATCTTTCCTTTTCCAACAATCTGACAGGGTTCACCATCACCCAAATATACCTATCCAAAATCACCTTGAACATAATCTACAAAATATTTCCTACGGAGTGTGGCATGAAATGAAGCCCCTAAATCTATTACCCAAGAATCATTAGCATTATCTAAACATAGAATTAAAGTATCCTGTAATTTATTACTTACAACATTGGCTTCCTTACTGTCATCATGTTGTCTGTCTCCTTGTTTTCCCTTTCGAGTCCAACAACCCTTCTTCAAGTGTCCTGGCTTTCCATAGTGCCAACAATCCATTCTTCCTCTAGATTTAGATTTACCTTTCTTCAACTTCCCTTGTGACTTCGCATGATTTGTTGGGCTTTTTCCTCTCTCCTTTGTTCTTCCTCTATTCTCTACATTCAAAGCATTACCCAATGTTGAACTCTTACCTATGCTTTTCCATTGCATTTCCTTGCTAAGGATAACACCAACAACATCATCAAATTTCAAAGTATTTGAACCAGAGGCAGAGTTACTTACATCCATTACCAAGTTATTCTAGCTTTCTAGGAAAGAACATAAAACCAAGAGAGCCCTCACCTCTTCATCAAATTTCACTTTTACAGAAGTTAGATGACTGGTAATCGTATTAAACTCATTTAAATGATCTGACACAGATCCACCTTCAATCATTTTTAGATTAAATAAATGCTTCATGAGAAATACCTTACTAGGGGCCGAGGGTTTTTTATACAATTTAGCCAAAGCTTTCATTAGCTCATCTATTGTCTTCACTTCAGTTATATTGAATGCCACAAATGGTGCTAGGCACAACTAAATGGTTCCCAGTACCTTTCTATCCAGAAGTTCTCAATCCTCATCAGTCATTACTGTTGGTTTCTTGGCTTTTTCTTCCAATAGCTTCCATAAGTCCTTCTAATAGAGATAATCCTCCATCTGTATCTTCTATAACTGATAATTCTACCCATTGAATTTATCTACCTTCAATTTACCCTCGTCCGCCATTACTCCCACTTAACCGTGAGACTCCCGCTCAACCATGAGACCTTCTTATAGATGATAATCAAACACAACCCGCTCTGATACTAGTTGTTAGGGTTTAGACAGATTAGAGCAATAAACACTAACAATCATATGTAGATTAAATAACCCAAATATAACAATGAAGAATAACACAAAAGAGATCAACACAAAAATTTAACATGGTTCACCCAATATGGGCTACTTCCACAGAAACTCAGCCATCCAATGATTTTATTATCCAATGTAAACATATTACAATCTTGTGAATTCCATCCCGCAACATACATCCCAACTGCTTATATAACAAGCTTTTTGGAAGCTTCTCAAATTAGGGTTTTACAATGTCATTTTTCTTTTGTCAGTTAAAAAAATTAACAACCGACTTTGAACGGGCACAAAAGAGGGAAATTTTTTTTTCGTCAGGGGCTACTGCCCCTGAACCTTGGCGAGGATACGTTACGTGTGTATAGTACTTGCATGATTAGTCACCACATACCAACACTTTATCGCTAATGATGGCTTCTTGACTATTTTGCTTCCGACCCCTTATCAGGTGGATGTGCCTTAATATCATCCTGTATTAATCAAATGGCATTATAAGGAAAGTTCTCCCACCAAAGTTCTTTCCTTTAATCGAGTGGTAGCATACCTAGTATTGAATGATCACACACTTCAAACTTAACTCACACACATTCTTATTGATGACATCCCCCTTTCCTTTATCGCTAATGATGGCTTCTTGATTGTTCTGCTTCCGACCCCTTATCAGGTGGATGCACCTTAATATCATCCTACATTAATTGAATGGCCTCATAAGGAAAGTTCTCCAACCAAAGTTGGGCTCTAGTCTCCTCACTATCCCATAACCTTACTCCCTTATTAACCGCCCAATTAGCTATCTAGTTTCTCATTCTTCCAATATGGGAAAAATGAATATCATCAAATTTTTCCTTCAATCTCTTGGCTTCATCTACTATCACCTCCAATTTCCATTTTTGAACTGAACCTGCATTCATTGCCCCTATCATCGGCTTAGAGTCTCCCTTAACCCATAATTTCTTCCATCCTTTATCTCTTGCAAGCATTAGGCCCCACAACACAGCTCTGGCCTCTGCCAAGTTATTAGTCTCAACCTCAAAGTCATATGAATACATTTCCACTGGTTGTCCCTCCAAGTCCCTAAATACTCCACCTCCTCCCGCTCTTCTTGGATTGCCCTTGGCTGCTCCATCAAAATTGAGTTTTGTCCACCCATGATTAGGGGTCTACCAAATACACCTACTAGCCTTTTTCTTGAGAATATTCTTCTCCTTCCCCAACCACCTAAATTGTGGCCAAGCATCCACCCATCTAGATTCCTCACCCATAATAAACCAATGATTATCCCCATGAATTTTACCTATCTCAAAGATGGAGCTCTCCACCATGTCCCATGTCCTTTATATTGTCCTTTCCTCTTCTTGAAATATCCTTCTATTACACTCCAGCCACAAATTCTAGACTATTAAAGCCAGCACAATAGACTAGATAAAGCCCAGTCCCAAACTTTTAATCTTGAGTTGCCAACTTTCTAACAGGTTAGGATATTATTGGGAAATACCCATTCTAGATCCCATCTATTCAGGAAGAGAACCCATACTTGTCTAGCCATATCACATTGCATAAACAAGTGATCATTTCTCTCCACATTTTCTTTGCACATAAAGCATCTTGAGGGGCCCTTATTTCCTATTATCAATAGTCTGTCCCAAGTAAGATCCCTATGCTTCCAAGCAATCTAGTGAAAGGCATTAGCCTTAGGCAGTCCTTTACCGATCCAAATCTTCTTGTGGACATTTGGTCAAGGCACCTTTTTCACTAAAATAGGCTTGAAAATCCATGTTGACAGTAACTTTTTCAATACCTTGCTCACCCCAAACCATACAATCCTCCCTAGTAATACCTAGGATAGGCCACTTCTCCAAATTCCCTTGAATCTCTTTGCACACTTCTTCTAATTCTTCCACTGGGGTAGCCAAAACTTTCCACTGTTTCATGTGGGACCTCTTAATTATATAATCCTTTACCCAAATGCCTTCTACATCTTCAAAATGTGAGATCAAAGGATGGTACTTGGGAAGTTCCATCAACACCTTATCCTCCAACAAAAAATCATGCCAAAATTTGATTTTGTTCCCATCACCCAGTCTCCATCTAATGTCTAGTGAAATTATCTTTATACTTGAGATCTGAGGAAGTTCCATACACAAGATCCTAGAGGTAGTAGCGTTTTAAACAAATTATCAGGATCATTTTGGAGATATTTCACTTGAAAAATATTACTTCATAATCTCTCTCTCTTCATAGATACGCCACGCCAGTTTAGACTCTAAAGCTTTGTTCATGTTCTTGCAATTCCTAAATCCGATCCTAAAAGGAAGCAAGGTATGCGAAAAATGCTTCCTACACTAATCTACCGAGGAAAGATTTATGAAAATTTCAAATTTTACAGTTACAGATTAAGATGCTCATTAACAGAAAGATAATAACAACTTCCAAATGCAAACACAAAACTCACAACACAATATACGTGGGGAAAACCCTTCCAGGTAAAAAATCCCACACTCCAAAGCTGCCTAATATATTATTCAGGAATCATGAAGATTACAATATACTTGCAGAGCAAGCTTTTATAGGAGTAAATCCAACCAGAGATCTAGGAGGTAATTCGATATCTATAAGATTCTTACATACAACCTCGATCTCTAGCTCCTGATACATAGGAGATACAATACAGTAAACCATTATCGGTAATTACAAAACTATGAGCCAAAACCAGCCATAAAGTGGCGCCCAAATTATCTCCAATCAAAGATGCCTTGTGATCTACCAAACCACACACCAACTTGTGTAACTGTCCCCTTTATAGCTCTTTTATGTGTCCAACACGTTTTTACATTTCCCAAAAATAGAAGGTCCAACTTCCAGAGGCCATAACTTTTGATCCGAGTGTCCGATTGACAAACTGTTTAATGTGTCGAAAAGCTTGTGAAGAGATATATCACTCTATAACCCGCTATGCTGGTTATGACAATTTTTAGCTTGTTTAGAGAAGTTTCAATTCTGGTAATTGAGTTCAAAGACTTTTTCCGGCAGTTTCAAAAAATAGAAACTTTAATATCTCGCGATCTAGATATGATCTTGAGACGAAACTCACTCGAGATGTTCACTTAGCAGTTCCACACCTTTTGGGAAAATTTTTAGGTCAATCCAAGCTCAATCAAAGGACTTACTAAAAATAGTAAGTCTCACTATTTTTAGCTCGTTTGGAAACTTTTGGAAAGTTTGAAAGTTCCAGACCATTATCCAAGATAAAGGGTATTCAAAAAGACCAAAACTAGGAAAAATAGTAATCTTTAGACGTTGCAAGGTTGAGACACTTTTCTTAACATTCTCCCACTTGTCAAACACCTTGCAAGAGCAAAGGGAGTATCAACACCATGATTTAAATGCTAGGGGTTGTGAGGCCCATAGACTCTGAACACCATCTGAACTTCTCTGTGCTCACAGGTTTTGTCAAGGAATCTGCAGCATTCATCAAAGTATCAACTTTCTCCAAGTTTACCTTCCCATCCTCTACCATGTCACGAACAAAATGGTACTAGACATCAATATGCTTAGTCCTTGCATAGAAAGTAGGATTCTTTGCCAAACATATGGCACTCTGACTGTCACAACAAATAGTAATCTTCCCTACATCAAACCCAACATCAGAACATAATCTCTTAAGCCAAATGGCTTCTTTACAAGCATGAGTTGCTGCCATGTACTCATCTTCAATAGTGGACAAAGAGACCATAGGTTGCCGCTTACTCATCTAACTAATAGCACCACCAAACATTGTGAACACATAAGCACTGGTGGATCTCCTACTATGAATGTCACCTACCCAATCTGAATCCATAAATCCATGGATACAAAGTGAATGTCAAGGTCTTGTCGGATAACCATGATAACATAAGGAATACTTAGAAGTACCCCACAAATATCTGAACACTCTCTTCACTACATCTCAATGTACACGTCTAGGATTAGCCATGAATCGACTAAGGACTCCCACTGCTTGGGCAATGTCTGGTCTTGTACAAACCATCGCATACATCAAACTGTCAACCACACTAGCATAAGGAACTCTGCTCATATCCTTTGTCTCAGAAGGAGACTTTGGACAATCTTCAATAGATAACTTTGTCCCCATTGTAACAAAAATAGTCAAAGGTCTGCAATCCATCATGTTGAATCTCTCCAACACAGTGTTAACATACTTACTCTTACCTAACCAAAGTTTTCTATTTGCTCTATCTTTTCTGATTTCCATTCCCAGAATGTACCGAGCTGCTCCTAGATTTTTCATCTCAAACTATGCTGATAATTGAGACTTCAAATCATAAATCAAACTTTTACCATTCCCAATGAGTAACGTATCATCGACATACAATGCAATAATGAGAATGCAATCATTGTCAAACTTGTAGTAAACACAATGATCTGATTTTGATCTCTGAAATCCAATACTCAACACAAAGGCATCAAACTTCTGGTACCACATCCTAGGAGACTATTTCAAACCATACAAAGACTTTTTCAACTTGCAAACCAAATTTTCTTTACCTTTCACCATGTAGTGCTCTGGCTGTGACATATAGATTTCCTCCTCCAAGTCACCATGAAGGAATGTTGTCTTCACATCCATCTATTCCACTTCTAGATCATACACTACTACAAGAGATGACATGAACCGAATAGATGTTAGCTTTGTAACAAGAGAGAAAATCTCACCATAGTCAATTCCCTCGACCTGAGAATACCCCTTCACAACCAATCTAGCCTTATATTTCTCAACATTGTCATCTACACCAAATTTCTTTTTGAACACCCATTTGCATCTAACAGGTTTTTGTCCTTCAGGCAAAGGCACTAAGTCCCAAGTATTATTCTTTTCCAAAGAAGCCATCTCCTCTTCCATGGCCTCCTTCCAGGAAACTGCATCTTTCATACCCATAGCCTCTTTCACAGTTCTAGGCACATCAGTGTTAGAAATCAAAGCAAAAATACAACTAGAATCATGCAATGAATAAGCAAACCTATCAGGTTGCTTGCATTATCTGTGTGGACCTCCTCAAAGGTTGAGATTGAGGTTCTTCATCTTCTTCTGAACTTTCAGAGCTACTAGAGCTGTCCTCATTATCAGGTCCAATAGATGTTTTTGGTTCAACTTTCTTAGGGGTGGAAGGAAGCTGAACCACATCATCTTTCTTCTCTTCTTTCTCTAGTTGCAAGACAACAAAGGAAGGATTGAGCTCTCTGAAGATCACGCTTCTGCTATACATAACTCTCTCAGCTATTGGATCCCAAAGCTTGTATCCTTTCACACTAATGCCATAACCGATGAAGATACACTTTACAACCTTGTTCTCCAACTTAGATCTCTTCTCCTTAGGCACATGTGCATATGCCTCACAACCAAATACTTGAATGTGTCTTAATGAAGGATTTTTACCATACCATACCTCCATAGGTGTCTTATCAATGAGTGCTGATGTAGGAGACCTGTTAACTAGGTAACAAGTGGTAGCAACCACTTCAGCCCAGAACATTTGTTCAAGACCAGCTCCACTTAGCATACTCCTTGCCGTCTCCATCAATATTCTATTCATCCTCTCTGCAACTCCATTCTGTTGAGGGGTATACGGAGTTGTCTTGTGCCTCTCAATCCCCCGTTCTTTACAGAACTTGTCAAAATCTGTTGAACAAAACTCACCACCATTGTCAGTCCTCAAATACTTAATCTTTCTATCCTTTTGATTCTCTACAAGAGCTTTGAACTCTTTGAATCTATTAAAGACTTCAGATTTACTTCTAAGGAAATACACCCATGTCCTTCTACTATAATCGTCAATGAATGAAACAAAGTAAACAGATTTTGAAATCAAAGGAATATTAACATGACCAAACACATCAGAATGAATCAAGTCCAACACCTCAGAAGATTTGTGAGAACTAGAATAAAACTGAACATGGTTTTGTTTTCCATAAATGCAATGTTCACAAAAATCAAACTCAAGGTTACAATCATTCATACCCTCAACAAGATTTGTATTCTTTAGGGTCCTCAAACCCTTTTCACCAATGTGACCAAGCCTTTGGTGCCATAACATTGTCTTCTTAGCTGGAAGTTTCATCTCCATAGAATGAGCACCCTTAGTTACCCAGAAAGCATGACCATCAGAAGTAGATGCAACAATCTTCTTCACTACTAGTTCCAATGGTGAGGATGAAGACTCTGAAGCTCTCTTTCTCGAAATAGAGGCACTATTGCATTAAACTGCACATGCATCAAGATGAAACAGAGTGCCAATCCGAACACCCTTAGCCAACACCAGAGATCCTCTAGTCATCTTGTATCCTCCATTTGAGAAAACAACCTGCACACCCACATCATTCAATTTACTTATAGAAAGAAGGTTCCATGTCAAACCAAGGATATGCAGAACACCATTGATTCCCTTTGCTTTTCCATCAGGGAATCCAATCAAGACTCTTCCACGGCCAATAATATCCAGGTGAGAATCATCACCCAAGTACACCTTTCCACCATCATATTCTTCATACTTCAAAAACCAGCATTGATGCGAGGTCATGTGAAAAGATCCACCATAGTCAATAAGCTACACATCCTTAGATGCATGCGTTGTCAAGGCAGGGACAAATGCTTATCCTAAGAGGACTTGTCAGAATCCAAATCATAATTCTTCTTTTTCTTTTTCTCCTCCTTGCACTCCTTGTGGAAGTGACCAGGTTTGCCGCAGTTCCAACATAGGGCCTTGGACTTTCCGGGAGACTTAGATCTCCCACGGGATTTGGGTCTTCCTTTTTCTTCCTTCTTCTTGTCCTTTTCCTTTCCCTTCTCTTTAGATCTACCACAAACCGCAAGAGCCTCCTTAGATGATTCAGAAGACTTTCTCCACATATCTTCAAACAATAGCAAAGAAACCACTTCATCCATCTTGAAGGTGGTAGTGGTACTCCCAATGACCATAACAAGGTGGTCCCGCAAATCAGGTAAGGAACATAGTAATGTCATACATCAATCCTCCTCCTCCATCTTCACACCAACAAAAGTTAATTGGGCAACAAGCATATTGAATGTATTTAGGTGATCAGCGACAGATCCTCCATCTTCCATCCTTAGATAATACAATTTCTTTCACAGGAATAACTTGTTCAACAGGGATTTAGCCTGATAAACATCTCCAAGCTTCTTCCAAAGTTCCTTTGCAGTCTTCTCTTCATGGATATTCAGGAGCACTGAATCAGCCAAACAGAGTCTTTTCAAACCCTTAGCTTTTTGATCTTTGAGATCCTAATCTTCTTGAGACATTGCCGTTGGTTTTGTACCAGATATAGCTTCCCATAAATCCTAATCTACAAGCATGTCCTCCATTTTGAGTTTCCACAACTCAAAATTACTGTCATTAAACTTCTCTATCTCAAACCTCCTAGATGTGCTTTCCATCTCTTACCTACAACAAAGATTTCAAAATCCTCTGCACAAGCTCCCACTCAAATGAAGATCAACCAAAGGTGATCAGGCTTTGATACCAACTGAAAGGAAGCAAGGTACGCGAAAAACGCTTCCTACACTAATCTACTGAGGAAAGATTTATGCAAATTTCAACTTTTACAATTACAGATTAAGATGCATATTAACAAAAAGATAATAACAACTTCCAAATGCAAACACAAAACTCACAACACAAGATATATGTGGGGAAAACCCTTTCAGGTAAAAAACCCCACACTCCAAAGCCACCCAATATATTATTCAGGAATCATGAAGATTACAATATACTTGTAGAGAAACCTTTTATAGGAGTATATCCAACGAGAGATCTAGGAGGTAATTCGACATCTATAAGATTCTTACATACAACCTCCATCTCCAGCTCCTGATAAATAGGAGATACAATACAGTAAACTGTTACCGGTAATTACAAAACCATGAGCCAAAACCACCCATAAAGTAGCGTCCAAATTATCTCCAATCAAAGATGCCTTGTGATGTGCCAAACCACACACCAACATGTGTAACTCTCCCCTTTATAGCTCTTTTACGTGTTCAACACGTTTTTACATTTCCCAAAAATAGAAGGTCCAACTTCTAGAGGCCATAACTTTTGATCCGGGTGTCTGATTGACGAAGTGTTTAATGCATCAGAAATCTTGTGAAGAGATCTATCACCCTATAACCCACTATGCTAGTTATGACAATTTTTGGGATGTTTAGAGAAGTTTCAATTCTGATAATTGAGTTCAAAGACTTTTTCTGACAGTTACAAAAAATAGAAACTTTAATATCTCACGATCGAGATATGATCTTGAGACGAAACTGACTTGAGATGTTCACTTAGTTGTTCTGCACCTTCTGGGAAAAATTTCAGGTCAATCCAAGCTCAATTGAAGGACTTACTAAAAATAGTAAGTCTCTCTATTTTTAGCTCATTTAGAAACTTTTGGAAACTTTGAAAGTTCTAGACCATTATCCAAGATAAAGGGTATTCAAAAAGACCAAAACTAGGAAAAATAGTAATCTTTTGAATTTGCAAGGTTGAGACACTTTTATTAATACATCCCTCCACTACTTGTTGGTCTGTAGACCAATTCTCATTTTACAAGGTTGAATTTGAATGAGTTGTCACTACCCCACCAAAGGAATAAGTGTTGAATGGCCTCAAGAGTCCTGGAAACCTTGTTGGGGAGATGGAAAACCAACATGATTTAAATTTGCACTGCTACCAAAGTGGCCTTAATCAAGGAGGGTGAGCCACCTACCTTTCTAAGAGGCCAACATCCTTTGTATACAATCGATCATAATCTTCCATTCCATCTCTAAGGATCTTCTATCAATTAAAGGCATCCCCAAATATTTGCTTGGTAATCTATCCAAATCATACCCAAGTATCCTTTGAATTTCCAATCTCTCCATACATGGCTCTTTCAAAAGGAAAATCTTTGATTTTGTTATGTTTACCTTCTGTCTAGTCACCATATCATAATGCATTAGGACCCTTTTGATATTTCTAGCTTCCTTGGTTGTGGCCTCCCCAAAGAGTAGAGTGTCATCTACAAATTGTAAGTGTGTAATGTTGCTTACACTTCCAAAACCTATAAATCATTTATATTCCAATCCCTAACTTCCTTTTTCAAGGCCCTACCCAAGACTTTGGCTATGATGAGAAAGAGGAAGGGGAGAGTGGGTCTCCTTGCCTCAAACCCCTTCTAGCATTGAAGAAATCTATCGCAACTCCATTAACAATGACTACATATGTGGCTAAAGATATACATTTGTACACCCATTTGTAACAAGCTTCATTAAATCCAAACTTATACATGGTCATAATTATAAATTCCCAAGACACCCTATCATATGCCATATTCATATCCAACTTTACAACCATACCATATTTTTTCCTCACCACCACTGAGTGAATGGTTTCATGAGCAATAACTATTCCATCTAGAATTTGTCTCCCTCTTAAGAAATCATGCTATGTTCTTCCTAGATTATGTTGCAAGTATGAGGTTAACCAGTGTTGTCATTGATGTCAACATACTCATATTGCATTGAAGGATTGGACGAGCTGTGTAGGAAATCAGTCTCAATCAGGAACAGTGAAGAACAGTGATGAGAAGAAGGAAAAAGTACTCAATAGGTTGAGGTTCAGAGGATGCGGATTAAAGGGTTTGTAGATATGAGTCTTGAGAT
This sequence comes from Cunninghamia lanceolata, assembly GCA_027924645.1. Classification (NCBI taxonomy): domain Eukaryota; kingdom Viridiplantae; phylum Streptophyta; class Pinopsida; order Cupressales; family Cupressaceae; genus Cunninghamia; species Cunninghamia lanceolata. The sequence goes on along the minus strand of BSBN01000261.1, from coordinate 23,551,529 downwards.
GTTCCAGTTAAGATTTCAGAGGTCCGCATGAAGATATGAAGAAGTTGTGATAGATCAAGTAGAACCGGTTTCGGGAGATGCTCCGGAGTGACAGAGTGGTACAAAAAGGTCCAGTGAGATCCGAAAGTGCATTGTCCTATTTTGCAGATTGGAAGGAGTGTTTGGGATGTCCTTGTGATGTGTCATCTCAATTTGTTCATAGTTTGGAGGTCCGGAAGCACCTTTTTTAGTATGACAGTGGTGATAGACTGTGTTCTTGAAGCTCCGGATGAAGAAGAGAAGAGATTCTAATAAGTAGAGGAAGTGTGGATGTACCTGGTCATTCAGGCAAGCTTGTGAAGTTTCTTGGATCATGTTGAGGTTGTGTTGTCGGTCCGCATTAGTGTTAGAGCCTGGAATTGGAGATATACTTCCAGATGAAGATGTTCTTGTTCAGGCTGGCCGACCGGACAAGTTATTCATCTTGCGAATGTTCTTGTGGATGATTGCCAACTTAGATGATTATTCCTAAGTTGATGCCTTGTATAAATAAAGGTTTGTGAATTCATTTCGAAGTGTGTCATGGAGCGGATGAGTGTGGCATAGCGAGAGAGTGAAAGGCAGAGCAGGTGTGTCTTGGGCTTAAATGGAACTGATCCAAACATGGTGAAGATGTCAATCTCTAGTTCAAGTTTGTAATACTTGTGATCTTGTAGACAGTGTGTCTCTTGTAGGCAGTGTGCCTCCTTGTGAGTAGTGTGCTCGGGCAGTGAGCCCTATTGGCATGTGCCATCCATTTTTCTTATTCTTCTAACAGAGAAAAATCCTTGGGTTAATCACCCCGTGGTTTTTCCCTTAACCGGGTTTTCCACGTCAAAATATTGGTGTCTAATGTGTTGATGTTTATCTACTCCGGTGTTTATGCTTTATGCTTTCATGAATGGTTAATTGATATGCTATTAACTAACAAAGAAGAATCAAGTGTTTGAAGTAGAAACAAGTTTTTGTACAACTGATTCACCCCCCTCTTAGTTGTGTGCCCTAGATCTAACAATTGGTATCAGAGCTAAGTTCCTCTAAAGGATCTTAACTGCTTGAGGAGATCCAGGATGTCGTCATACAAGAAGGACAGTCTGAAGTTTGACAGAACCAACTTCTCTTTGGAAAGGTCGCATGAAATGTCATTTGGAGTGTATGGGAAAAGCATACTTGTCCATGATCACCAAAGCATATGTACCTCCACAGGGTGGTCCGACAACTCTAAATGAAATCACAGATGCTAAAAATAATCTGCAAACCAAAGAGGCTCTTCTAAGCACATTGACTGACTCAGAACTCTCAAATGTTATTGACCTACCAACTACCTATGAGATCTGGGTTAAACTGGAACTTCTGCATGAAGGAGATGAGTTTGTTAAGAGTGCAAGGTTGCAAAGTCTCAAAGGGAAATTTGAAAGATTGAAGATGAGAGATGATGAAAATATCACTACCTTTATGCGAAGAGTAAATGAGCTGGTGTGTGGAATCAGGAATGCTGGTGGAGTTCTGGATGAAAATGAGATTGCTTGCAAAACTCTCAGATCCCTTCTTACTGCCTACAAAATCAAGGTTGTTGCCATTGATGAATTCAGAGCCCATACAACTATCACAAGAGAGAAATTGGCTGGCAAACTGGCTACATTTGAAATGATCAAGTTTGGAGATGATCATCCCAAGACTGAATCTGCATTCAAAGCCAGTGCCTATGTGAAAGGCAAACAAAGATTTGATCTGGGAGAAAACTCTTCAAGGAAGCTATCATGGTATGATCAAGAAAGGAAAGACATGGAAGAGGAAGAAGCAGAAACAACTCAACTTGAAGCCCTCATTGCAAAGAGACTACCAAGAGGATCCGGTAAGTATGAAGGAAAATTACCATTTAAGTGCTTCAACTGCAATAAGATTGGTCATTTTGCTTCAAGATGTCCGGAAAGATCTGCAAGGTTAAATTCTAACAGACAAAGGTTCCAAAAGAACTATTATTATGTTCATGAAGAAGATGATAATGAAGGTGTAACAGATGATGAATCAGAAATAGGAAACAAATCTGGAAATGAATGGGTGTTTATTGTCATCAAGGAAGAAGATCCAATATCCTCTGAATCTGCCAATCATAAGATTATAGAAAGAGCTTTGGCTGCCCAAGTTGAAGAAAAGGATGATTGGGTCATTGACAGTGGATGCTCTCACCATATGACAGGTGACAAGAGCAAGTTCTTAGATTTGGAAAGTTATGAAGGAGAAATGGTAAAGTTTGGTGACAATTCTGCTGGTAGAATCAGAGGTAGGGAAACTATTTCTTTTGATGGAAAGAGCAAAACCAGTAATGTACTGTATGTTGAAGGATTGAAGCACAATCTTCTCAGTGTTGGTCAGTTGGTGGACAAAGGCTATGATCTCCGGTTCAAGAATGGGAGATGCAGGATCTTTGAAAGTTGCAGAACTGATATTGCATCCAGTACTCAAACAAAAGGTAATATCTTCCATCTAGTTGGTTCTAATAAAAGTTGTTTGTTTGTTCAAGTTGATCAGAGTTGGTTATGGCATAGAAGTATGTGTCATGTGAATTTTGATAACATCATCAAGATAAGCAATACTCAGGATGTAAAAGATCTTCCAAAATTGGTGAAACCTACAAATAGTTTGTGCAAAGAATGTCAGCTAGGTAAACAGAGTAGAGTCTCTTTCAAAAGCAAGGATTAGTCCTCTACCAGATTATTGGAATTAGTTCATACTGATCTATGTGGTCCGACAAGAATCAAGAGTATGAAAGGTGATAGATATTTCATGTTACTAATTGATGACCATTCCCGGATGATGTGGGTTACCTTTCTAAAAGAGAAATCAGAAGCCTTTGAGAAGTTCAAAATATTCAAAGCTATGGTAGAGAATCAAACCGGATTGAAACTGAAATGTCTGAGGTCTGATAGAGGTGGTGAATTCACATCCGGTGAATTCATAGACTTTTGTGAGAAGCATGGTATAAAAAGACAGTTGTCTGCTCCTAGGACTCCACAGCAGAATGGAGTAGTTGAGAGAAAGAACTGGACCATCCAGGAAGCATCTAGGACAATGATGATGGAAGAAAATGTTCCCTAGATGTTTTGGAGAGAAGCTGTTAGCAATGTTGTCTATACTCTCAATCAAGTTCAAATCAGAAGCAATACCAGTAAGACTCCTTATGAACTTTGGTTTGGTATAACTCCCACTGTGAGATATTTCAGAGTATTTGGTAGCAAGTGTTACATCAAAAGAGATGAAGATCTAGGAAAATTTGATGCTAGAAGTGATGAAGGAATTTTCTTGGGTTACTCCACTCAAAGCAAAGCATACCGGTGTTACAATAAGAGATTGAGAAAGATGATAGAAAGTACAAATGTGAAGGTTGATGAAGGAATTGAGAAGCCCTCAAGGTTTTATGAATATGATGAAGATGATCAGAATGATTCACTGGTTCAAGGAGCTCAATCCTCCTCTGAATATCAGACTCAGACTGATCTGGTAAATCAGGAAGAAGAGGCTTGTCTGAATGAGCCTGATCAAGAAACAGTAGTGCAAGAAACTCCCAAGGTTCCAAGGTATGTAACTCTAAACCATTCTGAAGATCAGATCATAGGTGACAAAAGCAAAGGGGTACAAACAAGGAGGAGAATTGCTCAAAATTCAAATGAATACTGTCTGATTTCAAAGATTGAACCTAAGACAATTAATGAAGCTTGCAATGATGAAAACTGGACCAAAGCAATGGAGGAAGAGTTGATGCAAATTGATAAAAATCATACTTGGGATCTTGTTCCCAGACCTAGAAACAAGAATGTGATTGGAACTAAATGGGTCTTCCAGAACAAACTAAATGAAGTTGGTGAAGTAATCAGAAACAAAGCCAGATTGGTCTGCAAAGGCTACTCTCAAATAGAAGGAATTGATTTTGAAGAAACCTTTGCTCCGGTGGCAAGAATTGAAGCAGTCAGATTATTTCTTGCATTTGCTGCCTTTAAGGACTTCAAGGTATATCAGATGGATGTCAAGTCTGCCTTCCTAAATGGTGATTTGGAAGAAGAAGTATACATTGAGCAGCCGGATGGATTTCAATTGTTTGATCATAGTGATATGGTCTGCAAGTTGAAGAAAGCACTGTATGGATTGAAGCAAGCTCCAAGGGCTTGGTATGAAAGGTTGGATAAGCATCTTGTGCAGATTGGTTTCAACAAAGGTACTGCTAACAGTAATCTATATTTCCAAATAGATAATGAAAACATCTTGATTGATGAAGTATTTTTTGATGATATCATCTTTGAAGGAAGAGATAGTTTGTGTAAAACCTTTGCAAATCAAATGAACAGTGAGTTTGAAATGTCAATGCTTGGTGAAATGAATTTCTTCTTGGGTCTGCAAATTACTCAGACAAAGAAAGGCATCTTTATCTCTCAGACCAAATATGTGAAAGAATTATTGAGGAAATTCAGAATGGAAGATTTAAAGCCAATGAACACTCCTATGGCAACCAAATGTAAGTTGAGCAAAGATGATGACTCTCCTAAGATAGATCAGACCAAGTACAAATCAATGATTGGAGGACTATTGTATCTCACTCAGACTAGACCAGATATAATGCAGGTTGTTGGTCTTGTGGCAAGATTTCAGGTTGATCCCAGAGAATCTCATGTCATGGCAATCAAAAGAATTTTTAGGTACTTGAAAGGAACAGTTGAGTATGGTCTATGGTATCCTAGAGATCAGGATTTCTCTCTTCATGCATATACAGATGCAGATTGGGTAGGAGATGTGGATGACCAGAAGAGTACAAGTGGAGGAGCATTCTTTTTGGGAAAAAGGTTGGTTTCTTGGCTAAGCAAGAAACAAGAGGCAATATCCTTGTCTACAACTGAAGCAAAATACATTGCAGCAGCAGGTAGTTGCACTCAAATCCTATGCATGAAGCAGATGTTAAGAGACATTAATGTAGAATATGAGGAGCGTATCACAATTTTCTATGATAATTCAAGTGCAATAAATATTTCTAAGAATCCGGTGTTGCATTCTAAGACCAAGCACATATCTATCAAGTTTCACTTTCTGAGAGAGCAAGTGAACAAGGATGAAGTTAGATTGGAGTATGTACCCTCCAAGGATCAGATTGCAGATATTTTTACTAAACCTCTTCCCAAGGACTCTTTTGAGTATCTCCAAGAGAAGTTAGGGGTCATGGCCCCTCTGGTGATGAACTAGGATGCACTGATGTGCATCAGTCCAGTGGATATCATAGTCATATCTTGTGATCTAGATTGATGATGGGAAGCTGCTACTAAGGGGGAGCAGCTAGTATGATTCTGATGTGGTAGAATTGCAAGTATGAGCCTTTTGCCATTGATGTCAAAGGGGGAGAGAAGACATGTGAAAAACAAGTGGTTGATGATCAAAGGGGGAGTAGTAAAGGAAGAGAAGACATGTGAAGAGTTGTTGCTAATAGGGGGAGCTGTGACAGAAAGGAGAAGTTCTTGTCTTGATGGTTTTTCACATCATATGTTGCCATCAATGACAAAGGGGGAGATTGTTGCAAGTATGAGGTTAACCAGTGTTGTCATTGATGTCAACATACTCATATTACATTGAAGGATTAGATGAGCTGTGTAGGAAATCAGTCTCAATCAGGAACAATGAAGAACAGTGATGAGAAGAAGGCAAAAGTACTCAATAGGTTGAGGTTCAAAGGATGCAGATTAAAGGGTTTGTAGATATGAGTCTTGAGATGTTCCAGTTAAGATTTTAGAGGTCCGCATGAAGATATGAAGAAGTTGTGATCGATCAAGTAGCACCAGTTCTGGGAGATGCTCCGGAGTGACAAAGTGGTACAAAAAGGTCCGGTGAGATCTAGAAGTGCATTGTCATATTTTGCAGATTGGAAGGAGTGTTTGGGATGTCCTTGTGATGTGTCATCTCGATTTGTTCATAGTTTGGAGGTTCATAAGCACCTTTTTCAGTATGATAGTGGCGGTAGACTATGTTCTTGAAGCTCTGGATGAAGAAGAGAAGAGATTCTAATAAGTAGAGGAAGTGCGGATGTACCTGGTCATTCAAGCAAGCCTATGAAGGTTCTTGGATCATGTTGAGGTTGTGTTGTCGGTCCGCATTAGTGTTAGAGCCTAGAATTAGAGATATACTTCTGGATGAAGATGTTCTTGTTTAGGCTGGCTGACCGGATGAGTTATTCATCTTGTGAATATTCTTGTGGATGATTGCCGACTTGTGAATGTTCTTGTGGATGATTGCCAACTTAGATGATTGTTCCTAAGTTGATGCCTTGTATAAATAAAGGTTTGTGAATTCATTTCGAAGTGTGTCATGGAGCGGATGAGTGTGGCATAGCGAGAGAGCAAAAGGTAGAGCATGTGTGTCTTAGGCTTAAATGGAACTAATCCAAACATGGTGAAGATGTCAATCTCTAGTTCAAGTTTGTAATACTTGTGATCTTGTAGACAGTGTGTCTTTTGTAGGTAGTGTGCCTCCTTGTGAGCAGTGTGCTCGGGCAGTGAGCCCTATTGGCATGTGCCATCCATTTTTCTTATTCTTCTAACAGAGAATAATCCTTGGGTTAATCACCCCATGGTTTTTCCCTTAACCGGGTTTTCCACGTCAAAATCTTGGTGTCTAATGTGTTGATGTTTGTCTGCTCTGGTGTTTATGCTTTATGGTTTCATGAATGGTTAATTGATATGCTGTTAACTAACAAAGAAGAATCAAGTGTTTGAAGTAGAAGCAAGTTTTTGTACAGCTGATTCACCCCCCCTCTTAGTTGTGTGCCCTAGATCTAACAGATTATACATTCCAGACAGTTCTTAAGTCTTGTAGACGTCCCTTTTTTGACAATCTTATAGACTATGTTACATAACACAATGGGCCTATATTCATCAAAGTACTTCAGATTTTTGATCTTGAGAATGAGGGTTATGTATGTTGAGTTCCAAGTCTTTAGCATCAATCTTCTACTTCTGCATTCCTTTACTGCCCTCCATACATCCTCACGAATAATGTCCTAGAACTTTTGAAAGAATTCTTCCTAGAATCCATCCCAACCAGCAGATTTCCTAGCTCCCAAGGAAAAAACAATAGACTTGATCTCCTGCATTGTGAAGGGAGTGAGTGTAATATCCTTACTTCACAAAACTTAAAAATCCTAATAATTACCATAAGTAAAAATATTATAGAGGTAAAATAGGAATAAAATTTTCTTTCTATAATTAACTTGAAAACAAAGTGTATTAATTTGTACCAATCTTCATCTCTAAAGGGTAAATAACTTTAACAAGATATAAATTTATCTTTCCAATTCCAAGTAATTGAATTATATTAAGTTATACAAAACATTAGAACATATAAGTCATCTTACCAAGGGTTTGCTACATATTGATTGCTGACATCTTTATCACAAGCCTCAGTATGCCTCATGTTGAAGGGAGAGAAAGCATCTTCGGAGTGCTTTACCTCCAACCACAGACCAACAGTCTCTTACGCATCTTCCATTTCAAAAGAGGCCCCACCCTTCGTGAAGAGTATAGACTTAGGGTGACCTATGATATTTTCCATATGAGTACTGGTGTTGTATCCTATGTAACACTATTGATCATACAACCCTAGATACCCTCTAGCTAAGTATGATCATCCCAATAAGTTACGTAATCCTGAATATGGTGAACTGATAATGCACTTAGAGGCATGTGCATTACTTTGGCCAAAGTTTCAATATGAAAAGTGTTTACAATAAACACAGTTGATTTGTTCACCCACCCCAACTCAACTTGGACAATATTGCAATCCTATAGTGACTTGGTCAAATGAGTTTATCCAATCATTAATTGGTTTAGTCTCCTCGACTAGATAGGTTATCTGAATAATCACTGGGCTTTGTTCCTTATATTTCTAAGGTTTTTCTTTTTATACTTAGTTACTAAATGCTTTTTGGCATAATGATACTCATAAACTTACTTTGAATAATAACAACTTATTGAATTCCAACATGACAGAATAATGGAGTGATAGCTTGGTAAGGAGATTATATTAAATCTGGTAAAGCTAATTTAAAATAACCCAAAGTTGCTAGGGTCTTATTCCTCCCCATATCTTGATATCATTTTAAAAAATAACCTAGGGTTAGAAAGAGTTAGAATCATAAAAGAACTTCTCTTTTCTCTCATCAATGAGGTCATGGTAATAATTTCTAAACAAGGCTAAATCTTGTTTCAATACAGCCAGAGATTTAATTTTTGGTCATTATGAAAGTATAATTTTTCCCATAATATCTTGATATCCCAACACTTAAACAAAAGACTACTTTTCAAGGAGTTTAACTTAAACATTCATAAAAGATTACACCAACCTAAGTGATATCAATATCACTTAGGAAACAAACAACTTACAGCTTTATAGAACCAGGTTGACAATAACCATAAGCTGAGACTTCTATTCCATGGGCCAAACTGATTCTCTTCTTACCCAAATGACATGCAAGAACTTTAAAGAAGCTTATGAAATAATGTGAACAGAGATATGTTAACTTGTGAGGACTTAAAGTGTAACAATTACTTACAATGATTAACTCACAACTAAATCTACCTATTCAATGGACACAAATATCATATGTTGTGCACATAAAGGTGTCGTAATCTTTCTAGAATTAACACAACACTAAAATGAGTATCTATAATGATCTTTTTTCAATAGAGACACTGCATTATAACATCGTAAGAATGAATAAAGGTAAGCTAACAGTAACCTATTTGAAGTTGTTGTGCATGAAGTGAAAGTTCTCCTATCTCAGTTTGGAGCTCACACCGCCACCCTAGTCTCTATTCCTCACACTCTGCTTGATTATTTTCGAGCTCAAAAGTATGTAGTTTCTTCTCTTCTCTCCCAAAACCAATGAGCCCTTCCCATTTATAAACATTTCTTCTAACTTTGTTGTCTCCTTGATTAGAGGATAACTATTTTTTAATCCAAAACAATGCATGCAATAGGTTTTATTTGGATCTTTGTCTCTTGCCATCCAAATTCGTTAATGATACCTCAATGTGATGATTGTAACAACCTCCCATATTCAAGGATGACTTAGCTTAACATGGACATGAAGGTTGATAATGTTATTGTGGGGTATACATGGTATGCAACCCAATATCTCTTTATGAGATTGACCCTCTAATGAGCAAATGCCAACTTCTTAGTTTAAAAACAAAGTTACTGAATAATCAAAATATATAAATGTTATGTCAGAACAATGCACCCTTGGGGGATTTTTCCTTTAAGGTTTAGGTCTCGGGTCCTTAGATTGCATTTAGAGCATCTTGCATGATAATTCAGACTCTTGATGAGAAAACCCTTGGGTCTTGTGACAAATAGGACCTAGGGGATGCTAATTTAATGATCCTTGAACAAAGATAGGGGGTGGACTTGGGCACTAGCACCCTAGTCCAAGCCTATTTTAGGTCTGCCCTAAATTCAGATGTCAGGGTTGTGACCGTTATTTGGTTTCCAGGCTGACATCATAAGTTTCAAATATGAAAATTTTGGCAGGAATCTTAGTAGTTGCATATATAAGCATGTTTAGGTTATCATTTGCAAACTAGAAGATATCTAGAGGATGTTTATGATTGAAAGCTATTGGCATACTTATGTTTATCATTGTGTTGCAGAGCATAGCATTGTTATTGTGTTTGTTTTTGCAAGTTGGATTACATCTTCTCCTAATGGCATTGAAGAGCCTCTTCCTTCCATGAGAGCTTCATCATCAAGGTGACATTTATTGTGTTTTATCATCATTATCATTTTGATTTTTGCCTCTATCTTACAAGGATACGCACTCTCTCTGACAACGGTGTTTGGAAGACTTGAATGTCTCTCCGGGGCTTGACTGAGGCAAGCCTCTAAACACCACAACCCCTCCCACACTCCTTGTGATTGCAAGTTACAGGTTTTGGATCTAGATAAAGTGGAGTTGCAGGGAAGAAGGGGAAACATTAAAGATTCAGGATCTAAAAAGAAGCAGACACTGTGTAGGATTTCAGGACAAGGGTGCCATCACCATTGTCCTCCATTATCAGATCACCAAAAATAGAAGATATAGCAGAGATCAGTGTCGGAAGGAGATCAGGAATCCATAGAAAAAGAAGCACATTGGACTAGGGTGCCATCATCATTGTCCCTGATATTTCTATTTTCCAGACTACAAAAAAGAGTGAGTTAAGGTTCTCTGCCCTTTGTCTAATTCCTGTAGCATTTGTCGTAATTCACAGATTTAATTACCGTTTTGCTTAAATTAGGGTTTCAAGAGCATAAAAGAATTAATTAGCAAAATTGTGTGATAACTTCTAAATTTCCTAGAAAAAAACCAAGAGGCAACCCAATCCGATAGATGACTCTCCTCTCGATAGGAGAAGCACTCAGTTGAAAGCCCTTGGAATGTTTTGTGCAAAGAAGGATTCAAACTAAAACAACTACATTCCATCATCCCCCTTTTCATATAAAACATTTTGGTGAACCTATGTTTTGAACTTTTTGGCACCTTTCTGAGTGTTGTTTGATAGATTTGCATTCATTCATTCTATTGCATTTGAAAATTTACAAAAAAATTGATATATTTGGAAAAATTGAAAAAAATTACATTCTAGGGTTTGATTTTTAACATAGTTTGCATTCAAACAATTGTATTTCATTAATTCTCTTATTTTTACATCATATCTGAACTTCATTATCATTCAATTCATTATTTTCAATATTGCATTTGAAAAATTACAAAAAAAATTGAAAAAATTGGAAAATTTGCAAACATTGGCATATTAGGCTTGCATTTTTGTAAAATTTGAATTAATTGGCATCCAATTTCAACTAATTTATGTTATTTTCATTATATATAATCCAAAATATATAAATTCATCATTTGCAATTCATTTGCATTGCATTTGCATGCTTGATTTGTTAGAAATTGCTTGAAATTTTGCATTTTTCATGAAAACCTAGTTTTGCATGAGCTAGGGTTGTAGTCAAAATATTGTTTCAGATTTTACTACCTTTTTAAAATACTAATTAGGCATTATTTATAAATATAGTGTTGCATTAGAGTGGCCTCCTTGTTAAATTTCATGTATAGGGCTTGAAAAACTTGCATTTTTTACTAGATTTGACCTTATCGTCTTGCTAGACTTGCACTCCAAGCCTGTTGTAAGGGATATTATTGCACTAATTGGATGTTATTGGAATTATTATCTTGTTCCCCTTCTCTATTTCCTTACAACACCCTTTCTTTTGGTCTTTTGCATTGAAATTTTGTGAAATTTTGCATATTTTTTCTATTTTTGCACTAGGGTTTGATCTAGAGTGGCACTATAGGCATGTTGTAACAGATTTTTTGGCATTAGGTGGCTGTTTTTACTGTTATAAGTTGCTTTAAATCATCATTTTCCTTACAACACACATTTCCCTACTCTTTTGCATGGAGATTTGGTGAAAAATTGCATATTTTGGCTTATTTTCACTAGGTTTTGACTTATCGACTCTCTAGAGTTGCTTCAAAAGCATGTTGTGAAAGGTATTTTTGAATTAGTGGACTATCATTAGGCATATAATTTTATTTCCCTCTTGAAAATATTTACAACACGTCTTCTTTCATGTGTTTGCATGAAGATTTGGTGAAAAATCACATATTTTGGCCTATTTTCACTAGGTTTTGGCTTATCGACTTTCTAGAGTTGCTTCAAAAGCATGTTGTGAAAGGTATTATTGAATTAGTGGACTTTAATTAGGAATATAATTTTATGTCCCTCTTTAAAATCTTCACAACACCTCTTCATTCAGTTGTTTGCATTGAGAAAAGCCAAAAAATCAAGCATTTAAGGCCATTTTTGCACATAATTTTGAATTCATGGATTCTTCTAAGGGCTCATCTTTGGAAAATTTATTTGAGTACATTATGAATTATTATAATTTTTGCAAATTCACTGATAAATATCCTCAAGTATTGGATTAAATATCATACATCTATGGCATTGACATGAACAAAAGCACTACCTGTGATATCCTTCCAACAATAGCCTATTTTGAAAGCTTTCTTGAGACTGTGGATATTTTTCCTTCAATCGTGGAGAATCTTACTAATTTTATGGCTGAAAAAAATAATGGGGAAAGTAGTGGTGAGAACATTGTTCCCTCTCTCCCTTTGTTTCATGACGACATAATGCAAATCCTTTATGAGATCTATGAGAATGATATAGCAATGGGTGATCCATTGAACAAAGAGACTTGTCCCAACATGACCCCACTTAGTGAGGATATTTTGGCACAATAAAAAGATATCATTGATACATTTGTCCATTCTACTCTGCCATCCCTTCCCACTCTCCCTAAGAAGGATGATGCTTTGGATGATGCAGATTCTCTTTTCTAGAACCTCTACATACCTTGGAAAACAATGAAATTCTGCATAATATTGAAGAACAAACTATCCCTCAAACCCAAGGTATTCCAACACCCTCCATACGGACTGAAAAAGAAAATGGCAACATCCCCTCTCAACCATCATTAAGGGGTACCTTTCCTATAAGGTTACTCTTGAAAACTCATGAACATATGTGTAACGTCAGAAATTGTCCCCTTGGGGGCTTTTCCCTCTTATGGTTTAGCTCCCGAGTCTTTTGCATGCATTTAGGACATCTTACTTCATAATTTGGTATCCCGATGGAATGAGCCCTAGGTAACATGACAAATGGGACCTAGAAGGACCCATTGAGTTTGACCCTTCCCAAAATAGGGGGGAGGAGTTGGGCACCCCTGCCCTAGTCTTGCCCTTTTTTGGGGTAGCCCCAATTTTTGGGTGTCAATTTATGACCGTTATTTGGGTCCTATGCCAACACGGTAAGTTTGAATTAGGAAAATCTTAGCGGGAGTGTTTGTAGTTGCATATAAAAACATGTTTAGTCATTCATTTGTAAACTAGATGATCATTGTGAACTTTAGGCATTCTCAAGGTGATTCAAGGCTTTCATTGTGTTGCAAGAGTAGATTTGTGTGGTTTATGTGTTTGTGTTTGCAGATTTGAGCATCCATTTCATCATGGAATGAAGAGCATCTTCCTCCATGAGATCTTCACTACAAGGTGACATTATATTGTGTTTTTATCATCATTTCCTTTGGTTTTTTCCTCTGCCTCACAAGGGCACGCCTTCTTTATCTGACAACGATGTTCAGAGCCTTAAGTGTCCTCTGGGGCTTGACTAAGGTAAGCCTCTAAACACCACAACCCCCTCCCAAAGTTTTGTGATTGTAGGTTACAGGTATCGTATCTGGAAAAAGTGGAGTTGGGGGAAGGATCAACAGACATCAAGGATTTAGAATCTGAAGAGAAGTAGGACACCAAAGCCTTTTTAGGACTTGGGCACTTGCTCCTGTGTCCTCTGCAGTTAAATTTCTGGAAATAGAAGTTACAGTGCAGATCAGTGTCGAAAGAAGGTCAGGATCCCGCAAAGAAACTGGTACCTTGGACTTGGGTGCCCACTCCTATGTCCCTGACTTTTCTGCCTCAGAACGTTGAAAAAAAGTACTCTGTGATTTGATATTTTACATCTCTCTGCAAGAGTTTTTTCCATTATTCATCAGTTTATTGCCGTATTTGCATAATTAGGGTTTTAATGGTCAATTAAGCATAAGAGAAGGAAAATTGATAATTAAACACCCTAATCCAAGCTTCCCTACATCTCATAGCAACCTAGGGTATGATAGTGCCTGGTCACTCGACCCTAGATCCTTGAATGTATAGGGTGAAAGGAGGATTCAAACATCTAAACACTAAAAACTAAACAATCTTGATTTTACCCTAACATTTTGGTGAAAACATGTTTTTGGAATTAAATTGCAACTTTCTAAGTGTGTGTCTTTAGATTTGGATTGATTTCATTCATTCATATAGTCTTTCATCTTATTACATTGAGAAAATTACAAAAAAATTGAAAAATTTGCAAAAATTTGAAAACCCTTGCTTGCATTTTCATATAGATTACTAAATTGCATCAATTCTTTCTAAATTTTCCTAATTCATGATTTTTGCATCAGATCTGATATAAACTACAGAAAAACACAAAAATTCAGAAATTTGCATTGCATTTTCATCATTAATTTGCTAGGCTTTTGTAGAAATTTTGACAATTTTCATTAAACCTAGTAATTCCAAAATCTAGGGTTAGTAGGCAAAATCTTCTTTCAGATTTTTCTAGTGATTTTAGAGGCTCATTCAAATTGTATTTGTTGTAGTCTTACATTTTGGTGTAAATTTGCATTTAGATTTTAAATATTTGCATTTTTGCATAGAAAATTTCAACAAAAAACTAGCAATTTTCATGCATTTTCATTAGATTTGCATTGGCATTTTGCATATTAAATCTTGGAAATCATTTTAAAATCTAAGAGTATTTAATTTTCATCATAAATTAGACTTCAAAACATTCACATAGTATTTTGTGTTAAGATCTCAAACCTAGGGCTTCAAAAACAACGATTTTCACTAAATTTGGCCTTATCGACTCGCTAAACTTGCACCATATGCATGTTGTGAAGGATATTTTTACATTAATTGGCTGTTATTAGGGTAATAATTTTCTTTCCCTCCTAAAAATCTTCACAACACCCATTTAACGGGCTCTTATATTGAAAATTTGGTGAAAAACTACACATTTTGACTATTTTTGCTCTAGGGTTTGATCTAGTTTGCACTCCAAGCGTGTTGTGATCAATTTTATAGATTGAGATAATAGATATCATTGATTTTATTTTCTGCACCTCCTGAAATTCATTACAACACCCCTTTTGCTAGGTCTTGGAATTGAAAAACAGTGAAAAATAGCCTATTTTTGCTATATTTTCACTAGGGTATTACCTTAAATGGCACTAAAAGCATGTTGTGTTGGATATTTTGACACTAATTGGCTGTTATTACTGATATAATTTTCTATCCATCATCACTTTTCTCACAACACCTTTTGTTATGATCTTTTGCACTGAGTTTTGGTGAAAAAAGTGCCTATTTTGACATATTTTCACTATAGTTTGACTTGGCATTATCTTGGATTTGCATCAAGAGTATGTTGTGAAGGATCTTATTTCTGTTTTGGACTGATATCAGACATATAATTTTATGCCCCTGATCAAAATCCTTACAACACCCTTTGCTTTCACTTATTTAAATTGAAAAAGCATAAAAATCAAGCATCTTAGGTCATTTTTGCATATAGTTTTGCACTTGTCTCTTGCATACTTTTGAAAAGCTCTTAAAATCTGATTTTGCATTGATGTTACAAGACATTTCATTATGGCATCTTCATCCCATTTCTCTTTGGTATCTTTACAGGCATATATCAAAAACTTCGAGAGTTTCTACAAATTTCTTAATATGAATCCTCCTGTGCTCACTTATTTACAAGCTATGTATCACAAGGATATATTTAAATGATCCCCATTTGAAATGCTTGACTATGTATCTGATTTTGACAACTTCACTTCTCTCATGAATACATACCCTTGGGTCATGGGAGATTTGACAAAACACATTGAGAATGATGAGAGTGAAAATTCTCTTAATGCTTTGGATTTAATAGCTTAAACATATGGTAATGAAGATGATGATGATTCCATAAGTTATCCTCCTTCTCCTATAGTTGAAAGACAAAGAACGTTAGATGAGAAGACCATGGATAGCCCTATAAATTATGTAACACCTAATCTTCCTATCAATATTGTACCTTCCTCTTGTCTCACTGCTCTCAACCTATGCTCCCTCCATCACCTCGCCTTACTCATAAAAGTGGTCAAGAGTATGATCTTTTCAAACAGCTTCGCACTACTCCAGCTAAGATCTCTCTTTGGGATTTAATACAAACATTGCCTACATACCATGGAATGCTCCAAGAAGCTTTACAAAAGGTGATTGTGCCACCTACTATTAAGCCAAATGATGTAGCAGTCATATTAGATAGTATGCATGCGACAAAAAATAGATATTCTCTTTCAACCATAGGAATTACCATCAATTGAAGTTCAATACCAATATGATCACCTTTTGATCTTTGTCACAATAAACAAAACATTGGTTAAGAGAGTTATGATTGATAATGGATTGGCTCTTAATTTTTGTGACAGACTTATTACATAGGATTAAAGTTGATACATCTGCCATCAAGCTGGAACCATTAAGTATCCCTGGTTTTGAAAATGTTGGACGACAATCTATAGGTACTATATCTTTACTTATGCAAGTGGGACCTGTGATTGTGCCTACTCTGATTCATGTCATGCCTAGTTCTTTATCTTACAACATGATTCTTTGTAGACCTTGGATTCATGCATTGGGGGTAGTCCCTTCCACTCTACATTGTTCAATCAAATTTATATTCAAAGGTAAAATTCATACTATTCATGCTGATCCTAAACAAGACAATTGTTTACACATTGAAATGTAAAAACCAGTTTATAATCATATAAGCTTAAACAATTTGCAAGGTGATCCATCAATGACTAATGGTGTGCAAGACTCCCAACCATCAAATGCACTTGTTGGTGATGATTGGGGTTCATTAGATTTTAACCCTTGCAGTACAGGGGAATACAAATTTAATAAACCTGACACATCAAAAGTCACATCAATCTCGTCTAAACAATCTTTTGAAACATCACAGAAAAACAAAGTTTTCTTGGTTTAAAATAAAGACAATACCCTCACTTATACTACAAATTATGATACCTATGAGGCTTCACCTTCTTCTAAAGAAATGGACTCTCTATATGGTTGTGGATTTCAAATCTTGTACAAAAATAACGACTATGTAGACAATGGTTGCAGTGTAAATCAACAAGGAATTAGAGTACCTTTACAAGTTGCTGGAATTAACTACACAATCGGTATAGGATACCACTCTTTGAAACCCACCAAAGCCTCTTGTCATCCTAAACTTAACGTTAATACAATATTAAAATAACATGAGAGATATCCTAAATGTGTATGTTCTTAACGATGGTGCTACTAGGTAGGTATTTCTAACCCCTTATTTCTCTCATGATGTGCTTCCCTCGTGATGTGTCATGTGTTGTTTAGGCCTCCTGGGATGACCTTTGATTCTCTTGTAAGGTTTGGGATACTAGGAGACCGCCTCTATTGTGACCTTCTATTTTTATCATCATTCTTCTATATTGTCTCTCTCTTTGATTTCATTGTTATGTGTTGTGTCTTACGGACATAGCGTTGCGATTGGTGACACTGGGGGCACCCTCCTACGTGATTGTCCCTAAGATACTTATTTCTCCTCTCTTATTTATTATTTCCCTTCCTCTAGTGTTTCTATCTAGCAGGCAGATGACGAAAAACATTTATATTGATGCAGACCTAGTGTCCCTTTTGAGAGCAATCAAAAAATGGACTTAGTTCCTAATATGATGATGTGGTTGTATATTTTATCCGACACTTGGCTAGTGGAAGCACTCATGCTTTCTATGTAGTGAATTTGGTGATGTTTGTATCACATTTACAAACCTTAACAATACTGTTGCTCTATGCACCTTTGTTTGTCTTTGAATCTAGCCTCGGTGGTACTCGATTTTGAGAGCTTCGTGATATAACCCCACAGTTATCCTCAAACTCCAAATTCATAGTATAACCTTGGATCTTTGTGTGGTTGATCATATGCATCAATGTTGTTGTTTATCATGATTTTGTAGACACTAACATGTTTCTTGCAGGGATGTGTTTGTGGGAACATTTGGTGATCGTGAAGAACATGTCACCTCTGGGGGGCATGGGCTTTGCGAGAGCATGTGTTCCCTTGTGTGTTTTCTTCCTACCTTAATGTACTTGATATCGATGCATGATATCAACCACCTTAAGGTGGGGGCATATATAAGTTAAGTTGTCTATTGTAGATGTTAGCAATGTCCTTGTCCTCAGGTGCAGACTAGTGCGATGAGTACTTCTTGCACCCTGAGTTTGTTTGCAATCAATCAATCAATCTTGAAATCTATAGTGTATACCTCCTTTTCACCGTAAGGTGTCTTCGTGATGCGGGTGGGGTTGTATACTTTTGATCTCATACCTCCTTTTCACTGTAAGGTGTCTCCGTGACGTGGGTGGGGTTGCATTTTCAAAAGTCCTCTGTGGATGCGGGGAGTGGTTATGTGACTAACTCAACCCTTAAGTGTGTCTTCAGTGATTGTTGTGGCGAAGTGCAATCATCGGTGTGTGCCTGTAATGTGCCTGAGATGGTGATGAGCCTAGAAATAGGGAACACACCATCGCTTGTCTCCCGTGTTTTCTCCATGTCTTCAAGTGTGTGTGTTTTGGCGTGCTTTTTTTTTGGCGTGTCTATTGCCCCATATGCAATCTGCATTTTGGGAGGTTTTGCCTGTCTTGCATGTGTGTTGCCCCATATATACAAAGACCTACATGATGAGTGCATCATGTATTATGGGAGGTTTGTTTACTTTCCAGTACTTACATTTGCATTTCATATATATGAGAAAAAGAATAGAAAATAAATCATGCCTGTCTTCCATGCATTAATGTGTCTTCTATGCATTTACTGTCTTCTCCGTGTTTTGCGTGACTGTAACTGTCTTCTCCGTGTTTTACGTGCCTTTTACAATCTTCTGTGTGATTGGCGTGTCTTCTCTGTGCTTGGCATGTTTGTGACCTTACTTTAATGCATGTATTGGCCTTGCGTTTATACATACATTAGAGTGGGGGCTAAATGTAATGTCAAAAAATGTCCCCTTGGGGGCTTTTCCCTCTTAAGGTTTAGGACATCTCACTTCATAATTTGGCATCCCGATGGAATGATCCCTAGGTAACATAACAAATGAGACCTAGAAGGACCCCTTGAGCTTGACCTTTCCCAAAATAGGGGGGAGGACTTGGGCGCCCGCGCCCTAGTCCTGTCCTATTTTGGGGTAGCCCCAATTTTTGGGTGTCAGTTTATGAGCATTATTTGAGTCCTATGCTGACACGGTAACTTTGAATTATGAAAATCTTGGAGGGAGTGTTTGTAGTTGCATATAAAAGCATGTTTAGGTATTCATTTGTAAACTAAATGATCATTGTGAACTTTAGGCATTCTCAAGGTGATTCAAGGCTTTCATTGTGTTGCAAGAGTAGATTCATGTGGTTTATGTGTTTGTGTTTGTAGATTTGAGCATCCATTTCATCATGGAATGAAGAGCATCTTGCTCCATGAGATCTTGACTACAAGGTGACATTATATTGTGTTTTTATCATCATTTCCTTTGGTTTTTTCCTTTGCCTCACAAGGGCATGCACTCTTTATCTGACAACGGTGTTCAGAGACTTAAGTATCCTCTGGGGCAAGACCAAGGTAAGCCTCTAAACACCACAACCCCCTCCCAAAGTTTTATGATTGCTGGTTACAGGTGTCTCATCTAGAAAAATTGGAGTTGCAAGAAGGATCAACAGACATCAAGGATTTAGGATCTGAAGAGAAGCAGGACACTAGAGCCTTTTCAGGACTTGGGTGCTCGCTCCTGTGTTCTCCACAGTTGAATTTCTAGAAATAGAAGTTATAGTGCAGATCAATGTCAAAAGAAGGTCAAGATCCCATAAAGAAACTAGTACCTTGGACTTGGGTGCCCACTCCTATGTCCTTGACTTTTTTGCCTCAGAACCCTGAAAATAGGTACTCTGTGATTTGATATTTTACATATCTCTGCAAGAGCTTTTTCTATTATTCATTAGTTTATTGCCGTATTTGCATAATTAGGGTTTTAATGGTCAATTAAGCATACGAGAAGGAAAATTGATAATTAAACACCCTAATCCAAGTTTCCCTACATCTCACAGTGACCTAGGGTATGATAGTGCCTGGTCACTCGACCCTAGATCCTTGAATGTATAGGGTGAAAGGAGGATTCAAACATCTAAACACTAAAAACTAAACAATCCCAATTTTAACCTAAATAATATGGAAGACAGAAGTGATAAAGCCTTAACCATTAAGATAAAGATCAAAATCCATGATGATGACTTCTAGCATGGACCTCTCTACAGGTAAGTATCTATAACCCTTTATCTCTCATGTTGTGCTTCCCCCATGATGTGTTATGTGTTGTTAGGCATCCTAGGATGACCCTTGATTCTCTTGTAAGGTTAATGATACTAGGAGACCGCCTCTTCTATATTAGCTCTCCTCTTATTTCATTGTTGTGTGTTGTGTCTTACGGACATAGAGTTGTCGTTGGTGAATTAGGGGCACCCTCCTACGTGACTGTCCCTAAGGCACTTGTTCTCCTCTTTGATTTATTGTTTACCTTCCTCTAGTGTTTCCATCTAGCTGGCGGATGATGAAAAACATATTATACTAATGCGGACCTAGTGTCCTTTTTGTGGGTAATAAAAAAATGGACCTAGTCCATATATGACGATGGGGTTGTAACAAATTATCCGACGCTTGGCTAGTGGAATCACTCCATGATTTCTCTATCTTGATGTTGATGTTAATGTTATCTTATCTTTCTAACAACACTTTAACAATACTGCTGCTCTATGCACTTTGTTTATCATGAATATTGCCTTGCTTGGCTCTTTCATGTAGTTGATCATATGCATTGTTGTTTATCATCATTATTTGGACACTAACACTTTTCTTGCAGGGGTGTGTTTGTGGGAACATTCGGTGATCGTAAAGTACATTTCACCTCTAAGAGCTCGTGTTCCCTTGTGTGTTTTCTTTCTACCTTAACGTGCTTGATATTAGTACACGATATCAACCACCTTAAGGTGGGGGCATATATAAGGTAAACTATTTTCTTTAGATCATAGTAAAGCATGTTTGAACAATTTTAAATCAATCACAATCATTTAAGCCCTCTACGGAGGTGAGATATTGAGCATATCCTTTTATCTTAAGCCCTCATCGTGAGGTTGGGATGGTGTATTTCTCTGAGAGATTGCATTATCCTGTCATTTTCAAAAGTCCTCATCACGAGGTGGGGAGCAATTCTGTGACTAACTCAACCCTTAAGCATGTTTTCTATGGTTGTTGTGGTGAAGCCCAATCATTGGTGTGTGCCTGTAACATGTGCCTGAGATGGTGATGAACCTAGCAATAGTTTCACTCCATCACTTGTTTGATGTGTTTTCTCCATGTCTTAAGTGTGTTTGTTCTCAAAGTGCAAGGTCGGTGGTGATGAGCTCCTCTACACTTTGGGATTTGTGTTGGCATGTTTGTTCTCAAGGTGCAAGACTGGTGTTGAACAACTCCTCTACACCTTGGGATTTTGTTTGGTGTGTCTATTCTGAAAAAGTGCAAGACCAATGGTGAACAACTCCTCTACACTTTTTGGGATTTGTTTGTTTACTTTCCTTGTACCTACATTTTGCATTTCATATGGGAAAATCAAAAAGGAAATAATCACTACATTCATTGTATTCTCTGTGCTCTACATGTCTTCAATACTATATTCTCTGTTCTTTGTGTGACTGTAACTGTCTTCTCTGTGTTTGGCGTGTCTTCTCTGTGCTTGGCATGTTTGCTGTGTTTGTTGACCTTACTTTAATGCATGTATTGGCCTTGTGTTTAATACATACATTAAAGTGGGGGCTAAATGTTATGTCAAAAAAATGCACCCTTGGGGGCTTTTTCCTTTAAGGTTTAGCTCCCGGGTCCTTAGATTGCATTTAGAGCATCTTGCATGATAATTCAGACTCCTAATGAGAAAACCCTTGGGTCTTGTGACAAATAGGACCTAGAGGATGCTAATTTAATGATCCTTGAACAAAGATAGGGGGTGAATTTGAGCACTAGCGCCCTAGTCTAGGCCTATTTTGGCTCTGCCCTAAACTCAAATGTCAGGTTTGTGACCGTTATTTGGTTTCCAGGTTGACATCATAAGTTTCAAATATGAAATTCTTGGCAAGAATCTTAGTAGTTGCATATATAAGCATGTTTAGGTTATCATTTGCAAACTAGAAGATATCTAGAGGATGTTTATGATTGAAAGCTATTGGCATACTTGTGGTTATCATTGTGTTGTAAAGCATAGCATTGCTATTGTGTTTATTTTTGCAAGTTGGATTACATCTTCTCCTCATGGCATTGAAGAGCCTCTTCCTTCCATGAGAGCTTCATCATCAAGGTGACATTTATTGTGTTTTATCATCATTATCATTTGGCTTTTTGCCTCTATCCCACAAGAATACACACTCTCTCTCTCTGACAACAGTGTTTAGAAGACTTGAATGTCTCTCTGGGGCTTGACTGCTCAAGGCAAGCCTCTAAACACCATAACCTCCTCCCACACTTCTTGTGATTGTAGGTTACAGGTGTCAGATCTGGAGAAAGTGGAGTTGCAGGGAAGAAGGGGAAACATTGAAGATTTGGGATTTGAAAAGAAGCAGACACTGTGCGGGATTTCAGGACAAGGGCGCCATCACCATTGTCATCCATTGTCAAATCACTAGAAACAGAAGATATAGAAAAGATCAGTGTCAGAAGGAGATCAGAAATCCACAGAAAACGTAGCACATTGGACTAGTGCACCATCACCATTGTCCCCGACATTTCTATTTTGTAGATTGTGAAAAATAATGAGTTAAGGTTCTCTGTCCTTTGTCTAATTCCTATAGCATTTGTCTTAATTCATAGATTTAATTACTATTTTTCTTAAATTAGGGTTTCAAGAGCATAAAAGCATTAATTAGCAACATTGTGTGATAAATTCTAAATTTTCCAGCAGAAAACCAAGAGGCAACCCAATCTGATAGATGACTCTCCTCTCAATAGGAGAAGCACTCGGTTGAAAAGCCCTTGTAATGTTTTGTGGAAAGAAGGATTCAAACTAAAACAACCACATTCCATCATCCCTCTTTTCATATAAAACAATAAATATAGGTCATGGGGCTTCACTAAGTCACTAAGTCTTATGGCACGCGAATCATGATTTGATAACTATCACTACACCCACCATCCTGACTCTTAGAGGGTGATGATAAAATAGATTAACATCACTATAATAAACACAATAGTTAATCTTTTAAACTATTAGTTATCCTTTTGAAATAAACTAATAATAATGGTATTATTAATAGTCTTAAACTATATATACAACTTCATTTATGATAAATAAGTTGGACTTACGTAAAATGTGACAGGGTCAAGTTTATCTCCCCTTCATGAAACACAATATTTCGTGTTGATTTGACTTGCCATAAACATGCATTTGATGTTAGATGATAACAATTCATCCCTCTATGTTTTGACGATGCACACACAACCATTTATGATGTAAACATCAAAAAGTTGTGTAAGTCGTAAATGGCTGACGCTCTAATCTGACAACGTCGTTCTTCGCAAAAGACAATGTTGATACATAAATAACTCAAAAGATAGAATCTAAAAGACGTCGACAATCTTGTCGAGTCAATCTTGGGTTTGACCAAAAATGAGACTTACGTTGACTAACTTGAGTCCACTATCTGCTTCTCACTGTACTCAATTGGAAAATACTAGTTGGTAACCCAAGGTCTATGTTCTTCTCCTCTGAAGATACTTTCTCTCTCTATTTCTTAGAGAGTCCTAGATACCTATTTTCTTGCTTAAAACTTTCACATACAGCTCATGATCAGTGTACCAGTGTCCCAATCATAAAACACAAAAATAACAATTCATTACATAAAGTGATATTAACTTTAATAATTTGAAATAAACATAATTACATAAACTGCTTTTCCATAAAATTAATGTCTTTAGAACATTGTATTATGTCTCATTAACAAAGCATCTTATCTCATGTACAAAAAAAATACTTGTTCATAGATTTACTTCTATCCATGTAAAAGTGAAAAGTAAAAGCATGCAAAAATGGGGATGTAACATATCTCTCCCCTAAAGATTCATCATCCCCGATGATTCAATGTATCAAAATATAGTTTTAAAACAAGTTTTTAGTTTAATTGGTAAAAGCATGAAAAAGATAAGGAAATTTTAGATAAATTTCATAGTAATCCTCCCATGTGGCACTGTCGTCTGCATATTGGTCCCATTGAACTTTATACTGCATAACTTCTCTGTTACGCAAGTGGAGCTTGCATTTTTCAAGCACTTTGAGAGGCTCAATCATAACCACCCCCGGTTCCTACATTTGTAATGCATTCCAATTTAGAAGATGATTATCTCCTACAAAATACTCCTTTAAATATGAAACATGAAAGACATTTTTTGCATTTTAGACAAGGTTGGTGGCAGAGCAATCTTGTACGCAACTGGATTGATAATTTTAAGAACTTTAAAGGGTCCCACGTAGCGAGGAGCTAATTTAGAAGATTTCCCAAATTTGATAGAGCTTTTCTGTGGTTTAAATCTTAAAAGAACTTTCTCTCCAATGGAGAAATGTCTAGGTGTCTGCTTGCTATCAGCATAACTTTTTTGCCTGTCATTGGCTTCTGCCAATCTTTTCCTAATCATTTGAACTTTTTCTTCCATTTCAGCTAGCATCTCTGGACCAATGCTAATCCTATCTTCCATCTTATCCCATCTTATAGGAGTTCAACATTTTCTTCCCTATAATGCTTCAAATGGTGCCATCTTAATAGCAGAATGATAGGAATTGTTATAAGCAAATTCTACCAGTGGTAAATATTCTTCCCACTTATATTGTTGATCTATGAAATACATTCATAGCAAATCCTCTAAAACTTGGTTAACTCTCTCAATTTGACCATCTATTTCAGGATGATATGCTGTACTAATATTAAGTTTGGTTCCTAGTGCTGAAAACAAGGTTTGCCAAAACCTTGATGTTATCTGTGCATCTCTATCCGAGATAATCTTTTCAGGAACTCCATGTAATCTAAACACCTCCTGAACAAATTTGTGAGCCAATACTGGTGCTCCATCAGTCAGATTTCCTGGTATGAAATGTGTAAATTTTTTTAGTTTATCAACCACAACCAGAATGGCATCATGTCTGTTCCTAGACATTGGCAGGCCCTGAACAAAGTCCATGCTTATAACTTGTAATTTCCACTCAGGTATATCATGTGGATACAATAATCCTGTGGGATGTTGATGTTATCCTTTTACTCTCTAACACTCCAGGTAACTTTCTACAAATCTTGTAGCATCATCCTTCATTCCTTTCCAGAAGTAAAGAGGTTTTACATCTGCTAGAAGTTTAGTTACTCCTGGATGTCTGGAATAAGGTGCGTAATGGACTTCTTTCCACACAAGATTTCTTAATTCAGCTAAATTTGGAACGTAAATTCTTCCTTTGTATCTCAATAATCCATTAGAATCAAAATGAAATCCATCATACCTTGAATCTTTAGGATTGTTTCTAAGAGCTTACTTGACTTGTTCATAATATTCATCTCCAGACAATTTTTGTAGTACTAAATCTTTAAAATTTGCATGAATGAAAATAATTGAAGCAATATGCCTTCTCCGGTTCAAGGCATCAACTACCCTATTTTCCTTTCCCTTAATGTAGCTTATCTCAAAATCATAATCAAATATCAATTCTAACCATCTTCTTTGCTACGCATTGAGATGTGGTTGAGAAAATATGTATTTAAGACTTTGATGATCTGATTTAAGTATAAAAGTTTTTCCCAACAAATAATGATGCCACATTTGCAAAGCATGAACTACTACTACTAGCTCTAAATCATGCGGGGCATAATTTTTCTCATAAGTTTTTAACTTCCTTAATTCATAGGCTATCACTCGCCCATCTTACATAAGTACACCCCCTAATCCCTCCCCTAAGACATCAGTTATTACTTCAAACTATCTTTCAGGGTTAGGAACTTTCAAAATTGGAGCAGTTGTTAACTTTTCTTTCAATAGATCAAATGCCTTTTGACATTCATTTGTCCACTCAAAATGCTTTCCTTTTCTTTGCAAGGAGGTGATTGGGCTTGCAATACTTGAGAAATTTAGAATAAATTTTCTATAATAACTTGCCAAACCCAGGAAACTATGTACTTCATGCACATTGGAAGGTATAGGCCAATTGAGAATGGATTTGATTTTGGGTAGATCAACAAATATCCCCTCAGTAGATATTATATGCTTGAGATATTGAATTTCATTTTGAAAGAAAAAACACTTTGAAAGTTTTGCATATAACTTATGTTCCCTCAATCATTGCAATACAATTTGTAAATGTTGCCTATGCTCTTCTTCATTTTTAGAATAAATGAAAATATCATCCATGAAAACCAAAACAAACTTATCTAAACAATCTCTAAACACACTATTCATGAGATTCATAAATGCTTAAGGGGCATTCGTCTAACCAAAAGGTAACACTGTGAACTCATAGTGCCCATACCTTGTCCTAAAGGCTATTTTATGGATATCCTCATCCTTCAATCTTATCTGATGATACCCTGATCTCAAATCGATCTTTGAGAACACTGTAGCTCCATGCATTTGATCAAAAAGATCATCTATACATGGCAAAGGGTACTTATTCTTTACTGTTGCCTTATTGAGCATACAATAATCAATACATAATCTTAGGGTTCCATCCTTTTTCTTGATGAAGATAACTGGTGCTCCCCAAAGTGAGACACTAGGTCTAGTCAAACCCTTAGCCAAAATTTCTTGTAATTGAGCTTTTAATTCCATTAATTTAGTAGTTGTCATATGGTATGGAGCTTTGGAAATAGGCACAGATCCTAGTTTGATATCAATTGCAAATTCAAAAATCCTTTTGGGAGGTATTCCAGGAAGTTCCTCAGGAAAAACATCCTAGAAGTTTCAGAGATAAGGATACTTTTCTTCACAAGACATACTTTGGTTTTTAAGACCTTCTTCAACTTGTTCCATTTTAACTGCAAAATTATGACAACCTTTGCACCTAGCTCTTTTTAATTGCTTAGATGAAATAGGTCTAATCTTGACTTCTCTTTGGATACCCTAAAACTAACTTTATTCCCCAAGTCATTAAATCACTCAATTGTTTTTAAAAAACAATCAACTCTGGCTCTATGCTTCCATACAATTCATTCCTATAATGACATCATAGGAACCTCAGGGGGCTACATACAGGATCACCTCTATTGAAAAACTTGGAAAATCAACCTTGGCCTCAAACAAACATTGCTCTACCTGAGCCTTGGTTTGGTTAGCATATTCTACAGTTCAAGGTTTAGACATATATCCAGCCTTTCTAGGAAATTTATTCAAAACTCTAGGTGATACAAAATTTTCAGTAGCTCCAGTGTCAATCAAAATGGAAATAGGAATTCCAAATAAGGTACTTATGATTTCGATGGGTGTAATCTGATATTCTGCTTGACAATTGTCAAGAGCTGCATGGATTCTTTGTTGGAAAGCTATTTGCTGAGAAGGTAAGGCTGTATTCTTTTGTTGTCCATTTTGTTTCTT
This sequence comes from Cunninghamia lanceolata, assembly GCA_027924645.1. Taxonomy (NCBI): domain Eukaryota; kingdom Viridiplantae; phylum Streptophyta; class Pinopsida; order Cupressales; family Cupressaceae; genus Cunninghamia; species Cunninghamia lanceolata. The sequence continues at coordinate 23,524,089 of BSBN01000261.1, read as the reverse complement.
GGCTGGACAATGGTCAGCATAGTGATCTCCTCCACAAGTGAAACAACCTCCTAGGGGACCTCTCTTTTTTGATGGCCTTCTAGTGGTATCATCATTTCTTTTATAGTTATCATTCTTTTTATCATTTCCTGAGCCACTTTTATTCTTCTGATTTCCTTTATCATTTCTTTTGTCCTCATAATCCTTGTCATTTGTTCTCTTAGATGTTTGGGTAGTTGGGGTCTTATTGAATCTTTTATGATTTCTTTCACGATACGCTGAAATAGATTTAAGCTTCTGCTCTTGCTTGATTGCCTTTTCATATACCTGATCCATTGTTGTGGGACCATGTACATCCACCTCCCCACCAATTTGAGCATTTAATCCCATAATAAACTTCTTGATTCCAAATCTTTGATCTTTATGATATTGGGGCACATATTTCAAGAGACGGGTACATTTTTCTGCATATTCCACCATGGACAAATCTCCCTGATGAAGATTCTGGAAGTCAATCAATTTTTGATCAAAGTAGAGTTGTGGTAGCCACCTTTTCTAAAAAAGTTCTACAAACTCATCCCAAGTTACTCTTAGGGAACATAAATTTAGTTCCATCTTCTTATTCATCCACCATGTGGATGCTTCTCCTGCTAGTTGGAAAGCTCCCTAAACTGCTTTAGTTACCTCCAAATAATTTCTGATTTCAAAATATTTTTCCATTTCTGTTAGCTAGGCTTCCTCTGCATCACCAGTTTTTGTTCCATCAAATTTAGGGGGAATGATCTTTTTCATATCCTTGGACAGTTCAAGGGCAAGTCTATCTTTTGTTTCCTTCTGAAGTTCACTATTTTCCAGGCTTTCACTAGCCATACTATGGTCTTGTTGCCTTTCCCTACTCACATCATAAGAAAATTCATTTTCCCCTTTTGCATTACCTTGCTCATTCATTCTCTTTTCTAAATTACCCAGCCTTTCTTTTGTTTCAGCAAGCATGGCTAAAATTTGATCCAATTTAACTACGGAGTTTACTTGCGAGTTGTTATCCTCTTGATTCTCTCCCTAGTTTGTTCTTGTTTGCACCATGTTTGGAGATTTTTCTCATGCCTGAGAATGTTGAGTTATCTATTAGTGTCCTAATTTTAATACATCTCATAAAATCATAACATAATTAACTCACACAAACAATGGTCGATACAAAAACAAACTCATCTTTATTATGGTTTATTTAAGAGTATATACATTCTTCATTGATACGTACATATTATGATTCATATATCATTTTACAAGGGGAGTATATCCCTCTGAATCATCATCAGACACATACTCAAGGGGTGTATAACCCTCAAACTCACTACTAGACGTAAGTACAATGATCTTAGTATTTGAAGGTATATGAGGATCTCTCATGATCATAGGTGTGTTATCTAGACATGAATCAACCATAATCTTAACTGCCATCTTAGTTGTCTCTAGAATTTCCTTTTTCACTCGTTTGATTCAAGTCATGGCATTTGCAAGGGTTTCAGTGTCACTTAACCATATATCATTTTCATGATTAGTTCCTTCAATGGTTTTTGCTATGGCCTCATGTTCTCTTTTAGCCTGCAAGTAACTTTCTTTCCTAGTAAATGACTTTCTAGTAGTCATTTTAAGATGTACCATCCAGGCACAAGAAATCAAAACATTAGCTACCTACTTAGTGTTGATTCTAGGTCAGCATAATAGACTCATAAGCCCTAGTTCTAAACTTGGCTCTGATACCATATGTAATATCCTTCACAAAAATTAAAAAATTCTAATAATTACCATAAGTAAAAAGATTCCAGAGGTAAAATAGTAATAAAATTTTCTTTCCATAATTAACTTGAAAACAAACTGTATTAATTTGTAGCAATCTTCATCTCTGAAGGGTAAATAACTTTAACAAGATATAAATTTGTCTTTCCAATTCCAAGTAATTGAAATATATTAAGTTATACAAAACATTAGAACTTATAAGTCATCTTACCAAGGGTTTGCTGCATCTCAATTGCTGGCATCCTTATCACAAGCCTCGGCATGCCTCATGTTGAAGAGAGAGAAAGCATCTTCAATGCTTTACCTCCAACCATAGACTGGCAGTCTCCTGCACTTCTTCCATTTTGGAAGTGGCCCCACCCTTCACGAAGAGTATAGACTTAAGGTGACCTACGATATTTGCCATCTTAGTAAGAGTGTTGTATCCTGCATAACACTATTGATCATACAACCCTAGATACCCTCTAGCTAAGTATGATCATCCCAATAAGTTACATAATCCTAGATATGGTGAACTGACAATGCACTTAGAGGCATGTGCATTACTTTGGCCAAAGTTTCAATATGAAAAGCATTTGCAATAAACGCAGTCGATTTGTTCACCCACCCCAACTCAACTTGGACAATATCAAAATCCTACAGTGACTTGGTCAAATGAGTTTATCCAATCATTAATTGGTTTAGTCTCCTTGACTAGACATGTTATTCAAATAATCACTAGGCTTTGTTCCTTATATTTCTAGGGTTTTTATTTTTATATTGAGTTACTAAATTATTTTTTGCATAATGATACTCATAAACTTACTTTGAATAATAACAACTTATTCAATTCTAACATGACAGAATAATACAGTGATAGCTTGGTAAGGATATTATATTAAATCTGGTAAAGATAATTTAAAATAACCTGAAGTTGCTAGGGTCTTATTCCTCCCCATATCTTGATATCGGTTTACAAAATAACCTAGGGTTAGAAAGAGTTAGAATCATAAAAGAACTTCTCTTTGCTCTTGTCAATGAGGTCATAGTAATAATTTCTAAACAAGGCTAAATCTTGTTTCAATACAGCCAGAGATTTAATTTTTTGTCATTATGAAAGTATATTTTTTCCCATAATATCTTGATATCCCAACACTTAAACAAAAGACTGCTTTTCAAGGAGTTTAACTTAAACATTCATAAAAGATTACACCAACATATGTGATATCATTATCACTCAGGAAATAAACAACTTGTGGCTCTACAAAACTAGGGTGACAATAACCATAAGCTGAGACTTCTATTCTATGGGCCAAACTGATTCTTTTCTTACCCAAATGACATGCAAGAACTTTAAAGAAGCTCATGAAATAATATGAACAAAGATATGTTAAATTGTGAGGACTTACGGTGTAACAATTACTTACAAAAATTAACTCATAGCTAAATCTACCTATTCAGTGGACACAAATATCATATGTTGTGCACATAAAGGTGCCATAATCTTTCTATAATTAACACATAACACTAAAACGAGTATCTATAATGATCTTTTTTCAATAGAGACACTACATTATAACATCGTAAGAATGAAGAAAGGTAAGCTAACAGTAACCTATTTGAAGTTGTTGCACATAAAGTGAAAGTTCTCCTATCTCAGTTTGGAGATCACGCCACCACCCTAGTCTCTATTCCTCATGCTCTGCTTGATTATTTTCCAGCTCAAAAGTATGTAGTTTCTTCTGTTCTCTCCCAAAACCAACAAGCCCTTCCCATTTATAAATGTTTCTTCTAACTTTCTTGTTTCTTTGATTCAAGGATAACAATTTTTTTATCCAAAACAATGCATGCGACAGGTTTTCTTTGGATCTTTATCTCTTGCCATCCAAATTCGTTAATGATACCTCAATGTGAAGGTTGTAACAGCCTCCCATATTCGAGGATGACTCAACTTAACATGGATGTGAAGGTTGATAATGCTATTGTGGGGCATACATGGTATGCAACCCAATATCTCTTCATGAGATCAACCCTCTAATGAGCTAATGCCAACTTCTTAGTTTAAAAACAAAGTTACTGAATAATTGAAATATATAAATATAAATCACGGGGCTTCACTAAGTCACTAAGTCTTATTCCACATGAATCATGATTTGATAACTATCACTACACCCACCACCTCGACTCTTATAGGCTAACGATAAAATAGATTAACATTAGTATAATAGACACAATAGTTAATCTTTTAAATAGTTAGTTATCCTTTTGAAACAAAATAATAATAATGGTATTATTAATAGTCTTAAACTATATATATAACTTTGTTTATGATAAATTAGATAAATAAGTTGAAGGACTTACATAAAATGTGATAGGGTCGAGTTTATCTCCCCTTCATGAAACACAATATTTCGCGTCGATTTGACTTGCCGTGTAAACATGTATTCGACGCTAGATGATAACAATTTATCCATCTACGTTTTGATGATGCACACACACGCAACCATTTACGACATAAACATCAAAAAGTTGTGTTAGTCGTAAACAGCTGACACTCTAATCCGACAACGTCGTTCTTCACAAAAGACATTGTTGATACACAACTAACTCAAAAGATAGAATCTAAAAGATGTCAACAATCCTGTCAAGTCAATCCTGGGTTTGACCAAAAACAAGACTTACCTCGACTAACTTGAGTCCACTATCTGATTCTCACTGTACTCAATTGGCAAATACCATTTGGTAACCCAAGGTCTATGTTCTTCTCCCCCGAAGATACTTTCTCTCTTTGTTTCTTGGAGAGTCCTTGATACCTATTTTCTTGTTTAAAACTTTCACATATAACTCATGATCAATGTACCAGTGTCCCAATCATAAAACATAAAAACAATAATTCATTACATAAAGTGCTATTAACTTTAATCATTCGAAATAAACATAATTACATAAATTGCTTTTCCATAAAATTAATGTCTTTACAACATTGTATTAAGTCTCATTAACAAAGCATCTTATCTCATGTACAAAAAAATACTTGTTCATAGATTTACTTCTATCCATGTAAAAGTGAAAAGTAAAAGCATGCCAAAATGGGGATGTAACAACAAGCAACTTTTTGTTTTGGTCATCCCCAATTAGACATAGAATATTGGCTAAAATCATATCTTGCACCTCTTGGCTAACCATGAAATCTGAATCCAAAATTTGCTTGAAGAGATTTTTGCCTTCGTTCCTAATTACCTCAACATCCTCCACCATTGTACCGGAAGGAAGATGAATTCTTAATATTTTATTGTTTCCTCTTTTTATATTGGTAGTCATATGAAAGAATTTAGTGTTTTGGTCACCTTCCCTCAGCCATTTCACTTTAATTTTTTTTTTCCATAGAATCTCCTCCATCCTCAATAATCTTTCTTGTTCCTTGAGTAATCCCTTCTCCACTTCCCTGAGATCAAGGGTGAAACCCTTCTACCCAATGGCCTTCTCTACTTATACCAGATTACATTCCACTCTACTTTTATTTTCAAATATATTGCCCATTACTTCCTTGTTCCACACACCCACCTGTTGTTTGGTCTCAATCAATTTCTTGTACACCACATATCTCCTACATCCCCTTTCCCTTCTATCCCACCAAACACTCAGGGCATATTTGAACCCTGGGTGTTCATACCAAAATGCCTCCATTTTAAAGGGGATTCCTTTTGGTTTTATCTTGTTAAAATGTAAAATGATTGACCAATGGTCTGATCCCCTGAATTGAACCAATTCAGAGTGAAATCCCTCTAGATCCAACGTCCATTCCAAGTTGATAAAAAATCTGTCCAACCTACTCAAGATATTCTCCTCTCCAATTCTTTTATTGTTCTAAGTAAACCACCCTGATTTAGGTTTGATATCCACTAGAGACAGTTCATCACATAACTTCTTAAATTCCATTGACCCTACATTAGAGAGGGCTCTCCCTCCCTTTTTCTCCTCAAGAGCTAGAATGGCATTAAAATCTCCCCCTATTACCCATTTCCCCTCTTGATGAATATACCTAAAACTTCTAATATAGTCCCAAGTTTTAATTTTGTCTCTTTCCATATTTGGGTCAGGCACATTGATAACAACTACCTCTTGATTATTCCACAAATTTCTAAAACTACGAGATAGGTAGGAATTTAAACCTTCAACAAACATACCTAAGAAGCTAAGTTTATTCCACATAATAGCTAATCATCCAATTGTTCCTTCCATGTCTTGTGCCAAGAAATCCCCATTTCTCCATATTCTTGGAAGTAACTCCTTGATCCTATTGCCCTCTATCTTAGTCTCCCGTAAGAGGAGAATATCTGGTCCGTCTACTTCTATAAGTTACTTTAACAAGTGATGCTTATCTAGGCCATTAAGGCCACATATATTCTAGCTCAGTATCTTTATTGAGTTTTCCCTATAGGGAGGTGCTTGCCTCTGGTTTTCACAAACTTCTTCATTGATTCTTGGGCTCCATTTTTCACTTCTCTAGAGCCTTCATTTTAGCCTTTGAGGCATCCATCTTCCTTCCCTTGATGCTTCCTACTCCAACATCCATTTGGATTTGGTTTCTCCAACCAATTTTTTTGGTCTTCCTGGTGGCAATATTCTAGGAATTTTCCTTATCAGTATAGAATCTTTGTCCTACTTCTATGTTTCTCTCTCCCCCTTTTATAGCCTCCAAAATGACTAGGGGTTTCTTTAGTCCTGTTGACCCTATTGGCAGTTGGCATAGATGTCAAACCGACATACAGGCAGTTTGGTATGATGATACCATTTGAGGTGTTCAATAGTCTCAGTGTTTCATGATGCTTTGATTGATATCACCTAACTAACTCCTTCTCCTTGATTTTATGATGTGTTACATTTTGTTGAGGTTGATACTATGGTTGGCACTTGGTCAATGTGGCTTCATTTGTTCTAAATGTTGTAAAAAGCTATAGCCTTTGTTGGCAAGCATGATCAATTCAAAAGAGATAATGTTATTTGATGATATTAGTGCAAGGGTTATATTTGACCTTTTAAGGGTATCATTTGATTAAATATTATTGATTTTGTTTTCTTGAAAATTAAGATGGACAAAGGTAATTGGAAAATCAGTTAAGTTATAACTTGACTAGCAGATTTCGGGCATCTTTAGCAGGTAAAAGGTTGGCATTTATGTTTAAGTGTTATCAGCCCTTTTAGGGCTTACTGGGACATTCAACGAAGGATGTATACTATGCAAAAAGTTTGTTTTATGGATCATTTTCTATGGTCAAACTTTGGAGAATAATGGTTCTTAACTTAGGGATATGACAAAGCTCAGCTTACTATGAAAGTCTAAAAGGGAGCTTGACAGTTATTTTTGTCACTCGAAGCTTGAAGAGCACAACAAAACCTTGATTTGTCAGCAGCTATAGGTGATATCTCTCCTTCTTTGCTGCATATTGAAGTTTTTCTTTGGTTGTGTCTAGTTTTTGGTTAGGGTTTGCAAAAGTAAAATATTGTTGTTAATGATGATAAACCCATTCTTTGAAATGGTTAAGGGTTTATTTTTGAATGGTAGTTTGAGAAGGTTTTACTCACATACATATGATGCTAGGGTTTCACGCCATGGGTTTGGAAACACTTTTGAAGACTCTTTGTTTACCTTGCTTCAAATGTGATTAAAAGTTGTTAACTATTGTTGTAAAGGATTCTTTTGTTATTCTTCTTGGTGCAGTGGTTATATTGAATAGTTGGAAGTTTAATGAAACCTTTGTGGTTAAGTTTTGTAATGATCTCAAACAAGTGAAGTTTTACATACTCAAATGGCTCTATTCGACCATATAACTTTGACAGTTATTGATTCAATTAAAAACTACTACAGACAGTTTAACTGGTTCAGTTACATATACAAACTATTTAATGAAAAAGCAAAAGGATTGTGAGACAATATAAATAAATGGAGATGCAAACACCTTGTTGAGATATTTATGGGACTGTACTTGCAAAATCATTGAGATAGCAACAATGTGTCTTAATCCAAAATCATTCTTGAATTGATAAGTTGTATGTGCACATTTTGTGATTGTGATTCTTGAGTCTCAAATGAAATGAGACAGTCAAGATATGTTTTACATTAAAACAAAGAAACCCTATGTATTGTATATCTTCATTTGATCTTTGAGATGTAGTAAGTGATCATGTCAGTGAGACAATATGATTATTGCCAGTGAGGCATTTTGTAGTCGGTGAGGCTTGTGCTTCCATTGAGGCATTTTGTAGCCAGTGAGGCAGTTAAATAAGTCCGTGAGACATAAAAGCCAGTGAGGCTTTGTAATTGATGATTTTCATGATTAAGCTAGTGAGGCAATTTTTGAGTGGTTTTTCTACCCCATGAGGGTTTTCCACTCATGAAATTTATTGTGTCATGGTCTCAATTGATGTGTGATCCATTTGTCTTTCATGCTTAAACATTTAATCTTTTTGTTGTTCCTGCTTTGATAAAGTATATTGTCAGCATCATTACTTTCTAGTTTTCAAGTTTGATAAAAAGTGAATGAATTGTTTTTATCTACAACACTTATTCACCCCCCTCTCAGTGTTGTCTGTACTCCAACAAGTTCTACAAAATTACTACCCAGAAACTTAAACATGGGGCTATTTGTACCCTATTGGGCCTCCCTACTCTTCATATCTAGGTTGACCTTGTCTACTAGGATGCTTTTCTCCTCCCGAGTTCACTTCACAATATCCTCCTTTAGTGCTTGATAGTATCTCCACTATTCTAGGGGCTCTCATTCAGGAAGGTCTCTATTCACCAAGGGAGCGTTATGGCCTACTTCATGGATTGATCAGAAATTGGATCCTCTTTCTTTTTACTAAACTTATCATAGTTCCTAGCAATATGCCCTACCTTCTAACAATGGAAGCATCTAATAAGAAGATATTCATAATCTAATTCTTGGTGCCACTCACCAAAAATAGAATACATCTTGATGGAGTCTTTAATAGGTTTTCTTAGGTTGATTCTCACACATATTCTGGTGTATGTAGCTAACTGTCTACCTCTAGTTGAATTTGAGGAATAAACAAATCCTCCTAGCGAATCTCTGATTAGCCAAAAAATATCCTCCAACCATAGCTCCTAATGTAATTTGTATAATCTTATCCATAGAGGGGCATCTTGTATCAATTCTCTGTGAGGTCGAATCTTGGTGTCCAAGCACAAATATACAAATCCGTGTTAGCCATAAACCATGATCCTCCGCGTAGCACATTCTCCCTTTCAAATTATGATTAAAAAACTATCTGCAGAAACCCTAAAGTAAGAAAACTCACCTCTGGATTTAGCCCCATCCATTTTTTCCCTATCCAATATTTTATCTTATCCATAGAAGGCTAGATACCTATGAATTTGTCGATAACTGCATTCTTCTTTAATTTTTCCACCTTTGAGTTTAGAAAATTGTTTGGTATTGAGGTGCACGAGATATCCTTTGAGATTTCCACATTTACATTCCCCACGATAATTCTGATAGTATTATCCTTCTACTTGCCCAAATCTACTCCAATATCCAAATCATGAAGGAGTTCCCCCAAGGCTTGTGAGCCATATTTGTCTGCATTCGTTACAATTTGATCTTCTTCCTTCTCTTTTACTGTGCCCCAAGTACTTTTTAGCTAATTTTGCCTTCTATTTTTGGACCATTTATAAAATCAAAGTAAATGATTTATTAACTATCCAATTCCATCATGTTATTCCTCCAAAATATATATCTCTCTAAAATTCATAATGTATTCAACACAATGTAGTATTAATTTATCTTTGAATATTATTTAATTAGATACAATGTTAAATATTTAGATTATGAAATACAACATTAAATAAGTGGAAGTTACTAATCCATTATCATCAACTTTCAAATATTGCATTTGAGATCATTGCCTACATGCACCACAAGTGTAATTTCCATTAGTGTGTTTGCCTTGTGTGCTTTTCAATTTGGACACATAAGTAGGTAAGAGATAGAAAAGAAAAGACAAAAAAAATTACATACAAGTAAAATAGTTCTAAAGTAAAATAAAATAAATCTTATGTAAATAAAATAGTTTTGTACTGGCTTATTTTAAAATAGTTTATCTTTAATTAAAGAGTTATTTTAGTTTTTCATAGTCATAGTATAAATAATATAACTCATATAAACAATTTTAAAATAGTTAAATGAAATATATATATATATATATATATATATATATATATATATATATATATATATATATATATATATATATATATATATATATATATATATATATGATAACTTTAAGAAACCCCATTGAAAAAAGACATAAAATCCTGGTGAATCTTTCATTTTTTGGAAAAAATATTAATTTGTATTGGTGAATCTGTCCTTTTTTTAAAAAATATTAATTTTATTGGCAAATGTTTTTACATCATTAGAAACTTGTAGAAAATCATGGTGAATCTTGACGAAAAGTAGGCAAATGCATTAATTACCATGGTGAATCCTTCTTTTTTAAAAAAATCAAATTCCTATGGAAAAGTAAGGGCCTGGGGGTGGTAGTGATTGACTAGTTTAAGGTGTAGTTCTCGTGTCTATAATTCTTTAATTCCTTAATATTTTAAATCAGCCCTAAATTCTTTTTCACCACCATTGATTTTATTTATAATCTAACAATTTGGTTTCTATTCCATGGGCCAAAATGTACCTACAGAGCTCCAATGTCCATGGGGCCCAAAAATGCATTTGGGCCATTGATCTACATTGAGATCAATGACCCAAATGCAATTTTGGGCCCATGGGCATTGGAGCTCTACGGGTACATTTTGGTCCATGGAATTTAACCCTATCAGTTAGATTGTAAATTAAGATCAATGGTCTAACTACAATTTCAGGCTCAATGGGCATTGAAGCTCCATGGGTACATTTTAACCCACAAAATATAACCCCAGTCATTAGATTATAAATAAATTCAATAGTGATGATTAAAAATTGATGATATGGCCCTAAAGTAACCAATAATTACATAATATTATTGGCAAATTAATTTCATTTTCTACTATAACTTATAAAATTTAGGCGAATCTAATCTAATCAAGTATCAAATATTGTGGCAAATTTTTTAGTTTAGAAGTTTAATAAAATAAATACATTCTGGCAATTTAACCAAGACTAAAATAAAATTTTGTAAAAATGTGGTGATTCAGGTCGCCTTACAACTTGTACTATTAGCCAATTGGTGAATATTCACCACTAAAAAATCACTTATATATATTTAACCAAGACTAAATTAAAATTTTGTAAAAATGTGGTGATTTAGGTCACCTTACAACTTGTACTATTAGCCAAATTTTGAATCCCCAATTTCAACTATTAGCCAATTGGCGAATATTAACCACTAAAAAAATCACTTTATATATATAAAAACAATCAAATTTAATAAATATCCTCCCAACTTAGGCTCTCTAAAACTAATAATGTATTCAACACAATGTAGTATTAATTTATCTTTGCATGTACTTTAATTAGATACAATGTTAAATATTTATATTATGAAATACAAAATTAAATAAGTGAAGTTACTAATCCATTATCATCAACTTTCAAATATTACATTTGAGATCCAAAAGTTTAAGTAATACTTATCTAAGATAAACTTTGAGAATAGCTCCACACCCTCTAGAAGATCAATGGTAAGGCCTCATAACTATGACATACTCTAGAAGGTACCTGTGTTTAAAAACATGTGTGCCTACATGCACCACAAGTGTAATTTCCATTAGTGTGTTTGCCTTGCGTGCTTTTCAATTTATATGACATATGTTGTATCAAGTGTCTTATCGATGTATTATTTGATTAATGACATATGTTGTATCAAGTGTCTTATTGATGTATTATTTGATTAATGTCTTATCAAGTGTAATGTCCCCCATTTAGCCCAGTGTAATGTTTATTGAATTTATCTTAGTTTCATTGAAGTATTGAATTTGAGTAGGAATTCTAGAGTATTTGTGGTATCTTAGTAGGTTCTTGTATTAGTTTCAAATTATCAATTACATTTTGGCGTCCACCATGGGGCCTTGCCCCATTTTTAACTTCCAAATTTGAGTTTTTGATATACTTGTAATCACAACAGGTCATTCCTGCGCATTCAATTTCCAATTCTACACATTTATCAAGAAATAGCAGCCTTGTGCATATAAAACTTCTTTCATGCATCTTATACTTCTTTTTGTGCTTTTGTCTTTCTATACATATAACTGATCTTTATGTGCATCTGATATCTATTTCAGTGCCTATGAAATTTGTCAAATTTTAGGATGTCTTTTTGATATTTTTTATGCTAACTTTTGTTGCAGGTATCATCAATCATCAAAGAAATATATTCAAAACATTGACAATGGGTTTTTGCAGGTTTTAGGGCTTGGTTGAGGCATCATCATACAACTTGCATACAATCTTCACTTAGTTTCTAATTAGGAGTAACTCTATCTTGCATACAAATCTTCACTTAGTTTTAATTAGGAGGAGTAATTCAGTCTTGCATGTACAATTTTCACCTTGTCTAAATTAGGAAGTTAATTGGACCATTTTGCATTACAACTTGCATACAATCTTCACATAGTTTAACTAGGAGGTTAAATTAGACAAACTTTTCGCATACAATCTTCACACAGTATAAACTAGGTGGACAAATGGACAATCTTGCATTCAAATTTTCATACAAATCATTCACTTAGTCTAACTAGGAGATTTAAGTTGGACAAGTATTGCATAACAAATTTGCATACAATCTAAACTTAGCATAAATAGGAGGAAGTAACTTGATTATCTTTCCTTTGTTGTCATCATGCAAAAATGCTATCTTGTGTTGTTAGTTTAGTCTCATTTAGCTTAATCTAGGCGGTTAATAAACAAGTGTTTACTATGCTTGCAAAAGTGATAGGCATATGCTCTCCCCTTGCAACATCTTGGGTGATCAAAAATCCAGACTCACTTCCCCTTTTCTTGTTTACCCTTAGCAAGGTCTGCTCTTGGACTACGATTCATCCAAGAGGGATGACCTTAAGTGGAACTTTCCTTTGACCCGCTATACAAATGAGATAAGGAGAGAGCCAAGTCTTAACCAACGTCAGCCTTGCCTTTCAGTGCCAAATCAAAAAGAGGTTTACTAGAACTTTGTGGAAATGATTTTCGCATTGTGTGAAGTATTTGAAACTCTTAGTAGGATTGGTCAAAGCTCTAAGTAGCTTGCCACATGCTTGCAAGGCGTTGGTCCCTCAAATTTCAATAAGAACCATTGTTTTAGAGACCAAAATCCTTTTACTTGTTGATGCAGGAGGTCAGACCTCTAAAGCCACCCAACATTTTCACTAATCATGTGTAGAGATAGAAAATTCACTCTTTATGGGGAATGAAACTTGGTATGCCCGAGAAGTGTGTGTCGTGTAAGGGGGAGCCAGTGCTACCAAGTTTGTAGTTGTCGGCCTTGATTTAAGTGGTTGGAAAAATCCAAGTTGGGATTCAACAAGTAGTATCCTTTCTCACCTAGGATTGTACTTGTTTTTAAATTTGTTTTAAAACACCAAATGTCACAAACAAACATCAAAATGTACTACTTGCTATGTTTTCTTGCCTAAGATCAAACAAATCATCCCCTAAAAAAAACATTTAGGTTGCGTAGAAAAACATGTCTAGGACAAGCAACATTGATAAAAAATTGCTAAAAATACAAAACTGCACATTTGAAACTTATAATTGTGCATTTGATACTTCTTCCTGTGCATTCATTTCTAGCTGCGCATATACAACCTATTGATGTGCATTTGAGCATCCTTGCCGCACATACAGAACTGCACATTCAATCAACAAAGTTGCGCATTTAAACATTGTTTCTATGCATTTAAACCCGCACATTGAAAATAGAGAACATTTCCTGAAATTTTGAGAAATTATGGAAATCAACTTTTGATACCCATTTTTGCATAGAATCTATTGGTGAAATTAGTTAAACCATAAAAATCCGTCCCATACGCATTTCCAAACATTTCACTTACCATACCATACTTAACCTTTCAAAAATCAAACAAAATCAAATTTTCCCAAAGGTGCCATTAAAATCTTCCATTTTCAAAATAATATAGTTAGTTTCCCTATCAGGATAAATCATCCTCTATCTAGAGACTATACTAAAACACCTTGACAAAGCTAGTCTACAACAATAGTGATTCCCATCAATCCTATTTTGACTCACTTTGAATCAACACTTTGATTGCTATACACCATAGCTCAAGACTTATTGTTTGAAACAAGGAATCTAAAATGCCACCTTTAGAATTTTTTATCACCAAATCAATCTAACCTTTCACCCCAAAAATATATTCCATCACAAACAACGCTTACATCCCCAACTCTTAGCATCCAACTTCATTCATTATCACACTTTTTTGTATGGTTCAAACTAGATCCCAAGCCAAGAGAAAGAAATAAATAGATTATACCAATAGTAGTGAACACTCTTCTAGTGATGGAGAGGAAGAAATCAACCAAGAGGAACTTGATAAATGCTTACAAGATCCAAAGTTTCAAAAATTGATGGATAAAGTCATAACAACAGATCCTCATAAATACTTCCTCTTACTAGCACAACAAGGAGCCAAACTACCCGTTGATTTTGACATTTCACAATTGAGAACAACAAGCTCATCAAATGAAGCAGAAGCTTCCAAAAATGAAAAGGCTAAGGATATGTCCAATCCTTTAGACACACTCACGCAACAAATCCAATCCTTACAACAACAATTTGTGGATTTGCAAACTGGAACTTCCACAAAACATTACTCACTAGAGGATATATCTCCATATCCTTTTGACAAAAGCTTGGTCATGGTGCCTTTCCCCTCAAGATTTGAAGTCCCTAAATTTGACAAATATAGGGGAAAAGGTGATCCGCGTGACCACATTAGAGAATTCAGCGTTGCATGCTTAGAGGTCACCCATAATGAGACATATCTTATGTGACTCTTTCCACGCAGCCTAGGAGGTCAAGCTATGGAGTGGTTCTCCCGTTTACCTCTCGGAATCCAAACATTCAATGAACTAGTAGACAAGTTTGTCACCCACTTTTCATACAACATTGAACATGAGATTTCAATGTTAGACCTATGCAATAATAAAAACAAAAGAGTGTAGAATATTTCACCACTTTCTTACAAAGGTGGAGACAACTTGCTAGTAAATGTCCTTATCATATTCTTGAAAAACAAATGATTGAAATGCTTGTCCATAACCTGAACACCGAATTGAGCTATCAAATACAAATCCAATGTCATACTTCCTTTAGTAAGGTCATTGAAATGGGATTACTTATTGAGAAAGGTTTGATAGCTAAAGGACAAATCAAAATATATAAGGATACCCCTAGTTCAAACAATAACATGGATAAATCAAGGTTTTGGACTAAAAAAAAGAATATTGTAAACGATGGAGTTGTAGATGCAAAACATGTGACACAAAAACAACCAATTCTAAATCTATCAAGTCCACACAATAATACCACTCCAAATAAACCTACAAACAATCAACCAAGACCAACAAATTTTCCTCCTCGAAGAAAATTCACACCATTAGGTGAATCAATTGAATTTGCCCTAAGGAAGCTCATATCAAACAACCTCATAACACTTCCTATAGTAAGAGAATATGAACCCAAGTTCAAACCCTCTTGGTGGAATGATGCTGATTTTTGTGAATTCCATAGAAGTAAGGTTCATAAGATGAATGATTGTCAAAGATTGAAACACACCATCCAAGACTTGATAGATCAAGGAGATATATCAATTGATGGACATGCATCCAATCAAGACCATTTGGCATTCAAGAATCTGCTCCCAAACTATGAGAAGGGAGGTCCCTCAAAGCAAAACAATAATAGTGGTAACAATGCCAACTACACAAATGTTTCATATGAATACACCATTAACCATATCTTTGAAAGTGATTCACATGTAAATGTGATTACTATAAATAACAAGCCCAATTGTAATGTAACCACTCATCTTGGAAAGATTACTCTCCAAGGGGCTCCACCAAAACCATCATCCATATCCAATCAGTATAATGTCCTAGACCAACTCCAAAAGACACTCGTGCATATATCTATTTTGGAGATTTTGCGTCTCTCACCATCCCATAAGGCTATCCTAGAAAAAGCTCTATTGGAAACCACTGTGCCAACAAATCTAGCCCAAGAGCAATTCCAAGCCATGGTAGGATATCTTACGACCCCTCACTTCCTATCTTTTACCAAAAAAGATGACATGTCCATTACACAACCTCACAATGCATCCCTTCATATCGAAGCCCTCATTCATAAACACAAAATAAAATGGGTCCTTATAGATGGAGGGGTAGGTTTAAATATTTGCACATTAAAACTAATCCTTGCATTGGGGTTCTCTGAGAATGTTGTTGACCCAAAGAAGAAGATCACAATCAAGGCCTATGATGAAGAATAAAGGACATCTAAATGTACTATTGTTTTGTCCATACAAGTTGGACCGGTAGAGAAAGAGGTGGTTTGTCAAGTACTTGATATGGAACTTGCCTACAATATCCTCCTAGGCCGATCTTGGATACATGAGATGAAGGCCATACCATCCACCTATCATCAATGTATGAAGTTCCCTTACAATGGCCAAGAGATCACCATCCAAGGTGATCCCGACCCATTCCAATATTGCAACACCATCAAACCGAACCCTAAAGTTGTCATACCTACCAATCGAGCAAGCTCATCCACTATAACCCTTGTTGACCTTAGTTCAATACTTTCTATATCCAAAACCATTGAACTAAAAGTCAAACTCAAAGATAAAGGGATAGGAGAGTATTCCATTGAGCAAACCTTTTGTCTTGCAAAACTACCCCTATCACCTAAGTCTTATGGCAAACCCTCTATGGACAAACCATAGACATTAAAAACTTCTAATGGTCCTTTTATCAAATGGGGTAATCTATCAGATATGAGTTAAAAGAAAGATGTCCTTCAATGGCTGTATAAAGAAGAAGATATAGAATCCAAGACACAAGATCAACAATCCCAACTACAAACTGATCAATATGGCCTCAGTTTTTCAATCTTGTAGAGAATGGGATATGATGGACATAGTCCCATAGAATTGAGAAAAGAAGGCATCATAGAACCCATACAACCTTCTTCCTTATCAGCCTAAGACACTACAGGGCTAGGGTACAAAGGAAAAGAAAAGGAAAAGGTTACTACCAACCTAGTTGAGCAGATATACAAATTGCAAGAAGAGAGTGAAACAGACTCTAACCAATGGGAATGGGATAGTCTTTTTGAACTATCTTGTGAAGACAAAGGTATTGATGTGGTTCAAACATATAGCTCAACAAACACATACCATGAAGGTCAAAGCTCAGGGTCTGGACCACTAGAGTTTGATTCACAACATACCGAGAGTGAGTCTCAAGAGGAAGGTCAGATGCCGCACTTGATAGACAATACTAAGGAGAGTACTATTTTAGACCTAGAAAATACCCCCACAAACCTAGACAACTCCTCTATCTTAACCATAATTTCCCTTGAGTCAAACCAGCCTGATGATCCCTTACCTTTAGTACATCTCGAACTTATAGATTGGGAATTACAAGAGCCACCTGAACTAGATATCTTTCAAAATGACGATGCTATCATTGACTATCTAGAACTAAGGGATCACTTACCATCAAGAGCCATAAAGCTAGCTTTGCTATAGAACTCAATGCCAAGGCTTATTTTGGAGGGAGTGCCAAGCCTTTCAGCCATAAAAATGTAAAAATAAAAGATATATCTAATGGTGAAAACCTCTCTGCGGTAGTGTTAGATTGTGAAAAAAGTAAAAAAATAAAAGACGAATCCGATGGTGAAAACCTCTCTGAGGTGCCAAAGGATGAAAGGATTGACACTCTCCCCAATCTTACACATTAGGAGAGGTCCTCAATTTTGATAGAACTAGCAGGGCCTATCAGCATTGGCACAGAAGATAATCCAAGAATAATCCATATGGTAGAATCTTTATCTGAACATGAAAATCTAGAATTCATCAACTTCTTCAAGCAGAGATAGATTAACTTTGCTTAGTCCTATGCAGATATGCCTAGACTTGATCCAGATCTCATAATGCATCATTTACCACTAGCTCCAAGAGCTAAACCAATCAAACAAAAACTAAGGAAGATGCATCTGCATATCGTACTGCTAGTAAAAGAAGAATTGAAGAAGCTATTAAATGTTAGGTTTATTAGACCAATTGACTATCCATAATGGATTTCCAATATTGTTCCTGTCTCAAACCTGGATGGAAGGATCAGACTTTGCAATAATTTTAGGGATTTGAATAAATCTTGTCCAAAGGATGACTTTCCTTTGTCTAATATCGACATCATTGTCGACCTTACAACGGGGCATACAATGCTATCTCTCATGGATGGGTTTTATGGCTACAATTAGATCAAAATAGTGCCAGAAGACCAGCACAAGACCACTTTTACATGTCCCTGGGGCACATATTGCTGGTGTGTGATGCCATTTGGCCTGAAAAATGCAGGAGCAACATACCAAAGAGCCATGACAACAATTTTCTATGATATGATGCAAACCATCATGGAAGATTATGTAGACGATATTCTAGCCAAGTCACTCACAAGAGAAGGACACTTGCAAGTATTAGATAAGATATTTCAGAGACTGTAACAATTCAATGTCCACTTAAATCCAAAGAAATGTGTGTTTAGAGTCACATCCGGCAAACTCCTAGGATATATAGTGTCAGCCAAAGGAGTTGAGGTGGATCCAGCTAAAGTGAAAGCAATAATGGACATCCCACCACCTATAAATATCAGTCAACTGAGGTCACTGCAAGGCAAGCTACAATCTATCCATCAGTTTATAGCACAATTAGCTGACAAATGTCATCCATTTATCCACCTCCTTCACAAGAACATTCCTTTCAAATGGGATGAGGGACGTGAACAAGCTTTCAACCTCCTGAAAGAGTATCTGATGAATCCCCCAACCTTGACGCCTCCAATACAAGGAAAATCCCTTTTTCTTTATATCTCAGCTACACCAACTACTCTAGGGGCTTTATTGGCACAATAGGACGATGAAGGAAAGGAACGGGCCATTTAATATATCAGTCAAGCAGTGGTAGGTTATGAGCTACAATACACACCCATAAACAAGCATGCGTTGCCGTAGTTTTTGCATCCCAAAAACTAAGACATTATATGCTTACACATTCAATTAAGCTAGTAGCAAAGATAGATCCATTGAAGTATTTGCTCAATAAGGCTACTCTAACAGAAGGCTATCAAAGTGGGTAATGATATTCCTTAGTGAGTTCAACATTGAATATGTGGATAGAAGAGGTATAAAAGGTCAAGTCATTGCGGATCAGTTAGCAGATGCACCATTGTAGGATGACAATCCATTAAGCTTTGAGTTTCCAGATGAAGCCATTTTCAACATAACAACCCAAGCATTGAAACTCTATTTTGGATCCTATACCTAGCAAGGGTTAGGAGCAGGCATTTTGTTGGTCACACCTCAAGGGGATACAATACCGAAATCATACAGACTACTTTTACCTTGTACCAACAATGTGGTAGAATACGAGGCATTAGTCATTGGTCTTAAAATGGCTGTAGAATGGAAGGTCTAAGAGCTTCATGTGTATGGTGATTCACAACTAGTTATCAACCAGGAAAATGATGCCTATCAAACCAAGGATGAAAAGTTAATACCCTACAAGCATATGGTAGATGACTTTAAAGAATATTTTGTTGTAATTTCCTTTGAACAAATACCAAGACTAGAGAACAAAGCTACAGATGCCATGACAACCATTGCATCACTACTAGATATACCTGAAAACCAGTCATGTTATAAGTTCTTGGTAGAGCCAGTGTCTCATCCATCTTATGATATCCCTAAAACCAGAATCATATGCCACATAGTAGGATCTAATTCCCCCTTGTACGGAAAAAATTATACTTATCTGAAAGAGAATACCTTACCACTAGGTCTATCCAATAATCAATGATGAACTTTCATCCATCAAGCCTCTCACTACACCATAATTGCAAATACCTTTTATCGACAAGGTCTTGATGGTAGTCTCCTTAGGTGCCTCGAAAGTGAGGAATATCAAACCACCTTGAGAGAAGTTCACGAAGGAATTTGTGGAAGCCACTCTAGTGGTCCTACCTTGGCTAAGAAATTCATGCGTATGGGATACTATTGGCCAACTATGGAAATAGATTCCTATCATTTTGTGAAAAGGTGCAAGAAATGCCAAATTCATGGAAATTTAATACATGCACCAGCACAAGAACTGCAGCCTTTAACGACTCCTTGGCCTTTTTTCCAATGGGGACTCGACTTAGTGGGAAAGATTTACCCCCCATCATCCAAAGACCATAAATTCATAATCACCGCCATAGAGTACTTTATGAAGTGGATCGAAGTCGTACCCCTAGCCAATGTCACAGGCAAACAAATTGCCTCATTCATCCTGTTGGTTCTAAAAAAAGTAGGTTTTTAGACCACAAGAGGGTGGCAATCTCTTGATATGTTCTTGGTCAACAAGACAGGGTTTATGCAACAAAAAACCCCCTACTCTTTTGGCTCTGCTAGGCCTAGGCATGTGTACCTAATCAATAAGGTAGATATGAAAATCTAGACGGATTCTGGTTGGCAATTCTACTCACTAATGGCACACAGGTGTGAGATAATTGCAAAGCTTATACTAACTCCTAATAAAAGCTTGAAGTATTAATAATGTGGATCAAATTTGTATAAAGTATTCTAAAATTGATCAGTACCTAATCTATTGGGTGGATTGTGGTATTGGAGATAGGGTTTTGTAAGATGTGTAGATTCACTTCTCAGCTTAACTCTAACAGTTGGGCACTTTTAAATGTCTACACCTTATGCAGACGTGCAAGTATATCAGTTACCTAGACTCTTCTTAATGATCCTAGTGATATCCCCTTATGTTACTGTGAGGTTGTGAAAGGATTTTTAATTCAAATGTGAGGAGAAGCCAATTAAGACAATTTATTTAAAAGGATTTTAATCCACATAGGAACCAATCAAAATAGATTTCTTAAAAGGTAATTTTAATCCTTCTGCACACAAAAACCAATCAGCAGCATCACACAAGTATAGCAAATGTGTATTGACAAATCAAATGTACTTTCACACTTAATTTGAATAACATAAATAGCCACTTTGGAGACAGTCAGATAACACATAAGCATGATATATCCTCACAACTGTTGAACACTTGAACGCAGATCTATATTTATGCAAACACCTTCTCCATTATATTTATCTTAGAATACTATGCATTATAGCACCAGTTTTTGATTATAAGATGGATGGGCGGAATGGATGGACCTATCTACTATTGGTGACCTTCTAACCTACTACTACTGATGATTCCTTTTTATTTGATTTCATCTGGCATATATACATCATATTTTCTAGGGTTATGACCCTTTATATTCCGGTGCATCTCTTCCTTTTTTAATTAATTATCTTCCATAGATTAAAATATTTTAATTTTAATCATGTTGATGTTATACTCCCTCTTTCTCCTAGTGAAAATATTTCACATTTTGGTGAAAAATACTTCACAACCTCATTAAATTTTCACTTGCATTTTGATCTTTCTCTGGAATCTATTTCTTATTTTCGTGAAATATTTTATTTATCTGGCATTTAAATTTTCCTTACATTTGTTTAAATCTTCCTCACCTTCTTTTACTTCTGAGTGAAATTCATTTACCTCGGCACCTCTTTTATGAAAGTGTGAAATTTATATTTCACTATAATCACACTCTATTATAAACTCTTATTTACACATTGGAAATTTCCCTCATTAATATTTGTTTGCCCATTAATGATGTTCACTCTTGACACTCATCACACCCTCTATGATATCCACAAACATATTGATTATTCATCTTAGGGGCTCGCTTTTATGTATTTTTTATTTCTTTGAACGAATGTTTTAATTCATTTGGATACATCGATGGGACTTTCCTTGAAACCTTTTAGTTCTTTCTCATCAGAGTGACCTGCATAGTCGGAGAGATCTTGAGAACTCATTCTGATCAGAGATGTCTCACCGATGCAGTTGTTATCCTATCTTATCGATGAGAGTGTATATGTTTCTCACCGAAAATGTATCCATCGGTAAGACATATGAGATCGGCATGATTTAAAATTTTCATTCCAACTTTACATGTCCCTTCGATATTAGGGTTTTATATGTTTTTCACCTCTTTGATCCTTTCTTTGCTCCGAAGCTCTTGTTTTGACACTGTCATTGCTGGTTTCATGTCTTAATATAATATCAGAGGTTAGAGAAGGTTGATTAGGTTGCTTAGGACATGTCACTAGTCTAAATTCATAACTCTTTCCTATCACTAATCGAGATTCAAAACTAAGGTGGAGTCGTGGGACACTATCAATCTTCCATCCATCTTTAGATAGTAATTTTATGTGTTCCCATAAACCTTCCAGGAAGTCCTGTCCTCCATCCTTGTTATCATCTTCCAATGTATCAAACGGTAAAAAGGCAAGCTCAAAAATATATTTCCTAATACTTAGATAAGATTCAATTTCAGTCATTACTCCATCAAGGTCATTTGGCACACGCTTCGCCAGTTTCAGCCCGCCCTTTGGAAGACACCCCATAATGCAAAATATATAGAAACCAGAACGTGCTTGGTAGGCAAGGTTTCCTCTATGACACATTTTGAAACAACTTTTTCCTTTCCCTTTGATGAGCTTGTGCTTGCACCCTCTAAGTGCTTGGTGGTAGAACTTCCAAAACAAACCGTTCTTCAGAAACTCTTTGAACTCTAGGCCAAAGAAATTCCTCAACAATAGCAAGATTAGCCAAAGAATCAATGAGTACAACATTTGACGAGTGATCTCAAAGAGACATTTCTCCTTCTCTACAAAGGCGTAATTTAATAGGTTGGCGTAACACACTCAGTCCTGATACACTTGCATTCTCCCCACGTAATCTCTGAGAATGGATGAGGATAACAGGAAAGCATTCTAAGGAAGATAATGCATTTTGTTCAATGCTTTGTGAAAAATCTTGGTTGACTTTGCTTCTGTCATGTTCTTTAACAAGTTCTACAAGCATCTTTGGTACAAGCAAGAACATGCATTCTTCATTAGTAGGAACAATCTCTACTGCTTTTATCATTGCCTTGTAATTCATCATTTAACTTCATGCAAATTGTTTTCAACTTGTGAAGGCTCTCCATTGTTCCTCCATCAACTATCTCTAAATTTGCAGGGAATTATGTATCTTTGAAGTGTTTCGTATGAGCACCAACGGTAGCCCACAAAACTGACTTAATGATGGGAATCATTCCCTCTCCAGAAGGTGAACTACACCTTCCAACATTTGAACCTCTATATTCTTCCTTTCCAACTACTTTACCATTTGATTATTCTAGGGAAGTAATAGTATCTATGGAATTTGGCAAAGTTGATTCTGAAAGTTCATCCTTCAAGCATTTACAACACAGGTTTGAGGCTCCCAAAACAACTATATGAGGTTGATGATCCATCATAAAATTCAAAGGATGTTGTTGTTCACTTTCCTTTCACTTTTACAGACCATCTCAATAGAAGATGCTACTGGACAAAAAATGGTCCAAAGGGCCACACTCACAGACAATTTCACAGGTTTTGTGCCATTTACAGACAAACTATGTCCTAGGAAAGAATTATCAGCAAATGTATTTGTGTCTTCTACATTACTATTTGTAGGCATCATAGTCAGAATGTTACTATCTTGTTGAAGAAATTCACTCCCATTAGATGCAATTTCAACCTTTTGAGATACATCTAAAGAATCTTCAATCAAACGAGAGCTTGTTTTTTCAATATGTATTCTTGGTGATTCAAGAGAGTTCATGTTTTTAGCATTTATCATGTCAGGTGTCATACTTGTTACCTTCAAAAACACATTTTCTGCTACAAGTGATTCGGTATTTGTAGATGTTAGCTCATCTGTATTCTCTAGTCTTGAAAAATTACTTATCACTAGTCTCTCTATCAAATCTTTATTATTGCATGCATTCCATTTAAAATAAATTTGTGGCATTCTTACACTATTTTCACTTCCAGGTGCATGGACATCTAAATCAGAATGAAATCTCATGGGCACTTGTATTCCTTGTGATACTTTTGATTCATCTATTTAATTTAATACGGTTATTGGTGCTACATTACATGTGTTCAAGTTACTTTTACTTGAGGTTGTCCCGACACTATCAGAGTCTCTAGAGTCTATATTACTAGCATCACTTGGTTTTGTTAGAGGCAACTCCTGGTCTGCCTCTTCTTATTTCTTTATATCCTTGTCATTCCCATTTATCTCAGCATCTACATTAATGGGAGTTTCATTAAGTTGTAACACATCAGTAGGCTCTTTGTCACAACACTTATCATGATTTTCCTCTAACTGCTTTCCAACATAAAGGATCTTCTCCTCATCATTTGATTGAGAAGCACCTGGAGTCTCAGCAGGCATAGCACAAATCATAGTCAACCCTCACTATAGACTTGTATAGTGGCCCAATTATAGGGTTCATCTCAACTATTACTGTACACCTTTGTGAAATACTGTGTGAGTTATTCTTAGTAACAGCCATACTCCTCTTTGTACCATAATCATGAATGATCTGATCTTGAATGAGGGAGACAAGAGGAGCAACCATAATAGCTACACAAGAGCAACCAATAACTCTATCTTTTGGGTTCAAAAGGGAAAAAAAATCTGATTTACTTCATGTCACCAGACCCTTCAGTGTAGATATGGCATATAGAACATTGTTAGCTCCAATACCCATATGACTTCATAACT
This sequence comes from Cunninghamia lanceolata, assembly GCA_027924645.1. Lineage (NCBI taxonomy): Eukaryota > Viridiplantae > Streptophyta > Pinopsida > Cupressales > Cupressaceae > Cunninghamia > Cunninghamia lanceolata. The sequence continues at coordinate 23,499,362 of BSBN01000261.1, read as the reverse complement.
GTGTGAAGCATGTCGGGTCTCCTTGTGGGCCCGGCTAAAATTTTTTCATTTTCAAACAAATTTTTCTCTTGAATCATCCTAACATTATTTCACCGTTGCTACTGAGGTGAGAAAATGAACTGGGTTGTCATCAAAACTTGCTTTCTGACATATTTACACAGTGATCAAACTGGTCAAGTAGCATTCAGAATTGGCTTGGAAAAGTGGTCAAATGACCTCTGGGAGCCATGAAAATGCATAGGCATGTAAAGTTTTGTCCCAAGAATTTAGTGCATCTAACTATTTGGAAGAATGTATCCCAAGGCGTGAGATATAATTGTTCAAAGTGGCCCACTTGGCCTTTTTGAAAACTGCATCTGTCAAAACCTAATTAGGGCTCACCAACTTGCAATTTTAAAAAGCCATCAAATCTCTTCCTGGGAAGCTGTAACTGGAGGATTTTATTTGTTTAGGCTTCATGAGAGTGTGTCCAAGAGGAATTTTTGTCAGTCATCTTCCATCTCAAAATATCAATGGTCAAAGTTGACCTCTCTGCAGCTGAAACTATGAAATCAAGACCAAGTGCATTTGCTTTTGATTTTGAAAAGATAGCAAATGAGATGTTGGAGCCTTGAAACTAGACATAAAAGTAGATTTTCATAGGATGAATTAGGAATACCAATCAATTTGTCATTATCATCATTTAGCTATCAGATATCAGCCTCCGAAGTTTGCATCTCGGGTTGATTTCATACTGTACACACAACAAAACTTTTCCAAAACCTTTGGACTTGGTACTTCAAAATCCAATCAAATCTTATCATAGGAAGCTAAAATCAGGTGTGCTTACTCAAAATTAGTAGATAAACATGTCTGCAACATGATTTTGCCTGAAACTGAAGAGGCTTCAAATTGTGATTTTTCAAAGCAAGCTCTTGAGGCAGTTTTTACAAATGCATTTTTGAGTTCTGAGATCAACTTTTTCATTATGGGAGTCTTAAATTTTGCCAAAAAATGGTAAGAATTTTTAGGTCCCAACACATCCTGAATTATATCATTTGCCGCTATGGCATTCCTTTATCCATTATCACTAATAATGGCAGACCCTTTAAAAATCAAGATATCAAAGAGGTCTGTGACAAATTCCACATCCAACACCATTTTTCCACCCTATATTACCCCCAAGGAAATAGTCAGGTGGAGGCATCTAATAAAACTATCTTGAAGATCCTAAAGAAGACTGTCAATGATGTCGGCCGTGATTGGCATATCCAACTGAATCCCGCTCTGTGGGCCTACCGTACAAGTATCTGCACAACCACAGGTGTAACTCCATATTCCCTAGTCTATGGCTCTGAAGCTATCTTGCCCATTGAAGTCAATTTACCATCCTTGTGAGTATCGTTAAAAGGTGTAATATTTGATGAAGAATACCGAGTATCTAGATTACAGAAGTTAGAGCTGCTGGAAGAAAGAAGATAAAATGCCTTTAACCATCTAAAAGCCTATCAACAAAGGATGTCATGAAGTTACAACCACAGAGTAAAACCCAGAATCTTTCAAGTTGGTGACCTATTCCTCAAGGAAAACCCTAGAAATTAGTAGGATAGGGAGAAGAAAGGCAAGTTTGAACCCAACTGGCTTGGTTTGTATGTAATCATTGTTGCCTATGGGTCAAGAGCTTATCAATTAGCAATATCAGAAGGTGAACTGTTCGATGATCCCATCAACAGTATGCATCTTCTCAAGTTCTATACCTAAACCCCAATGCAAGGGACTCATAAAAAAAATTGATCAAATAAGAAGAAAGTGGTTAAAACTTGGAAACAGGTGCTATTTGTGACAAACCGCTTCCTCCATCTTTTAGGATTTCAATTTTTCCCCCATCTTTTCTTTCGCATCCATCAAAATCCCATAACGATACTTATCATGGCTTGTTGTTCACTCGCCTTATCACCTTATCACCTCAAGTTATCTATCAAATCCATCATCCATCTTGTCATCTATCATGACCCTATCACTAAGTATCATAGTCAAACTACATCGCCTCTAAGCTATCATGTAGGCAAGGCCATCATCGATGAGCCCCCGAGGCTTCCCATCCATCTGTATCTCTCATCTTTTTACATCCATTTATCCATCACTAGTCTCAGTTTCCATACTCGAACCACGTCGCCCCTGATCTATCATCTAGGCAAGGCCATCATCGATGAGCCCCTGAGGCTTCCCACCCCTTAGGTCTTAGGTCCACACCATCAAACTACATTGCCTCTACGTTGTCACATAGGCAAGGCCATCAAGCGATAAGCCCTTGAGGCACTAGGTCAGTCCCTTAGGGCCTGTCACATCATGTTTACCATTTCAAGCAGTTCACCCATGTGCTTCATCCATAATAACTAGATCCTTTTGCTTGACTAGGGGAAAAATCCTTGACCTAGTTAGAAAATTGAATTCTTGAATGTCATGGTCTTAGAGGATAACAATCAGGATTGCGATACTATCTCCAGATAATATGTACTACAAACAAAACCTTGATGTGAGACATTAACATATATGAGACAACAATGTGCCCAAACTATCATGATGATTATATTTGTTTTCATGGCAAGATAACATATCTATGGCAAGAAGTTTTGATGCTTGTTATAAGTTTAAGTCTTAGGTCTTGATTTTTCATTATCATGTTTCTTATACTACTCGAGGATGTTTGAGGAGATATGATGGGGGCATGATTATTTTCATTTGTTTTTTGTTTGAGGATTAATCTTTAGTAATGTGATGACTTGTCTAACGACATGATCAACAAAAAATCATCGAGGACATTATGGGTCTAAGCATGAAAGAGTGCAATCTTTGTCTATTGATACATGCAAGCAATACTTAGGTCATCTAGGTTCAATTTTGCCTAGATGCTTGTATTAACTTGCTAAATCAAAATCCATGTAAGAGATACTCAGGTCATCATGGTTTAATTATACCTAGATGCTTGTTTTTTCTTACAACATTTTAAAAGCTCAATGATGAAAAAGTACTTCAAATATTTGTATGCAAGATGACAAAGTCTCATTTGTGCATGTTAGGTTTGCATTTCATTTCATTTATAAGCATTACATAGTCATCATTTACCAAGTGTCATAAAATCCAAGTCCTTTCTTTCATTTATCAACATTATCCATTTATCCAAATCCATTTCTTTCATTTATCCAAATTGTTCTTCTAAATTATTCACTGTATCCAAATCATCAGTCTAATTCTTTTCAGTGTTCTTTCATTTATGATTGAGTATACTTGGCATTAAAAAAAAATCATTATCATTTAGCGTATTCTAAGTATATCCATTGTTAGCTCATATCATTTCAGTTCATTAGTTGCATTAAACTCATGATTGTTAACAACAATTTCATATAGTGATATCATTTTGCATATTATAAACATTGTCAAACATAAGATTATGTCATTTAGGTGCATTATTCAAAAACATTTGGATCATTCATCTAGTGGTGTCATCTATCCACATAGGTTGCATACATAACATTTATCCTCAACAAAATCAAACAAAACCATAGATATCATTGTCATAAGTACATTAGATCATCATGCATAGAAAAGTAAACACCATGTATGGCATGTAAAACTCATTGACATATGCACTAGGTCATCATAAACTATAAACATATAGAATCATTGCACATAGTGGTATACGGAGATATAAGTCATCATGTGAAATCATAGGATTAATTGTATCAGGAGCATCATAGCATCAATCTCCATTGTACACATCACAAGACTCATTCCTCCATCGTGGATCTTTTGAGACTTGGATTTGAGCCTCTTTGCCTATAGAAGAAAGCTTCTCACCTCCATTTTGCATCACAAGAGCTTTTAGTAATTATATGTTGCATAAATTCCATCAAGCAATCAAGCGTGCCTTTGGCCTCCCATTTGCATTAGCATTAGCTTCATAATCTCATTTAGTTTCATATCAATATCCATAGCATTATCAATGACTTCATATCAATCATATCATCTTCATCTTAGCTTTGCATTGTAGTTTTGCTCACTTTGCATATTTATCCACAAAATCCATTCCTCTCTTTGTCATCTTGGAAAGCAAGGAAGTACACTTCTGAGAGCAATATCATTATCAACAAGATCATTGAGAAGATAGGAAACAATGGAAGACATGGGATAAATCTGTTTACAAGGTATAATTTCATGTTTATTACATTTATCTTAGTTTCATTGAATTATTGAATTTGAGTAGGAATTCTAGAGTATTTGTGGTATCTTAGTAGGTTCTTGCATTAGTTTCAAATTATCAATCACAGTAGCAAAACCTGCTACCACCACCACAAAATCAGCAACAACCTAACTAGGTTTCCCAACCTCAACTTCCAGCCCAACCAGTTGCAAATCCAAAGAATAATTGACAAGTCACCCCTATACTCTACTAAACATGAAAATATAGTTGGGATCAATGCTATACATTATGGGAGTGTTCAACTAAGGTAAAAAAAATGCTTCATCAACCACACTAGCCTACCATAGTAGAAATTATGAATAATGAGGAGGAGACACTTTCAAACAGTAAGGACAATCAAGTTGAAAAAGATAACAAAAAGTCTATAGAGAAGCCTCGTGAGGTGTTAATAAATGGAAAAACTTTTGGCAGCTTTCTAGAGTTGTCTTCCAGAATCACTCTGGAAGAATCTCTCAACAACCTTTTGGAATTGTCTTCCGAGGGGGGCTGAATCAGTGTTCTGAAAAACTTAATATTATGTGTTGGAACAATGCAAATAACTAAGAGGGGGGTGAATCAGTTATTTTATAACTTTTATCTTTCTTGCTTTCTTTTCTTATCTTAGCATTTAGTGCTCTATCGAAACATGGAAGCAAAGATAATCATAAGAACTGAAAGATGAAATCAACACATAACATAAGGATTTTTATGTGGAAACCCTGCTAAGGGAAAAACCACAGGGTGACTAACCCAAGATTGTATTCTCTATTGAAAGAATAAGGAGTACAAATTTGGCACTTGCCAATTAGGGCTCACTGCCTAAGTACACTGCTCACAGAGGCACATTGCCTACAAGAGACTCACTGTCTATAGAACTTACAAAATATAATCAAGTGTTTGAACTGATGAGAAGCATCTACAAATGCAAGAGTTCAGTTCCGGTTAGGCACAATATACTGATTTGATGCACTTCATTCTTCCAAGCTGTTCAATGTTGTTGTTCAGTCACATACTGGACTTCAATTGCTATTCTCACACTTATCCCTGCTTTTCTTCGCACCTTATTGCTTCACAACTTCACCGCACACACTTACATGTTGGAACCCATTTGGTATATATATCCGCATCAAGGATTCTCATCAACTTTCTCATCAGCAACAAGAACACTCAAGATATTTGCAAGTTACTGATCTATCAGCTAAATCCATGCTTGATTTGTGATGCGTATCAAAAACATAGGCATAGAAGTCATAAATCATGTCAGCCAACAATGTATAATCCCACAAATTGCTTGATCAACACCTTTTACTCGTCCGGATTGAAGTCTGATGCTCTGTTGGTCAGTTCTTCCTCTGTCTGCTCTACCTGATTGGAACCCAACACTTAGATGCTCATATCTTTTTCTTGATTTAGTACCAGAGGATAAATCTCTAGAGTACAGTAGTCATGATACCCCTCTTGACTTGTCCAAGTCCGCAACTTACTAAGTTACACCATTTGAGAGATCCAGACCTAATTGTCGGACCTTGTTACATACTCTGTTCTTGTTCACCGGACTAAAACATTCTTTAATCTGACTTCTGGTGAAGGCATATTATGTACTATAGATGTGTGGGATAGACTTTGTTTCCATCAATGACAACACTTATGAAGCCACACAGTGTCTCTTTTCAACATTATGTTCCTTTAATAATTTACCACATACATCCAAAAGAAAGAAGCATGAATATAAACAACAAGTTCATAACACATGAACACTAGGATTTTTACGTGGAAACCCGGTTAAGGGAAAAACCACGTTGGGGGTTAACCCACAAGAATTTATACTCTGTTAAAATTATTACAAATGGGGAAGGCACATGCCTGCGGGCACACTACCCAGAGCTCACTGCTCAAAGGAGGCTCACTACCTACAGAATTGATTACAAAAGTTCACAGGAATTTTGAATTGAAGAATAGCATCTAACAATGCAAAAGTATAGTTTCGGTTGTGCTCAATACACTGACTTTGCACACTTCATCTCTCTCTGCCCTGCTTCATTGTTCTGCCATGATCTGGAGCTTAGATCTCTTTACTTTGCACCTGATTCTACTATACTTCACACCTATACCTTCATATTCACATACACACACACCATAATGCTCGAATCCATCAATCATATATATCCACTACATGAAATTATATCAACTGCAGTCAACCTTAAGAAAACTTGGAAACTATTTTAAGAACACTGTTCTGTTGGTTGATTCCATGCACAAATTGTTGGCAAGAGACACTGCTTTGCATGATAGGTATTGTCATTGATGGCAACTAAGACTATTCCACCCATCCACATAACACAAATTGTTCATACCGGAAGTCAGAATCAAAATTTATCTAAGTCTGGGAAGTCAGAAACAGAGCAAGTGATAGGGTCCGGTATCTTGGTCCGGATCTCTCCCATGGTAAATCAAATTTTGCTGCAGATCTGAGGGAGTCTTAAGAATTGTTAGGATAATCTAAATCTAGAGTTTTGGCCTCCGGTGATGAAGGATTCAAAAGTTATTAGCACCTAAGTATCGGGTTAACAGTTTGATAGAGCAGACAGAAGAAGAACAGGTTGACCTTGTAATTGATCTTGGTTCTAGATGTATGGAAGTTGTTGGTTGGACAAGTTGTGATGATCAGTGATAGTAGCTGACCTGATTAATGATGTGTGAGTGCAAGTTTTGGTTCGTGTTACAAGTTGTACATGAAGTTAGCCAATAGAGCAGAATCTTCAATAAAGTTCTAAGTGTTCTTAAAGCCGAATGAAAAGTGGTTGAAGATCAAGATGCAGATATATATAGCTAATGGATTTGAATGATTTTGAGGTGTGTGTGATGCGACTATGGAATAAGTGTGAAAAGGGCAGAGATCTAAGGTTTAGATGTTAGCAAAACAGTAAACAAGGCAGAGTGAGGATGAAGTAAATCAAGTCAGTATTCTGTGCTTAACCAGAATTGAACCCTTGCATTGGTAGATGCTATTATCAGTTCAAATTCATTGTAATCTTCTTTCTGTAGGTAGTGAGCCTTCTTTTGAGTAGTCAGCTCTAGGCAGTGAGCCTGAATGCATGTGCATTCCCCATTGTAATACTTTTTACAGAGTATAATCTTTGTGGGTTAACCCCCACCGTGGTTTTTCCCTTAACTGGGTTTCCACGTCAAAATATTGGTGTCAAGTGTGTTATTTATGTTTCTGCTCATGTATTATTGATTGATGCTATAATTTTTATATCATTAATTTGATTATAAGTTGTAAAAAGGAATTAAAGGCAGAAAATCTTAAATTGTGTAACAACTGATTCACTCCCCCCTCTCGATTGTCTGGACTAATTCCAACAATTGGTATCAGAACAAGGTTCCTTAAAAGAAGCCTAACAACTTAAGGAAAAGATCTTGGAAGAAGTTTTTGATGGGTTCACTCAAAGATCAACTTTAGTTGGCCCTAAGAGATCTTGATCAGTCTAAAGCAGAATTTAGTAATTTGAGATATGAGCTTAAAGATGTTGATTATACCATTGAAATGTTGAAAGATAAATTAAAGAAATCTATGGAAAAGAGAAAGGAGCTACTTCTGCAGTTATCCAGTTTAACTGAAGAAAATAACATGAATGAAGCCTTGGAAGAAAAGACAAAGGAATGTGAGAAACTGTCAAAAGAAGTTGCTATTCTAAAAATTGAGATGGAATCTGGGGTGATGAGACAAACCAAAGAAATTGAAAACAGGAAGAAAACTGAAGAAGACCTAAATCAAAAACTAAAAGAAAGAACTGAAGAATGCTACAAATTGGATAGAATAGCTGGCCATCTAGAGTCTGATCTACAAGAAGGAAGAGACAATGAGAGAGAACTTGAAAGGCAAATTGTCATTCTCAGACATGACCTAGAAGTTGCAAATAAATACAAGGATAAGTTCAAAATAAGCTCAGTTAAACTTGAAGCACTGGTTGAAGGACACAAAAAGTTTGATGACAAGCATGGTCTTGGATATGAGAAAGGTGAAAGCTCTGGATTTGGACAAAGAAATTCTCAATCAAGAAATGGAAGAAACAGACCTAGAAGACCTCTGGTAAGACAACCAAATGCTCAAAGATATCCATCCTTCAATGGAAATTGTTTCAACTGCAATAAATTTGGCCATAAAGCTACTCAGTGCAGAAGCAAAGTAAATCAAAATAGTCCATCCTTCTTCGGTCAATGCTTCAAATGCAAGAGGTATGGTCATAGATCCAATGAATGTAGAAGTATGATAATGAATAACTCTAATGGCATTTCTTTCAATGGATATTGTTTTGCTTGCAATGGATTTGGACACATGGCTAATCAGTGTAGATCAAAAGGAAATCAAGTATATAAGAAAAGAAATGTTGTGTGCTTTAATTTCAATAAATTTGGTCATACTGCAAGATTCTGTAGAAGTAGGATTAATGAGAGAAGAGGTCTGGTAAACAAAAAACTGGATGAGCAGAGACAAGGCAAAGGCAAAGGAAAAATTGATGTGAATAAAATCCAGAATGAAATAAGCAAGATATGGGTCAAGAAAACAATTGTGAACCATAGTAATGGGTCCACACCAGAATTTGGTGCTGATAATTCCTCTAGGAATTGAACTAGGAGCTCTAGCTCAAGGGGAGCTACATTAAAAATCAAATTCCCCCAGCCAGTAAGTGGGTGTCTGAATCTAGCACAACAAAAGAGGATATTTTGAATTGTTTCAAAACTTTTGGAAGGATTTTTGGAAGAAAAGATGTTGATATGAAAACTTGCGAAGTGATTCATGAAGAACTATTCAAGAAACAGAGTAACCAGATGAAGTTAGGGCAACGCATTTATTACAATGCCAAATTAGGTTTTGAAAACAATAAAAGGTCACGTGGTCATGCACTTGAATCACTTTACATTCAAAGGAAACAAAAGAAGAGCATCTGAGATGCAAATCTAGAAATTGAAGCACGAAGAGTGAACTTAACTAGAAATTGATCAACCCTAACCCTGCAGAAGAAAAAGGCACTTCTCTGTAAAGCTTTGAATCTAAAATCTATTGAGATGGCTACACCTCTAGTTGTTGATGTAACTGAAAGGCCCTGACCAATATTTAAGAAGCATCCATACAAGTCAGTTGAAGTTGAGCTGTTAGGTGCATTTTCTGATGTCCCATATGGCGTACTGCATGTTGAGGATATTAGAACATACATCCATTGTAGCCTTGATGAATTTGGAAACCTAAAACTCTTGGATTTGTTTAACAACTACCTAAGGGATGATAGCTATAAATTAAAACCAAAATACAAAGCCCTAGAAAGAAAACACTTTCTGCAACTCATTAAATTTCTGACATTTGATGAGAATGAGTGGGTTCAATATATCTTGACCTGAATACATGATGAGTTCATATGGCTATTGAAACCATTCAAGATTACAAAGGATGTTATTAGAATTGTGACTAGGTTAAATTCAACTGGTGGAGTACCCATGCTGAAAGCCATGAAAAACCAAACTGTTACTGATGCAACTGGTGCAAAGTTTGATAAGAGGGCTATGCCCATAAATGACATTATAGAACCAAATATGAAGTTTGCTTCCATGGTGATTGGCTACAAGATCTATCATTCTAGCAGAGAGAATTTAGTCTCTGGAACTACAATCTATGCAACCTATCAAATGTTGAAGGAGAATGCTGATTATGACCTATGTGAACTACTACAAAATCAGTTGATTGAAAATCTGAGCAAATAAAGAAAGATAAGAAAAATGCCTTCAAGTATGGTTCCTTGATTATATGTTTGTTCTTTTATTTTATGAATGAAGTGCCTGGAGTTCAAGGTGTGCACTGGACAAATGACAGGCTAGTTGCATGGCAAATAAAAGATCATCTACTCAGCCTTGGTGATTCCCAAGCTCAAAAGAAAGTCATTTGGGGTTACTTCAAAAACTTTCAAAGTATGATGCATGCAAGAGAAATAATCCCCAAGTCAGTTGTGGAGAAATATGAGAATGAAATATGCTTCATGGTTGAAACTGATCAGTGCCTGATGGAGGCTGTGGAACCTAGAACCATATGGATTATGCCAATGGGCTATGAGGTTGATGAGAAAATTTTGGAAATGTATGCTCAACATCTCCTGAGCAAATCAAAAGACACATCTATGGAATGGTTTGGAACTTACAAGAAGCTAAGTCTAAAATTACATGTGGAGTTTAGATAGCCAAAGATCAAAAGGAAAGTGCAGAAGCAAGTTGAAAAGTATGCTAAGAGCATTGGACTAGCCAAAGAAGCAGTGAAGCAAAACAGAGAAAGAATTGACAAAGCTGAAAAGGAAAGGCATGAAAAGAAACAAGAAGATGCTTCAATGGAACCATCCTTTAGGACTTCTAGAAGCTTTGTTGTTGCTTCTATTCCCCCTAAACCTACAAAACTAGAAGTCAAACCATCCGATGAAGGAAGTAATAGAAAGAAAACAAAAGCTATAAGAACGTATGTGAGCACAAAAGATGATGAAGAGATAGAGACAGATGAAGAAGTTAAAGAGATTATATCCAAGAAAGCGAAGACTTCAAAGGCTTCTGAGGACTAGCCTTTCGGAAGCAAAAAGGCAAGTAAAAAGCAAGAAACTAGTAAGGTTGCTATGATAGTTGATGAAATTGTAAAAACAATTATTGTTCATGGAAATCTAAGGCCTATCAAAGTTTATTATGATAATTTTGATCAAGCAAATAAGAAAATCTTGGAAGATGCCACCATCATATACTTGAACAAATTCAATATAGCTCTATTGGAAATTTTACAAGAACTTCCTAAAAGTTTAATGAAAATACTAGAAATGAGGAAGGAAACATCCAAGGCCAAAGATCTAGAACTTAGAGAATATGTCCTCTCCACCCTATGTCTAGTAATGACTAGAAGGGAAGTAGATAAAATCCTCAAGGGAGTTAAGGAAAAATTTAGAAGTAAGATCTAGATGAACAAGCTAATGCTTGGTGAAACTGAGGGAGTTGCAAAGGAAATAGAGGAAATTTTGAAGAAGGCCCTAGATAAAGACAAATACTATATTGTTTTAGAGGAACAAGTTAAGGAAGACAATCCTTCAGTTCCAGAACAAGAAGCTCCAGAAGAAGAGATTAAAAAAGGAAATGATGACCAAGGTGATACTCTAGATCCTCTGGAGAAAACCTATGAGGAGATAGATGATGGGATTGATTCATCGATTCTGGATGTTGAAAAAGTAAACATCAGTAAGCAACAAACTAGATTTGGTGTCTCCTCTATTCAAGAAGAAGAGCAAATAAACAAAGAATACACAGAGATGGCGGATAGAACTGATGATGTAGGAGATACTCTAACTCCACCTGGTCAATCCAGAAAAGAAGAAAATATTGCTACTACTCAAAGCACTCTGGAACAGGTAACAAGTGGTGAAGACAAAGAAAAGATTCCCCCTATAGATGATATAGAAGAAGGTAAAGAAGACAAGGCAAAAGAAGATGGTGCAAATGTTAATGCTGAAAAATCTCAAGAGAAGGAAGGTGGGTCAAGAATTGTAGCAAGAGACACTACAGATGCAATAAAAGGTTTCCTAAGTAAAGAAACACTTGAATTTGATGAACCAGAGCTATTTCAAGTACCATTCAATCTAGATGCTCTCTCTCTGGTTCAAGTAATGAAGATAACATCTTTTACACAAGCCAAGGCAAGAGAAAAGTTGTTGAAATCTCACATTGAGGACAGTGAGCTACTAGGCCTTGTAATTGAAGTATTGGAGAAGTTAATGCCAACCTTCCAGAAGAATCCTTCTCACTCTCCTTCTAGAAATTTGAAGAATCTTGTAAACTTTGTAAGTACACATTTTGAGTCCTTTGAGAAGTCTGCAGAGACCAAAGTCAGGAATGAGTTTTTGGATAAGAGATTTAGTGAAATAAAGAGCCTAATAGGGTATGATAGGATGATACTTGGTATCAGTATAAAGAGTATTCAAATTTCTCTAAGCAATGGAGGTAATATATACAAGTTTTGTCTATCTTGGCCCAAAGTTAGTGAGGATATTGAGAAGATAAAGGAGCAAGAACAAAAGTTGTCAAATCTATCTCAAAATTTTGATCCTCTAACAATTTCTCCTGTAAGTCAAGAATGCCAAGTAATCAGCTTGACCGATGAGATAAAGAGGCTTGTTAAAGAAAAGGGTGATATCATGAAGAGCATGTGTGAGCTCCAAGGATTGATTTCCCCCAAGTTAGAGACAATGTATAATGCCTTATCAGAAACTTAGACTGCAATTTAGACAAGTGATCCTTTAGATCTAACAAAGGTAGAAGCATATACATTTTTGCTGAGTGGACACATCTCAATTTTGGATGGCATGAAAAGAACTTGGGCCTTTGAACTTGAGCAATTGAAAAATAGTTTTGCAAACATTCTCAAGTTCATTTAAATATAACTTAATGATTGGTTGTACATATGCGACGTTATTTATAGAATTTTTGGAAGAATTTTGGCTTGCAGACCCCATCCTTTGCCATTGATGTCAAAGGGGGAGTGAAGAGCAGTGAAAAATGAAAACTCCAACAAAGGGGGAGCTTTGGAAATAGTGGAAAGTAAGAGTATAAAGTAAGGTGGAATAAATGTGTAACACTTAGTCATTTTTCACTAAGTGTTGCCATTAATGCCAAAGGGGGAGATTGTTGGCAAGAGACACTGCTTCACATGACAAGTGTTGTCATTGAAGGCAAATAAGACTATTCCACCCATCTGCATAAGACAAATTGTTCATACCAGAAGTCAGAATCAAAATTTATCTAAGTCTAGGAAGTCAGAAACAGAGCAGGTGACAGGGTCTGATATCTTGGTCTGGATCTTTCTTGTGGTAAATCAAAGTTTGCTATGGATCTGAGAGAGTCTTAAGAATTGTTAGGATAATCTAAATATAGAGTTTTGGCCTTTGATGATGAAGGATTCAAAAGTTATTAGCATATGAGTATCAGGTTAACAGTTTGACAGAGAAGACAGAAGAAGAACATGCCGACCTTGTAATTGATCTTGGTTCCAGATGTATGGAAGTTGTTGGTTGGACAAGTTGTGATGATCAGTGATAGTAGCTGACCTCATTGATGATGTGTGAGTGCAATTTTGGTCCGCGTTACAAGTTGTACATGAATTTAGCCGACAGAGCATAATCTTCAATAAAGTTCTAAGTGTTCTTAAAGCTGACTGAAAAGTGGTTGAAGATCAGGATGCAGATATATATAGCCAATGGATTTGAATGATTTTGAGGTGTACGTGATGTGACAATGGAATAAGTGTGAAAATGGCAGAGATCTAAGGTTCAGATGTGTTACCTTTTCATTCACCCTTATTCAATTTTTCACGATCCTTCCCTAAGCAAAAAGTTGATTTACCATTTTCCCTTATTTGCCATATGTTTATTCCTTAAGTCGGCTCTTTGTCTTTAAAATTCATTCACCTGTCATCTTATGTGCAAAATTATTGTAGTATTCAACCTTCAAACTTGAACCCTTTTCAAGAGTTCAAAAGTTCAATAGTTCAAAAGTTCAACAGTTCAACGGTTTAACAGTTCAATGGTTCAACATTCAATGTTTCTTGAAGAGTCGTTTACCCTTGGTCCCCTTGCATAACTCAATTTGTATCTTTGAAACTTTGGGTTGAACCTCATATTGGAGTTCAAAGGTTCAAAGGTTCAATGTTTCGTAACAAATGTACCTATGTAATTAGCCTCACTTTTCCTGAAATCTTCTTTAAGTTAAATTGCAAGAAATTTTAAAGGAGAAAATCATTAGAGGGAGAAATTTTTGAAACATCTTATGAAATAGAAAGTTTTAACTTTCAAGGAGTTATGAGTAATGATTACACAACAAGGTTGTGTGCGAGAACTACTTACAGTTAATGCATCTGTCAGAGTTTGTCTTATCAAGCAATTTCAGCACAAATTAATCGATCCAGTAATTATTCGACCTAATTTCATGCCTTTTATCAAGAAAGAACAGACCAATTTTAGCTGTAAAACATACAGGGTGATACAGAAGGGAAACAACGCTGGAGGTAAAAGATTTTTCTTGCCCAGTTTGATAGTGAATGCAGTTCCATTAAAGGTGAGTTCAACTTCTCTTATAGCTGTTCCCATTACTTTGTTGAAAAAGAGAATCATTTTGAGTTTCTGGTATTGTTAAAAAGGTTCAAAGCATTTTCCACTCTATTTATCCAATCTGTAGCTATGAAAGCTACCTGTCTTAGTTCCAAACATGGTTCTAGCCTTCTTTGTTCTCTTCCTGAATATGGAGATACCTTTTTAGCTCAGTATGATTTAGAGGATTTTAAGGAAAGGGTTAAAAATACTATGTCTGCCCCTATGATGGAAAGAATAGTGGAAGGTGGTTTAGTTGAAGCTACATCCTTTCCTATGGCGGTACAATGCCCTGAGTTAGTTCTTGAATGTATGAGCAGATATGACCCCCAAAATAGATGCATTAGAGCTTCTGATGGTAATATGTTATTGCCTATTAATAGACAAACCCTAATGGTTGTAATGAAAATCCCACCTAAGGAGCCATACTTTGATCTTAACATTACTTCCTCTTATAGTTATTTTTCATTGAAGAAGGCAAATTACAAGAGTGTAATTGCAAGAAATTGGCTATTGAAATTTCAAAAGGGAGGTTCGAGACTACCTAGAGCACTAAGAAGAGAACATATGATACCGGAAATAAAGGATATCATGGTATTGTTACACAGATTAAAAGGTAGTTCTTAAGCATTCTATTGGGAGGACTGGATGTATTTCTTCATTCAAGTGATCCTTCAAGGACAACATTATTTGGATTGGGCAGAAATCATAACTAAATGTTTACATCAGTGTTTGAGTAATTATCTAGGAAATAAAGACTTTTATATGTCCTCATATCTCTTTTACTGCCTAGCATCCACAAGGGAGTGGAGAGGATTGCCTCATGCATCCTTAGTTGAAGATAGCAAAATTTATGATTATTACTCACATTTACAAATGCAAAATTGTTATGAAAATTATGGAAGAGTTAATGATGTGTTCACCAGAAGGATGGCTTATGAATTGATAGGAAATATTAATAAAATGATGTCTGATGAAGCCATGCAACTAATTAGCATTTATGGCAGCTTCTTCATTCAGTTTCCCAGATTTACTTACATCAGAGTTGGTGGTTTTGATGGTGAAAAGATGAAATTGCCCAAATATGTCTTTGACCGCTTTGTATTGATCAAAGTTTGCAGGCAGTTATCTCATATAGATAAGAAATTTCCAATGAAGAGAGAGTCTGGTATATCTTTTCCAATTGAACTTGGTCACTATTCATGTCAATCAATTTCTTATGCTTTAAATCTAGAGGTGGGCCTGAAGAAGTTCAATTTTTAGTATTATAATGCCACACCCAAGTTTGATAGCAAAGGTTTTGCTAGGGACAATTTGGATTTTGGAGAGGGATTTTCACACATTCCCCAGATACAGGACTATTGGGAGGATTTCTGAGATGAATTTGAAGTTAGAAAAAGGCTTTGGTGCAGATTCTCCTTAGGGCAAATAGTCACCCTTAATCTGAATATGAATATCACTAGAATAATAGATGATGAGGAACAGGTGATCGATTCTCATTTTGAACAAATAAATAGCTTCCTATTATAAAAGTTGATTGGAATAGAGATGAAGAGGATCAGAGCGAAGTTAAAACCCTCCCCGTAATAAGGAGAACTGAAAAATGGTTAAGGGAATGGAGACTAAAAAAAGTTCAAAATGAAGATTCACAACGGTGTACACCCATTGATGAATCACAATCTCCTGTAATCTCTTCTAATCAACTTATTAATATCTGTGATGCAGGTACTTCCAAGTGAAAAATTGAAAAAGGTTCTGTCATCAAAAGGTCTAAGAAAACCCTTGTGACTATTCTGCCTTCTCGCACCACCAGGTTAAGAACTAAAAGTAAGAAGAAGGAAATTTTAGAAAGAATAGTTGTGGACTTAAACACTGATGAAGATTCAAAAGAAGCAATGAGTGATAAAGGGTTTGGTTCACCAATGGCAGAAGAAATCAGTACGAACCAACAAGCAGAGATTGCTTCAGATTCTACTGATCTGATGATAATACCAAATGCGCCTTCTGAACAACTTAATCCTGATAAAGAAGTTCCAGTCACTGCACCTAAATGGTTGGAAAATTTAATTAATGATAAAAGGAAAATAGTTCCATTTTCTTTACCATTGGAAGATATGGTTAGCAAATGTCTAGGAAAGGCTCCAAAATCTAAAAAGCTGAAAACCACTTCTAGGGTGGACATTGACCCTAATACAAGAAATTGGAGTGCAGAGATAGCCCGACCAATAGCTGATGAAGAAGTTTAGGACCCCACAGTCCAGGATTTCACAATAGAAAGAATAGATCTTGGAACTGCATCGCGTGCTGCAAACGTGCGCCATCTTGAGGCATCCACTAAAAGGATAGTTAGCTATACATGGAAGGATGAAAAAGATAAGAGGGAGTTGAAGCAAGCTTTATGATTAATGGCAAAGTATATTGATGCCATTCATAATCCAGATCCACAACCTGTTTCTCAATTACCTTTGTCTTTTGACCCAAAATCTCCAGTCAATGAGAAAATGCTTGATCAAATACATAGAAACAAGATGGTGACCAAAGTGTTTGATGACTAGCTGGATGGTATCATCCAAAAGGGTACAAAATATATTAATGAGTTGAAAGGTATATATGATGAAACCATGGCTACTATTGAAGATTTAAAAATACAGAATGCCTTGTGGGAAAAAGATGAAGGGAAATTGATGAGTGTAATAAATCAAATACGTGAGGTTTAGAAGTATGGGGTGACAAAATTTTTATCAGAAAGGAATATAACAAGTCTGAATGCCAATATACTGTATGTAAGCAAGAGGAACATTGAATGGAGAAACTCAGTGTCTAGACAAGGACGAATGGAGTTTGCAAAGATGATTAAAGAGATAACTGAGTTTACTTAGGCTTTACAACGTGATTTGGAATGTATCGATGAAGTACATAAAAGATGATGGTGAGCTAGAAAAATATATTGATACTGTGGTATAATCCTTCAGAGAGAAAATTATTTTTGTTAAAGAAAATGATAACCTAATAATTGATGATTTCTCCCAAATATCAAAAGTTGAATCACTACTTCACCTTTGTGTTGATGCACTCCTAGAGCATGTGGAAAAGGTAGTGAACATTCGAAGAGAAAAGGATGTTTGGAAGGCACGAGTTAAGCATATTGGCATCCCCAACTTCCCAAATATTTAGGAATTTGTTGCCGCATACCAGGAATGGAAGATGCAATGTGTCTCTTCAGCTGAACAAAGCAAATCTGAAGATTCCAACTTGCTTCCCCAGTCATGATCGTGCTTACATAATCTTTTTATTCTGTTATTTAATTGGAGAATTATGCTTAAAACTTTGTCTTTCAATCATCTTTTAAGAAACTAAATCCCGTTATGGGTCAAAGTTTGTTTTAATTCTGGGTTTAAAGAATAGTTAATTAGGGTAAACTATATATATGTTTTTGGGTTTTTAAAACTGATATACGGAGAGATAGAAAAACAAGAAACAAGGAATTTTGGAGCTGAACTTTTATGTTTACAATGTATGTGATGTTTGTTTGAAAAGTTTTCATCTATGAATGAGAAGAAGAAATGATTGCTACAGACTTAAATCTATGTGTTTAAGTGCTTGAAATCGTGTTTATGTGTGAACTCTTCTTTTATGTGGTAATTATTCTTTCATTGGATGACTCATCATATATGTTTTATCATTTACTAGTTCAGTAATACGTGTATATATTTATATATCTGATTACTGTTGAAGATGGAATTTGTGTGTTCTATCACTGAATGATGTTATATGGAAGAAAGATATCACATTCATAACATAGTAATGTATGGATGTTAGTTTGCCTTAAATGCTTTCTGGTTAAAAGTGTATCCAAATGATTAGAATAGTTTGAATTCATTGAAGACTTAAAAGGGAGTTGTACCTTAATTCAGAGGGGAATTATTCCTGATAGTTCACCCAATTGTTGTTTAACTCATTTGTTCTACAAAGAAAGGGTTATAGAGTCAAAAAAAAATATTTTTAGACCAAGACAAATCTGTTAACCAACAGGATGTTAGTGTTGGCAAGACACACTATATGGATTCATGATTGTTGTCATTGATGGCAACAAAGTTCATCCCACACATCCGCAGGACGTGGTGTGTCTCTACCGGAAGTCAGAGTGAAGAATGTTGTGGTCCGGCAAACAAGAACAGAGCATGTGGCAAGGTCTGGCAGACAGGTCCGGATCTCTCAGAGGAAGAATCTTGGTGCAGTGCAGTTTTGGGAAAGTCAAGAGGACTACCTTGAGTGTTATATTCCAAGGATTTAGCCTCCGGTGATAGATGAAGAAAAATATATGAATACTTGAGTAGCGGGTTCCTGAGTGACAGTGTGAATAGAGGAAGAACTGACTGACAGAACATCAGACTATTTTTCAAATGTGTTACTGATAATGGAAAAGGTTCTTAAGGCATAAATTATGTTTGGCTGACATGATTGATGACTTCTACAAGTATATGCTTGATCCGCATTACTTGGTGTGCAAGGATTCAACCGACAGATCAAAGTTTGTAAAAAGGTTGACTATTCTGGGTGCCGACTAGAAAGGTGATGAAATCACTTGTGCAGATATATATACATGATGGATTTAGTTGTGAGATGTGTTGTGGTTGTTAGAAATGTGCGAATAAAAGTAGAGGTGTAGAGCAGAAGCAAGAATAAAGGTCCGGTATGTGAAAGGAAAGCAGCATTATAGAAGAGGAAAGATGAAGTGTAGCAGATCAGTGTACTGAGCCTAACCGGAACTGAACTCCAGCATTTGTAGATGCTCCCAATCAGTTCAAGTATTGTATAACACTCTTTTTGTAGACAGTGAGTCTCTTGTAGGCTGTGTACCTCTTGTGAGCAGTGTGCTCAGGCAGTGAGCCCTAATTGGCAAGTGCCATTTTGTTTTTCTATTCTTCTAACAAAGAATACAATCTTGGGTTAATCACCCCATGGTTTTCTCCCTTAACAGGGTTTCCACATCAAAAATATTGTATCATGTGTACTTCCATTTCATGGTTATGTTTGCTTGTTTGAATTAATGCTACATTGATTAATAAGAAAGTTCAGAAAGTAGAAATAATTAGGATAACTAATTCACCCCCCCTCTTAGTTATCAACTGCTATCAGAGCCAATTTCCTCCTAACAGAGTCTAACATCTCGAGGAAGATCTAGGAATCCAAATGGATGCATATGGTTTAAGGGAGCAACTCAAGACTGCCCTTGAGGATCTTGAATAGTCAAACTCTGAAGTCAATGAATTAAAGGAAAGACTCAAACAGGCTGATGATTTCATGAGAGAACTAAAAGACAAATTAAGTCTCTCTATGAAAAAGAGAAAGGAGCTGCTTCAGCAATTGGCAAGATAAGGTGAAGCAAATGATGCAAATGAAGAGCTGACTGAGAAAACCAAGTTATGTGAAAAGTTATCAAAAGAAATCATTATGGTAAGACATGAAATGGAATCAGGAGTTATGAAGTTTACCCAAGAAGTTGAAGAGAAAAGAAAAACTGAAGATAATCTAAGACAATCTCTCAAGGAGAAATCAGAAGATTGCCACTAGATGGATAGAATTATCAGACATCTTGAATCTGATCTTGAAGATGCTAAAAATAATGAAGAAAAACTTGAGGATCAAATTGTCTCTCTCAAAAGGGATCTTCAAGCAGTAAATGAATATAAAGAGAAATTCAAGATAAGTTCTTCTCAACTTGAAGTTCTTCTTGGAAGTCAAAAAGGGGTAGATGACAAGTGTGGTTTGGGATATGAGAAAGGAGAAAGCTCTGGATCCAGTCAGAAGAATTTTGGATTAGAAAATCCAAGGAACAGGTCTAGAAGACCTCTGGTAAGACAGCCCAATGCTCAAAGATATCCATCTTTCAATGGATATTGCCATAGCTGCAATCACTTTGGTCACAAAGCTAATCAATGCAGAAAGAGAATGAATCAGACTAATTCATCCTTCTCCAGACAGTGTTTTAACTACAAAAGGTATGGTCACAAATCTCATGAATACAGAAATATGCAAATGAACAAATCATTCAATGGTAGATGCTTTGCATGCAATAGAATAGGTCATATGGCTAATTAATGCAAATTAAGAGGATATCAATCAAATATATAGAGAAATGTTGTTTGCCAAATTTGCAATAGATCCGGTCATATTGCAAAATTTTGTAGAAGCAAAAATTAGGACAAAAAGGGTTCAGTATATCATCATCAGAATCAAGATGAGGGTAAACAAAAGATGAATGCGGATGAAATTAAAAGTGAGATGAATAAGATTTGGGTGAAGAAAAGTACAGATAATGTAGAGGTGGGATCCGCACTAGACTCTGGTGCTGATATTCCTTCTGGAAACTAAAAGGTGAGCTCTAGCTCAGGGGGAGACACAAAGAAAACCTTGTTCCCCCAGCCAGTCAATTGGTGCCGGAACTGGCACAAGAAGAGCTGCGAATTGAAGGATTCATAAGGGTAGCATCCAAACAAACTGTGGTTAAGATTTGGAAGATCTGCAAGATGTTTAAAGATCAGGGTTGATCCGGTTCTTCAAGTCATCCAAATAAGGCAAACCGAAATGATGTAGGTCGAGCATTTATTGCAACCTGATATTAGGGTTGTGGAGCAATATAAGGGTTTTCTCATTAACCACTTATTCATTCTGCATTCAAGAAGAAATGAAAAGTGGAGCTCTGTAACAAAATTCCTCAAGTTCATCGAAGATCATTTGCAGAAGTCATTACATCCAGCAATCAATCGGACCAACTCCATGAAACTGAAAGGCGCAAAAGGTATTTTCTGTTTTCAATATCTCACTGCAAATCTTTTGATGATGGCTACTTTGAATATAGTAAAGATTTCTAATAGACCTCACCCCACATTTAAGAAACATCCATACAAATCCTTGGAGGTAGATCCCCTAAGTGCATTTTCCAGTGTTCCGCATGGTGTTTTGCACATCGAAGATATTAGGGTTTACATACACGCAAATGTTGAAGAGTTTGGGGAATTCAAACTAAGAGATATCTATCACAAACAACTATTAGATGATTCATTTGAGCTCAAACCCCAATACAAGGGTCTCTGGAACAAGCACTTTGCACAATACATACATTTCCCCTGTTTTACGGAGGATGAATGGGTCAGGTACATTTTGAGCAGAATACATGACAACTTCATGTGGTTAAATGGACCATTCAAAATCACAAAAGATGCCATCAGGGCAGTTACTATATTACACTCATCCGGTGGGATTCCTGTTCTTAAATCTGTGAAGAATCAAACTGTGAGTGAGGCTACCGGATCCAAGTTTGACAAAAGAGCAATGACAATAGATGACATCTCTTATCCGGATGTCAAGTTTGCCTCCATGATCATTGGATATAAAATATATCATTCTAGCAGGGAAAACTCTGTACCTGGAACTGCCATCTACACCGCTTATGAAATGTTAAGAAAGGATGCAGACTATGATCTCTGTCAGCTTATCTTGAACCAACTCTTGGAGAATCTGCAGAAAATCAAGAAAGATAAAAAGAATTCATTCAAGTATGGTGGATTAATAATGTGCTTATTCTTCTACTTTATGAATGAGCTTCCCAGATCTAGTGGCTGGGTGTGGGAAAATGATAGACCAGTAGCTATCCAAATCAGAGATTATTTGCATGGACTTGGTGATGACAAAGCACAAAATATAGCTCTGTGGGGATACTTCAAGAATTTTCAGAACATGATGCAAGCAAGAGAAAGGATTCCCCAGTCTCTTGTTGAGAAATACAAAGACACAGTCTGTTTTATGGTAGAGACTGATCAGTGCCTAATGGAGGCAGTAGAACCAAGGACAGTCTGGATCATGCCCATGGGGTATGAAGTTGATGAACAGATTGTAGAGTTGCATGTTCAACACATGCTAAGTCAACCAAAGGATCCAAAGGCAGAGAGGTTTGGAACCTTTGAAGTGCTGAGTATAAAAGTTCATGTGGAACTCAGACAACCGGAAATGAAGAGGAAAGTAAGAAAAGAAGTTTAAGAAATTGCAAAAGGCCTAGGTATCTCAAAGGAGGCACTTAATGCCAACAGGGAAAGAGGCAAAAGGCTGAGGAAGAGAAGAAAGAAGTAGAAAAGGGAAGCAAGGAAAGTGCTCCGGTAGAGACCTCTACTTGGACCAGATCATCAAAGAGACTAGTACCTGTCCCTGCTAAAAGCTCAAAACTGGAAGTCCAGTCATCCAGCAAAGGAGAGAAAAGAACAAAGACAAAAGCTACTAGAGCTTATGCCAGTCAAAAGGATGAAGAGGAGACTGAATCTGATGAAGAAATTAGGAAAATGAAGAAAAAGAAGAAAACATCCAGTCAACCCTCTACCGGATAGAAGGAAGAAGAAAAGACAGAAGAATATGTTGAAAAACCCACTCTTCACATTGATGACATAATCAAATCAGTCACAGTGGATGGAAATCTTCAGCCAATGGTTGAGTTCTATGATGATTATGGTGAAGCAGATCAGAAGATATTACAAGATGCCACAATCAGGTACCTAAATATCTACAACAAAGCATTTATTGAAATTATATCTCTGATCCCTAAAATCTTGGAGAAGGAACTAGAAATAAGAAAGAACACTGCCCAAGCTAAAGACCTAGAAATATGGGAACAAATAGCAATTCAGCTATATCCTTCAATCAACCCCAAGACAATGAATATGGTATTCAAAGATTGTAAGGATGAGTTCAGAAGCAAAGCTAGGATGAATCAACTTATGCTTAGTGAGACTGACAAGGTGGCCAAGGACACAGAAGAGATCCTCTAGAAGGCCTTCAAAAGATTTAATCTTCCTACTATAGAGGACTTGGGTACTGACCCATCGACCACAAATGTTGTAGAAGAAACTACTGAGAAAATGATAGAAGAGGTGGGCCCTGAACAGACCAACATTTCTCCTTCGGTTTCCCTTATAGTCTCTCGATCTAAAGGAGAAGAAAGTTTACAGGAGAAAGAAGCAGAGGTGAAGGAAAAAGAAGATGACAGTGCTAAGGTTGCAGAAGGAGAGAAGACTTCAACAGAGAAGACCACAACTACTAGTGGTAAGAATGTAGGAGAGAAAGCTCCACGAGACAACTCTAAGAATACAAAAATAAAGAAAAATCTGTCTCCGACAAGAGACACTACAGAATCAGTCAAGGACTTTTTGACAAAAGCAACTATAGAAATTGATGAACCAGACCTATTAAAAGGACCATTAGATTTTGACTTTCTGTCACCGGTGCAAACAATGAAAATAGCCTCATTTGCAAATGAGAAGGTCAAAGAGCAACTACTGAAATCTCACATGGAAGACTGTGAGCTTATGGAGGTAGCATCCGGAGTGCTGGAAAAGATCATGCCATCTTTTCAGAAGGATCCCATAGCCTCCTCTTCCGGTAATCTCAAAACCCTAGTCAGCAGTGTTAGTACACATTTTGATTCTCTAGAAAAGTCAGCTGAAGAAAAGGTCCGGAAGGAGTTTTTGGATAAAAGGTTCTCTGAGGTACAGGGCTTGATCATTAATGATAGGAAAAACATGAATATTGGGATAAAGAGCTTAGAAAATGCTCTTAAAGATGGCGGTGAAGTATACAAATTTTGTATCTCCTGGTCCAAAGCAACAGTAGAAATTGAGAAGAAAATAAAAGAGCAAGAGGATAAACTACTAAGTTTGTCTCAAAGTTTTGATCCTCTCTCTTCCTCCATAGTAAATCAGGAGTGTCAGACTATTGCAATCACAAATGCAATAAAGAATTTTGAGAAGGAAAGGAAGAACATAATTAACCGGATGGGTGAACTCAGAAGAATCATTATCCCTAAGTTAGAGGCCATGCATGAGGCCATAAGTGATGCTCAGACTACCGCCTGGACCAATGATCTGATAGATCTTAAGAGGGTAGAAGCTTTTGCATTCCTATTGAGTGGTCACATCTCAATTTTGGATGGAATGAAGCAAAGTTGGGCTGCAGAACTCATTCAACTGAAAACAACTTTTGTAGACATACTGCAGTATATGTAAGTATTCCATATGTATATACTTATGCAGCTAAGTATAGTAAAATTTTTGAAAATTTTGGTACCCTTTGCCATTGATGTCAAAGGGGGAGAGAGGAGCAGTGAAAAATGAAGAATCCAACTAAGGGGGAGCTCCGAAAAATGTATATAAAAACAGAGCATTAGCCAAGGGGGAGCATAGTGTAAACACTTAGTCATTTTTCACTAAGTGTTGCCATCAATGCCAAAGGGGGAGATTGTTGGCAAGAGACACTATATGGATTCATGATTGTTGTCATTGATGGCAACAAAGTTCATCCCACACATCCACAGGACATGGTGTGTCTCTACCGGAAGTTAGAGTGAAGAATGTTGTGGTCCGGCAAACAAGAACAGAGCATGTGGCAAGGTCTGGCAGACAGGTCCAGATCTCTTAGAGGAAGAATCTTGGTGAAGTGTAGTTTTGGGAAAGTCAAGAGGACTACCTTGAGTGTTATATTCCAAGGATTTAGCCTCTAGTGATAGATGAAGAAAAAGATATGAATACTTGAGTACCGAGTTCCTAAGTGACAGTGTGAACAAAGGAAGAACTGACTGACAGAACATCAGACTATTTTCTGGATGTGTTACTGATAATGGAAAAGGTTCTTAAGGCATAAATTATGTTTGGCCGACATGATTGATGACTTCTACAAGTATATGCTTGATCCGCATTACTTGGTGTGCAAGGATTCAGCTGACAGATCAAAGTTTGTAAAAAGATTGACTATTCTGGGTGCCGACTAGAAAGGTGATGAAATCACTTGTGTGGATATATATACATGATGGATTTAGTTGTGAGATGTGTTGTGGTTGTTAGAAATGTGCAAATAAAAGTAGAAGTGCAGAGCAGAAGCAAGAAGGAAGGTCCGGTATGTGAAAGGAAAGCAGCATTATAGAAGAGGAAAGATGAAATGTAGCAGATCAGTGTACTGAGCCTAACCAGAACTGAACTCCAGCATTTGTAGATGCTCCCAATTAGTTCAAGTATTGTATAACACTCTTTTTGTAGACAGTAAGTCTCTTGTAGGCTGTGTACCTCTTGTGAGCAGTGTGCTCAGGCAGTGAGCCCTAATTGGCAAGTGCCATTTTGTTTTTCTATTCTTCTAACAGAGAATACAATCTTGGGTTAATCACCCCATGGTTTTCTCCCTTAATAGGGTTTCCACGTCAAAAATATTGTGTCATGTGTACTTCCATTTCATGGTTATGTTTGCTTGTTTGAATTAATGCTACATTGATTAATAAGAAAGTTCAGAAAGCAGAAACAATTAGGATAACTGATTCACCCCCCCACTCTCAGTTATCAATAGTTCGTACAATAGTAAACAAGGCAGAGTAAGGATGAAGTGTATCAAGTCAATATTCTGTGCTTAACCAGAACTGGACCCTTGCATTGGTAGATGCTATTATCAGCTCAAATTCATTGTAATCTTCTTTCTGTAGGCAGTGAGCTCTGGGTAGTGAGCCCGAATGCATGTGCATTCCCCTTTGTAATACTTTTTATAGAGTATAATCTTTGTGGGTTAACCCCCATCATGGTTTTTCCCTTAACCGGGTTTCCATGTCAAAATCTTGGTGTCAATTGTGTTATTTATGTTTTTGCTCATGTGTTATTGATTGATGCTATAATGTTTATATCATTAATTTGATTATAAGTTGTAAAAAGGAATTAAAGGTAGAAAAACTTAAATTGTGTGACAACTAATTCAACCCCCCCTCTCAGTTGTTTGGATTAATTCCAACACAAACATCAATGCAGACCACAAATTATGAATTCAAGTTACCACACATGTCAGCCAATACCACTAGATCTCATAAATAACTTGATCAATCACTTCTCTTAATCTACACAAGGATCAAACACCAAGTCGGCTTGTTCTTCACTGGACTGAATTGTATAACCAAAACCTGATACTCAGATGCCTGTAACTTTCACTCCCTTCATCACCAGAGGCTAAATCTTTGGCTTTAGGTATCCCTGACATCCCTTAAGATACCCTAAGATCTGTAGTACAATATGGTTACCTGTGAAGAGATGTGGACCAAAAAGTTGGACCCTGTCATATGCTCTATTTCTGTCTATCTGGACTTAGACAAATCTACAATCTGACTTCTGGTATGATCAAATGATACAATGCGGATGTGTAAGGATAGATTCAGTTGCCATCAATGACAACACCTGACATGCCTAGCAGTGTCTCTTGCCAACAATCTCCCCCTTTGGCATTGATGGCAACACTTAGTGAAAAATGACTAAGTGTTAGAACAACTCCCCCTTACTATGTGCACTTGTGATTTCCAATGCTCCCCCTTTGATGAATTCCTCATTTTTCACTATTTTTCCTCTCCCCCTTTGACATCAATGGCAAAGGCTGGGATCCGCATACCAAAATTCATGCAAAAATTTTATGTACATGGATCAAAACTCTAAGTATATACTTCCGCATATTAACACATAGTCCTTAAGCCTTGTTCATTAGCAAAAAGATATCACCAAAAATGTTTTTCATCCATGATAATTCACTATCCCAATTCTTCTTTATGCTGCCCAAAATGGATAAATTCCCACTGAACAAAAATGCCTATGATTCTACCTTTTGAAGATCTATAGGATCACTAGTAGCAACAACAACTTGGGATTCTACCAATAGATCATACATAGTTTCTAACTTGGGGGAAATTAGTCCCCGGAGCTCATCCAATCTACCCAAAACTTTAACATTTTCCTTCTCCAATTAATTCAATTCATTCCGCAAACTCGCTACTTGGCATTCTTTGGTAGTTACAAACTCAGTTAAAGGACTATATGACTGAGTATTGTTAGACAATTTAATCTCCAAGTCCTTAATCTTCTTTTCAATATCTTCAACATCTTTAGACCGATTTAGACAACTTGTAAATCTCTGCACCTTCAAAGAGAGCATTTTGGATACTCTTTACACTAGTATCAAGCCTTGATCTATCATAACTAATTTTTTTCTTTATTTCAGCAAACCTCTTCTCATTAAATTCATTTCTAACTTTAACTTCCACTGACTTCTCTAAGGTTTCAAAATGAGTACTTACAGAGTTTATTAGACTCTTCAACTAACCGAAAGGAGATTCGGATGAATCCTTTTGAAACTTTGGTATAATCTTTTCTAGAATTCTAGAGGCAAGACCAAGCAACTCATTGTCCTCAATGTGAGTTTTCAGAATCTCCTCTCTTGCTTTTGCTTGTGCCATAGATGCTAACTTCATCTTTTGTAGAGGGGAAAGAGTGTCAAAATTGATAGGTCCTTGAATCAGCTCCGGTTCATCAAACTCAATCTTGTCTTGCTCAAGTAATTTCTTCACTGCATTTGCAGTGTCTCTTGCCAAAAATGCAACTCCATCTTTCAGATCCTTGCCGGTACTGTCATCTTGCTTTTGCTCTTCAATATTCTCTGTTGTTTCTCCTTCTTGTTCATCCTTGTCCTTAACCTCTTTTGCTTCTTACTCTTTATTCTTCAAAGAGTCATCTTCACTAGGAGCAACTACTTCTGTATTCATCTCTGTATATTCTCCAGTAGATTGGTCCGGAGGAATTTGAGTGTCCTCTGTACCATCAAAATTAACTTTCTCCACCATCTCTTCATCTCCTTTATTTAGCATTTCATCTTCCAGAGTGGAGATGTCAGCTTGTTGTTCACTTTCTTTCAACTCCTCAACATTTGGAATGGATGCATCATCAGTGTCAATCAGTTCTTCTGTGACAATATTGAATATATTTTTGTCTAGATCTTTCTTCAAAATTTGCTCTATTTCTTTGACTACCTTATCCAGTTCTCCAATCATCAGCTTATTCATCCAAATTTTGCTTCTGAATTCCTTTTGATTTCTTTGAGAATTTTATCTGCTTCTTTTCTAGATATTACTGGACATAGTGTGGACAACACATATTCTCTTAGCTCTAAATCTTTAGCTTTAGCAGCTTCTTTCCTCATTTCCAAAGTGTTACTCAGACTCTTAGAGATTTCAGACAAAATTTCCACAAGAGCTCTATTGTATGTATTCAAGTATTTTACAGTGGCATCCTCCAAAATTTTCTTGTTTGCATCATCAAAAGTGTCATAGTATTCTATTATAGGTTTCAAATTCCCATGAATTGTTACAGCATTCACAATTTCTTCTACAGACAAAGTGGGTTTTCTAGCATGGGTTTCAGTCTTTTGCCTTTTACTTACCTTTTTGCTTTCGGAGGGCTTCTCCTTAGACACTTTAGCAGTCTTAGTGCCTGGGGCCTTCAACTCTTTAACCTCATCATCTAAATCAGTCTTTTCTTTGTTCTCCTTTTGCACGCTGACATATGACCTTTTGGCCATTACTTTTGTTCGTTTTCCTTCCTTACCAGTAGGTTTTTCTTTAAATTTCTCTGCAATAGGAGAAGGTGATGCACCGAAGGTTATACCTGTACTCCTAGTAGTTCTTGGCTTAGAAGAGGATTCCATCAGAACACTTCTCTGTTCTCTTTCATGCTTCTCCTTCTTAGCTTTCTCTAACCTTTCTCTATTTTGTCTCATAGCTTCTCTTGTTATGCCAATGCTTTCTACATACATTTCAACTCTCCTTTGAATCTTTCTCTTAGATTCAGGGTTCCAGAGCTCAACATGCAGTTCACACTGAGTTCACCATATGGCCCAAATCTTTCAACTGTGGTGTTCCTTGGTTTACTCAGAAGGTGTTAAGCATACATATCCAATACTTGCTCATCAACTTCATACCCCATGGGCATGATCCACACAATTCTTGGTTCAACTACTTCCATTAAACACTGATCTATATCCACCATAAAATAGACTATATCCTTGTATTTTTCAACCACAAATGTAGGGATTCTTTCCCTTGATTGCATCATGTTCTAAAAATTCTTGAAATATCCCCAAAGAGTAGTCCTTTGGGCATTAGAGTCACCAATATTGTTCGAGTGCTCTCTTATTTATATGGCAACAGTCTTATCACTGCTCCAACACATGCTTTTCTTGCTGGGTAACTCATTCATGAAATAGAAGAACAAACATAATACCAATGTACCATAGTTGAATGTATTCTTCTTGTCCTTTTTGATCTTGTTCAGGTTTTCCATTAGTCAGTTTTGTAGCAACTCACACAATTCATAGTCAGCATTCTCTCTCAACATCTGATAAGCTGCATAGATAGCTATACCAGATATAGAATTCTCCCTGCTAGAATGATATATCTTGTATCCAATCACCATTGATGCAAATTTTACATCTGGATTAGTGATGTCATTTATTGTCATTGCCCTTTTGTCAAACCTTGAACCAGTAGCATCAGTTACAGTTTGATTCTTTACTAACTTCAACATTGGCAGTCCACCGGATGAGTTCAACCCTGTCATGGCCTTGATGGCATCCTTGGTGATCTTGAAAGGTTTCATTAACAACATAAACTCATCATGCATCCGACTCAGCACATACCGGACCCACTCATTTTTATTGAAGGATGAAAAGCCTATAATCTAAATGAAATGTTTAGTTTGTAGTGCCTTATACTCAGGTTTAAGACCATGAATTTCATCCCTTAAATGATTCTTGAACAAATCTACTAACTTTGAATCCCCAAACTCATCTAGGCTAGCATGAATATAAGCCCTAATATCTTCAACGTGTAACACACCATACAGAACATTTGAAAAGGCACCTAATGGATCGACCTCTACTAATTTGTGTGGATGCTTTTTAAACTTTGGCCTAGGTCACTCAGTGATATCCACAATCAGAGGTGTAACCATTTCAAAAAGATCACAAGTTCAAAGCTTCGCAGAAGAATACCTTTTTCTTCATGGAATTAGGGTTAGCTGTCGAATTCCTTCTTCGCACTTCAAATCTCTGAAATTTTAGCTCAGTCACTCTTCTCCTTGTTCTCTTCGAATGCAAAGTGATTCAAGTGTTGAATGAATGGCCTTTTTATGCTCCACAAAACCTAATTTGTCATTGTAATAAATGCTCTGCCCTAATACATCTAGTTACACTATTTTTGCATACAATCAATCTTTAATTGCTCTGCAATCAATCGAATTAGCTTCTTTCCTTCCAAAATTTGCTCCAACAGATCTACAATAGACTTCTCTTTCTTCATTCATTGTGCCAAATTCAGGTACCCACTTGCTGGCAGGGGGAATTAGATTTTCAATGTAGCTCCCCCTAAGCTAGAACTCCTGTTTCAATTCCCAGAGAAATTAACAGCACCAGATTCCAGTGCAGACCCATCACCATCATAGACTTCACCTTTCTTTAGCCATGTTTTGTTCATTTCATTCTAGATCTCATCACCTTTCTTTAGCCATGTTTTGTTCATTTCATTCTAGATCTCATTCACATTTACTTTACCCTTGTGTTTATCTTGTCCCTGCATATTTTGGTTTCTGTTAATCAGACCATTTCTATCATCATTCCTGCTTCTACAAAATCTTGTAATATGACCAGATCTGTTGCAATTTAGGCACACAACATTTCTTTTCTCATTTACTTGATTTCCTCTTGATTTGCATTGTTTAGCCATGTGTCCAAATCTATTGCATGCAAAATAGTTGCCATTGAAAGATTTGACATTTCTTCTATTTTTAGAGTAGCTCATTGTCATACTTTTGCATTCATTGGATCTATGACCATAACTTTTACAATTGAAGCATTGACCGAAGAAATATGGACCATTTTGATTTACTCTACTTCTGCACTGAGTAGCTCTATGACCAAATTTATTGCAATTGAAACAATTTCCATTGAAAGATGGATACCTTTGAGCATTAGGCTGTCTTACTGGAGGTCTTTTAGATCTATTTCTCTAATTCCTATATTTAGGATTTCTTTGACCAGATCCAGAGCTTTCACCTTTCTCATATCCCAGACCATGCTTATCATCTACCATCTTCTGACTATCACACAACACTTCAAGTTTAGCTAAGCTTATCTTAAACTTCTCTTTGTATTCATTTGCAACTTCTAGGTCATGTTTGAGAATAACAATTTGCCTTTCAAGTTGTTCCTCATTATCCCTAGTTTCTTGAAGATTAGACTCTAGATGGCCAATTATTCTATCCAATCTACAACACTCTTTAGTTCTTTCTTTCAGAGACTGATTCAGGTTTTCCTCAATCTTCTTCCTTTCCTAAATTTCCTTGGTTAGTCTCATCACTCTAGATTCCATCTCATGTTTTAGAGTAACAACTTATTTTGTTAGCTTCTCACACTCCTTTATTTTCTCCTTTAGATCCTCATCCATGTCATTGTCTTCATTCTAATTTGCTAACTTTTGAAGTAGCTCCCTCCTCTTTTCATTGGATTTTCTTAGTTGCCCTTTTAAAGTCTGAATGAAATCATCAGCATCTTTAAGATTTTCTTTTAGTTCTTTGACTTCTGCTCTAGACTGATCAAGATCTTCTAAAGCAACTTGAAGTTGTTCATTGATGCCATCAAAATACCTGGATGAACCCATTGAAACACCTTCCCAAATCTTCCTCAAGCTGTTAAACTTCTTCCAAGGAACCTTTCTCTGATACCAATTGTTGAAATTAAGGAACACTAAGAGGGGGGTGAATCAGTGTTCCGCAAAACATAATATTATGTTCCTTTAACAATTTACCACATACATCCAAAAAAAAGAAACATGAATAGAAACAACAAGATCATAACACATGAACACCATGATTTTTACGTGGAAACCCAGTTAAGGGAAAAACCATAGTGGGGGTTAACCCACAAGAATTTATACTCTATTAATAGTATTACAAATGGAGAAGGCACATGCCTTCGGGCACACTATCCAAAGCTCACTGCTTAAAGGAGGCTCACTATCTACAGAATTGATTACAAAAGTTCACAAGAAATTTGAACTAAAGAATAGCATCTAACAATGCAAAATTACAGTTCTGGTTGTGCTCAATACACTGACTTTGCACACTTCATCTCTCTTTGCCTTGCTTCACTATTCTACCATGATCCAGAGATTAGATCTATTTACTTTGCACCTGATTCTGCTATACTTTGTACCTATCCCTTCATATTCACATACACACACCAAAATGTTCGAATCCATTGATCATATATATCCACTACATGAAATTATATCAACTACAGTCAGGCTTAAGAAAACTTGGAAATTATTTTAAGAACACTATTCTATCGGATGATTCCATGCACAAACATCAATGTGGACCACAACTTATGAATTCAAGTCACCACACATGTCAGCCAATACCAATGGATCTCATAAATAACTTGATCAACCACTTCTCTTAATCCGCACAAGGATCAAGCACCAAGCCAGCATGTTCTTCACTGAACTGAACTGTCTAACCAAAACCTGATACTCATATGCCTGTAACTTTCACTCCCTTCATCATCAGAGGTTAAATATTTGGATTTAGGTAGCCTTGGCATCCCTTAACATACCCTCAGATTTGCACCACAATATGGTTACCTGTTAAGAGATGCGGACCAAAAAGATGGACCCTGTCATATGCTCTATTTTTGTCTATCCAGACTTAGACAAATTTGCAATTTGACTTCCGGTATGATCAAATGATACAATGTGGATGTGTAAGGATAGATTTAGTTGCCATCAATGACAACACTTGACATGCCTAGTAGTGTCTCTTTCCAATAGAATCTTCTCTGGAAGTTGACCTCACGACTAAGGAAAAATGCCAAGCCCCCTTTCTGGAGTGACTCAAAGGAGTAGTCCTAATAGGTCCTCCAAAACCATTGATGTCAAATGAAACCTACTTCATGTAGGAAATTAAATGATCAAAAATTGAAATTCCATTATTATAGGCCATCAAAGAGATCCCAAAATTAAACCAACTAGTTAAATAGTTGTGCATAAAGACACTGGGAAGGAAGAAGAAGTAAATAAACACTGTCCAAATTGATGGATATCTAGCTAATGTCCTTTCAGGAGAATTTATTCCACCAAAATATGGTGACCCTAGTAGCCCTATAATAACAATATCAATTAATAGAGTTGAAAATCCCAATGCACTTGTTGATCTAGGGGCCACAATTAATGTTATGAATGTAGAAGTCATGGAACTGCTAGCATTAACAAATCTACAACCCACAAGTACCATTTTGCAAATGGCAGATAAGTCCTTTGTTGTTCCAAAAGGAGTCCTAGAAAATTTCCCAGTTATGGTTGAAAATTGGGAATATCCTAGGGATTTTCAAGTTATCCAATCACAACCCCCTAAGGATAGCTACCCATCAATACTAGGAAGAGCCTAGCTAGCTACAATTGCAGCCCAGATAGATTGTAGATTAGGAGGAATGACCATTTTAAATGGACTCAATAGTAAACAATTGTCACTATACCCTCCCACTCGACCATCTATAAATAGAAATAATAAGGTTTGGGTAGATGAACCAAATCAATATAGTAAACAAGAAAATCTGGCCTCATTGGCAATGGTGGTGATCAAGCAACATGATGACAAATTAGAAAATAAGTGGGAATGTGAAAAAAATCTGGATACAACTAGTGAAGGCAATTGTGAAATAGACACAAACAGTGAAGGTAACTTTGAAATGAATGAAACCCTAGAGAGTCTTATCCAAACAAGTATAGTGTAACTTTTTCAAAACAAAGAGAAAGACTTTCTTACCGTATTTTACTATCCTTTGACCAATTTAATTCCAAGAACTGGGAGCTTCTTTAAGGATGTAACTACTTTTCATATGATGTAGCATCATAGCTTCCCTCTTAATACTTTGATGAGTGAAACATATATAGTCTCCTCTAGTCACCCAAGGACTAAATCGATAATGGTATTACTTACAAAAAACCTCAATATTAATAGCTATCTAATGAAATAGTAGTAACTCAAATTATTTGATGTTCAAGTGAATTGATCCAAGGCTTTTTCTTGGGATTATAAAGATATAAGAGGGATACATCCAAAGGTTTGTACTTATCACATTTATACTATGTTTGACTAGTTCACCAACCACAACATAGACTTAACCTTGCACTAGAGATGTGGTTAAAATTGAAATTGAAAAACTCGTACAGGAAGGATTTATTTATCCCCTCTAAAAACAAATGGGTTTCACCTCTTGTGGTTATGCCTAAAAAAGGTGGGAAATGGAGGGTGTTGATGTTTTTTCCCAACTGAATGTTTCCTAAGCAATCCCTACAAGGTATCCATCCCTCATCAACAGGATTCCCAGGTCTGGGGCCAACAGTATAGGAGACAAACTCTTTAAATGTCTCCTCTCCTTCTTTAGGCTCTGTAGGACCAAGGGGGGTATTCCCTATTCAATATCCATGAGATGAACCTATGAACTTGCTGGGATATTGACACAAAGCAGATAAATCCTCTCTAATGCAGACCAAAATTGTAAAATAAGTACAAAGGGGCTAGCTTTCGGCATTATGTTCAGTTGTGAATCTGAGGATTAAGGTCCTAAAAACTACTTCTAAAATCCTATAGGTTTGTGATTAAGATTTGATTTTGATTTTATGGTTGGATGCAAGATTAGGGCTCTAAATCATAACCTCAACACAAGAATAGATTGGTGCTTATCTCAGGGCATGGAGTCATGTAGACATATATATGTGAATGTTTATCGTAAGCTTAAAACAATAATCAGATTTCAAGGGGATTTTCTAGTATCTGCCTTACAAATACTTCCCAAGACTGGGTATTCAATTATCCATACTTACAAATATCCTCACTGCAATATATTTTCCCAATGCTTAACCCAAAACATTTAATTTGTTCCTTAAACAAAAGTAGAAGATTAAACATTCAACATAGAAAACCCATGTTCAAGAACCTTGAATAACCCTCAACTATTTAGATTCAGAAGAAAAATACACACAACTTGAAGACAGATAACCAAATACATGCAACAAAGCATTACTCATTTAAAAAAAACATGAAATTGATAAATTTTATGCATAATACATTCAACATATAATTCATAAACTCACCAAAAATAGAGAAACCAAACATTAATTGCATGAGATAGAAGAAGAGAGGAGTGGTTGGGCATTGGAAAGTGTGTGGCCGCTTGAGGACTTGCTTCTTTAACTCTGGGAAGGTAGTGGTTGGCTTGTCAATCCTTCGATCCATATCTGTCCTTCCACTCACCATATGTTTTTTCATTCGGCCAAGGGAATGAAATTACTTGTGCTATCTTGCCATTATGACTGACATAATGGGCATCCAAGATACTCCTCACATTCTTGCAAAATAATTCAAGATTTACCTCAACCACATGTAGCTTGTCAAGTGATAGGTTCAATACTTGCATGGTTGGGTCACTTTCATCACAACAAGTGGGGATTAATTGATGATTATTATCAATAATCTCCTTCTTCCACTTGTCAAGGTCCTTAACATTCCCATCAGCTTCCAAAATATGAGGCAAACACTTAGTGTCCAACCTATCAATGGCCTACTACTTTTCTTTCAAAACTGTATCCAACCTCAACTGGAAATTGGCCACATCCTCAAAATACTTCAGTATATCTGCCACTATTTTCAATTCAGGGGGTGCATCTGCATCATGTCTGGCACACTTGATGAAATCCTTGATCTCTCCTGTTCTTGACAACCACCTAGCCTTTACTATAATGCCTCGCCATGCAACCCTAAAGATAAGTTTTAACTAAGCAATAAAAAGGTTGAAATATATATATTTTTCCTTTAGAAGTGGTAATAACAAAACATAACATGGTCTAACAGTAACAAGTTAAACTAATATCTCTAGGGATTACATAGTTGCATTATTGAAATATAACAACAACTAACAATATACATAGTTTAATCAAATACACCAACTAGCATCTTTCATTGCGACATCCAAATACATCAAGAAGTTTACATTAATATTACAAGTACAAAATAGTATCTCTTACAAAAGTTCTCTTTCTGGATACATCAATTACATAAGGATTTCTTTTGATACAAAAGATCTAAATACAAATAGTACAAATGTCCGTCTTCGATATAGGTGCAAAACTAGAATCAAGAGAGATACATCTTCTTTACACACGAGCCACGATGCCAGAAAACTAATGGAATAAAGAATAACCACCCCACCATGTGGAACCCTAAGGTCCACCCCCGTGCTAGGAGATAACAATGAGGTTCCACTAAGTCAAAGATCACAAGGTACAAATAAGTATATACAAAATTGACACAAAAACATAGATCAACAATGGCTAACACTACTCCAAAGGCAACATTAGAAGATAACAAAAGGGAAGTAACTAAGATGCAGTAGGAAGATTGTCATCGCATGGTCCTAGCATGGGTTATCCTGGCTATCTCTCTCTAGAAACTAGCCCCCATCTGTGGTTATCTCGGTAGCCTCTCTCTAGGTACTGACCCCATAAGGTGACACATGTGGAACTGACACATCCTCTCATGAAGACAAGGAGGTTGATCTTGCCAACTAGGCCTTGTCATCCCATCCTTAGCCTAAGAAAGTGCTATAGGCATGGGTGAGGCATCATAATTATCTTATTATGTGTTTAACTACCCAACCCACCTAGGTTAATTATTATGTTATCACTTGATTACAACTTTCTTGGGGTTATCCAGGTAGCCACTTTGGGCATCGGCCCCACCATGAAAGCCACTCTCCTACATACAACTAGTACCCCTATCAAGATGAAATACATAAATCACCAAAATGACATGCATGATAATGACACTACAAGGCATATATCCTCTTGCATACAAATCATATATCAAGGACAAACTCTTGAATCATTATCCTAAAACTTCTAGTTGAAACAGTCACGACAACCATAAACAACATGAAACCAGAGCAAAGCATGGGTCATCTTGCTCCCAAATTTCAACTAATTACATAAGCCAACACAATATTTTATTCCATGCTCAATACAATAATGAAACCCAACATTCAAGGAGGACTCTACAACCACATCACGAACATGACATCAACATGAGTTCAAGATAAAACCACAAGAATAGGTACTCTGAGCAAGGTATTACCCATCTTGTACATGTATCATACTAACATGAAACAAGAGACAATATTACAAGAGTGCATTTCATTCAACTCACAATTACACACTCCTAGGCTTCTGGGAACACTTCTACAACACTTGACATCATTAAAACATAATGGTCATACATCACAATCACTTCCAAAACACATCATAAACCAAGATCCCTCATCAATACTTCAATAACAAAACCACAAATGTAACATATGATCTGATGCACTAATAATGGTCTTAAAGAATGTAACATTATTCCAAGCATGATAAATCATCTAACAACATAAGATAGCTCTATCCCAACAATGCAGAACAATAATAACTTGACAGGGTTACCAATTATTCTATAACAAAAAATTCAGTCAAACAAGATACTACCCGTTATTGGACTAAACCTCTTTCTACACTAATGCAGATCTTATTAAAATTCTTGACTAGATCTAAAATAACAATTCAATATTTATAATATGATAAATTTTACCTAAGCATCTAACTCCACTTTATATACTATATAATACTCATTAATTAAATAAAACTTGGTAAATAAATATTCTAATTAATTACAAATTGAATAATACTTTTTAATATTCTTATATTTAAAATATACAACAAAAAGATCAATAGCCACACCCAAAATTTAAATCACATCTACATTCAAATCTTTTAAATAAGGCATAAAATAATAAATCAATAAATTATTTTAAAAGGATTTGACTTTTTATTTATAAAATAATGCTTAAATATACCATATCCCTAAAGAACAGGGATGAAATAAAATAATACTTAAATATAACACATCCCTTAATAATAGGGATTTGATTTCTCATTAATAAAATATAATAATACTTAAATATAACACATCCCTAATAATAGGGATTTGATTTTTCTACAAATGAAATATAATAATACTTAAATATGACACCTCCCTAATAATAGGGATTGATTTCTCATAAATCAAATATAATAATACTTAAATATGACACATCACTAATAATAGGGGTTTGATTTGAAATATAATAATACTTAAATATAACACATCCTAATAATAGGAATTTGATTTTTCTATATAAAAAAATACTTAAAAAAAATAAAACACATCCATAAAACTATTCTTCCCTGATTTCTTCCTCTTCCCAATCCTTCTGTTTATTTTTTTTCCAAAATTTTTTATGTTCCCCTCAAATAATCTTCCTAAAACCAAAAATAGACTAGGATAATAAATTCCTAAATTCCCCAAACTTCTGTTAACATCCACTATCCAAAATTTTAAATGCATTTCTACCACCACTATCTGGAATATTTTCAAATCTTGAAAATTATTTCCGGCAAACACTTCCTCAAAACAATTAATGACAATATCAAAATAAAATCTTCCAGCCCAATATTTAATCAATTACTAAAGTATTAAATATTAATAATTGATTCAATAACTTTATTATCATTATTATTATTAACTATAAATACCACTAACAGGAATAATTTTCAAATTTTCGACAACCCACTCCAACAATAAATTAATGGCAAAATAAAATAAAATCTCACATGTCAAATAAACTCAATAAAGTACTAAATATTAACAATATTATTATTATTGCTACCTTTCAAAGCTACTAATTTAATTTAATATAAAAATCAACTAATTAATATCCTCAATTTTCTACATTAATTAAATAACTAATATTGATGTATATATATAAAAACTTATTATTATTATTATTATAGCAATTAATAAATCTCTAACAAATACACATTGACTATATAACCAAAATGATCAAACATCAACACATCTATACACATAGATCACTTATTCTATAAAATGAACCAAACGACTATAATCAACAACTTAATACCTTGGTCATTAAGTTCAATAAAATGAACCTTAAACTAGATTAAAAAAACAATAACAACCACATACCAAAGGATGACCAACCCCCAAGGACAAGTACCAACTGAGCAACTACACCCATGACTGGAAATACATGGATGACGACAAACTGAAGACATTGGCTGACAGAGGGAACCCCGTGTTATCTCCCATCCACATTATCCATTGGTGTAAAGGCATGCTCAGACCTGCCAATTCAAGTGGCGTCGATGCTTGGTACCTACAATCCTGCAACAAACAAAAGTGTCAAATACAACATATATATATAATCATTCAACAGGCACACTTTGACAGGGAATCGCAGCATAGTAGGGTACTCAACATGAGTAATACTACACTGTCCCTTCACAAAACACATCAAAAATATCCACATCAACCAAGTTCATAAACAACCCAATAACACATCATCAAATATTCGCATAAATCACATACTAAACTAATCTACATAATCAATTAACCCATAAATGATCACATCATAAGCATAATGTATTAATCATAAACATCAACAGTGCCATCATAATAACCATCAATGAGTGTCATCAACTGCATCAAAATAGTAAACCTACCTTCAACCTATCTAACATACCCTAAGTATTCTGAGTATTTTGCCTTCATCTTCATGCTTCATAGTCCGACCACCTGCACATACAAGGTAAAACTAGAGGGGCACTACATCCTCCCCCCTAAAAACTTGACTTCCTCCTGGAAGTCATAGATTAGGGTGGAAACATAACATATTAGTATTGCAATTTCCTATTGCCAGCATATGCATCCATATCAAACAATTATTCATAAGACATGCACAATCGTTCAATAAAGATAAGAAGAACATCAATTCTTTACCTTTAAGGCATATCATGTGATCTACTTGTATCTAATCACACATGTTTTGGAAATTTCATACAATTTAGAGAATTGCGTTCACATATAATCAAAGAAAAATACATCTCATATCTTATTTCCACTATGCTTTCGTCTATTTACCAACATACACCGCACAATTCTCTGTAGAGTCCTCCCTTGAACATACTATCAGAGGTCCATCATGAACATGATAGAAACAACACTTAACACAAATTGGGGCCAACAAAACCAAACATTTGGAATAGCCACCATAGAAATTTTAAAAATGCAAACCCAAGTGGGAAATAATCAAATTCAATCTTAAGTCACAAAATGCTGGGAATTTTCAACAATAAATCAAGTATAAAGAAAAGAGTTTTATTGACCATTCCTGTCATAAGAAGGTTCAAAGAAAGAAAAATCACTGTTAACCCCCTACAACACATGAAACAACTGTCAAAATTTCCAAAACAACAAAATTACAAAATAAATTCACATCACGATGTGACTAATTTTAGCCACAAAAAGGGAGTATCCGCTACACAACACTCAAGGACACAAGGTCTAGAATGTGTTAGAGAATATACACCAACACTCAAATAATTAAGTTAACTACATCCTCTTATCTAAATAACTTTTATACAAGGATTCAAGGCAACACAGTAGCTACTTACTTACAAACAACTTCAATCTTTAATACATTACAATTTCTTTTTACTAAGCTATGGAAATATGCAATTACTTCCTTATGCAAGAATATATAAAGGAAATGTATGATGTCACACACAGGAATAATTCAAAACTATAATTGACTTACATTATCACGTTCATGATCACATGGGCCCAACATAAACTCCCATTTGATCTCCTGCACACAGTTCTTACATAGACATATACAATGATAACTTCCATAAATTACAACAATTCTTCCATAAGAGGTCATGACCATCTAGGGGTTAGATATAGATTTTCAAGAAACCATGTAAAGATGTCAACATCACGTAACCACATAACTCATGATGCATGATGCCACCAGATGATTAGATGCACTAACATTTAGGAAGGACATATTGTTAGATGTAACATCACATTTCCAGAAAAGAAGGAGAAAGAACACAACAGACACATAAGTAGAATAAAGAATAAAGAATTCATTTCTTAAAGAGAAAGTCTATAAACTTATCAACCTTCTAATGTCATACTAATGCATACAGGTGGGAGATACTATTACCAACTCACTACAACAACAAAATCGTTTAACCTAGAGCAACAACAACAATCTAGAGGTCTCAGTGTTGCAACCTAGGCTCTGATACCAAATGTAATGCCCCGCCATGCAACCCTAAAGATAAGTTTAACTAAGCAATAAAAAGGGCAAAATATATATTTTTTCCTTTAGAAGTGGTAATAACAAAACATAACATGGTCTAATAGCAACAAGTTAAACTAATATCTTCAGGGATTACATAGTTGCATTATTGAAATATAACAACATCCAACAACATAAATAGTTTAATCAAATACACCAACTAACATATTTCATTATGACATCCAAATACATCAAGAAGTTTGCATTAAGATTACAAGTATAAAATAGTATATCTTACAAAAACTCTCTTTCTGGATACATCAATTACATAAGGATTTCTTTTGATACAAAAGATCTAAATACAAATAGTACAAATGTCTATCTTGGATACAGGTGTAAAACTAGATACATCTTCTTTACACATGAACCATGATGCCAGAAAACCAATGGAATAAAGCACAACCACCCAACCATGTGGAACCCTGAGGTCCACCCCCCACGTTAGGAGATAACAATGAGGTTCCACTAAGTCAAAGATTACAAGGTACAAATAAGCAGATACAAAATCAACACAGAAACACAGATCAACAATGGCTAACACTACTCCAGAGGCAACATCAGAAGATAACAAAAAGGAAGTAACTAAGCTGTAGTAGGAAGAGTGTCATCGCATGGTCCTAGTATGGATTATCCTGACTATCTCTCTCTAGAAACTGGCCCCCATCTATGGTTATCCTAGTAGCCTCTCTCTAGGCACCGGCCCCATAAGGTGACACATGCGGAACTGACACATCCTCTCATGAAGACAAGGAGGTTAATCTTGCCAACTAGGCCTTCTCATCCCATCCTTAGCCTAAGAAAGCACTATAGGTATGGGTGAGGCATCATAATTATCTTATTATGTGTATAACTACCCAACTCACCTAGGTTAATTATTATGTTATCACTTGATTACAACTTTCATGGGGTTATCCAGGTAGCCACTTTGGGCACCGGCCCCATCATGAAAGCCACTCTCCTACATACAACTAGTACCCCTATCAAGATGAAATACAAAAATCACCAAAATGACATGCATGATAATGACACTACAAGGCATCTATCCTCTTACATACAAATCATATCTCAAGGACCAACACTTGAATCATTGTCCCAAAACTTCTAGTTGAAATAGTCACGACAACCATAAACAACATGAAACCAAAGCAAGGCATGGGTCATCTTGCTCCCAAATTTCAACCAATTACATAAACCAACACAATATTTTATTCCATGCTCAATACAATAATGAAACCCAACATTTAAGAAGGACTCTACAACCACATCACAAACATGACATCAACATGAGTTCAAGACAAAACCACAAGAATAGGTACTCTGAGCAAGGCATTACCCATCTTGCACATGTATCATACTAACATGAAACAGGAGACAATATTACAAGAGTGCATTTCAT
The DNA here is from genome assembly GCA_027924645.1 of Cunninghamia lanceolata. Taxonomy (NCBI): domain Eukaryota; kingdom Viridiplantae; phylum Streptophyta; class Pinopsida; order Cupressales; family Cupressaceae; genus Cunninghamia; species Cunninghamia lanceolata. Next base: position 23,456,410 of record BSBN01000261.1, on the reverse strand, counting down.
TCAACAAACATTCACACCCTCCTAATCCTCTAGAAACACTTCTACAACACTTGACATCATTAAAACATAAAGGTCATACATCACAATCACTTCCAAAACACATCATAAACCAAGATCCCTCATCAAACTTCAATAACAAAACCACAAATGTAACATATGATCTAATGCACTAATAATGGTCTTAAAGAATGTAACATTATTCCAAGCATGATAAATCATCTAACAACATAAGATAGCTCTATCCCAACAATGCAGAACAATAATAACTTGAAAGGGTTACCAATTATTCTATAACAGAAAATTTAGTCAAACAAGATACTACCCGTTATTGGACTAAACCTCCTTCTACACTAATGTGAATCTTATTAAAATTCTTGACTAGATCTAAAATAACAATTTGATATTTATAATATGATAAATTTTACCTAAGCTTCTAACTTCACTTTATATACTATATAATACTCATTAATTAAATAAGACTTGGTAAATAAATATTCTAATTAATTACAAATTGAATAATACTTTTTAATATTCTTATATTTAAAATATGCAACAAAAATATCAATATCCACACCCAAAATTTAAATCACATTTACATTCAAATCTTTTAAATGAGGCATAAAATAATAAATCAATAAATTATTTTAAAAGGACTTGACTTTTTATTTATAAAATAATGCTTAAATATAGCATATCCCTAAATAATAGGGATGAAATAAAATAATACTTAAATATAACACATCCCTCAATAATAGGGATTTGATTTCTCATAAATAAAATATAATAATACTTAAATATAACACATCCCTAATAATAGGGATTTGATTTTTCTATAAATGGAATATAATAATACTTAAATATGACACCTCCCTAATAATAGGGATTTGATTTCTTATAAATCAAATATAATAATACTTAAATATGACACATCACTAATAATAGGGATTTAATTTGAAATATAATAATACTTAAATATAAAACATCCTAATAATAGGAATTTGATTTTTCTATATAAAAAAAATACTTAAAAAAGATAAAACACATCCATAAAACTATTCTTCCCTGATTTCTTCCTCTTCCCAATCCTTTTGTGTATTTTTTTTCCAAAATTTTATGTGTTACCCTCAAATAATCTTCCCAAAACCAAAAATAGACAAGGATAATAAATTCCTAAATCCCCCAAACTTCAGTTACTGACATCCACTATCCAAAATTTTAAATGCATTTCTACCACCACTATTTGGAATATTTTCAAATTTTGAAAATTATTTCTGGCAAACGCTTCTTCAAAAAAATTAATGACAATATCAAAATAATATCTTCCAGCCCAATATGTAATCAATTACTAAAGTATTAAATATTAATAATTGATTCAATAACTTTATTATCATTATTATTATTAACTATAAATACCACTAACAAGGATAATTTTTAAATTTCTGACAACCCACTCCAACAATAAATTAATGGCAAAATAAAATAAAATCTCATATGTTAGATAAACTCAATAAAGTACTAAATATTAACAATATTAAAATTATTGCTAGCTTCAAAGCTACTAATTTAATTTAATATAAAAATCAACTAATTAATATTCTCAATTTTCTACATTAATTAAATAACTAATATATATATATATATATATATATATATATATATATATATATATATATATATATATATAAACTTATTATGATTATTATTATAACAATTAATAAATCTCCAACAAATACACATTGACTATATAACCAAAATGATCAAACATCAACACATCTATACACATAGATCACTTATTCTATAAAATAAACCAAACGACTATAATCAACAACTTAATACCTTGGTCACTAAGTTCAATAAAATGAACCTTAAACTACAATAAACAAACAATTACAACCACATACCAAAGGATGACCAACCCCCGAGGATAAGTACCAATTGAGCGACAACTACACCCATGACTGGAAATACATGGATGACGACAAATTGAAGACATTGGTTGACAGAGGGAACCCCATGTTATCTCCCATCCACATTATCCATTGGTGTAAAGGCACGCTCAAACCTACCAATTCAGGTGGAGTCGATGCCTGGTACCTACAATTCTGCAGCAAACAAAAGTGTCAAATACAACATATATATAATCATCTAATAGGCATACAATGACAGGGAATCGCAACATAGTAGGGTACTCAACATGAGTAATACTACATTGTCCCTTCACAAAACACATCAAAAATATCCACATTAACCAAGTTCATAAACAACCCGATAACACATCATCAAATAGTCGCATAAATCACCTACTAAACTAATCTACATAATCCATTAACCCATAAATGATCACATCATAAGCATAATGTATTAATCATAAACATCAACAGTGCCATCGTAATAACCATCAATGAGTATCATCAACTACATCAAAATAGTAAACCTACCTTCAACCTGTATAACATACCCTAAGTATTCTGAGTATTTTGCCTTCATCTTCATGCTTCATAGTCTAACCACCTGCACATACAAGGTAAAACTAGAAGGGCACTACAAGTGGTTGGGTCACTTTAATCACAAGTGGGGATTAATTGATGATTATTATCAATAATCTCCTTCCACTTGTCAAGGTCCTTAACATTCCCATCAGCTTCCAAAATATGAGGCAACCACTTAGTGCCCAACCTCTCAATGGCCTGCTTCTTTTCTTTCAAAACTGTATCCAACCTCAACTGAAAATTGGCCACATCCTCAAAATACTTTAGTATATCTACCACTGTTTTCAATTCAGGGGGTGCATCTACATCATATCTGGCACACCTGATGAAATCAATGATCTCTCCTGTTCTTGGTAGCCACTTAGCCTTTACACTTGATAGCCTTTGCTTATCAGACTCATGCTTCTCATAAGCTGTCCTCAATTGCAAGTAAGACCTATGGGTCTCCTGCACTCTGGCCAAGATCTTAGTCACTTTGTTCTTGATTAAATTAGTGACCACATCCTTAACTTTATTCTCCTTTTCCTCCTTCAATCTTTTGTTATCCTCTTTCAATTCTCTAATTTCTGAAAGGAGAGGCTCTATATCTACTGGTAGTGACTCTGCAGTTTGAATGATAGGAGTCTGAGATGGACCAGCTTGTAATTATGGATGCCCCTCAAGTGTGTTTAATCTAGCCATAACCACTATATATTTCTCCAAAAGCTCATTGTAATCCTTCTGCAGTTTGAATGTCACCACCTTCGCAAATTGTGCAGTTTGCACATTTAAACTGGCAGCCTGAGGAGTAGGGATGTCTGACACCCTTTGTATTATCACATTTCCAGTTAACTCATCTAAACCAACTTTTGGTTTCTTGTCACTAGGGACCAATGCCCAGATTGCCATGGTTTCAAACTTTGGATCAAATACAACATCCTGCATAACTCTACTGACCTATTCTTCTGTTACATTAGAGTCATCTCTTGTAATTGTGTTAAATGCAATAGCATCTAATAATGTCTAGTGTGGTAGTAGCAAGATGTTTCTCCTAGTTACAAGTGCTCTTCCCTCCTCAGAAGTCATTGCACTAATGTCTTTGTTCACTTCATCCAAAACCCTCTTAGTAATGGCATCATATTCTGTGGGGTATGCACCAATTTTTGGTTCTTCAATTCTTTTCTAAAACTCCTCATTTTTGGTCCTTATCACAAATGACCTGAACTTAGGAGTGCTGATAAATGCATCATCTGAAATAAATTGATTGCAGACCACCACCCTCACATCCTCTGTATCAACCTCATTGTTGACTGTGGACCTTGTCAACCTATTTTCTGATGAGGAGTAAGGCACTATCCTTGGTGGAGAACTCACCTGATGAGGGGACTCCTGAACTTGCTCTTCTGTTGCCCCTTCCTCCAAATTTACAACTTCTATATCCTCCTCTGTCTCAAGATCAATAATTTTAGCCCTCTTTGGAGCAGGGGGGTCAGGGGATTCCTCTTTTCTAACACATTTTCCTCTTGAGCTGCTTGGTTGGTATGATGGCCTTTGCTCACCTAGAGGTGCACTAGCTATTAGCTCCTCTGCCTTAGTAAATATCATTTCTATTCTCTTTATGGGGTCTTGTATTTCAATGAAAGCCCCAGGGTAAGCAGCATTGGCATTTTTCTTCAATTTCTCTGCTCCCATTACTGTATTCCATTTACTTCCTAAAGAATGGACCACCTGCATTGATTGACAATTTCTCACTATGTCCTCATTTAAGAGAACATGATGGGTGTAAGCAGGTCTGCTAACCTTCAATCTTGTGTCATGAATGAAACCCTCAGGGTCAAATGATCTCATCTGCCCCATGTTCATCCTGTAGCATTGAAGCATGAAGCCTATCTAATCCAATCCACTCTTGTCAATTGTTATGAAATCACCTAGTTTCAACACAGTAGGGATAAGTGACCCCTTCTTATGCTTTTTGAAATGTTCCTTATCAACTTCATTCAGCTACCTAATGATTTCCATGAAAGCTAACCTCTTAGGCACAAATTTGGGCAAAGTATATGGTGCAGCCTTGCACCCATAAATCTTGATGCAAGTTATGTTCTCATGCAGGAACCAATCCCCCCAATTATGATCTATATGCAGGTGTGGGGCTCTCTCCAATGGTCTCAAAAAATCCTTGATTTCTTTTGGTATTCTGTCAGCTGCAGGCTCCAAGAAACCTAGCACTTTCCTCACAAAATGCTCTTCAAATGTAACATAGCTTGCATACTTAAAATGCCTATCTAGCATGCAGGTCCACATTTGTACTGGCATCATGTTGCCCTCTGGATCAATCATCTTCACATGTAAATCTTTACTCCAGTGGCCATACAGAGAGAACAAGATCATATGACACATTAGTGAATACCATGTGAACTTCACATGGGGCCCAGGGGTATACATATTGTTCTTTATGGCCATCATCTGCTCATGCATTTTCTTAGCCAGATATCCTGCATAATCATATGGTTTTTTAGCTCCAAAATCCTGAATATACACTTCCATCATCATCCGAGCCACTGGCATTCTATCTGATGCATCTCTTCCAAGCACAAGACATAAGTTGTGATAGGTCTTAACAAAGTACTCCATGAACAAATTGTAGTGGAAGGGCTCTTCTTCTCTATTAGAAACTTTTATCAAGCCCCCATCAATTCCCTTAGGTCTATGCTTGGCCAGGTTAAAAGACCTATAAGCATACCTGACAATTTTGTATTTTTCTCTGAAGGCATTCAGATCAACGGGCATGCTAGTGGCAGGGTCAAGATTGAAAATAGTGGAAATATAGGCCTTTGTAAATCTGATGATGACATTACCATTGCCAAACAAGACAGACATGGTTTTAGGATTGTATCTAGTTTCTATTGCTCTAACCAAGTCTAGGTTTTCAAAGACATCAGGGCAAATTAGCTTAGCTAAATCAAATTTCCATGCATGACAAATTGGGGCTCTGTAGTCCATTCTCTTATACCAATGTTCAAAAAAACTCTAGGAAGACATAGGTATTTTGGCATCCCGGCAATCTACACATAGGTCATAAATCTTGTCATTTTTTCCTACTATCCCTGACCCTATTATAGGTCTCTTTGATGACCCAGTACACTGAACCATAAGATCTTCATCTAAACTATGTTTGGAGCTTGAAGACTGACTGGAATGACTCATTTTTATGTTTATGTAGATGAACCAGGGCTTTTACAACTTCAATTAATCCCTCATACCTTAAAGCAGCTGAATAGATAAGACACAAAGGAATGGAAACAACTTACTAGTTTTGGTGCTACAAAGGCTCAAAATTTCACTAACTTGCTTGTTCTGAAGCTCCTTTTTCTCTAAATGCAGCTTATGCTCATGAAAATGATGAGAAATGCCCTAATTCTACCTATTTTATGCTAAATTCTTTCATAATTCTCTGTATTAATGGAGGTCATGATAGTCATTACTCTGTTCATGCCATAGACACTTAGAAATCTTCCTCTTTGAAAGTTTGAATCTGGGTCTTTGATCTTTGCCTTACATTCTGAAATCTACGGCTCTAATTGGTTGACTAGATTTGACAATCTTCGTCACTTTTGCTGAATAGTCTTCATCCAATAAGAATGGGCCAAGTCATCAGTACAAACCTTGTAGGTCACATCACTTTTTGTCTAGACCAAACACGTGGTACCATTTCATGGTGTCGCAGCCAGAAATGGCCCACCACTTACCTACCGTGCACGAGCGTGATTAACCTTCCACGCACCCTCTTTATACTTGCTTCTCATTCGGTGGTGCCACGTGTCAACATATCACTTCCTCACAACGAATATTCTTCTTGAAAAGATTCCACTGCATTTGAGCACAACCATTGGATCACAAGCTTTCTCTTCGGGCCATTGATACATTGACAGGTGGCAGTGGATTACTGGCAGAGACAAGATCCTTATAAAACATTACATAGGCAAATATTCTTGGACAGGTGGCTCTGTTGCTCTGTGACGATGTCATAAAAGTTGCTCTGTGACGATACGATATGCATTCAAATGAACTTTAGGACTTAGTAGGTGACTTAGGATATAAAAGATTTGTTTTTTACCGATGACAACAGGTAACTGCTAGGTTAAGGGGCCGATCAACCTACGAACATTGATACATAAAGTTATAACTTAAGTAACCGACAACCTTCAGTACATAATCAATATGGAGATAAGACATAAAGCGCAAGACTTAGGGAAATAAGGATAAAAGGATTTTCAAAGGTAAACATTTGAATATTGCAGACCTAAAACCCTAAACCCTAAGGGGTACCACTAGAGGGTATGTGTGGACTACCAAGAACTCAATAAGGAAACATACAAGGATTATTTCCCCTACCATTCATTGACCAAGTCCTTGATAATTTGGCTGGTAGAATATGTTGGCAAGAGACACTGCTAGGCATGATAGGTGTTGTCATTGATGGCAACTAAGATCATCCCAATCATCTACATAAAACAATTTGTTCACACCGGAAGTCAGAATCAGAATTTGTCTAAGTCCAGGCAGGCAGGAACAGAGCAGGTGACAGGGTCTAGTATCTTGGTCTGGATCTATCCGGTGGAAAGGCATGGTTTGCTATAGATTTGAGGTAGTTGTAAGCATTGTCAAGACACTCTAAATCAAGAATTTTGTCCTCTAGAGATGAAGGACTCAAAAGATATTACCTTCTAAGTATCGGGTTTCAGTTTGACAGAACAAACAGAAGAAGAACAGGCCGACCTTGTGAATGATCTTAATTCTGGATGTATAGAAATTGTTTATTGGGCAATTGGTGATGATAAGTAATGATAGCCAACATGATTGATGATTTACAAGTGCAAGTTTTGATCCGCATCTCATATTATGTATGGATCTAGCCGATAGAGCAAAGTACTCTACAAAGTTCTAAATGTTCTTGAAGCCGACTGGTAAAATGATCGTAGATCATGTTGTGGATATATATATTTGATGGAATTGGATGATTTTGGTGTGTGTTTATATTGGGACTATGGAGTAATTGAAAAAAGAAGCAGAGATCAAAGTTCAAATGCTAGCAGAACAGTAAGAGGAGGAGAGTAAGGATGAAGTGTATCAAGTTAGTTTTCTATGTTTAACTAGAATTGAACTCCAACATTGATAGATGCCAAATATCAGTTCAAAGTTATTGTAACCCTTCTTTCTTATAGGCAATGAGCCTTCTTTTGACCAGTGAGCTCTGGGCAGTGAGCCTGAATGTATGTGCATTCCCCATTGTAATACTTTTAACAGAGTATAATCTTTGTGGGTTAACCCCCACTGTGGTTTTTCCCTTAACTAATTTTCCACGTCAAAAATCTTGGTGTCAAGTGTATTATTTATGTTTCTACTCATGTGTTATTGATTAATGTTGGAATGTTTAACATCATTGATTTTATTATAAGTTGTAAAGGAAGATTAAGAGAAATAAATTGTTAAATTATGTGATAACTGATTCACCCCCCCTTCTCAGTTGTTTGGACCTAATTCAACAGAAAATATTTCTCATTCTTGGATGGATTTAGCGGTTACAACCAAATACAATTCGTTTCTAAAGATCAAGATAAAACCACTTTTACTTACTGTTGGTCATGATGTTAGTCACAAACAAGCATAGAATCAAAGTACACATTAACCTTTATTCATCTTGAAAGATACGATGAATTCATAGAATTTATGATCCCAAGTCTCCGGTGATTAGGTCTTAATCGTTTGACGTTACTCAGAGGTTGATGTGCATTGCTATTTCCATTTTGGGGCCTTACGTTGAGTTCATCATCATGACATTATTTCTACAAAGATTCTTCACAGAGAGGTCATTTTATGCAGTTGTTTGATCAAATGATACAGTTATACTCAAATATTTGCATGATATTTATCAATTATACATGCTTTAGCTTCAAATATGCTAAATATTTTAAATTATCTATGAGATGTCCACATATTTGCATCATTTGCTTAAGATTATAATTTATTTGCAATTATGATGGTGAAATGCTTTGAAATTTAAAAGAAATTGAAAGAAATGCTTCAAATTAATGTTTAACCTTCAGCTATTGAACCACATATACATCAGATACAGTCATGAAGAGAAGAAAACCAAACCATATGTTCACTAGGACATTCCATAGCTAGATACAGTTGATGCTAACTTCAAAGGAATTGTATGAAAACAACATATGTAAGTAGACATACACTCCAAGGGATGTAGCAAATCACCACATATATCCAGAATTCACACACTGATTACTCAAGATTTACTATGAATTGTAATCAAAACAGTCTTCTCATTCATTAAGTATGCAAGGATATAAATGTATACAAAAAGCTTTGAAATGAACCCTGAATATTTCAGCAGACGAATTTCAATTAAGTTTCAAATGTTTGAAATGAGGCATTCCTGCACCTTTTATAGAACAAGGTGAAGAATGTGTTACAAAAGATCTACGATCTTGATTTATCTATGAATATCTACGGTCAGTATTTCCCTTGAGTAAGTCAACTTTACAAAAGGCACAAGTTGCCAGCTGGCAACTATCTGAAAGACTTATTTTCACTAAGTATCAGATGCTGATATTTACTTTATGATGCATCATCATCTGCTTTATCTAACTCATGCACTCCATTGTCAGGTGCATCACTTTCTGTATCCTCATCATCCTGATGATGATGACCTTGTACATGAGGCTGCATGATGACCCTGACTTGTTCATACAACTGCATTATTTTGTCTATCTCTCCACCATCCTGGGTCTTTGCTTTGATGATGGTGTGTTTATGTGCCTGGTATTTGTTTCTGATGCTATCCAGTTTATTTCTTCTGTTATGCAGTGTCTCATTATATTGTTCCATTTTCACCTTGGTCCTCACCAGCTTATCCATGATTTCTTCTGTCATTTGGCCTAGTGGATCATCAGCAACAAATTGGAAGTTATTGTGTAGAGCTTGGATTGCAAACTCTTCATCTTGATTATCTATCTTCCCTTCCACCTTTCCTTCTAACGTTTCCAAAATTTCTGCCTTAAAGGACATCATATCATGTAATTTTATGCTGATTTCCCTCAACTTATTGTTGCATCTTTTGAGGACATCACATTCAAATTGAATGTCCTTATACTATATATCTACCAATAATGCAGTGTTATTATTCAGTACCTATTTCTTGATAAGCAGTTGAGGATTTATCCTCCTTATTTCTCCCAGGATATCTAATATCTTCTCCAATTGGAAGGATCTTTTACCTGTCTCCATCTGCAGCTTGTCTACCTTTTTCCTGGAGCCACTGAGAGAACTCCACCTCTTCAAAGAGGCTTTTACCACTTCTTTTGCAGTATCAAATGTGGAATACATCCACTTTCTCAATATGGATGACTCATGTTTCATGAGATCCAACTTATTTACCTCTTCTTGGGAAATAGCAGTCAATGAGACTGCATGATCAGTAGAACTATCTTCAGGATTAGTTAACCTGCCTATATATGCATACAACTAAGCAATGTGCTCTTTGTGTTGCTTATTTTTCTCTTTTTCTCTTTTAACATTTTGAATCAAAGAATCTATAATGTCTTTACCTTCTTGGCCCTCCCGGTCTTCATTTGCAAACCCCAAGTCAACTGTATTAATCTAGAATTCTTCCAGAGTAATTTTGCCCTTTTCTTTATCTACATTGGGAATTGCAATTTGTCCAGTCCTCCTTCCAGTTGTTGGGTCTCTTTTAATGGCCGAAGTCATTCTGGCCTTCCTCTTTGGTTTTATTAGATTTTCAGAAAACAAGGTAGATACATCAAATTCTTGAATCTCAAAATCTAACTCCGTATTGACCTCCTTTTCTAACCATCGAGGTACTTGATCATGTTTTTTAGCATCATCATGATGTTCACCTTGACCTCCTATATCTATTAATATATGTGATGGAGAAGGTGATTTCCTTGTTTCTTCTTCATGATGCTCACTCTGAGGGCGATCCTATGGTACATCCTCTTGTTGAGGAATTTCCTTTTCTAGAGGAGCATCATCCTGAGGTGGAGGATCTTGTGATGTGTCTGTATGATGATCATGATCCTTCTCTGTTATTACCTCATCCACTTTTGACTTTTCCTCTTGTTGAGGCACATTCACAGTAGTGGATATTGTGGAATCCTCCTTAGGTGCTGGTGTTTGTTCTAAAACCATGATTTGTTCTGCACCTGCACTACTTACTTCTTGAACTTTAGAAGTAGGATCTTCTAATACATCTTTGTCATTAGCTTTCTTTTCTTGAACTTCTACTATAATAGGTTTAACTGATCTATCCTGTTGGCTTTGTTGGCTTATTTCTGAAGCATGGCCTTCTGGTTCTACCATCTTCACTTCTTCTATATGTCCTCCTTTATGAGGTGTACCTGCTGGATGTTCAGGACTTACATCCTGTCTAGATGTCAAATCCACTACTATAGGACTTGTCACCTGTGCAATTAATGTATCCAGCCCCATTTCTTGGGCTATCTTCTCTGGAGTCTTCTCCTTTTCGGATTCCACTTGATTTATCTCCTCTAATATTGTTTGGACTGATGGAGTCCCCTGAGGAGTCATGTGCATACCTGCAGCAAGGGTTTCCATCTTCTGTGAAGCTACTTCTTTCATAACCTCATCATCAGATAGGTTCACTGTTTCATCCAATGAGATAACGCCTCCCTCGAATATCTTGGAGGTTTCTTTTCTTTGTTCTTCTGTAAGTTCAGTCTTGAACTTCACAATGGTAGGAAGTGGAACATTGTGTTGAAATTCCTTATGGACTTCACTACCTGCCCCTTTCACCAGTATAGGGGATTGCTTTATTTCACCCCTCATGGAGGTTCTTGGTTTCTTAGGTGGGGTAGCTACCACCACCTATGGAGCTTTTCTCTTCCTTTTAAATAGTAAAGGGGCCTCTTCTTCCTCAGGCTCTTCCCCCATAGTGATATCTTCTTCTATTGGTTTTCATGAGGACTGACCCTCTTCTTGGGTCTCAGTAACTTCTGCCTCTGCTGTCTGATCTTTCTTGGACTTTTGTTTACTTGTCCATGGAGGTGATGCTGATCCTGATCCTGATGTTGTTGCCTCCTCATCCAAAAACACTACCCTTTCAATTATCACCCCTTTGGGCTCATTATCAATTTTCTTACCCCTAGGGGGTCTTTTGCTTTGTTGTTGTTGTGCAGGCAGCCTGTCTCCTTTAGACTTCCTTTTTTCAATCATGAAATCATCATATTCCTTATCAGGAATATCCTGTCCTTTCTTCTTATTATCCACAGTAATGGCAACACCCTTCTTCAATGCCTCAATTTGTTCATCAACCCAAGCTTGGGTTAGGTGTAATGTCCTGGCAATGAAAGGATCTAAGGAGATATCTTCTTGCATAGTCAGATCAGGTGCAGATATTGTATCATTATATATTTTCTTTTCTTCATACTCATCTCCTATTATCCTGCCATCATCCTTTTTCAACTGTGAAAGAATGGGGATGCAGTCAAAGGTTTTGATTTGACTCAATGTTAACCTTTGGTATCTTCTTCTTCTGGCTTCTGCTTCATCTTCACAATCCGCCCAGAAGTCTTCTAGGTGCCTCTTATGAATAGGTTTCCCTATTATTTTTTGTATCCTCCCATAAGGATCATATGGCCTTATCAGTGGGAATGGCTGCAACTACATTTTATTCAAACTGACCATGACTTTCTTGATACTTTCTGAATCTGGACACATATACCAGCCAATGGTCACTGGAAACAAAATTGGTGGTATTTTCTGAGCATCCTTATATGTTTTCAGTATGGTGGAGCTCTGCCTTATGAATTCCATTAATACCACTGCATTAGTGGGGTATCTTGGCAGCATGAGGGGATGTCCTTCAAATCCCTCAATTCTCATGTAAGAAAATGTAGCAAATTGAATGTACCAGGCTCCATGCCTGTAGATTATTTCTTGAGCCTCCATGCTCAATCTTTTTGTCCTGTCCTCCACCATGGTTCTCACCAGATGCATAGAGAATGCATCATTTACCAATTTGTAATCTTGGAGGTAATTAACTCTCTGCAACTAGGGATGATGAACCCAGATATGGGCATCATTGGTGGTTCTACCAATCTTACCAACTGTTGTTAATGCATCAAATGTGCCTTTGTAAGCACACGAGTAGACAATGTATGATGTCATGTAAAAGGAACAATTTGAACCTCCCAGGTTTGTCAGCTGCTCATGTAGAGCATCACTTATCAACTGGCCCCATAGTGGCTTAATGTCTGCATATATGCACATCATGATTACACCGTACATCCAATCTTTAAAACTACCAGCATCAGGCTGGCCTGTCACCCTACTAAGAAATGCAATCATATACTGATACTCTTCGTCAAAATCATACTTAAACAAGTGCACATGAAGTTTGGCCACTACAGGATATGTGCTATTCTTGGCCCTCCACTGATACATGTTCTTCCTAGCCTTCTTCTTATTATTTTCATACTCAACCTCAGATTTCTTCAGATCTACACTGTTAACCTTCCTACCCAATGGCAGTCCAAATATCTTTGAAAGACCCTTGATGGACAGGTCTGCATATATTCTCCCATGCTTTACCACCTGTCTTGTTTGTGGATTATAGTTTCGTGCACACTCAATAACTAGCTCTGGAGACTCCATGGAGTACAGAAAACTAGCCGCATTCCACATTCTGGACACGAACACTGCATCTAGCAAGGTGCTTCTATTCTTTTCATCGTTCATTTTAGCGGACCAGGCCTCCAAATTGGTACTTCCTTGATGTGTATCTATTATGGTACCATACTTAAACAGGACCCCTTTAGGAGACGCGAACATGGGCTTGCTGAACTCAGCCTCACACTTAGCTAACCTCTTGTCAGCCATGGATATCTTGTTATACAGATCCCCTTTGATTATACTAGTGGTTTTCTGGAGATACTCTTAATTTTGGTGATAATCTCACTTTTCTTGCCTGTAAGCTCTGTTCGTCCAAGTATCACCTGTATGAGGGTTTGGAAGCTAGCACTCTGTAACAATGATTTTATCGCAAGGTAAGTGTGAAATGACAATTGAATTTACCTTTTAACCTTGTAATTAGGGTGAAATTAGGGTAAACCCTAACGGATTAGATTTTATTTGTTGATTTTTTGCAGAAAACTCAGGATTTCGCCAAGTGTTTCATCAGGTTTTGTGGTCGGCAGGAACTACCTACCACCTCTGTGCGCATTAAATGTCAATGGCAGCAACGGGAGTGGGGTGATATCCACATGATAGGATATATTCAAAAATATGATAGTATTAGGATATCGGGTGATATTTTCAAATATCACCCCGAGTGTAATATGATCATCCTCCTCGAAGGAAAAACTATCTTGAAAAGATTGGGCGATGAACGCATCCTTAGGTCATGCTTGATACATCAGGAGGATATTTCAATATATCAGGTGATGTTAAAAAAAAGATGATGACGGATAAACTATAACATCCCTCTCAGAATATCAGGATGACATCATCCAGATATTCACTTATTATATCGCTAAGGCCTCATGACGTCATTGTCATGTTATGCGAGAAGGATCATGTTTAAAATTATGCCCCGAGAGGTAAAATGATGATTACGTCATCGTCATGTTTGTTTCTTTGTTTATCGGATTTGAATGACATCATCAGGATAATGGCTTAGGGGGAAATTTCACGATAGGAGGATATTGAGAAATATTGGGTTACATTGAGAAATATGACTCTCGCGAAATACATAAGGTTGTTGACGGGTAAAGATCACTATCACCGAAAATTGATGTTCGGACATTTGGACCGCATGATTTATCGAGTGATAAATTAGATCGGGATGATCTTCTGTAATATGACTGATGTTAAAAAATATGATCCTCCCCCTGTGAAATATCAGGTTTGACCAGGATTTTGACCATTCATAACTTTCACATCCTAATGAATATCAGGGTGATGCAAAAGGCAAACCTGCATGAAATTTGATGCTCTTTCTAAATATGAGGTTACTGGATTGAAACAAGAACTTTGACAAACTGACCTCATGATGATGACTTACCCAGCCTCTCCATGCATGACTTACTTTTACCAGACCGCCAAAAAGCACAAAACACAAGCCAAGCCAAAAAGTTGGGCCCCTGTTTTGCCAAGTCAAAATGGGGCGTGTTGTCTAACCACACAACAACTTGCCACCAAAGAAAACAAACAAATTCCAATGATTCAAGTGATGTGATCATATTCATCCATATTATTCTAATTTCTTCTAAGCACAAGCATCATGATCTTCTCAATGATAAAAGTTCATCATGGTAACAATGCTAACAAAGGATTATGTGTGTGCAAATGATTAATTATCTTCATCTTGAAAATAGGTTGAAAACATAAGTAACTGGTGTTAAACTACATAGTTGGAGATCATCCCTTATAGCCGACTTGGATAGAGCCTTGCTGTCAGCAGGCATCCATAGCCCTGGCAAGGTTATCTATACAATCTCCCTAAGTAGAGCCCCACTGCTAGCAGGCATTCATAGCCCCAGTAGAGTTACTTAGATGGCCTAATTTTATTTCTTTTCTGATTTTCTTTAAAATTTGTATCTGATATCATCATGTCAGCTCATTTATACAAGGTATAGTCACTTGCAGCTTTAGGTTGGAGATTGTATTGGTAGCAAGGGAGTCCCTTTAGATTTTTCACTTAACACCTATACTTATGTGTTTAACAGACCCAAGGCTGTTAGGTGTTTCATTGTGATTGATTCACTTTGATCAAGAAAAGGTACCCTGATGAAAGGATATCACAGACCTGATCATGAATACTTCTTAGAATGAATCATAACCTATGTCTAAATTTGATCTCATCACTTGAATCCTAACAATTTAGTTATTTTCTAGGATGATAAGTGCATCATCTTGACTAACCAAAACAAAAGCTTAACAAACAAACAAAACAAGACAAACAAACAAACAAAACAACAAAACACAACTGTACAAGCAACTATACAACTGTACATTATGATACACATGGCTGTGATGAAGTCACTTAGGCTTGAAAATAATGTTTGAGGAATTGTCCATTGACTGGCAATGGGACATCCTCACCTGTCAGGTTCTTGAGCCTATAAGTGTTGTCTCCTAGTATCTCAGAAATTTGAAAGGGACCTATCCATAATCTGTCAAACTTACCGTGGTCTCCTTTCCTCTCATGGCTTTATCCCACATCAAGACTAAATCAGATATCCTGAAGGCTTTAACTTTGGCTCTCTTGTCAAACCAGTGTTTGACAACAGCCTAATGTTTTGCAAATTGGTCAATTGCTTGACTTCTTTTCTCTTCCAGGTGCATTAGCTGAAGCAACCTGACTTCTTGTCTATTGTCTATGCTTAGGTACTCTTGGGCAAACTGCAAGGTAGGAATTTTCAAGTTAACAGGGAGAATAGGATCCATCCCATATACTAATTGGAAAGGTGAATTTCCTAATGCAATTTTCATTCTAGTTCTGTCTACCCATAAGGCATATTTCAAAAATGAGTTCCATTCCCTAGGGTTCTTCTCTATTAATTTTCTTATGATATTCAACAAATTTTTATTGGTGGATTCTACTAATCAATTCCCTTGGGGATAATAGTTGGATGAGAACTTGAGTATGATCCCATGATCAAAAGCCCAACTTGATAATTTGGTTGAAGTGAAGGCATAACCATTATCACTTACTAGAGCATAGGGAGTTCCATACCTGGTAACAATGTTGCTTTCCAGAAATTTGATAACATCATCTGTAGTACAAGTCTTGCTGCTGATAGCTTCAGTCCATCTAGTACAATAGTCAGTAATTGTTAAAACATATCTATGGCCTGAAGAGGATGGAGTATTGATTGGTCCTATGAAGTCCATGCCCCATTGTGCAAATGGGCGCTCTTCCATCACTGGCTGCAATGGTTGTCCAACATATTTCTCTTTGTTGGCAGCAACCTAACATATATGACAACATTTAACATGTTCAGCTGTATCTTTAAAAACTGTGGGCCAATAATATCCTACTCTACGGATTGCATGTGTTGTAGCCAAGGCTGATCCATGTGCAGTTCCAAACTTGTCATGTAATTATGATAAAACCTTCTTTGCTTTTGGCTTTTCTAGGCATCTCAGGTATATTCCTTCATAATTCTTCTTGAACAGGGTTCCTCCCTTCATCATATACTTTTGTGACCTTATCTTCAAGGCTCTTCTCTATGAAGCTTGCATTCTTGGAGGACACCTTCTAGTAATTAGGATGTGCCTGATATCTGAATACCATTCTTTATTGTCCTTTGCATTGATAACATATTGCTGACTTGTGATGTTTAGATCAATTTCAGATATCATTTGACTTAGAGCCTGCCCTCTTACCAATTTCATTGGTGTAATCTCCATGTCATACTCTTGTAATATAGTAATCCACTTGGCTCTTTTTTCACCAGGTTCACTCTGCATTAGCAGCATCTTCACTGCCGCATCAGGCACTACTACAATCACTTTGCTTCTTAGTATATAATGCCTGAATTTCTTGACTGCCCTGACCAATGTGACTGCTTGTCTTTCAACATCCACATATCTTAGTTCAGCATCCTTGAAGGGACAGCTCATGAAAGCTATTAGTTTTTCTTCTTTCTCCTCATTCCTTTGAGTCAATACTGCTGCAAAGGTATGTTCTGAGGCAAATGAATAAATGTAAAAATCTTTTGTGTAGTCTGGACTAATGAGAATAGGAGCATCTGATATGGCTTTCTTTATGTCCTCAAAAGAAGCCTTGGCCTCTGCTGTCCACTCAACCTTAGTATCTTTTTTCAGCATAGCATTTAGTGGTCTGACTATCTCTGCAAAACCAGTGATGAATTTTCTTACAAAGTTAATCTTAGGAAAGTAAGACTTAAGTTCTTTTTTACTTCCAAGGAGTTGTATTTTCATGATAGACTCCACTCTGGCAGGATCAATGATGATTCCATCTTCAGTTATCAAATGGCCCAATAATTTGCCTATTGTTACCCCGAATATGCATTTTTTGGGGTTCAAGGATATTCCATATTCTTCACATTTCTTCAACACACTTCTGAGATCTGCTACATAGTTCCCCTTTTCTTTGGAGAATACTATCAAGTCATCCATGTATATGACTATACACTTTCCTATTAAGCCTCTAAAGGCTATGTCCATTGCTCGTTGGAATATAACTCCAGCATTTATAAGTCCAAATGGCATATGTCTATATGCAAATATCCCCCACTTTGTGGTGAAGGCAGTTTTCAATCTGTCAACCTTATCAACCATCACTTGGTTGTATCCTGAGAAACCATCCAGGAAGGACATCATTTTGGCTCCATTTACAATCTGCAGAACTTCATCTAATGATGGTAAGGGATAATTATCCTTCTCTGATGCTCTGTTCAGATTTCTAAAATCTACACATAGCCTGATGTCTCCATTCTTCTTTCTAACTGGGACTAGATTAGCCACCCAAGTGGAGTGCCTTACAGGAAAGATTATCTAGGCATTTAACAACTTCTTGACTTCTACAAAAATTATTGGTTCAAGCAAAGCATTGACTGGCCTTTGCTTCTGTCTGAAAGGTTTAGCATCTGGCTTGACGGGTATAGTGTGAGTTATGACTGATGTGTCATATGTCTTCAATTCATTATATGTCTAGGCAATAACATGTATGTAATCTTTGAGGGCCTATGTTATTCCTTTTAACTCTTCTGGTGTGCAAACCTTACCTATTAGGACATTTCTTTTGTCTTCATTTTGTCCAATATTCACTTGTGAATATTGACCTCAATCAGCTTTGGGAAGATCCTTCTGTTTCAGCATACTATCCAAATCAAAGGCTCTTTCTAATTCAATCATACCTTTGGGAATCCTGTTGCTAGGTAACTCTAATATTTCATCTTCTTCCCAAACTTGATCTTCCATACTATTCTCATCTATGATCTGAGCATCAAATATATCCCTGTTAGAGATGAAATCAAGGATATGCTGATCATTGTCAAAGACCTGAAGATTAGTAACATTATTAGGTACTGATGGTACAGATACCAGTTCTACTAAAAATCTCTTTGGACCTGATATAGATAGTGGCTCCAGTGTATTGGCAGCCTGGGCAAGTGCATCTGCCCTATGATTCTGTTCTCTAGGAACGTGGGTGATATTAAATGCATCAAAATCTTCAATCAAATCCCACACTCTGTGTCTATAATTTGACAATCTTTTATAGTTGCAAGAGTAAATTCCTCTTACCTATCTGACAATTAATTCTGAGTCTCCAAAGACATGCAGAATTTTTACCTTCTTTTTTAGAGAAAACAGTATCCCATGAATCAGAGCTTCATACTCTGTCACATTATTAGTGTAGGGGAACTGTAATATGTAAGTAGCTAAGTAAGATTTTCCTGATGGGTCAATGAGATCAATCCCTACTCCAGCTCCTTTTTTGGACTTAGATCCATCAAATCTTAGAGTCCAGGATTTATCTTCAGCCAAAGGTTTGGCTGAACCTTCTCTTTTCTTTGCAGCTCTAGCTGCTGCTTCACCTGATATCCACTTTAGTTTAGGAATTTCAGTATCCTTGGACCTCACTTTTTCTTTCTTTTTTGAAACTGACTCCTTTTTCTTTCCAACATCAGGAGGATGATCTTCTGGATTTGGTACTGTATGTCTTTTTAAAATGTGTAAACATAGTGAGCAGGCGGCCTCTGAATGAGGTGCCTCATGCAACCTACACCAACCTTTAATCAAGACTTCTTGGGAAAGTATGTGCTGTTGTGTCATCTTTTCTATCTCTTTTGCTAAAAAGTTCTCAAACTTAGTCATGTCACTACCTTTGTCTTCATCAGACAATTCATATCTGGTTCCATAAAACAATCACTCCCAGGGGTGATCTTTTCTTTTTTCTTAACATTTATCTGGTCATACACCAGAATTTCTTCTATTCTCTGTATATGATCTTCATCATGATTCATCACCTTTTCTTTGGTTCCTGCAGAAGACAAACAAGGATTAGAATCACTTTCATTATCACTATCTGGTGAACTTACCTCTGATGATGATGATGCATCACTATATGTCTGCTCTAACTCCATCATATCCTTGCATGCTTCACAAGTCTTTTCTGAATGTGGCTCGCACCATCCATCAATCAAAATATCATTAGCAGGTATATTCAGTACTTTACATCGCTTTATCTGCTTGGATAAGTGCCTTTCAAAATTTTTGAAACAATCTCCTTCATTCTTACTTTCAAAATTATTATCAGGCCCTACATAAGGTATATCCTCTTGATGATCATCATCATGATGATGAAAATCCAACATCAGGATCTCCTCTATCTTGACAGTCTGTGGTCTAACGGAATAAACTCTAGGTTCCACATCTACATACATTATCTCATTCATTTTATTATACTCGGTTATCATGTGTTTCATCCTGGGTTCAGCATCTATTCTTATCTGGTTAGGTATACCTTTCCAAGGCAACCACATGTGACTGAAGTCAGTAGACATATATCCATTCAAAGTTTTTGACCAGTCTCTGCTAAGCAGCATCCCATATGTATCAGGTATGTCAACTACCTAGATATCAATATAATATTGGATCCTGGGATCAGATGCTAGTTGCATGTGTATATGAGTCAGTTCACCTATTACGCTAACTTCTGTCTTATCTAGCTGTGTCACCTTCTTTAAGGATTTGGTAGGATGTAATCCTAAAGCATTGCATATGGACAAGGGTATCACATTTGTAGATGCACCTGAATCCACTAAACAATTGTGTAAATTCTTGCTAAACATCCTTATGGTAAGGAGGAAAGGTGGTGACTCAGTCTTATCTCGGTATAATGTCATATGTGAGGTTTCTGCAGCTTGGACGGTAGTTGACACTTTAGGCTTGGCATCATTATCTCTAGCAGCATGATCTTTACTACTAGACTGACCTAGAGAATGAATATCCTCTTTAGGAGCAGGATCATCCAGTGATTTCATGAATGCCTTCTTAATTGCAGGGGTTTTCAATAACTCTGATAAAGACAGGCTGATCTTTACCTTCTTCATCTCATCAGCTAGATATGTGACCAGTTTGTCAGACTCATGAGGTAATCTAATAGCCTTTAATGCTGTATTCTGAGGTGACAGATATTGGGCATTCACCTTGGGAAATCTCAGATTATTGCTAGCTTTGGGATCAGGAGGTGTGTTGAAATTATTTAGAGGTAGAGAAGATGTCAATGGGGCGGTAGGTTTGTTGGAGCTACTTCTCAAATTATAATTATGCTTACCAGGATATTGTTGCTGGTATGCATGCACCTCCTCATGTTCAGTGGAAGGCTCATTCTCATCTTCAAAAGGGAAGACATAATTTGACTCAAAGGCTAAAGCAGATTCTTCACATGCTTGTGAACCATTCTGATGATTAGTATAACTTTCTAATACTAGGGCTAAATCATATCCATAGGGAACAATTTCATTACCTTCCACTTGAGGTGGATTCCCTGCAGGATTAGACACTTCTGTTTGAAAAATGCTGGCAACAATTTGAAATTGTGGACAATCTAGCTTTGCATGAGCGTTTGTATTGTGGATCCTACACCAATTAGTGAGGGCTGCCTCAGCAAGATTGACTCTAGTAGTCTATTTGGCTTCACCAGGTGATTGATTATCTAAGGGTGATGGTAATGAACCATTATTTGGCCTGGAGTTCCATACTCTAGGCTGTCTCTAAGGATTATTGTTATTTCCACCACTATTATTGAAATTACTGTTATTGTATCCTCTGTCAGGATAATTTGGTCTATCATTGGAATAAATTCTATTCTGATTTGACTGGGAATAGAAGTTCTGATTTCTCAAATGAGTCACTTCTGTAGTGAGTTTTCTTAGCTGAGTGGAGATTTCTTTGATTTCCTCATCTTCTTGACCTTTGGCTACTACATTTTCAATTTGAGGCTTGAAGAAAGAGGATCCATGGTTATTGTTGGATAGATCAGCACCTTGAGGTGTCTGAGTTTGTGGAGGATATTGTGATGGTTGGCCATTCCCATTAGGAGGTGGCATGATACTCAATGGAGGCACTTGCAAAGGTGCAGGTATGACTGCTGGAGGTATCATTGCTCCATTAGGATATTGTGAAGGATATGATGTAGGATATGTTGGATACATGCCAGGTAGTGTGGGAAAGGTAATATTTGGAGTAGGAGCAGGTATCAGCTGCTGATTGACCTTTATAGCTTCTTGAAAAGCTTGTGTCAAAGTTGTAATCACTGGATGGGCTCTTCTAATGAACATGGAGGTCAAAGGATCTAAAGCTGAATAATAGATACTTCTAGCAGCTTCATCTGCTACTATATACGGAGCCACTAGCTTAGACAACATCTTTTGAAATCTGGCATTGAATTTAGCAATAGGCTCATTCTCAAATCTTTTGATTGTAGCAAACAAGTGGTAATTCATAGATGGATCAATAGGAACCTTAAACCTATCAAGAAAAGCTTTCTCTAATATGTCCCAGGAACCTACAAAACCCTAACCAAGACTGATGTACCAATTATAAGCCTCCTCCCCTAAGGAAAAAGGAAATAACCTGCACACCACATCCTGATGTTCTATTCTGGCTCTGCAACAAGCTTCCTTAAAAGTTTTGATATGATCTTCAGCATCTTGATAAGGATGATACTTTGGACAAATTTTGTTTGGATTCTTTGGTAATTCATGATATGCCGTGAAGGTTAAAGGTGATTCTGTTGTGAAGAAAGACATTGCAACAAAAGGAGGTTGAGTTTGAGGTATAACCGGCTGAGGTTGGACTAAAGGTACACCCTGAGGAGATCCTGTAGGTATATTGAAACCAATAGGAGTCACAGTAGGACATCCTGGTGGTGTTCCTGATGCACTAGAACCAGGAGTGTGATGAATATCAACAGTCCTAGGTCTAAAGCCTCTAATAGGTAGTTCTTCAAATGGTCCGGTGGATCTTGACCTAGTATTTATCCTGTGAGCTAGGATTTCTCAAATTTGATGGGAAATTAGCCAGATGATCGTAAATATTAGCTAAATTTCACCAGCTGAAGTGATATTTGTGGTCAAATGATGATCTAGCTGGATATTTACGAAATATTTGCAAAGATAGTGCAAATATGAGGTGATATTTGAGGTATGATGACTCTTACCATGAGATATTAGGTTTCTAAGACAAAACTCTTCAAAGCTTTAACAGATTTACTTAACATTGGCCGATATTTGTGAATTCATGATGATCTACTGTAAAGCTTGCAATATTTATGTTTGATCTGGAAATCTTTACACAAAATGAGCATCTACAAGCTAGCTACAGTAAATATTTGAGCAATGTTTGGAATTCACGGATGCATTCGGAGTTACCTTACTCTTTGCATCATCAAACCTGAAAATAATGATGATGAGCATCCTCTTTCAGATAAGGCCCTCCTAGCGCCAATTTATGTTGGTCATGATGTTAGTCACAAACAAGCATAGAATAAAAGTACACATTAACCTTTATTCATCTTGAAAGATATGATGAATTCATAGAATTCATGATCCCAAGTCTCTGATGATTAGGTCTTAATCGTATGACATTACTCAGAGGTTGATGTGTGTTGTTGTTTCCATTTTGGGGCCTTACATTGAGTTCATCATCATGACATTATTTTTGCAAAGATTCTTCATGCAGAGGTCATTTTATGCAGTTGTTTGATCAAATGATATAGTTATACTCAAATATTTGCATGATATTCATCAATTATACATGCTTTAGCTTCAAATATGCTAAATATTTTCAATTATCTACGAGATGTCCACATATTTGCATCATTTGCTTAAGATTATCAATTATTTGCAATTATGATGGTGAAATGCTCTAAAATTTAAAAGAAATTGAAAGAAATGCTTCAAATTAATGTTTAACCTTCAGCTATTGAACCACATATACGTCAGATACATTCATGAAGAGAAGAAAACCAAACCATATGTTCACCAGGACATTCCACCGCTAGATACAGTTGATGCTAACTTCAAAGAAATTGTATGAAAACAACATATGTAAGTAGACATGCACTCCAAGGGATGCATCAAATCACCACATATATCCAGAATTCACACACTGATTACTCAAGATTTACTATGAATTGTAATCAAAATAGTCTTCTCATTCATTAAGTATGCAAGGATATAAACGTATAAAAAAGCTTTGAAATGAGCCCTGAATATTTCAGCAGACGGATTTCAATTAAGTTTCAAATGTTTGAAATGAGGCATTCCTACACCTTTTATAGAACAAGGTGAGGAATCCATTACAAAAGATCTACGATCTTGATTTATCTATGAATATCTACGGTCAGTATTTCCCTTGAGTAAGTCAACTTTACAAAAGGCACAAGTTGCTAGTTGGCAACTATCTGAAATACTTATTTTCACTAAGTATCAAATGCTGATATTTACTTTATGATGCATCATCATCTACTTTATCTGACTCATGCGCTCCATCGTCAAGTGCATCACTTTCTATATCCTCATCATCCTGATGATGACGACCTTGTATATGAGGCTGCATGATGACCCTGACTTGTTCATACAACTGCACTATTTTGTCTATCTCTCCACCATCCTGGGTCTTTGCTTTGATGATGGTGTGTTTATGTGTCTGGTATTTGTTTCTAATGCTATCCAATTTATTTCTTCTGTTATGCAGTGTCTCATTATATTGTTCCATTTTCACCTTGATCCTCACTAGCTTATCCATGATTTCTTCTATCATTTGGCCTAGTGGATCATCAGCAACAAATTGGAAGTTATTGTGTAGAGCTTGGATTGCAAACTCTTCATCTTGATTATCTATCTTCCCTTCCACCTTTCCTTCTAACGTTTCCAAAATTTCTGCCTTAAAGGACATCATATCATGTAATTTTATGCTGATTTCCCTCAACTTATTGTTGCATCTTTTGAGGACATCACATTCAAATTGAATGTCCTTATACCATATATCTACCAATAATGCAGTGTTATTATTCAGTACCTATTTCTTGATAAGAAGTTGAGGATTTATCCTCCTTATTTCTCCCAGGATATCTAATATCTTCTCCAATTGGAAGGATCTTTTACCTGTCTCCATCTGCAGCTTGTCTACCTTTTTCCTGGAGCCACTGAGAGAACTCCACCTCTTCAAAAAGGCTTTTACCACTTCTTCTACAATATCAAATGTGGAATACATCCACTTTCTCAATATGGATGACTCATGTTTCATGAAATCCAACTTATTTACCTCTTCTTGGGAAATAACAGTCAATGGGACTACATGATCAGTAGAACTATCTTCAGGATTAGTTAACCTGCCTATATATGCATGCAACTGAGCAATGTGCTCTTTGTGTTGCTTATTTTTCTCTTTTTCTCTTTTAACCTTTTGAATCAAAGAATCTATAATGTCTTTACCTTCTTGACCCTCCTGGTCTTCATTTACAAACCCCAAGTCAACTGTATTAATCTAGAATTCTTCCAGAGTAATTTTGCCCTTTTCTTTATCTACAGTGGGAATTGCAATTTGTGCAGTCCTCCTTCTAGTTGTTGGGTCTCTTTTAATGGCCAAAGTCATTCTGGCCTTCCTCTTTGGTTTTATTAGATTTTCAGAAAACAAGGTAGATACATCAAATTCTTGAATCTCAAAATCTACCTCCGTATTGACCTCCTTTTCTAACCATCGAGGTACTTGATCATGTTTTATAGCATTATCATGATGTTCACCTTGACCTCCTGTATCTGTCAACATATGTGATGGAGAAGGTGATTTCCTTGTTTCTTCTTCATGATGCTCACTCTGAGGGCGATCCTGTGGTACATCCTCTTGTTGAGGAATTTCCTTTTCTGGAGGAGCATCATCCTGAGGTGGAGGATCTTGTGATGTGTCTATATGATGATCATGATGATCATGATCCTTCTCCGTTATTACCTCATCCACTTTTGACTTTTCCTCTTTTTGAGGCACATTCATAGTAGTGGATATTGTGGAATCCTCCTTAGGTGCTAGTGTTTGTTCTAAAACCACGATTTGTTCTGCACCTGCACTACTTACTTCTTGAACTTTAGAAGCAGGATCTTCTAATACATCTTTGTCATCAGCTTTCTTTTCCTAAACTTCTACTATAACAGGTTTAACTGATGTGTCCTATTGGCTTTGTTGGCTTATTTCTAAAGCATGGCCTTTTGGTTCTGCCATCTTCACTTCTTCTATATGTCCTCCTTTATCAGGTGTACCTGCTGGATGTTCAGGTCTTACATCCTGTCTAGATGTCCAATCCACTACTATAGGACTTGTCACCTGTGCAATTAATGTATCCAACCCCATTTCTTGGGCTATCTTCTCTAGAGTCTTCTCCTTTTCAGATTCCGCTTGCTTTATCTCCTTTAATATTGTTTGAACTGATGGAGTCCCCTAAGGAGTCATGTGCGTACCTGCAGCAAGGGTTTCCATCTTCTGTGAAGCTACTTCTTTCACAATCTCATCATCAGATAGGTTCACTATTTCATCCAATGAGATAACGCCTCCCTTGAATATCTTGGAGGTTTCTTTTCTTTGTTCTTCTACAAGTTCAGTCTTGAACTTCACAATGGTAGGAAGTGGAACATTGTGTTGAAATTCCTTATGGACTTCCCTACCTACCCCTTTCACCAGTATAGGGGATTGCTTTATTTCACCCCTCATGGAGGTTCTTGGTTTCTTAGGTGGGGTAGCTACCACCACCTATGGAGCTTTTCTCTTCCTTTTAAATAGCAAAGGGGCCTCTTCTTCCTCATGCTCTTCCTCCATAGTGATATCTTCTTCTATTGGTTTTCATGAGGACTGACCCTCTTCTTGGGTCTCAGTAACTTCTGCCTCTGTTGTCTAATCTTTCTTGGACTTTTGTTTACTTGTCCGTGGAGGTGATGTTGATCCTAATCCTGATGCTGTTGCCTCCTCATCTGGAAACACTACCCTTTCAATGATCACCCCTTTGGGCTCATTATCAATTTTCTTACCCCTAGGGGGCTTTTGCTTTGTTGTTTTTGTGGAGGCAGCCTATCTCCTTTAGACTTCCTTTTTTCAATCATGAAATCATCATATTCCTCATCAGGAATATCCTGTCCTTTCTTCTTATTATCCACAGTAATGGCAACACCCTTCTTCTTCAATGCCTCAATTTGTTCATCAACCCAAGCTTGGGTTAGGTGTAATGTCCTGGCAATGAAAGGATCTAAGGAGATATCTTCTTGCATAGTCAGATCAGGTGCAGATATTGTATCATTATATATTTTCTTTTCTTCATACTCATCTACTATTATCCTGCCATCATCCTTTTTCAACTGTGAAAGAATGGGGATGCAGTCAAAGGTTTTGATTTGACTCAATGTTAACCTTTGGTATCTTCTTCTTCTGGCTTCTGCTTCATCTTCACAATCCACCCAGAAGTCTTCTAGGTGCCTCTTATGAATAGGTTTCCCTATTATTTTTTGTATCCTCCCATAAGGATCATATGGCCTTATCAGTGGGAATGGCTGCAACTACATTTTATTCAAACTGACCATGACTTTCTTGATACTTTCTGAATCTGGACACATATACCAGCCAATGGTCACTGGAAACAAAATTGGTGGTATTTTCTGAGCATCCTTATATGTTTTCAGTATGGTGGAGCTCTGCCTTATGAATTCCATTAATACCACTGCATTAGTGGGGTATCTTGGCAGCATGAGGGGATGTCCTTCAAATCCCTCAATTCTCATGTAAGAAAATGTAGCAAATTGAATGTACCAGGCTCCATGCCTGTAGATTATTTCTTGAGCCTCCATGCTCAATCTTTTTGTCCTGTCCTCCACCATGGTTCTCACCAGATGCATAGAGAATGCATCATTTACCAATTTGTAATCTTGGAGGTAGTTAACTCTCTGCAACTAGGGATGATGATCCCAGATATGGGCATCATTGGTGGTTCCACCAATCTTACCAACTGTTGTTAATGCATCAAATGTGCCTTTGTAAGCAAAGGAGTAGACAATGTATGATGTCATGTAAAAGGAACAATTTAAACCTCTCAGGTTCGTCAACTGGCCCCATAGTGGCTTAATGTCTGCATATATGCACATCATGATTACACCGTACATCCAGTCTTTAAAACTACCAACATCAGGCTCGCTTGTCACCCTGCTAAGCAATACAATCATATACTGATACTCTTCATCAAAATCATACTTAAACAAGTGCACAGGAAGTTTGGCCACTGCAGGATATGTGCTATTCTTGGCCCTCCACTAATACATGTTCTTCCTGGCCTTCTTCTTATTATTTTCATACTCAACCTCAGATTTCTTCAGATCTACACTGTTAACCTTCCTACCCAATGGCAATCCAAATGTCTTTGAAAGACCCTTGATGGATAGGTCTGCATATATTCTCCCATGCTTTACCACCTGTCTTGTTTGTGGATTATAGTTTCGTGCACACTCAATAACCAGCTTTGGAGACTCCATGGAGTATGAAAAACCAGCCGCATTCCACATTCTAGACACGAAAACTGCATCTAGCAAGGTGCTTCTATTCTTTTCATCATTCATTTTGGCAGACCAGGCCTCCAAATCGGTACTTCCTTGATGTGTATCTGTTATGGTACCATACTCAAACAAGACCCCTTTAGGAGACATGAACATGGGCTTGCTGAACTCAGCCTCACACTTAGCTAACCTCTTGTCAGCCATGGATATCTGGTTATGCATATCCCCTTTGTTTATACTAGTGGTTTTCTAGAGATACTCTTAATTTTGGTGATAATCTCGCTCTTCTTGCCTGTAAGCTCTGTTCGTCCAAGTATCACCTGTATGAGGGTTTGGAAGCTAGCGCTCTGTAACAATGATTTTATTGCAAGGTAAGTGTGAAATGATAATTGAATTTACCTTTTAACCTTGCAATTAGGGCGAAATTATGGCAAACCCTGACAGATTAGATTTTATTCGTTGATTTTTCAAAGAAAATTTAGGATTTTGCCAAGTGTGTCATTGGGTCTTGTGGTCGGCAGGAACTACCTACCACCTCTGCACGCATTAAATGTCAATGGCGGCAATAGGAGTAGGGTGATATCCATATGACAGGATATATTCAAAAATATGATAGTATTAGGATATTGGGTGATATTTTCAAATATCACCCCGAGTGCAATATGATCATCCTCCTCGAAGGAAAAACTATCTTGAAAAGATCAGGCGATGAACGCATCCTTACGTCATGCTTGATACATTAGGAGGATATTTCAATATATCGGGTTATGTTACAAAAATGATGATGATGGATAAACTATAATGTCCCTCTCAGAATATCAAGATGACATCATCCAGATATTCGCTTATTATATCGCTAAGGCCTCATGACATCATCGTCATGTTATGCGAGAAGGATCATGTTTAAAATTATGCCTCAAGAGGTAAAATGATGATTACATCATCGTCATGTTTGTTTCTTTGTTTATCGGATTTGAATGACATCATCAGGATAATGGCTTAGAGGGATATTTCACGGCAGGAGGATATTTAGAAATATCAGGTTACATTGAGAAATATGACTCTCGCGAAATACATAAGGCTGTAGACGGGTAAAGATCACTATCACCTAAAATTGACGTCTGGACATTTGGACCGCATGATTTATCAGGTGATAAATTAGATCAGGATGATCTTCTGTAATATGACTGATGTTAAATAATATTATCCTCCCCCTATGAAATATTAGGTTTGACTAGGATTTTGACCATTCATAACTTTCACATCCTAATGAATATCAGGGTGATGCAAAAGGCAAACCTGCATGAAATTTGATGCTCTTTCTAAATATGAGGTTATTGGATTGAAACAAGAACTTCGACAAACTGACCTCATGATGATGACTTACCCAGCCTCTCCATGCATGACTTACTTTTACTAGACTGCCAAAAAGCACAAAACACAAGCCAAGCCAAAAAGTTGGGCCCCTGTTTTGCCAAGTCAAAATGGGGTGTGTTGTGTAACCACACAATACCTACCCTTGGGGAACCTTCACATACTGAGTCCTTCCCTTTGGGCTATACAATGCTCCTACTACTTTCCAGAGAGCAGTTCTAACGATCTTCACTGAACTTGTAAATGATTGTGTTGAAGTATACATGGATGACTTCACAGTATATGGAACCACTTATGAGGAAGCACTTCAAAATTTGGACAAATTTCTCCAACAATGTGAAGAACACTAGCTATCCCTGAGTCAATAAAAATGCTTGATAATTGTGGAATAAGGGATTGTGCTGGTAGATCACATCTCTGTAGAGGGTATTAAAGTTGACCCCAAGAAGATTGAAGTAATACAAAAACTAGAACCCTGAAAAATCAAAGAGATGTTCGAAGCTTTCCAGGACATGCAGGATATTATTAAAGATTCATTGAAAATTTTAGCAAAATTGTAGCCACTATGTTTTCCCTACTCTAGAAGGATGTCAAGTTTTCTTGGACCCTAGAATGCCAAACTTCATTTGAAACCATTGAGGAAAAACTTACAACCACACCTCTATTACGTAGACCTAACTGCAACTTGCCATTCTACATTTATGCAGATGCCTCAAAAGATGTTATTGGTGTAGTTTTAGGACAATAGGATGAAACTAGAGGAAAATATGCTATCTATTTTATTAGGAAAAAATTAACTCCTACAAAAAGAAACTACACCACAACTACGAGAGAATTCTTGGCCATTAGGCACACTATCAATAAATATCACCACTCATCATAGGTTGCAAAGTGATTGTTTATACATATCACTCAACAATCAAATAACTAATGAATAAATTAGATGTAAGTGGAAGAATAAATAAATGGTTGTTACTTCTTCAGGAATTTAATGTGACCATCATAGATAAACCTAGTAAATTTAATGTGGTCACTAACTTTCTATATAGAATACATCAAGAGGATGTAGAATGTGAACCAGTTCGAGATGAGTTTCTGGATTAAAAATTGTTTTCTATATCTTCTCAAACACCCTAGTTTGCAAATGTAGCTAATTATTTAGCTATAGAAAAAAATTCACTAGAATTTACCGCAAAACAAAGGAAGAGACTTGTCCATGAAAGTGTGCACTTTAAGTGGGTAAATGGTCTATTGTTCAAATGTGGACTTGATTGAGTTTTGCATAGATGTGTGAGACTAGATGAGAAGTATCCTACATGCTTGGCATGATGATCCTTCAGGAGGAGACTATTCAACAAAAATAACCTCCCATAAAATTCTAGGCATAGGATATTATTGGCCTTTAATGCACAAGGACGTGAAGAGATACACCTAACATTGTGATTAGTGTCAAAGGATAGGCAGATTGATAGTATCTAGTGAAATGCCACTTCAACCCCAAGTAGTCTTAGGGTCGTTTGAAAAATGAGCATTGAAATTTATAGGGCCTATAGATCCACCAAAGGAAAAAAGTACATCCTCATGTGTACTAATTACCTCACCAAATGGGTAGAAGTTCAAGCATTAAAATTGGCTAGAGAGGAACAAGTTGTAGACTTCCTCTATAATAGAATATTCCTCAAATTTGGAGCACCCAGATCCATTGTGACAGATCAAGGACCCCAATTTATGTCCAGAGTCCTTTTGACTTCCACTGACCATTTCCAAGTGAGTAAAAAAAAGTCATCACCTTATCACCCTCAAGTGAATGGTTAGGTGGAAGTAACCAATAGAGATTTGGAAAATATACTCACTAAAATAATTTCAATAGGAAGGAAAGATTGGGCCAGAAAATTGCATGAAGTAGTGTGGGCATATAATACTACTTAGAAATCAACCACAAGCTTCACACCTTAACCTTCACATACAGCATGGATGTCTGCAGCCCATCATCATCATCATCATCATCATCATATTTTGCTTAACACTGTCAGCATCATCATATTTACTGTGCCGACCGATATCCTCCTGATGACAAGCCCTCGCCCATTCGCCTGTCAACAGCATCACCTTATTCGTTTATCGACAGCATCATCATGTTCGACCAGCGTGAACATCCTCCTGACGTCCACTGTTCACTTCAGCGACAACTTCCGTCTTCACTATCTTCAGCATCATGATATTCAACATCGTGATAATCAACAGGATAAAGAACATCCGGTTCCTTCCATTTATCTGATGATGACAATCCTTAACTCCTCGCACCGTCCCCTCGAAGCTTACGTCACCCGATATCCTGATGACGATGACGTCACCCGCAGCTTCTCAATATCCTGCTGCTCCGAAATATCCTGATGACGTATATCATGATGATGATGACGTCATATCCTGCTGTTGGCCAAACTTAGCTTTTTCTTCGGCCCGCGATCAACCTGATCTTCTACCTTATGCCGATGCACTCCTTCTCAGCAACTCCTGATGATGATCACCCCGACGCACATTCACTTCATGCACTCAACTGCATCATGCTCTTCTCCACTTATCCGGATGACGATACCCGAAGCGACTGCAGGATATAAGCAGAAATATCCTGATGATGCCGTTTTGACGAACTTTCAACCTTAGCGGATTTTCACTGTTCTGATCCGCCGAACCTCCTGGGATGACTCGATCCACTTCCAGGGTGATCTTCCACACTTTATCAGCTCGACCTAGCACATGCCCATGCTAGGGTCTTCAACATCTCTCGACGGCGATCCTGCACACCTGCATGCAAACAAACAAACTAACACCTACCCTACTGTACATAACCATTCCACCGATCAGACGAATCAACCGGTGGAATGGATCAGTGAATCCATACAGCCACCAAACCAGCAAATCGATCAAATAACAGAATTCAACAGAGGATGAACACAAACAGGATCACTTTATTTGATTTCAAAAGATGCTATTACAATATTCAGTCGCTCTCTCTCTCAGCAAAGCCTGATCGATGATATGTCTCCATATGCAATATCAACCGATCCTCATGCTTAAATAGATTTTCCTACGAGTACTACTGACCCGACTCCAAGCGGCTGGGAACTCTCCAGGCGGCTGGGAGATCCAACCGGACCTACAGCATGACAGCTGTTCTAACAAACTGGCTAAAAATAGTAAAAGCATGGTCAGCATGATCTTATCATGATCAGCATGACCTTATTACATGCATTTGGTCTTATCAGACCTTCTTGAAAACATAAACAAGACTCAAACTAACTAACTGCCTCATGAAGGCCAACTGTCAGGTAGGTGCTCCTGCACCAATATACTCACTAAAATAATTTCAATAGGAAGGAAAGATTGGGCCAGAAAATTGCATGAAGTAGTGTGGGCATATAATACTACTTAGAAATCAACCACAAGCTTCACACCTTATGAACTGACCTTTGTTAAGAAACCTATTCTCTCTATTGAATTTAATCTCCAAACTATGAGGACAACCATGGATATGGGTATAGATCTGAACAGAGCTTGGGTAGAATGAGTTCTACAATTGGATGAGTTGGATAAAATTCACTTGGAAGCCATACAACAAACTAAATTGATGTAGCGATAGAGGAAAGCATGGGATGATAGGCACATAAGAGAAAGAAATTTTACAATGGAGATGTTATTTGATTCCAGATATAAGGACCTAAAAGGGAAACTTTGGACAAGGTGGTTGGGCCCTTATGAACTAGAAGAAGTATTTAATAATGGATCAGTGCACTTGAAACCAATTGATAGCAATACCAAAACACTTCTGGTCAATGGTCACAGACTACGTTTGTACTAGAAACCAACAAACAAGGAGGAATTCACTAAGATGGTTAAAAATAAGGTAGACATTTGTTGTGTGAGGGAGGCCTTCCCTTGTATAATAGATTGAGGTAAGTACTCTAAAAAAAGCTTCATTTATTTTTAGTTTACCTCCAAAAATTTTCATGTTTACTTTGAAATTTGTTTTGTATGTGTAATTTTTCTCCGAAAATACCCTTCTAATAGTGCTCCAAAAGTTGTGTTGTATTAGTGTAGTTTTTCTCTAGAAGCACCCTTCTAACAGTGCTCCAAAAGTTGTTTTGTATTGTTGCAGTTATTCTCCAGAAGCACCCTTCTAACAGTGCTTTGGAAGTTGCATTGTATTGTTGTAGTTTTTCTTTGGAAGCATACTTTCAATGATGCTCTAGAACCTTTTCTCATTTCTACAAAAGAATCCTTTCAAGGATGCTTTATAACCTTTGTTTGTTTCTCTAGAAGCATCCTTTCAATGATACTCTAGAACTTTTGTTTGTTTTCTCTAGAAGAATCCTTTCAATGATGCTCTGAAACCTTTGTTCATTGCTTCAAAAGAATCCTTTCAATGATGCTCTAGAACCTTTGTTCATTTCTCTAGAAGCATCCTTTCAATGATGCTTCAAAGCCTTTATTTATTGTCTTTGGAAGCATTCTTTCAACGATGCTCTAGAACTTTTGTTCATTGTTCCAGAAGCATCCTTTCAATGATGCTTCGGAACCTCTATTCATTTCTCTAGAAACATTCTTTCAATGATGTTCCAAAACTTTTGTTTGTTTTCTTCAGAAGCATCCTTTCATAGATGCTCTAGAATCTTTATTTGTTGTATCTAGAAGAATCCTTCCAATGATGCTCTACAACCTCTATTCATTGCTCTGAAAGCATCCTTTCAACAATGCTACAAAACCTTTGTTCATTATCTTCAGAAACATCCTTCCAACGATGCTTCAGAATCTCTATTCATTGCTCTGGAAGCATCCTTTCAATGATGCTTTGGAACCTTTTGTTAATAACTGAGAGGGGGTGAATCAGTTATCTTAATAATTTATCTTTCTTTGTTCTTTAACAATTAGAGCAATATCAAATCATATCAATATACATAACCATGGAAGTAGAAATAAACTTAACACATATGACACAATATTTTTGATGTGGAAAACCCTGTTAAGGGAAAAAACCATGGGGTGATTAACCCAAGAATGTATTCTCTGTTAAAAGAATAAGGTAGTACAAAATGGCACTTGCCAATTAGGGCTCACTGCCTGAGCACACTGCTCACAAGAGGTTCACTACCTACAATAGATTATAGAATGAAATTAGGTACTTGAACTGATGAGAAGCATCCACATATGCTTAGGTTCAGTTCCGGTTAAGCTCAATACACTGATCTACTGCACTTCATTCTTCCTTTGCCTTAGTGTTATTGTTTTGTTACATACCGGACCTCTATCTCTATTTCCACACTGTTCTCTGCTCTTCTACACACTTCACAACACACCACACTTGCTTTCTCATCGAAATCCATCTGGTATATATATCTGCACAAAGGATTTCAACATCTTTCTAGTCAGCATCTGGAATACTCAATATTTTCTCAAACTTTGGTCTGTTGGCTGAATCCTTGCTTACCAAGTGATGCGTATCAAAGAGATGCTTATAGAAGTTATCAATCATGTTGGCCAATCATGAATTATACCTCAAGAAACTTAATCACCATCAATATCTCATCTAGATTATGGTCTAATGCTCTGTCGATCAGGTCTTCCTCAGTCTACTCTACCAAACAAGAACCCAACACTCAGGTGTTTATAACTTTTCACTCTTTCATCACCAGAGGCTTAATCTCTAGAATATATTAGTCATGATACTCCTCTTGACTTCCCCAAGTCCACACTTTGTTGAGATACTTCCTCTGAGAGATCCAGACCTGATTGTTAGACCTTGTTGCATGCTCCATTCTTGCTTACCAGACCACAACACTCTTCAATCTGACTTCTGGTAAAGACATACCATGTCCTGTGGATCTGTGGAATGAACTTTGTTGCCATCAATGACAACACTCATGAAGCCACACAGTGTGTCTTGCCAACAATCTCCCCCTTTGGCATTGATGGCAACACTTAGTGAAAAATGACTGTGTCACATTATACTCCCCCTTGGCTGATGCTCTATTCTAATGTACACTTTTTTAGAGCTCCCCCTTAGCTAGATTCCACATTTTTCACTGCTCCTCACTCCCCCTTTGACATCAATGGCAAAGGGTAGGATCCGCATACCAAATTTTCTGAAAATGATCTATACTTAGCCACATAAATATATATACATAGCATACTTACATATACTAAAGTATATCTGCAAAAGTTGTCTTCAACTAGACAAATTCTGTTGCATAACTCTGCTTCATCCTATCCAAAATTGAGATATGACCACTCAATAGAAATGCAAAAGCTTCTGCCCTCTTTAGATCTGTCAGATCACTGGTTCGGGCTGTGGTCTAAGCATCAGTTAGGGCCTCATGCATGGCCTCTAATTTAGGGATAATTATCCCTCTAAGTTCACTTAACCTACTTATTTTATTTTTCTTCTCCTTCTCAATCTTCTTTATTTCATTTATGACTGCAATAGTCTGACACTCTTGATTTATTATTGAAGAGGTGAGAGGATTAAAATTCTGAGATAAACTTGATAGTTTATCCTCTTGTTCTTTCACTTTCTTCTCAATATCCTTTGTCACTTAAGACCAGGATAAACAAAATTTATATATTTCTCCACCATCTTTAAGAGCATTTTCTAAGCTCTTTAACCCAATATTCATATTTCTCCTATCATTTGTTATTAGCCCTTGTACTTCAGAGAGTCTCTTTCCCAAAAATTCTTTCCAGACAGCTGACTTTTCCAAAGAATCAAAATGTGTGCTAATTGAATTAACAAGAGATTTTAAGTTACCAGATGAAGAGGCCGAGAGATCCTTCTGGAAGGATGGCATGATTTTCTCCAATGCACCAGATGCAATCTCTATTAGCTCATAGTCTTCCATGTGAGACTTTAAAAGTTTTTCTTTTGCTTTTGCTTGAGCAAAGGATGCTATCTTCATAGTTTGAACCAGGGAGAGAGAATCAAAATTGAATGGTCCTTGAAGTAGCTCTAGTTCATCAATCTCCATCATTTCTTTAGTCAAGAAATCTTTAACAGTTTATGTAGTGTCTCTTGCCGGAGACATAGTCTTCCTTCCTTCTACAGCCTCAACACTGTCACTTGTGGTCTTCTTAGTTTGACCTTCTTCTCTTCCCTTCACTTCTTCTCCTTGATTGATGCTCTCTTCTTTTCTTTCTTTTCCTTCAATTCTAGAGTTTGCAGGGGAATCTGAAAGAGAGGTGTCTACTTCTCCATGAACTTCCTCTTCTGGAACAAAGGAATCTAAGTCCTTAGCTTTCTCTTTACTTGTCTCCTTTGTCTCTTCTACAACTATCTCAGTAGATTCTCCTTTGTCATCCATGGAAGAGGGTTCATCATCTAAGTCCTCTATAATAGGAATATTGAATCTTTTATAGGAATTCTGGAGGATCTCTTCAATCTCTTTAGCCACCTGATTAGTCTCTCCGAGCATAAGCTTATTCATTCTGGCTTTGCTTCGGAACTCATCCTTGTAATCTTTGAAGATCATGTTTATTTTCTTTGGAGTGATGGAGGGATAGAGTTGGATAGCAATCTGCTCCCAGATTTCTAGGTCTTTTGCCATGGCATTGTTCTTTCTTATTTCAAGTTCCTTTTCTAGACTTTTAGGAATTAGAGATATAATTTCAATGAATGCTTTGTTGTAGATGTTTAAGTACCTGACTGTTTCACTATAATCATGATAAAATTCAGTCATTGGTTTCAAGTTCCTATCCACAGTGATTGATTTGATGATATCATCAATGCAAAGAGTAGGCCTTTCAACAAATTCTTCTGCCTCTTCTTCCTTGTTATGACTGGTAGAGGGTTCACCAGATGCTTTCTTCTTCTTCTTCTTCATTTTCTTGACCTCCTCATTTGACTCAGTCTCTTCATCATTCTTTTGACTGGTGTAAGACCTTGTGGCCTTTGTCTTAGTTCTCTTCTCTCCCTTTTTGAATGTTTTGACTTCCAGTTTTGATACTTTCTGGCTCCTAGAGGTGGCAGGTGCAGAGCTCTTGGAGGATCTGGTCCGAGAGGGGCCTTGCACTGGAGCACTTTCTTTCTCAGTTTCTTGCCTTTCTTTCTCTACCCTTTCCATCTTCTCTCTGTTGGCATCAACTGCCTCCTTTGATATTCCATGCCTTTTGGTGAATTCTTCTACTTCCCTTCTTACTTTTCTCTTGATCTCAGGCTGTCTCAGATCAACATGAACTTTTACACTCAACTCTTGGAAGGTCCCAAACCTTTCTACCTTAGGGTCCTTGGGTTGACTCAACAAGTGTTGGATGTGTAGCTCTAGGATTTTCTCATCAACCTCATACCCCATTAGCATGATCCACACTATTCTAGGTTCCACTGCCTCCATCAGGCATTGATCAGTGTCCACCATAAAGCACACTGTATCCTTGTACTTCTCAACCAATGATTGAGGGATTCTTTCTCTAGCTTGCATCATACTCTGAAAGTTCTTGAAGTAGCCCTAGAGTCCTGTATTTTGTGCCTTGGCATCACCAATTCCATGCAAATAATCTTTGATTTGTATGGCAACAGGTTTGTCATTTTGCCATATCCAGCCACTAGATCCAGGTAGTTCATTCATGTAATAGAAGAATAGACAGAGTATCAAGCCACCGTATTTGAAAGAATTCTTCTTATCCTTCTTTATCTTCTATAGATTCTCCAAAAGTTGGTTCAGAAGGAGCTCACAAAGATCATAGTCAACATTCTTTCTTAACATTTCATAAGCGGTGTAAATTGTTGTTCTAGATACAGAATTCTCTCTGCTAGAGTGATATATCTTGTAGCCAATTATCATGGTGGCAAACTTGATATCTGGATCTATGATATCCTCAATTGTCATTGCTCTTTTATCAAATTTAGATCCAGTAGCCTCACTCACAGTTTGGTTTTTGACTGATTTGAAAGTAGGTAACCCACCAGATGAGTGCAGTTTGGTCACTGCCCTAATGGCATCCTTTGTGATCTTAAATGGCCTCATCAACCACATGAAGTTGTCATGCACTCTGCTCAGAATAT
This sequence comes from Cunninghamia lanceolata, assembly GCA_027924645.1. Classification (NCBI taxonomy): domain Eukaryota; kingdom Viridiplantae; phylum Streptophyta; class Pinopsida; order Cupressales; family Cupressaceae; genus Cunninghamia; species Cunninghamia lanceolata. The sequence continues at coordinate 23,417,903 of BSBN01000261.1, read as the reverse complement.
ACCAGACCCATTCATCTTCTACAAAATAGGGGAAATGGATGCACTGTCCAAAATGCTTGTCCCGGATGGCTTTGTACTAAGGTTTGAGTTCAAATGATTCATCTATTAGTTGCTTATGATATATATCCATTAGCTTGGATTCCCTAAATTCCTCAATATTTGCATGAATGTATGCCCTAATGTCTTCAACATGCAAAACCCCATGCGGAATGCTAGAGAATGCACCTAAAGGATCTACTTCTAGAGATTTATAATGGTGTTTCTTGAATTTAGGGCATGGCCTATCAGTGATTTTGACAACATTCAGAGTAGCCATCTTTCAACAGAATTAGAGAGAGATTTACAAGAGTGAAAGTACCTTCTTATGCCTCTAGGGTTCACGAAAAGAGCTGAAAAGATCACCAGTTGACTTGAATTCTATGATTGATCCTTGAGAGAGATGAAGCAAACTTGTTTGCAGAGCTCTTCTTATCTTTTTCACTAATGCTAATGTGCAAATGATGAGCAAATGAACCCTTTTATCTCTTAGCAAACCCTAATTTCATTTTGTAATAAATGCACAACTTAAGTTATTCCAGTTGCCTTATCGTGAGAGAGATTTTTTCAGATCACTAAGATGCACTTAGAGCTATTTTTGTGATGAATTTCAATGTCTCTGCTTTCCTTGAATCATCCCCTTTATCCGTAGATCAAGATGTTTCAGTTTAGAATCACACCGGATCAAACTGTGAAAATTCATCTTTTACCAGAAAACTGTCACACCGGATCAATCTTGGAAGATTAGACTCTTCAAGTCTTCTTGCAGATCTTCCATATCTTTACCATGGCTTCTTTAGATGTTTCTCTGAGAACCCTTTAATCTGCAACTTTCCTTGTGCCAATTTCAGGCACCAATTATCTGGCTGGGGAAATTTGTTTTCCTTCTTGACTCCCCCTAAGCCAGAGCTCATCTTATTTAGTTTCTGGAAGGAATATCAGCACTAGATTCTAGTGCGGATCCATCCCCAACATTTTATGTACTTCTTTTTACCCAAATCTTGTTCATCTCCCTTTGAATTTCATCCGTATTCACTTTTCCTTTTCCTTTGTCTTGATTTTGATTATGATGCAATGGACCCTTTTTGTCCTGATTCTTACTTCTGTAGAATTTGACAATATGACTAGGTCTATTGCAATTGTAGCAAATAACATTTCTTTGCATATTTGATTGATATCCTCTTGATCTGCACTGATTAGCCATATGTCTCATTCTATTGCATGCAAAGCATCTACCATTGAATGAATTGTTTATTTGTATATTTCTACACTCATGAGATTTGTGACCACACCTTTTGCAATTAAAACACTGTCTGGAGAAGGATGAATTAGTCTGATTCATTCTTCTTCTGCACTGATTTGCTTTATGACCAAAGTTATTACAATTGTGGCAGTATCCATTGAAGGATGGATATCTTTGAGCATTTGGTTGCCTTACCGAAGGTCTTTTAGGCATGTTCCTTGGATTTCCTGATCCAGAGTTCTTTTGACTAGATCTAGAGCTTTCACCTTTCTCATACCCCAAGCCTTTCTTGTCATCTACCCTCTTTTGGCTTTCAAGAAGAACTTCAAGCTGAGCAGAGCTTATCTTGAATTTCTATTTGTATTCATTTGTTGTTTGAAGATCCTTTTTAGGGTGTCAATCTGATTCTCAAGTTGTTCTTCATTATCTCTAGCTTCTTCAAGATCAGATTCCAAATGCCTAATTATTCTATCCATTTTGTGGTAGTCTTCTGACTTCTCCTTGAGAGACTATTTTAGATTATTTTCAGTCTTTCTTTTCTCTTCAATTTCTTGAGTGAATTTCATAACCCCTGATTCCATTTCATGTCTTACCATAATGACCTCTTTTGATAGCTTCTCACATAAATTGTTCTTCTCATTCGAATCTTCATTAGTATCATTGGCTTCACTTTGACTTGCTAATTGCTGAAGAAGTTCCTTTCTCTTTTTCATAGAGATACTCAGTTTCTCCTTTAGTTCATTTATGAAATCATCAGCTTGTTTGAGTCTTTCCCTCAAATTGTTCACTTCAGAGTGAGATTTCTTAAGATCATCAAGGGTAGACTGAAGCTATTCCCTCATACCATACATATCCATTGGAATTCTCAGATCTTCCTCAAGCTGTTAGGCTCTGTTTGGAGGAATTTGGCTCTGATACCAATTGTTGATAACTGAGAGGGGGGCTGAATCAGTTATCTTAATAATTTGTCTTTCTTTGTTCTTTAAAAATTAGAGCACTATCAAATCATATCAGCATACATAACCATGGAAGCATAAATAAACTTAACACATATGACACAATATTTTTGACATGGAAAACCCTGTTAAGGGAAAAAAACCATGGGGTGATTAACCCAAGAATGTATTCTCTATTAAAAGAATAAGGTAGTACAAATGGCACTTGCCAATTAGGGCTCACTACCCGAGCACACTGCTCACAAGAGGCTCACTGCCTACAATAGATTATAGAAGGAAACTAGGTACTTGAACTGATGAGAAGCATCCACATATGCTTAGGTTCAGTTCTGATTAAGCTCAATATATTGATCTACTGCACTTCATTCTTCCTTTGCCTTAGTGTTGCTGTTCTGTTACATACCGGACCTCTATCTCTATTTCCACACTATTCTCAACTCTTCTATGCACTTCACAACACACCACACTTGCTTTTGCATCGAAATCCATCTGGTATATATATCCGCGCAAAGGATTTCAACATCTTTCTAGTCAGCATTCGGAATACTCAATATTTTCCTGAACTCTAGTCTGTTGGCTGAATCCTTGCTTACCAAGTGATGCGTATCAAAGAGATGCTTATAGAAGTTGTCAATCATGTCGGTCAATCATGAATTATACCTCAAAAAACTTGATCACCTCAATATCTCATCTAGATTATGGTTTAATGCTCTACCGGTCAGGTCTTCCTTAGTCTACTCTGCCAAACAGGAACCTAACACTTAAGTGCTTATAACTTTTCACTCTTTCATCATCGGAGGCTCAATCTCTAGAATATATCAGTCATGATACTCCTCTTGACTTCCCCAAGTCCGCACTTTGCTGAGATACTTCCTCTGAGAGATCCGGACCTGATTGTCAGACCTTGTTGCATGCTTTGTTCTTGCTTACCGAACCACAACACTCTTCAATTTGACTTCGAGTAAAGACATACCATGTCCTGTGGATGTGTGGGATGAACTTTGTTGCCATCAATGACAACACTCATGAAGCCACATAGTGTCTCTTGCCAATACCTTTGTCGTTGTCTCCAAAAGAATCCTTTCAACAATGTTCTAGAACCCTTGTTCATTGCTCTAAAAGCATCCTTTCAACGATGCTATAGAACCTGTTAGTTTTTTTCAAAAGCATTCTTTCAATGATGCTCCAGAAGTTTCATCAATATTTCTCCAATCGTATCCTTCCAATGATGCTCTAAAACTTTTGTTCTTGTCTTCTAGATGCATCCTTACAATAATGCTTTGGAACTTCACTCATGTTTCTCTAATAATGATTTTCATTTCTATAGCCATCCATAATAAACGAAACTTCTTTGAAAAGTCATTTTAGACTAAATGCTTTCAAGGTTCACGCCACCACCATCAAATAAGTTGTCTTGTCTACATTTACTACACCAAATACAACAATATATGCATTCATTACACCACACATTTAGTAGTGTGTGAGTTCTAATTAATGTCAGCATGGAGGATAGGTATGTACAATTATTTCTAAATTTAGGAAAGTAATAATTTTATTGTACAATCAAGAAATTTGGCCTGACTCCCGCTCCTACTAATTATATGATGAAGGGGCTAAATCATAAAATACACAACAATAGAAATTGCAGACAGAAAATAGAGATGTTCTTTTATTTATTTGGACAACACATTACATTACAGAAGCTCAGTACAATCAGAGGATGAATACTCTACTGGCTGCAACACATTATAGCTTTTGTAACCTCAAGACTATGGAATCTTCAGCCTTCTGTAACCCAAAATTAGCTAGGGTTTTGTTTCCCCCCACCTATTCTTGACTCTACACTTTCCCCCTTAACTCTACTACCGCCCAAGGTTCCAAAAAATGGTTATTAATAGCCTTTTTGGCAGCCAACAACCTAATTTTGAAATTTGCATCTCCCTCCAAAAATAGGTCAACTTTTGGGAGCCATAACTTTTGATCCAGGCGTCTGATTGACGAACTATTTTATGTGTCAGGAATCTCACAGAGTGCTCTACCTACTAAGAACTATCTCTGTTAGTTCTAGCCATTTTTGGGCCCGTACGGGGCCATTTAGTGCCTCAAACTTGAGTTTGAATAATTTTCAGGCATTTTTCAAGAAACAGAAACTTTAATATCTTTCTGCTCGCAAATGATCTTTGCGTGATTCCTTCACCAAAGGTCTTATTTTTTCAGTTATGAAGCTTCTTGTAAATTTTCACTTCAATCCATGCCCAAATGCAAACTTTCTAAAAATAGCAGGTTGCTATTTTTAGCAGTTTAGAAAAACTAAAAGTTCTACATCATTATTCAAGCAATTATGGAACCAGACCCATAAAAATTTCAAAAGAAATGGAAAGAAAATCAACAATTTTGAAACACATCTTTTTTTAGGTGATGGAAGATTACTCTTACACCACTGGATGCTCCTACATTAGACACCCATGGTAATTTGAGAAGTGACCCTATCACGTCTCAAGTGTTTATGTGAGGAAAACCCAAACGGTTAACCTCTGCCTTAGATAACCAAGAAGAATCTTCAATATGATTTCCTTTCCATTTCATCAAATATTCTTCATATTGCATGTTCCAAGTACTTCTTCCCACACGGCTATCCAAGATCTCTTCTATCTCCTTTGTTGAAGTAGATGTCAGAATACTCCATTGTTCTTCTATTGGTCAATCCTCTATTCCACCTTCATGATATTTTGATAAATCAGCAATGTTGAAAATAGGGGAAATGTTGATCCCATTTGGTAGCTCTACCTCATATGCATTTCTTGAATCATGTTTCTTCAAAATTCTACATGGTCCAAATTTCTTCATTTTCAACTTATTATACGTTCCAATTGGGAAACTTTCTTTTCTCAAGTGAACCATGACTTCATCTCCTACCTAGAATTCCTTATATCTCCTCTTCTAATCTACCTTAGCCTTGTACTAAATATTCATCATATTAATGTCCTTTCTCACCTCTTCATGCAAATTCTTCAAATGTTCGGCAAAGTCTTCGGCTTCAGCACTTATCTTTTCTCCTTTATCCAGCTTCCTTAACTCAGAAGCATTTCTTGGCCTATTGCCATATACAATATGGAATGACGGTTTACCAGTTCTCCTATTGACAAAATTGTTGTAAGCAAATTCTGCCTGTGGTAAAATCAAATCCCATCCCTTGGGTTTATCTCCTACAAGGCATCGTAGAAGGCTACACAAACTCCTATTCACCACTTCAGTCTATCCATCAGTTTGTGGATGGTGTACAGAACTGAACTGCAAATCTATCTTCAACGTCTTGCACAATATCCTCTAGAAATAACCAACAAACTTGGTATCTCAATCCAAAACTATGCTCTTTGATAGACTGTGTAATCTCACCACCTCCCTAAAAAATAATTCAACAATATGAACATCATCATTAGTCTTCTTGCAAGGAATGAAATGTGCCATCTTCAAGAATCTATCCACCACCACAAAAATAGAATCATGTCCTCTTTGTGTCCTTGGTAAACCAAGAACAAAATCCATACTAATATCATCCCATGGCTTCCCTAGCACAGGTAGTGCCTGATATAAGCCTGTATTCTGACTTGCTCCTTTCGACATCTGACATACTCTACAACTCTGCACAAATTGTCTCACATCCTGCTGCAACCGTGGCCAATAATAATTTTCACCAACAATAGCAATGGTCTTATCTCAACCAAAGTGTCCAGTTAATCCCCCACTATGCTTCTCCTTAATCAGGTTCTCTCTCATGGAACTCCTTGGAATGCACAACTGGCTTCCTATAGACAACATGCCATCTTGGATTATGAAATCCAACCATTTTGTCCTATCCAAAGTAACAGGTTCCAGACAAGCTTTCTAAGCCTTTGAAAAATCTAGATCTTCAGGATATAAAATTTTTAGTTCATCAAACCCAACAACCTCTATCTTCATTTCTGTCAACAAATTTTTCCTTCTACTCAAGGCATCTACAACTCTGTTAGACTTCCCACTCTTGTGCTTCAAAACAAAAGTATAACTCTGCAAAAACTCAACCCATTTTAAGTGCCTTTGATTCAACTTTCCTTGACTATTAAGATATTGTAAACCCTGATGATCAATATATAAAACAAACTCCTTTGGAAATAAATAATGTCTCCATTTTTTCAAAGCCTGAACTATTGCATAAAATTCCTTATCATAAACAAAATATTTTTTCTTTGCATCATTAAGCTTCTCACTAAAATAGGCAATGGGCTTACCTTCTTGACTCAAAGCAGCTCCTATAGCACTACCACTAGCATCATAATCTACCTGAAATACCTTATTGAAATCTAGAAGTGCCAAAATAGGTTGCTCTATGACTTTGTGCTTCAATGTATCAAAGCTTTTGTCTACTTCTTTAGTCCATTTAAACTCTTTTCTATCCCCTCTCATTGTCTCTATTAGGGGTGCACAAATGCTACTAAATTTTTTGATAAACTTTTTGTAAAAACTTGCCAAACCATAAAAAGATCGTACATCTATTGCACTCCTTGGCATAGGTCATTCAATGATAGCCCTTACTTTTTCTGGGTCCATCTTAAGACCTTCCTCTGAGACAACAAATCCCAGGTATACCAACTCCTTCTTTAAAAAACTACATTTCTTCAGATTGATCAATAGCTTCTCCTCCCTTAGCTTCTCCAAAACTCTTATGATATGCATCATATGCTCATCCCAAGTCTTACTAAAAATCAAAATATCATCTAAATAAACAATAACAAAACTTCTAAAAAATTCTTTCAATACCTCGTTCATGAGCTGCATGAATGTGCTCGGTGTGTTGGTTAGCCCAAATGGCATGACTAACCACCGATACAAACCCTCCTTTGTCTTGAAGGCTGTCTTCCATTCATCCCCTTCTCTAATTCGGATCTGGTGATACCCACTCTTCAGATCAATCTTCATGAAGTACTTGGCTCCACTCAAACAATCCATTATGTCATCCATTTTGGGTAATGGAAATCTATACTTGATCGTGATCTTGTTGATGGATCAAGAATCTGTACACATTCTCCACTCTCCATCTTTCTTTGGTGCTAGTACTATAGGTACCGTACATGGACTTAGGCTCTCTCTTATCAACCCCTTCCTTAACATATCTTGAACTTGTCTGTTCAGCTATTCACTGTCTACAGGGGTCATTCTGTGGGCAACCTTATTCAGTAAACTAGCTCCTGGTATCAAATCCATTTGATAACTTATCTTCCTCACTAGTGGTAAACCTTCTGGTATATTATCAGAGATAATGTCCTAAAATTCTTCCAACATATCTAAAACTTTTGCTGGTACATCTTCACATTTCTCTTGACTAATCTTAGGAAACAATGCAAAGCAATGGCGCTCATGCTTCATACCCTCCAAAAATTTCCTACCATCTACCAAGCAAATTCTGGTAGTACTACATACCTTTTCTTCTACCTCCTTCAAGGGCTTCAACTTATGACGAACTCCATCCTTTGTTAGGGAATATGTGTTTGCATGACCATCATGGATAGCACTCCTATCATACTGCCATGGCCTCCCCAATAACATATGACATGCATCCATCAATATGATGTCACACAACACCTCATCTTGGTACTCACCAATCTTGAAATTCACCAAATATTGCTCATTAACCAAAGCTCTATGGTCCTTCTGCAACCATGCAATCTGGTATGGATGCAGATGCTTTCTTCTTGTCAACCATCTCCTCTGAAACAAGATTATCAGTGTTTCCACTGTCAATAATAATATCACAACACTTACCTTCAGATTTGCACCTTGTGTGGAATAAACTCTTCCTCTGATAGGGTTCCTTCTCCTCATTCAACAAAGTTCTTCTGATAACTAGGGTTTCTCCCCTTTCAGCATCTTCAGAATGCTCAGACTGCGCATCTTCATCTACATGTGCAACTCATGCATTACCTTCAGGTCTTCTATTTTTCCTTCCTTGATGTTGTGGACACTCATATGCTTGATGCCCTTCTTGTCCACATTGGAAACAGGTTCCTCTGAAACCTCCTCTTCCAGGTCCTTACCCAGGTCGGCCTCTTCCTCTTCATCTTTGCTCACCATTGTTCTGGTCATGAGGACAGTAGGCATTATCCCCTCTTTGATTTCAACCAGTGCCAGCTTCTTCACTTTTCTTTTGATCTTCATTATGGCCTTCATAGGGTCTTCAACCAATCCTTCCACCTTGACATCTTCCCCTTTACTTGCTATCAAATCTTTTATTCAGCTTCTCTTCCACCTTTAGGGAAAACTAGTACGCATCTTCTATAGTAGTCATTCTGACCAGGCTTAGCTCCTCTTGAATACTTGGCCTCAACCCATTAATATAACGGGATACCTTCTCCTTATTGGCCTCTGCATGGCCTATCCTAATAGTAATCTTATAAAACTCTTTTGTATACTCCTTCGCAAACTTGTTACCTTACTTCAATCCTTGTAGCTTTTTCAGCAACTCCATCTCATAGTCCACAGGAATGAACTACTTCTTCAGTTTCTCCACCATCCGATCCCATCTAGTGATCATTCCTTTTCCTCTTCTATTCCTCTCTAACTGGACCTCCTTCCACCAAATACTGGCATGGCCCTTCAACTTTATTTTTGCAAACTTGACCCGATCTGGGTCCTCCACATCTTCATACTTCAAATACTCCTTCATGTCATTGATTCAATCAATAAGCTGTTCCAGATTCAAATCTCCAGAATATGTAGAAACTTTAATCCTGGGCCTCTTTCCAATCTTTGAAATGGCCCTCAACAACCTAACTTCTGCAGGATCTCCTGCAGCTTCTTATTCTTCCTCAGATAGCTTTTCTTCAGCTTCATCCTCGCTTTCTTCTCTTATTCTTAGATCAAACCATCTTTGTAGCTCCTCTTGCAATGCATCAATTTACCTTTTCTAGGCTCTAAAAGTTGTTAGATTCAGGACAGACAACTGAGAGGGGGGGTGAATCAGTTGTCTAAAACTTTCTTCTAATTAGACACTTAAATCCACTTTGTAGTTTAGTAGCATAATGATAAATCAATCATGGAAACATAATGCATTAAATCAAGAGCAGAAACACATCAACACATAAGACAACAAGATTTTGACGTGGAAAACCAGGTTAAGGGAAAAACCACGAGGTGATTAACTCAAGATTGTATTCTCTATTAGAAGAATAGAAAAAACAAAATGGCACATGCCAATTAGGGCTCACTACCCGAGCACACTGCTCACAAGAGGCCCACTACCTACAAGAGACACATTGTCTACAAAATAATAAGTATCACATACTTGAACTGGAGAGTAGCATCTTCACCATGCTTGAATCAGTTCCATTTGAGCCCAATACTTCTTCTCTATCTTTCACTCCTCTACTCTTTACCACACTCTCATCCCTACTCTTTACCACACTCTCATCCCCACAAAGATGCACTTTGGAATGACTTTACAATTCCTTATTTATACAAGACATCGACTTAGGAATGATCATCTAAGCCGACAAAAATTACAAAGAAAATACATAAATACAACATGACTAATTACAAAAGACTTCATGTAGATCAACACACTATCGGCCACATAGATCTGAGACTTCAATCTTCTTCTAGGAACATGCCAATCTTCAGTAATTCTTCAATTGTGAGCTCAAACTCCAATGCAGACCACCAATATGAACTGGACACGATCTAAAGACCTCCACAAACTTGTCTAAATCATCAAGAACATTCACACTACATCTGCTTACTGAAATCCTTATCTACTTCATCCAGAACCTCAAGAACACAGTCTATCATCACTGTCATAATGGAATAGATGCTTGCAGACCTCCAGAACACAAACCAATTGAGTTGTCAATTCACATTGACTTCCTAAACACTTCACCAAATCCCCAGAACAAGATATTTTATTTTTGGATCTCACCGGACCTATCTGTGTCAATCTGTCATCTCTGAACATCTACCAGAACCAGTTTTACTTGAGCGGCCACAACTTCTTCAAATCTTCATGCGGACCTCTGAAATCTTTACTGGATCATCTTAAGACACATATCTATAAACCCTTTGATGCGCATCCTCTGATCTTTACCTTAGCTAGGATCTTTGGCTCACTATCTTCACTATTCTTCTCTGTTCCTGATTAGGACTAATTTTCTCAATATCCTTAGCACACAACTCATCCAATCCTTATCATCAATGCAACAGGAGTATGTTGACATCAATGAAAACACTAATTAGGCCCATACTTGCAACAAGCTCCCCCTTTGTCATTGATGGCAACATATGATATGAAAAACTATTTTAACCATCAAGATAAGAACTTTTTCTCATAGATACAACTCCCCCTATCAACAACAACCATTCACATGTCTTCTCTTCCTTTACTGCTCCCCCTTTGATCAACAACCACTTTTTTTTCACATGTCTTCTCTCCCCCTTTGATATCAATGGAAAATGGCACATACTTGTAATTCTAACACTTCAGAATCATACTAGCTACTCCCCTGAATAGCAGCTCCCCATCATCAGTCTAGACCACAAAATATGACTGTGATATCCACCAGATTGATGCACATCAGTGCACCTTAGTTCATCACCAGAGGGGTAATAACCCCTAACTTCTCCCTGAGATACTCAAAAGACTCCTTAGGTAGAAGTTTAGTAAAGATATCTACAATTTGATCCTTGGAAGGCACAAACTCTAATCTGACTTCATTCTTGTTCACTTGCTATCTCAAAAAGTGAAACTTGATAGATCTATGTTTAGTCTTTTAATGCAACACCAGATTCTTAGATATATTTATTGCACTTGAATTATCACAGAAGATTGTGATAGGCTCCTCATACTCCACTCTTATGTCTCTTAGCATTTGCTTCATCCACAAAACTTGAGTGCAACTACCTGCTGCTGCAATATATTTTGCTTTTGCAGTGGATAGAGATATTGCCTCTTATTTCTTACTCAGCCAAGAAACCAATCTCTTCCCCAAAAAGAATGCTCCACCACTGGTACTTTTCTGGTCATCCACATCTCCTGCCCAATCCGCATCTGTATATGCATGAAGAGAGAAATTATGATCTCTAGGATACCACAAACCATATTCAACTGTCCCTTTTAGAAACCTAAAAATCCTCTTGATTGCCATGACATGAGATTCTCTAGGATCAGCCTGGAATCTAGCAACAAGACCAACAACATTCATAATATCAAGTCTAGTTTGAGTGAGATACAACAATCCTCCAATCATTGACCTGTACTTTTTTCTGATCAACCTTAGGAGAGTCATCATCTTTGCTCAATTTACATCCAGTTGCCATGAGAGTACACATTGGTTTTGATTCTTCCATCCCAAATTTCTTCAACAATTCTTTCATATATTTAGTCTGATAAATGAAGATTCCTTGCTTTGTTTGAATGATTTGTAGACCCAAGAAGAAATTTATTTCCCCAAGCATGGACATATCAAATTCACTTTTCATTTGATTTGCAAAAGATTTGCACATACTATGTCTTCCTCCAAAAATGATATCATCAACAAACACTTCAACAATCAAGATGTTTTCATGATCAATTTTGAAATACAAATTACTATCAGCAGTACCTTTGTTGAAACTAATCTTCAAAGGATGCTTATCCAGTCTTTCATACCAAGCTCTTGGGGCTTGCTTCAGTCCATACAGTGCTTTCTTTAACTTGCATACCATATCACCATGATCAGACAATTGAAATCCATCTGGTTTCTCAATGTATACTTCTTCTTCCAAGTCTCCATTCAGAAAGGCAGACTTGACATCCATCTGATATACTTTGAAATCCTTGAAGGCCACAAAAGCAAGAAATAATTTGACTGCTTCAATTCTTGCCACTGGGCAAAAGTTTCTTCAAAATCAACTCCTATTTGAGAGTAACCCTTATAGACCAATCTGGCTTTATTTCTGATTACTTCACCAACTTCATTCAGTTTGTTCCAGAAGACCCATTTGGTTCCAATCACATTCTTGTTTCTAGGTCTGGGAACAAGATCCCATGTGAGATTCTTCTCAATTTGCATCAGCTCTTCCTCCATTGCTTTGGTCTAGTTTTCATCATTGCAAGCTTCATTCACTGTCTTAGGTTCAATCTTTGAAATCAAACAATACTCTTCTGAATCTTGAGCAATCCTTCTTCTTGTTTGTACACCTTTGCTTTTATCACCTATGATCTGATCTTCAAAGTGGTTCAGTCTTACATACCTAGGAACTTTGGGAGTTTCTAGCACTTATGATTCTTGAATAGGTTCATTCAAACTTATCTCTTCTTCTTGATTTACTGGATCAGTATGAATCTGAGTTTTAGAGGGAGCTTGGACTTCTTGAACAAAAACATCATTTTGATCTTCTTCATCATATTCATAAAACCTTGAGGGTTTTTCAATTCCTTCATCAACCTTCACATTTGTACTCTCCACAATCTTCCTTAATCTCTTGTTATAACACTGGTATGCTTTTCTTTGAGTAGAATAACCCAAGAATATTCCTTCATCACTTCTAGCATCAAATTTTCCTAGATCTTCATCTTTTTTAATATAACATTTGCTACCAAAGACTCTGAAATACCTCACAATAGGAGTGATGCCAAACCAAAGTTCATAAGGAGTCTTACCAGTATTGCTTCTGATTTGTACTCAATTGCAAGTATAGACTATAGTGCTGACAACTTCTCTCCAATAGATCTGAGGAACATTTGCTTCCATCATCATGGTCCAAGATGCTTCCTGGATGGTCCGGTTCTTTCTCTCCACTACTCCATTCTGCTGTAGAGTCCTAGGAGCAAACAACTATCTCTTTATTCCATGTTTCTCATAGAATTCTATGAACTCACCAGATGTGAATTCTCTACCTCTATCAGACCTCAGACATTTTAATTTTAATCCAGTTTCATTCTCTACCATAGCCTTGAATATTTTGAATTTCTCAAGAGCTTCTAATTTCTCTTTCAGATAAGTAACCCACATCATTCGGGAATGGTCATCAATTAATAACATGAAGTATCTATCACCTTGTACACTCCTGATTCTTGTCAGACCACATAAATTAGTGTGAACTAAGTCCAATAATCCGGTAGAAGATTGTTCCTTGCTTTTGAATGAGACTCTGCTTTGTTTCCCCAACTGACATTCTTTGCACAAACTATTTGTAGGTTTCACCAGTTTTGGAAGATCTCTTATAGCCTGAGTGTTGCTTATCTTGATGATATTATCAAAATTCACATGACACATCTTCCTATGCCATAACCAACTCTGATCAATTTGCACAAATATACAACTTTTTCCAGTACCAACTAAATGGAAGATATTACCTTTTGTTTGAGTACCAGATGCATTTCCCATTCTTGAATCAGAGATCATAGCCTTTGTCAACCAACTGTCCAACACTGAGAAGATTGTGCTTCAATCCTTCAACATATAGTACATTACCAGTTTTGTTCTTTCCATCAAAAGAAATAGTTCCTCTACCTCTGATTCTACCAGCAGAATTATCACCAAACTTTACCACTCCTCCTTCATACCTTTCCAAATCTATGAACTTATTTTTGTCACTTGTCATATGGTGAGAGCATCCACTGTCAATGACCCAATCATCCTTTTCTTCTATGAGGCCTACATTTTTCATTCTGTTCATGTGACTATTTACCTTACTGTTGCTGATACTTTTATATTTGTGGGACCATTGATCTCGGATTCCTAAACTTTTAGACCTTATTATGTTAAAGGAAAACTAATTGGGTAATTCTAGATAGATGCTTGTATTAAGAGAAAACAAATTAGGTGATGTTAGATATATGTTTATTTTATAGGAAAACTAATTAGGTGATGTTTGATTAATGTTTACATTATAGGAAAACTAATTGGGTGATGTTTCATAGAAAATTGTAATGTGATTTCCTATATGCTTCTAAGAACTTGTGGTATTTTATGGGAATACATGTTTTGAATTGCTTCAGATATGATATTTATATGTGGAATTAACTTTGCAATTGAGTGCGTAGGTTTTGCTAACAAACCATAGATACTGGAGATCATTCTGCACCTTATGTTGTAATCCCTTGTGAAGTTGATCTGGTTCCACGAGGAACCGAGATCAATTCTGTGTATGATGTAATGTTGTAATGTTAATTTGCATGAGGTTGAATGGGTTAGGTCTACCCTCTTTTAAATTGAATTATGATTTGTGTTGTAAGAATTGTTTTTAAATTTTATTTTTAAATTTTAAATTTTTTAGACCTTTTTCTTGTGTTTTAACTTGACCCTGGGCGTCCTAACTAGGTTAAAATTAACCTTGGGTTATATCCCATGGGTCTAGGGTCCCTTTTGACTTGGGTAACCCTTGTTTAACCTCCGTATGGTCACCTTAACTTCACACTGAAGTTAAGTGACGAATTTGGAGGCATGGGAGGGATAGGATGAGTGGTGCCAACACTCAAGCCCATCCCTTTTCAATTCCCAAGGCTAGAGATGACTCCAAGATCCACCAATTGTGGAGGACTTGACTTCAAGTCTCCCTTACAATGGGTGAGAGTCCTCATGGAGTTGTGTGGCCCTTCATGAGAGGGAAGGAAGGGGAGACATGTGTCATCCTTTCCCTCTTTAACTCCCCTTTTCTCTCCCATGTGTTGGAGAGAGGACATGTGGTAAGGGGTAAAGAAGACTTTGGGGATGGGTGAGTGACATGTGTCAACACCCATCCCTTGGGACACAATAGTAGTTTGGAGGAAGAGTGAGGAGGTGACAAGTGTCACTTCCCTATTCCTCTAAGCTCATGGATTGGGTTATTTTAATCCCACTTGGGATAGGGAGAAAGGTTGTTGAATTTTTGAGAATTTTTATTTTGAAAATTATTTTTAGAGAAAATGATAGAGGGAGTTTGGTGTTAGGTTGAAGGAGACTTTAGAGGAGCTCTACATCAACTACTTCCATTATTAGGGCTTTAAAGGTTGGTTTTCAAGGGTAAGGTCTTCCCCTTGTAATTCTAATTTTTGTTTGCATGATAGATGTGTGAGAAGTATTTTTGCTTGTGTGTAATTTGTTATTGTGAGAATTTTTATTAGGGTGTTGAAAGAGCTTCTCCCACTTGGGAGAAATTCTCATCAAGTGTGGGGTAGGGGAGGAGTGATCCTCCTCGAGGTCATTGCCTTCTGTTTTGGGATGTTGTAAGTCTTGAGGGCATTTGTGTAATATTGAGTAAATTTGTCACATGGCTTGAGAGCCAAAATATGAACTCCTTTGAAAATTTTTGTTATCAAGTTGGCTTGAGGCCATGAGAAATTTGTGTTGAAATATTTTGAAGGGTGGCAGTCTAGAGTTGAGTGTGTTCACTCTCCCGCCCCTTTTTAAACTCACTTTGGTTGAGTTTGTGTTTGTGTAAATATCCATGGGTATATTTTGTATTTTGGAATGTTGTTTTGCATTGTTGTGAAGTGGATTTGGAATACCCTAGGTGTGTGGATGATCTCCCTAGCTCAGGGGTGACCCTCTTGCGGGTCTACAGTAGGGAGGAGAGCAGGATGTGTGGTGTTTTCTTCCCTTGTGTGATATACAAGTTTTCATGGAGCTTAATGTGAAGTTGGAGAAGTTTTCTTGTTTTGGGAAAATATTTTATTTTCCTTTACTCTTAAGGCTCTTAAGGAGAGATTGGTCTTTTAATAGCTTCATCCTTGTTAATTTCCAAGAGGAGAAAATTCTCTCTCTATTGTTGTAAAATTTGGTATTTTTGAGTTGTGAGAAAATCCTCCCTTATTGTATTGATAGTTTAAATTTTAGTGTTTCCTAAATTTTTACCATTTATGAAATGATCAAGGAAGGAAATTTGTTTTTAAAAAAGATATTAATTTTGTCATTTCCTATTAATCCTATTAGTAAAGTTGAGAGTTAGTTGTTATGGAAAAATAGTTAAAAAAAAATTATTCATTGTAAGAGTTAGTGGAAATATTATATTTAATAATTTATGAAAGTTGTAAATTGTTATTTGGGAAGGAAATGAAATTTGGCTATAGTCTTGCATTTGAAATTTGTTGTAAATAATTTCCAAATAATATTAAGTTTTTTTTATCATATGCTTACTATACTTAAATGAAATTTATTGACTTGCAAAAGAATTGAATCAAAAGAAAGAAAAAAAAATATAGATTTATAATTTTTATTTTAGAGATGCATTGGAAGTTACATTTGTATGAAAAAAAATCAATATAGACTAATTCATTATTCTGCCCTACAAATTAATTGACTGTAACTATTTAATATATATATATATTCTATATTATACAGTTAGGTGTTTAATTAATGAAACTATGAATTTAGGTTAACTGTGAAAATGTTGTGTATATATATAGATCAGAGAAAGTTTGAGCCCTTGTACAGTACCTACAGTATTAGCATCTAAGAAAGATGGAGAATAGAGAATGCGTATAGACTCTAGAGCAATAAACAAGATCACACTCAAGTGTATATATATATACTTTTATAAACAAAAATCAATGGGAAATAAATATATAATTCGCAAGTTTTTGTTTTGTGACAAACAAAAAAAAATTACCACCGTAGGTATTACAAAAGGTGTGGGGAGGGGGCGGAGCCCCCATCCACACCCCACAAAGTGGGATGTGGGTGGGGGCTCCACCCCCTCCCCACACCCCTGCCATCACTAAACCCCCCATCACGGACAATTAACCCCGCGGCACATCTTGCCCCCTGCACTCAGTGTACACCACCAGCCTCTGCTTCTCATGCTCCACCCTTCGCTGCTTCTTGCGTTCACCACCTCCTCTGCGACCTCTGCCCTCAACCACGAACTCTGCCACCCGTGACCACTGCACGGCCTCCCATCCACCGCTCCCTGCGGCTCCCCTACTCCCCTATGCTCACGGCTCCATTACTCTGCGGCCAACTCCAAACTACGGCCTCCACCATTTTCGCTGCCGCCGCCCTTCTCATTCCTGCATAGCCAATACAAAACAAGAAAAAAGTAGGGTTTTCTCCAATGAAATTCAAAAGAAAGGAAAGTATAGAAATATAACAATATTCTATGTTATATAAAGAAAAATATAAAATATAATAATAAAATAAATGATTAATATATATATATATATTAATTGTTTGCTAATAATTTTGTAATTTCATTAAAATAATATATATATATATATATATTATTTATTGATAATTTTGTAAAAAGAGGTTTTGTAAAAAAAAAATAATAAATAAGTTAGGGTTTCTATTTTGACAATAATAAATATATATATTAATTTTAATTATAGGAAAAATGAGTTTCGGGTTTAAACAATCTTCACAATTAAAATACCAAGAAAACGAAAAAATATATATACCTATTTTTTTAATAAAAGAGAACTTAGAGATATAAATGCAAATAAGCATATATATATATATATATATATATATATATATATATATATATGCTTATTTGCATTTATATAGATATGAGTATCTTTAGAAATGTTATTAAGCCTTCATATGCATTTCATATGTGGTCATTGTAAACCCAAATTGTAGATTGAAAAAAAAATATCCAATTGAGAAAAATGAGAGACAAAGAGAAAGAAAGATAAAAGTGAAAACAAAGAGGAGAAAATGCGAGGCATTTCTGAAATAGGCTAAGAGAACTAAGTAAGATTTAACTCTCTGTTAATTCTGATTAGGGACAAATTAATTATCAAAATTAATTCAAATGTTAAAATTAAACCAGAGCGGAAACCTAGGGGACTTCATCAAGTGAAGTTAGTAAACCCTATTTAAGTGATCTTATCTACCAAGAAATTAGGAATAATGGAAAGGATGCAGTGATAACTCTGATTGATAGAAAATGTGAAGAAAAGTAGGATAAACATAAAGAAATACAATCAAAATTAAATTTTAGAGAAATGGAAAGGAGAATAAATGAACAGGCTTTATTGAAAATGCTAAAATCAGAAGGAGGAGAAATTAATATTAAATTTTAGAAAATGTGAAGGAGAAGAGATGATCAGGCTTTGTTGAAAAATGTTCCATTAATGTGATCAACTGTAATTTCATTGTAATTAGGGAGTTGTAAGAAATTTGTTAACCCTATCAGGAAACCTCATTTCAAGATTAGTGTTAGTGTAATAAATTCCCACTCACGCCCGTGAGGCATTATGCTGCCGGATTTTCCCAAAATCTAAGGTTTAGCAGTTTGGTAAGTTTAACCCTTGTAATGATGCTAACCACATCATGATGACCCCCTTGTTGGCCTTCTTGTGTTTGGGTATGCGTACGTGTACGTAGCACCCCGCTGACAACTGTACTGTTTACGCCTTAAGTGTTTGCCACCGAGAATGCTCACACATGCGAAGGGGTTTTTAGGGAAGCGTAGAAATTTTTTTTGATATTTCGTGTCATGACCACATGACAAATGTGGACATGACACGTGTGATGCGTGTTGTGACCGCATGGGAAATGTGGGCATGACATCTTCAACTTGGGCAGCCAGAGCTCTTTCTACAACTTTATGATTGATAGATTCAGAGGGCATTGGATCTTCTTCCTTGATGGAAATAAACACCCAATCACTTCTGAATTTGTTTACTATCTCTAATTCATCATTTGTTACTCCTTCATTATCATCCTCTTCATGAACATAGTAACAATTCTTTTGGAACTTTTATCTGTTAGGGTTTGGCCTTGAAAATCTTTCCGGACACCTTGAGGCAAAATGACCAATCTTATTGCAGTTAAGACAATTAAAAGGCAATTTCCCTTCATACTTACTAGATCCTCTTGGTAGTCTTTTTGCAATAAGGGCTTCAAGTTGAGTAGTTTCTACTTCTTCCAGGTATTTTCTTACTTTTTCATACCATGATAGTTTCCTTGATGAGTTCTCTCCTAGATCAAACATTTGTCTACCTTTTACAGAGGCACTAGCTTTGAATGCAAATTCAGTCTTGGGGGGGCATCTCCAAACTTGGTCAATTCAAATTTAGCTAATTTACCAACCAATTGATCTCTTGTGACACCTGAATGGGCTCTGAATTCTTCAATGGTAGCAACCTTGTATTTATAAGAAGCGGGAAGGGATCTGAGAACTTTGCCAACAATCTCATCTTCATCCAAGACTCCACCAACACATCTAATGCCACAAGCAAGCTCATTTACTCTTGGCATAAAAGTAGTGATATTTTCATCTTCTCTCATCTTCAGATTTTTGAATTTTCCTTTCAGACTTTGTAGCCTTGCACATTTAACATACTTGTCTCCTTTATGCAAAAGTTCCAGTTTTTCCCAAATCTCAAAACCAATTCGTAGGTCAACAACATTTGTCAACTCTGAATCAGACAAGGCACTTAGAAGAGCTTCTTTAGTCCGTAGATTATTTTCAGCATCTGTGATTTCATTTGTAGTTTTCAGGCCATTCTGTGGAGGAGTATACTTCGTTGAAGCCATGGTCCAATACTGCATTCCCATACATTGTAAATGACATTGCATGTGACTTTTCTAAAGATTAAAATTGGTTCCATCAAACTTCAGACTATCCTTCTTGTAGGATGACATCCTGGATCTCCTCAAGCGGTTAAGCTCTTTTAGAGGAACTTAGCTCTGATACCAATTGTTAGATTCAGGATAGACAATTGAGAGGGGGGATGAATCAATTGTCTAAAACTTTCTTCCAATTAAACACTTAAATCCACTTTGTAGTTTAGCAACATAATGATAAATCAATCATGGAAACATAATGTATTAAATCAAGAGCAGAAACACAACACATAAGACACCAAGATTTTGATGTGGAAAACCTAGTTAAGGGAAAAACCATGGGGTGATTAACCCAAGATTGTATTCTCTGTTAGAAGAATAGAAAGAACAAAATGGCACATGCCAATTAGGGCTCACTGCTCGAGCACACTGCTCACAAGAGGCCCACTGCCTACAAGAGACACACTGTCTACAAAATAATAAGTATCACATACTTAAATTGGAGAGTAGCATCTTCACCATACTTGAATTAGTTCTATTTAAGCCCAATACTTCTACTCTGCCTTTCGCTCCTCTACTCTTTACCACACTCTCATCTCCACAAAGATGCACTCTGGAATGACTTTACAATTCCTTATTTATACAAGACATCGACTTAGGAATGATCATCTAAGTTGGCAAACATTATAGAGAAAATACATAAATACAACATGACTAATTACAAAAGGCTTCACATGGATCAACACACTATCAGTCACACAGATCTGAGACTTCAATCTTCTTCTAGGAACATGCCAATCTTCACATTACATCTTCAAGATCATCCAGTCAGCCAGACTTAGGAAGAACACCATCATCCGGAAGTAATTCTTCAATTACGAGCTTAAACTCTAATGCGGACCACCAACACGAATTAGACATGATCCAAAGACCTCCACAAACTTGTCTGAATCATCAAGAACATCCACACTACATCTACTTACTAAAATCCTTATCTCCTTCATTTGGAACCTCAAGAACACAGTTTGTTATCACTGTCATAATGGAATAGATGCTTCCGGACCTCCAGACCACGAACCAATTGAGTTGTCAATTCACATTGACTTCCTAAACACTTCACCAAATCCACAGAACAAGATATTTCATTTTTGGATCTCACCAAACCTATCTGTGTCACTCTGTCATCTCTGAACATCTGCCAGAACCAGTTTTACTTGAGCGGCCACAACTTCTTCAGATCTTCATGCAGACCTCTGAAATCTTTATTGGATCATCTTAAGACACATATCTATAAGCCCTTTGATGCACATCCTCTGATCTTTTCTTTAGCTAGGATCTTTAGCTCACTATCTTCACTGTTCTTCTTTATTCCTGATTAGGACTAATTTTCTCAATATCCTTAGCACACAACTCATCCAATCCTTATCATCAATGTAATAGGAGTATGTTGACATCAATGACAACACCGGTTAGGCCCATACTTGCAACAAAAACCTCTTCCGTCAAAGCATTCCTCCCAATACAATTTCTTCGTGGAGGCATCTTAATCTCCGCAGCAAATCCACAACCTCAAGTCCTGGTGCAAATTGCCTTATAGTCGGCAATCTGTCTACACACTCAAGAACCCTTGCTCTAATACCACTTGATGAAGGAGGTAAATCATAAAACACACAAAAAAAATTGTACACAGAAAATAGAGATGTTCTTTTATTGATTTGGACAACACATTACATTACAGAAGCTCAGTACAATCAGAGGATGAATCCTCTACTGGCTACAACACATTATAGCTTTCCTAACCTCAAGACTTTGGAATCTTTAGCCTTCTATAACCCCAAATCAGCTAGGGTTTTATTTTCCCCCACCTATTCTTGACTCTACACTTTTCCCCTTAACTCTACTACTGCCCAAGTTTCCAAAAAATGGTTATTAATAGCCTTTTTGGCGGCCAACAACCTAATTTTAAAATTTGCATTTCCTTCCAAAACTAAGTCAACTTCCAGGAGCCATAACTTTTGATCTGGGCATCTGATTGATGAAATGTTTTATGCATCAGAAAGCTCGTGGAGTACTCTACATGCTAATAACTAGCTCTATCAGTTTCAACCATTTTCAGGCCCGTACGGGGCCATTTAGTGCCTCAAACCTGAGTTTGAATAATTTTTAGGTATTTTTCAGGAAACGGAAACTTTAATATATTTCTTCTCGCAAATGATCTTTGCATAATTTCTTCACCAAAGGTCTTATTTTTTAGTTATGAAGCTTCCTGTAAATTTTCACTTTAATCCGTGTCCAAATGCAAACTTTCTAAAAATAGCAAGTTGCTATTTTTAGCAGTTTGAAAAAATTGAAAGTTCTACATCATTATTCAAGCGATTATGGAACCAGAACCACAAATTTTGAAAAGAAATGGAAAGAACATAAAAAATTTTGAAACACATCTTTTTTTGGGTGATGCAAGATTGCCCTTACACCACTAGATGCTCCTGCATCAAACACCCAAGGTAATTTGAGAAGTGACCCTTGTCACGACTCACACGTTTGTGTGAGGAAAACCCAAACGGTCAACCTCTGCCTTAGACAACCAAGAAGAATCTTCAATAGGCCTTCCTTTCCATTTCACCAGATATTCTTCATATTGCCTATTCCGAGTACTTCTTCCCACACGGCTATCCAAGATCTCTTCTATCTCCTCTGTTGAAGTAGATGCCTGAATACTCCACTGTTCTTCTATTAGTCCATCCTATGTTCCACCTTCATGATATTCTGATAAATCAACAATGTTGAAAATATGGGAAATGTTGATCCCACTAGGCAGCTCTACCTCATATGCATTTTCTGAATCATGTTTCTTCAAAATTCTGCATGGTCCAAATTTCTTCATTTTCAACTTATTGTATGTTCCAATTGGGAACCTTTCTTTTCTCAGGTGAACCATGACTTCATCTCCTACCTAGAATTCCTTATATCTCCTCTTCTAATCTGCCTTAGCCTTGTACTCAATATTCATCTTATTAATTTGCTTTCTCACCACTTCATGCAAATTCTTCAAATGTTTGGCAAAGTCTTCAGCTTCATCACTTGTCTTTTCTCCTTTATCCAACTTCCTTAACTCATAAACATTTCTTGGGCTATTGCCATATACAATCTAGAATGGGGATTTACCAGTACTCCTATTGTCAAAATTTTTGTAAGCAAATTCTACCTGTGGTAAAATCAATTCCCATCCCTTGGGCTTATCTCCTACTAAGCATTGTAGAAGATTACACAAACTCCTATTCACCACTTCAGTCTGTCCATCAGTCTGTGGATGGTGTGCAGAACTGAACTTCAAATCTATCTTCAACTTCTTCCACAATATCCTCTAGAAATAACTAAAAAACTTGGTATCTTGATCCGAAACTATGCTCTTTGGTAGACTGTGTAATCTCACCACCTACCTGAAAAATAATTCAGCAATATGAATAGCATCATTGGTCTTCTTGCAAGGAATGAAATGTTCCATCTTTGAGAATCTATCCACCACCACAAAAATGGAATCATTCCCTCTTTGTGTCCTTGGTAAACCAAGAACATAATCGATACTAATATCATCCCATGGCTTCTCTAGCATAGGTAGTAGCTGATATAGGCCTATATTCTAACTTTCTCCTTTCACCATCTAACATACTCTGCAACTCTGCACAAATTGTCTCACATCCTGCTGCAACTGTGGACAATAATAATTTTTACCAACAATAGCAATGGTCTTATCTCAACCAAAGTGTCCAGATAATCCCCCACTATGCTTCTCCTTAATCAAGTTCTCTCTCATGGAACTCCTTGGAATGCACAACTAGCTTCCTTTAAACAACATGCCATATTGGATTATGAAATCCAACCATTGTGTTCTATCCAAAGTAATAGGTTCCAGACAATCTTTCCAAACATCTACAAAATCTATATCTTCAGGATATAAACTTTTCAGCTCATCAAACCCAACAACCTCTATCTTCATTTCTGTCAAAAATTTTTGCCTTCTAGTCAAGGCATCTACAACTTTGTTGGACTTCCCACTCCTGTGCTTCAAAACAAAAGTATAACTCTGCAAAAACTCAACCCATTTTAAGTGCCTTTGATTCAACTTTCCTTGACTATTAAGATACTGTAAAGCCTGATGATCGGTATATAAAATAAACTCATTTGGCAACAAATAATGTCTCCATTTCTTCAAAGTCTGAACTATAGCATAAAAGTCGTGATCATAAACATAATTCTTTTTCTTGGCATCATTAAGCTTCTTACTAAAATAGGCAATGGGCTTACCTTCTTGACTCAAAACAGCTCCTACAACACTACCACTAGCATCACAATCTACCTGAAATACCTTATTGAAATCTGGAAGTGTCAAAACAGGTTGCTCTGTGGCTTTGTGCCTCAATGTATCAAAGCTTTTGTCTACTCCTTTAGTCCATTTAATCTCTTTTCTATCCCCTCTCATTGTCTCTGTTAGGGGTGCACAAATGCTACTAAAATTTCTAATAAAATTTATGTAAAAACTTGCCAAACCATGAAAATATCATCCCTCTGTTGCACTCCTTTGTGTAGGCCATTCAATGATATCCCTTGCTTTTTCTGGGTCTATTTTAATACCTTCCTCTGAGAGAACAAATCCCAGGTATACCAACTCCTTTGTAAAACCACATTTCTTCAGATTGGTTAACAACTTCTCCTCCCTCAGCTTCTCCAAAACTCTTCTGATATGCATCATATGCTCATCCCAAGTCATACTGAAAATCAAAATATCATCTAAATAAACAATAACAAAACTTCCCAAAAATTCTTTCAATACCTCATTCATGAACTGCATGAATGTGCTCAGTACGTTGGTTAGCCCAAATAGCATGCCTAACCATTCATACAAACCCTCCTTTGTCTTGAAGGTTGTCTTCCTTTCATCCCCTTCTCTGATTCGGATCTAGTGATACCCACTCTTTAGATCAATCTTCGTGAAGTACTTGGTTCCACTCAAAAATTCTATTATGTTATCCATTCTGGGTAATGGAAATCTGTACTTGATTGTGATCTTATTGATGGCTCAAGAATCTGTACACATTCTCCACTCTCCATCTTTCTTTGGTGCTAGTACTGTAGGTACCGCACATGGACTTCAGCTCTCTCTTATCAACCCCTTCCGTAATAGCTCTTGAACTTCTCTGTTCAACTCTTCACTCTCTGCAGGGGTCATTCTTTGGGCTACCTTATTCGGTAAACTGGCTCCTGGTATCAAATCCATTTGATGACTTATCTTCCTCACTAGTGGTAAACCTTCTAGTACATTATTAGAGATAATGTCCTAAAATTCTTACAACATATCTGAAACTTCTACTAGTACATCTTCACATTTCACTTGACTAATCTTAGGAATCAATGCAAAGCAATGGCACTCATGCTTCATACCCTCCAAAAATTTTCTACCATCTACCAAGCAAATTTTGGCAGTACTACATACCTTTTCTTCCACCTCCTTCAAGGGCTTCAACTTATGATGAACTCCATCCTTTGTTAGGGAATATGTGTTTGCATGGCCATCATGGACAGTGCTCCTATCATACTGCCATGGCCTCCCCAATAACATATGACATGCATCCATCGGTATGATGTCACACAACACCTCATCTTGGTAGTCACCAATCTTGAACTTCACTAAACACTACTCATTAACCAAAGCTCTATGGTCCTTCTGCAACCATGCAATCCGGTATTGATGTGGATGCTTTCTTCTTGTCAACTTCAACTTGTCAACCATCTCCTCTGAAACAAGATTATCAGTGCTTCCACTGTCAATAATAATATCACAACACTTACCTTCACATTTGCACCTTGTGTGGAATAAACTCTTCCTCTGATTGGGTTCTTTCTCCTCATTCAACAAAGTTCTTCTGACTACTAGGATTTCTCCCCTTTCAGCATCTTCAGAATGCTCAGACTGTGCATCTTCATCTACATGTGCAACTCGTGCATTACCTTCAGGTCTTCTATTTGTCCTTCCTTGATGATACAGCCACTCGTATGCTTGATGTCCTTCTCCACATTGGAAACAGGTTCCTCTGAAACCTCCTCTTCCAAGTCGTTGCCCATGTCGGCCTCTTCCTCTTCCTCTTTGTTCATCATTGTTCTGGTCATGAGGGCGGTAGGCATTATCCCCTCTCTGATTTCTACTGGTGCCAGTTTCTTCATTTTTCTTTTGATCTTCATTACGGTCTCCATAGGGTCTTCCACCAGTGCTTCCACCTTGACCTCTTCCCCTTTGCTTGCTATCGAATCTTTTATTCATCTTCTCTTCCACCTTCGTGGAAAACTGGTACGCATCTTCCATGGTGGTCATTCTAACCAGGCCCAGCTCCTCTTGAATACTTGGTCTCAACCCATTAATGTAATGGGCTACCTTCTCCTTGTTGGCCTCTGCATGTCCTATCCTAATAGTAATCTTATAAAACTCTTATGTATACTCCTTCACAGACTTGTTACCTTGCATCAATCCTTACAGCTTTTTTAGCAACTCCAACTCATAGTCCACAGGAATGAACTGCTTATTTAGTTTCTCCACCATCTGATCCCATCTGGTGATCTTTCCTTTTCCTCTTCTATTCCTCTCTAACTAGACCTCCTTCCAAAAAATACTGGCATGGCCCTTCAACTTTGTTTTTGCAAACTTGACCCGATCTGGGTCCTTTACATCTTCATACTCAAAATACTCCTCCATGTCATTGATGCAATCAATAAGCTGTTCCAGATTCAAATCTCTAGAATATGTAGAAACTTCAATCCTGGGCCTCTTTCCGATCTTCGAAATGGCCCTCAACAACCTAACTTATGCAGGATCTCCTACAGCTTCTTGTTCTTTCTCAGATAGCTCTTCTTTAGCTTCATCCTCGCTTTCTTCTCTTGTTCTTGGATCAAACCCTCTTCATAGCTCCTCTTGCAATGCATCGATTTGCCTTTGAAGGTCTCTAAAATACTCTTTCATCAAAGCATTCCTCCCAATACAATTTCTTCGTGGATGCATCTTGATCTCCGCAACAAACCCACAACCTCAAGTCCTAGTTCAAACTACCTCACGGTCGGCGATCTGTCTACACACTCAAGAACCCTTACTTTGATACCACTTGATGAAGGGGGTAAATCATAAAACACACAACAATGAAAATTGCACACAGAAAATAGAGATGTTCTTTTATTGATTTGGACAACACATTACATTATAGAAGCTCAGTACAATCAGAGGATGAATCCTCTACTGGCTGCAACACATTACAACTTTCCTAACCTCAAGACTCTAGAATCTTCATCCTTCTGTAACCCCAAATCAGCTAGGGTTTTGTTTTCCCCCACCTATTCTTGACTCTACACTTTGCCCCTTAAATCTACTACCACCCAAGGTTCCCAAAAATGGTTATTAATAGCCTTTTTGGCGGCCAACAACCTAATTTCAAAATTTGCATCTCCCTCCAAAAATAGGTCAACTTCCGAGAGTCATAACTTTTGATTCAGGTGTCCGATTGATGAACTATTTTATGTGTCAGAAAGCTCACGAAGTGCTCTATGTGCTAAGAACTAGCTTTGCCGATTCCAACCATTTTCAGGCCTGTATGGGGCAGTTTAGTGCCTCAAACCTGAGTTTGAATAATTTTTTAGGTATTTTTTTAGAAATAGAAACTTTAATATCTTTCTACTCGCAAATGATCTTTGTGTGATTCCTTCGCCAAATGTCTTATTTTTTAGTTATGAATCTTCCTATAAATTTTCACTTCAATCCGTGCCAAAATGCAAGCTTTCTAAAAATAGCAGGTTGCTATTTTTAGCAGTTTGAAAAAACTGAAAGTTCTACATCATTATTCAAGCAATTATGGAAATAGAACCACAAATTTTGAAAAGAAATGGAAAGAACATCATCAATTTTGAAACACATCTTTTTTTAGGTGATGTAAGATTGCCCTTACACCACTGGATGCTCCTGCATCATTATATAGCCATGTGATGAAGGGGGTAAATCATAAAACACACAACAATATAAATTGCACATATAAAATAGAATGCTCTCTTATTGATTTGGACAAATCATTACATTATAGAAGCTCAAATGCAATCAGAGGAATCAATCCTCCACAAGTTACAACACATTATAGCTTCCTATCTCAAGACTCTAGAATCTTCTATCTTCTGCAACCCCAAATCTACTAGAGCTTCTATTTTCCCACCTATTCTTGACTCTACACTTTCCCCCTTAACTCTACTACTCCCAAGGTTTCCCAAAAATGGTCATAAATATCCCTTTTTGGTGGCCAACAACCAAATTTTGAAATTTGCCTCTCCCTCCAAAAATAGGTCAACTTTCGGGAGCCATAACTTTTGATCTAAGTGTCTAATTGACGAACCATTTGAAGCGCTAGAAAGCTCACGGAGTGCTCTATGCGCTAAGAACTTTTTTTTTTGGTTTTGCCCATTTTAGGGCACATATGGGACCATTTAGTGCCTCAAACCTGACTTTGAATAATTTTTAGGGGTTTTTTAGGAAACAAAAACTTTAATATCTTTCATCTCACAAATGATCTTTGCCTGATTCCTTTGCCAAAGGTCTTATTTTTCATTTACGAATCTTCTTGTAAATTTTTGCTTCAATCTATTCCCAAATGCAAACTTTCCAAAAATAGGAGTTTGGAAAAACTAAAAGTTCTACATCATTATTCAAGTGATTATGGAACCAGAACCACTAATTATGAAAAGAAATGAAAACATCTTTTTTGGGTGATGCAAGATTGCCCTTCCACCACTGGATGCTCCTACATCAGACACCTAGGGTAATTTTGAGAAGTGACCTTGTCACATCTCAAGTGTTTGAGGAAAACCCCAAATGGTCAACTTTTGTTTTAGATAACCAGGAAGAATCTTCAACAAGCCTTCCTTTCCACTTCACCAGATATTCTTCATATTGCCTATTCCAAGTACTTCTTCCCACACGGCTATCCAAGATCTCTTCTATCTCCTCCTTTGAAGTAGATGCCAAAATACTTCATTGTTCCTCTATTGGTCCATCCTCTGTTCCACCTTCATGATATTTTGATAAGTCAGCAATGTTGAAAATAGGGGAAATGTTGATCCCATTTGGCAGCTCTACCTCATATGCATTTCTTGAATCATGCTTCTTCAAAATTCTGCATGGTCCAAATTTCTTTATTTTCAACTTATTATATGTTCCAATTGGAAACCTCTCTTTTCTTAAGTGAACCATGACTTCATCTCCTACCTGAAATTCCTTATATCTCCTCTTCTGATCTACCTTAGCCTTGTATTGAATTTTCATCTTATTAATGTGCTTTCTCACTTCTTCATGCAAACTCTTCAGGTGTGCAAAGTCTTTAGCTTCGGCACTTGTCTTTTCTCCCTTGTCCATCTTCCTTAACTCTAAAGCATTTCTTGGACTACTCCCATATACAATCTAGAATGGTGATTTACCCATGCTCCTATTGACAAAATTGGTGTAAACAAATTATGTCTGTGGTAAAACCAAATCCCATCCCTTGGGCTTATCTCCTACTAAGCATCATAGCAGGTTACCCACAGTCCTATTCACGACTTATTTCTGTCCTTCAGTCTGTGGATGGTGTGCAGAACTGAACTTCAAATTTGTTTTCAACTTCTTCCACAATTTCCTCCAAAAATAACCAACAAAATTGGTATCTTGGTCTGAAACTATGCTCTTAGGTAGACCATATAATCTCACCACCTCCCTGAAAAATAAATTTGCAATATGAACAACATCATTAGTCTTCTTACAAGGAATAAAATGTGCCATCTTTGAGAATTTGTTCGCCACCACAAAAATAGAATCATGTCCTCTCTGTGTCCTTGATAAACTAAGAACAAAATCCATACTAATATCATCTCATGGCTTCTTTGGTATAGGTAATGGCTGATATAGCCTTATATTCTAACTTGTTCCTTTTGCCATCTAACACACTCTGCAACTCTGCACAAATTTCCTCATGTCCTTTTGCAACTGTAGCCAATAATAATTCTTACCAACAATAGCAATGGTCTTATCTTGACCAAAGTGTCTAGCCAATCCCCCACTATGCTTCTCCTTAATCAGGTTCTCTCTCATGGAACTCCTTGGAATGCACAACTGGCTTCCTCTAAACAACATGCCATCTTGGATTATGAAATCCAACCATTTTGTCCTATCCAAAGTAACAAGTTCCAAACACACTTTCCAAGCCTTTGCAAAATCTAGATCTTTAGGATACAAACTTTTGAGTTCATCAAACCCAACAACCTATATCTTCATTTTTGTCAACAAATTTTGCCTTCTGCTTAAGGCATCTGCAACTCTATTGGTATTCCCACTCCTACGCTTCAAAATAAAAGTATAACTCTACAAAAACTCAACCCATTTTAAGTGTCTTTGATTTAACTTTTCTTGACTATTAAGTTACTGCAAAGCCTGATGATCAGTATATAAAACAAACTCTTTTGGCAACAAATAATGTCTCTATTTCTTCAAAGCCTGAACTATTGCATAAAACTCCTAATCATAAACATAATACTTTCTCTTGGCATCGTTAAGATTCTCTCTAAAATAGACAATGGGCTTACCTTCTTGACTCAAAACAGCTCCTATGGCACTACCACTAGCATCGCAATCTACTAGAAATACCTTATTAAAATATGGAAGTGCCAAAATAGGTTGCTCTGTGACTTTCTACTTCAATGTATCAAAACTCTTGGCTACTCTTGTAGTCCATTTAAACTCTTTTATATCCCCTCTCATTGTCTCAGTTAGGAGTGCACAAATGCTACTAAAATTCCTAATAAATTTTCTGTAAAAATTTGCCAAACCATGAAAAGATCATACATTTGTAGCACTCCTTGGTGTAGGCCATTCAATGATAGCCCTTACTTTTTCTAGGTCTATCTTAAAACCTTCCTCTGAGACAACAAATCCCAGGTATACCAACTCCTTTTCAAAACTACATTTCTTTAGATTAATCAACAACTTCTCATTCCTCAGCTTTTCTAAAGCTCTTCTGATATGCATCAGATGCTCATCCCAAGTCTTACTAAAAATAAAAATGTCATCTAAATAAACAATAACAAAACTTCCTAAAAATTCTTTCAATACTTCGTTCATGAGCCGCATGAATGTGCTCGGTGCATTAGTTAGCCCAAATAGCATGACTAACCACTCATACAAACCTTCCTTTGTCTTGAAGGTTGTCCTCCATTCATCTCCTTCTATGATTCAGATCTGGTGATACCCACTCTTTAGATCAATCTTCATAAAGTACTTGGCTCCACTCAAACAATCCATTATGTCATCCATTCTAGGCAATGAAAATTTGTACTTGATCGTGATCTTGTTGATGGCTTGGGAATCTATACACATCCTCCACTCTCCATCCTTCTTCGGTGCTAGTTCTGCAAGTACTGCACATGGACTTAGGCTCTCCCTTATCAATTCATTCCTCAACAACTCATTAACTTGTCTGTTCAACTCCTCATTCTCTACAGAAGTCATTTTATGGGCTCCCTTATTTAGCAAACTAGGTCCTGGTATCAAATCCATTTGATGACTTATCTTCCTCACTGATGGTAAACCTTATGGTACATTATCAAAGACAATATCCTAAAATTATTCCAATAGATCTGAGACTTCTGCTGGTACATCTTCACATTTCTCTTGACTAATCTTAGGAATCAATGCAAAGTAATGATGCTCATGCTTCATACCCTCTTTTGAGTTTAGCCTTTGCAAAATCTAGATCTTTAGGATACAAACTTTTGAGTTCAAACCCAACAACCTCTTTCTTCATTTTTGTCAACAAATTTTGCCTTCTGCTTAAGGCATCTGCAACTCTATTGGTATTCCCACTCCTATGCTTCAAAACAAAAGTATAACTCTACAAAAACTCAACCCATTTTAAGTGTCTTTGATTTAACTTTCCTTGACTATTAAGTTACTGCAAAGCCTGATGATCAGTATATAAAACAAACTCTTTTGGCAACAAATAATGTCTCCATTTCTTCAAAGCCTGAACTATTGCATAAAACTCCTGATCATAAACATAATACTTTCTCTTGGCATCATTAAGATTCTCTCTAAAATAGATAATGGGCTTACCTTCTTGACTCAAAATAGCTCCTATGGTACTGCCACTAGCATCATAATCTACTTGAAATACCTTATTAAAATATGGAAGTGTCAAAACAGGTTGCTCTGTGACTTTCTACTTCAATGTATCAAAACTCTTGGCTACTCCTATAGTCCATTTAAACTCTTTTATATCCCCTCTCATTGTCTCAGTTAGGAGTGCACAAATGCTACTAAAATTCCTAATAAATTTTTTGTAGAAATTTGCCAAACCATGAAAAGATCATACATTTGTAGCACTCCTTGGTGTAGGCCATTCAATGATAGCCCTTACTTTCTCTAGGTCTTTCTTAAAACCTTCCTCTGAGACAACAAATCCTAGGTATACCAACTCCTTTTCAAAACTACATTTCTTTAGATTAATCAACAACTTCTCCTTCCTCAGATTTTCTAAAGCTCTTTTGATATGCATCAGATGCTCATCCCAAGTCTTACTAAAAATAAAAATGTCATCTAAATAAACAATAACAAAACTTTCTAAAAATTCTTTCAATACTTCGTTCATGAGCCGCATGAATGTGCTCGGTGCATTAGTTAGCCCAAATAGCATGACTAACCACTCATACAAACCTTCCTTTGTCTTGAAGGTTGTCCTCCATTCATCTCCTTCTATGATTCAGATCTGGTGATACCCACTCTTTAGATCAATCTTCGTAAAGTACTTGGCTCCACTCAAACAATCCATTATGTCATCCATTCTAGGCAATGAAAATTTGTACTTGATCGTGATCTTGTTGATGGCTTGCGAATCTGTACATATCCTCCACTCTCCATCCTTCTTCGGTGCTAGTACTGCAAGTACTGTACATGGACTTAGGCTCTCCCTTATCAGTCCATTCCTCAACAACTCATTAACTTGTCTATTCAACTCCTCATTCTCTGCAGGAGTCATTCTATGGGCTCCCTTATTCAGCAAACTAGGTCCTAGTATCAAATCCATTTGATGACTTATCTTCCTCACCGATGGTAAACCTTATGGTGCATTATCAAAGACAATATCTTGAAATTATTCCAACAAATCTGATACTTATGCTGGTACATCTTCACATTTCTCTTGACTAATCTTAGGAATCAATGCAAAGTAATGATGCTCATGCTTCATACCCTCTAAAAATTTCCTACCATCTACCAAGAAAATTTTGGTAGTACTACATAGATTTTCTTCCACCTCCTTCAAGGGCTTCAACTTATGACGAACTCCATCCTTTGATAGGGAATATGTCTTTGCATGGCCATCATGCACAGTGCTCCTATCATACTGCTACGACCTCCCCAATAACATATGACATGTATCCATCAGTATGATGTCACACAGAACCTCATCATAGTAGTCACCAATCTTGAACTTAACTAAACATTGTTCATTGACCAAAGCTCTATGGTCCTACAACCATGCGATCCGATATGGATGTGGATGTCTTCTTCTTGTCAACTTTAGCTTGTCAACCATCTCCTCTTAAACAAGATTTTTAGTACTTCCACTGTCAATAATAATATCACAACACTTACCTTCACATTTGCACCTTGTGCAGAGTAAACTCTTCCTCTGATCTAGTTATCTCTCCTCATTCAACAAGGTTCTTCTGACAACTAGGGTTTCTCCCCTTTCAACATCTTCAGAATGCTCAGATTTTGCATCTTCAGCTACATGTGCAACTCGTGCATTACCTTCAGGTCTTCTATTCATCCTTCCTTGATGTTGCAGACACTCGTATGCTCAATGTCCTTCTACACATTGGAAACAGGTTCCTCTGAAACCTCTTTCCAGGTCCTTTCCTAAGTCTTCCTCTTCCTCTTCCTCTTTGCTCACCATTGTTTTGGTCACGAGAGCAGTAGGCATTATCTCCTCTCTGATTTCTACTGGTGCCAACTTCTTCACTTTTCTTTTGATCTTCATTATGACCTCCATAGGACCTTCCACCAGTCCTTCTACCTCCCCTTTGCTTGCTTTCAAATCTTTTATTCAGCTTCTCTTCCACCTTCAGGAAAAACTAGTATGCATATTCTATGGTGGTCATTCTGACCAGGCTCAGATCCTCTTGAATACTTGGCCTCAACCCATTAATGTAATGGGCTACCTTCTCCTTGTTGGCCTCTGCATGACTGATCCTAATAGTAATTTTATAAAAATCTTCTGTATACTCCTTAACAGACTTGTTACCTTGCTTTAATCCTTGCATCTTCTTCAACAACTCCATCTCATAGTCCACAGGAATGAACTACTTCTTTAGTTTCTCCACCATCCAATCCCATCTGGCAATCTTTCCTTTTCCTCTCCTATTTCTCTCTAACTAGACCTCCTTCCACCAAATACTGGCATGGCCCTTCAACTTTGTTTTTGCAAACTTAACCTGATCTAGGTCCTCCACGTCTTCATACTCAAAATATTCCTCCATGTCATTGATCCAATCAATAAGTTGTTCTAGATTCAAATCTCCAGAATAGGTTGAAACTTCAATCCTGGGCCTTTTTCTAATCTTTGAAATGGCCCTCAACAACCTAACTTCTACAGGATCTCCTGTAACTTCTTGTTCTTCCTCAGATACCTCTTCTTCAGCTTCATCTTCACTTTCTTCTCTTGTTCTCGGCTCAAACCCTCTTCACAGCTCCTCTTACAATGCATCGATTTTCCTTTGCAAGGCTCTAAAACCCTCTTCTGTCAAAGCATTTCTCCCCATACGGTTTCTTCATGGAGGCATTTTGATCTCTACAACAAACCCACAACCTTAGGTCCTAGCGCAAACTGCCTCACGATCGGCAATCTATCTACACACTCAAGAACCCTTTCTCTGATACCACTTGATGAAGGGGGTAAATGACAAAATACACAACAACATAAGTTGCACATAGAAAATAGAATGCTATTTTATTGATTTGGACAACTCATTACATTACAGAAGCTCAAATACAATCAAAAGAATTAATCCTCCATAGGTTGCAACACATTACAGCTTCCTATCTCAAGACTCTGGAATCTTCTGTCTTTTGCAACGCTAAATCTACTAGGGTTTCTATTTTTTACCTATTCTTGACTCTAGAATTTCCCCCTTAACTTTACTACTGCCAAGGTTTCCCAAAAAATGGTCATAATAAGCCCTTTTTGGCGGCCAACAACCAAATTTTAAAATTTGCCTCTCCCTCCAAAAATAGGTCAACTTTCGGGAGCCATAACTTTTGATCCGAGTGTCTGATTGACAAACCATTTGAAGTGCCAGAAATCTCGTGGAATTCTCTATGCACTAAGAACCTGCTTTTCCAATTCTGCCTATTTTTGGGCCAGCACGAGACCGTTTAGTGCCTCAAACCTGACTTTGAATAATTTTCAAGGGTTTTTCAGGAAACATAAACTTTAATATCTTTCATCTCACAAATGATATTTTCCCGATTCCTTCGCCAAAGGTCTTATTTTTCATTTACAAATCTTCTTGTAAATTTTCACTTCAATCTATGCCCAAATGTAAACTTTCCAAAAATAGTAGTTTGCTATTTTTAGCAATTTGGAAAAACTGAAAGTTCTACATCATTTATTCAAGCGATTATGGAACCAGAACCACTAATTATGAAAAGAAATGAAAACAACATCAATTATTTTGAATCAACATCTTTTTTGGGGTGATGCAAGATTGCCCTTACACCACTGGATGCTCCTACATCACCATGACATCATCTTTCTCTGATATAATGAACTGTATGAAAGTCCATTATGGAATAAGTGTGGGGAAATCAATGTAGCTTGTCTAAAACACCATTACTGCCTCTATGTTTAAAATTCTCAATTTACTTCTCTTTTTCACATAACAAAAGCACCTACACCTGTAACTCATTCAAACTGCAAACAACACTCCCTTATAGTATACCAACATTTTCCCTTTTTCCATAACCTCTCAAGTCAAAACATTATGGGTGTTAAAAGGAAGGCAGAGCCAAACTAAACTGAAAAATTATTGGCTAACCAATTTGTGGTAGACATGTTCAAAACAATAGGATGACTAGACTTTCTATGAAAATTTGAAGGGTATCATGCATATTTGGTGGAGGAATTCATTCACTATTTTTCTAATGACCATGCAATGATCTGTGGGAAGAAAATAAAGGTCATTACTCAATTTCTCTCTCAGCTATCTAGAATTCTAGATGAAGGTATAGATTTATTGCATGGAAAGCATCTTTCTTATGAGGAAATGATTAATCAGTTTATTTAGGAGGGAGAACCCCTCCTCTAGACTATACAAGGAAAGAAAGGGCTTAATAAAGGGAATTGATAGAAAAACTTTAACTAAACCCTAGAAATCTGTAGTGGCCCGGGTGATGAGATTCATCACTTGTGAAGGTCAATATGGCACAATCATGGATCCAACATTCTGTATGTTGACTCACTTATGCCATGGGGTGGTAAATCTTTAGCTAAAAATAAACCTCCCAGCCTACCTGTTTCAGTCTCTAAAAACTATGATAGATAAATATAAAATAGGGATTGGTCCTCTAAAGAATTTGGCCTGATTACCATGCTATGCAAACACCAAATTCTAAAATGCCACAAAACAGATAGGAAATGGAAAGAACTCCTAAAAAATGATTGAGGACAAAAAGAAAAAGTAAAACTTAGAAAGGGGGAAGCCTTAGGAGTAGTAGCTCTATCTTCAAGGGAGGTTATTCTAGAACCCTAAACAAAACAAGAAATTCTAAAACTTCAACAACAACTAGGAGTTTTAAAGATTCCAGAGCTCCAACAAGCATAGAAGGTTCTAACATCCCAAACTTCCTCAAAGGAATAGGAAGTTTCGAAGCACTCCATCCAACCATCGACTAAATCTCTGGAATTGCTAGTAGAAACCCTATAAACCTCAAAAAAGACTTTAGATTCGTAGGAGAAATTGGAAGTCATAGTTTTTGATGATGAACTAGAAACAAGACAACCAATTGTCAAGAAACAAAGATCAAAATAAAAATTGTAAACTCCCTCCTCCTCGAAGGATTAAATGCTTGGCAATGGAAATTGTTTTTAGTGATGCTTTTGATCATATACCAACATAGAAGAGGAATAAACACTTGATAAATATCCTTCAATAATGGAACCTTCTATAGTTCCAACAAGTCCAACAAACAAGCACCAATATTTTCTCAAGGAAATGTATTAGAACCTCAAGAAAATCCTATAGAAACTGAACAGGAGGCTCCAGAGAAAATGTGGTTGAGGAGATTGCAATGGAAACCTAAGATACTCCTATCTTTCAAGAAGTTACCCCTTCTAATGAAGCCATAATGGAATCTCAACAAAACCCTATGGAAATGATAGTTTTGGAGGAAACTCCTACTCACATGGAGATAGAGCAGATAGCCCCAAAAGAAACTTGTGTTTCTATTTCCTTGAAGGTAGAGCAAAAGACTCCAAAAAAGACTCTTGCCTCAGTAGAAGTAGAGCATACACTTTTGAAAGATATAAAGGCAATTCCAAAAGATATTTCTATTTCTCTAGAGTTGCATGAGTCGCTTATACATAAGCCTCCTCCAGAAGCACAAACACCTTCGGAAGAACACAAATCTTTGAACAAAGAATTCACTAGACAGAAAGATAAAATAGTGTTGGAAGAAGTTATAATCATAAGTATAGATGAGCATATCATTACTCCAAAAATGACTACAAAATCTAGTACAAGGGAAAACCTAATAGTTGAACTTATCGAGGCAAGGTGAAAAAACTTGCAGCTAGAACAGATAGTTCTACAACAGAATCAAACAATTCTACAACAGGAACAAAAAATTTTGAAACAAAAATAAGAAATTGAAAAACTAAAAACACTACTGCAAGAAAAAGGCGAAGAAATCTTATACCTACAAGAATAGGTGAATAGGTCACCTGAGAGAATACTAGAGATAGTTTAGAATGTATAATTGCAAGAAATTATATTGAACAAATATAAACAAATTCAAATTCTTAGAAAAAGATTGATGAACACTTTGGGAACATTTATGGAGAAAGAAAAAGAAAATCAGGAAGCATTAACAACAATAGTTAGCCAAGTAGTGGAATTAGAGGAAGAACTCCAAGAATATAAGGCAAAACCATCCATGGAAGACAAGGAAGTCTAAGCTAAACCAACCAAAATGGAATGGTTCCAGGTACATATTCCTATGTTATTGTAAACTTGGATATCACATTGTTAGTTTTTGAGAGAGGCAAGCTTTGAAAATAATAGACTAAAAATAGAGTTGGTAATGCTACAATGAAAGTATGACTGACTTTATGAGGCAAAAATAGAATCCTATAGAATTGGATAACTTCTTCTGGCATGCAGGAAACCTACAAGAATGTACAATATGATTTTGAATGAGCAGGAATTACGATGGAAATTACTAAGGATTAGATGCAACCTTCCTCATGAACTAGATGGTAAAGAGTTTAAGGAATCTTTCAAAATAGCTTCTCTCGAACAAAAAAATCTATTTTGTGACTTTTTCACACATAATTTATTACTAGAGAAGCATACATCCTTCTACATTAATTTGTTTATAGGTGAGGTACAATTGAGATCCTTTATCTCTACTATGCAAAACCAAATAGCCTAGCAAGACAAAACCAGAGAGTATTATCAGGTAGAGAAGACTATTGGCCTATTAATGAGACACCACTACCATAATCCAAGGGCATTTAAGAAGGAATTTAGAAGGATAAATAAATTTCCTATAGTGGGGCTAAAATATAATGACAGTCTAAAACTTTGTTATTAATCCTTTCAAGTTGTCATTCCTTAGTTACCTAAAAATGTCTTCACAACATGTGAAGAGAGATATAATCCTTTACCTGTACATCTTAAAAGGAGAGAAATTATTTCTTCAACTAATCTAATGTGGTCATTCAGGTAATGGATTGGCATAAATAATTGAAGAACTAAGAGGAAAGGGGTTGGAATGAGATTTAGGCCACCATTGCTACTCCAACCAACTGCTCTAGTACATGTAATTATTGAAGAACTTGAGTGAGAATATCAGATATAGAGGACTAGGGTAAAATTGGGCAAAGGTTTTGCTCTTGATCCAAGAGAAGTTGACCCCATAGCAGGTTCAATATATGATAATAGTGAAATGTTTGAGGAACACAACAAGAAGAGAGAAGTAGAGAAGCAGGGTAAAGTAGGGAAATCTTCACAACAAAGAGCATGAGGACCTACGCAATCTTAGGAGTGGGGGAATATGATGATTTGAAAACTAACTTCAACATATATCTAAATAAATCACCCCCCTTTACACCTTAATGAACCTTTCATGCTAGCATTTGATTGATCTTATGATAAATTATTATTTACCTGGTTAGAAATAATGTACATATTCTTGTTGTCTATTCTGAGTTAAAAGGAATGCAAATTCTAATGATTTTTGGTTGCATAAAATTATTTTTGTCAAACAAGATTCTACAGCATTGGAAGGATGGACTTTGGAAGGGAAGGAACTCTAAAAAGAAAGGAAGAGAAAGACTTCGAAAAAAAAAATTAGTGCTTTGGAATAGACGTAATAGCACTGAAAGTCTTGTTTCAGGAACAACTCCAGAAAAGTCTCGATGGTAGAAAAGGATTTCTTATTTTGAAAGCCCAGTCCATAAATTCAACATACCTATTTCCCCTAAATTGCAACAATGGATATGCTTCATAAATGTTTGAGAAGTATCTTGCATGAAAAGACTTCTGTTGAAAGTCAACTTCAGTAGTCTTAATTTCTTTGTTATTTCATACAAATAGAACTCTATGTTATTTATGATTTTAGCTGAAGACATTAAGATAGCAGTGATGCATGCACCACAATACACTAGATTATAGGTATAATTTGTATTTTCTTTATTTTAGACATATAGACATATAGAGAATATAGACAATTTATGGTGATGAATGAGAATAGAAAATTATATGTGATGATGTTTCAAAGTTCTAAAAGTTTAAACTTCCAAAATGATGGCCACTCATTTAGATAGGAGGAAACTGTGTTATAAATAAGTGTTATTTTTTAATGTTTTGTGAATTCCATGTTATGCTCATTGATGTTATCATGAAATTCTC
This sequence comes from Cunninghamia lanceolata, assembly GCA_027924645.1. Taxonomy (NCBI): domain Eukaryota; kingdom Viridiplantae; phylum Streptophyta; class Pinopsida; order Cupressales; family Cupressaceae; genus Cunninghamia; species Cunninghamia lanceolata. The sequence continues at coordinate 23,377,929 of BSBN01000261.1, read as the reverse complement.
TATTTTTTATGTGTTGGTAATCAATATCTAACATGTAGGTTATATTTTTCCATTGTTCTATTTAATCTTGTGTCTTGTTTGTTGGTCTATAGATTTAGGTCATGCTGAAAATCATGTTGTTAAATCATCCTTGGAAAACTATTTGTTTCCGTAGTTAATAGGATTGTTCATTTCTATAGTTAAGAGTATAATTGTTTACTTAGTAGTCTATTTCCGTACTATATTTATTTTATAAGATTAAATATTTTCATAAGTTAGATTTTCAAATGCTTTCATAGTTAAAGTTTTCTACACTTTCATAGATTGAGATTTTATTTCAATATTAGCATCTTTTTATTCAAAGAGGCCTAAAATTATCACTTAGTTGGGGTATTTATCTTCCTTATGCAAATAGCCATTGAACACCACCCTAGTCTATAACTAATAATGAATTAAAGTACAAGGGTTAACCAATCTTGATAGTGTGATTGTGTAAACCTTTATATGGATGAGAATGTTGATGTTCTTAGATTTTTTAATTGAACATTGTGTATTCTCTTGTGAAAAATGCATTTGGTTGTGAAAGAGATGATGTTTTATTCATATGCCTAGTATTTGGAAGAAAAGTAATGTGGTAATGATTGTGAAAATGAATCTTGCATTGTGTACCCCTATCTGTGTATATCATGTTGCAAGAATAGCACACCTTCTGATGCAGAGTGGCACAAGGGAAGCAACAAAACAAGGTTTACTATTCTCCTTTGCCCACTCACCTACTTCACCTAGCCTTCAACCAACCACAGGCACATCCAAGGGTATATGAAGGGTTTGATATCCAGGCTATAACTCAACCCTCAAGGCTTCTCCCACACCTTAAGACAGGTCAAAAAACACTTTCTTGCAGTTGGTTTGTTCCCAACTTCCTACAACTCTCCAACCTCTACTTTGACTAGTAAGGCTACTAGCCCTCCAAACCTAGTTTTCTCCACACAACTTGACAAAACCCTAAATGACTAGGCAAGTAAATGATGGATTTGGATACCCTTTAAGGGACTCTCTCAAACTTCCAAACCTCCAGTTCCCACTCTACTCCAGCAATTCAGAACACCTACTAGGTCTCTAGGCTTAATTGATCAGTTTAGGGCTAGGTTACAAAGCAAGTGGTCAAATTTGGGTTCATAGATTAGGGACAGGAATTTGGAACACTTCTACCATGCCCAAATAACTCAAAAGCACCATCCATTCACTCACCCTATCAGGATTTTGTCATCTACAATAGCAAATTGCATAAATTTGGTCAAATACATGGTAATACTTGACCTAAGGCATCACTTTAAAAATTGAAAACAATCTTTCCCAGCCAAATGCTTCTAGAATCATGCAATGTACAACCCTAGTCTAAATTTCAGTGATTTTCAAGAGATTTTACCAATTGGAATGCATTCTAGGGCCGGATTTATGTGACAAACCCTAGAAAATAGGGTTTTAGACCAGTTTTGAAACAAAATGTAATAACTTTTCACTCTGACCACTTCAAGACCTCAAACCTATTGCATTCAAACCCTGACTTAGTCTAGTTTCAGAAAAACAACATTTTCTCACCTGGACAATCTGTACAGGCCGTACACAGCAAGAAAAATAGGGAAAAATTGACTGTTTTTATTGTTTCAATGCCTAAAACTCCGTACAGGAACTTCTCTTCCGTACAGGAGTGAGAAAACAACATTATAGACCGATCCAAGTTGGTGTGCAACTTCTCCAAATAGTTTCAACCGCCAAAATGGAGTTGCAACCGCCAAAATGGAGTTGCAACCGCCAAAATGGAGTTGCAACCGGTCAATGTGTCATTGACACTATTGACAACACTAGACACTATGGCATTTTGCTTTAGCACAAAGACACCGATTGGTTTCACTTGTCCAATGGAGTCTTAACAACTATCCTACTGTCCTAAACATGACAAAACACAAAACTAGCCAATAGACTCAAAGAAAACATCATTAGACCTACTAGGCCTAATTGACTCAACAAGGGCCCAGATGGACTAAGCATGATTGAGGTTTATATGATTACCCCAATCATCTTGACCATATAGAGTGGACCATACAATCATGGCTAAAGGCCTTATTACAAACATACGTTGAACAAAACCATAACTTATCAAAAATGTATCCAAATGCTTAAGGTGTCAAACTACTCCTAGGTGCCCTGCACCACCTTCTTACCCACTTTGTCATATATGGAATCATTATTTACCTCTATTTGTATGGTGACTAGAAACTCTTGCATGAAGTGTATCTTGCATTGATCCTTTATGAGTGTATGTCCTTATGTGTGAATTGATGATGTGGTTGCATGAAAGAAAATGTTGAATTTATTGGAATAGATCATTTGGGTATCATACTTATCCCAAAATTGCATTCTTCCCTAGGGTTCATGTGGGAAGCTAGGTGTGTCATTGCATTGTATTAATTGAAAGTTAGAGAAAAAGGGTTGTAATTGGATCATATGCATGGAAATTGTGGTGAATGTTGTGTAAAGATAATGAATACATTAGTGAATCTTGCATCTTGTGACTATAAATTGTGTTTTACCCCTATTGTATAGTGTTGTTATTGGCTTGTAAAAATAATTGTCCATTAAAAGAAGCATTAGGTTGGTGTGGACTAGCGTCCCCAACTGCTTATCATTCCTTGTGAATCATGTCAATGTTATTCTCTTGTTGTGTAGAGAAAATGGTTGTGGTGTTGTTCTTATTTAAATTTCCCCTTTGATTTAATTTTCACTTGCACTCTTTTTATGTGTGCATTTCATTTTGGATGTGCTTATTATCATGCGGTATAAAAATTGTAGCATTATAAGGGCTTATGTCCCAACTGAACTCTTTCCCTTTTTATGTTGCTATGCATTTGAACGTAAACATTGCAAATGCATTACCAATATGATTGATGAATTCTTGTATGGTGTTGAATGTTAATTACTCCATGATATGTGATTGGATGTGTTGAGTTATCCTGTCTCATGGGATTGATTTGTTCATAGCTTAATCTTGGTTTGGTTAACAATTGCTAGTGAGTGACAATGTGCATCATTACATTGTAATTGTAATTCCCTTGAGTGTGATGTTTGAGTGAAGTTCCATTCATGTGCAGAAAGGTAAATTCTAGTAGATGTCTTGGGTAATCTCATATAAAACCTTGTTATGAGCTTGTACAATGATGTGACCTTGTGAGGTGATGAAGCTTTAGTTCCCTGACTACCTGAATTATGCTCTATAGCATTAAGTCAAAATTGTGATCTCATGCTTTATGAAATGAATGGAGTCTTAAAAGAATCACTTTCTTGTTGTTTCTTGAGCATGTTTATTACCATGGATGTTGAAATCTAGGTGTAATGTAGCATTTTACTCCCTTTCTCGTGAGTATAATTAGTCACATAGTGCATGTAAAGTGTACCTTCAAATTTTTGATAGTTTATTTTAGTTATTGATGAATTATTTAAATGTTTGTAAGGGCCAAAATTGATTTATTATTCTTATTTATGAGTAGTATAGCCACCAAATTTTTATATTTATTCATCTTGTGACTTTTATGGTCACGCTCAATTTATTTTTTATTATTTTTTTTAATAAAAAGTGGCAGAACCACTAAAATATATTAATAAAAAAGAAGTTACAAAATGCCAGATTCAAAAGAGGCATACCGGCAGGAAAGAATCGGCAAAGAAAACCTCCGATTATAGCCTAAATTTTACGCTCAATTTATTGTTGACATTGAGCTCATTTTCTACTTTATTGTTGGAATTGATATTTCTTCCACTTGGGTGTTCCTTTTTATTATTGTGGTGTCTATGCTAGAATGTTTTAATTACTTGTCATGTATCATGTAATTTTATTCTCTATCATGTACATGATGGGCCTCTAATGGATTGTATAAGAGAATAGATCGCATAGAACATACTAGTTCTTGATGTTTACATTGTTAGAACTATGCTAATTTGAATTCCTTATTATTTATTGAATGCGAGTGAATATTGTGTGAAGTGTTTGAGAAAGCTATGTAATGTGTTTGTATTCATATGGAACAGTTGGTGTGAGTAAGCTTTCTGGTTGGTGTATATGGCATGCCTAGATGGTAGTGAATGGTGTATATTTGAATTCATGTATGAGAATAAATGTTATTCTTTGTCTAGTTGACCATGAGAATGAGATGTGTTGAAATTCTTATATGGTTTGCACCTTATTCTTAGCATCTAGTATGTGGTTAGGTGTTGAATTAGTCCACCAACTGTGATTGTTCTTTCTTATCTCATTCTTATTTATCTTGGTCATCTTACCATGTCTCCTAATGTTCCAACATTAGTTGAGTGCATGATATTATGTTTCAGACACAAAGACCATGTTATTAAGTAACATGAAAGTGCATGTTGTCTCATTTAGATATGGATTATAAAACCTATACTGATGTTATTAAATAGCATAGGTTATGATGGTGCATTAATAAGTGCATGGGCACATATTATTTATATATGTATTGTATTATATTTGTTTACCTACTCTTGTTGTGTTGCCATCTTTGTGAATCTGGTTGTGGCAAGAGTTCTCCTTGGTAGTTTGGAGGTTTCCTAGCATGATGCTAGAAGGGATGCAATTCTTGTGTAAAGAAATTGCAATCTTATGTATTCCATTTATGAATACTTTGTGTTTGAGCCATGAGGGAGTCTTGTGTTTCCTTATTGATTATAAATTCATGATCTTGTTATGTTGTTTAACCCTTTTGGTTTAGAATATTTGAGCATTGAAGTGGTGTTAGAATTAGTCATACCCCTATATTTTGTGTTTAATTGCCTCCGTGGATATATTCCTTGTGAATAAAGGGTTGCTAAGCCTTACTTTTTGGGAGTGCTTATGCTTTTAAGAGGATTTTTTTAAAATCCTTTCTTTGAGAATCCATAATTTGATCATGTTCTTATGATGTGGAGCTAGAGTTATAGAGAAATTCTCTCTTTTTAGTAGTGGAACATGAGAAATGACCTCATGGAGAGCAACCATAACTAGAAGTGAGGCATGTTGTTGGTGAACTTGAAGGTGAGGTAATTTTTCTTGTAGCCTTTAAGGGTTGGTTTGCCTTGGATTTTGAGTTGAAGTATAGTGGGAAGAGTTCTTGGTCTTAGAAAAGACCATAGGTATTCTAACCTTGCATTGGAAAATATCGTACTTTGAATTTAACATTGTGCAGATTTCCTTTTCTTAGTAGAGAGATTCAAGAGTTTCCCAACTATAACAATAGTCTTAGATTATATAGGACCTTGTTTTTGTTATGGTCAGTTGGGCCATTTAGCTAGATCTTGTCCTCACTTGTAGTAGCAATTGGAGGATAGAGTGATTCAGTCTTAAAGGAGTTAATAGGCATAGTGGTTGGTTTGCATCTAGCTTGTGCACCCTTGGAGATGTGAGATGTTGATTTGATACCTAGATTTGGAGATGGTCTAGAGAGTTGATCTTTTGAGATCTATTATGTTTGTGAAGGATTGTATACAATGAGTACCTTATCCTTATCCTTTTATAGGCTTCTAAGAGTAATCCTAATTTTAGCGAGGGAGGATGTAATGCCCACTAGTGTGTTTTCCTCATGTTCTTTTTGATTTATATGATATATTTTGTATCAAGTGTTTTATCATTGTATTATATGATTCATTTGTTATGATCTATTACACTTAAATTTCTAATGAATCCTTTTGTACCATTGATGTGTTTTGATTATGCACTCTATCTATGCTTTCATGGATATGTTTTGTATGACCATCGGTGTGTTCATAGTGAGGTTTTGTATTGGCATTAGATTTCTGAATATGCATTATGAGATGCATATGTTGTGTCATTTTATGTGTTAGATCATTACAATGTTTCAACTTCACTGTAAATTCACTATATTTGATATAGTTGTGATTATTATATCTATTTTAGCATTATGTAATTATTGTTGATTATGCATCTTATTTCCTGGATCATGCTTGTCATAGATGATTTATAGTTAGAGGTGATTAATTGATATTATGTTGGGTGGATTATGTTGCTTTAACTATTATTGTATGGAGCAGGTACACCTAATATTCAACTTGAGTTTGTAGGTATAGGATTATTCCCTAATCATGGTTATATTGGAGATGGTTGTCTTTGGGTAAGGCATGTGTGTGTAAACCTCTATCTCACTCGGTTTAAGTGTGAGATGAGCCTTGTGAATCCTTGTGTAAACCTATATCTAAATCGATGATGATTCTAATGTTCGCATGTTGTGGAAACCTATAAAGCGTGTGAGTCCTTTACCTATGTTTATTTTATCTTTTACATTGCATTTAAATTTATTTCAAAATGTGTGTTTTCTATGTTTGTAGAATATTTAATGCTTGTGTCAAAAAGATAATATTTATACCTTAGTGGAAAAGGTCTATATCATTATTTTCTTTTAAAGTGAATTAATTGTCCTTTTGTGGAAATAAAGTATTTTGTGCAAGAGAATAGATATTGCATTATGTTTGGAAAATATTATTAAGCTATTTGAATGCATTAGTTTTAGTAGACATGATATTATTAAGATATTTGAATGCATTAGATTTATTTATTTGAATGTATAAAGATAAATTGCTAAATGTTTGAAAGAAAAAAATTAATACAAATATTTTATTTGAAATATCTATTTCTTTCAAAAAGGCATTTTGAAATATCTTGCTACTATAAAGCGAAAAAAGTAAAAAGGCGTTTAGCAAATTATGAAAAGAGAAGGGAAGGCTTGTTTTCTATTACTCATTCTTTTTGTATTTTGCAAATCCTCTCTCTCCCTCCTTTTTGAAAAATAAATTTTGTAAATGGGTGGTGTTGAATCTTGGATTGCTTGGAGTGGATTTGGCTTGAGCTTGGAAATTGCTTGTGAGAGGAAAATATTTCTTGAGGTACATGTGTTAATGAAAAGGGCCTCTCCTCCATTGTTTTGATTAAGATAAGTTGGTTTTGAAGGGACCATAAACCCTATACAACACAAGATATAACACAACAAAAATATCACCCTCCAAAGAGAAAAAGATAAGAATTAAAGATCACAAGGGACTGGCAACAAAAGATCAAAATAACACATACCAAAGGGTCGGTAAAAACTCCCAAACTAGGACCAATGAAAAACTGCCAAAAAACACAGCCCAAGGCTGAAACCAACAATACAATTTATGGCCTTTTAGGGCAGTTTAAACCCAAATCTTTCCAAAGTACTTTGAATGGGATCCACATATTGACCTGGACACACATTATATTTTTTTAACGGAATAGGAGGATCACAAAATTATTCCAATGAATCACTTTTTTTTCTTATTCTACTTGTGAGAAGAGGAAATCGCGGTCTCCTCCAAGATTGGCTCTCTTTTTTCCATCTTAGGTTGCAATAGTATATCCTCCCTTTCTAAGTTTTTTGGATTATTTATCCTCCTTTCTTGCTTAGAAACTTGTGAAATGTCATGAGGGGGAACCACATTACCTTTCTTCCTTACCCAAATATATTGTTTCTTCCTTTTTTCTGCCATGAAGCAGAAATGTGGCCCATTTTCTTACAAATATCATATATTGTTTTGAAAGGATCAACCTCAATTATTTGTTCCCACAACTCAAACTTAGAAGATAAATGAATCATATCAAGAATAGCCATATCCACCTCAACATTGATACACATTCTAGTGCAAAGACCAATCATTTCCTATATTGAGTAACTCTGTCAATAGCCAGGAAATGACCAAATGAATTAGCAATTGCAATAAACATTTCTTCCTCCTAGTATTGCATAGGGAGTCCTAGGAGTCTTATCCACATAGAATCCCTAAAACAATTCTTATCTACATTAAAACTTGGATTCCATTTATGTAAAAGGAGTCTACACTTTCCTAAGAACTAGAGACCTCCAGAGAGGGCTTTGTAACAATCCTTGAGCAAGGTGAAATAAAACAAGAAGAAAACATTTCATGGCAGCCATCTGCACATGTCCAATCACTTTTTATTTCTTTTGAATCCATTTTTTAACCACATCAATGTTTGTATGGGAGCCCAAAAACCTTCCAACGAGAGCATTTTCCATTTTGCAACAACTTTGTCCATCACTAAATCTAACACTCTTAAGACACATTCTATGCTTTCCATGTAGGGAGGATTGGGAACAAAGCCCTCAAAACCTTTGTTTAGTCCTCTCAGCTCCACCTTGTCAAGGTTGGAGGGGCAGGAAAACACCCTATTATCCTCGCTAGGTAGGTTAGACCAGTTGGCCCTAATAGCTTCAATAGACTCAGTCTAGAAATCTTTGAATCTATCAAATCATCTGCCTTTTCAGACCTTAACTCCTTTAACATTGGATCTGCACATGGCAAATCTAAGATCTTAAACCCTCTGACCCTACCAAAGCAATTGAAGATGCATACAATCTCACCATAGTCCTTGATCAAGTCATCCCAATCACTCAAGGTAGATATTCAAGTCACATCTAGATCGTCTTGAGTGGCTACCTCTTTAGGCAATTTTCTACCTCTCCTCCATTGTTTTGAACTTGAGAAGAAAGCTAATTTTCCTATATAAAATTTTCTTTTGAAATGAAATCTCTTCCTCTTTCCATTCCCACATTAGGTGGAGGCATATAGCATGCATATTATAGGAATGTTTTAGATTCCAATTTATAGTTTTAAATTTGTATTTTAAATTTTTGAAAATAAGCATTTTGTGGCCAATTTATGGAAAATTTTTCTAAAATTGATGTTTCTCAAAATTTAGAAAAATTGATTGCAAAAGGGTATTGTTGTGTATTTTTAAATAAAAAAGGGTACTCTTGAAATTTATAAATTTATTGTAATTTAAAAGTTAGGAAATTAAGGTTGCATCCTAACTCCATTAATGCAGAATTTGGGGATTTTGTATGGTTTTAACAATTTTGAAAATATAGGAAAATTACATTTTAGACCTTAAATAAATGTTTTGTTTTGTGGAAAGATTAATCTCCTTCATGAAATGGAGTTTTGCATTTTTGGAATCATGTCATAAAAATTGTTGCATTAATTTTTGTGCCACACCCAAATTGTGAGTTTAGGGTGTTGGACTTTTAGGATTGAGGTATAGAGTAGGAAAGGAGTGGGATCTCACCAGTTCTATGATACAAAGAAATCACTAGAGAAAGTGGGGGAGAGTTTTGTTTAAGGTGAAATTTGGTGCAAGAGGATTTATTAGTGTTTAGGGTTAATTTGTATGAATCCTCCTTTCACCTCAAACATTCAAGGACTTCAGCCGAGTAGGAAGTCTACTATCAGGCTTTCAGTCACTTGGAATGTAGGAAAAATTGGAATTGTGTGATTTAGTTGTTCAATTATGCCCAATTATGCTCAAAACCCTAATTATGCAAATTCAAAAGTAAATGGACAAATCACAAAAAATGCTTACACACAGATATATCAAATGACAATCAAATGCATACCAGATTTTGAAGTTCGAAAAGTGGAATAGTCGGGGACTAATGAGTAGGCATCCTAGTCCAGTGCCACCATTTCTGTTAGGATCTAGGAATCTTGTCTACAACATGTTCCTATTGTTCCAAAAATTTTCTTGTTGCAGGATCTGGAGGACTAATGAGCGGGCGCCCGAGTCTAGGTCCCTATTTTCTTCTCTAATCTACAATTCTAGCAGTCTGCACTACTCTCCTACAACTCCACTTTTTCTGCTTCTACAATCTGTAACCTGCAATCATAGAAAAATGGGTTGGGGGTTGTGGTATTTAGAGGCTTGCCTCAATCAAGCCCCGGAGAGACATTCAAGTCTTCTGAACACCGTTGTCAGATAAAGAGTGCATATCCCTATGGGATAGAGGCAAAATCCAAATGATAAATGATTGAAAACACAATTGATATCACCTTGTAGTGAAGATCTCATGGAAGGAAGATGCTCTTCATGCCATGAGGAGATTGATGCCAAATCTGCAAATACAAACACAAGAACAACAGAAATGCTGTTCTGCAACACACAATGAATGCCTTGAATCACTTTCACATAAGCCACAAGTTTGCAATATCCATCTAGTTTACAAATGAATGCCTAAACATGCTTATATATGCAACTACAAACATTCCCACTAAGAATTTTGTAATTGAAACTTACCGTGTCGGCATAGGACCTAAATAACGGTCACAAACTGACACTTTGAGATTGGGCCTGACCTAAACTAAGACAGGACTAGGGCGCGAGTGCCCAAGTCCCCCTATTTTAGGCAGGATTATTGTTAAGTGAAACCCTTGAGTCCAAATTGCCATGAAACTTCAGGGTTTTCTCATCGGGATGTCAAATTAACATGCAAAATGCTTTAAATGCATAAACAAGACCCGGGAGATAAACCTTAAGAGGGAAAAGCCCCCAAGGGGACATTATCTAACATAAAATTTAGCTCCCACTTTAATGTATGTATAAACACAAGGCCAATACATGCATTAAAGTATGGTCAACAAACACAACAAACATGCCAAACACAGAGAAGACATGCCAATCATAGAGAAGATGATAACAGGTACACAAAGCATGGAGAAGATAGTAATAGTCATGCAAAACACGAAGAAGACAACATTAAAGACATGCAAAATATAGTGAATATAGTGAATGCAGAGAAGACAGAGATGATTTTCTTTTTCTTTTTCATTTTCATATATATATGGAATGTAGATGCAAGTACAAGGAAAGTAAACACATGACCCATAATGCAAGAGGGACTCATCGCCACCAGTCTTTAAGACTGCATATGGGGCAATACACACGTAATACATGCCATACAAATCCCAAATCATAGGAGGGACTCATTGCCACTGGTCTTTAAGACTATGCTTGGGAACAAACAAACAATACACACACACTTGGAAGACATGAAGAAAACATGACAAACAAGCGATGGAGTGTTCCTATTTCTAGGTTCATCACCATCTTAGGCACATTACAGGCACACACCGATGATTGAGATTCACCACAACAATCACCAAATACATAGTTAAGGGTTGAGTTAGTCATAGAACCGCTCCTCACCTCGCGATGAGGAGTTTTGAAAATGATAGGATGTGCACTCTCCATGAGAAATACACCATCCCCACCTCGCGATGAGGGCTTAAATGATTGTAAGTTGATTTCAAACAAATCTCAGAGTGTAGGAGGGACTCATCACCACCAGTCTTTAAGACTGTACCTGAGAATAAGCAAGTTGCTAACATCTACAAGAGACAGCTTACCTTATATATGCCCCCACCTTAAAGTGGTTGATATTAGGTATCGATATCAAGCATGTTAAGGTAGGAAGAAAACACACAAGGGAACATCAGCTCTCATAAGGCCCATGCCCCCCAGAGGTGACATGTACTTTACCATTACCAAATGTTCCCACAAACACATTCCTGCAAGAAAAGTGTTAGTGTCCATATAATCATGATAAACAACAATGCATAATGCAAGATTCAAGATAGACAAAGTGCATAGAGAAGAAGTATTTTTATGTTTTGTAAGTGTGATATGACATCATCAAGATCACATGACAAAGTGTACGGAGTAATTCTACTAGCCAAGCGTTGGATAATATATATCAACCCCATCATCATATAGGAAATAAGTCCATTTTTTATTTCTCGCTAAAGGGACACTAGGTCCACATCAGTATAATATGTTTTTCAGCATCTACCCACTAGATAGAAACACTAGAGGAAGGGAAACAATAAATCGAGAGAAGACAAATAAGTGCCTTAGGGACAGTCACATAAACAATAATGCATAATGCAAGATTCAAGATAGACAAAGTGCACAAAGCAACAGTATTGTTATGTTTTGTAAGTGCTATAAGACATCATCAAGATCACACAACAAAGTGCACGGAGTGATTCTACTAGCCAAGCATCGGATAATATATATCAACCCCATCATCATATAGGAAATAAGTCCAATTTTTTATTTCTCACTAAAGGGATGCTAGGTCTGCATCAGTATAATATGTTTTTCATCGTCTGCCCACTAGATATAAACACTAGAGGAAGGGAAACAATAAATTGAGAGAGGAGAAACAAGTGCCTTAGGGATAGTCACATAGGAGGGTGCCCCCAAGTCACCAAACGCAACGCTATGTCCGTAAGACACAACACACAATAGTGAAAAATAGAGGACAAGCAATATAGAAGAATGATGAGACAAATAGAAGAAGGGTCACAACAGAGGTGGTCTTCTGGTATCTTGGACCTTACAAGAGAATCAAGGTTCATCCCAAGAGGCCTAAACAACACATAACACATCACAATGGAAACACATCACAAGAGATAAAGGGTTAGAGATACTTACCTGGTAGGAACATTGAACTAAGTGTTGTCATCAAGCAAATCATCATCATCTTCCCACTCCCAAATGCTAGAGGAAAGTGCGACATAAGGTACCATAGCCCAACTCTTATTCTTGTTTTCAGATTGTTCAGTCTTAAGATCTTCATGGTTTGATTCAATGTTTGGTGAGATGTTTTCTTGTTCAGATGCAAATCCTTGGGTGTATTCTTGTCATTGTCTCCTCCTCCTTTCTCTTTCTTGTCTATTTCTTTTTGTCCTACCACTTATCTCTTGTAAGATAGTGTTTTTCTCTTTCATAGGTTTTTGTGTTTTAGAGGAGGAAGCATCGGGATCAAATCTCATTTGTCTAGGTGGAATATTTTGTTGTCGACGACTGCCTCTCAATCCTTGTAAGGATGACAGGGGAAGAACCTCAGCATAGGGTCCATTTCCTTTCGGTCTAGGATTCTCTTCAAATGCGGCTTGTTCATCTCTTGTTTGTTCTTGAATTGAAGGATCAACCACTTGATGTAATAGTTTTGCTTTGTAATTTCTATAGCTCAAGAAGTTAAAGTCTGTTCATGGCTCTAGTTCCACCTCTAATTTTTCCCAAAAGTAATCTAGTGTACAATGTTGTCTTGTAACCAAAGGTTTATACTTATTGCAAGGGATAGTAATCACTTGTCCATTCAAAGGAAATTTGATACAGTTATGAATTGTTGAAGGGACAGGTTTCATAGCCTTTAACCATGGATGTCCTAATTTTATGTGAAAGAGATCAGAAATGGGGACAACATCAAACCATTGTTCTACATGTTTCTCAAATATAGTGACCACTAGAGATATCTTCCCATAAGTGTTTACAAAGGTTCCCTTATGTGTCTTAATCATCATATCTGAAGGGTCATAAGAGCCTTGCATTAATTGATGTGAAAAGAGGAACTCTTTCATAGCAGCATTAGTCATGAAAATAGGATCAATAAGGGTTCCATCCATGGGATTTCCCATTATCTTCACAGTGATATAGAGAGGTCCTTCAGTTTCTCCAATTGTTCTATCATGAGGTGTAAACACAATTTCAGGTTCAGGGACCTTTCTTTTCATGTAAGGCCTAGGAGGGAACCTATTGTTATTGTTGCGATTAGAAGACATGTGTAAATGTATTCAAATCAATTTGAAATCAGATTTTAAAATCTTTTCAAAATTTATGCAAAAGGCAAATGCAACACTATGTATGAAAATGACCTAAAATGCTTGATTTTTTCAATTTTTTTCAATGCAAATAAGTTAAGAAAGGGTGTTGTAAGGAAATTGATCACGGGAAGTGAATAATATGTCTAAAATCAGTCCAATAAAGCAATAATATCCTTCACAACACACTTTTGATGCAAATCTAAGATGACGACGAGTCAAAACCTAGTGAAAATACACTAAAACATGCAATTTTTCAAAAATGTTCAATGCAAAGACCCAACAAAAGAGGTGTTTTAAATAATTTTAGGAGGTGCAGTGGATTATAGCAATAATATCAGCCACCTAAAGCCATAAAATCTTCCACAACATGCTTGGAGTGCAAATCTAGGTCAAACCCTAGGGCAAATATAGCTAAAATATGCAATTTTTCATCTAATTTCACTACAAAAGAGTATGAAAAAGGGTGTTGTGAGGAAAATGATGAAAAAAATCCATCACAACATGCTTATAGTGCAACTCAAGATCAAACCCTAAGGAAAATATAGCCAAAATATGTAATTTTTCACCAAATTTCTACTTTAAGAGGCTAATAAAAAGGTGTTGTAACAAATTTTAAGAGGGGCAGCCTATAATAACCCTAATAAAATCCAATTAGTGCATAAAAATCTTTGACAACACACCTACGGTGCAAATCTAGAGGGACGATAAGGCCAAATCTAGTGAAAAATCAAGGTTTTCAAACCCTAGGCATGAAATTTTGCAAACAAACCACTATGATGCAACACTACAGTTAGAAATCAATCCTAATGAGTGTTTTAAAAGGGTAGTAAAATCTGAAACAAGATTTTGACTACAAACCCTAGCTAATGCAAAACTAGGTTATATGAAAAAAAATGCACAATTTCCAGCAATTTTTAACAATTTGAGCATGAAAATGCAATCTAAATGAATGATGGATGAAATTTTTCTGTAAATTAAGTTATATTTGATGATATTGATAGAAATTTAATGAAATTAAATACCAACTAATCTAAATTATATGAAAATGCAAGCTAAAAATACCAATTTTTTCAAAATTTTCATTTCTTTGTAATTTTCCAAATGTAATAAGATGAACAATGATATGAATGTAAATCTGAAGCACAACACTCAGCAAGGTGCCAAAAATTCCAAAAACACGAGTTCACCAAAAATTTTAAGGTGAAATTTGGTGCAAGAGGACTTGTTAGTGTTTAGGGTTAATTTGTATGAATCCTCCTCTCACCTCAAACATTCAAGGACTTCAGCTGAGTAGGAAGTCTACAATCAGGCTTTCAATCACTTGGAATGTAGGGAAAATTGGAATTGTGTGATTTAGTTGTTCAATTATGCCCAGTTATGCTCAAAACCCTAATTATGCAAATTTGGATGCAAACAGACAAATCATAGAAAACACTCACACACAGAGATATCAAATGACAATCAAATGCATACCAGATTTTGAAGTTCAGGAAGTGGAACAGTCAGGGACTAATGAGCAGGCGCCCTAGTCCAGTGCCACCATTTATGTTGGGATTTGGGAATCTTGTTTGTAGCTTGTTCCTGTTGTTTCAGGGATTTTCCTATTGTGGGATCCAGAGGACTAATGAGCGGGAGCCTGAGTCCAGGTCCCTATTTTCTTCTTTGATATGCAATTCTGACAGTCTGCACTACTCTCCTACAACTCCACTTTTTCTGCTCCTACAACCTATAACCTACAATCGCAGAAAAATGGGTTGGGGGTTGTGGTGTTTAGAGGCTTGCCTCAGTCAAGCCCCGGAGAGACATTCAAGTCTTCCGAACACCGTTGTCAGATAAAGAGTGTGTATCCTTGTGGGATAGAGGAAAATCCAAATGATAAATAATTGAAAACACAATTGATATCACCTTGTAGTGAAGATCTCATGGAAGGAAGATGCTCTTCATGCCATGAGGAGATGGATGCCAAATCTGCAAATACAAACACAAGAACAACACAAATTCTACTCTGCAACACACAATGAATGCCTTGAATCACTTTCACATAAGCCACAAGTTTGAAATATCCATATAGTTTACAAATGAATGCCTAAACATGCTTATATATGCAACTACAAACATTCCTGCTAAGAATTTCATAATTGAAACTTACCGTGTCGGCATAGGACCTAAATGACGGTCACAAATTGACACTATGAAATTAGACCTGACCTAAAATAGGACAGGACTAGGGTGTGGGTGCCCAAGTCCCTCCCGCCCTACTTCAGGTAGGATTATTGTTAAGTGCAACCCCTAAGTCCAAATTGCCATGAAACTTCAAGGTTTTCTAATCGGGATGTCAAATTAACATGCAAAATTCTCTAAATGCATAAATAGGACCTAAGAGCTAAACCTTAAGAGGGAAAAGCCCCCAAGGGGACATTTTCTGATGTAACATTTAGCCCCCACTTTAATGTATGTATAAACACAAGGCCAATACATTCATTAAAGTATGGTCAACAAACACAACAAACACACCAAGAACAGAGAAGACACACCAATCACAGAGAAGACAGTAATAGGCACACAAAGCACAGAGAAGACAGTTACAATCACGTAAAACATGGAAAAGACAACATTGAAGACACACAAAACATAGTGAATACAGTGAATGCAGAGAAGACAAAGATGATTTTCTTTTTCATTTTCATATATATGAAATGTAGATGCAAGTACAAGGAAAGTAAACACACCACCCATAATGCAGGAGGGACTCATTGCCACCAGTCTTTAAGACTGCATATGGGGAAACACACACGTAATACATGCCATACAAATCAAACATACCATACATATCCCAAAGCATGGGAGGGACTCATCACCACCGGTCTTTAAGACTATGCTTGGGAACAAACATGCAATACACACGCACTTGGAAGACATGGAGAAAACATGGCAAACAAGTGATAGAGTGTTCCTATTTCTAGGTTCATCACCAACTCAAGCACATTACAGGCACACACCGATAATTGCACTTTGCCACAACAATCATCAAAGACACGCTTAAGGGTTGAGTTATTCACAGAACTACTCCCCGCCTCGTTATGAGGAGTTTTGAAAATGATAGGATGTGCACTCTCCACAAGAAATACACCATCCCCGCCTCGTGATGAGGGCTTAAAATAGAAAAGGGATGTGATATCCCCACCTTGCGATGAGGGCTTAAATGATTGTAAGTTGATTTCAAACAAATCTCAAAATGTAGGAGGGACTCATCACCACCAGTCTTTAATATTGCACCTAAGAACAAGCACGTTGCTAACATCTACTATAGACAACTTACCTTATATATGCCCCCACCTTAAGGTGGTTGATATCAGGTATCGATATCAAGAATGTTAAGGTAGGAAGAAAACACACGAAGGAACACGAGCTCTCGCAAGGCCCATGCCCCCCCAGAGGTGACATGTACTTTACCATTGCCAAATGTTTCGAAAAACACATTCCTACAAGAAAAGTGTTAGTGTCCATATAATCATGATAAACAATAATGCATAATGCAAGATTCAAGATAGACAAAGTGCACGGAGCAGCAGTATTGTTATGTTTTGTAAGTGCGATAAGGCATCATCAAGATCACACAACAAAGTGCATGGAGTGATTCTACTAGCCAAGCGTCGAATAATATATATCAACCCCATCGTCATATAGGAACTAAGTCCAATTTTTTATCTCTCTAAAGGGACGCTAGGTCTGCATTAGTGTAATATGTTTTTCATCATCCGCCCACTAGATAGAAACACTAGAGAAAGGGAAACAATAAATCGAGGAGAAACAAGTGCCTTAGGGACAATCACGTAGGAGTGTGCCCCCAAGTCACCAACCACAACGCTATGTCTGTAAGACACAACACACAATAGTGAAAAATAGAGGACAAGCAATATAGAAGAATGATGAGACAAATAGAAGAGGGTCACAATAGAGGCGGTCTCCTGGTATCCTAGACCTTATAAGAGAATCAAGGGTCATCCCAAGAGGCCTAAACAACACATAACACATCACGAGAGATAAAGGGTTAGAGATACTTACCTGGTAGAAACATCGAACTAAGTGTTGTCATCGAGCAAATCATCATCATCTTCCCACTCCTGAATGTTAGAGGAAAGTGGGACATAAGGTACGATAGCCCAACTCTTATTCTTGTTTTCAGATTGTTCAATATTAAGATCTTCATGGTTTGATTCAATGTTTGGTGATATTTTTTCTTGTTGAGATGAAAGTCGTTGGGAATATTCTTGTCGTCTCCTCCTCCTTTCTCTTGCTTGTCTATTTATTTTGTAAGATAGTGTTTTTCTCTTTCATAGGTTTTTGTGTTTTAGAGGAGGAATAACTGGGATCAAATCTCATTTGTCTAGGTGGAATATTTTGTTGTCGACGACTGCCTCCCGATCCTTGTAAGGATGACAGGGGAGGAACCTCAGCATAGGGTCCATTTCCTTTCTGTCTAGGATTCTCTTCAAATGCGGGTTGTTTGTCTCTTGTTTTTTCTTGCATCGAAGGACCAGCCACATGATGTAATAGCTTTGCTTTGTAATTTCTATAGCTCAAGAAGTTAAAGTCTAGTCGTGGCTCTCGTTCCACCTCCAATTTTTCCCAAAAGTAATCCAGTGTACAATGTTGTCTTGTAACCAAAGGTTTATACTTATTGCAAGGGATAGTAATCACTTGTCCATTCAAAGGAAATTTGACACAGTTATGAATTGTTGAAGGGACAACTTTCATAGCCTTTAACCATGGATGTCCTAAATTTATGTGAAAGAGATCAGAAATGGGGACAACATCAAACCATTGTTCTACATGTTTCTCAAATACAGTGACCAATAGAGATATCTTCCCAGAAGTGTTTACAAAGGCTCCCTTATGTGTCTTAATCATCATATCCGAAGGGTCATAAGAGCCTTACATTAATTGATGTACTGAAAAGAGGAACTCTTCTGTGGTGACATTAGTCATGCAATTAGGATCAATAAGGGTTCCATCCACAATATTTTCCATTATCTTCACAATGATATAGAGAGGTCCTTCAGTTTCTCCAATTGTTCTATCATGAGGTGTAAATACAATTTCAGGTTCAGGGACCTTTCTTTTCATGTAAGGCCTAGGTGGGAACCTATTGTTATTGTTGTGGTTAGAAGCCATGTGTAAATGTATTCAAATCAATTTGAAATCAGATTTTAAAAGCTTTCCAAAATTTATGCAAAAGACAAGTGCAACACTATGTATGGAAATGACCTAAAATGCTTAATTTTTTCAACCTTTTTCAATGCAAATAAGTGAAAGAAAGGGTGTTGTAAGGAAATTGATCAGGGGTAGTGAATAATATGTCTGATATCATTCCAATAAAGTAATAATATCCTTCACAACACACTTTTGATGCAAATCTAAGATGATGACAAGTCAAAACCTAGTGAAAATACACTAAAACATGCAATTTTTCACAAATGTTCAATGCAAAGACCCAACAAAAGAGTTGTAAAGAATTTTAGGAGGTGTAGTGGATTATAGAAGTAATATTAACCACCTAAAGCCATAAAATCTTTCACAACACGCTTGGAGTGCAAATCTAGGTCAAACCCTAGGGCAAATATAGCCAAAATATGTAATTTTTCACCAAATTTCATTGTAAAAGAGTATGAAAAAGGCTGTTGTGAGGAAAATTATGAAAAACATCCTTCACAACATGCTTATAGTGCAACTCAAGATCAAACCCTAGGGAAAATATAGCCAAAATATGTAATTTTTCACCAAATTTCCACTGTACGAGGCCAATAAAAAGGTGTTGTAAAAAAATTTAGGAGGAGAAGAAGATAATAACCCTGATAAAAGCCAAATAGTGTAGAAAAATCCATTACAACATGCCTACACTGCAAATCTAGAGAGACGATAAGGCCAAATCTAGTGAAAATCAAGGTTTTCAAACCCTAGGCATGAAATTTTGCAAGCAAACCACTATGATGCAACACTATAGTTAGAACTCAATTCTAATGAATGTTTTAAAATGGTAGTAAAATCTGAAACAACATTTTGACTACAAACCCTAGCTAATGCAAAACTAGGTTATATGAAAAAATGCACAATTTCCAGCAATTTTCAACAATTTAAGCATGAAAATGTAATCTAAATGAATGATGGATGAAAAATTTCTATAAATTAAATCATATTTGATGATAATGACAAAAATTTAATGAAACTAAATGCCAACTAATCCAAATTATATGAAAATGCAAGCTAAAAATACCAATTTTTTCAAAATTTTCATTTTTTTTGTAATTTTCCAAATGTAATAAGATGAATAATGATATGAATGAATGAAATGAATGTAAATCTGAAACACAACACTAATTAAGGTACCAAAAAGTCCAAAAACATGGGTTCACCAAAATGTTTAAGGTGAAATTTGGTGCAAGAGGGTTTGTTAGTGTTCAGGGTTAATTTGTATGAATCCTCCTTTCAACTCAAACATTCAAGGACTTTAGCCGAGTAGGAAGTCTACTATCAGGCTTTCAATCACTTGGAATGTAGGGAAAATTGGAATTGTGTGATTTATTTGTTCAATTATGCCCAATTATGCTCAAAACCCTAATTATGCAAATTTGGAAGCAAATAAACAAATCACGGGAAATGCTCACACACAGAGATATCAAATGACAATCAAATGTGTACTAGATTTCAAAGTTTGGAAAGTGGAATAGTTAGGGACTAATGAGCAGACACCTTAGTCCAGTGCCACCATTTCTATCAGGATCTGGGAATCTTGTCTACAACATGTTCCTGTTGTTCTAGAGATTTTCCCTTTGCAGGATCCGAAGGACTAATGAATGGGCACCCGAGTCTAGGTCCCTATTTTCTTCTCTAATCTACAATTCTGACAGTCTGCAATACTCTCCTGCAACTCCACTTTTTCTGCTCCTGCAACCCATAACCTGCAATCATAGAAAAATGGGTTGGACCCGTTGTGGTGTTTAGAGGCTTGCCTCAGTCAAGCCCCGGAGAGATATTCAAGTCTTCTGAACACTGTTGTTAGATAAAGAGTGTGTATCCCTGCAAGATAGAGGTAAAATCTAACTGATAAATGATTGAAAACACAATTGATATCACTTGTAGTGAAGATCTCATGGAAGGAAGATGCTCTTCATGCCATGAGGAGATGGATGCCAAATCTACAAATACAAACACAAGAACAACACAAATTCTACTCTGCAACACACAATGAATGCCTTGAATCACTTTCACATAAGCCACAAGTTCACAATATCCATCTAGTTTACAAATAAATGCCTAAACATGCTTATATATGCAACTAGAAACATTCCTACTAAGAATTTCGTAATTGAAACTTACCGTGTCGGCATAGGACCTAAATAATGGTCACAAACTGGCACTTTGAAATTGGGCCTGACCTAAAATAGGGTAGGACTAGGGCGCGGGTGCCCAAGTCCCCCCTGCCCTATTTTAGGAAGGATTATTGTTAAGTGTAACCGCTGAGTCCAAATTGTCATGAAACTTCAGGTTTTTCTCATCGGGATGTCAAATTAACATGAAAAATGCTCTAAATGCATAAACAAGACTTGAGAGCTAAACCTTAAGAGGGAAAAGCCCCCAAGGGGACATTTTCCAATGTAACAAGTTTTAATTAAGTGATGTTATACATATTGGGATAATAAAATAATTAATTAAGACGTCACACCATGATTGATTGCTTTATATGGGTTTGGCCTTGGTCATGTAGGGGATGTCACAACTCTTGGAAGTCAGTGAATGGCATTGAGTGTCTTCATTTGAAGAATATTTACTCACAAACTTTGTCTTATCTCTAGGATCCCCTTCGTTTCCTTCAATCAAAATTTGCATTCGATGTGATTTGTGGTATGCTTGTGCATTCATGTGGATGTGGTTTATTTTTATACATATTAAGTGGCATGTGTGTTGCATATCCCCTTGTATTGTGTGAGTGTGCTTTTCCTAGGTTGATCATCTCATAGGATAGTGGGGTGGGCCTAAGGGTACTACATGGTTTGGTGGTACTAAACCATTGTTGGGGACATACAATCTTGGATGATTCTCATTGGAGAGCATATTGGACTTTCTTGATATTATGCTCTTGTATCTCTTATTTGTTGTATATTGAAATCATTGTAAATCGGGTCCATGAAACCTTTGTAAAAACTACATAGTTGTGCCTTGATGTAATTTCTTATGTCGGTTATGATTCATCCATGTTTGGGATGTGACCCATTTACTGTAATAAATTATTGATATCATTTTGTATTTGATGCATGAGTATATGGGCTCATGAGCGATCCTGCATTGCCAAAAACTTTTAATTCCTAAGTTTTGTTGTTCTTTGTGTTGTGTTGTGATGTTTTTGTTCAGGAGAAAATTTCATAAATTTTGACTAAGTCAAGTACATTTTGGCCATACTTTACACTTTAGATCTCCAGCTTTTGCAATTTGCCGATTGGTTGGCTCACTCGACTGATGGATCACTTCGCTGATGGCTCACTCAGCTGATGGCTCACTTGGTTGATGGCTCACTCGGTCAATGACTCACTCCACTGACAGTTCACTCCGTCGATGGCTCACTTGGTTGATGTCTCACTTCATTGATGGCTCACTTTGCTGATGGGTACCTTTGCTAATCACCCACTTTGTCGATGGCAAAGTTCATCGATCGCTAATACATAGCAGAATGCCATTTTCCAAAGGTTTAGAGGTTCTGATGAAAGTTCATGAAAGTATTACATGCCAATGGATTATAGATATGGATTTCCATTAAAATTTGGTTATCGTGATTATCAAACAATATTCTCATTAATCCATTTTGGTAATTTGAAACATCAAGTGGTTGTTAAAACATTCAACCTTTCAGTTCTGTAACTGACGTTGGAGCAATTGTTTAACTTCCTTTTGGCAAGTATGAAATGGTATGATTATTCTTGTGTGTAAAAGGGGGAAAATTGGGAGAGAATTCTTATATTCAAGACTCCTAGTTCAAGGGTCTTGAGAGTTGTATTTTGTTTGTAAACTTGTACTCTTGGAACACTGAATTGCTGCAAATAATAAAACATTGTTATTATATGAATTATTTTGTTGTGTGTTTGGGTATTGGCTGCTCATCTTGATTGTCTGATAAGACAATTAGGATTTGATCTGCATAAAGTGGCATCAGAGAATGGTTTCCTATTAAGCTTGTGGACGTGTCAAGGAAGGGATTATGAATATTTTGTTGTGGGTTGTGAAGAGTGAGTGTAGAACTGTAACTGTAGAGAATTCAAATAAGACATGTCACAAAGAGGACGTGGTAGAAGAGAAGCACCACGAGGTGGTGATATGGTGATTGTAGAGATGTTGAGAGGCATAATGACATGGTTAGGTGCTATGGAGATGGTGTAGTGTAGAGGAGTATATGTTGAAGATGTGAGTGAGGATGAAGAAGAAGTAGAGGTGAGAGAAGATGATGAGAATGAAGGAGAAGAACCAGAAAGGCATTTTTTGAGAGAAATGTCCAAAATAAATAGTAAACCATGCTTGGATCCTCTGAGTTATAATGGTATTTTGAATCCAGAGGAATTAATCAATTGGATATCAAAGATGGAAAAATAATTTGATTTTGAATCGATTGAAGACCCTAAGAAAGTGAAGTTTGCTTGCACGAAGTTGAAGGGTCATGCCTCCCTATGGTGGGAACATGTTCAGATGGAAAGACAGAGAAAGGCGAAGGAGAAAATCAAATCCTTGGAAAGAATGATAACCAAATTCAAGGCCAAGTTTTTACCTGTAGACTATCAAATTAGTTTATTCAAGAAATTATAGAACCTAAAGCAGAAGGAGAAGAATGTACAAGAATATATTGAAGAATTTTATATACTAAATATTCAGGCTAGTCATGATGATGATGCTGAAAAGGTTTATAGATATATCAATGGATTGAACTACTCAATTTAGGATGAAATAAGCATGGTGTGAATCACAAGTGTTGAGGAAGCTTATCAATATGCCCTGAAGGCTAAAGATAAGCTTGCGAGAAAACTAAACCATTCTAGAGGCAGGGGTGGATTTCCACATGGAAGAGGGAAGTCTAGTGGTGGAAGAGGATACCAAAATAAACAAGGAGAGCTAGTTCATCACAAAAAAAATACCCAAGAAAATAAAGGAAGAGGAGATTAATCAAGAGGAAGAGGTGATTATTTTAGAGGCAGAAGATCTTTTGGAAGAGGTAGAGGAAGAGGATTTAGTGGCACTTGTTTCCAATGTGGAGAGATTGGACATCAAGCATTTGAATGTCCTCAGATACAACAAAATAGTGGGAAAGGAAAAGAAGCAAGAGTGAATGTGGCACAAGCTGATAATGAAAGTGTGGCTTCATCAAAATATAGATAAGATCCTAAATATGGAGAATCTTTGATGTTGAGAAGGATTTTGTTAAACCTAAAAAAGGAGAAATCATAACCAATCCAGAGAAGAAACTTGTTTCGAATGAGATGCAAATCTGGTGGAAAATGTTGCAAAGTCATAGTGGATAGTGGGAGTACAGACAGTATTGTGTCTAAAGAGATGGTTACGAAACTAAAGTTGAAGAGGTTGAAGCATCCCAGCCCTTACAAAGTTTCTTGGTTGCAAAAAGAATATCAATTGGTGGTAAGTGAGCAATGTCTAGTTAATTTTCAAATTGGTAGTTATAAGAATGAAATTTTGTGTGATATATTGCCAATGGATGCATGTCATATCTTGTTGGGTAGACCATGATAGTTTGATAGACAAGTTGTTCATGATGGAAGAACAAATACCTATAGGATAAAGAAGGATGGGAAAAAGTATACTTTGAATCCATTGAAGGATAAGGAAGATGAAGTAGAAAGTAGTTCCAAAGTATGTTTGATTTCTGGAAAGGAATTTTTGAAGGAGTTAAAGAAAGAAGGGACATGTTTTTCCTTTATTCCCAAGCCTACAATACTTACAACAATAGAGAGACAAGAAGAACTACCCACAGAAATTCAAGAGATTTTGGAAGAGTATTCATATATAATGATAAAGGAGTTGCTAGATGGATTGCCACCTATGAGAGACATTAGCCATTGCATGGATTTGATACCTAGTGTGAGTTATTCAAACAAGGCACTATATAGAATGATGCCTATGGAAAACAAGGAGATAAATAGGCAAGTGCAAGTTGTTGGATAAGGGATTGATCAGGGAAAGTCTCAATCCATGTGTTGTACTAGTAGTGTTGATACCAAAGAAGGATAGGGATGATGAATGTGCATAGATTTAAGAGCCATCAATAAAATAATAATCAATTATAGATTTCCATTGTCACAGATGGATGGTATGATGGTGTTATGTCATAAAATGCCCCCTAGGACTTTTACCTCCTAAGTTTAGCTCCTAGGTCCCTTGTTTTGCATCTTGCATGTTCATTTTAACTCCTGAAAGAAAATGGCCTGAAACCCATGTCACATGGGGCTTGAGGGACATTGTTGCATTTGACCCTACCTTGAAATAGGACCTAAGGACTTGGATGCTCACTCCCTAGTCCTTCCCTATTTTAGGCAGGTCCCAAATTTGAATGTTGGTTATGTGACTGTTAGAAGGTTCCATTGTCGACATCTTAAGTTTGAATTACGAAATTTAAAGTAGGAATGAATATATAAGCATATTTAGGGTTTCATTTGTAAATGAGAGGATGATTAAGAGCTTTTGGTGAACTTATGATTTTAGAGCATTCAAGATATTCATTGTTGTAGATCAAAATATTGTTGTTGTGTTTGTGATTGTAGATTTAGCTTCATCTTCTCATGTGTTGAAGGATTTTCATCTACATGCGAGATACACCTCTAAGGTGATATCTATTTGTGTTTGAATCATTTATCAATATTTTTGCCTCTATCTTGCATGGATACACACTCTTTATGTGACAACAGTGTTTGAAAGACTTGAATGTCCTTCTGGGGCTTGACTGAGGCAAGCTCCTAAACACTACAACTCCCAA
The DNA here is from genome assembly GCA_027924645.1 of Cunninghamia lanceolata. Classification (NCBI taxonomy): domain Eukaryota; kingdom Viridiplantae; phylum Streptophyta; class Pinopsida; order Cupressales; family Cupressaceae; genus Cunninghamia; species Cunninghamia lanceolata. The sequence goes on along the minus strand of BSBN01000261.1, from coordinate 23,352,386 downwards.
CCACACTCGTTGTGATTGCAAGCTACAGGTATCAGATTTTCAGATTTTGCGGAGTGGGGTTGTAGAGGAAGGTTGTAGAAGATAAGGATTCTAGATTCGGTAGAAAGAAGCAACCTGGCGCACTTTCAAGACAAGGGTGCTAGTGGCAGTGCCCTCTAAGGTTGTAAACATAAAAATCTTTGTGACAGTGATATTTAACATCTGAAGAAGTTTTGACATCCTGAAGAACATCTTGCCTTGGACTATGGTGCAAGTGGTAGTGTCCTTCGTATGTTCTGCAACATAAATAGATAGAACAATGATCATCAGTGTCGTAAGGGGTCTAAAAATCCTCAAAGAAAAGACTACATTGGAATAGGCCATGAGTGGCATTGTCTCTAAGTATTCTGCATCACAAACTTTGAAAAATGGTTAGTAACTAATCTCTATCTACTATCTTGGTCTACGAGCATTTGTCGTAATTTATCAATTTGCTTCTGATTTTGCATAATTAGGGTTTTTAAGCACATTTGAACATTAAATTAATACATTAATTGATAATTTATGAGTTTCCACAATGTTACAAGTGACTCTCAACCTGTAGGTGAATACTCTTGCAAAAAGTGTGATTCAACTCGGTTGAAATGTCCTTGAATGTTTGTAGTGAAAGGAAGATCTAGACAATCAATCCCATCTTCCCCCCTTTTCCTATAAAATATTTTGGTGAACCCATGTTTTATTTCAATTTTGCACCTTTCTGAGTATTGTGCTATAGATTTACATTCATTCATTTAATTTTCATCTTATTGCATTTGAAATTTACAAAAAAAAAAATTGAAAATTTTGAAAAAATTGGCATATTAGGCTTGCATTTTGACATAATTTCATTATATTTCATTTAGTTTCTGATATTTTCATTAGATCTAATATAAATTCTAGAAGTACATCATTAATTAATCATTTTCATTGCATTTTCATGCTTAATTTGTTAAAAATTGCTTGAAATTGTGCATTTTTAATATAACCTAGTTTATACAAAAACTAGGGTTTGTAGTTAAACTCTTGTTTCAAATTTTACTACTCTTTTAAAAACTCATTTAATATTGATTTCTAATTGTAGTGTTTCTTCATAGTGTCTTTTTGCAAAAATCCATGCCTTAATTTCACAATTAGCGTTTAAAAACCTTGCATTTTCACTAGTTTTTGCCTTGTCATTCATCTAGAGTTGCATTATAGGTGTGTTGTGAAGGATATTGCTGCATTATTGGATTTATATTGAGCTTATTATTCTCTACCCCTCATAAATTTCTTCACAACACCTCTTCTCTTAGACATTTACATTGAAAAAAGTGAAAAATCAAGCATTTTAGATCATAAGCATACATAGTTTTGCACTTGTTCCTTCCATAAATATTGAAAATATTTTAAAATCAGATCTTGCATACATTTGAAAACATAAAGTTGGCATCATTTTACACACTTGATTGAAAATTTGCATTATCTCAATTACACATTGTGTATTTCAACATCTAGGGTGTACTACTAGATCTTATTGGACATTGATGTTTCAAAACATTTCATTATGGCACCTTCATGTCATTTCTCTTTGGTATCTTTGTATGCGTATATCAAGGATATTGATTTTCATATAGTTCTAAGCCTCATGAATAAACATCCTACAATATTAGAAGATTTAACCAAATTCATCTCTAAGAAGTCTCATGAGAAAGATAAGTGTGAAAATTCCTCTTCCATTAATGCCTTGGAATTGATAGTTAAAGAATATGATGATGATGATCCCATAAGTTATCCTACTTCTCCTTTAGTTGGATGTCCAAGAACCTTAGATGAGAAAACTATGGATAGCTCTACTATGGTTGTAAATTCAAGTCCCTTAGACATCACTAATGATATAACACCTTACCTTTATTTCATTCCAATGATCTCCTTGGCCAATATGTAGCATTAGTGGATGAGAAAAGGTCTCTCACATTAAATCCTTTAGGAATAGATGTTGGGTATAACCGAGAGGGAAACAATGTTAATTCAATCTTCACTAATAGACTTATTCCACCCACCAAGGGGTTACTAGATAAGTGTAGCAATATTCCTAATATGGTTGTGCGGGGGGAACCTAATGCACCTTCTTGCTTAAAACCGATGATTACGGTTCAAGGAGATCGAAAATCACCTCGACCCTTGGATTACATCCTAAACTATGCAAGACAAATCACTCAAAGAAACCAAGGTGTTCAAAATGTTTCGCAACATCCCATGATTGCTCACACATAAACACCTGTAAAAACAAGCAAAGTAAGCAAGCACCACATGTGCCTATCTCTCTTCCATGTTCTCAACCTATGCTCCCTCTGCCACCTTGTCTTACTCATAAAAGTGGTCAATAATATGATCTTGTCGAGCAACTTTGCACTACTCTGGCTAAGATCTCTCTTTGGGTGTAGACACTTAAAAATGTCCTGGGCCTGCGAACGACGTTTTCACACATAAATCATCCAAATTTCATATTCCGCCATTAATTAAATAATTTTTAATTATTTAATTAATTCATTCCCTCTTACGCTTTTAATTAAATAAATTCAATTTATTTAATTATTTAAGCTATCTTCTTCTGAATTCCTCTATAATTAAATAATTTAATTATTATTTAATTATTCATTTATCAAACACCCATATTCCCCTTTTGATTTAAATAAATACCCATTTATTTAAATTATAGACCTTACCCTAAATAAATAAGTGAGTCCCCCCACTTATTTAATTAAATTCCCTCTACGTTAGTCATTCCTCACAAGAAATTAAATAAATTACCACAATTTATTTAATTATAAAACATTTCCTACCTCACCATTTCCTCTAATTTAAAATTACCTTTTGTCTTCTTGTGGCTAGAAACCCTAAAACATTCTTAGCCCTTGATCTTCCCTCCAAGTCAACTCTTCATCTCAGCCCTCCATTCACATTTCCTCTTCTATAAAACCACTCTTACCCTCTCATTTTCACCTCACCACTTGTGAATTTGACTTGTACAATTGTCAACTATTGAGCTCACATCCCATTTGCAGACCTGCAAGTCTAAGTGTTTTAGAATAGCTAGGTTAGATAGCAGCAATAGAGGAAATAAATTAGACAATCTAGGGTTTCTTTCTTTCATGCATAGTTGATTAGATTCTAGGTTGATTAAGGGCTCTATTGTATAGTTAGGGCTTGAATTTACTATTTGCAGGGTTGTAGCAGTGTTTTTAGATGACTACAACTGGTGAACCCAACATGAATGGCCGTACAGTCTGTGAATTTAAGGTTTTAAACTTTGCAGGTTTGTGCGACGCATAAGATGATCAGTGTTATATCTACGCTTCTTTGTATGACACTTGATTCATACGATGTGATGCTTGAGCCGAGTCTCCAACTTATAAGATAGATTCTATGATGTCTGCGACTATGTCTAGGGCATAACTTTGTCATTTTGTCATTTTGAAACTAATCTAGTTCATTTTGCAGGATTCTAATGCTATGTGTGCTTGGCTAACCCCCTGGTTTAGGGTTTCATACTTTAAGGGTTTTACATCTAGGGTTTATTAAGGGTTTGGCATATCTAGGTTTATCATGTTAATGTCTGAAAGCTTACTATCTTTCTGACATTCAAGAGGCAACCTGACAGTCTTGGGGTTTGATTTTTGTCTCTAAAATGCATTTTATTGTTTGTTAGGGTTTTTCTGTCAAAATTGTGCTTGCAGATAACTGTGTGATGCTTGTGCAGAATAGTGAGACACTTGAAAAGGTTTTTGTGATGCTTAACCTAAAATGCATGAGCATATCAGTGTGACGCGGTCGCCTTTCTGTGTGACGTGGTCACAATCCCGTGTGATGCCTCTGTTGCACCACTTGCGCAACTCAGTACGACACTTCAGCTCTTCTGTGCACTACTTATGCTATTTTTTCCTAACATTTTTTCTTGCAGAGACTGTGCTATGCTTGTGCGACCCTATACAACACTTTGGCCTTTTTCTATAACACATGTGGCTGGTATTGAAAAGTAAAGGGTTTTCTGTGATTTTTTCCATTTGAATCTTTCTATTTTTGCAGCAAGCTTTAGGGTTTTATCTCTGTTACTGATATCTGTTGGCAACTTGTGGCATTGGAGGAAGACTTTCTGTCCTAGTTACTAATTTGTTCATTGGGGTTGTTTTTCATGTGTGGTTTAACTTAGGAACATTTTTCAATTTGGGTTTAAAAGAACATAATTTTGTTTGCCATTCACACTCATTTTGAGATTAAAATAAACCTCATTCATTTAGATAAAAATAACCACAACCCTCAATTATTCACATTTCATGGGATAAAAAGAACAACAACTCTACATTCTCACACATTTGGCTAAAACGAACCACAAAACTTGCATTTCTCACTCATTTGGGCTAAAATAAACTTGTGTCTTAAATCATTTAAAAAGATAAAAAGAATTGCATCATTGCTTGTTATGTTTGGTGATTTTTGTTAGGGTTATGGAAAGGTATATGCTCTTCCCTCACACCATTGGTGATCTTGGGAATCAAAAAGCCCTCCACATCACTTACATAAAATCACACCACACTTAAGAAAAAGATAAAATCAAAAGAACCCCCATGCGAGTGTGACCAAGTAAATGTGTATGCTCTCCCCTCGCATCTTAGTACGAACTTGGGGATCAAAATCATTTACCTGCGTTGCTTTTGTTACCCTTTAGAGTGGGCCTGCTCTTGAGACACATCCGCAAGGAGAACTCATTTGTGACCCCAAGTGGCACTTTCATCTGGTCTGCTATACAAATTAGGATAAGGTGAAAGCCTAGTCCCAACCAGTATTAGCACTTACTGTAAAATGCTAGCTCAAAAGGAGGCATACCTTTGTGTATATTAAAACTCCTAGTAGGGTTATTCAAAGCCTTTAGTAGCTTTCTAGACACTCATAAGGTGCCGGTCCCCCAGATATTCACTATGAACCTTTGTTTAGTGGCCAAAAACCCTCTACTTATTTGACATGGGAGGTCGGAAGATAGACCTCTGGAGCTGTCCCACACTCTCACAGTTTAAAGTAGAGATAACAAACTTCTTGAGATATTAGGGTCTTGAGGAGTTTGAAGCTTGGTGTGCTTGAGAAGTGAGTGCCATGTACGAGGGAGCCAGTGCCACCAAGCTTCTAGGTTATCCACTTTAAATAAGTGTGGCTAGAGAAATCCAAGTGGGAACTCAGCAAGTATTGTCCTTGCCTAGCCTAGGGATTGTGCTTGTCTTCCAAAGTGCTTTCAAAAATTTGTCACAAAAATGTCAAACAAACAAGAGACACAACCACCAAATTGATTTATGAGTACTCTCATGTTTGATGTGCTTTCTAATTTTTCACAAAACTATCAAACAGACTTAGAAAAAACTAATTTTTAGGCCTGCTAAAACTGCAAACCGCATCTGTTGAACATTACATGCATAGGAAACTTTCTGCAATGCATGAGACATACTAAAACACATCTACTAAATAGTGCTACACAAGAGATACTGAAACACATCTATTGAACAAAAAAATGCATAAGAAGCTTTCTGAAACACAACAAACTATGGAACACATGTGCCCCACTCTGCAATGCCTCTACACATTTCTGAAATGCATGCACCTGTAAACAAATTGAAAACCTTTGGGGATCCATAGAAACATCATTCTCCCAATCAAAATTCAACTACAACCATTTCAAAACATTTCAGACCTGTTAGTGTTCATCCCTTTAGGATCCATTTGTAAACCATTCGTCATTTAGGTTTAGTTTCATATACAAGCCCATTTAGGCAACCTTAGAACCTTAGGATTTTAGCCTTAGACATCAATAGAGGATTCCAAAAATTAATCTTCCTAAGTTGAAACATAAGGAGAAACCATCAAAGTGTGACTACCTCATAAGTACAAAAGTGGAGTAAAAGACCTTGGCATCATTCTCATTCAATCGATCATTTGGACCTAATACTCACTTGATTAGTTTGGGTCCATCTTCCAAAAGTGAATTCTCATACTTACGATCTCACTTTAATCAAACCATTCCTCCCACATCAAAATTCCAAGGTCTTGATATAACCAATTAGTACTTTGAAAGTCATTAGTAGACAATAGTATTCTATTGGAGCTAAACTTTGTGAAGATTAAAATCATCAACCTCTACTATAGTCTTAGGCATAATTCCCTTAGATCATTGCATCACCATAGTTGTATCCCCACAAAATATCCCAAGAAAATACAAAAAACATATTTTCATTCCTATTTTACATAAGGTACTTAGATCACATCCATTAGCATACACTCATTTTTCAACCTTAGAAAAGACCAAAAATAATCCTTGCATTTTCATCCTTAGTGTCATTAGGTACCCTTAGGACAATTGCATAGTGCATCCTCACTTTGCATTATCACCTTATTCAAAATATACCAAAAACATAGCATAAAAATAGTACATTCCCATTCTTAGGATAAAATCATTTTCCCACCATTCATACACTAGCAAGGCCTTTTATGGTTGAAATACGGTTACAAAGAAAAAGAAAGGGAGAAAAAACCTTATAACAATCCCTAGATCCTCATACTGACACAATAAGATTTGGCACCTCTTCCAACGAACAACCCAACCAAAACATGGGGAACCCTTTTGACAATCTCTTCTTGCAAGATGACGAACTTGGGGTTACACCTAAAGTCCTTGAGGCCGCATCACAAGACCCCAGAGTATTAAGGATCCTAGATGAAATGATTGTTGCAAACCTACAAAGATATCTTGTGCACCTCTTATAAAATGGAACCAAACTTTCTGAAGGTGTTGACATAAATACCCTCATCGTAAGACCCACTAATGCTATCATGGTAGGCCAAGGCTATGCCTCATCCACTAATAATCTTACAAATCAGACCCAAGAACATGTCAACATACCTCTAGGACAAACCTCGCATGAATCCATCACGGTAAACATACTTCCCCCTTTCGAGGACAACAACACAAATGTCCTGACTCACACATCAAATCCTTTCATTTTCTTGGCAAATCCTCAAGGTCAAGCTAAGAGAACACGAAGGATACACATTGTGGCCTCGCAAACCTAAACCCAAGGAGTTAATACCATGTCAAATGCAAACACGAACTTTGGGTCCAATTGCAATACCAACACGAACAATCCTAATGCGAACCCCCTTAACCAACATAACAACATAACTAGCCAAGGTTTGGGTATATCCTATGTCAACTTGAACCCCATAGATCAACTTAGAACCAACAACAATGTGACTAATGCCTCATACATTGATTCCTTCCAACAAGGGGATCCTAACATTTCATTTCAAAACCTCAACACCACAAGTATGTCATACCATTACCGATACATCAACCCTCATGTATCCTTCACAACCAACAACCAAAACCAAAACATGATACCATTACAAACTCACTACAACATGAACACCAACACCAACCCACTTGTTGGAAACATGGGAACTTATAACATGACAAATCCCTATCTAGACATGGTCACAAACACTGCTAACACACCCGTCAAAGCCCTCACCCAAGAGTTAGACAATCTAAAACAACAATTCTTGAGCTTACAAGTCTCGGGGACAAAGAAACCATACTCTATGGAGGACTTATGCACATATCCATTTTACAAAAGCATTTACATGCCCCCTTTCCCCCAAATTTCATCACACCAAACTTTAACAAATATAGGGGAAAGGGGAGTCCAATTGAACATGTACGCAAATTCCATACTTCTTGTCTCAAGGTCGCCTATGATCATACCTACTTGATGAGACTCTTCCCAAGGAGCCTCGCAGGCCAAGATTTTGAGTGGTTCACACATCTCCCCATGGGAATACAAACATGGACTGAACTCGTAGACACGTTCATTTCACATTTTTCCTATAACATAGAGACAGATGTAAACATCACCACCTTATGCCAAATGAGACAAGAAGATGGAGAAACCTTTATCTCTTTCTTTCAAAGGTGGAGGGGCCTAGCAAGTAAATTCCCTTGTCACATTCCTAAGAATCAACTAGTGTCCATCTTTGTAGAAAATATCAACAAAGAGCTTATGCATCAATTGCAAATCCATTTCTATACCTCCTTCGAAGAAGTGGTTGAGAAGGGAATATCCATGAAAAATCTCTTATTGCCAAAGGCACAATAAAGATCTTTAATAAAAACCAAAATACCCAAAACATGCCCTATAATAAGAACAAGACTTGGGCTTGAAATATGAATGTCACCAATGATGGGGTAGTGGATGCCAAGGCATTTAGGGCTGGTCCCATTATCACGCTCCAACCACCTCCCACAACAAACAACCAACCACATGTGCAACAACAACAACAACAATAACCACAACCACAACCACAACATCAATCAGCAAATGCAATTCAAAATAATCAAAGGAGACCACCTCCTAGGAATAACACACCCTGAAGCAATTATACGCCTTTGACATTACCAATTGAATCAGTTTTACATAAGTTATTGTAAAACAACCTTATCCAATTGCCAAAAATTTGACAATGTGACTTGGCTTTTAAACCTCCATCATGGAATGACAACGACTTCTATGATTACCATAGAATCAAAGGTCATAAGACATCAAATTGTTATAATTTGAAAAACATCATTCAGGACTTCATTGACAGGGGTATTGTAGGCGTAGATCATCCAGCTAGTTCCTCCAACACTGATCATACCATCTTTACTGACCCATTGCAAAATCACGGATCAGGAAAAACCTCTACGTCTGGAACAAAACCACATGAGAGCATTAACTACAATAACATTGCTTATGACTATACCATTAATAGCATCTATGCATATGATAACAACATTTTCACGGTTACCATCAAAGCTTGTCCAGAGTGCACCGTGATCACCTAAAAAACCAAGATAACGCTGCAAAGCACTCCCGCCAACCCTACCAATACATCCATTCCACAACCTAAACGCCAATATAACATTTTGGACCATCTAAAAAAGACCTCGGCTTAGATATCCATCTTCAAATTGCTCTACCTTTCAACCGAACATAAGGCCATTCTAGACAAAGCACTCCTAGAATCTTATGTTCCTACTGACCTAAATGTTAACCAATTCCAGGCCATGGTGGGACACTTAGCCACTATGAACAATGTGTCCTTCACAGACCGTGACTTACCATCACATTGCCCCAATCACACCGACCCTCTTCACCCAGAAGTCTTTATCAATAAACATAAAATCTGACGAGTCCTGGTAGACGGTGGAGCAGGATTGAACATCTATCCTTTAAAATTAGTAATAACATTAGGCTACTCCAAGGCTTGTGTCAATCCAACCAAAAGAATCATCATCAAGGCATATGATGATGTGGAATGCTCCTCTAAGGGAGTCATCACCCTACCTGTAAAGGTTGGACCTGCCACACAAGACACCATATTCCATGTCTTGGATACTGAGCTACCATACCACCTCATCCTTGGTTGACCATGGATCCATGCCATGAAGGCCATCCCTTCCACCTACCATCAATGCATCAAATGCCCCTATAACGGCATGGAAATCACCATCCCAAGTAATCTCGATGACTTCCAATACTGCAGCCACCTAAGAGAGGTATCCCAACATCAGGTGCCTATAAATAGGGGAATCTCACCATTCACTTCATCCAATTATGTCAACCCATCCGCATTATCCAAATCCACTACCACTTTCACTCCATCGATCAACCCCAAAGTCCAAATCCAATACAAAGTATGCGGTGAGTACAAGATGGAACAGTCATATTGCATTGGAAAATTGCCTGCATCACCCAAGTCTCAAGGAAAGCCCAGCCCTATTCTGTCGAAGCAAACTCTCTCAGCTGGTCCCACCACATTCATAAAGTGGGGTGAACTCAATAAATAAGATGCCAGTGAAGACATATCCACATGGCTCTATAACGAAGAAGAAGAAGAGGTCGAACACATCAAATTGCTCGTAGAACAATATGGTAAAGGATATGAATTTGTCAAAAAACAAGGATATGACGGGCATAGTGGACTTGGACCCAATGGAAATGGACGAATCAAGCCTCTTCATCCAATAAGGCAACTACACAATAAAGGGTTAAGATATACCTCAGAAAGAGACAAGGATCCACGTACTAAGTTACTTCTACGAGGGGAGACAAGTAGTTCCAGAGAAGTTGAGACGTCAAGGGACCCGCTCGAACCTGAGCCCGAATCATCCACATTCGACTCACCTGAATCATCCACACCCGACCTCCCCAAAGGGGCTGCATGGATTAGTATCTTTTGGGATCCTGATAACACTTCCATTTGCACCCTAACTCCCGTGACCATGAGTTACCTAAACATCGATGATGGCTTACCCTTAGTCCATCCAGAGCTAATCGACTAGGACCAACAAGATCCACCTAGATTAGATTTATTCAAGAATGATGAAGCGATAGCCGAGTTCATGGGACTTCATGAAGGTTTACCTCTTGGGGATCATAAAGTTGGGTACATCATGGACCTAGACAACTCTGCATACTTTGGATAATCCACTCCATCCTCTAGTCACAAAAGTGAAAATAAAAAAGAAAAAAATAAGTCTCTGGGAGAAAACTTAAAGGCACCCCTAGATCATTCATAAGTAAAAATAAAGGATGTATCCAAGGGTGAAAACCTCCCTGAGGCACCCAAGGATGGAGGGCTGGAAGTGTTGCCTATCACACATGAAAAATTGCCATTGTTGGTAGAGACAACTGTTGAAACCAACCTTGGCACCGAAGAAATGCCCAAGATTATTCACTTTGTTGAGTCACTCACAAAAAAGGAAAAGCCTAAATTCAGAGATTTCTTCTTGGAACGACAAGTCAACTTCACCTGGTCATATGATTATATGCCTGGGCTTGACCCACAGTTTGTCTTACATCACCTTCCACTACTACCAAATGCCAAACACGTCAAGCAAATTTATTGTACATATCAACAACTAATTCATCACTGGGGGCATTATTGGCACAAAATGACGAGGAAGGAAAAGAAAGGGCAATCTATTACATTAGCCAAACCTTAGTGGGATATGAGCTAAACTACAGTCCTATCGAACACGCCTACCTTGCCATAGTTTTTTCTACCCAAAAAGATGCTACATTACATGTTGAATCATAAGATTGACCCACTAAAGTACTTACTCAATAAACCAGCTCTGACAGGACGATTGGCCAAATGGGTTATGGTATTGAGTAAATTTGATATAGAATATGTTGACAAAAAAGCAATCAAAGGACAAGTGATCGCAGACTAGTTCACAGAAGCACCTGTACCAGTAGATCATCCAATGGTTTTTGACTTCCCTGATGATTCAATATTCACAGTAGATACACTCAAAATCTAGATACTATTCTTTGATGGCTCATGTACAAATCACAGTTCAGGTGCGAGTATCCTGTTTATTACTCCCCAAGGTGATGCCATCCCTAAGGCATTTCAAATTGGTTTTCCTTGTATGAATAACATAGCAGAGTATGAAGCATTGCTCACAGGACTCCAAATGACTGTCAACTAGAAAATCATAACATTGCAAGTGTTTGGTGACTCACAATTAGTCATCAAATGAGTCAACAATGAGTACGACACCAAAGATGAAAAGCTCATACCTTATAAAAGAATGGTGGATAACTTTAGGCTCTATTTCAATACAATCCTCTTTGATTAGATTCCCAGGGTCCAGAATTGAGCAGCCGACGCAATGGCAACCATTGGATCTCTCCTAGATATCCCAAGTAATGTAACTCAATTCGAGTTCTTGGTGGAACAACTTTTGGTCCTTGCCTTTGATATCCTAAAATCTGAGTTAGTGTGTGAAATTGTTGGTCCCACGTCACCCTGGTACCATGACATTTACACCTACTTACATGACCACACCCTAGCCACTGACCTCTCATCTAACCAACACAAATCCTTCATCTGCCAAGCTACCAAATACGTTATCATCGGTGACACCCTTTATCGTCGAGGCTTTGATAATACCCTTCTGAGATGTCTTGGCACTGAAGAAACACAAACAACCCTACGAGAAGTACATGAGGGTATATGTGGAGCTCACTTGAGTGGTCCTACCCTTGCAAAGAAGATCATATGAGCTAGTTATTACTAGCCTACCATGGAAAAGGATGCTTATCATTTTGCAAAGAAGTGTAGACAGTGCCAGATACACGGGGATCTTGCGCATGCACCAGCTCAGGACCTACAACCACTTACATCTCCATGGCCTTTCTATCAATGGGGAATTGACCTCATGGGCAAAATTCACCCCACCTTTGCCAACAACCATAAATTCATTCTCACAGCCACCGAATATTTCACAAAATGGATTGAAGCCATTCTTATGACATACATTACTGGCAAACAAATCACCAAATTCATCCTCAATTACATCATATGCCGGTATGGTGTCCCACAATCCATCGTAATGGATAATGGCCGCTCATTCAAAAACTAGGATGTCCATGAACTTTGTGAAAAATTCCACATTCAACACCACTTCGCCACTCCATACTACCCCCAAGGCAACGGTCAAGCTAAGGCGTCAAATAAAACCATCATAAAAATACTCAAAAAGACTGTCAATGATGCTGGTTGTGATTGGCATATCCAGCTTAACCCTGCCTTTTGGGCTTACCGCACCAGGATCCACACTCCCACTAGAGCCACCCCATATTCCTTGGTTTAAGGATCAGAAGCTATCCTGCCCATAGAGGTCGAGTTGCCCTCCTTGAGAGTGTCATTGCAGTAGTTGGTCGATGACAAAGAATATAGGGCATCCTGGCTACAGGAATTGGAGTTTCTAGATGAAAGGAGACAAAACACCTTAACACATTTACATGCATATTAGAATCGTCTCCGCTGCAGCTACAACAAAAGGGTTCGAGTCTGACATTTCAACATTGGAGACCCAGTTTTGAAAGAAAACCTAAAAAATTAGATGGAATGAGAAAAGCCAAGAAAGTTTGAGCTGAATTGGCTAGGCCCTTATGTCATTACTGCAGCCTATGGGTCTGGCGCATATCAGCTAGCCACTCCTAAAGGTGAGCCGTTACCAAAACCCATTAACAGCATGCACCTTCGACGGTATTATACTTAAAAAATTTTAAAAAAGAAAAAAAACAAGAAAAAAGCAAAAAAATAGTAAAGAGAAATAATTCATCCAATAGTGAAAACCACTTTGGTGGTGCTTTGGATAAGTACCATGGTGAAAACCTAGCAAACAGGTGCCATGTGTAGTTGATCTATGCTCCATTGTCTACCATCACTTGATTTCATCCTTTGCAATAAACCATGGTCACTTCGTATCGTACTCCACATCCCACATCCACCATGAATCACATTGTTTCTACCATGGCTTGGAAATAAATTAGCATTTCATGTCTTCACATCCCCCTCACCTTGCCTTCATCCTAACATTATCATGCACCCGACTGGGGGCAATTCTTGATCCTGAAATTGACGTTGGAGGACACCTATGCTAAAAAATTCAAAAACATCCAAATAAGCTCAAAAAAATACAAAAACACACAAATATACTCAAAAACCCAAAAACATTCAGATATTCTCAAAAATCCAAAAACATCCAAAATCACAAAAAAATCACATAGTCAACCAAAAAATCCCAAACAATAAACAGTGTCAACCAATAAACTGAACTACAATGCCTCTGCGCTTTCATGTAGGCAAGGCCATCTCTGATGCACCCCCGAGGCATTCCCATAGGTTTTAGGTCACACAACCTGCATGGTCGAACTATGATGCCTCTGAGCTTTCACGTAGGCAAGGCCATCTCTAATGCACCCTCGAGGAATTTGCTTAGGTCCTAGGTCAAACCAAGTCCACCCTTGTTGAACTATGTTGCCTCTGAGATTTCACATAAGCAAGGCCATCTTCGATGTGCCCCCGAGGCACTAGGTCAGCCCCTTAGGGCTTGTCACGTCAAAACCCCATAATAATTTGTCCTTTCATGAGATGGACACTTTGAGCAGACAAAACAATCAAATCTTTTACAAGATGGTAAACATCCAAACAATCAAACAAGACAGTCAAACGACATAGCCAACACATCATCTCACATCATTTCCACAGTGATGATTGCACATCACTAAGACCAACCAACACATCCCAATCACGTGTCTGACAACAAGCATGGGATATAGTCAAAACTAGGGTTTACGCCTTAGACGACATATCTCATCTTTTGGGCACCATCTTTTCTCACAAAGCAATCATTTTCCCAACTTGTGACACTCTCAAAAGTAGACCACATGTCTTATACGAGATTTCCTCTCCCTATCATCTACCTTATACAGGAGGTCACATTGCCCAAACCAGACTCGACGTCTTATATGACACGCTTCTTATCCTAAAACTAGGCATCATTCAACCTATCATAATCATTCAGACAAGCACATGTACACTCAGCAAATGACCAAATGGTTGTTGGCTTTGTCTCATCCTTCATTTTGGATTATTTTCTATGATCTCGTTCCTAAGCTTCTCAAGGCAGTCCTTACGTGATGAAGAGAAGCAAGGAAGGGACGAGATCTCTTTTTTGATTGATGTTTGCAGTTTGTCTTAGCAAAAGGACTGGGGCAACTAAGTTCCTTGTGTGTGATAGGGATACTACTAGGTGTGAATCAACATATCCTATGCATTAGAATGGCTAGATACTTCCATGTATTAGGACTTATCCACCTAGAGTTTTCTCATCACATGATCTGACAAGGCACCTTAGTGACTTAGTCTGAACTTGGCAATCCTTGTCTATTTTTGTGTCTGTTCCCCAAAGGACCACACTTTGTGCCTTGGTTACGCTATGCCATGGCATCTGTTGTCCTTTGTTACAATAAGCACTATGATGATACACATCAACTGCACTAAAGAAGCTCAAAACCTATCATGGCAAAGTTTGAATCCACTCTTCTTGAACAAATTCTTCATCGTTCGTCCACTTCTTCGTCTTTCCCTCACCTTTTCTTCTGATCTTCCTCCATCCTACTGTGACACCAAAAATAGCATTAGATCATCTAACATGCATACACACATAGATTAGTCCATCATACAACATCATCATCATAATCATCATAATAAGTCATCATTATCATAATCACCATAATCAATTATCATAATCATAATCATAAGCACTGCAATAATCACATCACATCATCATCACTTGCATAAAACCATACATATAACACATAAGAATTTATCATATTCCCATCTACATCCATACATGAGCATCCATATATGAAATAAAATACCATCACATAAGAATCATAAGCATCATAACATCTAGGACTGCATTATCATGAATCACAAATCATAACACATAGCATCATAATCACAATAACATCATATGCACATAAGAAATAATAAGATCAATCAAAATAGGTCCATCTCATATATATATATATATATATATATATATATATATCATCCAAAATGTGTTACAGTACAATCCGAATACATCTACATGTGTCAAAAATGGAGCTATTAGGCTCAATCATATACCCAGAGCACGTAGGCTTGATCAAAATAAATGTCTACATAAAGACTATCAAAATATCATAGCTAAATCCTATTGGCCCTGTGGGAGGACCCCTGTGCTCTCATCTAGCCCTCAACCTAGATGGTCTATCATATAGAGAAGCCTGCCTCTGTGAATGCCCAACACTGTTGTGTGATCTACGAGAGTGGGACCGGCTACTTCTCGTGCTTTGAAAACTGGGAGCTCCCTGGTCTGCTGGCACTGAACTCTCATAGAGACACCTATAATATTGAGTCTCCTGTGCTAACCTAACCAAAGCCTATGCAAAATCCACTGATGGTCCGCTCAGCGTAGCTGCAATCTCAATGCTCTGCTACTCTTCCCTCTGGGCCCTGATCAAGACCATATCTCTATCAACCATCGTCTGAACCAACTAACCCTCTACCTCTTGTACATGCTATCGCATGGCATCTAGCTAAGCCTATAAGTCTTCTAACCACCCATCCACATCTCCTCCGTAGGCTCTGGCATCCCTCTCCTCCTCCTCTACCTCATCATCTCCAACCTCCATAATCGGTACATCTAGCAAGGCATACTTCCTGATCTGCTCCTCCTCCTCATTAGCCTCCTCAAAATCCTCCCCCTCCTCACTCTCCTCCATCTCCTCCCCCTTCCTCTGACATCCTCCATAGCTACATCCTCCTGTCCACCCCCCACCTGCATCTCTCCTATAGCTACAACCACCTGTCCTACCGCCTCATCTCCCACCTCCTGAATAGGGGCAAGTAGAGTGCCCCTACCCCGAGCATCTCTCCCTCTACCCATATCTCCTCTACCTCAACCTCCTTGGCCCCCATCTCCACCACCACCACTTGCTCCATCATTATCTCCCCCTCCACCACCATCTCCTTTGTCTCTACCTCTATCTCTGCCTCACCCCCTAAACTGGCCTCTCGACCCTAGACCCAACCGCTCCACTGGTGCTGGCGCATCAAGATGTAGCTAAGGAACAAGCCTGTGTGTGGCCCACCAAGTATCATATGCCAGAGTCATGCCTAGATCTGCGACATCACCATACTCCCACTACAATGGTTGTAATCTTGCAATCTCATCTATGGCAATCTGCACTGGAATCATCGGTCCCCACACTGAAATCTCCAGCGTAACCTAGGTAAACTATACAATGCCAGCTAGCTCATCCTGCTGCTCCCCAAACTACTTGAGCACCCGAGATGGAAGATGATGCTCTATAATGTGCTACACCTGAACAGTCTGACCAATGAGATATCGAGTATGCCGGTAATATGGTAGCTGCTCATCATCCTTAGTCCACCTCAGACACTCCCTATATGGCATCCAAGTGAATGTATCCATGTGATCAATAACATGTCGCCAGTAGCCAATGTCACCCATCCGAACCTATGGAAGTGCCCCAGTATAACCAAAAACATAGGGCAACTCATCAAATATATGTTGATCTATTGGTGGCCTGCACACTGCAATATGATCCCATGCCCATATCATAAGCAAGGTCACACCACAGCTGATGGACTGCTCTCCCTGATACACAACACCGTGCAACTTATGATATAACTATGCTAGGAGGCAGGGTCCCCATGCATATGATGTCGCATCTACCATCATCCCCTCCAGCATCTCCCCCCAGCCAATAGGAAATCCGTGTCCATGCCAATCTGGACATACAAGACCACCGATGCAAGTACAGATAACCATAATTAGCTAATCATAACGATCTGTTAGTGTGTCCCAAGGAATCTCACACTCCTTGACTCCCAAGGTTGCATCATCCTTAATCTCAAATAATCGATGTAGTGCAACCAATCTAGTCTCCAGACTATAGATCACCTGCTCCCCATGAATGCGCAACCACAAAATCTGCCACACATCAAGCAGAGTCACTGTGGCCTCTCTTGTCAGAAAATGACATGAGCTGGTCTCCGAGTGATACCTCTCGACCACTGCCATCAATAACCCTCGGTTAGCGCGAATCTCAAGTATAAAAGTGACATCGTACAATCCAAGCACATCAAGGATATCTCGCTCAACCATCAACAAGGAATCATGCAACCGATATCTAGTTGAACGACTCTCTCATGTGTAAATGGGTGGCAACCATGCCTGTATCCATGTAGCCAAGACACCACATCAATCAAAAAACCCCAAATGTAGTATATATGATCAAACAAGGGCAAGAATTAGTTCAAAATCCATTGTTTCTAGCTAGTTCAGCTCATGCATTGCACTGCTATTCTTAGGTGTGGCGTCTAAGCTCATACGTCGCACTGCTCAACGCATGTGAGTCACCTAAGCACAAGCATCACACTATCAAACTCATGCATCACATTTTGATGCAGGCGGTGCTTTGCTCATCCTAAGCATCGCAACCAGTGGATGCACGCCACCTAAGCAGAGGCATCACACCCACTGGCACATGCGGCTCCAAAAACTGCATGCGTCACATCTTGGTGCGGGTGTTGCACCACCACGCGTAGGCGGTGCACACAACAATGTATGCGGCACACAAAAGTGCACCGCATGCATGCCCTATTTTTGGGCCCTAAAATCTACAAAAAAAATGCAGAAATTGATAAGTCAGGTTTAGACACATACCGGGGCACTTGTCTCAGGGTGCTAACCATGTGTCTGAATTAGTGATCCACGATGCTGGTGAATGGGTACAAGAGACATCTTGACAGTAGCTCCATGCAAAATTTCCATAGGCTCACTCTACTCTCTCTGAAAATTCTAAATCTCAAGTGCACAAATGAAGATTATGAGCCCCTATGAGTTATTTATAGGACCTTTTGACCTAGATGGGCCCCCTTTTCACTAAATTGACCAACTGGTAGCCTTATTTCACACATCAAGTGCCTTTTATCATTGTTTTCTCGCTTCTAGATCACTCTGGGCATCCCGCACAACTTTTCAGAAAATTTTCCAAATTTTTTGGAATATTTTTAGAAAATTTGAAAAATTTCTCGAGGGGGCATAGGACCATCACACTTCATCTAGAACACACTGGGACATGTTTAGAGCACATTTCTCAATCTTTTCTTTGATATAATGCCAGATTTGACATTATATCAAAGAGGGGCAAAATGTAGACACTTAAAAATGTCTTGGGCCTGTGAACAACGTTTTCACACATAAATCATCCAAATTTCATATTCTGCCATTAATTAAATAATTTTTAATTATTTAATTAATTTATTCCCTCTTACGCTTGTAATTAAATAAATTTCATTTATTTAATTATTTAAGCTATCTTCTTCTGAATTCCTCTATAATTAAATAATTTATTTATTATTTAATTATTCATTTATCAAGCACCCATACTCCTCTTTTGATTTAAATAAATACCCATTTATTTAAATTATAGACCTTGCCCTAATTAAATAAGTCCCCCCACTTATTTAATTAAATTCCCTCTATATTACCCATTCCTCACAAGAAATTAAATAAATTACCACAATTTATTTAATTATAAAACATTTCCCACCTCACCATTTCCTCTAATTTAAAATTACCTTTTGTCTTCTTGTGGCTAGAAACCCTAAAACATTCTTAGCCCTCAATCTTCCCTCCAATTCAACTCTTCATCTCAGCCCTCCATTCACATTTCCTCTTCTATAAAACCACTCTTACCCTCTCATTTTCACCTCACCACTTGTGAATTTGACTTCTGCCATTGTAACTATTGAGCTCACATCCCATTTGTAGACCTGCAAGTCTGAGTGCATTAGAATAGCTAGGTTAGATAGAAGCAATGGAGGAAATGCATTAGTCAATCTAGGGTTTCTTGCTTTCATGCATAGTTGATTAGATTCTAGGTTGATTAAGGGCTCTATTGTATAGTTAGGGCTTGAATTTACTATTTACAGGGCTATAGCAGTGTTTTTACCTGACTACATTGGGATTTAATACAAACATAACCTACATACCATGGAATGCTCCAAGAAGATTTACAAAAGGCGATTGTACCACCTACTGTTAAGCCGAATGATGTAGCAGCTCTATTAGATTGTATGCATGTGACAAAAATGGATATTTTGTTTCAACCACATGAAATATCGACAAGTAAAGACGAATATGATGCACTTATAATATTTTCCATGATAGATAAAAAGTTGATAAATCGAATTATGATTGATAATGGCTCAGCTCTTAATGTTTGTGGCATTAACCCACTACACAAAATCAAGATTGACACATCTTTAATCAAAACAAATAAGATTAGCATTCGAGGCTTTGATAATCAAGGTAGAGAATCTATGGGTACTATAACCTTACCTATAAAGGTTGGTCATGTGACTTTATCTACCCTTTTTCATGTCATTCCCTGTTTGCTTTCATATAATATGATTCTCGATAGACCATAGATTCACACCATGGGGGCAATTCCGTCTACCCTTCATCAATCAATAAAATTTATTTATAAAAACAAGCTCCACATAGTGGAAGCCGATCCCAAACTAGATAATTGTTTACATATTGAAATGCAGAAACAAGTCAATAATCATTCAAGTTTAAACAACTTACAAGTTGATTCATCAATACCTCTTGCCACAGATAATGTTGTGCAAGACTCTAAACCATCGAATGCACTTTTTGGTGATGATTCAGGTTCATTAGATTTTACTCCTTCCTTTAATGGGGAATATAAACTTAGTAACTTTGACACATCAAAATTGGCATCGATCTCATCTAAGCAATCTTTGGAAACACCTAAGAAACCTAAAGCCTCCTTGGTAGAAAACAAAGACAATACCCTTACTTATACTACAAATTATGAGACCTATGAGGCTTCACCATCTTCTAAGGAAATGACATCCCTCTATGGTCGATGACACATCAAAATTGGCAATTGGCATCGATCTCATCTAAGCAATCTTTGGAAGCACCTAAGAAACCTAAAGCCTCCTTAGTAGAAAACAAAGACAATACCCTTACTTATACTACAAATTATGAGACCTATGAGGCTTCACCATCTTCTAAGGAAATGACATCCCTCTATGGTCGAGGATTTAAAATCCTTTATAACAATTGAAACTATGTAGGTAATGGTTGTGGTGTAAATCAACAAGGAATTAGAGTACCTTTATAAGTTGCTAGAATTAACTACACAGCTGGTATAGGATACCACTCTTTGAAACCCACCAAAGTCTCTCGTCATCCTAAACTTAATGTTAATGCAATATCAACAAGACCGAAACAACATGTGAGATATCATGGGCTGATAGACCATAATTTTCTACCAGGAAATATCCCATTGAAATAGGTAAGTATCTCTCCCTCTTTAAGCCACACTCATTGTAGCAACTATTATAGTTTCTCTCAAGGGTGGCCTCTTCCTAGATATGTATATTCTTAACATTGGATTGTATCAGGTAAGTATTTCTAACCCTTCACCTCTATGTTGTGTTTCCCCCATGATGTGTTATGTGTTGTTTAGGCCTCCTTGGATGACCTTTGACACTCTTGTAAGGTCAAGGATAATGGGAGATTGTTTCTATTGTGACCCTTCTTCTATTTGTATCATCATTCCTCTATCTTGCTTCTCCTCTATTTTCATTGTTGTGTGTTGTGTCTTGGGGGCATAGCATTGTGGTTGGTGACTTGGGGGCACCTTCCTACATGACAACCCTAAGGCACTTGTTCTACCTCTTGATTTATTGTTTACCTTCTTCTACTGGTTCTATCTAGTTGGCGGATGATGAAAAACAAATAATACTGATACAAACCATGTGTCCCTTCAGCGAGTATGCAAAAATGGACCTAATCCATACATGACAATGGGGTTGATATATATTATCTGACGCTTGGCTAGTAGAATCACTCTATGTGATATTATGATGATGTCTTATATTTTCTAAAAAACCATAACAATATAGCTGCTCTATGCACTTTTTTTTTATCTTGGGTCTCACCTTGGTTACAGTCAGTTCTAAGATCTCTATAGTATAGCCCCACAGTTATACTTGGTTTACAAATCCATAGCATAACCTTGGCTCTTGATGTATTTATGTCTATGCATTGCTTTTATCATGTGATGTGGTTATTATCTTAGAGAAAGATTTCTAACCTCTCTTCTTGTAGGAAATCGTGTGTTTGTGGGAACATTCAGCGATCATAAAGTACATGTCACCTTTGGGGGCATGGGCTTTGCATGAGCTCTTGTTCTCTTGTGTGTTTTCTCTCTACCTTAAAGTGCTTGATATTGGTACACGATATCAAGCACCTTAAGGTGGGGGCATATAAGGTAAGTTGTTTGATGATTTTGGTACTAACGAAGCATGTTTGTAAGCCCTCTATGGAGGAAAGATGTTGTATCTCTGTGCAAGTGCACATATTTATTTTATATTGCAATGAGAAAGCCCTCTGTGGAGGTAGGATATTGTGCATATCCTTTTATTGTAATCCCTCTATAGAGGTAGGGATGGTGTATCTCTTGAGCTAGTGTACATCCTTTTTATTATAAAAGTCCTTCGAGCAGGTGGGGTTGGTGTATCCTCCCTTAAGTGTGTCTTTGATGGTTGTTGTGGCATAAGCCCAACCGTTAAGTGTGCCTGTAATGTGCCTGAGATGGTGGGGGCTTAGCAATAAGTTCCTTCCATCGCATTGTTTGCCATGTTTTAGATGTATAGTATGTCTTTGGCATGCTATACAACGCTCGTGTTTTCTATGTCTTTCATATGTTTGTTCCCAAATATAGTCCAAAGAGCGTGGAGAAATGCCCCTCCTATGTTTTGGGATTTGTATGGTGTGTTTGTTCCCAAGTATAGTCCAAAGAGCATGGTGAAATTCCCCTCCTATGATTTGGGAGTTGTATGGCATGTTTGTTCTCAGGTGTAGTCCAAATAGCATGGCAAAATGCCCCTCCTACACTCTAAGATTTGTATTGTGTGTCTTTTGCCCCATATGAAGTCCAAAGAGCATGGTGAAATGCCCCTCCTACATTTTGGGTTGTCTGCCATATTTTTTCTTTCCATGCATCTGCATATGCATTCATTTATATATGAGAAAATGAAAAAGAAATAATCACTGCATTCATTGTATTCATTGTATTTTACGTGTCTTCAATACTATCTTCTCCTTGTCTTGCATGCGTGTTACTATCTTCTCCATTTTTTGCATGCCTGTCACTATCTTCATTGTGTTTGGCATGTCTATAATGTGTTTTCTCTAATGTCTACCTGACACTGGGGGTTAGAAATAGTTCCTAAATCTTTGTGTATGCATTAGTTTTAAGTGCCTGGTGTGTTTGTTATGTTTTGACCATACTTTAATGCATGTATGGGCCTTGCTTTCATACATACATTAAAGTGGGGGCTAAATGTTATGTCGTAAAATGTCCCCTTAGGACTTTTACCTCCTAAGTTTAGCTCATGGGTCCCTTGTTTCACATATTGCATGTTCATTTTAACTCCCAGAAGAAAATGGCCTGAAACCCATGTCACATGGGGCTTGAGGGACATTGTTGCATTTGACCTTTCCCTAAAATAGGACCTGAGGACTTGGGCACTCGTGCCCTAGTCGTGCCTATTTTAGGCAGGTCCCAAATTTGAATGTCGGTTATGTGACTGTTAGAAGGTTTGATTGCCGACATCTTAAGTTTGAATTACGAAATTTAAAGAGGGAATGTATATATAAGCATGTTTATGGTTTCATTTGTAAATGAGAGGATGATTATGAACTTTTGGTGAACTTATGATTTTAGAGCATTCAAGATATTCATTGTTGTAGAGAAAAATATTGTTGTTATGTTTGTGATTGCAGATTTAGTTTCATCTTCTCATGTGTTGAAGAATTTTCATCTACATGCAAGCTATGCCTCCGATGTGATATCTATTTGTGTTTGAATCATTTATCAATTTGTTTTTGCCTCTATCCCATAGGGATACATACTCTTTATCTGACAATGGTGTTTGGAAGACTTGATTGTCCTTTTGGGGCTTGATTGAGGCATTCTCCTAAACACCACAACTCCCAACCACACTACTTGAGATTGCAGGTTACAAGTATCAGATTTCGTGAAGTGGAGTTGTAGAGGAAGGTTGTAGAAGATAAGGATTCCAAATCTGGTGAAAAGAAGAAACCTAGTGCTAATTTGGGACAAGGGCGCTAGTGGTAGTGCCCTCTGACGTTGAAAACACAAAAATCTTTGTGACAGTGATATTTAACATTTGAAGAAGTTTTGACATCCTGAAGAACATCTTGCCTTGGACTACGGTGCAAGTGGTAGTGTCCTCTACATCTTCTGCAATAGAAACGAATAGAATAGTGATCATTAGTGTTGTAAGGAGTCCATAAATCCTTGAAGAAAAGATTGCATTGGACTAGGGCATGAGTGGCAATGTCCTTGAGTATTCTGCATCACGAACTTCAAAAAATGGTCAGTAACTAATCTATGTCTACTATCTTGGTCTATGAGCATTTGTCGTAATTTATCAGTTTGCTTCTGATTTTGCATAATTAGGGTTTTAAGCATATTTGAACATTAAATTAATACATTAATTGATAATTTCTAATTTTCCATAGTGTTACAAGTGACAACCAACCTGTAGATGACTCTTCTTGCAAAAGGTGTAATTCAACTCGGTTGAAATGTCCTTGAATGTTTGTATTGAAAGGAGGATCTAGACAATCAATCCCATTTTCCCCTTTTTCCTATAAAGTAGATGGATTGGTTAAGTGGAGCTAAATACTTCACGAAGATTGATTTAAAGAGTGGGTACCATCAAATTATAATTAGAGAGGGGGACGAGTGGAAGACAACCTTCAAGAAGAAAGATAGATTGTACAAATGGTTGGTGATGCCATTTGGATTGACAAATTCTCCCAGCACCTTCATGAGGTTGATGAATGAAGTAGTAAAGCCTTTTCTTGGTAAGTTTATCATTGTGTATCTTGATGATATTCTAATTTTTAGTAGGAAAAAGGAAGAGCATTTATTGCATGTGACAACAGTATTGCAGAGGCTAAAAGAAGATAAATTATTAGTAAATTTGAAGAAATGTAGTTTCATGAAAGAAGAGTTGGTATATTTGGGATTTGTAGTTTTCGGCGATGATCTAAAAATGGATCTAGAAAAGGTCAAGGTCATTGTGGATTGGCCTTCACCTCGCAGTATGTTTGAAGCCAGAAGTTTTCATGGCTTAGCGAGCTTCTATAGGAAGTTCATTCACAGTTTCAGTGGGATTAGTGTACCTATTACTGAGACAATGAAGGGTAATAGGAGAGAGTTTGTTTGAATAGCTGTAGCAAAGAAGAGTTTTAGATTGTTGAAAATAAAAGTAACTTAACAGCTAGTGTTGGCACTTCCAAATTGTAGAAAATTATTTCAAGTTGATTGTCATGGAAGTGGGACAGTGATTAGAGGCGTCCTAATTCAAGAAGGAAGACCAATTGCATACTTCAGTGAGAAGTTGAATGAGGCAAAGAAGAAATAGTTTGTATATGACCAAGAATTCTATGCAATTGTATAGGCACTCAAGAAGTGGAGACATTATTTGCTACTGAAGGAATTTGTGTTGTATATTGTTCATCATGTTTTGCAATTCATTAACTGCCATAGTAAGTTGAATCAGGAACACATGAAATGGGTTGAATTTATGCAGAGTTATTCCTTTATTTTGAAACATAGGAGTGGAAAGTCTAATAGAGTAGCTGATGCAAGGAGTAGGAGATGTTTGTTGTTGAATGAATTAAGGGTGAATGTGGTTGGTTTTGATTCTATGAGGGAATTATATGAAGAGGATGTTGATTTCAAAGAAGCATGGGCTACTTGTATGAATCCAATAGAGAAGGATAGAAGACCGTGGATGGAAAATTTTATTCAGGAAGGTTTGTTATTCAAATGGAAAAGGTTGTTGCCCTCTTAGTTGTTGTCCTTGATGTTAAATACACAAACTCTCAGATTTGTGGTACAATGACAATTGCATCTTAGGTTTGTGGTACGAGCTTGATCATTGGCCACATGACATTCTTTGCATAATGTGGTTATTATATTTGGAATGCATTCTTGGTCTATGCTACAGTGATGGAAGCTTTTGGTTCTTTTGGTTGACTTGGCATATGACAGTTGGCTAACTATGGTATCCATGTTGATGTCATATTCACATGCTATGCTATGACTATGTTATCCATGGTATCTTTGATGACATATTCACATGCTCTATAGTTTTTTTGATTTCATATCTAGTTGTATTGATTTCATATCAGTTGGTAATCTGTTGGCAGAGGTATTTGATTTGTGATTGGTTTCATATCCATAGGCAATCTTTGGATGACTTGGTCTTGTGGTTGGCATTAGTGTTTGGCAATGATGTCAAATGTCATTACAGTTGGAATATAGTTGGCATGAGTTTAGTAAGGTGGATAGTTGGAATCTCACAAGTCCACATTTGATTTGAGTTTATAAGATGATGATTACTCTCTTTGGAACTAAAATAGCTATGGTTGCATTAGAGTTAAATGATTAACTCTTAATCAATTTGATATCTTCATTTTATATGGGCTATAAAGGTCATTATTTCATACATTACATTAAGGTGACTAAGGGTCAGTAAAGGTATGTCCTTCTCATTTGATGTGTTCAAAAAGGTGACATTTGATTTTATTTTCAATGTATAAATAGCCACATTCAAGCCTCTTAAGGGCTCAACCTGTTAAGCATGTTTCAGACTCTAGAAACAGGTAAAAGGTTCTTTTTGATAATGGACATTCACCGGGCCACTTAGGGAAAACTGGGAGTAAAGGTCACTGGGATATAAGTAAACAAAAGAAACATATTTCATTTCATTTTACAAAGTTTCTACCTTCAAAAATGGGCTATGCTAATAGGGTTTGACTCTGTGATGTGAAATCATGAATGTATAAGGTGAAAGCTATGGATTATCTTGGTCTATGAGGTGACAATGTTGACCAAGGAAGTGAGATAGTTATATTTGAGCTCTAAGCGTAACAAAATAGCATTCTTTCAGGTGTTTCCATTTCATTTAAAGTTTTTGTTTGTGCATGCCATTCTACTTTCAGGTTTACTCATGCAAATTTAGTTAAGATTTTTGGGTTTGATTTGTTTGCACTTCATTAACAAAACAAAAGGGTTTACTTGATAAAGAAATGCGAACATAGTTAAAGGCTTATGTTAAGAAAAGATGTACAGTTATGGGTCTTTGTGAAGGATTTGTTAAAAATAAAAAGGTTTACAGTTTCTAGTAAATGACAGTCATTTTTTTTGTATGATACCCATAACAAATAATGCTAGGGTTTCAATTTGTAGCAACAATAGTTTGAAGGTCAAGTGGTTAAACTGTGGTTACATTTTGTTGAGGTTGCTTTCACCCTTCTTTGGGATTTGAGATAGTTCGAAGATCTTAACTATTGTTTCAATTATGCTTGCTCTATGATGGCAAGTTTACTTGACTATGATTAAGATTATGATTAAAAGATATAATTGCAAGACATACTTCTTATTACAGTTCTATGGTTACTTGAACAGTTTGTTGAACTGTAGTTACACTTTGTCATTCAATTTTGATAACTGGGGTTTGCATAAGTAGATTGATTATATAACCAAGTACATGGTTCATTTACTGTGAATAGGATTTTATTAAAGTTTTGATTCATTTTCATAAAGTAAGACATATGCAGACACATTTAAACCTATTTTACTTGGGATAGTTCAACCTTAACCATGGCAGTTTACTTGACAATTGTCTTAGATAGCTGCATAAATTTAGTTACAAATTCAAACTATTTCATGAAAAAAAGTAGGCATTGTGAAATGTATAAAATGACATGTAATGTAAACATCTGGTGTGTTGTTGATGAGGAGAGTTAATTGCACTATCATTAAGGTTATATCAGTATGTTGAAAGGATATTCTTGAGCAGTTGTATAGTGGATTCTTGAGTCTCAAATAATGAGATAGTCAAGAACTAGAATGTAGAGAAATAGAGTAACCCTCTGTACTGATTCATATTATTCATTGTATTTGATTGAAATATGCCAGTGAGGCAGTCACAAATGGCCAGTGAGGAACAAAAAGCTAGTGAGGCACATATAGCCAGTGAGGCATCTGTATTTGCTAGTGAAGCACATTTTGATTAAAGCCAGTGAGGCATTTTCTGGAGTGGTTTTTCATCCCTAGAGGGTTTTCCACTCGTCAAATCTATGTTATGGTCACTTGTTCTGTTCATGAGTTTATCTTCATTGTTTCATAATTTAACTGTTGCATATTATTATTGACATGATGCTCATTTTTGGGTCATTACAAATACATAATATTTTTTATACTTATCTTAGTCCAATGAAGTTATCCTCTATTATTTGTCATTCTTATAGTCATGGTTTAGAAAATATTAGTATGATGCTCATAAATTGTTCTGATGGTTCATCACAGTTCACCAACAGTTGTCTTGTTCTTTCACAAGTTGATCTGATAATCCATTACAGTTCATAAATGAATATCTTGTTTTCATCATAACAAGGTTGAAGTTCATAGTTAGTAAAGGTTCATTAATGGTTGCCAAAAACAAGTTTGTTTTATAAGACACTGATTCACCCCCACCTCTCAGTGTCTTTTGTACTCCAACAAGTGGTATCAGAGCATAGGTTCCTTATAGAAGTCTAACCAGCTTGGGTAGGTCTTGTTAGTGGAGTACTATGGGAAAGTGTAGAAGAAATAAAGGAAGGAAAATTGTTAAGAAAAAGGTTGTACAACAAACTCTAGTCAAGCCCAGTGATGAGTTGTTGCCTAAATCACCTTTGCAAGTTGACACAAAGTATGATAAAGATAATGACTTTGTTGTTGAGATTGATGATGCAGAAGGAGACCTCTTTATGGATGAAGATGACTGTGAAGTGGATATTGAAGGAGAACTTTCATGTGCTCTAGAAATAAACAAGTATCTTGAAAAAGAGAACTAGGGATTAAAGTTTCAACTTCAACAAGAGAAGGATTCCAAGACTAAGGTACTCTCTGATCTTGCAAAAAAATTTGTTGAATTTGAAGAGGTAAGAAAGTTGATTATAGATTTAAGAATTCAAGTTGGTGAATCTAACAAATAGATTATCAGTCTAAAAACTGAAGTTGTAGAAGCCAAAAGAATAATAGATATGATTAAATCTGATCTTGAAGTAAAAAGAATAGAATGTTTGAAGTTAGAGAAAGAAATAGTCTCTTTGAGAAAGGATTTGGAAAAAGCATCTTCAAAATTCTAAAATAATATTCAATTTGAAAAGAGTATTGACTGCCTAAATGACATGTTGAGAAAGCAAAGGTATTATAGGGATACTACTATCTTGGGTTATGAGAAAGGAGAATGTTCCAAGACAAGAGATACTCCTAGGAAGAAGATAGACTTGACATTTCACTCTGCCGCACCTGAGGTTGAATCCAAGGAGAAAGCTAAAGTTAATATTGTTGATAATAAATTTTCAAGATTTCCACCTATCATGTATAATTACTCACAATTTCATGGTTATTGCTATGCATGTCATATTTATGGTCATAGGGCCAGAGATTGTAAAAGAAATGGTTTTGGGTGGAATAAAGAGAAAAGTTTTTATGGCTAGTCAAATCAGAACTACAATAATGCTTGTTATAACTGTAATAAAGCTGGCCATTTTGAAAGAAACTATTGGATGCATGCAAGGTATGACTCTCTCAAATCACCTAGAAGAAACTATTCTTCTCAAAACTACAATATTTTGTTTTATAGATGCAATATGTTTGGGTACAAAGCACAATGGTGTAGAGGAAGGATAAAACCAACTAGAGGCTACATGTTCAAGCAAAAGCAAGTGCATGCCTTGGGCAAGGAAAACAAATATCCTATGCTAGTTTGGAGAAGAAAACAAAGTCAAGAAGAAGGAAGTCCTAATTTTGTGCATGCTACACAAGAGACATTACAAATCGCTTAAGTCACAGCTTAGAGTGAGGGGGAGTTGTCTAATGTTCTATCTCATGCCCCAAGAAGTTTCAAGAAGCTTGATGATATAGAAAGTCTGGTTTGATGTCTAATAGAAGCTTAAGTGCATGCCTTTGTGATTCATGTCCTTATGTTTCATCATGCTTCAAAGCCTTCAAGGATGCTACATTTACATTTTTCTGGTTTGAGTGTTTGAGTACCTTATCCCTTAAGTAGTTTATCATGATTAGGGATTTTTGGGTCAGATGCTTGTGAGTTGATTTGCAGACAGTGTGAACTCATTGAGATTTTAGTGACCAGAACATGATCATGATGCACTTCACAATGTTGGACAAGCAATAATCAGAACATAAAGTTATAAGATGAGGTTTTCTTTTCTGGTGCATATCATGTTTGCCTTGCAAAATGTCTTCTTACCTTGGTGTGGCAGTCATCTTCTTTTGAAGGATTAAAATTGTTTAATGGAGATAGTAAACACATAGTCAGATGTTCTTGAGGTTATTGTCCACCTTGATGGAATTGGAATCAAATCTTTGTGTTCAGAAGTTGTAAGTGTTTGAAAGGTCTCTTGGACATTTGTTTGTTCTCAGTGCATTCATTGGTATGAAGTTGAATTTGTTGAAGACTAAAGGATGTTGGAAGGTCACAGTATGCCTCAATGATTTGAAGTGTGTTTTAAGATTCACATGAGCTTAGTCTTTGAAGGAAGGTTTGTATTGCCTCTGCTTGTAGTTGTTCATGTTTTTTCAAGATATCATGGCATGCAAGATGTCAAAAGGTGTGATCATGTGTTATGCATGATTTGGAATTTTCATTTGGTTTGATAAAGTTCAGTGATTATTACAAGTGTTTCTTGGTGCCTTATTTGATGCTACAGGTGTTCTCTTGATTCATTTATTTCTTGATTCTTGATTCTTAGTCTTTGATATACAGTGGATTCAAGTGATATATAGTGCCTTGACAAGTTTTGTGGGAACATTATTATGGTTTGTTTTGTTTGATGGGGACAGTAGATAGGGTATGTCATTCATCACAGCTTAAAAAGGATCACATTTGATAGTTTTGGTAACAATACTTCATGCATAAGTGATCAGTTGATTTCTTAATGCATATGTGTGTTCATGTGTTCACTTTTTATAACAGTTACATTATGCTTGACAATAATGCTTGCAAGTACTAATAGTTGTTGAATGATGCTAAAGGACAGGGTTTGACTTTATGAAGTGAAGTTGCAACAGTGATAATGATATAAAGTTAACTTGTTGTTGTAAGGTTTCTAAGTGAAGCAGTGGTGTTAATTGATGATTTGGAGATAGTCAGTGGCTTGAGTTTGTTAATGCCTTGGATTTCTTTTCTTGTTAGTGGTTACTCTTATTATTGTTTGATCTTTGCTTGCTAATCTGTCTATGGCATGATCCAGTGATTCCTTCATAGTAGTACAAGTGGGATGTAGATATCTTCTATGAAAGAGTTTGTACTATATGATGTCTTGACATCATTGTCATATGGAAGAGACTGGATGCAGGTGTTGATAAGATAATAAAAATGGAATGCAAGGTCACAATGAAGAAATCTAGTGATGTTGACTATGCTATTCATATGACAATATGCTTCTGAGAAGTAGTCTTAAAAATTACTTCTGTGTTCTACTTCTTTCAAATCTCTTAGTCAAAGCTTAGAGACATGAATCATCTTACATATTATCTTTGACAGTGGTTTATACAAATGTTATCTTGGTGTTTTGATGTCATTCTCTTGATATGCATTCTGATGCTTTCAGTTGGTTCTTGATGTTGGTGACAATGGTATTCTACTCTTTTCATATGACAGTTCTCTTATCTCTAGTTTTGTTGTCTCTCATGTTTAAGCTTTTTTAGTTGTTGTCCCTGCTATGATATATGCTCATTTATATGGTATTGACAGTACAGTTATGTTTCAAGCAATTCTAGATGTTTTCTACTCCATTGGACAGTGATGGTATGATTTATATATCATGTTTACCATTTCTTTCTGCAGCATGCTAGATTATGGTTCCTAATGTTTTGGTCTATCTTTGAGGCAATTGCACAATTCTACCTCCCTTTGTCTTTGATGCAAAAAGGGGGAGAGAGAGTTATGTTTTGCCATCAAGGACAAAGGGGGAGTTTGTTTCCCTCTCAGTTGTTGTCCTTAATGTCAAATACACAAACTCTTAGGTTTATGGTACAATGACAGTTGCAACTCAGGGTTGTGGTATGAGCTTGGCCATTGGCCACATGACATTCTTTGCATAATGTGGTTATTATATTTGGAATGCATTCTTGGTCTATGCTACAGTGATGGTAGCTTTTGGTTCTTTTGGTTGACTTGGCATATGACAATTGGCTGACTATGGTATCCATATTGATGTCATATTCACATGCTATGCTATGACTATGTTATCCATGGTATCTTCAATGTCATATTCACATGCTCTATAGTTTGTTTGGTTTCATATCCAACTGTATTGATTTCATAGTAGTTGGTAATCTATTGGCAAAGGTATTTGATTTGTGATTGGTTTCATATCCATAGGCAATCTTTGGATGACTTGGTCTTGTGGTTGGCATTAGTGTTTGGCAATAATGTCAAACATCATTATAGTTGGCACAAGTTCAGTAAGGTGGATAGTTGGAATCTCACAAGTCCACATTTGATTTGAGTCCATAAGATGATGATTACTCTCCTTGGAACTAAAACATCTATGGTTGCATTAGAGTTAAATGATGAACTCTTATTCAGTTTGATATCTTCATTTTATATGGGCTACAAAGTTCATCATTTGATACATTACATTAAGGTGACTAAGGGTCAGTAAAGGTATGTCCTTATCATTTGATTTATTAAAAAATGTGACATTTGATTTTATTTTCAATGTTATAAAATGCCACATTCGAGCCTCTTAAGGGCTTAACTTGTTAAGCAGGTTTCAAACTCTAGAAATTGGTAAGAGGTTCTTTTTAATAATGGACATTCACCGGGCCACTTAGGCCAAATCAGAAGTAAAGGTCACAGGGATATAAGTAAACAAAAGAAACACATTTCATTTCATTTTACAAAGTTTCTACCTTAGAAAATGGGCTCTGCTGATAGGGTTTGACTCTGTGATGTGAAATCATGAATGTATAAGGTGAAAGCTATGGATTATCTTGGTCTATGAGGTGACAATGATAACTAAGGAAGTGAGACAATTATATTTGAGCTCTAAGCGCAACAAAATAGCATTACTTCAGGTGTTGCCATTTCATTTGAAGTTTCTATTTGTGCATTCCATTCTACTTTAAGGTTTACTCATGCAAATTCAGTTAAGATTTTTGGGTTTGATTTGTTTGCACTTCATTAACAAAACAAAAAGGTTTACTTGATAAAGAAATGCGAACATAGTTAAAGGCTTCTTTTAAGAAAAGATATATAGTTATGGGTCTTTGTGAAGGATTTATTAAAAATAAAAAGGTTTACAGTTTCTATTAAATGGCAGTCATTTTTTTGTATGATACCCATAATAAATAATACTAGGGTTTCCATTTCTACTAACAAAAGTTTGAAGGTCGAGTGGTTAAACTGTGGTTACATTTTGTTGAGGTTGCTTTCACACTTGTCTGGAGCTTGAGACAGTTCAAAGATCTTAACTATTGTTTTAGTTATGCTTACTCTGTGATGGCAAGTTTACTTGACTATGATTAAGACTATGATTAAAAGATATAATTGCAAGACATACTTCTTATTACAGTTCTATGGTTACTTGAACAATTTGTTGAACTGTAGTTACACTTTGTGATTCAGTTTTGATAACTAGGGTTTGCACAAGCACTTTGATTGTATAACCAAGTACATGGATCATTTACCGTGAATAGAGATTTTATTGAAGTTTTGATTGATTTTCATAAATTAAGACATATACAGACACATTCAAACCTATTTTACTTGGAACAGTTCGACCTTAACCATGGTAGTTTACTTGATAGTTGTCTTAGACAGTTGCATAATTTCAGTTACAGATTCAAACTATTTCATGAAAGAAAGAAGGCATTGTGAAATGTATAAAATGGCATGTAATGTAAACATCTGGTGTGTTATTGATGATGAGTGTTAATTGCACTATCGTTAAGGCTATATTAGTATGTTGAAAGGATATTCTTGAGCACTTATATAGTGGATTCTTAAGTCTCAAATAATGAGACAGTCAAGAACTAGAATGTAGAGAAACAGAGTAACCCTCTATACTGATTCATATTATTTATTGTATTTGATTGAAAAATGCTAGTGAGGCAGTAATGAAAACAAGCCAGTGAGGTAGTCACAAATAGCTAGTGAGGCTCAAAAATCTAGTGAGGCACATATAGCCAGTGAGGCATCTGTATTTGCTAGTGAAGCACATTTTGATTAAGCTAGTGAGGCATTTTATGGAGTGGTTTTTCATCCCTAAAGGGTTTTCCACTCATCAAATCTATGTTATGGTCACTTGTTCTGTTCATGAGTTTATCTTCATTGTTTCATAATTTAGCTGTTGCATATTATTGTTGACATGATGCTCATTTTTGGGTCAATACAAATACATAATATTTTTTATACTTATCTCAGTTGAATGAAGTTATCCTCTATTGTTTGTCAGTATTATAGTCATGGTTCATCAAATATTAATATGATGTTCATAAATTGTTTTGATGGTTCATCATAGTTCACCAACAGTTGTCTTGTTCTTTCACAAGTTGATCTGATAATCCATTACAGTTCATAAATGAATGTCTTGTTTTCATCATAACAAGGTTGAAGTTCATAGTTGGTAAAGGTTCATTAATGGTTGCCAAAAACAAGTCTGTTTTATAAGACAATGATTCACCCCCCCTCTCTCAGTGTCTTTTGTACTCCAACAAAGGTTGTGTATACCTCAAGGGTCAATGAGGGATAATTTGATGAGAGAAAAGCATAGTGGTGGATTGAGTGGACACTTTGGTGTTGATAAAATGTTGGCACAATTGAATGAAGGTTATTTTTGGCTTGGTATGGCTGTAGATGTGAAGAAGTTGGTAGAAGTTTCTAGAGTTCACCAACATGCTAAGGGAGTAAGGTAGAATATTGGTTTGTATCAACCATTGCCTATACCAGAGAGACCGTGGGAACACATAAGTATGGATTTTATTTTGGGATTGCCTCGAACACAAAGAGGTAATGATTCTATTTTTGTTGTTGTTGACAAATTTTTGAAAATGTTTCATTTTATTCCATGTCAAAAGAGTAATGATGCTTCCCATATTGCTGCATTATTTTTCAAAGAGATAGTTAGGTTATATGGTTTTCCTAAAAGTATAGTTTTAGATCGTGATATGAAGTTTGTTGGTCATTTTTGGCGTACCTTGTGGAAGAAAATAGGTACATAGTTGGGTTTCAGTTCAATGTACCAGCCTCAGAGTGATGGTCAAACTAAAGTTGTAAATAGGAGTTTGGGTAACTTGCTCAGATGTTTGGTAGGTGGTAAGCCTAACTAGTGGGACTTGATAGTGGCTCAGGTGGAGTTTTCTTATAATAATTCAGTCGGTAGGAGTGTAGCGAAAAGTACTTTTTATATTGTTTATGGGTACAACCCAAGGGTTGTTGATGAGTTGAGGGCTAATGCTGATTTGAGTAGAAAGAGTGTTGTAGTAGAAGATTTTGCTAAGTATATTCATTATTTACATAGAGAAGTTAAAGAAAATTTCAAGAAGAATGTCACCAAGTACAAGGAGTATCTAGATATGCACATGAGAGAACAAGAATTTCATGTTGGTGATTTGGTATTGGCACATTTGTGGAAGGAGAGGTTCCAACAGGGAACATCTAATAAATTAAAGTGGAAAAAGATAGGGTCTTGTAAGGTGTTGCGAAAGTATTCATCCAATACTTATGAGAATGAACTTCCAGTAGGTATAGATATTTCTCCAATCTTCAATGTTGCTGATTTGTATAGATATTATGAAGGAGAATCAAGTTCACAAGGGAATTCAAATTTAGACTTCCAGGATGCACATGGGTGGATTCATCAATTACCTAAGAAGAAATTTGAGCAGGTAGATAGAGTGATTGATTCTTGAGTGGCCAAAAGAACAAGGGGAAAGGAATACATGGAGTATCTTGTCCATTAGAAGGATAGACCAATAGATGAAGCCTCTTGGATGCAAACTTCAGAATTGGATAAGTCTGGGATACCCATTCTAGACTTACCTAAATTTTCATGAGATTCAGCCTCATGTAACATTTCACTTACCTAATGTGTTTGATACAGGAGCATTCAGGCTCATGAGCGATCCTACAATGCCAAATTCTTTTATTTCCTAAGTTTTGTTGTTCTTTGTGTTGTTGTTGTGATGTTTTTGTTTAGGAGAAAATTTCATAAATTTTGGCTAAGTCAAGTACATTTTAGCCATTTGTTACACTTCAAATCTCCAGCTTTTGCAATTTGCCAATTGGTTGGCTCACTCAACTGATGGCTCACTTTGCCAATGTCTCACTTGGATGATGGAATGATCAACCAATGGCTCACTCCATCGATGGTTCACTTTGCTGATGGGTCCCTTCACCAATCACTTAGTTCACTGATCGTCCACTTTGTTGATGGAAAAGTTCACTGATCACCAATACATATCAAAATACCATTTTCCAAAGGTTTAGAGTTGCCAATGAAAGTTCATAAAATTCTTACACTACTGATGGATTACATATATGGATTTCAATTAAAAAGTGGTTATTGTGATTATCAAATAGTATTCTCATTAATCTATTCTAGTAATTCAAAACATCGAGTGGTTGTTATAACATCTGACCTTTCAGTTCTGTAACTGACGTTGGACCAACTATTTAACTTCCTTTTGGGAAGTATGAAATGGGATGATTATTCTTGTTTGGAAAAGGGGGGAAATTGGGAGAGAATTATTATATTGAAGACTCCTAGTTTGAGGGTCTTGAGAGTTGTATTCTGTTTGTAAAATTGTACTCCTGGAACACTGAATTGCTGCAAATAATAAAACATTGTTATTCTATGAATTATTTTGTTGTGTGTTTAGGTATTGGCTACTCATCCTGATTGTTTGATAATACACTTGGGATTTGATCTGTACCAGTATATTTACACACTTCATCTTATGAGGGTGTTAGTATGATTGTAAGATGAATTATTATATTTATTGGCATGTTTAGTTTAATATATGAAAAGTTGATACCTAACAAGTAGATGCATTGTGTTTTAAGGAGGATCTCATATTCATTTAGAATATAAAATACCCAAAGAAACATAACACATAGAAAATAGTGCCCATGATGGCATGACATTAGATAAACAATGGAAAATATGCAAATGTAGCCATGCTATTCAAAAGTCACATATAAAGATAGAAGAAATGAAATCATGCATGGAAGTGATGAATATGTGAAGAATTAATAGGTTCCCTAAGAGGCTTACCATCAACCATAGAGAGATCATAAGCTCTCTAACCATAAATGGAAGTGATTATGTAAGGTCCCAACCATTTATGACTAAATTTTCCTTTAGCTCTAGTTGGGGTATTAACATTATGTTAGTTCTTGTACAGAACTAAATCACCAATTTTAAAGGAATGGTGTAGAACACATTGATTCTAATTGCAATTAAGATTCTTTTGATAGGGTTGAAGATGTTTAAGGGCATTTCTTCTATGCTAATCAAGCATTTTAAGTTGTTGTAAATGATTTTCATGATAAGCATTATCATTAATAAGCCCCTAAAGTGAGACCTGCAAGGATGGAATCTCTATCTCCAAAGGCATGATGGCATTGGTGCAATAGATTGGATTGTATGAATTTGTGCCAGTAGTCATACAAATGCTCATGCAATAGGCCCACAATGCCTAAGAAATTTGAATGTGCCAATCCTTCCCATGTTTATTGATAGTCTTATTTACTGAGGATTTGCTTAATTTTTTTGTTAGAAGCCTCAACCTAACCATTAGATTAAAGACAATAAGGCATAGAAAATCATTATTGAATGTGGAATTTATTGAGGAATTATTTAACATCCTTGTTCTTAAATGAGGATCCATTGTCAAAAATAAAAGTGAAAGGAAGTTCAAATCAAGAAATTATGTTATCAAGTAACAATTTGTAGATTAATTTAGCAGTCATGGAATGAAGGGGAACAACTTTAACCCACTTCATAAAGTAATCTATAGTGGTAATAATGAAGGTACATGTCCCTCAGAAGAGGGTGGTGAAATGTTTCCAATCATGTCCAGGTCCTAAATAGAAAATGTCCAAAGAGATGTCTGAGCTTGAAGTTCTTGTGTAGAGGCATGAAATAAATTACTATGTTGTTGACATTGGGGGCATTTCTTGACAAATTCAAAGGAGTCTTTCTCAATCTTTTTCCAATAGTACCCCATATGAATAAGTTTTTAAACTAATGAACTACCACTAAAGTGAACCGCACAAGAACGTAAGTGGGCCTCTTGGAGAGCAATTGGTATTTTAGACTTTGTTAGGAAATGAAGGAGGACATTATAATATCATTGATATAATACATTAGAAAGAATGATGTAATGTGCTACAAGATTACGAATATGAGCGTCAGCACTTTTAGAAGAATTATTTAGGAATGTACCTTCTTGCAAATAATTATATATATGGGAGTACCATTCTTTATAATCAATGTTTTATAGAAAAGGGTATCATCTGAAGAAGAGTTATCCATGATATCTAGTAAAGAGAGTGTATGTATAATGAAGTGATAATCATCTAAAAAAATATCAAAGGGAACAAGGAAAGCAACACTAGCCATTGTGTTGGCATGATGATTTTCTTTGCATGGAATAGTGTTTATAAAGAAAGAAGAGAAGCAATGAAGAAGTGATAGGGAAAGGTCATGGTCTTGGGAGATCTTATCTTTCTTGGCTTGATAAGTATGACTTGCCTTATAATCAATTGAGAATCACCATAGATATGAATAGAATTAACATTAAGAGAAAGTGTCACACACAAGATAGTAATAAGGGCTTCATATTTAGTGATGTTATTAGTACAAGGAAAGTTTAGACAAAAGGATAGTGGAATGGGTTTCCTTGAAGGAGGAACCAAGATTACACTAGCTCTAGAGCCAATACAACATCTTGATCCATCGAAGAATAATTACCAAGGATGATCAATGTACATGGAGAGGATGTGATCATTAGGGAAAGAATCAGGACATTGGGAAAAGAAAAGGGGAGAGCATCAACTAAATGACCAACTACATCTTGTCCTTTTATAGCCTTTTGAGAAACAAACTTTAAGTCAAATTCAGTCAACAACATGACCCATTTAACCAAACATCCTGATAGATCAGTTTTAGAGAATATTTGTTTTTAGGGGATCAAATTTTACGATGACATGTGTTTATACATGGAGAAGCTAATGTCTCAACTTGTGTATAAAGAATACTAAAGCCAAACATTACCTCTCTAATGTGCTACAATGAGTTTAATATTCAAGGAGGGTACAACTAATGTAATCAACATGTTCCCTACATTTATCATCATGTTGAGCTAAGAGAGCAACCAAAGCATGAGACAAAGTAGAAGTGTAGAAAATAAGAGGACATCTAGGAATGGTAGGTATTAATATAGGTAGGCTAACCAGATAGTGCTTAAGATCTTAAAAGGCCTTTTGAAAGTCCTCATTCCAAGAAAAATGTACATCCTTTTTTAGAATATGTGTGAAGGGAAGGGTATGATCTACCAATTGTGAAATAAATTGATGAATGGCTTGAATCTTCCCTTGGAGACTATGAAGTTGTGAAATATTTTGAGGCAACATGTTAACAATTGCATCAATCTTCTTGGTGTCAACCTCGATACCATGATGAGATATGATGAAGCCAAGAAGTTTACCACTATCAATGCCAAAGAAACACTTTTTAGGATTCAAACACATGGTATATAGAAAAATATATTCAAACACAAGGCAAAGATTACGATTAGGGTCATGGCCCACTAGTCAGTTGCACCAACATTCTTTAAACCAAAGGGCATGACCACATAGCAAAATGTACCCCATGGAGTTGTGAAAGTAGTTTTATATTGAATAAGAGGGTTTATGGGTATTTGATTTTATTCTAAGAAGCCATCCATGAAAGAAATAAGTCCATGACTTTTCGTCGAGTCAATGATCATGTCTATATTAGGAAATGGAAAATCATATTTTAGAGATGCTTTATTTAGATTTTAGAAATTAATGCAAACACAAATGCGACCATCAGGTTTGGCAATAGCCACAATGTTAGAAATCTAAGAGGAATAGTCAATAGAATAGATAAAACTAGATGTTAAAATATTTTTATCTTATCCTTGACCATTAAGGCCACCTTATGATGCATTTTTTGAATTTTTTGTTTTATTGGTTGGGCATCAAGATATAAAACTATATCATGAACCAAAACCTTGGGGTCTATACTAGGCATATCCTCATATGTCCAAGCAAAGAGGTCTAAGAAACTGTGTAGTAGTTAAAAATTTGATGAGTGTTCTTTGGGAGAGGGACATTTCCCAATTTGAATAACCTTCTCAGAATCATTGGGATCAATAGGGACATCAATAGTATCACCCACTAGAAGGATAGTATGGATTTGAGG
Organism: Cunninghamia lanceolata; assembly: GCA_027924645.1. Lineage (NCBI taxonomy): Eukaryota > Viridiplantae > Streptophyta > Pinopsida > Cupressales > Cupressaceae > Cunninghamia > Cunninghamia lanceolata. The sequence continues at coordinate 23,312,257 of BSBN01000261.1, read as the reverse complement.
ATTAGGAATGATCGGAAGGTCATTAGAATTATTAGAGGTTGGAAGCAAGTCATAAAATGACATGATAGACTCCCCAAAGTATGCTTTTGCATTTAGATAGTAAGTAATCCTCAATCATGATTAAATGAAGGCATGTGAGCATATACACTAGGAAACACTGCTAGAGATTCATTAGTAGACAAGACATCTAGAGGTGGTATATATGCTTGCGAAGAATCCACGATTAAATCGTGATGTAATAAAGGTAAAGAAGAACTAGGAGATGCAAAAATCATAGCTACATCCGCAAAGTTATGATATGAAGATTTAGTAGAGTGAGAAGGTCGATACCCAAGGCCCAATTTATAGGAATGTGGATTAAGTTCTAAATGAATTTTGATACCTTGATCCTTGTAACCCAAACCTTTGCCTTTATATCCAATGTTTGAAATTATTTTAAATCCACATCCATAATGGGATTTCAGCTCAGTAATCATCATTGGAAGCATATTCAATGTGTGATGTATAATCATAGGATTTAGAAGAAGAATTAGAAGTAGAAGTATTAATAGACTATGATGGAGATGGTATAAAATGCATTTTGAGGACGTCAAAGTGAGAGGGTTTGACTTTATACTCACCTATAAAAGAGGAAGTAAAGTCAAGAGATATCCAATCATCACTTATACATGCATTAGAAGAAGAATAATTAGATTTAACATCATCAATAGGAGATGATTATGGTGTAATTTTTTTAGTTGAGAATGATGGGATAAGATTATGAAGTGTAGAAGATGAAAAATTATTATGCTCCAAATATGTTTGTTGATAGTAATGCATAGGATCTGGATCAAATTTAATTGTAAGTGTTTCATTATCATGAATGAATTTGATAGATTGGTTTATAAGTAGATATGATGGCACCCATAGAATGGATCCATGGGCTACCTAGAAGACTACTGTAAGAAATATTTCCAAGTATTACATGAACCAGAGTAGGCAATTTGACAAGGCCTAACTCAATAGGCAAGGTTATGGTGCCTAGAGTTTGGTGACTGATGTTATCAAAGCCTCAAATAGAGATTTTGGTAGGAGAATTCAAGAAGTATTGACATTAAATATGATTCAAAAGGTACCATATATATTGAGACCTGAACCATTATCAATAAGAGTATGTTTTATTCTAATAGAATGTACCACAACAATGATAAGAAGAAGCTCATTTTTCTTTTAAACCTTGATAGAAGGAAGTTCATATTTTTGAAAGATGATATCTATAATATTGGTGTGGATACAATAAAGTAAGGTAGGTACTTCATTAGGCTTAGTGGAAGATGAAATGGAAATATTGTACAAATCTTTATGAAGCATTCCATGGTAAGCAAGATAAGTTTGTATTAACTCCCAAAGAGAGATCTTAGCTTGAGTAGCTTCAAATTTCTCAATAAGATCATAATATATAAGACTCATAGTATAAATGAAAGGAGATTAAGGAAGAAGGGGAGCTAAAGGATGAAGATAAATAGCAATAGGGGTTACCTATTTGTTCCTATGAGTGTTATATGTGCACAAACTACTGCACATAAGCCAAGAGCCATAGGCACACTACACAAACATATAGAATGAGATATAAAAGTATATAAATTAGGAGGTTTATGTCTATCTAGGATTCCTTGAGTAGTTATTATAGGATGAGAAGGTGGGGGTATATGAGGTTGAGTGTGCATAATAACTTTGGGTTTTTTAAGCTCCCTTATGGAACTTGAAACTAAAATTGTATTTATCAAGTTTCAAGAAGAAGAATGAGATGATGTAGATGAGGAATGAGAAGGGACAAGCATAAAATCATCAAGTGCCTCATCTAACATGTCAAAATCCTCCTTGGAAAAGGAATCATCAATAGCATTGAAGGTTTGAAGAAAAAGATTCAGCATAGTCAGGATTTGTGATGAAGCTCGAGTTCACCAAATGTAATGTAGAAAAATTGATTTAACTATGAAGTTTATTTGTTTTCTAAGTTAATTGTTTTCAAAGGTACTACACTAGTATAAAACTAGTTTTGAGACAAGAAATATTTTTCTACTATTCTAATATAGAAAGAATAAAATAACACCAGAATATCCTAGAATGTTTTAAACTTGGAATGTAATATTTTTTGCTAAGCTTGTAACATGTCAACTCATATTACCTTGATTATCAACTCAATTTACCATCAAGTAAATAGTCATGATCAACATAATCATTTATTTGTTTAACAATAATCAAATTCATTATCAATAATTAAAATACATATCTTTTCTAAATAAATTCAAAACTAAAATTTGCAACATATTCAAAGATAACATAATAGTGAATTCCTTCACTTTACAATCATAATATTTTTCTCATGGAAATAATGATAAATTTTATATAAAAATTTTACTATCAAGTCATATAATAGAATATACTGCATCTGGAGTATTGATATCTATCTTCATAAGTCTCGGCTTGTCATCTACTTGGGAAGGAGAGTATCACATGAGTGCTTTTCCTCCAACCACAGACCGGTGGTCCCCCACACAACTTCCTATCTGGAAGTGGCCCTATCCTTCATGAAGGAAGTAGATATAAGGAACCATAATTAAGGTTTCCCATCTGAGTTCTAGTGTTGTGTCCTTCATAACTCATCACGGTCATACAACTATAGATCCACTCTAACTATGTATGACACTACTAGATGGAAATGACATCTGGAGCACAATGAACCGACTAATGCATGCAGAGATGGATGAATTACTTTGGCCAAAGTTTTAATATAAATAAACATTTCAAAATGAACGGGGTCAAATGTTCACACACATCTAAGTCAACCTAGAAGTAATCTCATCCTACAGTATTTTTGGTTGACCCTTCCTAGTCATAAATTTAGTCCATCCTCTTGGACTTCCAACTCTGTATCCTAGAGTATATTTTATTGGTTTTCTCATTGCATCTGCAACATGGAATTTGTGACTCCTCATCACTCTATTCCTTTATTAAGTACATAAATTCTTGGTTTCTTACCAAAAAATTAGTTGTGGATAACATCTCTATGAGATGAGTTTGAATAAATGTTTAGGTTAATGGATCTCCATCTGATCCTTGTCGACTGAAACGTGGTTCAATCAAATCAACAATACCATTGTAAAACAAGTTCCATACTTTGACATATGTGTCAGGGTGTATTTAGAGAGCTATCATCTCTAGTCCCGATGTCACAATAAGCCATTAGTTACCTCAAGATAACAATAAACATATCAAATTTTGTCATAGAAATACTCATAGTCTACTAGAGACTTGATAGGTAATAATAATACCTTCCATCTTTATAAATAGTATTCAAAGATAACACAATTATTGAGCTACCTTGCTCTATTGTTTTCTTTCCAAAGATAATGCAGTATTATATCTATGCATCTTATCTCATATCCAGGGTTCATGATATATTCATATTCATAGTGTGATAATGTTATCATTACCAACTCAGTCATCTTTAATGATTAAAGAAGAGTCTAATGCTCTTTTTCTATCAAGAGACAACTAAGGGCATGTACAGAAAGCATTTATGAAGAAATCATTGTTGGAATTAGATCGGACAACTGAGAGGGGGGGTGAATTAGTTGTCACACAATATAAACTTTTTCTGCTTTTAACCTTTTTTATTATCTTACTACCAGATTAATGATGTAAACATTAAATCATAGATCAACAACATATGAGCAGAAACATAATCAACACACTTGACACCAATATTTTGACGTGGAAACCCGGTTAAGGGAAAAACCATGGTGGGGGTTAACCCACAAAGATTTGTACCATGTTAAAAGTACTTTAGAAAAATAGAAGCACATGCCTTTAGGTGCACTTCCCAAAGCTCACTGCTCAAAAAGAGAGGCTCACTGCCTACATAATTTATTTAGAATAGAAAGAATTAATTGAGAAATAGCATCTACTTCATGCCTGGTTCAGTTTCAATGAATGCTCAAAAACTTCTGCTTTGCCCCAAATTCTTCTTTACTAACTTCACACTCTATACTCCTCTCGCTCCTTTTCTTCTCTGCTCTACTTCTAATCCTTTATTTGGATTTAATCTATTTTGCTCAAGGATGGTGTTTAACAACTCTTCAACAAGTATTTATACACTTCATCAATTTTGGAATGATCAACAAGGTCGACCAAACTTAACGTGGATCTTTACGCTGTCGACTAATCATAGCTGAGACTTGAATCTTCCTCTACTAACATGCCATGCTTCATAAAATGATCTTTAGATCATCCGCAATACACTAGGAACATCCAGTCAGCCAAGGCTGGGAAGAACAACTTCAAAGAGGAAATCTTCAATAACAAGCTCAAACTCTAATACAAACCTCCAACATAGTAGCCACATGATCTAGAGACTTCCACAAGCACATTGAACTCACTAATAACATCCACTCTAAACCAAATTACCAAAAGCATTTGTATCTTCCTCCAAAACCTCAAGAACACTGTCTTCCATGACTGTCAAACTAGAAGGATGGCTTGCGGACCTCCAAACCATGAACCAATAGAGTTGATGATACACACTGACTTCCCAAACATGCAGTCAAATCCACAGATCATAATATTTCACTATGGAGAAATCTGGACCAACTTACTATCACTCTATCTCTTCTGAATATTGCAAGATCTGGTTCTATTCAGATGGCCATAATTTCTTCAAATCTTCATGCGAACTTCTCAATTCTTGATAGCAGCAGCCTCTGACAATCCTCTATACAGCCATAAGTTCTGTGAACCCTTAGTCTTCATTAATTTTCTCAATATCCTCAACATTCCAGTCTCCTAAACAGGCAACAAAATAAGGCATAGTTGACACCAATGACAACAAGAATATGTTGACATCAATGACAAAACTGCTTAGGCACATATTTTCAACAATCTCCCCCTTTGTCATTCATGGCAACATATGTTGTGAAAAATGGATTCAACCATCATGATAAAAACTTCTCCCCCTAACTTCTACAACTAATTCCTTCATTGCTCCCCCTATCATCAGCAATTAGTTTTTTCACATGTCTTCTCTCCCCCTTTGACATCAATGGCAAAGGGCACATATTTGCAACCTTTACTCCCCCTTTTTATTTCAGACTAATCTCCAATGTTTGCATACTGACTACTCCTTAGAGTAGTATTTTCTCAACATCAATCTGGATCTCAAGATATGACTGAGAATTCCACCGGACTAATGCACCTTAGTGCATCTTAGTTCTGATTCGAAGGGGTAATAACCCCTAACTTCTCTCTGAGATATTCAAAGGTATCCTTGGGAAGAGGCTTAGTGAAGATATCTACAATTTGATCTTTGGATGACACAAACTCCAACTTGACTTCATTCTCATTTACCTTCTCTCTCAAGAAATGAAACTTGATAGATATATGCTTTGTCTTTGAATGCAACATTAGATTCTTTGAGATGCTTATTGCACTAGAATTATCACAAAAGATTGTGACTGGCTCCTCAAACACAACTCTAATGTCCTTCAATGTTTTCTTCATCCATAAAACCTGAGTATAATTATTTGCTACTGCTATATATTCTACGTCTGCAGTAGAAAGAGATATTACCTCTTTCTTTTTGCTCATCCAAGAGACCAATCTTCTTCCCAAGAAAAATGCACCACCACTAATACTTTTTCTGTCATCTACATCTCCTACCCAATTAGCATCTGTATATGCATGAAGAGTGAAATCATTGTCTTTTGGATACCACAGTCCATAATCAATTGCCCCCTTGAGATATCTAAAAATTCTTTTGACTACCACAACGTGGGATTCTTTTGGATCAGCTTGAAATCTAGCAACAAGTCCAACAACATTCATGATGTCAGGTCTAGTCTAGGTCACATAGAGCAATCCTCCAATCATTGATCTATACCTTTTCTGATTTGCCTTGGGGGAATCATCATCTTTACTTAACTTGCATCCAGTTACCATAGGTGTACCTACTGGCTTTGAATCTTCCATTCCAAACTTCTTTAGTAATTATTTCACATACTTGGACTGAGATATAAAAATACCTTTATCTGACTGAACAATTTGTAGACCTAGGAAGAAATTCATCTCTCCAAACATTGACATCTCAAATTCACTTTTCATCTAGTCAACAAATGCTTTGCACATACATTCATTTCCACCAAAAATGATATCATCAACAAATCCCTCAACAATCAGGATGTCCTCATGATTAATCTTGAAGTAAAGATTACTATCAGTAGTACCTTTGCTAAAACCTATCTTAAGAAAATATTTATCCAATCTTGCATACCAGGCTCTTGGAGCTTGCTTGAGTCCATACAAGGCTTTTCTCAGTTGACAAACCATGTCTCCCTGATCAAACAACTGAAATCCTTTTGGTTGCTCAATGTAGACTTCTTCCTCCAAATCTCCATTTAGAAATGTTGATTTGGCATCCATCTGATACACTTTAAAATATTTGAAAGCTGCAAATGCAAGAAACAATCTGACTGCCTCTATTCTTGCCACTGGAGCAAAAATTTCTTCAAAATCAATTCCTTCTACTTGAGAATAGCCTTTGTATACCAACCTTGCTTTGTTTCTTACAACTTCACCATCTTCATTTAGTTTATTCTGAAAGACCTATTTGGTTCCAATCACATTTTTGTCCTCAGGTATAGGAACAAGATCCCAAGTGTGGTTCTTTTCAATTTGCATTAATTCTTCTTCCATTGCTTTTACCCAGTTTTCATCAGTGCAGGCTTCACTAACTGATTAAGGTTCAATCCTTGAAATCAAACAAATATCTTCTTGATCTTCAGCAACTCTTCTCCTAGTTTGAACACCTTTATTTCTATCCCCTATGATTTGATCTTCAGGATGATTCATTCTTACATACTTGGGGGTTTTGGGAATTGCTTGAGCTTCTATTTCTTGAGCTTGTTCCTCAACATCTGTACTAATTCCTTGAGTTTCTGGAGTTTCTAGATCAATCTAAATCTAAGTCAGAGTTTGAACTAACCTTCCTTGACTTTGACTTTCATTTTGATCATATGAATCATATCCACGAACTTGGAATGTCCTTCCTTGCTCTCATCAACTCTAACATTAGCACTTTCAACAATCTTTTTCAGCCTCTTGTTAAAGCATCAGTAAGCCTTACTTTGAGTAGAGTATCCCAAAAATATTCCCTCATCACTTCTTGTATCAAACTTGCCTAAATCCTCATCTCTTTTGATATAGCATTTACTACCAAAAACTCTAAAATATCTCACAGTAGGAGGATGACCAAACCATAGTTCATAAGGGGTCTTACCAAAATTGCCTTTGATCTGCACTCGGTTAAGAGTGTAGACAATGGTACTTACAGCTTCTCTCCAATAAACTTGAGGAACATTTGTTTCCATCATCATGGTCCTGGTAGCTTCTTGAATGGTCCAGTTCTTTCTTTCCACAACTCCATTTTGATGGGGAGTCCTGGGAGTAGATAACTGTCTTTTTATGCCATGCTTTTCATAGAAAGCATCAAACTCACGGGAAGTAAATTCTCCACCTCTGTCAGATCTCAGACATTTCAATTTTTCACCAATTTCATTTTCCACCATCACTTTGAACACCTTAAATTTGTCAAGATCTTCTGATTTTTCTTTTAGGAAGTTTACCCACATCATCCTGGAGTAATCATCAATTAGCAACATGAAATATCTATCTCCTTGCACACTCTTAATTCTAGCAGGACCACAGAGATTAGTATGTACCAATTCCAATCATCCACTTGAAGCTTGTTCCTTACTTTTGAATGAAATTTTTCTCTGTTTCCCCAATTGACATTCTCTACACATGCTATTAGGTTTCACAAGTTTGGGAAGATCTCTTACAGCCTGAGTGGTACTTATTTTGACAATGTTATCAAAATTCACATGACACATCCTCCTATGCCATAACCAACTTTGATCTATCTGAGCAATCAAACAACTTTTGTCAGATCTATTCAAATGAAAAATGTTACCTCTAGTTTGAGTACCGGATGCAATTTCAGTTCCAAAACTCTCCAAGATTCTACACTTTCCATCCTTGAATCGAAGATCATAACCTTTATCAACCAACTGTCCAACACTGAGAAGATTATGTTTCAGTCCTTCCACATACAGAACATCATTGGTGCTATTCTTACCATCAAAAGAGATGGATCCTCTATCCCAGATTCTGCTAGCTGAGTTATCTCCAAATTTCACAAGCCCTCCTTCATAATTTTCAAAATTCACAAACTTACTCTTGTCTCCAGTCATATGATGAGAACATCCACTATCAATCACCCATTCATCTTTCTCAATAACCTGAGTAGCCAAGGCACTTTCCATATTTTCATAGCTAGCAGATTCAGTAGACACTGAATCTTCTTCTTTGATGGCAATGAACACCCAATCATTTTTAGAGGAACCTCCATGATCAGATTCATCATCTATGACTCCTTCTTCTCTAGCTTCTTGGACATAGTAACATTTGTTCTGATTTTGTATCTATTAGGGTTTGGTTTTGAAAACCTCTCTGGACATCTTGAGGCAAAATGACCAATCTTATAACAAGCAAAACATTTGAGTGGCAATTTTCCTTCATACTTACCGAATCCTCTTGGTAATCTTTTGGCAAGGAGAGCTTCAAGATCTGCAGTTTTAATTTCAACATCTTCAAGATCCTTCCTTGTCTTCACGAATCTGTTTGATCTTGCAAAAGAGCTTTCACCCAGATCATATCTTTGTTTTCCATATACATTAGCCTTAAATGCAGATTCAGACTTGGGAAGAGAATCACCAAACTCACTTAATTCAAAATCTAAAATTTTGCCAACCAAATGATCTCTTGTAACTTTTGAGATAGTCTTGATCTCCTCTATAGCAGCAACCTTATGTTTGTATGAATCAGGTAAAGATCTGAGCACTTTTGATACAATCTCTGATTCTTCCAAAGTTCCTCCAGCACACCTGATACCACACACAAGTTCATTTATCTTTTCCATGTAGATTGTGATGTTTTCATCTTCGCTCATCCTCAGAGTTTCAAATTTTCCTCTCAGACTTTGCAGCTTGGCACATTTGACAAATTTATCACCTTCATACAGATTCTCCAACTTTTTCCAAATTTCATAAGCAGTTTTTAGACCAAAGACATTTGTCATTTCTGAATTAGTTAGGGCACTCAACAAGGCTTCTTTAGCTCAAAGGTTATTTTCAGCATCTTTGACTTGATCTGGAGTTGAAGGACCTTTCTCTGGAGGTCTATACTCAACACTGGTTATCACCCAATAGGCATTGCCCATGCATTGCAAATGGCACTCCATGTGATTCTTCCAAACAAAATAATTTGTTCCATCAAATCTCAGACTATCCTTCTTGTAGGTCGACATCCTAAATCTCCTCAAGCAGTTAGGCTTTTAAAAGAGGATCTACCTCTGATACCAATTGTTGGAATTAGACCAGACAACTGAGAGGGGGGGTGAATCAGTTGTCACACAATATAAACTTTTTTTGCTTTTAACCTTTTTTATTATCTTACTACTAGATTAATGATGTAAACATTAAAGTATAGATCAACAACATATGAGCAGAAACATAATCAACACACTTGACACCAAGATTTTGACGTGGAAACCTGGTTAAGGGAAAAACCATGGTGGGGGTTAACCCACAAAGATTTGTACCCTATTAAAAGTACTTTAGAAAAATAGAAGGCACATGCCTTTGGGCACACTGCCCAAAGCTCACTGTTTAAAAAGAGAGGTTCACTGCCTACAGAATTTATTTAGAGCAAAAAGAATTAACTAAGAAATAGCATCTACTTCATGCCTAGTTCAGTTTCAATGAATGCTCAAAACTTTTGCTTTGCCCCAAATTCTTCTTTACTAACTTCACACTCTATACTACTCTCGCTCCTTTTCTTCTCTGCTCTACTTCTGATCCTTTATTCGGATTTAATCTGTTTTGTTCAAGGATGGTGTTTAATAACTCTTCAACAAGTATTTATATACTTCATCAATCTCGGAATGATCAACAAGGTCGACTAAACTTAACGTGGATCTTTACACTATTGGTCAATCATAGTTGAGACTTGAATCTTCCTCTACTAACATGCCATGCTTCATAAAATGATCTTTAGATCATCTACAACACGCTAGGAACATCCAGTCGGCCAAGGCTGGGAAGAACAATAACTTCAAAGAGAAAATCTTCAATAACAAGTTCAAACTCCAATGTGGACCTCTAACATAGTAGCCACATGATCTAGAGACTTCCACAAGAACATTGAACTCACTAATAACATCCACTCTAAACTAAATTACCAGAATCATTTGTATCTTCCTCTGGAACCTCAAGAACACTGTCTGCCATGACTACCAAACTAGAAGGATGGCTTGCGAACTTCCAAACCATGATCCACTATAGTTGATGATACACACTAACTTCCCAAACATGCCTTTAGATCCACAGATCATAATATTTCACTATGGAGAAATCTGGACCAACTTACTATCACTCTGTCTCTTTTGAATACTACAAGATCCGGTTCTATTCAGATGGCCATAACTTCAAATCTTCATGTGGACTTCTCAATCCTTGACTAGAGCAGCCTCTGACAATCCTCTATATAGCCATAAGGTCCGCGAACCTTGAGTCTTCATTAATTTTCTCAATATCCTCAACATTCCAGTCTCCTGAACAGGCAACAAAATAAGGCACAGTTGACACCAATGACAACAAGAATATCTTGACATCAATGACAACACTGCTTAGGCACATATTTGCAACAATCTTTATATTATATATCTTATGCCAAGAACCTTAAAGTTCAATCTATAACATTTTTTGAGAAATATATAGCACACAGAATAAGTGGAGTGGCTCTTGGCCAACTACCAGATAAATAGAGTAATACACCATCTTTCCTTAGCTTGAAAGCATGGCTAGATATTGGATTTTGATTCAACCCTATAGAAAAAATAAATACCTCACAGTCTTGAGTAAAAATTGTTTGAATACTGGCCATTACCATGGTCGAGGTTATATTCATATACTGCTATAGAAGAGTGATATGCTATCAACCTTATTGACCTCCATAGCTTCTATTGAAATATCATATGTCTCAGTCGTAAAGGCATAGACAAGCTTTCAACTGAAACAAATATAGTTCCATGTCGTCTGCCTCGACGAGCTATCATAATGAAAACAAAGATAATCCATCCCTCAGCCTCATGGCCTCGATGGGCTATCACATTGAAAACAAAGGTAATCTAGCCCTCGGTCTCATGGCCTTGACGGGCTATCACAATGAAAATAAAGATAATCCATTCCTTGGCCTCATAGCCTCGATGGGCTATCACAATGAAAACAAAGTTTAACTAACTAAAGATTTCAGCCTTTAAGGCCAATAGTAACAACTTAAATATTGTATTACTATATCACAATGTGTGTTACACAGTCAGTGGAGTACCTGAGACTAATGTATTGTCTGTCAACAATCATATGCAAAGCTTATGCCTTTCTTGAGCTTTAACTGCTCTTAGCTTCCTTCTCTTCCTTAGAGCTCCATCCCCTCTTCCTTTGACACCCAACACTAACTCAAAAAATGTCCCTTTTTGGTAGAGGTATCGAGAGTTTCCACTCTCATTCTAACTCCCGTGGGAATAGTTCCACCATCACCTAAAAGTTCTCCCATCGAGAGCATGTAGCACTTGATGGGTTACAATCATGGGTCAGTTGGGCTTTCTCAAGCACTTCTCCCACTCCTCCATACTTCAAGGAACATGGTTGCATAGGCTATGAGCACACATTGATATTAAACCACTAGATAATTATCATAGCAAAAGGTGGTGAAAAATAATGATAAACCACATAATACATATACATAAATATACTATAAGTACAGTATGGTAATCTATACTATCACCAAGATAGCATTACCAACATCATGGTATAGCATTAAGAAGCACCAAATTGTGAACGAGGGGTCAAGGTTCACTCCCCCACTTCGCAATATTAGCAAAACATTTAGATTAAATAAATCAATATACACCAATGTAATAAATAAACATATAGGATAACCTTGACAAAGACAAAGGTTAACTCTGACAAATAATAATGTTCCAAGAAACATTTATTTAGTCAGATCAACATAAAAAATATCAAGAAACCCTAACTTGTCATGATGACAATTAGTCGGATCAAAGTCGACTAAACAAGGGAGAATGACTAAAACATACCCAGTCTCGCAATGGTTCAAATAAAGAACAACGTTGAAATTTCAAATGGCAACCTATCTTTTTCCATAACATCTATTTCCTTCTCTTAGGTGATACTCTCCTTCCCTTCTCAGAATTGGAATTCTCTTTTCCTAGTTACACTCACAATCATTCAAAACCATGATCAGTGTCTCATCATCAAATCACTGTGCATCATACTAAAATTATCTCAATTACATGTAATCTCATGTCTAATTTAACAACATTAATCATAATTGATATAACTAATGATTTGTCTTGACATTTTCCACAAATGTCAAATAATTAATCTATAATTAATGATCCAGTTAATCTCATAAAAAGTAAAAGTTAAATATAGTCAAAGTTGGGGATATAACATATATCCACCCATATGAATCATCATCCCCAATGATTTAAGATATCCAAAGTTTATAACATAAAAAGAGTTTTGTTCATCAAATATAAAAGCTTAAAAGAGATAAGGAAATCTTTATAAATATCATCATAATTCTCCCAGGTGGCATTCTATTTTGCATATTGGTCCCACTAGACCTTGCATTGGGTAATCTCTTTATTATGCAAGTGTGCACCTTGATGGGCTCGATCACTACCACCCTTGCGTCCTTCACCTATATGGAATTACAATCAAGAATAGGAACATGATTATCTCCTACAACATACTTTTTCAAATAAGAAACATGGAAAACATTATGCATCATGGTAAAGGATGGCGGTAGAGCCATCCTATATGAAACTGGGTTGACCTCTTCGAGAAGTTTGAAGGGACCCACATACCTAGGAGCTAGTTTGGATGTCTTTCCAAACTTAATAGACTCTTTTGTGGTTTAACCCTTAAAAAGACTTTTTCTCCCACTGAGAAATGTCTTGTGATGCATTTAGCATCCACATAACTTTTTGCCTATCATTCACTTCCGCTAGCCTTTTCTTAATTAGATGGACTTTCTCTTCCATTTCTGATAGTATTTTTGGACCAAGGCTAATCCTATCTTATAGGACTTCAACACTTTCTTCCATATAATGCTTCAAATGGAGCTATCTTGATAGCGGAATGATAGGAATTGTTATAAGAAAATTCCAAAACAGGAAGATAATCCTCCCATTTGTATTGTTGATCCATGTAATACATTCTTAGTAGATCTTCCAACACTTGGTTTACTCTTTCAATTTGGCCATCTGTCTCAGGATGATAAGAAGAGCTTATGTTTAGCTAAGTTCCAATTGAGGAGAATAAGGTTTTCCAAAACCTTGATGTCATACGGGCATCCCTTTTGAGATAATCTTCTCACAAATACCATACAATCTGAATACTTCTTGCACAAATTTGTGGGCTATGACTGGTGCCCCATCTGTCAAATTCCTAGGTATAAAATGTGCAACCTTGGTGAGTCCATCCACCACAAATAGAATAGCATTGTGTCTATTCCTAGACATAGGAAGTCCTTGCACAAAATCCATGCTAATGATTTGTCATTTCCATTCCAGAATCTCATGAGGGTATAAAAGTCTTGTCGAGTGATGGTGTTCTGCCTTCACCTTCTAGCATTCTAGACATCCAACTACAAACCTTATAGCATCCCTCTTCATTCCCTTCTAGAAATATAAAGGCTTCACATCAGCTAGCAATTTTGTCACTCCAGGATGTCCTGAATAAGGTGTAGAATGAACCTCCTTCCACATGATATTCCTTAACTCCTCAGAGTTTGGAACATACATCCTTCCCTTAAACCTTAATAGTCCATCTGGTTCAACATAAAACCCATCATATCTAGGGTTCTGAGGATTATCCATAAGAGCTTATTTTACCTGCTCATAATACTCATCTCCTTTGGCCTTTTGCAATACCTGATTCCTACAATCAAAATGAATGGAAATCATTGAGGAGACATGTCTTCTCCTACTTAAGGCATCTGCCACTTGGTTTTCCTTTCCTTGTATGTATTTAATCTCAAAATCATAATCAGATATTAGCTCTAACCATTTTCTCTAGTGAGCATTCATATGTGGCTAAGTAAATAGGTATTTAAGCCCTTGGTGGTATGTTTTTAGTTTTAAAGGGTTCCCAAGTTAATAGTGTCTCCACATTTACAGTGCATGAACCACTGCTGCCAATTCTAGATCATGAGGAGCATAATTTTGTTCATAAGTTTTAAATTTTCTAGACTTATAAGCAATAACTTACCCATCTTGGACAAGTACACCACCTAAAACTTCACTTGAGGTGTCAGTAATGACTACAAAATGACCATCTGGGTTAGGTACCTTCAAAATAGGTGCCTTAGTCAATCTTTCTTTTAGTTCATCAAATGCCTCTTGGAATTTTCTTGACCAATCAAATATTTTGCCCTTTCTTTGTAAAGAAGTAATAGGATAAGCAATCTTTGAAAAATTAGCCACAAATTTTCTATAATAGCCTGCTAGACCCATAAAACTTTGGACCTCATGCACATTTCTTGGTACTGGCCATTCCAAAATGACTCTAATCTTTGTTAGGTCCATAGCTATTCCCTTAGCTAAAATTATATGACCCAAATACTGCACCTCCTTTTGAAAGAAAGTACACTTTGAGAGCTTTCCATATAGTTTATGCTCTCTTAACCTCTGAAGAACAATCCTTAAATGCCGAAGGTGTTCCTCCTCATTCTTAGAGTAAATCAAAATATCATCAAGGAAAACAAGGACAAACTTGTCCAAGCAATCTCTAAACACATTGATCATTAAATTCATAAATGTTGCAGGTGCATTTGTTAACCCAAAGGGTAGGACAGTGAACTCATAGTGCCTATACCTTGTTCTAAAGGCAGTCTTATGAATATACTCATCTTTTAGCTACAATTTATGGTATCTTGATCGAAGATCGATTTTTGAAAACATAGTTACCCCTCATATTTGATCAAAGAAATCATCAATGTGGGGCAATGGATACTTATCCTTTATTGTTTCCTTTTTTAGCATACAATAATCTATGCATAGTCGCAAAGTACCATCCTTCTTTTTAACAAAAACTAATGGGGCTCCCCAACATGAAACAATGGGTCTTATCAACCCTTTATCAAGCAATTCCTACAGCTGAGCCTTTAGCTCCATTAACTCTATTGTAGTCATTCTATAAGGGGCTTGAAATATAGGTTCCAATCCTAGAATTATATCTATTGAAAAATCAAAATCTCTTTTGGGAGACAATCCCGGTAGTTCATCTAGGAATACATCCCCAAAATCTTGAAGAAAGGGGTATCTATCCATATCTGATCTCTCCTAATCTATGGATTCCCTTTTTTCAACTCCTTAGAGTTTTTGAGATTTGTAAAACATCAAATCATCTTGGAAAATAGATTCCTTGTGATTATTTATTTTCTCCACTTTAATGGAAAAAAGTTGACATCCTTTTCACTGGGATTTTTTCATCTGTAGGGCATATATTTGTCTCAATTTAACCTCTCTAGGGTTGCCTTGCAGAAAGACTTCATTCCCAAGGTCATCTAGGCATTCTATTGTTTTGGCAAAACAATCCGCCTTAGCCCGATGTCTCCATAACCAATTTATCCCAAGGATGACATCATATGAGCCTAATGGGGCTACATAAAGGTTCACTTCAGTGGAGAAACTTGGAATTTGAACCTTAGCCTCAAACAAACATTGCTCTACCTGAGCTTTGGTTTGATTAACATATTCAACTGACCAAGTATTTGCCATGTAATCTAGCTTTTCTAGAAATCTTACTTAAAACTTTTGGAGAGATAAAACACTCTATAGCACTAGTATCTATCAAAACTAGAATTGGAAAACCAGATAAAATACCTATGGTTTCAATTGGAATGATTTGATTTCATCTTGCCTATTATCCAAGGCTACATGTATCTGTTGTTGGAAAGTTGCTTGTTGTGAGGGTAAAGGATTTCCTCGTGGTTGGGTTCCTTGGGTCTTATTGGGACACTGATTGGCATAATGATCACTACCACATGAATAACCCCCTCCTATAGGTCCTCACCTTTCATAAGGATTTCCAGAATTGTCTCCATTTTTATTGGAGTTGTTATTGCCTTTCTTTTCACCCTTGGATTCATCTGATTATTATTGAATCCTTTGTCACCTTTCTTAGTGAAATTCTACTTTTTACCATTTTTCTTAAATGACTAGGAGGATTGGGACCAATTAAACTTTTTACAGTTCCTTTCCCTATATGCAGACATGGATTTCAATTTTTATTCCCGCTTAATAGCTTTCTCATAAATTTGGTCCATTGTAGTAGGACCATGCACATCAACTTCACCTCCAATTTGGGCATTCAAACCCATGATGAACTTTCAGATGCAAAACCTCTCATCCTATTGATATTGGGGAGCATATTTGAGAAAACGAATGAACTTTTCCCAATACTCATTCATAGATGAGTCACCATGTCTCAGATTTTGGAAATCTATAAGTTTCTAGGCAAAATACAACTGAGGCAACCATCTTTGCCTAAAAATTTCCACAAACCTTTCCCAGCTTAGACTCATGGAGTTCAATTTTAACTCCAATTTCTTGTTCATCCACCAGGTGGATGCTTCACCTACCAATTGGTATGCTCCCCATACTACTTTGCTGATTTTAGTATAGTTTATTATTTCAAAGTATTTTTCCATTTTTGTAAGCCATGCCTCCGCTACATCCCCGCTTACAGTCCCATCAAACTTGGGAGGTATAACTATTTTCATATCTCTGGATAATTCCAAAGCCAAGTGGCTTCTTTTATCCTCATTTTGTCTTATTTTGGAGTTATTCTCTCTGCCTCCACTTTGGGTGGTGTTTTCATGACATTCCTCATTGTCACCCCCATGGACGACTTCTTGCCTGGGTCCATTCTAACCCTTGACCTCTTGCTCTAGAGTTATAACTCTTGCCCTTGTCTCATTGAGCATAGCAAGGATTTGGTCAAGTTTTGAATCAAAGTGGTCTGAAGGTTGCCCTTCCTCTTGGCTATCCCCAATGTTGGTTCCTATCTGAACCATGTTGCAATCTACTTCTCCTAAAGTTTGCAGGTTAATCATTCAATTAGTTTTTCATACTATTGAATCCATTCATAACATAAATTCATTCTCATTTATGCAATCTTAACAAAAAAAAAAGAAATATTTGCTAAAATTCAAAATTACATTATAGTTCCCATGGACTACATAAAATCCATCATTTATTACAATTTTTCTCATCTTGCAACCACAAGTCATTTTCAGATTGGGATATCTTCCCAACTTTACCCTCATCCTTGAGGTTCATCAAATCAAATTTAGGAGGTGGATGTACTTGCAGGTACTCATCCATAACCTCTTAAGTATTAGTATGAGCATTAGGATCACTCCCCAATGGTAATTCCTTAGGTGTAGAGGGTTTCACTGATTCATGTTCAGAGATAGGAGTAGTAGCCCTAACTGCTTTGTCCTTCTCCCACTTGATGCATTTAATAGCATCAAAAAAAGTTTCATCATCAGATAACCATGCACCTTTCAAGTAACTAGTTTGGCCAAGGCTTTTCATTCTTGAGGCTCTCTCCCTCATAGCCTTTAGGTAACATCCATTTCTCATTACCTTCTTCCTTGGTGGCATTCTTGTTCTTACCATTCTAGCAAAAGAACATCCAAATATTAGCAACTATTAATGTCTAAGGAAGGTTTCATGTAGTGAGCTCATAGGTCCATGTATTGAAGCTGGTAGCTCTGATACCATATGTAACATGTCAACTCATATTACCCTAATTATCAACTCAATTTACCATCAACTAAATAGCCATGATCAACAGAGTCATTTATCTATTTAACAATAATCAAATTCATAATCAATAATTAAAATGGATATCTTTTCTAAATAAATTAAAAACTAAAATTTACAACATATTCAAAGATAACATAATAGTGAATTGCTTCACTTTACAATCATAATGTTTTGCTCATGGTAATAATGATAAGTTTTACATAATATTTTGACTGTTAAGTCATATAATAGAATATATTGCATCTGGAGTATTGATATCTGTCTTCATAAGTCTCATCTTGTCATCTACTTAGGAAAGAGACCATCACCCGAGTGCTCTTCCTCCAACCACAAACCAGCAGTCCCCCACACAACTTCCTATTTGGAAGAGGCCGTACCCTTCACGAAGGAAGTAGATATAAGGAACCATAAGGTTTTCCATCTAATTTCTAGTGTTGTGTCCTTCATAACTCATCATGGTCATACAACTATAGATCCACTCTAACTATTTATGACACTACTAGATGGTTATTCCATCTAGAGCATAGTGAACCGACTAATGCATGCAGAGGGATGCATTACTTTGGCCAAAGTTTTAATATAAATAAACATTTTGCAATGAACGTAGTCAAATTTTCACACACCTCTAACTCAAATTAGAAGTTATCTCATCCTATATCATTTTTGGTTGACCCTTCATGGTCATAAATTTAGTCCATCCTCTTGGACTTCCAACTTTGTAACTTGGAGTATATTTCATTGGTTTTCTCGTTACATCTGCAACATGAAATTTGTGACTCCTCGTCACTCTATTCCTTTCTTAAGTACATAAATTCTTAGTTTCTTACCACAAAATAGTTGTGGATAACATCTCTATGAGATGAGTTTGAATAAATGTTTAGGTTAATGGATCTCCATCTGATCCTTGTTGACTGAAACATTGTTCAATCAAATCAACAATACCATTGTAAAACAAGTTCCATACTTTACCATATGTGTCAGGATGTATTTAGAGAGCTATCATCTCCAGTCCCGACATCACAATAAGTCATTAGTTATCTCAAAATAGCAATAAATATATCAACTTTTGTCATAGAAATATTCATAGTCTACTAGAGACTTGATAGGTAATAATAATGTCTTCCATCTTTATAAATAATTTTCAAAAGATAACACAATTATTGAGCTATCCTTCTCTATTGTTTTCTTTCCAAAGATAATGCAAGATTATATCTATGAATCTTATCTCATATCCAAGGTTCATGATATATTCATATTCATAGTGTGATAATGTTATCATTACCAACTTAGTCATCTTTAATGATTAAAGAATAGCCTACTACTCTCTTTCTATCAAGAGACAACCGAAGGCATGCACAGAAAGCATTTATGAAGAAATCTTTATATTATATATCTTATGCCAAGAACCTTAAAGTTTAGTCTATAGCATTTTTTGAGAAAAATATAGCACACAGAATAAGTGGAGTGGCTCTTGGCCAACTACCAAATAAAAAGAGTAATACACCATCTTTCCTTAGCTCAAAAGCATGGCTAGATATAGGATTTCAATTCAACTGTATAGAACGACTAAAGACCTCATAGTCTTGAGTAAAGATTGTATGAATACCAACCATTACCATGGTCAGGGTTATATTCATATACTACTATAGCAGAGTGATATTCTATCAGCCTTATCAACCTCCATAGCTTCTATTGAAATATCATGTCTTGGTTGTAAAGGCACAAACAAGCTTTCAATTGAAACAAATATAGTTCCATGTCCTCAGCCTCATGGCCTTGACAGGCTATCACAGTGAAACAAAGATAATCCAGCCCTTGGCCTCATGGCCTCGATGGACTATCACAGTGAAAATAGAGATAATCCAGCCCTCGACCTCATGGCCTCGACAGGCTATCACAATGAAAACAAAGTTTAACTAAAGATTTCAGCCTTTAAGGCCAATAGTAAGAGCTTAAATATTGTATTACTGTATCACAATGTGTGTTACACAGTCAATGGAGTACCTGAGACTAATGTGTAGTTCATCAACAATCGTATGTGAAGCTTATGCCTTTCTTGAGCTTTAACTGCTTTCAGCTTCCTGCCCTTCCTCAGAGCTCTGTCCCCTCTTCCTTTGACACCCAACACTAACTCAAAAAATGTCCATTTCTGTAGAGGTATCAAGAGTTTCCACTCTCATTACAACTCTTGCGAGAATAGTTCCACCATCACCTAAAAGTTCTCCCATCGAGAGCATGTAGCACTCAATGGGATACAATCATGTGTTGGTTGGGATTTCTCAAGCACTTATCCCACTCCTCCATACTTTAAGGAATATGGCTTCACAGGCTATGAGAACGCAGTGATATTAAACCACTAGATAATTATCATAGAAAAAGGTGGTGAAAAATAATGATAAACCACATAATACATATACATAAATATACTATAAGTATAATATGGTAATATATACTATCATCAAGATAGCATTACCAACAACATGGTATAGCATCAAGAAGCATCCAAATTGCGAACAAGGGGTTGAGGTTCACTCTCCCACTTTGCAATCTTAGTAAAACATTTAGAGTAAATAAATTGATATACACCAACATAATAAATAAACATATAGGATAACCTTGACAAAGACACAGGTTAACTCCGACAAATAATAATGTTTCGAAAACATTTATTTAGTCAAATTGGCATAAAAGACGTTGAGAAACCCTAACTTATCATGACAATAATTAGTTTGATCAAAGTTGACTAAACAAGGGAGAATGACTAAAACATACCCAATCTCGCTATTGTTCATGTAAAGAACAACGCTAAAATTTTAGATGGCAAGCTGTCTTTTTCCATAACATATATTTCCTTCTCCTAGGTGATACTCTCCTTCTCTTCTTGGATTGGAGTTCTCTTTTCCTGGTTACACTCACAATCATTCAAAACCATGATCATTGTATCATCATCAAATCACTATGCATCATACTAAAATAATCTCAATTACATGTAATCTCATGTCTAATTTAACAACATTAATCATAATCTTTATAACCAATGATTTATCCTAACATTTTCCACAAATGTCAAATCATTAATCTATGATTACTGATCCAATTAATCTCATAAAAAGTAAAAGTTAAATATAGTCAAAGTTGGGGATGCAACAAATCTAAAACTTAAAGGTAAATGATAAGAAGTTGATTCATAGGAAACTAAAACAAAAATTCAAAAAACTAGATTTAGAGCTATAAATAGTAGAATGAGAGGAACCTAGCACCATAAGTTGTAGATCATTGTCTAGGATGCTATCACTTTGCGCAAACATATCAGGATGCAAAATTTTAGAACTCTGGTAAAATGTGTATTTTCCTTCAAATCTCCTACCTAGCTACATAGTAGGAAACAAGGAAAATGAACGTAATATTCTAGATGATTCCAGATGATATAGAAATGATAGAATCTATGTATTTTAAATGGAAATAGAAATGAAAAGAAAGAGGAAGATATAAGAAAACCCTTGTGTAGTTGAATATCTTTCAAATACCTGTAGTTGAGGATAAGAAAAATGATTGGGGTTTCTTGGGAGCTTGCCAAGAGTGGTGTTAGCAAGAAATGTGGAGGGATACCGGTCTAGAGATCCAGTCCTCAGTCAAGTCTTTGTAGTCAGTTTATACCCCGACCAAGTACCTAGAGATTGACAGCAAAACACAAAGGATAACGAAGATAGAGTATTATAGATAATAGTAAGACAACACAGAATTACCCAGCACTAATAGATTTGCATATATATATATCAATAGCAAGCATACATCATATATCCATCCTTCGGCAACTCTAAGTCTCTACCTCATCCATCTACATACATGACTTCTATGTCATTCACATATCAGAATCTATCTCATAGCTCTCCTATGCTATATCATCGTATCCTATATCTATATATACTATGTCTATTACATATAGGGATGTGTTTTATAGCATCTTCTGTCAACTTTTGGCTTCCGCATAGTATATGCACCAGTGTCCAGTCAGCTCTACTCCATGCTCTACACCCTACTAACATCATCCTCCCTTCAAAATTATGTCTTGTCCTCAAGACATGTAAAATCAGCTACTAGGCAAGATAGTCTTGTATATCTACTTTAGCTGTGCCAAACTAGTGTCCCATTACTTTTTAGCCTTAGCTAGCATAGTTATTTGACATTTTATTTTTATATATGTATCCTTTTCTTCAATTATACTTGTTGGTATTTGTATAGTTTGTGTAGTTTGTTTGGCTTCTGTAACATTATCGATCAGGTTGGCCAGTCTCAAGTTGACCACCTCCCTTAATTGCTTTATTTGGCTCCTTATTTGATCTCTTTGGTCTTGGATCTATTGGTGTTGATTGTAAGGTGTTTCCACTTGTGCCCTTATTACTCCATTCTTATATGTTAAAGGATCATACTAGGCTGCCACATTTGTTATATGTAGTTCTAGAGCATCCATCTGGTCTTTTATTGATTTGGTGGACTGTGGCCATTTCAAACAAAATTAGTAAACAATTTTGGCCTCTACAATTCTATTTTGAATGTTCTTTATATGTGTTTCAAACTTCATATGATCAATCTCTACAAAGGTGTTGTGAATATACTTCCTTACATCCTCTGTGTAGATGACATCTGTCAGCACATTCAAGAATGTGTCATCTTTATCCACTTCTAGGGATTTCCATGGATACTTCTTGAACTTTAGCCTCAACTTGTGTGTGATGTCAATTAGTTTAGTGGTTTCCATTGTGTATCCTCTAGTTATTTGTGCTCTTCTACTCTTCACTGCTTCATTCGCCGCTTGATTATTTTCTTAGAGCTCAAATTTTTCCAATGTATGAATGCAAAGTGAGGTTCCTTGGGTACGATTAGGGTTAAATACCTTTCTTTTTTGACCTAATTTTTCCCTCTTTCCCCTTTTATTCTTTCCCTTTGTTACTTTATTTCTTTGCTTCTTATGACTTAAGTTCTGCTGCTTATTAGTGGTTACTCTATGATACACTGTTATCATGGCGGAATCTCTTCGCAATCAATTTCTTTCTTTCAAATATTGATGATCTAGTGGTTTAACATCTAGAATGACCTCCTCACAATGTTGTCCTTGCAACTTTTCCCCCTTTCTTCTTCCTCTTTGCTTGTGACTATCCTTCCTGTATCTCTGGTAACACAATCCTCTTGATATATCGATTCCTCTGCTTCCTTTGATTCATTTGCTGAAATTTATGAGATGTATACTTCTTTTCCCTCCTTGATGTGTCACAAGTGGTCTGTGGTGGGTTTTGATGAAATGCAGGGGATTGTGGTATGTTTTCCTTGTTGGTCCTGATCATGAATATGCTCTGGTAACCCAACATTTTCCTTGTTTTTAGTTATGGTTCTTCTCTCATCCAAGCTTCTAAAACCTCCTCACTATCTGTGCTATTGTGATCATCTTCTATCTCCACTTATCCCTTAGAATTAGGCTCTTCTATTGTCTCCTCTGCTCCCAACCTTGAAATTGTGTAGAGATTCTTTTCATCCTTATCATTGTCTTTAGTATGATTGACTTCTTTTATGTATGCTTCCTCCATTGATGATCCCAAAAGAATGTTTATAGTCTTGTTATCATTAGAAAATGATAACTCTTCCTTCCAGGAGTCTATGATACCACCTTCATTCACAAACCATCTTAACCCTAACGGTACATTGAAAGCTTCTCCTTGATCTTTCATGGCTACAACAATGAAGTCTAAGACTTGTTTAACCCCCTTTAGGTTAACTTCCACTTGATTCCATGTTCCCATTGTCTGCATATTGGATCCATCTACCAAAATTATGTTGTAAGTTGTCTCTGCCAACTTAGGTCTTCCTAACTTCTCCCACAGCTTCTTTATTATCATGTTGACATCTGCTCCCAAATCTATCATGGCATTCCAGACTTTTCTGTGATTGATATAAACACCCACCATAAGTGGTTTTGTCTTCCATTCTCTATTGGTTTTTCCCATCTTCCAAATTTGACTTTTTTGACCTTGCTCCTTGTTCCAATATTTAGAAAATTACTTCAGTTTCTCAATGAGTCTATGTTGTTGTGTCAATTGGGTTGATATCTTGAGAGCTTCTACTTCTCCTTCAGTGAAAAATTGCTTGTATTGCTTCCCCTTCTCTTTCTCCTTCCCTATTGTTTGTTTGGTTTCCTTCACAACTTCCTCATGCTATTTCTTAGTGGGAATAAATTATTCTTCCTCCTAACTGTCTTCCTCTTCTGTCTCAGTGATATAGTGCCTTCCACTATTTGTTCCTTGTCTTGTCAGTTTCTCCTTCCTTCTTCTATCTTTTCCATTATGTTTTGGCTTGCTTCTCTAGTAATACTCTTCTTCTATGGATTCAAATGAAGATATGTCTGTTTCCTCCTTGATATTCTTGTGGCAAGTTCTTGCTCCTTGACCCTTTGGTTCCCTTATTATAACCCTAGCTCCTTTTTATTATTCAGGTTTTGTATCTCATCACTCTTAGATTGTGGTTGTGCATTCTGAAAGTACTGTTGTGCTCTCTCACAAGAAAATAAATATTTCTCTGTACTACTACGAAATGAACACTGTGTTTTTCTTTCGGCCCAACATTCATTACCAAAGTGTCCTAGCTTACCGTAATTGAAACATGTTGCATCCTCCCTCCTTTGACTTCTTCCATGACCTCTGCCTCCTTTGTAGTTTCCAATTTTTTCTCTGTCATCATTATTGTATCTATTCACATAGGATGGACTGCCAAAGTTTGAATTTTGTATTGCATTGACATTTCTCTACTTTCTCCAATTTGGTTGCTTGTAGACATGATCGTGTGAGTTTCTTTCTACATATGACATGTTGTTTCTCTCTGCCAAGCTTGTGTTACTATACCATGGTTCATCTTCTTCATCAACAAATTCTCTTTTCCTCTAGAAGTTTTGTGAAGGACAATCTGGTGTTTCATGGTCATCCCATTCTCTACATAGTCCACAATATACTGAATTGACTCTTTTTGTTGTTGCTTTGATGTCTACTTTTATTGCGACAGCTTGTATTTCACCTTTCATCCTAGGGCATTAATTTGTCAAGTGACCTTCCCTTGTATAGTATGAGCACCAAATATTAGGCCTTTGCTTATTTGTATTCTCTTCATGCTTTGCCAGAATCTCCTGTCTTAACTTCAATTGCTCCAATTCCAATTTTAGCTTCTCCAATTCTAGGTTTTCCTTCATCATATCTTGTCTGTTCCAAGATTGAGACTCTATCTGATAGGCAAGTGTTACTGCTTCCGCATATGTTTCAAATATTCTTCCATCTAGGTCTAACCTTATTTCAGGGCTTATTCTAGAAATAAACTGTTATATCTTTTGCTTCTCAATAAATGGTTCCTCCAACTTCCTAGTTATCTCTTTTAATTCTCTATCAAATTCCTTTATTGATTCTTTAT
The DNA here is from genome assembly GCA_027924645.1 of Cunninghamia lanceolata. Classification (NCBI taxonomy): domain Eukaryota; kingdom Viridiplantae; phylum Streptophyta; class Pinopsida; order Cupressales; family Cupressaceae; genus Cunninghamia; species Cunninghamia lanceolata. The sequence goes on along the minus strand of BSBN01000261.1, from coordinate 23,286,795 downwards.
CCAATTGCATCAAATCTCTCATCTTACTTACCCCTTCTGTTTGAACATCCAGAACTCCAAAATTCTCCAAGAATAGTTTCTTGATATCATCCCATTCCTTATCACTGTTTGGACATGTCTTCATATACCACTTCAATGCTTCATTTTGCAAGGTGCCTATGAAGTCAACTAGCTTGATTTAATCTCTTGTTACTCCCTTCTAGTTCCAAATAGACTCCAAAAACAAAAATGTTCTTTGCTACTTCAGTAGTGTCCTTCTCAAAGACTGGTAACTTAATAGGAATATCCATGATGGGTCTTCTCAAAGTTTTTGATACTTTGTGGTAGGTTTCCTCCAGTCTACTCCTTCAGATAGGTTGTCTTCTATCAAATCACATTCCTTCTCTTCCCTTGTCTCTTTGTAGTCAAATATCAAAGTACACTTCTCCTAAAGTCTCTACAAAATTACTCTAGATCTCTTTTGTTCTCTCTGCTTCCTTGTTTGCTTGAATATTTCCCTTCTTAACTAAAATTCTCTTGACTTATATGGTACTCGGGGTGACTCATGGTCTAGGGGTTGTGTCTCTTCATAGTGTCTCTTCAAATTAGGGTATACTCTTCCATTTGTGAACAACATCATGTTAGCATCCAATGATGATTGAAATAACCTTCCAAAACCCTCAAAACTCCTCTCAATGTTTACCTCATCTTCTCCTCCTCCTCTTATCTCCTTTATGCTTTGAAAAATTAGCTCCTCTTTATATTCCTCATCCATCTTCAAAATTTTTGGTGTTAATTCATGTTTTTTGGTAGTCTATGGCATAAACCCTAATTCACCTCTTTCTTCCTTTTCTCTTCCACATTCTTCTCTGGCAGCACCCACAGTGGCGCACTCAGCAGAATCCTCCATGTTGCACTCTACTTCTTCTCCTTCTAACCTCCTTTCTCTGGCAGCACCCACATTGGTGTGCTCAGTAGCATCCTCCATGACGTGCTTGTCTTCTTTCCTTCTGGTAGCACTATCCATGGCATGGTCAACAAATTGTTCCTCCTTTCCTTCCATAACTTATGTTGTCATCTCTTTTCCACTTTCTTGTGCCCTTTCCATCCTTCTACAATAATATTCTTTTCATTCCTTTATTTTCTTCAATCTCTCTTATCTTCTTATCTCCATTATGATTCTGATGTCTTCGATGATCTCTCTTTTCTTCTACTTCTCCCCTTTCACCATGGGTTTGCTTGATTTGGTGTTGCATTAGTCCACTTATATCCCATGGTAGACTTATTTGAAGAGTCACATCATTAGAAAGGTCCTTGCAGACCCTACCCCCTTTCTACTTTCCATCCCCTTAAGTGCATGCCCCCCCTCTAACAGAGGTAGGAACTTAAGGAGACTTAAATTTATCCACAGTTTGAAAATTTCTCTACCAATCTATCCTTCTCTTCTTTCTGGAACTTTGTGCTACTTCTTTAAATGTTTTTCCCCTTCAATCTTTAACTACCCTCTTTCACGGTCCCACAATGGAACCAAATGTTAGCAATAAATGTGGAGGGATAGTGATCTGAAGATCTGGTCCTTAGTCAATTCTTTGTAGTCAATTTATACCTTGGCCAAGTAGCTAGAGATGGATAGCAAAACACAAAGGATAATAGAGACAGAATATTATAGATAATAGTAAGACAACACAAAATTACTTGGCACTGGTAGATTTACACACACACACACACACACACACACACACACACACACACACATATATATAGCAATCATACATCATATATCCATCCTTTGGCAGGTCGAAGTCTGTACCTCATCCATCTACATATATGACTTCTATGTCATTCACATATCATAATCTATCTCATATCTCTCCTATTCAATATGATCATATCCTATATCTATATATACTATGTCTATTACATATAGGAATGTGTTTTGAAGCATCTTCTATCAATTTCTAGTTAGCTCTACTCCATGCTCTGCACCCTGCTAACAAGTGTTCAAGCCCCTATTTTAGTCTTTCAACTTCCATGGATAGCCAATGATAAAGAGATTGAAAATAGTGTGTGATCTTAGCCTAAGTGTGTCTAGGAACTAAGAACAATGATAAAAATCTATGAATATCATATCCAAAGTCTACAAGGATTGATAAATAAGTGTGTGTAAGATCTAGCAGTAGGAGGTGATAGTCACCAAGAGATTTGCCAAAACAAATGGAAAGGAAATGCAGAAAATGGGTTGCAGTTTAATATTATTCAAAACAAGTGTAAGAACAATATTACCAATATGATATAAAAGGAAAAGGGGTGATCTCTTTAGAGGTGTCAGCCATAATGCAATGTGAATCCTTGATAGAGATTCAACAATGATGATGTTTGAATAGCATAAAACCAAAAGAAGCTAAGAAAGAGAGATTGTATTACATTAGTTCTAGATTTTCTTAGATTGCAAGACATCTAATAGATTTTCTTAGATTGCAAGAGATCCAATAGATGTTCTTAGATTGCAAGAGATCCAATAGTTAGTTTCAAATTTTAATTTTACATAATGCTTATGGGGAATTTGAAGGGTTGGATTCAAGTGCAAAACACATTTTTGGATAAATGAACATTATAGTAGTTGATAGTAGGTAGCTAGGTGGGAAACCAACATTTAAATTTTTGGAAACTTTTGAGATGCTACCACATCATATGAATATCTGCACATCGTGCTAGCATCCTGGGGAATCTTTCTCAAATTTGGCACGTCTCTAGGTTAGAAAGAAGAATTGGACTATGATGTAGAAATTTAGTAATCTGGTGAGGGAAAAAGAGGCTAAGGATAGGCCAAAGTGATCCTTGAAACATGCTAGCAGAATGGATGCCAAAGTAAGTCTAAAACCTGACATAAAATTGTGAGGGTACATAATTTTCTATGTTACACCATGTTCTACTCTAGTTGAAAAAACATCATATGAAGTGTGGAAAAGTAAGAAACCCTCTGTTTCACGCATTAGAATTTTTGTCTATGCAACTTTTGTTCATGTGCCTAAAGAAAAAATGGTCTAATTTGGATTTTAAAGATAACAAATGTATTTGAATTCATTATGGAAATAATGTTAAGGGTTATAAGTTTTGGAATCCTCAAACCTTGAAAATGATATATTCTAGAGATGTGATTGTAAGAGAACATAGAGTTAAGTATAATTAGGCACAACCAAAAGTTAATGGAAATAAAACTGTGCATTTTGAATAGGTAGAATAATAATAGGTTGGACCATAATATGTAGAGGAAGAAGAAGGTTCATATGTAGATAGTGCAAAAGAAGAACAACAATATCCTCTTACTACACCCTTGAGATGGTCCATGAGGCAATTAAAGCTAGTTGATAGGTATAGCCCAACAAATTTATGTAGTGTATTTTCTTTATCTTGTATTGGTAATGAACGTAGATCTATGAAGGGACATTCTTCTTTGAAGAAGCGTGAGTCTTGGATGGAGTCCATGCAAGATGATATGATGACCTTAGATAGATGTGAGACTTGGGATCTAGTTGAAATATCAAAGGAAAGAAAACCCATTGGTTTAAAATGGGTGTTTAAGAAAATTTAGAGTAGATGGATAATTGGAAACATACAAGGCATGATTGGTGGAAAAATGTTACTCTCAAGTTGAAGGAGTTGATTTCAATGAAATTTTCTCTCCTATTGGAAAACTAACTTCTAGATTCCTTGATTTTATTGTTATTGCCTCTAATTTATAATTAGAGCACATAGATGTAAAAACTACTAAATCTTGCATGAGGTTCTTAAGGAAGAAATATATATGAAATAACCTGATAGTTTTGTGGTAAAAGGTAAGGAGAACTTGGTTTGCAAGTTTAAATAGTCATTGTACAGAATAAAACAATCAACTCAAGTGTGGCATTATAAGTTTGATGCTTTCACATTAGACTTTGGGTTTCTTAGGAGTGAATGTGATCATCATGTTTATTTTAATTTAACTGATGAATAATTGCTAATCATTTTCCTATATTTTGATGACATGTTCATTGGAAATAGTAACAAAATTATTAGGGAGCTCAAAACTTAGTCGGTGCATTTGGTGTGAAGTAGTTGGGGGATATAAAATGGGTATAGATATTAGTAGGGATCAAATTGGTTGAAAATTTTGGACTAGTTAGAGTAAGTATGGTCACACTTTTATAGTGGTTAGCTATGCAAGACTATAATCTAGTAAGCATTCTTTTACCTATAGGTACTAAGTTATCATTAGATTAGTGTTCTAAGTTAGATGAAAATTTGAAGGATATGTTCAATTTTCCATATGCTAGTGTTTTAGGAAGCCTAATGTATGTGATGGTATGTACAAGACTAAACATTGCTCAAGCAATGGAAGTTATTAGTAGGTTTATGTCTAACCTTGGTAAAGAGAATTAAACTTATGTGAAAAGGGTTCTTAGATATTTGTGAGAAACTTCTAATTATTGTATTTTCTATCATGGGATTGATGTTGTGCACAAATTTATTGATGTATAAGGTTTTGTTGATTTAGATTGGGCTAGTAATTTGGATAGCATGGGGTCTATGATTGGTTATGTGTTTACTTTATTTGGAAGAGTTGTTCATTGGATGTGTAAGTTGCAATCTATAGTTGAGTTTACCACCACATAAGTAGAGTACATGGTTGTGACACATGCTTATAAGGAGGTAGTCTGGTTACAAAGGTTGTGTTCAAGTATTGGATTTGAGTGCAAATAGGTTAGGATCATATGTAATAGTTAGAGTGTTATATATTTGGAAAATAACCAAATGTGCCATGGTCATATGAAACATATTGATGTTTAGTATCACTTTTGTCTGTGAAATGGTTTAGGATGGAAAATTCATTATACAAAAGGTTGACAAGTCTTTGATTTATGTTGTAAACTCTCTCACTAAGCTATTGAGCATGGATAGATTTAGTTGGTGTAGAGAGGCCATGGGTCTTTCCTCGTCTAGTACTTGATTTATTTTAGTTTCCATTTATGTCTTTTCAATGTAGATTTCCAGTGGGAGAATGTTAGGATTAATTGTGTCATTCACCTTACAAGTCCTAAGTCTTGTAAATTATATTTAATTGTGTAGATGATAAATAATGTCATCTCTAAACACCATGAAATGGGTTAAGATGGATGCCCATGTGAGAGAAGGATCTTTATTTATTATTTATTTATTCTCTAGGGTATCTTGATTATTGTGTGAAAATATATTAAATGGGGAGGTTACATAAAGTAGGCCAAAACTGTGAATTGTAAGATCTTTTGTATTTGGTTCTATGACAAGGAAATAATACCCTCATGGAGCACCTAGGATTAGGATATTGGTCTATTTGACCATTATAATAGAATATATGATGTGTAAGAATGTTTTAAGATACATAAGATGTGTTGTGGGAGTAACTATTTTGGGTGGACTGACCATCACTATGGGGACATTGAATTTTTGCTATGTCTCCTGGTTTTGGGTCCTAGTTTTGGGAAACCATTTATGGTTTCTTGTTTCATATTTTCCTATGGAGGCATGACGTAGTAGATTCATATGATATTTTGTAGGTACACTTATTCTATTAAATTACTATTAGACTAGAGGGATAAATAGATTGTATTGATGTACTTATTTCTTTAAGGAATAATACAAGCTTGGGTCTTTTTGGTGGTGAAGTTTTTCCCACAAGGGTTTCTCCACATACATCTAGTGTTGTCTGTAATTTTATGAGTTTGTTAATTTCTATTTTCTTCTCCATTGTTTCATTATTAAATTTTATTGTCTTAATCACATCTTAATTGGATTTAAACTCTATATTGTTAATATTTCCATTGTATAATTTACCCTATATTTAAACAAGGCTAACTAGGAAGTTGTTCAAATGTTGGAAAGGTAGAATGTCATATTATTGATAGGGTAGAAAAAACTAGATATTTAGGAAGTCAAACAAGAAGATTTCTAATGGTTGTGAGCTCAAGTTTGTCATATCACTTTGTTAGAGAAATTCTCATTAACTCCTCAAAACTTGTATGATGCATATATATTATCTATCACATTGTATTTATTGTATGATTATTTATTGCATAATTACTATTTGATGTCTTACATATACATAGTTTCTCATGATTATATTTGAGAATGCATAGGTATTGGAATAATTTGTATAACCATTCCAAGATTTGTACCTTGAATTGGATGGATAAGGCATATACCATTGGTTAGGGTAATTAGATTCTAAACTTCTTCATATAATAAACACCAACTAGTACCAAATTATGTACTTGTCCTTATTTGCATTGGAATATACAAATGATTATAATTTGATTGTAATCATTGATATGGATCATGCAAATCTTGACATTATGGAGTATGGTCAATTATAATAAATGACATTACTATTATACTTGCAATTGTATCAAATTATGATTAGATTTTATAATTAAACCTTTAGTGAATATACTTAAGATCTAATGAATTCTTGAAATGAATGGATGGATGGATGATGCCAATATGGTTAGATTATGACATAGTTGAGATTGAAGAGCCTTATTAGGTTGTCAATCAAGCCACAAAATCTCACAAACATACAATAACTTTCAATAGAAAACAATTCTCCATTTATTGCAATCAAAAGAGTATAGATTAAAATTAAAGATCAATTACAAAGTATTTCTCAGAGACCCCAATTTGACTTTTCCATCAACAGCCTTTCCCCCCAATTCCTCCTTTAGATCAATCCCCTCTGATCTTAAATTATCCTTCTAAGCATCAACACTTTCCCTCTTGTCACATTCCTATGTTTTACCTTCCCTTGTTCTCTAGGAAAAAAAAATCTAGTTCGTGTCCACTTCCCCGTCGAACGGTCTTCCAACGGTTAACTGTCGAAGACCCAAAACTGAACTATCAAACCATAAGGCATTCAAAAGCATTCCATTGGGATATCAAAGAGATGGAAGAAAGACTCACTCTAACAAGAAGGTCCCATCGATGGAGCATGTAGTACCATACTCCACACTGCTAAATAGAACTCCCTATCGGGTCGTCGAAGAGACCGAGATCATGGTCCTACCGACATCCATTCTCCCACCGATGAGAATCAAACCTTGTATCAGAATATCGAAGGGGCTAGATTTAGAGTCCCACCAAAATAGAAACTCCCCCCGATATGGATCCTCTCACCGTTGCACGGTGCTCATACCCATCATCAGGTTGTTGAGAGGACTAGAATTTGAGTCCCTCTGACATCACATAGTTACACCAACGATACACAACTTGGCATCAAGTTGTCAAAGGGACACCACCAAGAGTCTCACCGAATGGACAAGGTCATACAGATGAAGAAAGACACTTACCAATGGGCTAGGGTTTATCAAAACTAAACTTCAATGTATCTACCTCACACAACAAAATTGAAAAACAAAATTTTGCCTATGTACATATTGATGTGGATAGCTTGAGAGCCTGAGATGCCCCTGCATCAAACACCCCAGGAAGGAGAAATGTTCCATGAGTGAAAACTCAAGAACATTGAGGTTAATCTAGAATCGACATTCCAAACTGAGCCAACTCATATGCCTTCAACCAAGATGCTTCATCCATTGATTTTCCCTTCTAGCAAACCAGGTATTCCATGTACTCTTAACCACGTGTTTTCTTTGTAACCCTAGAATCAATGATCTCGTCTATTTCTTCAGTTTGCTTCTAAGGTACTGCTTTACCCAATCTGTATTATCCATTATATTAGAAGACAAATGTGTCTGAGTACTTGTCTCCCCTTCAAAATGTTTGTACAAATTACTGACATTGAAGATAGGAGATATATCTATATGCTCTGGAAGTTCAACTTCATAAGCATTGGCTAAAAACTTGTGTGGGATCTTGCAAGGACCTATTTTCTTCCATTTTAACTTGTTATAGGTTCCCTGTGGAAACCTTTCCTTCCTCAAATGAACCCAGACTAGTTCCCCAATTTGAAATTCTTGCTCTCTTCTATGATGATCAACAGATTGCTTATACTTGGTTGTACTCTTATCTAATTTTTCTTTCACCTCTTTATGCAAATCTCTGATATATTCTGCAAAATCCTCCACCATAGCACTTGTTCTCACCAGGTCTGTACTATTTCTAAGTTCATCTACGTGCCTAGGGATGAAACCATACACCACATTGAATGGACTTTTCCCAATACTCCTGTTAACTGAATTGCTATAGGCAAACTCTGCCTGTGGCAACAACAAGTCCCACTATTTTGGTTTGTCCCCAATCAAACATCAAAGGAGATTACCCAAACTCATATTCACAACTTCAGTCTGACCATTTGTTTGTGGATGGTAGGCTAAACTAAAACCCAAATGTGTGCCTACTTTCTTCCACAATGTGCACAAGAAATGGCCAACAAACTTTGTATCCCGATCAGGTATGATACTTTTTGGCAAACCATGCAGTCGAACTATTTCTTTGAAAAACAAATTTGCTATATGGGAAGCATCAATAGTTTTCTGACATGAAATAAAATGAGCTATTTTTGAAAATCTATCAACAATCACAAAAATTGAATCATTATCTCTTTGAGTTCGAGGCAATCCCAGAACAAAATCCATGCTAATGTGTTCCCATGGTCTCTCTAGAATTGGCAATCTTTGATATAGCCCGGTATTTTGTATCATACTCTTTGCATGCTGACAAATTTTGCATCCTTGTACCATTTTCTTGACATCAATGCTCATTCTTGGCTAGTGATAACTCTCATTCAGCAGAGCTATTATTTTTTCAACTCCAAAATGTCCACCCAATCCACCACTATGATTTTCTCTAATTATATTCCCCCTCATGGAGCCTCTAGGAATACATAATTTCTTCCCTTTGAACAGCAGGTTCTCTTGAATAAAATACTCCAGCCTTGGACTTTGATCCAATTCCATTGGATTCTTGCATGCTAACCCTGCCTCTTTGAAATTTGGATCTTGTTCATACAACTCACCCAAAGCATCACAAGCAACAACATTCACTTTCATCTCATTCAACAACAAAGTTTTCCTACTCAATGCATCAGCAACTCGATTGGATTTACCACTCCTATGTTTTAACATAAAAGAATAACTTTGTAAAAACTCAATCCACTTCATATGACTCTAGTTCAACTTACCTTGACTATTTTTGAACTGCAGGGCATGATTGTCTATATACAACACAAATTCTTTTGGCAGCAAATAATGCCTCCACTTTTTGAGCACTTGCACAATTGCATAGAACTCCTGGTCATACACAAAATACTTCCTCTTAGCTTCATTCAACTTCTCATTGAAGTATGCTATTGGTCTTCCTTCTTGGCTGAGAACTCTCCCTATTGTTGTTCCACTTGCATCACAATCCACTTGGAAAACTCTTCCAAAGTTTGGCAGCGCCAATATCTGCTGCTTTGTCACCTTATTCTTCAGCAACTGAAAACTTTTCTCTGTTGCAACCATCCACTTAAACTCTCTTCTAGTTCCCTTCATCATCTCTGTAATGGGAGCACATATCCCACTAAAATTTCTTATGAACTTCCTATAGAAGCTCGCCAACCCATGAAAACTACAGGCTTCAAAAGTATTCCTTTGTGATGGTCATTCAACAATAGCCTTTTACCTTCTCAGGGTCCATTTTCAACCCTTCTTCTAAAACTACAAAATCCAAATACACTAACTCCTTCTTCATGAAAGTACACTTTTTTAGATTCACCATTAGTTTTTCTTCTTTCAATCTTTGCAAGATAGCCCTAATATGTTCTAGAAGTTCTTCTTTTGTTTTACTGAAAATTAAAATATCATCAAGGTAAACTATGATGAACTTACCAAGATAGGGCTTCAGCACTTGATTCATCAACCCCATGAATGTATTGGGTGCATTTGTTAATCTAAACAGCATGACTAGCCACTCATACAATCCATCCTTTGTCTTGAACATTGTCTTCCACTCATCCCCTTCATGGATTCTGATTGATGATACCCACTTTTTAAATCAATCTTTGTGAAGTACTTTGCTCCACTCAAACATTCCATTAAATCATCCATTCTAGGTAGTGGGAATCTATATTTGATGGTGATTTTATTAATTGCACAAGAGTCTATACACATCCTCCATTCACCTCCCTTCTTAGGCCCTAATACTATAGGTACAGTGCATGGACTAAGACTCTCCCTAATCAATCCTTTGTCCAACAGCTCCTGGACTTGTCTATTTATCTTCTTATTCTCTTGAGGTGTCATATGGTTCTTTGTTTGGTAAACTTGCACCTCGGATTAAATCCATACAGTGGCTGATTTCTCTCACTGGTGGTAGTCCATCTGGCAACTCCTTCATCATTATATCAGCATATTCATCAACCAATTCCTGAATCTCTACTGGCAGCTTCTCTTCTTTTTCTATGGTCATGTTTTGAAACGTTTGGGCAACAAATGCATAACAAACACCATCTTTCTTTAGATCCTTCAGGAATTTCTTTCCTGAGACAAGACACACCCTAGAAATACCTTCTGCATCTTAATCTTTATCCTTCATAGGATTCAAAATAAATTCATGTCCATCCTTCTTAATGGTATATGTATTACTCTTACCATCATGAACAACTTGTCTATCAAATTGCCATGGCCTTCCTAGTAAGATATGACAAGCATCCATTGGCATTACATCACAGAGTATTTCATCTCTATAATTACCAATTTGAAAATTAACCAAGCATTGTTCTCTTACCACTAATTGGTGCTCCTTCTACAACCATTAGACCTTATATGGGCTGGGATGCTTCATTCTTTTCAGCTTCAACTTCCTCACCATTTCTTTAGACACAATATTGTCTATGTTTCCACTATCTACAATCACTTTACAACACTTACTGCCTGAATTGTATTTGGTCCTGAACAAATTTCTTCTCTGTATTGGTTCTGTTTCTGCCTTCTCAGGACTTAACAAAATCTTTCTTATCATTAAAGACTCTCCATCCTCTGGGTCTTCACCATGCTTCGAAGTTTCTACCACTTCATCTTATTCTTGGGCAACATGAACTTTGGCCTCTTTTCCTTTACCTCCACCTTGAATTTGTGGACATTCAAAGGACCTTTGCCCGATCTCACCACATTGGTAGCATGTACCAGTGAAACCTCTACCTCTTCATCTTTCAAAATTATCTCTTCCTCTAAAAGAGTCTCCTCTTCCTAAGAATTTTCCTCTGCCTCCCATTTCCTGAGTCTGAGAGGTACCATCTTCATCTTGTTTGGCAAAATATCCTCTTCCACCACTGTTTTTCGCTCTGCCATGAGCATTTCTACCTCTATCCATGTTATTATTTTGTTGTTTCCTATTCCGCTTCTCTTCGGCCACCAACACACATTGGTAGTCTTCTTCCACACTCTGCAATCTAAGCAATCTAATCTCATCTTGTATGGACATCCATAAGACATTTAAATACCTTGCAACTTGCTCAATCTCATTCTTTGTATGGTCTGCTCGAATGCTCAATCGGTAAAATTCTTCTGTGTATTCCTTGACACTAGACTTAGAGAAAGATTTCTAACCTCTTCTTGTAGGAAATTATGTTTGTGGGAACATTTGATGATCATGAAGCACATGTCACCTTTGGGGGCATGGGCTTTGCATGAGCTCTTGTTCCCTTGTGTGTTTTCTCTCTACCTTAATGTGCTTGATATCGGTACATGATATCAACCACCGTAAGGTGGGGGCATACAAAAGGTAAGTTGTCTCATGATTTTGGTACTAACGAAGTGTGTTTGTAAGCCCTCTACAAAGGTGGGATGTTGTATCTCCGGTGTTGAGTGCACATCTTTATTCTATATTACAATCATTAAGCCCTCTACAGAGGTAGGATATCATATCTCTTGAGCTAGTGTGTATCCTTTTATTCAAAATCCCTCTGTGTGAGGCAGGGATGGTGTATCTCTTGAGCAATGTTTTGGAGTGTGGGGTTTTTCACCCGTAAGGGTTTTCCCCACGTATATCTTGTGTATTTCTTCTTCTATCATTCTTTCTTCCGTATGTGTTTGCTGCAATATCTCATGTTAATGGTTTAATGTTGATGTAATAGTTAGGATAAATTTTAATTTGCACTCTCCTCCCCTCATTAGATTAGTGTAGGAAGCAATTTCCGTACACCTAGCTTCCTTTTAGTTGGTATCAGAGCCTGGCCAATTTTTGGTTCTAACTACTGGTTAGGGGTTTTTTGAGCTAATCTTAGGTTGAGTGGGAGTCTTGTGCAAAGTATTCTATATCTTGTTACAACAAGGAGATGGCAGCCACATCCAGAAGGATTGAGGTGGAGAAATTTAATGGCACTAATTTCGAGTTGTGGAAACTCAAGATGGAGGACCTATTTGTTGATCGTGACCTATGGAAAACCATATCCGGTGTGAAACCTATAGCAATGTCACAAGCTGCTTGGGACCTCAAAGCTTAGAAGGCTAAGGGTCTCATAAGACTTTGTTTAGCTAACTCTGTTCTATTGAACATCCATGAGGAGAAGACAACGAAGGATCTTTGGAAGAAGTTGGGCGATGTTTATCAAGCCAAGTCCTTGGTAAACAAACTCTTTCTAAAAAAGAAGTTGTTTTATCTAAAGATGGAAGAGGGAGGATCTGTTGCAGATCACATGAATGCTTTCAACATGATCATTGCACAGTTGACATTTGTGGGTGTGAAAATGGAGGAGGATCGTTGCATGAACTTGATTTGTTCTTTGCCGGACTCATGGGATCATCTTGTGATGGCTATCGAGAGCACCACATCCACTTTCACAATGGATGAAGTGGTATCTTCACTGTTATCCAAAGAGATCCAGAGAAAGTCTTCTGAGGCAGCCAAAGAGGCTCTTGCGGTTCATGGAAGACCCAAGGAGAAAGGGAAAAAGAAAGACAAGAAAGTTGAGAAGAGCAGATCCAAATCCCATGGGAGATCCAAATCTCTTGGAAAGTCTAAGGCTCTCTACTGGAATTGTGGCAAGTCTGGGCATTTCTGAAAGGAATGCAAAGAGGAGAAGAAAAAGAAGAAGAAAGCTCCTGATGAGGATTCTGACAAAGATGATAGTGATTCCTTCATCGTAACCCTCGCCACCCATGCATCTGATGATGTGTGGTTGATTGATTCTGGTGCATCATTCTACATGACCTCACATCGAGACTGGTTTACTAAGTATGAAGAGTTCAATGGTGGAAGGGTGTACCTTGGTGATGAATCTCATCTGAAGATTGTTGGTCGTGAAGAGCCTCAATCTGATTCCCTAATGGATGAGTGAAGGGGATCACTGGAGTTATGCACATTCCAGGCCTTGCATGAAACCTGCTTTATGTAAGTATGTTGAATGATGCAAGTGTGTAGGTTGTCTTTTCGAAGGATGGATGCAAGATAACAAGAGGATCTATGGTGCTTGCGAAGGGTACTCAGAGGGGTACTTTGTTTCAGCTGGAGGCATGCACTTCACAGTACAATAGTTCTTCCGACTCAAAGAAATGAGTTGCTGTCACTTCATCCCCACCATCTGAACATGCAGTGAAGAAATCTGTTGTAACTGGTTCTGATGGTAGAGCACATGCCATGGAAGCTAAGCTTCCTGCTGAAAAGACTATGTTATGGCATTATAGATATGGCCACATTTGTGAGAAGGGTCTGTGTACCCTGAAAAATAAAAACCTAGTTGAGGGGTTAAATGATTGTAATCTCGAGTTCAACTTTTGTGAACATTGCATTTATGGAAAGCAAAATCGTGTTCATTTTTACTCTAGTTCTCACAAGTCTTCTGGTGTATTGGATCTAATTCATTCTGATGTGTTTGGTCCTATGAATGTTCCTTTGATTTTAAAATCTGTATATTTTGTATCTTTCATAGATGATTACAGTAGAAGGACATGGGTTTATTTTATCAGAAGCAAGACTGAAGTCTTTAGTCAGTTTAAGGAGTTTAAAGCCTTTACTAAAAATCAGACTTGTAAAAAGATTAAGTGTTTGAGAATTGACAACGGTGATGAGTTTTGTTCAGTAGAGTTTGATAAGTTCTGCAAAGAGCAAGGGATTGAAAGGCATAAGACAACTCCATATACCCCACAACAAAATGGAGTTGCAAAGAGGATGAACAGGACACTGATGGAGAAGGCTAGGAGTATTCTTAGTGGAACAAGCCTCGAAGAAAAGTTTTAGGCTGAAGTTGTTGCCACTGCTTGCTATCTAGTAAACAAATCTCCTACATCAGCTCTTGTTGGCAAAACACCTATGGGGGTGTGGTCTGGTAAGAAGCCTTCAATAAGGCATCTTCGTGTTTTTGGTTGTGAGGTACATGCACATGTGCCTAGGGAGAAATGGTCTAAGTTGGAGAACAAGGCTGTTAAATGTATTTTCATTGGCTATAGTGTCGGTGTGAAAGGATACAAGCTTTGGGATCCCATGACTGAGAAAGTGTTGTATAGCAGAAGTGTTATCTTTAGAGAGCTAACACCTTCTTACGTTGTTCTATAGTCAGAATAGTCAAAAAAGAAAGAAGATGTGATTCAGTTTCCTTCTACCCCTAAGAAGACTGAACCGACAGACCCTATGAGGCCTGATGATGAGGAGAGCTCTAGCAACTCTGGAAGCGATGAAGAAGAAGTAGAACCTCAACCCCAACCATTGAGGAGGTCTACACAAACAAGAAAACAACCTGATAGGTTTGGTTATTCATTACTTGATTCTAATTGTGCTTTTGCTTTACTTTCTAACACTGATGAGCCTAGAACTGTGAAAGAGGCTATGGGCATGAAAGATGCAGGTTCCTGGAAGGAGGCCATGGAGGATGAGATGGCTTCTTTGGAAAAGAACAAAACATGGGACTTGGTGCCTTTTCCTGATGGACGGAAACCCGTTGGTTGCAAATGGGTGTTCAAGAAGAAATTCAGTGTAGCAGTGTTGAAAAGTACAAGGCTAGATTCGTTGCGAAGGGGTACTCGCAAGTGGAGGGAATTGATTATGGGGAAATTTTCTCTCCCTTTACAAAGCTAACATCCATTAGATTTCTATTATCTCTTGTAGCTACTTATGATTTAGAGGTAGAACAGATGGATGTGAAGACAACTTTCCTTCATGGTGATTTGGAGGAAGAAATCTACATGTCACAGCCAGAGCATTACATAGAGAACTGTAAAGAAAATTTAGTTTCCAAGCTTAAGAAGTCTTTGTATGGTTTGAAGTAGTCTCCTAGGATGTGGTACTTGAAGTTTGACGCCTTTGTGTTGTCAATTGGTTGTCTGAGATCGAAATCGAATCATTGTGTGTATTACAAGTTTGACAATGATCGCATTCTCATTATTGCATTGTATGTTGACAATATGTTGTTGATTGGGAATGGTAAGAATATGATTTCTGATTTGAAGTCTCAGTTGTCAGTACAGTTTGAGATGAAAAATCTCGGGGCACCCAGGTACATTCTAGGAATGGAGATTAGAAGAGACAGAGTAAACAAAAATCTTTGGTTAAGCCAAAGTAAGTATGTGAAGACCGTGTTGGACAGGTTCAGCATGGCAGATTGTAGACTAGTGAGTGTTCATGTTTAATTGGGAACAAAGTTATCTATTAGTGATTCTCCAAAATCTCCTAGTGAGGTGGAGGACATGAGCAGAGTACCTTATGCTAGTGTTGTTGGTAGTTTGATGTATGCTATGGTCTGCACAAGACTAGACATTGCCCAAGTAGTGGGAGTCCTTAGTCGGTTTATGGCTAATCCTGGACGGGTACATTGGGATGTAGTTAAGAGAGTGTTCCAATATTTGAGGGGTACTTCCAAGTATTCCATATGTTATCATGGTAATGCTATAGGACCTCTGCATTCAGTTTGTATTCGTGGATTTGTGGATTCTGATTGGGTAGGTGACTTTGATAGTAGGAGATCCACCAGTGCATATGTGTTCACAATGTTTGGTGGTGCAATTAGTTGGATGAGTAAGCAACAACCTGTGGTTGCTTTGTCCACTACAAAAGTTGAGTATATGGTTGCAACTCATGCTTGTAAGGAAGCCATTTGGCTTAAGAGATTGTGTTCAGATATTGGCATTGATGCAGGTCAAATTACAATTAGTTCTGACAATCAGAGTGCAATTTGCCTTGCAAAGAATCCAACTTTCCATGCCAAAACAAAGCATATTGATGTATAGTTTCACTTCGTGCGAGACATGGTAGAGGATGGCAAGGTAAATTTGGAGAAGGTAGATACTTTGAAGAATGTTTCAGATGCATTGACGAAGCTAGTGGGCACAGAGAAGTTCTGATGGTGTTCGGAGTCTATGGGCCTCTCGGCCTATAGCAGTTAAATCCTGTTAATTCTGTTAGCTCTTACAAGGTGTTCAACAAGTGGGAGAATGTTGGGAATTAAGGTGTCTCAACCTTGGTAATTCCTTGTATTATTTTTATTGTATTTATTTATTCATTGCCTATGATATAAATTAATTGTAAATTCATATTGTCATCTTGTGGGATGTGGCATGATGATGTGTCATCCTACATGGAAGATGACAACTTGTAATTTTGTTCTCACATGAGGAGATAGGCATCCCACGTAGTGATAGGAATATTTTGCCATGTGTCAGCATCTTGGGTGTTGTGTAAGGGAATATTGACCGAAATGGTCATGACAGATTCCTATGACAGTTTTATGACATGTAAGAGTCAGAAATAGGAGATTCTATGACAGGTACAGACAAGTGTCAAAGAGCATCTTTGGAGAAGGCATCTTTGGGTGCCCCAAGGTGGGTTATGACATGTTGTAAGAGAATATGCTATTTATAGCATGTGTATGACATATTCTCTTACAGCTATAAGTCATTATGCTATGACAGATTCTATGATGGTCGTAAGAGTCGTAGAAGCATCTGTCATTACCCATTTTGGGAATAGGCAACCTCTTTGGGATGGGGTGACATGAAAAAAGTCAAGAACATTCTACAAGGTTGGACAAGTGTCCATAGGCATGGGTTTTGGGCCATGAGGCCATGTTGGACACCCATTCCTAGAGCCAAAACTGCCTTGTAAACTCTATTTAATCAAGTGCTTTGAGGAGGTGATGTATTATAGGTTTTACAGGTACTATTATGCTACTAGATCATCTCCAAATATGAGTGTCGAAGACTCCTGCAAGAGCATTGTCTCTGATTTGTATTGTAATCTCTTTTTTTACGTAATATAGTTGAGCAGTGTTTTGGAGTGTGGGGTTTTTCACTCATAAGGGTTTTCCCCGTGTATATCTTGTGTCTCTCTTCTTCTGTCATTCTTTCTTCCTTATGTGTTTCCTGAAATATCTCATGTTAATGGTTTAATGTTGCTGTAATAGTTAGGATAAATTTGAATTTGCACTCTCCTCACCTCATTAGATTAGTGTAGGAAGCAATTTCTGCACACCTAGCTTCCTTTCAAATCAACTACATAAAAACACAAGTTGAAAACATTCAAAACAACATAAGCAATTTTCTCAATAGACAAGAAGAAATTAAAAACAAAATGTGTTTGCTGAGAAGGATATTAAGCTTAAAAATTGAGATCATGACAAATCTTGCAGCAGAAGCACAGGTAGCTTCACAAATTGACATACCCTCAAATGTGCAAAAGACATAAAAATTAGTTCTTTTGATAAATGGTCACATTCAAATTTTGGAAAGAGCCAAGAAATGGTGGGATGAAGAGATTGCATAATTAAAGATTGTGTATAAGGATATTATTTCATATACAACTAATTAAGTTGAAGATTGTATGTGTACATATGCGGTAGAGTATGATAGATTTGCAGTTTTGACACAATTTTGACTTTTTGAACATACACCTTTGCCATTGATGTCAAAGGGGGAGAAGAAGACCAGTGAAAAATGAGTAAACATCTAAAGGAGAGAAGAAATACAGAGTAAGGGGGAGCAGACACAAGCATTTTTCACTAAGTATTGTCATCAATGGCAAAGGGGGAGATTGATGGCAAGAGACACTGCTCTAATGAAGAATTGCATGTTGTCATTGATGACAACAAGGCAAAGGGATTTCACTGGCATGAAAAAGAGACATTACTCTAGAAGACCAACTTGGTTTGGCAACAAGGCACAAAAGTATTCTGGTTCGGAAGGCTAAAAAGACTAAGTATGGACAATATACAGAGTAAGTGACAGAGATTGGGTCAATTTTCCTCTGCGGTAGAAGATCATTATATGCAGTTCAGGTATGTTGTTCATAGCTATTTGATGATGTTATGTTCCAATGATCGAGACCTAACTTCCTCTGGAAGTCATATTATGAAATGTCTAAGTCCAGGTGAACACAACTAAGACAAGAATAGTGCACAGTGCCTGAGGAAAAGGGTACGCATTTCTTCGTAGTTGCATATTTTGTCTTGCAATTCTAAAGGTATGCTAAGAGGTCAATAATGAATGATGGATATGAATCCTTGAGTCTCATGTGGTCCACAGTGAGAGTTTTGATGTGACAGATGAACTGGGTCAAGCATGTTCTTAAGAGACAAACTGACAGGCAGTTAGATTTTTATGCAGAGAATGTATATTGCTTGAATAATAAATCTAAGTGGTTTTATGTTTGGTGCCAACTTGTTTGAATATTATTCAATGATTGTTTGGGTCCGCATTATTGTTTGTACACATGATCAAGTCGACAAGGTAAACTACATTGTATACACGCTTCATGTCTGGATTGCCGACCTGATTATGAGATGAATCTTATTGCGGATATAAATACTTGATGGATTAAGGTATTGAGGCAATGTGAGAGTGTGTGGTGTATGTGAATTTGAAGTGTGAAGGATTATGAGCAGAGTACAGAGCAGAACAAGTTGAACAAGGGTAGAAAATAGAGTATATGTAGTTAAGTTGAGAAGCAGGGCAGAATAAATGAAGACCTTTGAATCTGTGTATTGAACCTTCAATGGAACTGTGATCTAGCATATGGTATAGATGCATTTATAGTAGTTCATCTTCTGGTAGTGAGCCATTCTTTCTTCTTCTTTCTTCTTTCTTCTTTCTTTCTCTATGGATAGTGAGTCCACCTGCAGTGAGCAATTCTTTGGGCAATGAGCCTCATGGCAGTGAGCCTTTAATAATCTAGTATTGTTATCATAATATATTGTGAGCTAACACTCACAATGGTTTTTCCCTTTTTGGGTCTTCCACGTAAAAATCCTGGTGTCTATGTGTTATGTCTTTATGGTTGCTATTATTATGTTTATTTTGCTTTCATGTTATTAATTTTGGGAATTGCATTAATGAACATGTTAAGAAGTGGTTTTGCGGAATACTGATTCACCCCCCCTCTCAGTATTCCTTACTTTCAACATATTACTCATAAACAATGACCAAATAAACCTAGAATATTTGCATTCAAAAAATAGATGCCAACAATTTTCTACAGTATTACACAGAAGACAAATCATTGTCAGAACCAAGGCTATGTTTGTTTAGGACTAGGAGCCATCTAAAAGCACTTTTCTTAGGTTCAATATTTCTAGACCAAATCCACCTAAAGGTTTTAGACAATTCTTTATGTTCTAGGGTATAGTTCCATGCCAAGTTGATATGCTCAAATACCACCTAGGAGTTAGCGATCATTTTGTACAATCTCTTTGGATCCACATTCAACAGTTTTGTTCCATCCATCCAAACAAGTTTTCAATGCAATCTTCACCAAGAATAGAAACATCTTGGGAAAGCCTACACAAGAAGGCCTTGGAAAGAGTATAGAAAGTTCTCTTTTGTGTGGAAGCCAAATTTTATTCCTCTTTAATTTGATCCCATGATTTGGGGGAGTTATTGTCAAACAGATTACCTAGTACCTTCAATCATTGACTATTCCATTTTTTGGGTGAGCACCCCTGAAGTAGTGCCAGTGGTTTGCCTTTGTGCTCTACATTCCACTAGATAGATCTATGACCAATCATTATATTTTTACCGATATCATATGCTTTTATATTTAGAATTAGGCTTTTGGCTTGTTCCCATGCTTTCCATATACTAAGAAATACTGTAGACCCTAAGGACTTGGCATTGAAGTCTCCAAACAAAATATCTTGGATATGCAGACTGTCCCAACCCCTACACTTGCCAAGCAAAGCAAAGCTTATGTTATTCCTGACCAAAATTTTCTAGGGTTCATCTCCATATAGAGCCTTAATGATCCATTTCGTTGCTAATGATATGCCCTGTATTTTCAAGTTTTTAAGCCCTAACCCTCCTTCATTCTTATCCAAGCAACACCAATCCCACTTAATAGCATGTTTCTTAATTTTGCCTTTTCCATTAAACCATAGGAATCTTCTTATTATCTTCTGTATAAGATCAAATTGATAATTAGAGAAAATCCACATTGATGAGTAGTATATGGAATAGGCTGAGAGTACCTTCTGACATACTTGCAGCCTACCAGCTAGGGATAAGTAATTCATATTCCAATTGTTCAACTTTTTCTCTATCTTCAAATAAAGCCACTCCCACATCAATTTTAAAGAGAGGCTAACTGCAAAAGGGATGCCCAAGTACCTTGTTATTTTCTATTGTCCTCCCCAGTTCCATCTACACTCTTTCAACCAGCTAGGAATTTGTCTTCCTCCAAACAGAGTAGAACAGATTTAGAGGGGGAAATTTTAGCTCCTGAGGCTTGGAAAAATACATCCAACCTGTCTTCCAAGATTCGGAATTCATCTTTGTCTAATTTAGAAAAAAGGACAGTATCATCTGCAAATTGAACATTCAAAAGTCTGTCATGATTGGGAAGGGAGATGCTGAAGAGTTTTCTTTGTATGGCATTAAACCTTAGTAGGTAATACAAGGCCTCTGAGTCTATCACAAACAAGGCAGGGGCAAGAGGATAGCCTTGCATAATGGATCTGCCCAAGGGGAAAGGGTTTAGAGAGTGAGCCATTAACTTCAACTTGCGCAGAGACATCCATGAATAACATACTGACCATTGACTTGCAAAAGTACTCAAGAAAGCCAATAACCTTTAGCATTTTAAGGAAAAAAGACCATTCTACTTTGTCGTATGCTTTTTCAAAATATAATAACAGTATCCCTGCATTTTGTTTAGTTTCTTTAGCCCAATTTAGAGCCTCCCAGCTGGTAATCAAATTATCTAAAATGTACCTTCCATTTATAAACCCAATTTGAGTACTATTGATTATATTAGGCAAGGTCTCCTTTAGTCTTAAGGCTAACACCTTAGCAATAATTTTATAAGACACATTGAATAATGTAATTGGCCTCCAATTCCTAATATTAGCCTTGTCACCATCTTTGGGAAGTAGTCAAATAATGCCTTTATTAATTTCTTTCCCGAAGGAACCCTGCTTAAATGCTTCTTGGTATAGTTCCAACAAATCATCAACTATCCAACCTATATTAGCTTTATAAAACTCAATAGGTAGACCATTAGAACCAGGAGATTTGCCATTGTCCCTAGACTTGACTGTTATTTCTATTTCTTTTTTTGTTATTTTAGCATTATTTCTTTGGCACATTTCAGCATCCACTTTCTTTTCACATACTCTCATGCATAGGTCTTGAGCATCTTTACACCCCACTGTATTATCTTCATCTTTGAATAGATTCTCATAGAAGGATCTAAAAGTTTCTTTAATATCCTCATCATTCTAAAGCCATTT
Organism: Cunninghamia lanceolata; assembly: GCA_027924645.1. NCBI lineage: Eukaryota > Viridiplantae > Streptophyta > Pinopsida > Cupressales > Cupressaceae > Cunninghamia > Cunninghamia lanceolata. Next base: position 23,265,161 of record BSBN01000261.1, on the reverse strand, counting down.
ACCATCTTCTAGAATAGGCCCAATTCTCTCCTTTATATACAGAATTAATTTTTTTGTATATGTATATGCAGTAGTAGGTATATCAATACATACAAAATTATATTGTTGTACATGCATTTATATCTACAAGGTAAGACAACAATAATCCATTGATATTGAATATGAACTTCAACAATTTACTATTCAGTATGTGTAATAATTTATAGAAATTTGAAACAATAATATCTTCTCAGTACCTCTATTTGGTTTGTTTAGTACAATCATATCAAAATCATAAAAGTAACAATACATTCTAATTTCTAAAGGTGTACATCAAGTAAACTTTCTTATTCTATATAGTTATTAAATACTTTATCACAAAGGAATAATATTTATGTTTATATACATGACTGAACTCTTGGGTGACAATCAAATGTGTCATAAAACTAAGAGTTAAAATTACATAGAACCCCTTTAACATAAGGGCTTTAAAATGACATAAAATACAAGTTTATCACATCTTCACTAAGAAGATTCTCTCCAAGGTAAAGTTCAAAATTGCAACACACTTAACCCACAAAGCCTCACATGACCAAGGATAGCTCACCTTCCAACTGTAGGACTTGTGACACACATCCACCCCTGAGCTAAGAGGTCCTCTTAAAAACCAAGTTTCACAAGAAAAATAAGGAATACATACACAAAACAACAATACCCAAAGGCTGAAAACATCACATATGAATCATATCAAGACTCATGAATAGGGGGGTCAAGGAGACACACTAACCTCTTGGGGAAATAGAAATAAATGTCTCAACTCCATCATAACAAGATACCCATTCCACCAAATATCGCCTAACAACACTTCAATCAGCAAATCCATGTTCTCCACAACACCCATGGCCATAAACCCCATATGAAAACACCACACATCTCCATCATATATCATCTAAGATGCAAAGGCACTCAATGCCTTGATTCCATTACAAGAAATATGTATGTTTCCCCAAGAGAGGGTCCATGCCTCTCTCAACCCCAATACATGGGTGGTTATTAACCCACAAAGGAAACAATCACACCCAAACACAACCCTTTGTCAAAATACATAAACAACACAAACCCAATAACTCGACATAGAAAAAAATCACATTCAACACCAAGGAAAAACCCATAGAAAAACTAGCAAACATTCTAGAACCATTATAACAACATTACATTACCATTTACAAAATCCACAGAAGCTATAAAGCCTATCTCAAAAAGCTTCAAAGAATGATTGAAAAACCCTTGATGCGAAACCTCTGAAATCTCCACAAACTCTCTTCCTCCCCAAGATCCCAAAGCTCTTCCATTAAAAACCCTCTTCTTTCTCTTAGCAAGAAGTAGAAAAAACCAATTAAAAAAAATGAAATGAATAGCCAACCCCTAACAACACTTCCAAAATGATATAAGTAAAGAAAACCACTAGGTGCATGAACCTAGGGAGATGATATCAAATGTCACAAAGTCAAACTTGCCTCTAATCTCGACACTTTTCTTCAAAGGGACTTTGGGAGGATCAAATCTTGTCTCTAATCTCGTCACTTTTCTTCAAAGGGATTTTGGGAGGATCAAATCTTGTCCAAAACCCAAAATATGTGTCTCAACATGAACTCATCCCATAGGTATTCATCCTAGGGACTTATTTTTACTCAATTAACAAGGAAAAAGACATTAAATGACCTCTAAAAATCCTTTCTAAGATTTGACACTTAAGAAGGCTCACTCCCAAAATCTCAACTTACCAACTTGCATATATGATAAATTCATAAATTAAATAATAAAATTTACATAACACATTTTGCAATAGAGGACCCCAATCCCCTCATGGGATAAGGTCTAGGTATCACTAGGGACAACAACATGAGTTTCTAGAAGGACCTCCACAATTTTCCATTGGTCATAGAAATTTACTCGCACACTTGCACATAAACGTTAATATATCCAAGATAATAGCTAAAGAAAAATTTACAATAAAATCAACATACACACCATATATAAGTCACAATTACCTAACATTATCATAATTCAATAATAATCATACAATAAATTTAATATGTTATCATATTCACATTTACACACAGACTCGCATATAACACATAACGCCATTCCTTTCTCTTCTTTTCAATTACCTTAGAATATAAATCCAATTTAAATTGTAATTTATTATCACATGATTACATCCATTCACTAATCTAATAAAAAAGACAAAGATGAAATTATATGTTCTCATCCATAATATAGATAATATGAGCAAGGAATAATTACTAGCTAAGTAAGTAAATCCTCATCAAAACAATTAACAACTCCTGATCTTCTGCAAAGGAGTTTCTAGATTCAACTGTGTAAGATTTGTGTTATCAACGTTTCGAATCACACTGTCCTCATACTGATGATGAATCATATAGTGATTCAAAATGTTGATAACAAAAATCTTACACAGTTGAATCTAGAAACTCCTTTGCAGAATCTTATGGACTGTGGAAATCTTATGTGTTTAACTCCTAATCTAATCATAATATTAGAATCCACACAATCTATGATCATAACAAAACACAATAAGCAAGTCTATGAGCATCATAAATAAGGCAAATCTATCTAATTAAAAAAATAGTCATGAGGAGGAGCGGGCCTCACAAATATGTTGATAAGAGTCTAACAACAATAATATAAATAATTAGTTGATAGGCTTTATATGTGAGCATTATAGTGCTCGGAATTGTCTCACGTCGTAAAAAACTCACTCCAGATAATTTTTAGTCATCGGTTGTTTCTATCGACGTATTCCTTGAACCTCCTATGGGTGCAAGTGCTAGTAACTAATGACTACAAGCACCAATGTACTACTCATCCCATAAACAATAAATTATCAATTATATATATATAACCTTTGAATAGAAGAAATGTTGAAAATTTAAATTATTTAAAAAATACCCAAACAACAAAACTATTTTCTTATAGAAAGCATCTAATTATTAAAAAGGTAAAATAAACTATTTTTTCTTGACTTTGATTGATTGAAATGCTGAAATTATATAAAAATATAAAGTTTGTTCAAAGAAAAATTGATCATGTGAATTTATTTGTTCGAGGTCTAGTTAAGTTTGCTTCAAAGGTACGTAAACAGCCCTTTTCGTACACATTGGCGGCTGAAATATTCTCCACGTGTACTTTTTAACAGCAATATTAAAATAAATTGACTAGCCGACATAAAATACTTAGAAACAATCTATTATTTAAAAAAATTGTTATGAACAATAAAATATACAAGATAGTTTGTACGTCATCATTAAAAGAGATATTAAATTGGTGTATAATATTTTTTATCTAAGAATTGTATAGGGCGGTTATATAAATGTTATGGGTTAATTAATTAGTTAAAAAAGAATAGCAATAATAGTTGGGACAATAATTATCTATATATATAAATAATTGTAAAATTTAAATAAACGATATTTAGATTTTAATTTGGTGTTGATGCAATTTTTTATGTATTTTTAATTGATTTGCTTCCACATTAGAAAATAAGAGGAAAACATATGATTTAAGATTTTAAATTTGAATTTGAAAGTTTTAGGGTCATTTTTAGAATCATGCAACTCATTTAGGTCATTTACGCAAAATATAAATCTAACCTTGAGTGAGGAATAGATAAATTGAGGATTGGGTTTAGACCTTGGGAATGAGTACAAATAGAATCAAGCTAGGTTCATGTTATTTTCCAACTTCCATGTACTAAATACATCATTTTGTTACACTAGTCGTCACATTAGGGACAAACAGGTAACAAAGGGTAAAAGTGCAAGGCAAGCAATTTTCATCATTACAAAAGGCAAGCAAGTGTCATGTAGCACCTAGTCATTACCATTACAACATGTTTGAAAATTAGTTTACTTTGTTCGGTTATGTGTCAAGATAAGAAATTGGGTGTTGCAAATTCTTGATGTTTGACCACACATGATCAATAAGCAATTGCAAAGGGTCATTTTTTGTTGTGCATTCGGAAGTGTGTACATTATGGTTATTTATGTGGTTTCTAGGACTTTAGTTTTTGAATTTAATTATTGCAAGTTGAAATTAAAGTCTCCTGTGATAATTATCAAATTATCCAAAATTATATTAGATATTGTTTTATCCATAGTAACAATCAAATATTATATAATTACTTGGCATTTAAATAGATATATATGTTTCATAAATGAATTAGATTTATAAATTTAGTATTATTAATCTATATTATAAGTATTTTTAGATATACAAATATTGGATAAATTAATATAACAAATCTATAATGACAAGATTAAATAACATAATAATTGTATAATACTTAATTACTTATAAAAAATTTGATAATGATAGGTTAAACACTTTGCCACTTTTCTCATTTTTTGTTATAAAGTCATAATTATTACTTCCTCGAGGAAATAAATTGCCAAAATTTTCATCCAATAACATTTACATTAAACATATTTTTGTCACTCAGCTTAAAAATGTACCTTTTTTACTTTTTAAATATTATAATAAAAAATAGATAAATAATAGATGTGTTTGACTAGTTGGAATGCAATGTTAATAATAACTAATTAAAGGACCTACTAAATATTGATTGATCTGGTTTTGATTAATGGTAAAGTAGGTTTTGATGGGGCCCCGAAACCCTGTACAAAATGTTGTTTAAAACATAAACATAGTAAACCGATAGCCAATCATTTGCCACAACGAATCAACAACACAACAAAAAGCAAGTTTTGTAAGGTTCCCGAAACACTATGGCAAATCAATAGCACAACAAAAAGTAAGTTTTGCAAGGTTCCCGAAACCTAGTACAAAAAGTTGTCCAAAGCATAAACATAGTAAACCAACAACTAGCAAAATTGGCAACAAAAACACCGCTAACCAAAAACATAGAAACAAAAAAGACTAAACCAACTGCAATTGCTTAAGAGTTTCCACAACTTCCATCTCCTACTTCTTGAATTCATCATGCAAATTGGCAAACCCAATCAATTCCTCCTCAGTTTCAAAGGGCTTCTTCTTACTAGTCCTGGTACGAGCATTGGGACCTGCCCACTCAACATCACTGCCTTTTTCATTGATGTCCTCCTCCCACGGATCTTTAAGCCTCTCAATAAGCTTGTTGAGACCAGTCGCACTATTCTTTATTGTGGTGTGGCTGAACTTAAGCATTTTCTATAAATTGTCCTTAATGAACCTGGACTCCTTTTCCTGAGCCTCCAACCTTTCCTCTGTCTCTTTCTTCCAATTCTCCCATTTACCCCACTCATCTTTCAATTTCTTCTTTAAACTCTCCACATCCTTTTCAACATTCTCAACATTGGGGATCATCTCCCAGTTCTTCAGGATGTTCATATCCTCATCAGTTTGAATTTGGTGCTCCTTGCCATAAATCTTATTGACACAACAAGTTTCAAATTAATCATATTAATTTCAATATAGTACCACTTAGACATAATATTGTGAGGAGCTAAAGCCTCTCTGACAGTAGTTAAGGTATTAGCCACATCTTTAGTAGTCTCATTCCGAGTGACACGATCAAGGAAATTTTCAGGGATAGGTATAGTCATATCAGGAATAGGCGGAAAGGGGATCCCAACATTAGGTTCCACCATAGACTTACCTTTACCCATATAGATATCAACAAAGAGATTCATCTCATAATCTTCCTCATTTTTCCTGCAAGCTACATCTTCATCTTCCTCCCTTTTAGTCTCCTTTTTGAATTTAATTATTGCAAGTTGAAATTAAAGTCTCCTATGATAATTATCAAGTTATCCAAAATTATATTGGATATTGTTTTATCCATAGTAACAATCAAATATTATATAATTACTTGGCATTTAAATAGATATATATGTTTCATAAATGAATTAGATTTATAAATTTAGTATTATTAATCTATATTATAAGTATTTTTAGATATACAAATATTAGATAAATTAATATAACAAATCTATAATGACAAGATTAAATAACATAATAATTGTATAATACTTAATTACTTATAAAAAAAAAATTGATAATGATAGGTTAAACACTTTGCCACTTTTCTCATTTTTTGTTATAAAGTCATAATTATTACTTCCTCAAGGAAATAAAATGCCAGAATTTTCATCCAATAACATTTACATTAATCATATTTTTGTCACTCTTAGCTTAAAATGTACCTTTTTTACTTTTTTAATTTTATAATAAAAAATAGATAAATAATAGATGTGTTTGACTAGTTGGAATGCAATGTTAATAATAACTAATTAAAGGGCCTACCAAATATTGATTGATAATATAGTTTTGATTAATGGTAAAGCAAGTTTTGATGGGGCCCCGAAACCTTGTACAAAATGTTGTTTAAAACATAAACATAGTAAACCGATAGCCAATCATTTGCCACAATGAATCAACAACACAACAAAAAGCAAGTTTTGTAAGGTTCCCGAAGCACTGTGGTGAATCAATAGCACAACAAAAAATGAGTTTTGCAAGGTACCTGAAACCTAGTACAAAAAGTTGTCCAAAGCATAAACACAGTAAACCAATAGGTAGAAAAACGCCACAGCGAAACAACAACAAACAAAAACACCGCTAACCAAAAACATAGAAACAAAAAAGACTAAACCAACTACAATTGCTTAAGACTTCCAGCAACTTCCATCTCCTACTTCTTGAATTCATCATACTAATTGGCAAACCCAATCAATTCATCAGTTTCAAAGGGCTTCTTCTTACTATCCCTAGTACGAGCATTGGGACCTACCCACTCAACATCACCACCTTTTTCCTTGATGTCCTCCTCCCGCAGATCTTTAAGCCTCTCAATGAGTTTGTTGAGACCAGTCGCGCTGTTCTTTATTGTGGTGTGGCTGACCTTAAGAATTTTCTATAAATTGTCCTTAATAAACTTGGACTCCTTTTCTTGAGCCTCAAACCTTTCCTCCATCTCTTTCTTCCAATTCTCCCATTTACCCCACTCATCTTTCAAGTTCTTCTTTAAACTCTCCACATCCTTTTCAACATTCTCAACATTGGGGATCATCTCCCAGTTCTTTAGGATGTTCATATCCTCATCAGTTTGAATTTGGTGCTCCTTTCCATAAATCTTATTGACAAAACAAGTTTCAAATTAATCATATTAATTTCAAGATATTAATATTGTGAGCAGCTAAAGCCTCTCTGATAGTAGTTAAGGTATTAGCCACATCTTTAGTAGTCTCATTCCAAGCCACACGATCAAGGAAATTTTTAGGGATAGGTATAGTCACATCAGGAATAGGTAGAAAGGGGATCCCAACATCAGGTTCCACCATAGACTTACCTTTACCCATATAGATATCAGCAAAGTCATTCATCTCATAATCTTCCTCATTTTTTCTGTGAGCTACATCTTCATCTTCCTCCGTTTTAGTCTCCTTTTTCTTAGGCACTTTAGCCTTCTCTTTTTTGACACTTTTCACCACCTTTGCCTTCTTCTTAGAAGTAATTTCAAATTTTTTCCTCTCTTTATTCTCATTGTCCATCTCAAATCCCTCTAACCATGATGTAGTATCTTTGGTTTGAGTCTTCTTGGTGATGGCTTTGGGGGTCTCCACTTGTAGTTTCCTCCTAGTCCTCCTCACTGGTGTTTTTTCCTCTTCATACTCCACATACTCTGGGTCTAAGGAAACATCCACCAAATCGTTAGATTCCTCACCCTCTTTGCCTTCATCCTCAGATCCCTCTTCTTCCATAGGACCAAAATCCTTTGAGTCTGAATAATCCACCTCTTTGGGCCTTTTTCTTACCATTTTCCCCCTAGATTGGTTTGCTTGGAGTGAGGGCTTTAATGTGTTCCACAATAAGCAAGATTAACCCCTCATAAATAATAGGAATCTTAGGGGACTTCATGTTTTCATTTATAGATTTCTCCATAGAAATAAGCAAATAAAATTGAAAAAAGACCTTCATCTTATGCCTAAAGTGATTGAGTAAGGTAAAGTGATACCCGCAAATAACCTGATACCTTCCTTCCAGAGATATGTATCTCATAACCCACTCTGCCACAACTACCCATAACGGCTTGAGAGACTCGTGATCATACCTGGGCTTCAGCTTCACCAGTATGATGTGTTTCTTGTCATTAAAGAATAATTTCATCACCTCATCTCTCGCCTTCTAGTCCTTGAAGACCTTCCTTCCATCCATGGACATATCAATCACTTGAGCAATAAGATCTTCATCAATACTAGTTTTTCTACCATACAGGGTAACTTTTCACTTCCGCCATCTATGAGAAAAAGAATTTGTTATCTCCGTGTCATGGCCATGGAGTCTCTCCATAAAAGGCACTAAACCACCATCTTTCAACACATCCCAAACATGAGGGAGGTTGCAGACCCCAATGCAATTCCCTAGTTCCACTATGTTCCTATCTCCACTCATATTATTAGTTAAAGACTTCCCACTTGTCTCAATCAAATCAATTCTCCTATTTTTACCCCTCAATTCGTTGTAACTTTCACTACAAATAGAAGACTTATTCAAAGCAATCCTTTTACATTTCCTTAAGAAAAAATCAGAGTTACCATAGAAGTTACTTCAAATAACACTCATAATCTATGTGGGCTTCTCTATCCTCATAATCACATGCTTACAAGGTGTATTCATCATCATCCTTGTAGTCATTATTTATAAAGTTTTTAATATGTTTAGGTATGATTGCAAATCCCTCTCAATTTTTGTTATTATTCTGATTCACTCCCACATTGGCAAATGTGTCAACAATCATGTTCCCCTCCCAATACACATGAGCATAGTTCACTTCTTCAAAATATTTAGCAAGGTTCAAAGTATCCCTAATTATAGTATCAATTGTCTAACTAGGACTTTGGTTCCCCTGAAGACAATTGATGACATTTAGGGAGTCTCCTTCAACCATTATTCTTTTATATCCCTTTTAGGAAGCCATTGTAATACCATTGTAGGTAGCAACCACTTTTGCATAGTGGTTGATCTGAGAATCCAAAGTAGTAGTGATGGCTATTATAAATCTACCTCTGTCATCCCTTAGCACTCCCCCACATCTAGACGGGCACTGGTTTCCCTTGGTAGCCCTATCAAAATTGAGCTTCACCCAACCTGTTGGTGGAGGTTTCCAAAAAATACCAATTATACTTTATTCATATTTTTGAAAGGGATAGAAATATCAAATTGGAGGTTCCATTCCTTCTAGATTTGAAAGTCATAACAAGAGACTTCTAATCTAGGGTCTTTAGAAGTCTTTTCATGTATTCTCAACATGAAGTTCTCCTTAGTATTGGCAATTATTCTTTCAACAACATTCTCAGCGTTGCACTTTTTTACCCTAAAAATCCTATTATTCCTTTCTTTCCATAAGCCCTAGGCAGTATAGGGGAGCATAAGAGTCCATAGGAATTTCAAAGTGGGGTTGGAAGAAGACGACATCCATTGTTCCATCAAGCCTTCCATGGAGTTTGGGAAAGCCCATTCCACATTCCATAAAGACATAATCTTTCTCCAAATATTTCTTGCAAAGGTTCATTCCATCAGCATATGAATAATAGTTTCAACCTAAATCTCACATAGAGCACATATGTTAGGAAGAGTTGAACCTCTCTTACATAAGTTGTCAATTGTGAGAGTTTTATTTTAAGCAAAAATCTAGAAAAAAATTATTAATCTTAGGGCTTAGATTCGGCCACCAAAGCTTGGCCCAAAAGGGGGGTTCAAAATCATGCATACAAAGAGAGTTAAAGCCAGAAGAAATAGAGTAAACACCATTAGTATTATCCTTCCAAACTAGCTCATCCTCTCTTTGGACCATAGGGATATGTTTCCTAGAGAGAAGAGATTGAAGTCTTGAGATTTCAATGGGAGGGAGGCCAAGAAAAGAGAAGTCCTTCCAAGCTCCCGCCATGAAGTAATCTACCACCTTTCTCCCAAAAATATTTATGTTTTTTTCCATCATAGGTTTATCCCATTCCATGAAAGAGAGAGGTTCATCAAGGATCTACATATCCTCCCAAAAATTAATATCTTTACCATTATCTAATTTCCATTTAACACACTACTTAATCATGAACATGTTGTCCACTATGCTTTTCCAAATGCAAGAACCCGTAGGAAGGTCTAAGTTGTCTAAAGATTCTTGTGCTGAAGATACTTGTTTTTTAGAATTTTCGTCCACTAATTATTCTCTTTTATGAGTCTCCAAGCAACCTTAGTCATTAGGGCCATGTTAAACTCATGTATCTTTCTTATACCAAGACCTCCCTTTTCTTAGGTCTACACACTTTATCCCATGCCACAAGAGATATTATTTTTCTTTCCTTCGTGTCTGCCCATTAAAACTTTTTCTAGATCTACTCCAATTTATCAAAAAATTTACTAGGAACTGTAAATAGGCTCATCGCATACATAGGAAAGTTTTATAAGGTGGCTTTAATTAATTGAACCTTGCCAGCTTGGCTAAGCATTGACCCTTTCCAACCAGCAAGTTTGGACTGGACTCTATCCATCAAATCCATCCAAAAAGAATTAGGAACCTTAATCACATAGAGGGGCATTCCAAGGTATTTAGAAGGGAAGACTCCCACAATACATTGGAGGATGCAAGTTATCTTGACCTACCGCTTCTCAGGAGTGTTTAAGAAGAAAATGGTACTCTTAGGAAGGTTGATTCTTTGACCCAAAGCTCTTTCATACTTCAATAAAATTGATTTGAGCACTTTATCCTCCTTGACCAAAGCTTCCCCCATAATGATAGTATCATCAACAAATTGTTGATCAGAGCAAGGGGACCCATCAAAGAAGGGTACACACCTTTCAATTTCTCGGCATTAACCTCCTTAAGAATACTCCTTCCCAAAGATTTTGCTATAATAATAAAAAGTAAAGGGGACACCAGATCTCCTTATCTTATTCCTCTAGAGCTCTTGAAGAATCCTGAGGGTGTGCCATTAATCAGGACCAAGAACATAGGAGTAGAAACCATTTGAGATAAAAGATCCAAAAATCTTTCAGCAAACCCAAAGTTAGCCATAGCCTTCCTTAGGAAATCCCATCTCACCCTATCATAGGCCTTCAAAAGGTATAATTTAAGAAGGAAACCCTCTTTCTTATTATGGGCCAAAGAATGAATATTTTCATGAACAACTATGATTGAATCTAAAAGTTGCCTACCTGGAACAAACCCACTATGCTAAATAGAACTCAAATTAGGGAGAATCACTTGCAGCATATTGGCAATCACCTTAGATATAATCTTATAGATAGAGTTGTAGGCTTATTTGTCTAAAGTTAGCAAATGAATCAGCCCTTGCTTCTTCGGGATGAGGACCAAGAAAGTTGAGTTTAGTTCCTTCAGAAGTTGTCTACTTCTAAAAAATTCTTTGGTAGCAGCTATCACATCTATAGCCACAAAATCCCAAAAAATATGAAAGAAGTCAGGAAAACCATCCAACCCCAATGCTTTATTTCCTTCAAAGGCAAAGGTGGCATTCCTAATCTCTTCATCAGAAGGAATCTTGATAAGTTATACATTATCCTCATTCTTTATGATTTTCATAATAGTTTCCAATGGGTTAGTGTCCAGGTCCAGCTCATCATCATAGATAGGAGATCTTTAAAGAACCCCAAGGTTGCTTCCCTTATTTCCACTTCCTCATGAATTCTACTTCCATTTAGCTGAATGGACTTAATCCTGTTAGTAGATTTGTGTTTAAGAGTAGACATGTGAAAGAATTTAGTATTTTGGTCTCCATTTTTAAGCCATAAAACTCTCAACCATTGTTTCCAGAATTCATCCTCTTTAGTAATGATAGCATGAAGATCAATCAAGAGTTCATTTTCCTATTTCAGCTGACTGTCATCATAGCTTCCCTTCTGTATGATTTTTTGAACCTCATCAAGCTTCATTTTAATGTTCTCCTTGACTTTAAAAATGTTACCAAAGGATTTTTTGTTCAATCATTGCACATTGTACTTTACATTGGAAAGTTTCTTTTCAACCCTATACATGGTAGACCCATCCACCTTAATGTTCCACCACGCCCTAATTTTCCCTCCAAGTCTAGGTGATGGACCGACATTTTATCAAATCTGAAAGGGAATCTCTTCTTTATTCCCATTTTATCTGCATAGAAAATAATGGGAAAATGGTCTGAACCAATTCTAGTTAAAACAGATAAAGAACAGAAATAAAAAGATAACCACTTACAAGATATAAGGGTATGATCTAATCTGACATGAATGTGAGAGTTTCTAGCTCTTCTATTGGTCCATGTAAAGTTATCCCTCTACAACTCCAAGTCTAATAGAGCAATATCATTTATAAATTCCATAAGATCATTTCTACTATCCCCTGGAATATGGACTCCTCCCATTTTTTCACTATCCTTAAATAGGGTGTTGAAGTCTTCCATAACCATCCACTCACTATTAGGATAAATTTGCTTAAAGCTTTGGAGACTACTCCATAGTTTTTTCCTCACATTCTTAATGTTAGGAGCATATATGTTAGAGGTGATCCATGAGGTATTATCTTTCAGATGCGTAAACAAAGCTACAACATGGTTAGTCTCTTCAAAAAGAGCCACCCCTTTAACAACTTTAGGATTCCAAAGAGTGGCAATGCCACTAGAGGCCCCCTCAACACTTACACCAAGAAAACCACTATCATTGAAGAATCTATTCTTCAAGGTATAAAATTTCTAAATCTGCATTTTTCATTTCCTAGACCAATAAAATGTCCAATTTGTATTCCCCAACAAGGTTAGACAGGAGATCTTGTTTATGAACATTGTTTAATTCCCTGATGTTCCATGAGATAACTTTCATCATTTAAGAATTGCTGTGCTCTTAGAGCACATTTTCGTGAGGGTCTTTTCCAATCCATCTACTATATATCTCTTGATATCGCTTTCTCTCACAATCTTGTTGGTGGATCTTCCATTTGTCTTAGGATCTGACCCACAATCTGCTATTTTCCTCTGTCTAGTGTTAACGCTATTGCTTCCTCCTGGAGGGGTAGAGAATTTGTTTCTTTACTTTCCCTTAGCCTTAGCTTCTCCCTTATTTACCTCTTGCTTTTCTATTTGTTCCCTTTTCCTACTTTCCTGTAGATGAGGGGTATCCACAGGAGAAGTTTCATCCTTCACAAACATTAATCCCTCTTGTGTTGAACTCTTCTGAACACTCTTTGAAGGATTTTTTGTCTTGCTTTCCATCCCCTTAAGAGAAGTAAGGGGGGCAAGCACTTCCTGCTTCTCTTCTTGCAATCTTTTCATACTTCCATCTTTATCTCCTTTTAGTATATCAATATCCTCCTACAGAGGGGCATCTACAAGAGATAATTCTTCTATTAAGGGCATCAATGGTTCTTGGATAGAACTATTTTGGTTAGTTCCCAAAGGATCTAACTTATCATTAAGCTCCTTAGTTTGGATCTCTCCTCTTCTTTATTAGGGCTTTCTATAAGCATCTCCTATCCAGAAGGTTCTCTATTGACCACATTAGTCTTCAAAGGAGATTCCTCAAACGTATTATCCACTGTATCACAAAAATTTACAGCCATGATCAAATTCTCCTCCATTATCATCTCTCCCATAGGGTTATCTTGGATTTTCACCTCCAAACTAGTATCCTTTTCCTTCCCTTCCTCGTGGGTAGGGAAAGTGTGGATAGGTGGTATTTCAATTTCATAAACCAGTTTCATATTTTGAGGGGGAATACTCAAAAAGACCATCCTTCCCTTTCCCCTCAATCTCTCTTATTGCCTATTTCTCCTTCTAGGTCTTTTGCTGCACTTTTAGCTTTTGAGAAGGGCATTGTGTTGCCCAATGATATGATTTCTTGCATTTGAAAGAGGTAAAGGGAATGGTTTCAAACTTCACTATATGTTTCCATTCCCCTTGTTAGAATGCATAGGACAACTGAGAGGGGGGGTGAATCAATTGTGTATTAAAACATTAAACCCTCAAAGCAATTCCAAACATCAACCTCTTATTATGTATTAGCAGAATGTAAACATATGAAGCATCAATACAAACACATAAGAACACTGGATTTACATGGAAAACCCAAGAAGGGAAAAACCATGGTGAGGATTAGCTCACATATATATGAATAAAAACACTAAAAACAAATAGGCTCACTGCCCAAAAGAAAGGCTCACTGCCAAAAGAAAGGCTCACTACCAAGGGCTCACTGCCCAAAAGAGAGAAGAAAGAAAAAGACTATTACAGAGAGATTCACTATCTCAAAGCAATAGGAGAAATCCACCACTGCCACTTCTTGATATCTGCAACCTTTGGCTCACTGCCTCCAGCAAATTCAAGCACACTGAAATGTAGATACCATCTACTCACTGCATTCCAGAGTCATAAGCATTTAAGCTCACACACAACTCACTACCCTTGATTCGCATTCGCATCATCTTCTCTACCTTGCTCTACTCAACTTCATCTTGCATTTATACCATCTACAACCAAGACCTATCTCAATTAGGTCGGTCCTAATGAAGCGTGTGCACCTCAAACGTGCAACACCAATTAGGTCAGCACTAAACACTTCCATGGTGGAAAGAAGTGAAAGTGGACCATGTCAAGGGTTAACTAGGACTCAAATATGTATCACCAAGCTACTCATCACATCCACAATCCATGATGTACTTCCGCACATGGTGCTAGTAAGCCAGGTCAACCAAAACTGAGCTAATGACCACATCCATGCTTCTCCAAGTCCAAAAACATCATGTAGATCACAAGGAACCATTCTACAACATCCACACACCTTACTAGAATATTGATCATCATCAAAATCTTTTGCAATACTGTCACAACCACTTGAAACAAAGAATGTCTTCATTATGCATATTAGGACACACTACTACTGACCACCAACACAAGAGATGAACTTGCGGAGCACCCCAACAATAGAAACTTCAAGAGAAGGTAGATACAAACAATATAAGATCTCTCCCTAATCTGCAAACCAAGAGACCTCAATGCGAAGAAATGAGGAGTGATCTCATTTCTCCCAAATAGTCTTCTTCACAGTCAAACACTCTGTCAAACACATCTTCTACTTCTGTGCAATCTAGAACCTGAAACTCTAGATATAACACCTTTGAATACCACTGATCATCACTTCCAAACTACACAAGCATATATTCAACTAGGAAGAAATGTGGAGCACAATACTGAGTGCACCTCTATCACACTGCACACCTTATTATCAAATTTTCTCAAAAGCACTTGGAAACGAAGTGAACCATCTGTTGGAGGTTGACATCAATGACAACACTAACAAGTTTCCAACAATCTCCCCCTTTTTCATTGATGGCAAAACCAACTTTATTAAAAACCATCAAGAGCTAAAGTAATCAATCAGCAGCTCAGTATTACTCCCCCTGACTGGAGCAACTCTTACTCTTCACACACTTTGCTGCACAATAGTTTTTTAGCCACTTTAACTCTCTCTTCCTTTGACATCAATGGCAAAGTGAAACAACTACAATAGCAGCAAGTACATGCTCTATCTCCACTACTCTCACTTTTTTGCACTCTCCCCCTTAAGGTCATAAGAGATGCTCCATCTAGCTACACCAACCAATAGTATCACTACCTACTCCCCTTAACAGGTAGCCTCCAACATCAGTCCAGGACCAAAAATGTATCTTGAAATGCTTCTTGGATAGATGCACACACTTATGCATCTATTTAAGAGAAGGAGAGGCAATAAACCCTAACTTCTACCAGAGATACTCAAAAGTATCCTTAGGAAGAGCCTTTGTAAACATGTCTGCAACTTGATCCTTAGTAGGCACATACTCCAATTTCACCTCATTCTTTGTGACCTTCTCTCTTAGGAAGTGATTCTGGATTGAAATATGCTTTGTCCTTGAATGCATTATTAGATTCTTTGAAATGTTGATGGCACTTGTATTATCACATAAGATAGGAATAGGTTCATCATATGACACTTTGATATCCTTCAATGTCTACTTCATCCATAACGCTTGTGTGCAACAAGATGCTACTGGAATGTACTCTGCCTCTGTAATAGATAATGACACTGAGTCCTGCTTCTTACTTAACCATGAGACAAGTCTTCTTCCCAAAAAGAAAGCACCACCATTTGTACTTCTTCTATCATCTTTACATCCTACCCAATCTGCATCTGTATATGCACTCAAGGAGAAATCAATATCCTTGGGATGCCATAGGCCAAACTCCAGAGTGCCTTTCAAGTATCTGAATGTCCTCTTTACTTCTGAAACATGTGACTCTCTAGGATCTACCTAAAATCTAGCCACAAGGCAAACTACATGCATGATATCCAGTCTAGTGGTAGTCAGGTATAACAGTCCACCATTCATTGATGTATACTTTCTCTGATCAGTCTTAGGAGATTCATCATCTTTTCTTAACTTACAACCAGTAGTCATGGGAGTACACACCGGTTTGGAGTCTTCCATTCCAAACTTCTTCAACATTTCCTTAGCATACTTTGACTGTGAAATGAAAATACCTTTTTCTGATTAACTGATTTGTAACCCAAGGAAGAAATTCATTTCCACACACATTGACATTTCAAATTCTTTTTGCATCTCTTCTATAAATCTCTTGTACATACCTTCATTTCCTCCAAAGATTATATCATCAACATATACCTCCACAATTAGGATTTGATTTTCTTCAACTTTGAAATACAAATCACTATCTACAGTGCCCTTTTTGAAGCCTTGCTACATTAGGTACCTATCCAACCTTGCATACCAATCTCTAGAAGCTTGTTTGAGCCCATACAATTCCTTCTTCAATTTGCAGACCATATTTCGATCATCTGATGACTGAAAGCCTTCTGGTTGTTCAATGTATACTTCCTCTTCCAATTCTCCATTCAAGAATGCAGATTTCACATCCATCTGATAAACTTTAAAGTCCTTATAAGCTGCAAAGGCCAAGAACATTCTAATGGCCTCCAATCTTGCCACTGGAGCAAATGTTTCCTCATTATCTATTCCTTCCACTTGTGAGTAGTCTTTACACACAAGCCTAGCCTTATTTTTTACTACTTCTCCATTCTCATTCAATGTTTTCTGGAAGACCCATTTAGTTCCTATCACATTTTTGTCTACTGGTCTCAGGACAATTTCCCAAGTTTGATTCTTCTCAATCTACATCAATTCTTCTTCCATAGCCTTGATCCAATGCTCATCTTTGCATGCTTCAGTCACTATTTTGGGTTCTATTTTAGACAATAGGCACAAATTTACCTGTTCATCTACCATAACAATATTTCTTCTTATTAATACACCTTTGTTCTTATCTCCAATGATCTGATCTTCAGAATGATTCTTCTACACATACTTGGGGGTCTTAGGAATCCTTTCCAGAGCCTCTTCTTCATCAACTTGCTTCTCCTTTTCCTTCTTTTCTTCTCTTTCTTCTTCTCTGCAAGGGAGATCTTCAAATTCGTATCCTTCTATCAGTATTGAGCTTTGATATGGTTCCTCATCCACTTTGACATTTGCACTTTCAACTAGCTTCATTAGCCTCTTGTTGTAACACCTGTAAGCCTTGCTCTTTGTGGAATATCCAAGGAAGATTCCTTCATCTAATCTTGTATTAAAATTTCCCATCTTTTCTTCATCTCTCCTAATGTAGCACTTGCTTCCAAACACTCTAAAATATTTTACAGTAGGAGTTCTTCCATACCATAGTTCATATGGAGTCTTTGAACTGTTGACCCTTCCTTGCACTCTATTTTGTATGTAGATTGTAGTGTGAATAGCTTATCTCCAATAGATATCTGGTAGATTTACTTCTTTCAACATTGTTCTTGCTACTTATTGAACAGTCAGTCATGTTCTTTCTTTCCACCACTCCATTCTACTGAGGAGTCTTAGGGGCTGATAAATGCCTCTTTATTCCATGATCTTCATAAAAGCAATTAAACTCATTGGAGGTGAACTCACCACCTCTATTAGACCTCAAACACTTGAATTTCAGATCAATTTCATTTTCAACCATAGCCTTAAATGATTTAAACTTATCTAGAGCTTCTAATTTTTATTTGAGAAAAGTTACCTAAGTCATTCTAGAGTAATTATTAATTAACAACATGAAATACCTGTCACCTTGAAAGATTCCTACTCTTGTAGGTCTGCATAGATCTATATGCACCAACTCCAGAGGTCTGGTGGTAGAGTATTATTTGATCTTGAAATTCTTCCTTGTTTGCTTCCCAATCTAACATTCCTTACAGGTTGCATTGATAGGCTTTGTAATTATTGGCAGATCCCTCATAGCTTGAGTAGAGTTGATTCTCACTAGACTGACAAAATTGATGTGACACATCCTTCTATGCCATAGCAAACATTCATTAGTTTGAGTCATGAAGCACATACCATTAGCACCTTTGAGCTGATATACATTTCCTTTTGTCCTAGTTCCTGTAGCAACCAGAGCTCCAGAGTTTTCTTTTCTAATTTCACAACCACCATCCTAAAATACAAGGTTATATCCTCTACTACACATTTTTCCTACACTTAGAATATTATGCCGGAGACCCTTGACATAAAGAACATCATTTGTATTGTGCTTTCCATCAAAACTAATTGAACCTTTCCCATAGATCTTAGTAGATGCATCATCTCCAAACTTAACAAAACCTCCATCATACTTCCCAAGCTTCACAAACTTATTCTTATCACCAAGCATATGATTTGAAAACCCACTATCAATTAAAGAGTGGTTTTCCTCTTCTCTTGCATTAAAATCAGTTACCAAAGCTCCTTTGATATTGTGCTTTGTTTTCAAAGAAATTTCCTTCATACCTCTTTCAGAATTAGTTCCATAATTCAAAGACATAAACAAGATTCATTAATTTCATCATCTAGATAGTCAGACTCATCATCAGATATGCTATCATCTTCCTTAACATAATAACTTCTCCTAAATGATTTATCTTTATTGTGGTTATATTTGTCATTTGAAATTTTGATCAGACATTTTGAAGCATAATGACCTATCTTTCCATAGTTAAAGCATTTGAAAGGTAACTTACCTCTATATTTTCCAGAGCCCTTTTTCAATTTGCTTACAAAATTTGCTTCCACTTCATCAAAGTCATATGGATCTGATTCAACATTCTTTTCTGTCTTGCTAGCCTTAAAAGTAGCTTCTTTTCTTGAATCATCTTGACCAAATTCTCATATCTCAAAAGTAGTTAGAGTACCAAACATTTGATCCCTAGAATACTGATCCAAATCTTGAGTTTCTTCAATAGCAAAAACTTTAGCACTATAAGTTTTTGGAAGAGTTCTTAGTACCTTCTTTACCACTTCACTTTCCTCCAGCTTTTCACAAAGACCATTGATGGAGTTGACAACTTCATACACTCTCTACATGTATCTTGCAATATTTTCATCCTCTGACATCTTTAGGTTTCAAAATTGGCCTTCAAATTTTGCATATTTGCTTGCTTGACCTTGTCATCTCCTTTATAGATACTTTCTAGCTTCTTCCAGGTCTCATGTGTAATTTTGTAGCTCATTACCTTCACTAATTCAAAATCAGAAAGACTATTTAGAAGAGCACTCCTTTCTTTTCCATTGTTCTCATATTCTTTAATCTCATCTTCACCCTTTGGACCATTAGGAGGTATAGTATACTTTTTTTCAACTATCTTCCATATGCCGTATCCTAGTGAGACAAGAAAGCTTTCCATCTTGGTCTTCCAAAAAGCATAATTTGTTCCATCAAACACTAGAACCTCCATACCTTTCCTATGCGCCATCTGGGTCTACCCCAAGTAGTTAACCTTCTTCATGGAACTTGGATCTGATAACAATTGTTAGAATGCACATGACAACTGAGAGGGGGGGTGAATCAATTGTGTATTAAAACATTAAACCCTCAAAATAATTCAAAACATCAACCTCTTATTATGCATTAGCAGAATGTAAACATATGAAGCATCAATGCAAACACATAAGAACACTAGATTTATGTGGAAAACCTAAGAAAGAAAAAACCATTGTGAGGATTAGCTCACATATATATGAATAGCAACACTGAAAAAAATAGGCTCACTACCCAGAAGAGAGAAGAAAGAAGAAGACTATTATAGAGGAATTCACTATCTCAAAGTAATAGGAGAAATCCACCATTGCCACTTCTTGCTATTCGCAACCTTTGGCTCACTGCCTTCAGTAACTTCAAGCACACTGAAATGTAGACACCTTTTGCTCACTACATTCCAGAGTCATTAAAATTTAAGCTCACACACAACTCACTACCCTTGATTCACGTTCACATCATCTTATCTACCTTGCTCCACTCAACTTCATCTTATATTTATACCATCTACAACTAAGACCTATCTCAATTAGGTCAGTCTTAATGAAGCATGTGCACCTCAAACATGAAACACCAATTAGGTCGGCACTAAACACTTCTACAGTGGAAAGAAGTAAAAGTGGACCATGTCAAGGGTTAACTAGGACTCAAATCTATATCACCAAGTTGTTCATCACATCCACAATCCATGAGGTACCTCTGCACATGGTGCTAGTAAGCCATGTTAGCCAAACCTAAGCTAATGACCACATCCATGCTTCTCCAAGTCCAAAAACATCATGCATACCACAAGGAAGCATTCTACAACATCCACACACCTTACCAGAATATTCACCATCATTAGAATCTTCTGCAATACTACCACAACCACTTGAAACAAAGAATGTCTTCATTATGCACATCAGGACACACTGCTACTGATCACCAACACAAGAGCTGAACTTACGGAGCACCCCAATACTAGAAAATTCAAGGGACAATAGATACAGACAATATAATCTCTCTCCCTAATATGCAAATCAAGAGACCTCAATGCGGAGAAATGCAAAGCAATCTCATTTCTCCCATATAGTCTTCTTCACAGTCAAACACTCTATCAAACACATCTTCTACTTCCACATGATCAAGAACCTGAAACTCTAGATATAACACCTCTGAATACCTCTGATCATCACTTCCAAATCACACAAGAATATCTTCAACTAGGAAGAAATGCGGAGCACAATACTGAGTGCACCTCTATCACACTGCACACCTTTTTATCAAATTTTCTCAAAAGCACTTGGAAACCAAGTGAACCATCTTTTGGAGGTTGACATCAATGACAACACTAGCAATTTTTGAACACCCCTAGCATAGATTTGATGGTGATCAATGAAGGGAGATTTGTAGACTGTTAGACACACATCCTAGCATAAACCATTCTTCTTCTCATAACATTCATAGGATATATGGTAAGTAGATACCCAAAAGCATCCGCTATACCTCTAAAAACCTCCTCATCCTAGAATTCCAATGGTAGTCCACGTAAATGAACCCAAATAAGGGTCATATTGAATAAATTGTTAGCAGAATAAAAACTTGTGTTCCACTTATTCAAAGCCAAGGTTGACTTACTGATAGTCCAAGGTTCTCTCATGAAGATATTATTCATGTCTTCCAAACAGACAAAGGAGAATGAGAAGAAGTCTCTAGGTAGTGTTGTTATATCAACCCTATCTTTCATTCTCCATCTTTTAGTTACCCAAACCCTAACATCCTCAATGTTAGGTTGTGGACCTAAGAACTTTCTGATCAAGGTCATCTCCATTTTAGAGATACCCTTCTCAACAATGCTATTCGAATTACTAATGGATAAATCACCAAATTTTGGGTCAGAAACAACCTTCATCGGAGACAACACGCATTTTCCTTTAGATTTATCACCTAAGAGTGACACCCAAGACTTGAGTTCAAAGCCATTATGTAATAAGTTTCCCAACACATTAGAAAAACCCTTTTTGGTATCCAAAATCTGCTCAATCTCTAAGGACTGACCTTCTTCCAACAAGATGTCATTCTTCTTGGATTTATTTCCTTCAATCACCTCAAGTTGGCCCACCAGTGACTGTCCTCCAGGGTCAAGTGGTTTATCTATGAATCCTAGCACAATCCCAGACTATATTAAGACTATCACTTTAGCCTCGTCAGAACCACCGTCAGTGTCTGCACAACCATCTGTGGAACAAACACCTGAAGTTCTACTACCATCTGCATTTTGTCCTCCTCCAGTCTGACTTCCATCCTCCATTTCTTTATTGATTGATATAGTTACCCTACTACATTAGGGACTAATAAGTGTTCACCTTCCTACTCTCCTACACTAATTTAGATCTAATTAGAATGATAAAATCTAATTAGTAACAAGTTTGATTTACAAATTGAGTGTTCCAACTCAAGTAACTAGAAAGAAATTAAATTCTTATCTAATTCAACATGGTGGAAATTTGACAGTACTAGTAATTAGCTAGAGTATTGTCACTGATGCAGAGTTAAACGCAACGGGAGCTTACTAACAGGAAGGAGGAGCCAATAATACAAACAGCATGATAAAAATCCCTATCGGCTCAGCATCATCATCATATTTCCTACAAACACCAACAGCATCATCATATTTCGGACGAGCAGAATTATCCTCCTGCCGACTACTGTTCACTTCCTCCACCTGTCGCCTATCATCATCATCATGATACTCAACGAGCGCAAACATCCTCCTGTTGCACTGTTCATCGGGCGCCAAACACTATCGGCATCATCATGATATGCAACACCACCTTCGTCAGCAGGATATCAAATATCCGGTTGCTCTAAATATCCTGATGATGACAACTTTAGCACCTTCCCTTCGATGCCCCGATAGCCGACGATACAAGCAATAGCATCATGATATGATTTATCCGGTCCTCTCGAAACCTCCTGATGATGTTAACACAACTTTCTGCCGAGAACCTACGCCGATACCTAACCACTTAGCGACAACAGGATAAACTTGCATAGGGTGATATCTCAATATCCTGATGACGATGACGTCATATCCTGATGACGATGACGTCACACAATATCCTGATGACCTCTTCAACACTTAGTAAAAAAAAACAAACTTTCACTCCCGCATCTGCTAGCGATATGCGGATGATGGGCACACACAGAAGATGATCCTGACGGCGATATATACATTGAGTATATATCTGACTTACAACATCCTGATGCACTTGAAATATGCAAACTTCAACAGTTTCATGACCCGATCTTCTACCTTATGCCGATGCACTCCTCTTCGGCAACTCCTGATGATGATCACCCCGACGCACATTCACTTCATGCACTCAACTGCATCATGCTCATCTTCACTTATCCGGATGACGATGCCCGAAGCGACTGCAGGATATTCACCAAAATATCCTGATGATGCCGTTTTGACAAATTTCCAGCCTTAGCGGATTTTCACTGTTCTGGTCCGCCGAACCTCCTGGGATGACCCGATCCACTTCCAGGGTGATCTTCCAAACTCTATCAGCTCGACCTAGCACATACCCATGCTAGGGTCTTCAACATCTCTTGACCACGATCCTGCACACCTGCATGCAAACAGAAAACAAACTACCTCCTAATCTACTGTACACAACCATTCCACTGATTCGACGAATCAACCGGTGGAATGGATCAGCATATCCATGAAACCACCAGATCAGCAAATCGATTGAACAATGGAATCCAACCAGAGAAAGAACACAGATAGGATCTCTTTATTGATTTCAAAGATGCAATTACAATGATCAGTCTCTCTCTCTGTCTCACTCTGTGCAACCTAGCTCGATCGATGATCTACAGTCAACCGATCCTCCTGCTTAAATAGATTTTCCCATGAGTACTACTGACCCGACTCCAAGCGGCTGGGAAATCTCTCCAGGCGGCTGGGAGATCCAACCGAACATACATCATGACAACTGTCCTAACAAACTAACTAAAAATAGCAAAGCCTGGTCAACATGACCTTATTACATGCATTGGTCTTATCTGACCTTCTTGAAAATATTAACAAGACTCAAACTAACTAACTGCCTCATGGAGGCCAGCTGTCAGGTAGGTGCTCCTGCACCATACTCCCCAACAGAAAATAACTCATGTCCCATGAGTTAGGATATGGAAGTCCTCCACCTTTACACTTTCCCTTGTCAGTCTTCTGACCTGTTCCAGCGTTATCCTCTGCTGGCTCTTGGCTGCTCCAAGACTTCTGAACTGTAACTTGCCTTCTGGCAAGTAAATCCTCATGCCTGTCAATGTAGGCCCTTCTCTCACATACCTTGTGTTTGTCAGATTGTCTGACCAGAACCTCTGTCTGAACTGCCTCTTGAACTTCTGCAATGTTCAACTCTATCTTCCTTTCCACCTTTATAGGACAAACAATAGTCCCAACTATGACAACATCCTTGTCATTCCTCTCAACTGGTTGCTGTTTGCAAACCTGTTTCTGAACCTGCTGCTGACCCCTGTCAGTCACAACTGAAACTTTCTTCAGCTTGTTGTCTTTAACAACTCCCTTCCCTGCAGTGTCCTCAACTGCCTTTATGCCTGCTCCTATAGGCATCTGCACAAATTCCTTCTTTCCCATTAAAATGACTTTGGCTGCCTTCTGTGCTGCAGCTGCTTCCTGTAATGGCATCAACTTAACAGTCTTCCCGTCTTTCTTGATGGTGTAGGTATTAGCATACCCATCATACAGTACCCTTCTATCAAATTGCCATGGTCTTCCCAACAGTAGGTGACAACATTCCATGGGCAATATGTCACACAAAACTCTATCATGATATGCTCCAATCTGAAAATCCACATATGCCTGTTCATAGACAAAAAGTGATTGACTATCACTCACCCAAGATGTCTTGTAAGGGTGATGGTGTGGAATCCTTTCCAAATTCAGTTTATCCACCATTTCCTGAGATACCATGTTGTTTGTTGAACCAGTATCAATGACAACCTTACATACTTTACCTTTGCTCTTGCATGTGGTCTTGAAAAGAGCTCTTCTTTGTGGGGATTCTTTGTCAGGTACCTTCATGGTAGTCACTGTTCTTCTCACCAGTAGAGATTCTCCACTTTCTGGGTATCCATAATTATCAGGCTCCTTATCCTTTTGATAAGTGTTTGAACTCTGCACACTTTGCTCTACTGTCTCTTCTTGCACAAGTTGTACTCTCTTGTCATTAGTTCTATCATTTCTGGATGATGAACCTTTGTTTTCTGGACACTTGAAAGATGGATGACCAAACTCACCACAGGTGTAACATTTCCCTGAAAATGTAGTAGAACCTCTACCACCTCCAAATCTGCCTTTATTACCTTTCCATCCACCTCTGAAATCAGACTGTCCCTGTCCTTTACCAGTGTCTTCTTGACCCTCATTGGTTTGCCTTGTTGTATGGGCTGATCCTCTTCCCCTCATATTGTGTTGTCCTTGTTTTCTCTTTAACTTCTCTTCCACTTTTAATGCCAACTGGAAGCATTTCTGAACTGTATCTGGATTATGCAGACTTAAATCATCCTGAATGTTGAACCTCAATCCATTAAGGTATCTGGCTACCTTCTCTTCTTCACTTTCCTTTACCTTTGTCTTCATACAGAGTTTCATGAATTCTTCTGTATATGAGCTGACATCTAGCTCCTTCTGCTTCAGGTTTTGCTTCCTCTTGTGTAATTGGATACTGTAATCCAATGGGATATAAGCTTCCTTTACTA
Source organism: Cunninghamia lanceolata (assembly GCA_027924645.1). NCBI lineage: Eukaryota > Viridiplantae > Streptophyta > Pinopsida > Cupressales > Cupressaceae > Cunninghamia > Cunninghamia lanceolata. The sequence continues at coordinate 23,239,491 of BSBN01000261.1, read as the reverse complement.
ATGCCATCATCTTCTTCCATGTGGCAACTCTACATTTTCCTTCCTGTACTCTATCATCTTGAACAAAATTCCACCATGTCAAGGCAGCTTCTTTCATCTTTGACTGTGCTATCTTCACTCTCTGTTGTTCTGGTATCTCCTCTGTTACAAAGAAATTGTTCAAGGAGTCTATCCACTCCATCACTGAATCAGGGTCCATCTTGCCTGTAAACACTGGCAAATCCAGTTTCACATCCATGGTTCTCCTCTCCATGGCCTTGAGGGTGTTCAACAGTGGTCTCTGGTCTGCAGGAACGACCTCCTCGCTCCAATTAGGGATCTCTTCTTCTTCCCTATCTTCTTCTCTACCAGAACCTACTCTGCTCCTCAACTTTGCTAACTCATCCTTCAATTCCTGATTCTGAGCCTTCACGGCCTTGCTTTCTGCAATCTGTTTCTTCACCAGAACTGCCAACTCAGCGTTGGTCATCCTTGCTGGAACCTCAGATGTTCCTTCTTCGTCTGACATCCTGCTTATCTTTTCCAGAAGATCCTAACCTTTGCTCTGATACCACTATGATGCAGAGGGAAAACGCAACGGGAGCTTACTAATAGGAAGGAGGAGCCAATAATACAAACAGCATGATAAAAATCCCTATCGGCTCAGCATCATCATCATATTTCCTACAAACACCAACAACATCATATTTCGGACGAGCAGAATTATCCTCCTGCCGACTACTGTTCACTTCCTCCGCCTGTCGCCTATCATCATCATCATGATACTCAATGAGCACAAACATCCTCCTGTTGCACTGTTCATCGGGCGCCAAACACTATCGGCATCATCATGATATGCAACACCACCTTCGTCAGCAGGATATCAAATATCCGGTTGCTCCAAATATCCTGATGATGACAACTTTAGCACCTTCCCTTCGATGCCCCGATAGCCGACGATACAAGCAACAGCATCATGATATGATTTATCCGGTCCTCTCGAAACCTCCTGATGATGTTAACACAACTTTCTGCCAAGAACCTACGCCGATACCTAACCACTTAGTGACAACAGGATAAACTTGCATAGGGTGATATCTCAATATCCTGATGACGATGACGTCATATCCTGATGACGATGACGTCACACAATATCCTGATGACCTCTTCAACACTTAGTCAAAAAAAAATGAACTTTCACTCCCGCATCTGCTAGCGATATGCGGATGATGGGCACACACAGAAGATGATCCTGACGGCGATATATACATTGAGTATATATCTGACTTACAACATCCTGATGCACTTGAAATATGCAAACTTCAACAGTTTCATGACCCGATCTTCTACCTTATGCCGATGCACTCCTCTTCGGCAACTCCTGATGATGATCACCCCGACGCACATTCACTTCATGCACTCAACTGCATCATGCTCATCTTCACTTATCCGGATGACGATGCCCGAAGCGACTGCAGGATATTCACCAAAATATCCTGATGATGCCGTTTTGACAAATTTCCAGCCTTAGCGGATTTTCACTGTTCTGGTCCGCCGAACCTCCTGGGATGACCCGATCCACTTCCAGGGTGATCTTCCAAACTCTATCAGCTCGACCTAGCACATACCCATGCTAGGGTCTTCAACATCTCTTGACCGCGATCCTGCACACCTGCATGCAAACAGAAAACAAACTACCTCCTAATCTACTGTACACAACCATTCCACCGATTCGACGAATCAACCGGTGGAATGGATCAGCATATCCATGAAACCACCAGATCAGCAAATCGATTGAACAATGGAATCCAACCAGAGAAAGAACACAGACAGGATCTCTTTATTGATTTCAAAGATGCAATTACAATGATCAGTCTCTCTCTCTGTCTCACTCTATGCAACCTAGCTCGATCGATGATCTACAGTCAACCGATCCTCCTGCTTAAATAGATTTTCCCATGAGTACTACTGACCCGACTCCAAGCGGCTGGGAAATCTCTCCAGGCGGCTGGGAGATCCAACCGAACATACATCATGACAACTGTCCTAACAAACTAACTAAAAATAGCAAAGCCTGGTCAACATGACCTTATTACATGCATTGGTCTTATCTGACCTTCTTGAAAATATTAACAAGACTCAAACTAACTAACTGCCTCATGGAGGCCAGCTGTCAGGTAGGTGCTCCTGCACCAGTCACTATAGGTTTAAAATTAGAATTGAGATGCAAATCTACAAGTAGTGAGTTGTGGCAATCTTGTATGAAAAAAAATGTTACTATAAATTGGGTTGCATTATGCAATCACGTCCAACTAGTACAATATGGTCATATGTAAGTGTAAATCTATTAACTATGCTCACATCTATCTTCTGCACCTGTTTCAAAAAATTGGTTGTGCTTAGAAGTATAGTAAGACTTGCTTCAAGATGAAGAAGAGGCCCTTGGCTTTCTTTAATGGAAGTCAAGCTCCTAAAAGGCATAAGATGTTGCAAGCATGCCAATCAAGCTATGTGAGCACAAAATTTAAAGCATCAACAAATTGGTATGGTGTAGAGATCTAGCTTTATTAATATTTTTGAATTGGATTTGCCCTTGTTTGATTTGGTGATTGTTAATTAGATGCTAATCACTTGTGAAATGTCCTTAAATCATTTATGCCCATAGTTATTGACCAATTTTATATCACTTGATGTGGAAGAGGACATGATAAATTATGCACATCTTATGAAAGTGTCAAATTTGGGTTATTAAAATCTTAATTTGAATTTGGAGGACTAAGCAATGCCACACAACCTAGTCCAAGACTACTCCACACAATGTGCTTTAGTCCATTGTAGAAAATGGCAATGACATGTGCAAGTTGTGAAGGCTAAGGTGGTTGGAGGTGGCAAATAACTAATACATGTTGGGTAAGAGTCCATTTATATGTCAAATAGGTCAAATCAATTGCTACAACTCTGCATTTATGACATAAGTTTTAAGTGACATAAAACAAAGGTGTAAAGGTGTAACATATGCACTTTTAACCCTTACACTAATACACTAACAATGTGTCATTTAAATTGGTAATAATAATAAAACAAAAGAACCAACTTGACACACAAACACATTTCATTATTCATAAAAGTCATCTTAAAATGATTAAAAAAATATGATTCAAATAAATAAAGAATAATTAAAAAACATGAAAGCCTTCACTTAACAACACAAGACATATAAGATAATTATGCAAAGAGACATAACTACAATGGTAACAAGACGTAGATTGAAATGGCGCAACAGTGTGTTCACAAAAACCTTAAATTTTTTTTTGATAACCATTTACATGTCAAATTAATATTTAGAAATTAAATATGATATATATACATACATTATATTGTATTTTAAAAATTAATAATAAAATAGAACATATGTAGAAGATATTTTAAATACAATATTCATGTATTATTATGCCTCTCATAACTATAGTGGTCGAAAAAGGTAGATTGTAATGGCATGAGTGTGTTCACAAACTCATTCATCAACCTCATAAAGATTCATGACACATTCGTCAACCCAAGTGGCATGACTAGCCACTCATATAATCCATCTTTGGTTTTAAAATCTATTTTCCATTTATCCCCTTCACTAATTCCAATCTAATAATAAGCAAACTCTTGATATCAATCTTAGATAAGTGTTGTGTGTCATTGTAAGCACTAAAATGATGCATGAACTTCCATGAGGACCCCATGATGATATGTAATCCCAATCATGTACACAGAAGCGTGAATAAAAATGTCCCCTCAACAACAGTCCTTTTGGCAACACATGTCGGTTGGCTTTTCCCTTGTTGATTCTTCTTTTTGTGTATTTTTCCCCTTTCCTACGTGTTTAGTTTTCACCTTTTCTTACAATTCCACCTTTTGACATCCCGTTCTGAAGGTCTCCGACCCTAGGAAAACTTTAGACAACCTAACAAACTAAACCCATATTTCAATTTCTGCCTAAATTTCCTCCTATATGGGTCTCCCCTATTAATGACCAAAACTCCCTGGGAGATCTTGCTTGAAGTTACCCTACACCTTGTTTCAGATGCCAGATCCCCTTTTAGACCATAACTAAGCATACACAACTTTCAGTTTTTACCTAGGTGTCACCCTCTGTGGTTTGCCCTAGGGTCACCCAAGGTGACCTACCCTAGTGAAAGAGGTGACCTTGGGGCAACCCTTGCGGATTTTGAATGCAAGTTTCTCCTTTGATTTGAGCCCAAAAAAATTTTGTTTTTGCCCATTTTGCATGCAATTTCAAGCTAAACATAGAGGAGACCATAATTAACTTAATCAACACTCCCAATCATGCAAATTTAGCCCAATATATTCTTGTTACTCTTTGTCTTCTCATGCTAACTCCATTTCTTATTCTGTGATAAGCTTTCAAGGCCTATTCACTATCCAATATATTTAGTCTTCTAATCAATCAAGCAAATTAACTCTCCAATCAAGGGAGTTAACTCCTCAATCATCCCCACCCCTCTTTTGCCCTTCCAACCTATAGATACCCCTCACCTCTCCATTATTTCCCAAGGTGGAGAATGCTCTCCTCTTCTTCACAAGCTTTTTCAAGCTTCTTCATAGGCCCTTGAGCCTCTTAGTCTCTTTATTTAGTTTTTCAAAGCTTTAAAGCTCTCATTTCGTTAGTTTCCATTGTTTCAAAGTTTCAAAGCTTTCCCATAGGAGGCAAATTCATTATTGCAATCCATTTTTTGCTTAGCTTTTGCTCTCCAATTAGCATGCATATGCTTGCTGCAAGACATAGGTGCCTTTTGTTTATTGTTATTATTTTATAAAATCCTTGAAAGGATTCATAGTGTTGTTATGCTTGCCAATTATTAATCCATAGTGCTCTTATCTCACATTGAGCTCATTCAAAGCTTTCTAAAGCTCATTCAATTGCTTCCCCATCCCACTTGCCACCAAGAAGATGACCCGGTTACTATAGGAGGACAAGGAGGTTGCCATAAATAGGGATTTCGAAGGGTAGTGAAGGCTCATGCATCTCCATATTCCAGGTTTTTCATGTTTTAGTAGTAATTAAATCACAAATCTTGCTCTTGGAATAGTAATCTTGTCATTGCGATTTCCTTGATAGGTTAATTTAATTGCTTAGATTAGCTTGTTTTAAGTAGTTAAATTGTAAGTTTAGATTAGTTTCATTTCATGTACTTTCAATTCTTAGTTTAATTTAAAATCAATCCTGAAAATATAAAAAAACGTAGAATAATTACATTAGGTAACTTCATTTTAGTTTGCATGCATATTTTGATTCCTAGATTAATTTAGTTCATTTTATTTCAAAAATTAGAGAAAAGAACAAAATTTGTTTGCATACATCATAGCTTGCATACATTAAAAACCCACAAAATACCAAAAAATTAAAAAACATCAAAAAGTGAAACAAGTTCACATAAACCCTTGATTTCATCATGAGGTCAACATAAAGTCAACACAAGTCAAAACTCCTTGATTTCATCATAAGGTCAACAAAATTGAGAAAACACCTAGAAAAGCCTTAGTTCACATCACTAAGTCAAAGAGTCAACTCTTGGTCAACTTGAATTCACTCTCTCTGTTCAAGCATTTATCTTCTACAATAATACATTGCTCAGAATCAGAGATGCTCTAATACCATATTGAAAATGGAAGAGCAAATAAATTACTGGAAAACTAAACCATATTTACACCGTAATAAACATGAACATTAATAATATTATTGAGTATTTGGTATGATTGAATTGTTTTCATATTTCATACATTGGGATTTCATACACTCAATCAGATTATTTTTACATTACAATCAGTTGGCTTATAAAGCCTTATTTTCTCATGTATAACCCCGTACAGGAATAACTTCCCAAAACAACTAACTATTGTTTTATTTACCAACTTAATATTTTACTACTAACATAAAACTAACATTTATTTATTATCTAACCTAAACTAAGATGTTATAAATCCAACACCTAAGGAGAACTGGCCAAAGTTGGAATACAAAGATATAAAATGTATTTTCATTTACTATAGTGACAGTGTGAAGAGGTACAAGATTTGTGATCTTGTAACTAGAAAAACTTTGTATAACTAGAATGTAACCTTCAAGGAGATTAGGCCTTCTCCTACAATTGAGCAACTAGATGAGAGTGTGAAGTCTATAATGAAATTATAGCTAAAGATTGAGGAAGTTACACATGAGGTTAAACTAGAGGTTTAAGATGGATTAGATGAGAAGGATTGTATTGGTAGCTCTAAGAGCTTAGAGGAGGATGAACATCCACCTCAACTTGTGAGGAGATCCACTCAATAGAGAAGGAAACTAGGGAGGTATATCCCACCTGATGTATTTTTTATTTGTCTACTAATATTAATGAGCCTATAACTATGAAGGAGGTAATGGACATGAACACCGAGTTTTGGAAATTAGCCATGGATGATGAGATGGTTGTGTTGAAAAGAAATAACACATGGGACCTAGTTTAGTTTCTAAATGGAAGGAAGTCTGCTAATATAAACGGGTCTTCAAAAAGAAATTTAGTTATGAGGGAAAGTTAAAAATTACAAAGCAAGGTTAGTTATGAAAGGATATTCCCTAGTAGAAAGAATTAATTTTGGTGAGATTTTTTCTACAGTTGTAAAGCTGGCATCCATTAGATTCTTGTTATCTATTGCTACAACATTTAACCTTGAGACTAAGTAGATGGATGTGAAGACAACTTTTCTACATGGTGGCTTGGAGGAAGAGATATACATCTCATAGCTCAAGAACTATGTGGTAAAGAGTATGGAACCATTGGTTTGTAAATTAAAAAAATCTCTTTATGGTCTCAAACAATCACTCAAAATGTGGTATCCAAATTTTTATTCTTATTTTTTGAGGTTGAGATTTATGAGGTCCAAATTAGATCACTATGTTTATTATATGTAGGATGGCAATCATTTTATTTATATCACTAAGTTGTAATTCAATGATATGTTGATTTTTGGTAACAATAAGGGCATGAAGAGGGACTTGAAACCTTAGCCTTCTTTACAATTTGATATCCGATTAGGGGGTTGTTAAAATTATCTTAGGGATGGACATTAGACATGATATCTAGCTAACAAAATGCTTTGTTTGAGTCAAAGTATGTTGAATCTATTTTGTAGCGTTTTAGCATGGTAGAGTGTAAACTAGTGAGTGTTCTTTTTTTGTGGGAACAAATTTATCAATTGAGTAGTGTCCATCCACACATGGGGAGATGGAGGATACAACTCGCGTTCCTTATGCTAGTGCAATTGGGAACCTCATGTATGTATGGTCTACACTAGACTAGACATTATCCAAGCAATGGGAGCCTTGATTCAGTTTATGACTAATCCTAGTAGGGATCATTGGGCTATAGTGAAGAGGGTTTTGATATTTCTACAAGGTACTTCATATTATTGTATTTGTTATCAGGAAACTTTGTTAGCACTAACTTCTATAGTTGTGTCTTCTTCGGCATGGAGTTTGTCAATAAGGGAACTTCAACAGTAGGGGAGGCTTGTAATTTAATAGTGGATACACAAGGAATTTTAGGCTCAAATTGGGTAGGAGGTGTTGATAATAGGAGGTCTACTAGTGGTTATATTTATTTATTTTGGTGGTGTGATTAGTTAAATGGGTAAGCAAAATGTTGTGGTCATTTTACCTACTATAGGTAGAGTGCATGGAAACTACTAATGGCCATAAGAAAGCAATCTGGTTTCAAAGATTATGTTTAGATGTTGCATTGAATCAGGGAGTAGTTTGAATTGATTGTGATAGTTAGAGTGTCATTAGGTTGGAAAAGAACTAAACTTTTTATGCATGAATAAAAAACATTGAATTATAATATCATTTTGTTCATGACATGATGGAGGATAGGAGGGTGATGCTTGAAAAGATTGAGACCTTTGCAAATGTTTTAGATGTGTTGATGACATTGGTGATCATAGAGAAGTTTAGATGGTGCAGTGAGTCTATGGGCCTCATGACCCCTAATAGATAGTCCACAAATTGTTGTTGTTTCCCTTTTGCTCTTGCAAGGTATATGACAAGTGGGATAATGTCAGGATAGGTGTCATACATCTTACAATCCTAATGTTTGATTATTTAATTAATATATTTAATTATTGTGCCCTCTTGGAAAAGGGCATCCCACTTGAGGTGACACTATTGTATGTGTAAATTGTATCCTTATGTGTGTAAGAAAGCATCTAATGGGTCTATGCACAAATATGAGGGACCAAAAAGTCACCACATGGACTTTTTGGTCCCATACAGTCAATAATGTGAGGCGCATTCACTACAACAAAATAGGCAATTAGCGCCTAAAATAACACTATATTTTAGTGCATTTGAGTTCATGAATTGGAGCAAAAGGCCAGAGCAAAACTCGGTGCTAAATTACATTTCACTTTGGCACCGGATTTAGCGCCAAATTTTGTTACTTCCAATTTTTCTTCTGCTTTTGCTTCTTGTGTTGCTTCCAGGTTTGCTTTCGGTTTTGCTTCCAGGTTTGCTTCCAATTTTGCTTCCAAGTTTGCTTCCACTTTTGCTTCCGGCTTTGCTTCCAATATAATGTCACTTGTTGCATCTAGCTTTGCTTCCATTTTTACATCTTTTGTTGCTTCTAATATGGCTTCCATTATTGCATCTTTTGTTCCTTCTAAAATTGCTTCCATTATTACTTCTTTGTTTGCTACCTGAATTGCTTATGTTTTTGCTTCCTAGATAACGCCAAGTTTTGCTTCCAAGATTGCTTATGGTTTGCTTCTAGTTTGGCTTCCATTGTTTCATCCTTTTTTGCTTCTAAAAATGCTTCTTGTTTTTCTTACATTTATTAATTTAATATGTTTTATTTCAATTTAACTAGTTAAATATATCATGCCTCTTAAATAACTCATATGATTATAGAGTAAGTAAATTAAATATCTATAATTTAATTGAATTTGACAACATCCATCCTGAGTAGTAAATTAAAATCATCATACGTAATAAATATCCATCTAAAAATCATCGACCACTTTCAATATATATAAATTGACAAGTCAATACTGATAAGATCATCATCATATATAACTAAAACAAGTGAAAGTTAAATATGCCAATAGATCAATAACATGTCAAAATGATACATGTCCAACAATTGACATAAGTCAAAATGATACATGTACAAATGATATAAGTAAAAATGATAAATTAGGTAACTCAAAATGATACAAGTCAAGATGATACATGTCCAAATGATATAAGTCAAAATGATACATGTCAAAATGATACAACTCAATAATATGGTACTGTAGGCTGTGAAAATAATACATATGATAGTAACCATGAAAAGAGGCATCATAATGATATATCAGCAATGATCGATGATGCAGTCTATATGATCATGAATGTCATTGGCTACTACTAGCAACTGCCTCATCATCACCATCACCATCGTGATCATCATCATCGTCATCATCATCGTCATCGGCCTCGGTGTCTTCTGTATCTGCGTCATCATCATCCTCTGCCATGTGATCTATACCAAAACCAACTTAATCTGGATCTATATCATGAGGATCATCTTGATCTTCTGGAAGACCCATGTTCTGCAAAAAAAAAATTTAAAATGAAAAGTTATTATTTATTTCATGCAATAATTTATTTTTTTGTTATATATCTAATATTACAACATATGAAATGAAACCATAATCATATTACATCATATCAAAGTGCACATACCATAATAAAATTTCAAAAAAGTTACAGCTAATATGTCATTCCAATGATGTAAAACATGCAACAATTCTAATAAACGTTAGTAAAGATCATAAAAGAAATTGTTATACAATTTAACTATCAACTATAAATTCTATTACATAACCTTAAGTGCCATAAATTGCTTGGTCCATGTATGTTCTTTTTCACTATTAATGTAATAACCTACATTAGACAAAAACATTAAAGAGTTTTTAAGTACTAGCAGTTGATTAAATTCTCTTACATGTCATTAAGGAATGCACAATTTTTTTTTCAATAATTATTTATCTTAAGGTTCATGAGTAACCTTAAGATAAAGGTCTATTTTGTTTAGCAATATGGCTTTATCTAGTCGATTTTAGAAAGAAAAAATGTTAGCCATATTCCTACTCACAGGTCTTCAATGTGAGCGGGAATAGGGAAAATTTGGGGATTTAGAAAGAAAGATAAAGTTTTAGGGTGTCTTCAAGATAGCCAGCATGGGCAAGGAGGTCAACCATGCACACATAATGATCAACTGTAGGTGTAATGCAATAAGGGTTACAAATGTGATTGAAGTATGTACAGCTCTCATCCACTAAACTTGCATGGCTGCATGCACCTATAATACAAGCAAAGCTTACAATGTTAGGATATGTTCCAGAGTTCTTAATTAATTCAAATAATTTGAGAGCGTCCTTACAAAATCCCTTTTGTGCATATCCTACAATCATTGCATTCCATGAGATGACATCACTTTGAGGAATTATGTCAAACAGTTTACCTTTTTTGTCTATGATTCCATATTTTGCATACATGTCTATGAGAGCATTTCAAACTATAATATCTCACAAGAATCCCCCTACCATTAATCTTTGAAGGATGTCCATACCCTGTTCCAAAGCTCCCATTTGGGCACAAGCAAGGAGGATGCTGGCAAAGGTTGCAGAATTTGGATTTACAGTTGACAATTGCATTTGCTTGAAAGTTTCTAAACCCTGTTCAACAAATCCATTTTGTGTAATCATGCAATCATTGCATTCCATGAGATGACATCTCTTTGAGGCATTTTGTCAAATAGTTTGTGTGCCTTGTTTGTGCTTCCACATTTTTCATATATGTCTATCAGAGCATTTCCAACTATAATATCTGACAAAAATCTGCCTTCTATTATGCCTTGATGGATGTCCATACCTTGTTCCAAAGCTTACTATTTTGATACAGGAAGAGAGGATGCTGCTAAGGTTGTGGAATATGGCTTTACACTTGCCAATTTCATTTGCATGAAAGTTTCTAAGCCTTTTCAACAAATCCATTTTGTGTATATCATGCAATCATTGCAGTCTATGAGACCACATTTCTTTCAGGGATTTTGTCAAACAGTTCACATTCCTTGTCTATGCTTCCACATACATCTCTCTCTGTATATGTATATTCAATTGCATTTGCTTGAAAGTTTTTAATGCCTTATCAACAAATCCATTTTGTGCATATTGTGCAATCATTGCAGTCCATGAGACCACATTTTTTAAGGGATGCAATCTATTTTATGCACACAACTCAGCATAAATTAACCTAGATTGGTGGTATTTAAGAACCCCTTGAGAGGATTGCCGTTATGTTGCTAGGAGACATGTTATCATAGGTTAACCCATGGAAAACTTGTGTAAAGGATTTAAAACAACAGGCTTCAATTGTGCAAATGCATCTAAGATGAATGTGTAGATCTAGATTCCTTTTAATTAATGGCATAGGAAACTACAAGGAACGTCAATTATTATCCACACATTATAAGCTACAGAGAAATTGATTACAATTTGAAATCATTCACAAGAGAATTTGTGCATAATTTCTATTCTTCTTTATTGAATTTTGTGCATAAGTCTTTGTGAAGGCTTTCATGATCGGAAGTGGCACTTGCAACTAAACATCTGACAAAAATCCATTTCCAATTATGCTTTGATGGATTTCCATATCCTCATCCAAAGCTTCAATTTGTGCATAGGCAAGGATGATGCTGGCAAAGGTTGAGGAGTTGGGATTTACACCCGCCAGTAGGAAATCTGACACAGAGCACATTATTATAGTGTAAGCCTATTTTTCAGATTGCTTCATTTAGCATCATCAATAATCTCCACAAGAACATTGTCCCTATTTAAAATGATGGAAAGGGTTCACATCTCACAACAATTTCTCTTGTGACAATCTTAGAGATAAATTTTGTTGCAGTGTGGTAATCAGCACATACTCGAAGGTTCTTAACAACTCTAATAGTTGTTCCATGGGGCATGTTTAACAAACCAAATGCAATTGCCAACTTTTCACCATGGTGGCAGAGAAATAATTCTTTTTCCCATCCTTCCACGGCATTAAGTAAATTCTTGAATCTGAAAATACCTTGCCCCATTCATCTTCCAAGCCAATTTCTCCAAATTTGCATAGGTCTCCTTTGTCTATGGATGTGATCTGTCTCCTACACAAAAAGCATGTACCATTTTATGTCCTTCAATCCAACTACATCTAGGGATTTTTTTAATTCCTCTATCTTTCATCAATCTCCTTACCTCACCACACCTGCCCACTTGTGGATAGATGTTTGAGAGAAGAACATAAGTTGTGCAACATTTTTAGGATCCAAATAAAAAAGTAGTGTTGTTGTAAATACTCCTAAGCCTATATTCATATGTGATCTATAGGCACCAAGAAAACACATCCATACAACCAGCATAGATTTAACAGGTATCTCAATGATAAAGTTTAGGGTGTCTTAAAGATAGCCAACATGGGCAAGGAGGTCAACCATGCACACATAATGATCAACTGTAGGTGTAATGCAATAAGGGTTACAAATGTGATTGAAGTACGTATAGCTCTCATCCACTAAACTTGCATGGCTGCATACACCTAGAATACAAGCAAAGCTTACAATGTTAGAATATGTTCCAGAGTGCTTAATTAATTCAAAAATTTTGAGAGCGTCCTTGAAAATCCATTTTGTACATATCCTGTAATCATTGCATTCCATGAGATGACATCTCTTTGAGGAATTATGTCAAACAGTTCACGTTTTTTGTCTATGATTCAATATTTTGTGCATATCCTGCAATCATTGCAATCTATGAGACCACATTTCTTTGAGGCATTTTGTGATTGAAGTATGTACAACTCTCATCCACTAAACCTACATGGTTGCATGCACCTAGAATACAAACAAAGCTCACAATGTTAGGATATGTTCCAGAGTGATTAATTAATTCAAAGATTTTGAGAGCGTCCTTGCAAAATCCATTTTGTGCATATCCTGCAATCATTGCATTCCATGAGATGACATCTCTTTGAGGAATTATGTCAATTAGTTCACGTTTTTTGTCTATGATTCCATATTTTGTGCATATCCTACAATCATTGCAATCCATGAGACCACATTTTGCATACGTCTAACAGGGTAGTTGCAACTACAACATCTGACAAAATTTCTCTATCCTTTATGTATTGATGGATGTCCATACCCTAATCCAAAGCTCCCATTTTGACACAGGCAGGGAAGATGCTGACAAAGGTTGTGGAATTTGGCTTTACACCAGCCAATTGTATTTGCTTTAAAATTTCTAAATCCTTTTCAACAAATCCATTTTGTACATATCCTACAGTCATTGTAGTCCATGAGACCATATTTCTTTGAGGCATTGGTGCAGGAGCACCAAGGCATGATTTGGTTCATAGGTCCTAAGAGTAAGGCATGCTTTTGTTTTCAATAAAGCCCTAGGAGTCACTAAGGGAAAATTTTGCTTCCAATAAGGTCTATCTAAACCATATGTCATGATTTATGTTAGGTCTCAAGTAACTATGTTAAGAGTTCCAAAGTTGTTAAGGTGTTAGTAAACATACAATGCAAGAAATGCAAAAAATGTAACAAAAGGCAAAATAAAATGTTGTAGTTTGGAAGTTGAAAAGTCCAACCAACTCAGAATGGTAGTTATGGAAGTTGTAAATCATTGCATTGTATTCAAATATGTACACAAACATTAAAAAAAGCTTGAATGGTGAATGAAATCACGTTTTTGTGCCTCTTTTCCTTGTTTTCTGCACTTTTTGACTATAAATTTACTATTCCCAGCATTGGTACGGTTCTATATAGATAGATATAGGGGAAATACATATATGGTTGGATAGAGGATTGAATTACCTTTCCAATGCATTTGGTTTGAGGTCCTAACTCAATTCCTAGAGGAAGATATCGTTATTTTTCTGAAACTGCTCTGTTTGACTGTCAAAACAAGGGTTGATAGGAGTAAAAATGATGTTGTAAGTCATTCCACCCACTGTTTTGCCTTGTAACTTAGTGAAATGACTTAATTTATGTTATTTTACATGTCCTAATGATTTAGAGTGTAGAGGAGGAGTTTAGAGCTATTTTGGTGTAATGTCCTAGGGGCAAAATTGCTCATTTTCCATGAAGAATGGACGTTTTAAGTGTGAGTTTGATGAAATGGTGACAATAAGAGTTGTCTAATGGTTGCTGTAGTATGTACAGGCGTAATATGAGATGTTCCAAGTGGTTTTACATTGATTGGAGTTGAGGAAGTGAAACATCCATTAAACCCCCTTATAACTAGTAAAAAATGAGGGTTTCTTGTTTTGGGGTCTTAAAATACTTGAATAACTCAAGAAGCTATTGATTTAGATGTTTTATGACATGTTGATCTATTGTTTTAAGGTTTTGAGTGAATATTTCTTGATTGAAGGGGAGTTGCTTTGTAAATTGGACCAATTTAGGCCTAATTCACGAGGGCTCAGTCATAGAACTCCTATACCTTCCGAAACAAGTGCTTAATATCTTCTGATATGTTTGAATAGGACATAATGGGTATCCAAAAAGCATTTGGGTTCACGGGTAAGAGGTGTTTTTGAAAAGTTATGCCTATTTTTCAAGTTTGGAAGGCTACTATGCATTGAGGGTGAGTTGATGCTGCATGGTTTGCGTAGGGGTTTGAGGTCTGATTCTTTGTTGATATCTGATCATTTTGAGTTGATTTAAGGTCCACCACTCTGTATTACATCAGGCATTCTGTCAAATAGTTCATGTGCCTTGTCTATGCTTCCATATTTTGTATACATGTCTAACAGGGCAGTTGCAACTACAACATCTGACAAAATTCCTCTATTCTTTATGTTTTGATGGATGTCCATACCCTATTCCAAAGCTCCCATTTTGACATAGGCAGGGAGGATGTTGGCAAAGGTTATGGAATTTGGCTTTAAACTAGCCAATTGCATTTGCTTTAAAATTTCTAAAGCCTTTTCAACAAATCCATTTTGTGCATATCTTGCAATCATTGCAATCCATGAGACCACATTTCTTTGAGGCATTCTATCAAATAGTTCATGTGCCTTGTCTATGCTACAACATTTTTCATACATATCTAACAGGGCAGTTGCAACTACAACATCTAACAAAATTCCTCCATTCTTTATGTTTTGATGGATGTCCATACCCTATTCCAAAGCTCCCATTTTGACACAGGCAGGGAGGATGCTGGCAAAGGTTGTGGAATTTGGCTTTACACTAGACAATTACATTTGCTTTAAAATTTCTAAAGCCTTCTCAACAAATCTATTTTGTGCATATCTTGTAGTCATTGCAGTCCATTGCATTTCTTTAATGGTTTATAAGCAAGGAAATTGGGGTCTAATGTTTAGGTGCAATTTTATCTGGGGTAGCATAGCACTCAAAGCTCTAAATAATAACTACTTTTCTTTTTAGGGCAATGTTTAAAGCAGCACCATAACTTATTAAATACTATGCAGAGATGGCACCATCATCTTCGAGCTTGCCATGCGCCACCTGCAAGTTCACATGCCTTGTCTATGCTTCCACATTTTGCATACATGTCTATCAAAGCATTTCCAACTATATCTGATAAAATGCCCCCTTCCATTATGCTTTGATGGATGTCTATACCCTATTCCTGCAAAGCTCCCATTTTGGCATAGGCAGGGAGGATGCTGGCAAAGGTTGTGGAATTTGCCTTAACACTTGCCAATTGCATTTGCTTGAAAGTTTCTAAAGCCTTTTTAATAAATCCATTTTGTGTATATCCTGCAATCATTGCAGTCCATGAGACCACATCTCTTTGAGACATTCTATCAAACACTTCACGTGCCTTGTCTATGCTTCCACATTTTGCATACATGTCTACCATGGCAGTTACAACTACAACATCTGACAGAACTCCTCTATCTTTTATGCTTTGATGGATGTCAACACCCTGTTCCAAAGCTCCCATTTTGGCATAGGCACAGAGGATGCTGGCAAAGGTTGTGGAATTTGGCTTTACACCTGCCAATTGCATTTGCTTGAAAGTTTCTAAAGCCTTTTCAATAAATCCATTTTGTGTATATCCTACAATCATTGCAGTCCATGAGACCACATATCTTTGAGACATTCTGTCAAACACTTCACATGCCTTGTCTATGCTTCCACATTTTGCATACATGTCTACCATGGTAGTTGCAACTACAACATCTGACAGAATTCCTCTATCTTTTATGCTTTGATGGATGTCAACACCCTATTCCAAAGCTCCCATTTTGGCACAGGCAGGGAGGATGCTGGAAAAGGTTGTGGAATTTGTCTTTACACTTGCAAATTGCATTTGCTTGAAAGTTTCTAAAGCCTTTTCAACAAATCCATTTTGTGCATATCCTACAATCATGGCATTCCATGAGACCACATTTCTTTGAGGCATTCTGTCAAATAGTTCACGTGCCCTGTCTATGCTTCCACATTTTGCATACATGTCTACTAGAGCAGTTGCAACTACAACATCTGTCAAAATTCCTCTATCCTTTATGCTTTGATGGATGTCCATACCCAATTCCAAAGCTCCCATTTTGGCACATGCAGGGAGGATGCTAGCAAAGGTTGTGCAATTTTTGCAAACTCTAAGGCAGTTGGTTGTGCTCTTACCCATATTATTATCTTGCCTTACGAAGGCATTGTTTTGCAGTACTATCAACAACTGTTAGGTGGGGACTTGTCAAAACCCCAGGTGTATGGTTATTATGTCCTAACACCTTACCTTGGGGGCCATTGCTAGGTCTTGCATCATGGTTAGGGTATTAATATACTAAGAGAGATTGGAGATATTCCATGTAAATGATGTCACAGTCAAACAAAGACTATCCAACCCTAGTGAGATGTTTCCCATTCTTGGTAAAGTGTTGCCACTTATGTGAAGCCATGGAAGAATAGGTTGATTAGATTTGAAGGAAAAATGAGGCCAATCATTATGAATGCCAGTCCATCTTAGGTTGATAAAAGTTGGGGATAGTTATGAAGTTGGATTTGTTTTCATAGGGTGGTATTGTGGCCATATTGTCATGCCCAACAAGACTATCCTAGCCATAAGGGAATGCATTCATGTTATAGGATCACAGAGGGAAATCATCATGCATATTGGATTCCAATCCAATCTAGATTGGTATGGGTGGGTGTCTTAATATATAATTGTCATAGGATACATCAACATTGGGTTATGTTGGTGTCTCATTCTTTATAGTACCCACTTGACTATTTGAGCTTCCTGAACAATGTCTTTCTATGCTATAGTACCAAGGGCCTCGGGTAAAAGGTAGTTTAGTCATTAAAGGAGGCAACATTTGATTTTGGAGGACTATCCTAGTTCAAGTTCCTTCATAGGATTGTCGTAAAATATTGTAACAACCATGAGGGCATGGGCGCTATTTGGAATATTTCTGACAATGCTTGAAGTGGAGTGACAAGAAGTAGACCCTATCACAAACCTAGAAGATCCAATACTATGACAACAATCTCAAGAAAGTTCTAATGCAAAGATGAAAATCAGTCCCCCATAAACAATAGTCCTAAAATTTCCACCCCAAGTGTAATCAATAGTGAGACAATAACATGATTTAGTCAAGCATATGTAATCACCACTAGTGTGGGGGTAGTCATAAAACTCCATGGACACTATTGTCATGGATTGTCATATTAAAATAGGCATCAAATCTTGTGATAGTTACATTTGTATGCAGCTAAAGTACCTCCATAACAATCATATATGAATGATTGTTGCACTTATAAGATCATGAGATCCCCACAAAGAGGAAGACTAAAGATTGCTATATCCATTTCATTTTCCTTATGTCTCTCTCCCACCTTTAGGATCTTCCAAATCATGGTTATTATCCAAGGAGGTTGGTCTAGAACTTGATATCAATGATGTTGAGATTTTTTTCCATTAGAAGATTAGTTCAGAGCTATGAATGTTCCATTTAGGCACTTCAAGATGAGGGTGGATGTCTCAAAGGTTGTCACACATTGATCAAACCACAAGGAGGTTTAACACCTAGAACTTAAGATTTAAAAGACATTTCCTATCAACATAGTGTACAATAATTGACCGTGGAAGTTAGAGATTGCATATGGAAGAAGGGCACCTCTATAATCTCATGTGGGTAGGATGGAAGAGCGCAAAAATAAGACTGTCATGACAGTCAAAAGCTCACTAAAAGCTCTTTTTAGAGACTGTCATCTTGTTGTGAGTCCAGTTTTATGCAGAATTGCGTAAAGGTTTCATTACAATGAAAATTATAATATGGGCTACCAAGTATGAGCTATCACCTCAACTCAAATTTGTTTACTCATTACATCCATTGTTCCCAATATGGAGGCCTTATTCTGGGCCTTTCCTCTATATATTCTGGAAAGAAACAATAATGATAAGGATGTCTCAGTGCTGGTGCTAAGCCTAAAGATCTTGCAAAGTGTGCAAATCCTACTACTCAAGGTTCTATGGTGATTATTGGCATGAATGAAATCTAAACCCCTAAAAGGACACCGAATAGAATCTTGGAGGAAGCTAGAACATTAGACTTGCAACTCAACTCAATCTACACCTCTCGTATGGCCAAGAAGATTTCTTGGCTAAAGTGACATTACATAAACATTTACATGTGAAATTATACAAGGAAGAAATAAACCCACATCCATCCAACATAAAGTCATGTAGAGAAACTACTGCAAACATCTAAGGCCACAAACAATGAAATGCAAGCAATACATCAGCTATACTTCCAACGGTATTGTTGACAATGAATAAACTAATGCATTCATCTTAGCAAAGTCTCAAGAGGTTATAATTAAAATAAACCTTACCTGACTTTGCTGATGTACATAAGCTTTTCCTCCATCATTTTTTGTATTAACTGCACAAGTCACATAAGGAGATCTGGCACACCTTCTCCACTAAAACCCATAATCAATAAATGTTAAATAAAACCAAACAACCAAAAATATGAAAAACAATTCTATCCAGTATATTGTAACCTCAACTGAATATGGACTTGAACATAGGAAAAAAGAGATTATAAGAAGTTACAATGCTTATGTGACAGAAATCCTAGTTCCCTAATGTCTGGATCATGATCATCCTGCCCAGTCCTTGAAGCCTATGTAGTAGTGTGCACACACACTTGAAAAATAACCATTAAACTTGACATTGAACTTTTCTTCACTGCTAAGTTGGGTAAATTTTGATAAATTGGAAAAGCTCAAGTCATACCTAATTGCACTAGTCACCATCATCATCATCCTCATTATCATCATTCTTTTTCCCCTTCTTACTATTCTTATTCCTAGATTTGTTATTATTATTACTATTGTTCAGAGACATACCTTTAAGCAAAGCTAAAACTTCCTCCAGAGTGGCATCTCCATTGTCGTCAGCCATTGGGAAACCATATGCAAAAATTGGTGAAGCTTTTACTAACATCAACAAAAAATAAAATTCTTTGTATACAAAGATTTATCATTACTAAGATTCATCGTTGAGAGCTGATAAAATATAAACAATGTTCACACACAACAATTACCTTAACTGCCACACATTTTCAATTTCACTTAATCACATTCTTTAAATGACACATAAAATATAAAATATATAGTTACAAAATCTGTTGAACCCTAGAGAAGAAATTGGACAAAACTTCATCCCAATGCCAGAAAAAATAGAAAATGCTAGAAAAAAATAGATTTGGAGTCACCAAGTTTCAGAAAGTTACAATTTACTAGTCATAGCAAGGTACTTTGTGTGACGCCCCTGGGCAAGCAGTTCCCTTGTTTCCTTCTTCCTCAAGTCAATAGTAACAAAGGCAATTACCTTTCCAATTCAGAGAACCTTGGCTTCAATTTCAATCTCCTCTTGAGTTAAAGGGAAAAAAACTCAACAATCTAAATCAGCCTAAAGTTTCATCATGCAAAAAACAAAAGAAATCCAGACCATCAAGAAAATATTTACAATGAGAATGTTTAAGATTTACCCCCAATCCAAGATCAAATCAATACTTGATAATAAAGTTGCCGCCATTGTTTTTGGGGTTTACAAGTGATTGTTTATGAGATGAAACTTCCTTTATCTAAGGTAAGGAAGAAATGGGTATCTTACCAGGAGGCGTGGAGGGACTTTGAGAGTGCATAGAAGGCGTCCATGCTCTGCAAGGTCGATGGCAAGTCATTGATGGATGAAGGCAAGCCATCCCTTCCAACCATTCTCTACTATATCTGTATTTTTCTTCCGACCCATAAAAAATTTTCACATTTTTACATAAAGGCACATTCCCTCCATTAATTCCCTCCAAAACTAAAACTTATATTATAATTTTAATTAAAAAATTATGAAATTATATTACAATATAATTATTCATTATTATAATATTTAAATAATATGAAATATTATTAAATTATATTTAACTTAAATTATATAATTATTTTGTTATATAGGTTATAAATTAACAACTTAAGTTAATACTTGTGCATACTGAACTTGCAAAATTAAATAATTTATTAATATTATAGTATATTTAAAAATTTTATAATTAATAATTTTCTCTTTATTTTACTTGTATCTATCCAGTTTGTCTATTTTCTTGTCTTATTTTTAAATTTTTTTGTATATTTCCTATTGTATGATTTGTCTTTTTTCTTCTTA
Organism: Cunninghamia lanceolata; assembly: GCA_027924645.1. Classification (NCBI taxonomy): domain Eukaryota; kingdom Viridiplantae; phylum Streptophyta; class Pinopsida; order Cupressales; family Cupressaceae; genus Cunninghamia; species Cunninghamia lanceolata. The sequence goes on along the minus strand of BSBN01000261.1, from coordinate 23,218,734 downwards.
ACCCTTTGTTCAATCCTATTAAGTGGACATTTATTGCCCCTTTTCGTCTTCTGTCTCCATTCTATTTTCCATCAATGCTCCTCTGACTCTTTGCAGTCACAGTCACCAACTCTCCGCAGTCATAGTCACAGTCACGGCAACTGTCATACTGATTGTTAATAAAGTTGCGACGGTTAAGTTTGAATCTACATTTCTCCCCAATGCATTAACAACGACGACAAGACTATAATTTTGAATGAATACCTCTTGCAACTATGATGGTGCGACATGACCTTCCAAAAACACGATAGGAGCAACCAAACACCAGGCGGAACGAAACTGCCTTCTCTCTTTCTTGAAGCTGGAAGCCCTTGGCGGTTGCCCTTGGAGTTTGCAGTCTTAGGCCATATTTAACTTTGTCATGGGCTCACAAATTTGAAGTTCCCAATTTTGTTTTAATTTTAGAGTTAAATCAATTTTTATTGTAAACGGGTCTAGTGTTGATATCAGAGGGGATTTGTCTATCACAAGTTTTCCAGAAACCTATGGAAGCTTAGAAACTCACCAAAATAAAGTGTTTGCAATATTTTTCAACTCCAAAAAAAGACGAAGAAAATGTTATACAAAAGAACGAAAGGAGAAATATGAGGTTTATTATTCTCTTTTCTATTAGTGGATGCAGCAAAGAATTTTTTGCAATTATGAAAAATCATTTTATCATTTTCTTTCCTACTCAACTGTGATTATTTCATTATTCACTAAATTTTGAAATATTGAATTGTTGGAGTAACATTTTAGTATTAAGAGTAGGTCATTGATGCAAACTAAACGATGAAACAATCAACTATGCAAGATTATTTTGTGCTTATACAAAATGAGTTATGCAATTTATATGGTAGTTATTCTAGTTCATGATGGGAGGCATATTTCTAAGGTTGTATGTATTAGAATAGTAAAATAAAATAAGCATCAGCAAGTCATAAAATGCCACAAACTGAAACCCATGGCTCATTTGGAGAATTTGGTAGCAGGTTTCACCTTTGACAGCACGAGTGCGTTATAAGAAGGGAATTGGCAATTTCTAAGTACAATCAACAATCTCACCATGCCACCTAGCCAATCCCACTCCTGAGGACATCATGAATGAAGTGTAGAGGGTGTAGCAATTGAAAAAGGTAGGGTTTGATTATTTTTTGTGAATTTGAATTGAAATTTTTAATTTTGCAATGTTTTGATTAGATTTTTATGTTGAATTTTCAGTCAATGAGGCACCACAAAACCCTAATCCAGTAGAGGAGGCTCAAAACAACCTCCAAAACCCTCAAAACCCCCCACCTTCACATCCTCACCATGAAAGAGACACACAAGCAAACTCTTTAAGGAAAATTAAAGAAAACAAAAAACATCTTGAAACCCTAATTGAAATGTTAAATAGTCCAAATGCAAGCACTGATCTAGGAGAGCCCTTGCCAAGTCATGAGAGGTCATTGTTTCTCATATTGAATCAGTGAAAAACCAAATCACTGAATGGAATGACTATAGGGAGAGGAGTCGACAATACTATGCTAACAAATTGTCTTACAAACAAGTTAAGGACAAAAAAGTTACAAAATCTCTATTATGTTCACATTTTATCAATCCTAAAACTGGCCAAACACTAGAAGAGACTTGCAAATGGTTCCTGATTCATTGGTGTGCAAACGCAGATATATCCCAAAACTTTTGGAATAGATGGTACATGGTCTTTGATGAGCGTCATTGTAATAACAATGAGGTGCCACAATATTTCTTGAGGAAACTCTATTGTGAGTTCGTCCTCAAGGAGATTCCTAATTACTTTGACATTTGAGAGTTCCAAGGCAGAGGTGATGGCTCTGCCCAAGATACATAGGGGGCACATTGAGACGAGAACTACATACCTAGACCCCTCATGAGGATAGCACATATCTCACTCCCTTCGGCTTTGAAGGAGAGTGTTGATGTGAAGACACTGCATCCATTGAGTTCTCTCACCTAGTCTCTAGCACAACATGATGATGATCTTACTCAAGTCGATGAGGGTGAGAGCAGTGGCGTCATTTGTCCCCATGTCTTTGCAGTTTGTGTGGGAACTTGTGCAATTATGGGACCTTGGACTCTCACCAGGAAACTGCGACGCAGGGGCAACAACCAGTGATGGACACATCCATATTGGATAATATTGTTCTCACAGATGACCTCTTACAACATACGTTTGGTATTGACTCCCAAGTAATTTTTTACAAGGTTCATCTTGATTTAATATATTTATATTTAAAATTTCTAATTAATTATATGACTAGATCTATATTATAAGTCAAAATTAATGTATGTAATTATCTGCACTATGAAATTCTAGGGTCAAAGTATTCATCCTACATCTATTATCCATCCAATGTAGGGTTATGAGGGGAGGTCAATTCAACAGGTATGTAATTTATCACATGATCATAAATATAGTACATATATCAATGGTAATCTTATTTGGTGACAATTTGATAATGAACCTGGAGCTTCACCACTGCCACCATGATTTCCTTGGTCCTCTAGATGTAGAAGCACTTTCACTGAGGTCAATTTTACCATTTGTAATCATTATGCATTTAAATAATGTTATGTATCTATTTTGGTAAAATAATCTTGAACTCTATTTTCAGATGTTGAATATGGAGACTCCTCATCTTCATCAATTAGCAGAGGTGGGTATTGCTACAACTGTTTTGTTTGCAAATCCTTTGACTGAGGTATGAGCTAGTAACATGTAAATGTCATTTTGTATTTCTTGTTTTATCTCATGTCATTTAATGTACATAGATGATATTCATGTTTACTCAATTTTGCTTCTTGATGATTCCCATAGGAGGTCACAACTCCAACCCGTCCATCTATGGGCAAAGAGAGACAAAAAATGATCAAGAGGGATCATCAACTAGCTCAGTAAGTGATTGATTACATATGCCATGTTATATATTTCGTGTTTTCTATATTAATGTGGATATTGTTTGATTGTATTAATAGGTGGAGCTTCAAAAATCTCTATCGAGGAGGTCTAGTCGATGGGAGAGAGAGGATGAGTCACTGATTGACTCTCCATCTTCATGGCTAAGCAAGGGTTGCTGATTATTTGATAGCAGTTCATAGGAAATTAGATTTTGGGACATTTTTTTGTATGCCTAGATGGATTTCTATACATACTTTTGTATCTTACCAATGTATATATTTGTATATGCCTGTATGGCTTTGTTTGTACATGCCTATATGGCTTTATATATAGACTATATGTTACATTCAAAACATTATGTATACGATAATTTACATTAAATATAATATGATCAACTATGGTTACAAGAATTTGGTTTTACACATGCCAATTGCATTTGCTTGAAAGATTATAAATCCTTTTCAAAAAATCCATTTTGTTCATATCTTGCAATCATTGCATTCTATGAGACTGTGCGTTTCTTTGAGGCATCATGTCAAACAGTTCACATGCCTTGTCTACGCTTCCACAATTTGCAATCTTTTACAAATCAAGATTAAGCTAGGATAACATTCAAATTACAAGTCAAGATGACAAATCATACCATTCTTGACCTTCATGAAGTAACTAACATTCATCATTTAGATAATATTTAAGAACGTATCATAGCAATACAAAGGAACTTTTCAACACTTACAATGTCTTTTAGCTCTCTCTATATATAGAAATCAACTTTTCCATACTAAGTTTTAAGTATTACATCAATGGCCAAGATTAATTTGATCCTAAGGCTTAGATTTAGTCCTATGATCTCAAGTCAAACTCATTTCATTTTGGCTAGAAGCGTTCTCCATCATTGGAATAAGGGTCTCTTAGGATATGGTCAACATTTACAAATGGTGGTAGACACAATCTCTAGGTTAATTTCACATTTTCTTAACATATCTTCTCAAACACACTTGTCTCCTTCACCTAGGTGAATTTGGAATGCAATTTCCAAGGTAACAACTTTAGTTGACAAGCATAAATAAAATTGTATGGAGCTTGGTTCTTTTAGAACAACAACAAATCAAGTCATCAAATCAGTAATTTGTCCTTTGTTCATCTCATTCTCTTGGCCAACATTTTGCTTGATCTTCTCTTAGGTTCTCTTTTAGTACTTTCTTCCTCTATCATATTCTTGTTAAAATAGTATATGTAGAGCAGCCTCCTACTAGTTAGCAAAAAGTTGAGATAAATGAAAAATGAAACACAAAGATTTTAATCATGATCAATGAAAGATCTGAAAACATGACAAGTTAGATTAAAGATGCAACATATTCATTCCTATTTAGGACAAATCCCTTCTCTAATCCTTCTCCCATTCCTAGTCAAATTGGTTGTGAAATTATAATCAACTGTCAAATTTAGTTTCTTTTTGCAACTTCACCAAATTTGGTGTCCTTTTGATCTTGACTGCTACTTCATGATGCATGACTCTTTCATTTCATGAAAAAGCTAGGCACCCACCAATATCAATACTCTATCTTCCTTAACTATCTAATAACTCCTTGATAGGTCACTATCTATTCAAGACAACCTCATTGTGATTATAATTGTCCTAATAACTATGCCAATGACATGTATGGTTATCTTTTAGTTGACCTATTTGGTCATCTAGTGTCCACGAAAATATTCCCTACCATATGAATATCCTTTCAAGACCACCTCTATGTTTATATAGTATCATGGATACCTTTTTGCATGGATTTGAGATTAATTGACTTATCATTTAGTCTTGATTTCCACCTTGTGTATCAATTGCTATCCTACCCATGGGTGAGAGGTCATAACTATTCCTAGAGTTGCATGATAGCTATTGCGGTATAATAGTCTTTAGGCTGATATGATAGTTCTTGCAAGTGAGTATGCTCAAGCGACAATCCTTAGCTTGATTTTAGCATGATGATAATTCTTTGGCTAACATGATTTCCCTTAGTATCCTTCTAATTGTTTAGGTTAGTGTTTGAATCAGGATAATAGCAACATGATTTCACATCTACTCCATAGTGAAATTGTTTCCATGACCTTGCTCTAGTTTATGATTATCCTTGAATGTTGATAAGACTCCCTTCATAAAAATATACCAATAATATCTTGATGATTTCCTTCCCATGGTGATATGGCTTGTTGTCATAGATTGTTATCTCAAATAAATATAAATTTTCACTTTGTTGTGATAATTTAACTTGTCAAAATGATAATCCTCTCACTTCCCTCATGACTATCCTATAACATGAGATTCATGCTTTAACATAATCATAAAGTGAAGTGAACAAATACATAAAAAACGTACCTTAGATTTTGAGATTTGAGTTGCCCAATCCTCAAAAATTTTAGCTTTTTGGCAAGTTCCTTCATATTCAATGTTGAATTCTATATAACTCTAATAGGATTAGTCAAATTTATGAAAAAAACAAATATATATCATCAAATTCAATCTAAATACATGAAATTAGCATTCACACAATATGAAACATGAAACTATTAGTTTAAATAATCAAATTCTATCTAAAAACATCCAATTTACTTCTTCTATGTTGAAAAACCAAAAAAAGGTGGTGGATTAAGTAAACAATGATTGTCAAAATGTCAACACCATGAAAAAGCATTTTTTGTCTAATAATGCATGAAAATCAAGGAATAATAGAGCATGTGGGTCTGATTCACAGATCCCACATGATTTTTGTCCATATTTTTAGGTTCACCAAAACCTGCTCGCGTCGTTATAACATGAGCACGTTTGTCATGCATGGAAAGTGGGGAGGGAGGTAGAGAGGTGAGAGAGAGAGGGTAGGAGGTAGGAGGTAAAGAGGGGAAGGAGAGGGTAGGAGGTAGAGAGAGAGGGTAGGAGGTCGAGAGGGGAGGGAAGTAGAGAGTGAGAGAGAGGGTAGGAGGTAAAGAGGTGAGAGAGAGAGAGGAGAGGAGGGAGAGACCTAGAGAGGGGAAGGAGAGAAAGAATAATAGAGAGAGGGGTAAGGAGGGAGGGAGAGACCTAGAGTGGTCATAGAGAGAGGTGAACGAGAGAGAGAAGAGAGAAAAGGATCGATAGAGTGCAAGAGAGAGGAAGAAGGTAAGGGTGATATTTTATTTCACAATAACATGAGCGAATTATAATGCACTCACATTATGTAAATGCACATAATGCGAGTGTGTTATAATGTGCTTGTGTTTGTTGATGGTAAGGAATACTGAGAGTGGGGGTGAATCAGTATTCCACAAAACCACTTAATAAGTTTATTAATCCAATTTCCAAAACTAATAATATAAAAGTAGAATAAGCATAGGAACAGCAACCACAAAGACATAACACATGAACACTAGGATTTTTATGTGGAAAACCCAAAAGGGAAAAACCATGGTGAGTGTTAGCTCACAATATATTAGTATAGAACAATACCAGATTACAAGAAGGCTCACTACCTTAGGGCTCACTGCCCAGAGAAATGCTCACTGCAAGAAAGGCTCACTGCCAAAACAAGCTCACTACCTAGAGAAAGAAAGAAGGAAGAATGGCTCACTACCAAGTTGAACTACTCATATTGCATCTACACATGCATAGTTGCAGCTCCAATGAAGTACAAAAATACTGTCTCAAAACTTTTCATGTCTAACTGCTTTGTTTCACTGCTCTACTTTTACATGGGAATAAGATCTCTCTTCTTCTGCTCTTTTACTGCTTCCACAAGATCACCTTTCACTATATGTCACACATATGTTTGTATCACATTCGCACCACACACCAAACACTGAATTCGATCCCTTATATATATCTACAACACTTAAAATATTCATATTAGGTTGGCCTAGTAAAGTGAAGCATGTACTCATACCTTAAGTATCTTGTTAGCCAAATTCATTTACCAAAACTCCTAGTGGACTCAAACAACACTTGAATTGCATTCACATATGTTGGCCTCAACTATTTAACAACTTAGGATTAATTTCTAAACAATAGAACTTACCATATACAATTCAAACTTATCATGTTGGCCTCTAACTCAAACTGCAACTGATTCAATTCATCTGTCAAACTACATCTTTTGCTGCGGACCACAGGGCTTGCTCAAAATTATGTCAAAGACTCCTCAGACATCACAGATCATACCTTCAGAACCACAAAGCAAAATATCTTTTAGCGGCAAAATGCAGACCATCAGAACTCAGACTCTATCATAGTCAAACTCTATCAAATAGTGTAGCGATACTCAGCAGCTTGCAACTATCTTTCTGGTGGACTTCAGAACTTACAAATTTGGATTTAGACACTTCATATAAGTGCTTACAACACCTCAAAACCACATAACAAGATATGTAACATCGGAGGAATGCAGACCAAAACAACTGAGTGTACTACTCTGAATAACATTGTATTTTGTTCTACCAAACTAAGGCCATTTGAAGATATACTTCTGGAACTGATAAAAAATTGAAACCTTGAATATAAGATCATCTGAGAGTTAGAAACATCATACCAGAACTGCAAAGCTTGGTCTTCAACTGCGGACCAATGCCAATCTAAACACTATTATCCTGTCACTGCTTCTGAACATTGCCAATACTTAGCCAATATGACTAAGTCTTCTTCACCGGACCAAAATCTCTGTTCCAACCTTGTTCCTTTTCCTGTTGCCATCAATGACAACACTCAATTATCCAACATAGCAGTGTCTCTTGCCAATAATCTCCCCCTTTGGCATTGATGGCAACACTCAGTGAAAAATGCTTGTGTTGCTCCCCCTTACTCTGTACACTTTGTTTTTCTATTCTCCTTTAGACGTATGCTTATATTTCATTGGTTTTCTTCTCCCCCTTTGACGTCCATGGCAAAGGTGGGTGAACAATCAAAATTGTGTCAAAATTTCTTTAAAACTATCATATTCTGCCGCATATATACAAGTACACATTTCTATCTTAATTTACAGTTGAAGGTAGAATATCATTATAGATAGTCTTTATCAGAGCTATCTCTCCATTCCAACTATTCCTTGCACTCTCCAAAATATGGATGTGAGTATTTATCAAAAAGACTAGCTTTTCTTCCTTCTGCACATCTGATGGTGTATCAATTAATGCTTGTGATTTCAAGGCTTCATCTACTAGATTGGTCATGGAATCAATTTTTGGACTCATCAGCCCCCTTAGCTAGCACAACCTGTCTTTGATTTCTTCCCTTTTCTTCATCAGAGTGCTGAAATCATTGTGAATATTTACAACATGTGTCTCTTTGGTACTTATTGACTCAACTACCAGATTATATGTCTTAGAAATGTTAAGCAGTTTGAGTTCCATGTCCTTGATTTTATCTTCTAATTCCTTTGTGACCTCTGGCCAAGATAAACAAAATTTGTACAAGTCACGGGCTTCTTTTATGGCACTTTGTATACCTCTTATTCCTTGGTCTAAAGAGATTTTATCATTGATCAACATGATTTTTAACTTGGCGAATCTTTTCTCATCAAACTCTTTTCTGACCTTTGTTTTTGCAGATTTTTCAAAGGATTCAAAATGATTGCTAATTGATTTTATCATACCTTTTAGTTGATCAATAGATGATATCAATGTATCTTTCTAGTATTTAGGCATCAACTTTCCTAGTACATCAGATACTGCTATAATGAGCTTATTATCTTGCATGTGAGTTTTCATCATTTCTTCCTTTGCTTGGACAAATGATACTAATTCAAATTTTTGTTTTGGAGACAAGGAATTTAGATTTATTGGTTCTTGTAGAAACTTGGGTAGATCTAGGATTTGTGTACTTTGTAGCTTTTCCAAGGGTTTTACAATAGTGTCTCTTGCCACTTTTTCTTCACAAAGTGAAACTTTCTTTCTTTTCTTCTCTTCAGTTTTAGCTTCTGTAATGGATGAGGTCCTTATTCTTTTTATGGGACTAGATGCTGGTCTCTCCTCTTCAGATCTCTTATCTTTCCTTTCTAGAGTGCTTGATGTCCATTCTATCAGAGCACTTATGGACTTTGATCCTCTTGATTTGGTTTTTGCCTTAATTGTTCATCTGATGTTTTCTCTAACTACTCAGGTTCCATCAACATTCTGGAAGATAATTCTGAGAATGTCCCAAATCTATCTTCTTTGGGATCATTAGGTTTACTTAGTAGTGCATCAGCTAATTTAGTCAAGACTGCTGGTGATTAATTGTCAATGATGTCAAAAAGGTGTTTGGTCTTCACGTCATATTTCAGGATGCCTTAGCATCATGTGTGAGAACAAGATGTGTAATGTTGAAATCACATGATGTCATCATGTACTATGTGAAATTGTCAAAGGTTGGACAAGAGGATCTCTGTTGAATCATGCTAGTTTCAATATTGGTGGGTTGTTGATCATATAATAAGGTTTAGTATCTGTCTACAATATGTTGTTAAAGTGTTGTGACATTCAGATTGAGTTGATGATAATGCAGATATAGTAGGATGTATGGTAGGATGAAGCTTCACATAAAGAAGATGGTTTGAGGACAATGTCAAAGGTTGAGTTGTTAGGACATTAAGGAGTTGGTATTGTTCAAAATGTTCATATGATCTCAATTGATCGTCAGATTATCAGGATCATACAGTGATGACAAGAAGGATGCCTTATTGCTCAAAAGCTTCATTGATCATTTATTACATTGATGTTTGGTAATGGTATGGTATCTTCACAGTTGGTGTTCATGTACAGTTGGTAGGTATATTTCATGTGATTTATATCAAGAGTTCATAATGCAATTCTTATGTCATGTCTTCCTTCTCTGATTAGAGTTACAGAGTTATGGTATCTTCACAGTTGGTGTTCAATGTTGCATGGTTCCAATCAGGTGATTTATAACCTCTTGTTTCTTTGTGCTTGTACATGATCACATAACTACTTACATTTCAGGTTGAGGAGGAGGTGAAGGTTTGATATCTGTCTTACATTTGATGTTATCCATGATATTCAATTTTTTAAGTGTATATCAAGGAGGTTTATTGAATAATGGTCAAGGGCTATAAAAGATTGTTTAAACATAAAAAATCCTAAGTCTTTTATCTTATCCTCCAAGTGTCTTTTATGCTCGTCATTCATGGTGATAACTTTTGTTCTATTTTGCTATTGACCTAATATCCTAGGTCACCTCACTGAATGAAACCTGCAGAAGGGCGTTTAAGTCATTGTTTAAACCGGCCCCTCTTCATCTCCTAATTGACATCTTCGGTGTGGTCCTTGAGTGCATGGGCGCCAAAAAAAAATCAATGGTATACTTTGAATCTATGTGGAGCGCGAAAAGAGTCAATCAATGGCTTTTATTTAAAGTTTGTTTCCATCTTTTCTAGTATGCACATTGACGTGCATTCAAGGGTCATTTCAGATTAATTGAAGTTTTAAAGCCATTTTTAGCATGTTTGAAAAGGTAATTGTTGTGTCAGTTTTTAAGGAGGTTTTTGTGGAATTTCTTTCTAATTTTTCCACTTGTGGATTGGAATTAAAGGAGGAGCTTAGTTTAAAAGGAGAGAAAATTTCTTTTTTCATATTATTCTCTTTGTGAAGATTTTTTTCTTCTTCTTTTCTTCATGTGATATGAGAAGATTAAGAGATTTTTTGGATTTTTTCTAAGGGCAGATGGAATTTGTGAAGAAGAGATATTATTTCTCTTAGGAGTAGATTGATTATATTTTTGAAGAATATTTTTTGTGAAGTGATTTAAGAAGATTTTATTTGCAGATGGTAGAAAATATCTTTTGAAATTATTTTATGGAATATGAATAATGATTGAAAGGATATTGAAGATTGAAAGAAGAAATTGAAGAATTTGAAGAGTTATTTCAAGGGAACAATTATTTTTCAGATTGAGTAAATTGAAGATTTTTTTTGTATGATGAAAAGTTTTTTTAATATAGGTGAAATAATGAAGAATGGGCAAGAGAGAAAAATAAATTGTAGATACAGAGGAGAAAATACAATGAAAGATCAAGAATTATTTTATTTTTCATATGATCATTTTGTAGAAGAAAATGAATTGATTTTTGCAGAATTAATTATACAGAGAAAAGAGAGATATGAAAGGTCAAGTTATCTTGCCTTGCAGGAGAAAAGTTGAAGTTGAAAAGTCTTATTGTTTGAAATATAAATATGCAGGTTGTGAAAATGAGGAGGGTGTAATGGATGTGAATCAATATGAAAATTGAATACAATTTATAATACAGATTGATTCTTATGAAGTTTGAAGACTATATGCAAAGATAAACTGAATCAGATTTTTATTGAAAATGAAATGTAGAGGAAGACATTGAGAATGTATTATGAATCAGTTAATTTGATTATGTAGAGATCATGAAATTGATAAACAGATTGGATTGAGTATGATTGCAAATTCAAAGAAGACATGTTGAGTAATGGTGCAAATTAGATTGAGTGGCAATCACTTCTTGCACACTTTACAGTTTGTTCTATATTAGGGGTTGGTGCTCCTTGAAGTTGGTGCTTCTAAATATTGTAATCAGTGAGGTTTTTGATAAAGCCAGTGAGGCAGTTTTTGGAGTAGTTTTTCTACTCCTGGAGGGTTTTCCACTCGTACAAACCTTATGTTATGATTCATATTGATCTTCTATGTGTGTGTATGATTTACTAATTTACTCACGAGATTTTATTCTCTTCCTTCATTGTCAATTATGTGCACATGTGTGTAACAAATCAATGATATCTTTCTTTCTTCATGTCTTGAAAGTTAAAGTTTGCAAAAAGATTTGAGAATTTACACAACACTGATTCACCCCCCTCTCAATGTTGTTCTAAACTCCTTCCCACAAAGACATCTTCTGCAACTTCATAACCTAGTGCAGGGACCCATGCAGTTCTTGGTTCCATAGCTTCCATGAATCATTTGTCTTTGTCCACCATGAATACAATATCCTTTTTATACTTCATCACTACATTTTTCAGGTATTTGGAAACTACTTAACATTTTCTTTTGAAAGTCTTTGAAATATTTCCATAAGATTTTGTTCTTCTTATCTGCATTACCCAAACTCTATAAGTGATTTCTTATTTCAGTGGCTACGGGCATGTGATCAAGCCAGACAATATTTCCTAAACCAGGTAGCTCTCTCAGGAAGTAAAAAAGTAAACATGTAATCAATGTTCCATATTTGAAAGGATGATTGGTTTCTTTTGTTCTTTTCAAGTTCTCCATTAGTTCACTCCGGAGCAATTCATAGAGTTCATAATTCATATTGTTTTGATAATGTCATATGCTATGTATATAGCTGATGCAGACATAAAATTTCCCTTGTTGGAAAAGTATATTTTGTGTCCAATAATCATTGATGTAAATTTGACAGCCATATTCTTAATATCATTTACTGTAAGGGCATTCTTATTAAGTTTGGCTCCTGTTAGCTTCATTACCACATTGTTCTTCATTTTCTTTATGCATGGAACCCTTTTGAAGGAGCTCATACCGGTTACAGCCTTGATAGATTCTTTAGTTATCATATAGGGTTCATCAAGCCATAGAAATTCATCATGAATTCTGCTTAGAATAAGCTTGACCCATGCATCATTTGGAATTGTAGGAAAATCCAACTAGGGGTCAAATTTCTTTTCTCCTAGAGCTTTATATTCATATTTCAATACAATATCCACAGTAGTTAGTTCGTCCAAATATAGTTTTCCTAACTTCATGTGATCATATTCTTCTAGACTAATACGAATGTATGCTCTAACATCTTTCATATGCATAACCCCATGTGGTGTAATTAAGAATGACCCTAATAGATCATTTTCCAGTGATTTGAAGAATTATTTCTTAAACTTTGGGCGAGGCATTTTCTCTATCTCAATTACATGAGGAGTAAACATTTTCACAGAATAATTTAATTTTCACAACAGGGTTTTCAAGTTGTAAATACCTTTTTTCGCCAGATTAGAGTTTCCTTGATCTTGTCTTGATTTGCTTGGAGAATACTATAGTTGCTTTGAATTTTGCTCTTAGTTTGCCTTAGACACTTGAGAACTTAGAATGCAAAATGATTTTTCTTTCAGATACAACTCCTTTTAACCCTCGCATGTTGAAACCTAAGTGTCATTAATGTCATCTTTTAAAAGGCTGTCAAGCACTTTCCTGATAATCACAGACAATTTAGATTACTTCACAAATATTCACAATTGATCCTTTTCTTCTGAGACTTCCTTCAAAATATCTAGCATATGATTATTTTCATCATATCTTCATGCCAGATTCTAGCACCGGCTGACTAGATGGGGGGTTTTGAATTTTCAATGCAACTCCCCCTGAGCCAGAGCTTCCAATTTACTTCCCGGAGGAAGTATCTGCACCAGAATCTGGTGCGGATCCATCCCTGACATTGTCAACATCTTTCTTAATCCAAACCTTGCCCACTTCTTTCTTGGTTTCAACTAGATCAACTTTTTTTTTTCCCTTATCATTCCTCTTCTTTGTTTTCCTTTCTTCAGCATGGTAGTTTCTTTTCACATTCTTGCTTCTACAAAACTTTGCAATATGACCAAACTTGTTGCAATTGTAGCACACAACACTTCCCTATCCTTGATTGAATGAATTTCTCCTTGATCTGCATTGATTTACCATGTGTCCAAATCTATTGCATGCAAAATGTCTTCCATTGAATGATTGAGTACTCCTTGAATTGTGAAAGCCATTTCTTACCAAACTTCTACATTCACTTGATCTATGACCAATTTTATTGCAATTGAAACATTGACCAGAAAAGGATGGAACATTTTGATCCTGGTGTATTCTACTCCTACACTAAGTAGCCTTATGATCAAACTTATTGCAATTAAAACAGTAGCCATTGAAAGATGGATACCATTGAGCATTTGGTTGTTTGACTGAAGGTCTTCTAGGTCTTTTTCTTTGATTTCTGAACTAGTTTCCTTTGTTTTACTTTAACTCAATGTTTGTTTGACCAGATTTTAAACTTTCTCCTTTCTCAAATCCCAAACCTCACTTATCATCAGCACTCTTTTGACTAGCATGTTGATAACTGAGATGGGGGTGAATCAGTTATCTTGATTATTTCAACTTTCTGATCTTTCTTAACAATTAGTGTGGCATCAAATCAAATAAGAAAACATAACCATGAAATAGAAATGACATTGATACACATGACACAATGATTTTGATGTGGAAAGCCCTGTCAAGGGAAAAACCACGTGGTGATTAACCCAAGATTGTATTCTCTATTAGAAGAATAAGATAGTACAAATGGCACTTGCCAATTAGGGCTCACTACGTGAGCACACTGCTCACAAAAAGGTGCACTGCCTACAATAGTTTAAACAAGGAAACTAGATACTTAAACTGATGAGAAGCATCCATATATGCTAAGGTTCAGTTTTGGTTAGGTTCAATACACTGATCTGCTACACTTCATTCTTCCTCTTCTTGGTGCTGCTGTCCTGTCACATATCAGAGCTACCTTACTATTTCCACACTACTCTTCTACTTTTATTTGCATACCTCAACACATATATCTTTTTTCATACCGAAAACAATCTAGTATATATATCTGCATCAAGGATTTCATCCACTTTCTAGTCAGCATCTAGAATACTTATTATTTTCCCAAACTCTTGGTCTGTCTACTGAAACCTTGATTATCAAGTGATGCGTATCAAAGAGATGCTCATAGAAGTCATCAATCATGTCGACCAATCATGAATGATACCTTAGTAAGCTTGATCACCATCAATATCTCATCTAGATCAAGGTCTGATGCTCTGCTGGTCATTTCTTCCTCTGTTTACTCTGCCAAACAGGAACCCAATACTTGGGTCTTATATCTCTTTATTCTTTCATCATCGGAGGCTCAATCCCTAGAATCTATCAGTCAAGGTACTCCTCTTGATTTCCCCAAGTCTGCACTTTACATAGATACTTCCTCTGAGAGATCTGGACCTAATTGTTGGACCTTGCTATATACTCTATCTTGGTCACCGGACCAAGTTACTCTACAATATGACTTCCGGTATAGACACACCATGTCCTACGGATGGGTGGGATGAACTTTGTTGCCATCAATGACAACACTCATGAAGCTACAATGTGTCTCTTGCCAACATAGCAATCATCTCATCAAGCTTTGTAGAACTTAACTTAAACTTTTCTTCATAGCACTTAGCTGCTTCCAGATCAAATTTCAAAAGTAGCACTTATTTGCACAATTTTTCACATTCCTCTGATTTATCCTTAACAACTTGATTCAGATGCCTTTCAATTTCTTCCTTCTTTTCAACTTCTAGTGTCAAACCATTTAGGATTCATGTGCTTCATCTAATTGATCATTTATCTCCTTGCTTTTCTCTTTGAACTTCCTGACTTTCTCTCTTAGCTTTAGGATGCATTCATTAGCTTCTTGAATATTAGCTTTTAGATCTCTGATTTTTGCCTCAGATTTTTCTAGATCAATAAGGGTTGCTTCTAGTTCCTTGTTGCTTTCATAATTTCCAAATCTTCTTACTACCATGATTACACTACCCTAGATCTTACTTAAGTTGTTAGGCCTCTTCAATGGAACCTCACTCTGATACCAATTGTTGATGGTAAGGAATACTGAGAGGGGGGGTGAATCAGTATTCCACAAAACCACTTCTTAACAAGTTAATCCAATTTCCAAAACTAATAATATAAAAGCAGAATAAGTGTAGGAACATCAACCATAAAGACATAACACATGAACACCAAGATTTTATGTGGAAAACCCAAAAGGGAAAAACCATGGTGAGTGTTAGCTCACAATTTATCAGTATAGCACAATATCAGATTACTTGAAGACTCACTGCCCAGAGAAATGCTCATTGCAAGAAAGGATCATTGCCAAAATAGGCTCACTACCTAGAGAAAGAAAGAAGAAGGAAGAATGGCTCACTGCCAAGTTGAACTGCTCATATTGCATCTACACATGCATAGTTGCAGCTCCAATGAAGCACATAAATACTATCTCAAAAAATTTCATGTTTGATTGCTCAGCTTTTACATGGGAATAAGATCTCTCTTCTTCTGCTCTTTTATTGCTTCCACAAGATTGCCTTCCACTATATGTCATACATATGTTTGTATCACATTTGCACCACACACCAAACATTGAATTCAATCCCTTATATATATCTGCAACACAAAATATTCATAGTAGGTCAGCCTAGTAAAGTGAAACATGCACTCATACCTTAAGTAGCTTGTCGGCCAAATTCATTTACCAAAACTCCCAGTGGACTCAAAAAACACTTGAATTGCATTCACATATGTTGGCCTCAACTATTTAACAACTTAGGATTAAGTTCTAAACAATAGAACTTACCGCATACAATTCAAACTTATCATGTCAACCTCTAACTTAGACTGCCACTAATTCAGTTCATTTGTCAGACTACATCTTTTTCTACGGACCATAGGGCTTGCTTAAAATCATTTCAAAGACTCCTCAAACATCACAGATCATACCTTCAGAACTGCAAAGAAAAATATCCTTTAGTGGCAAAATGCGGACCATCAGAACTCAGACTCTGTCACAGTCAAACTCTGCCAAATAGTGTAGCGATACTCAGCAGCTTGCAACTATCTTTCTGGTAGACTTCAAAACTTACAAATTTGGATTTAGACACTTCATATAAGTGTTTACAACACCTCAAAACCACATAACAAGATATGCAACACCATAGGAATGCGGACCAAAACAACTGAGTGTACTACTCTGAATAGCACTGTATTCTATTCTACTGGATTTAGGCCATTTCTAGATATACTTCCAGAACTAACAAAAAATTGAAACCTTGGATATAAGATCATCTAAGAGTTAGAAATATCATACCAGAACTACAAAGCTTGGTCTTCAACTGCAGACCAATGCCAATCCAAACACTATTATCCTATCGTTGCTTCTGAACATTGCCAATACTTAGCCAATATGACTAAGTCTTCTTCACTAGACCAAAATCTCTATTCCAACCTTGTTCTTTTTCTTGTTTCCATCAATGACAACACTCAGTTATCCAACATAGTAGTGTCTCTTTCCAACAGTGTTATTGTTTGCTTTGGTAATTTCCAAGACTTTAGCTTAGATTTACCTTGGGCTTCCAACCTAAAGGCTTGGACCAAGTTTTGAACATCTAAAGACATGTTTTTGCAGATTGTAAAAAAAATTACATAATCTGTAGTGTGTTCCCCATTAGTTTTTCTAATCCCACAAACATTCAGAAGCATTAGGGTGCCATTTGTTTAGACAACTATGTTTTTTAGTATTTTGTTTTTCAGAATTGTCTAAATCCTAGTAATTGGCATTTTTGGAGGCCTTCAAAGTGGAATTTGGGGTCAAGACTTTCATTGGTTACTTTGAATGGTAGTTGTAGGCACAGCTCGATGCAACTCAATGTAGCTCTCCAAGAGATCTTTCCAACGAGTCTGAGAAGTTTGGATTTCGACTAACTGGCTAGAAGTTATGACCCTGCCAAGTGGGGTTCTGAATATAGTAGTGGTAAGGGAAAATTGGATCTAATTAAATAATCAATATAATAATATCAATGATACCTAAAACTCAATGAAATAATGAACAAAAGAGATCAATCAAACAATGAACAATACAAAGCAAACCTCCTTTAATTCTTAGCTTCCATTGATCACCTATCACAAATGATCTTGTCTATGAATATGGCCCTCAGAAGGTGCACTTCCTTGCTATGATTCCAAGATGTTCAAATGGGAATGGATATGACAATTTAGCCATGAAGATGAGCTTCATAACAATGATAGTAGTATGTAGTAACAAGTGTAATCACAAGCAATGAAGGAATTGGTGCCAAAGGCGCGCTGTAATTCCTGCAGAGTAACAATACTAAAAGCTTGGATGAATGAAATGGAAGAATAGGGTTTAATTTATAGACTTGAGAAAGAGAGGATCAATGGTATAGAGAGAATAACAAGATCAATGGTTGAGAACGGTTGAGGAACGTGAGCAGATAAGAAGAAGACAAGTGTCACATAAAAGCTATTTTATTTGAGTTAACTACTTTCTTTTCTAACAATAAGACATGTTTTTCATAAATTAGAAAGTTTTTTTTTTCTAATTTAAGAGATATTGATAAAAACAAGGTTGATTGAGTCAGTTAACTCAACTTGAGATTTGCTTTTGCATGATTTGAGAGAAATTAAATAATAAATTATTTAATTTTGTCTGCATGAAGAGGAAGACTTATTTTTAGAAGATTTCGAAGATATTTGAAGAATTTGAAAGCAAATTAAATAAATAAATTTATTTAATTGTTTGTGCATGCTTTGGAAGAATAAATAAAATATTTGATTGTATTTTATTTTTAGAGACTGAGAAGATTTAAATAAATTTGATTGATTTATTTAAATTTGGAGGAAGAATTGAATTAATTAAATAATTAAGAATTATTTAATTGTTTTGGAAGAATTAGATTAAATAAAGGATTTTATTTAATTATTGACTTTAATTGATATGAAACCAAGTGTTTTAATTGATATGAAACAATATATGACAATGTTGTCATGGTGGGGAATGATATATCCCTAGAGCAACATGGCAGGCGTGTTGTCATAGCGGGGAACAATAGATCCCTAGAGCAACACAATAAGATAATGTCTAGTTTTAGTAAAATGAAACATGTTGTGTAAGACGCGTGTGTTGGTCTGATTTTGACAATGCAACATCCTGTATAAGACAATTGAATGATTACAGCTGATTGAGTTGGTTTACAACTAGACAAGGATCAAGACCACTGAGGGTGCATGGATAATTTGACAAGATTGACTTGAGTTGATTGGTATGGATTAAGGATAGACTTACATTTGGATCATTGCTCAAAAGATACAATAATAGATAGAAAGTTGACTGATAGAAGAAATGACTTGACAGAAGGACTCGCAAGCCTTTATTTGTATTGATACTCTGCATAGAATCTTTATTGCATGGATGGTATGCGAAATGCAATTGGATATAGATATGAGACACAATTGGATATGTTATGGATGCGGGTACGGATATGGAATGCAATTAGATACGATATGGATATTTGCCATCTTGATACTGCAAATATTTTGAAGTACTTATTTCATCATTGGGCGATTATTTTGGTACTTTTTCCAAATGTTGTAAGAAAATACAAGCATCTAGGTATAATTGAACCGAGATGACCTGAGTATTGCTTACATAGATTTTGATTTAGCAAGTTAATAAAAGCATCTAGGTATAATTGAACTGAGATGACCTGAGTATTTCTTGTATATCAACAGACAAGGATTGCCCCCTTTCATGTTAGACCTCTGATGTCCTCGATGATCTTTTACTAATCATGTCGTTAGACAAGGCTTCACATTACTAAAGATTGATCCACAAGCAGCAAACAAAGAAAAGAATCGTGCCCCCATCATAGCATCTCTAGCTTTTGGCATCCTTAAGTAGCATAGAAAGACATGATAACAAAAATCAAGACTCTGTAACCTAACTTGATCACAACCACAAAACATTTTTGCATTTTAGATGTGTTTGTTTCTTGCCATAATTTAGGTAAAATCATTTAGAGTGCTTTAGGTATTTGCTTGCTTTGCTTTGGATAGGTTGAGGTCTTGCGTCAAAATTTCTACTTGAAAGCGGGCTTTTGCTTGCGCTTGCTTGCCTTGCGAAAGGTTCCACAATCCTTACTGGTGAGATGGATCCTAAGGGACTAACCTAGTACCTTGGGGGCTCATTGCTAAATGGCCATGCCTACATGATGACGCAGAGGCAATGTAGTTCAGGATGAACCCTAATGGACCTAAGACCTAGGCGATGGTGAGTGGTGCAGACTTAGATAGATAGAAGGACTAGATATGGGATGGATTAGGAAGGTGGAGCCTCGGGGGCGCATTGAATAATGGCCTTGCCTACGCGACGACGCAGAGGCAACGTAGTTCAGGGTGACTTTGATGGACCTAAGATATGGATCGGATGAGACACGATATGGAACAAATATGGATCAGGTATGGATCAGATATGACATGACATGGAACAAATATGGATCAGATAAGATATGATATGGAATAGATATGGATCAGATAAGACACGATATGGAACAGATATGGATCAGATAAGACACGATATGAAATAGATATGGATCAGATAAGACACGATATGGAATTGAAATGGATCAGATAAGACACGATATGGAACAGATATGGATCAGATAAGACATGACATGGAACAGATGATACTGATTGACAAGGAAACACCACGGATAAGTAGATGTATGGGTGACAGTGGATATGGATGGTTTAGGTAGAAGGAATCAAGGATGTGATCCCCAAGGACTATGTTGCATAGGAATAACATGGCCCATTGTAAGTAGAATACTTAGGATTTTTCATGGCAATGCTTATGACGACAGGAGGATAAAAGTCTAAAGAAGGATTTGTGTGGCTTGGAGGGATAAGATATGTCAAGAGCCATCTAAAACATTTGTCAACATTGTGCCCCCAATCTTTATCAAGACTAAAGAAAGATAGAGGAAAGGAAGATTACGATAGATAGACTAGATAGTATAGGTACGTAATGGATAGAAGGATAGGATAGGAAATGAAATGGAAGGAAATTGATAGGAGAAGAGTGATATGCCGATGAGACAAGGTGCCCCCAAGTGTAGGTAACATAGAAGATCAACTTACATACGACGCCTGTTTGCCAGGTTTTCATCATGGTACTTATCCAAGGTGCCTGTTTGCTAGATTTTCACCGTTGGACGAAGGGATTTTTCTTGACTTTTTTTTTGAACATTTGGATAGGATAGGTAGAATGGATGAGACGGCCTCAATGACCAAGTTCCACGAAAGGTGATAATCCCACTAGAAATATGTCATCGCATGGACCATGTCAAGTGTTCTCATAGATGTTGGTAGGAGATTGCATGACAGTGAGATGGAGAAGGTAGATAGTGGATTTATGATGTAGAGTATGGAGAGAGGCTTATGTAAAAGCATGGACCATGGGAGTAGGATGAGGAAGATATGTAGGATACTAGTAGAAGGAAGGGGAGATGGAGATATATGAAAATGTTGTGGGATGGAAGGGAATCATGACCAACGGTTGCACATACCATGATAAACATTGAAGTTGGTGACAGGAAAGTAGTGTAGGAAGCAATGGATATTTTTTCTTGTGGATGAATAACTTAGGCATGTAGGGATCCACATAGACTGAGTATTTTTCTGATTTTTGTTTGCCATGTGGGATGGAAGAATTTGAGACTTTTGGATGGAATAGGAGAAAGTGGATGGTTGGGATTCTTGAGAGGTGGATGCCTCATGTAACTTGAGGGATTTTTGCTTAGGCACCCAAACCATTTTGCTTTTATATAGTACCTTTGAAGGTATGGGCTTGGGCGTATGCAGCTTTTGTGCAGCTTTGGGGGTAATTATTTATTGGATGCGGACCCACACCTTTTTCAGTTTGGCATATAGGTGTGTGGGTGTATGCAGCTCTTGAGAAGGATGTTTCTTTGATTCTTGGCTTTTGTATCCTAGGTCATGAGGACTCTTAGGATTTTTGACTTTATAGCTAGAGGCATCCAGATTTTTATTGTTGAATTCCCGTGGGATGGTGGAAGTGGGGTTGGAGGAAGCCCTTTGTTTAGACAACATGTGCATTTGTTGGCCATGATTGGGATTGTTAGAGGATTCATAGATGGATGGATAAGGTGTTGGAAGAAGTGGTGGTAAAATGCATGGAGGGATATTAGGAGTTGGAAGTAGCGGAGGTAGATTGGATGGTGGAAGGTGTATGGTCATTGAGATTGTTCACCTTGCAGTATGCATCCAAGGCTGTATGAACAAGGAGGAACATTGACATGGATGGGCTCCAAAATGACTTGCTCATGAAGGCCTAAGCCTTTACCTTGATGGTGCATATGTTGGAGCATGCGATGGACAGAGGGATTATGTATAGGTGGAACACTAAACACAAGTTCTTTATTGGGTGGAGAAGGCAAGATAGAGGTGTATATCAAAAAATTTAAATTTGCAAATGGAAATGATCAAACAATGAAATGCATAACCTAAACCCAAATCATTCAATACCTCAAAGATGCAAGATGAATTGTTTGATTGATTTGATATGTTGGTTGCTCACAATTCGGCAGCATAACATTTGCATAGGATTGAGATGATAGATGGAAGATTGATAGATGGAAGATGCAAAGGCTCTAATGTGATTTCGACAGCATAAGGATACTCCAGCTCAATCCCTCCTACAAATAGCTTGTGAGGGGGTTGATTTATAAGAAAGGCTTGGTTCAAATGGATGGTTGAGATTAAAAAACTAAATGATTGATGTGGACGACTATGATTGATTAGTTATTCCCACTCTTCAAGGGAGTTGTAGTCATGTGACAAGTGGAGGGAGGAGAATAGGTCTCATGTGTGATTGTGTACACAAATACTTTTAGTTAATAAGTTTATATGTGATGGTGTACACAAATACTAAAATTAGGTCCCATTAGTTATACATGTGAAAGATTTTAAATAAAAGTTGTACTACAACACATGATTCAATTGAGAAATAGACAAGTGTCAAAATGTGGTGAGAGGTGAGGACTTAATTCAAATAAAATATTTGAATTAGTTGGGATATGAGTTAGAAAATTTATTTAATTAGTTGGATAGTGGGATTAGGATATGATTGGGATATGGTGTAGAAATTAATTAAATAAATAAAATTTATTTAATTAATTAGAAAGTGGGATTATAAATGTGAAATTAATTAAATAAATAAAATTTATTTAATTAATTGGCTAGTGGATAAGTGGTATTAAGAGTGGGATTAGGACAAAATGTTACATGATGTCTAGATCATATTTTTGACCAGGTGTTGCAAGACATGGACAAATTTGGGTGTCTACAGAGGATAATGGTTTTTGATGTTCTAAGGAGGAACACTCATGAATGAAGGTGGTAAGACCAAGGATATATGGTGGGGGATCTGCAGCATGGTCGATAATGGACGACAGAGGATTATGATTGGTTTGATCTTCTATGCTTGCTTGGGAGGAAAGTGTATCATCAGAAGTAGAAGTTGGATCTTGGATAGGAATAGATGGGGTTATAAGCTCCAGACCATGGAATGCATAAAATGGGCTAAGAGGATTATCATGGTCTTCTTGATCATAGATAGGCTCTTGATCGTAGATGGGGTCTTGATCATAGATAGGATTTAGCGTGATGGGATTAAGGTGTTCTTGTATAGGTTCTTCATTAATGACAATCTCTTGATCATAGAAAGGATAGAGGTTATGGAGAGGCCAAAATTGGATCTCTGGCTCATGTCTAGGATCAAGTTGCTCATGGATAGCTTCTTCATCAGAGGTAGTATCTTGATCATGGAAAAGATATAGGTTATGCATGGTATGAAATTGGACTTCTTTCTCAAGTATAGGTATAGGATCATCAAAAAGATAAAGGTTATGCATGAGCTGGATGGGGGTGCTTTGATCTTGATTTAGACAAAGGTTTGATGTTTCCACATGTTCTAAAGTGTGCTCTTGACATAACACTTGGTGTTCTTGAGTTGAAGTGGAGGTAGAAGACTCTTGGATAGGGTCTTGGTCAACAACATGAAGGTGTGATGGATTTTGACTTTGGTTCATGGTAGGAGGTTTTTTAATATGCTTAAGGGGTTGCCAATTACACGACGAGGTTGGTGCAATGGACATGTTTGAAGGCTCTTTGATAAGGTCAAGGATCGGTATTTGGGGACATGGTTGACTCTCTGCTAGTATCCCTTGGATCACATCCTTTGTAGGCGTTTGGGTAGATGAATGAGGTAATGGATGAGTGGAATTTGGAATTCTCCATAGCTTTTTATTTGTTACATACCTTTCCCAAAAGTCATCCGAGGATTTTTTGTTTATCGTATTAGAGCTTGGGGAATTCAATGGTGGTTTTGAGCTCGGAGTAGGATTAGTATGCTTTGGGCTACGGGTTCTAGGAGTAGTGTTTGCCTTGTCAAGAGTATCATTAAGACGGGACAAGAATGTATGACTCTGGGGCGTGATGGAACTAGCACTGGCCTGTTTAGCTTGTAAGATTACAAATTGTTGTTGTATGGCTTGGAGTTCTTGAGAAATTGCTATACGACCTTGGGGGGAGGTGTCTAAGTTTAATTGCAATTTCAGGTATTGGAGTTCTTGAGTGAGTTCTTCAAATTTGTTTTTCATCTCCACAAAACACAAGACCGAAATGGGTACTCAGAAAGGTGGAAAATTTCCTCGCAAAAGAGGTGGAGATGCTCACTGTCACAGATGCACAAAAATAGAAGCACAGAAGCAGAGGGTATAAGCACAACAAGTCATTAGGAATGTGTAGTACTGGTAAAAATCTGACGCACAACAACAGGTGATATATGAGTAGGAAGTCGCAATAAATGCACATTAGGTCAAAATGTATGCGTAGATTCAGAGGGTAAATGTGTAGCTCTGGGTTTTTTTGAATGTTTTTGCAATTTTTGGCACGCTTTTTTGTATTTTTGGTTTCTTGTTTGCAAGATGGTCTTTTTGGTATGATTTTATCAATTACAGCAAGAAGACACAACAAACACAAAGAATGATTTCATGATATTTTAGATTTTTTTTTGTGATTTTTTGACTCTTTTTTGACAAGAAAGCAAGTACAAATCATAGGCTGATTGTGACAATATAAACTGAATTCTCCCTATTTCTAAGTGAGGCATCTTCGAGAGGTAATAATCGCCCTTCCATGCACCAGCTTATAGGGGTATTTGGCTTACTAAAAATAAAGGTGTTTAATAAGGGCAACCATTCGAGTGGTTATACATGTGGCAACGCTACTCTCCATTATGGAGTCTCCCAACCTGCAAGGGTTGCACCTTGGAGGGTTTTGGGGGAGGTTGGTTGTCGGTATAACACAACTTCACTCATTGTTTGAAGCTTTCGCTCCAAACACAATTTATTTATAGTGGCTTGGCAGAGCTTGGCTTTAGCTTGTTATCACTTAAGGTCATTCCCCAAGGATGGATGGGTATCCAAGGGTAGGCCTCTCTAAAGGAAAAACACATGTGAAAATTATATGTCTGGCATTTTGGTCACCCAAGATAGGCGAGAGCATAGGCCTGGTATCAGTCCCAAAAACATGAAAAATAGTGTTTCTTTTCCCTTAATTAAAAAGAAAAAGACTATATAAGCTATCTATTTGGGCACACACACAATTGTAGTTGTCAATTGTCTCTTATGAAATTGAAGTGTTTGACATTCATATCCATTGTCCCTTAGCAAATTGAAGTGTTTTTTGCATTCATGTCCTTTGTTCATTAAGAAAGCAATATCTTCCTAAGACTTAGATTGCAAAAAAGATGTTTTGTCCCTTAAAAAAGCAATATGTTCCAAAGATTTAGATTGCAAATATGATTTGTTCAATTGTCCCTTAAGAAATCAATATGTTTCTAAGACTTAGTGTGATAGGTTTTTAATTCTTCAACATTCGTCCTGCATGAACATGTTAGGAAAACCTATTTGCTCTGTTTGAGTAATAAGAGGCTCAAAATTCTTTGACCATAGAAAAGTTGGGAGAACCATCTTTCCAACGCCATTGGTTTCATGAAAATCTAACTTTTGATGCAAAAGATATGTCCGATTTCGTGAAATTGCTAAAAATAGGCCAAAAAAAAGCAAGCATGGGCTAAAAATAGGGACACAAATTGGGGTCTATTTTTCTCAAAATTCATACACTTCTTACAAAAAATAAGAGATACCTAGATAGGATTTTGATGTTTTAGACAAAACCCAAAAAAATTTTGAGCTAAAGTTACACAGAGATGCCTGATTTTATGAAATTGTTAAAAATAGCCAAGAAAAAGCAAAAAAAAAACATAGGCTAAAAATAGGGACATAGATTTGTGATATATTTTTCTTGAAATTTGTGTACTTTTTGCAAAAAGTAAGATACCCAGATAGGATTTTGATGTTTTTTACAAAACCCAAAAACCTTTTGAGCTAAGGTTACACCATTTGAATGCTCAACGCCTATTTTCTGAATCCTCTTGTGTACGGAACCTCAGCACAAAAAAACTCAGTTTTTAGATTAAATCAGGGTAGGGCCCCACGATGGGTGCCAAAAAATGTTAAGGGAAAATTGGATCTAATTGAATAATCAATATAATAATATCAATGATACCCAAAACTCAATGAAATAATGAACAAAAAAGATCAATCAAACAATGAACAATACAAAGTAAACCTCCTTTAATTCTCAGCTTCCATTGATCACCTATCACAAATGATCTTGTCTATGAATATGGCCCTCAGAAGGTGCACTTCCTTTCTATGTTTCCAAGATGTTCAAATGGGAACGACTATGACAATTTTTTCATGAAGATGAGCTTCATAACAATGATAGTAGTATGTAGTGACGAGTGTGATCACAAGCAATGAAGGAATTGGTGCCAAAGGCGCACTATAATTTTTACAAAGTAACAATACTAAAAGCTTGAATGAATGAAATGGAAGAATAGGGTTCAATTTATAGACTTGAGAAAGAGAGGATCAACGGTATAGAAAGAATAAGAAGATCAATGGTTGAGAATGGTTGAGGAACATGCACGAATAAAAAGAAGACAAGTGTCACACAAAAGCTATTTTATTTGAGTTAACTAATTTCTTTTCTAAAGATAAGACATGTTTTTCATAAATTAGAAAGTTTTTTTTCTAATTTAAGAGATATTGATAGAAACAAGGTTGATTGAGTCAGTTAACTCAACTTGAGATTTATTTTTGTATGATTTGAGAGAAATTAAATAATAAATTATTTAATTTTGTGTGCATGAAGAGGAAGACTTATTTTTAGAAGATTTCGAAGATATTTGAAGAATTTGAAAGCAAATTAAATAAATAAATTTATTTAATTGTTTGTGCATGCTTTGGAAGAATGAATAAAATATTTGATTGTATTTTATTTTTAGAGACTGAGAGGATTTAAATAAATTTGATTGATTTATTTAAATTTGGAGGAAGAATTGACTTAATTAAATAATTAAGAATTATTTAATTGTTTTGGAAGAATTAAATTAAATAAAGGATTTTATTTAATTATTGACTTTAGAAGAGGTAATTAAATATTTTGATATTTAATTAACTTAGAGGAATATGAATTGAATAAATAAATTTGTTTATTTATTTATTGATGGAAGAATTAGACTTAAATAAATATTAAGAATATTTATTTAGACCAGGTCGTGTCATTTTTAGGCGTATATAAGTAGTTTTTTTGAAAATTTAAAAATTTAAAATTTTGAATTTTTAGTAGTTAGTTGTTTTTGTCACCTTCCAACTATCCATTTCAAATTATATGGATAAGGTGACCTTTCACATTCTTGCTTCATTGCATATAAACATTTTGATGCAATTAATAAAGTCTCTTTGGTTGCCTACAACTCTCTATGAGTTCTACACATTAAGCTCTTGTTTATTTTTACAATACCACAGGCTCAACACTAGGTATTGTTATCTAAATTCTCCATTAAAATCCATATCAGTGGTATCAAAGTTAAGGTCTTGAGGTCGAGTCTTGTGGAGTGTGGTGGGCTTAACCCTAGCGGATGTTCTTCCATCGTTCCTCCATCTCACCTCTAGGCTTTCTGGTGGAACAAAAACCTCACCCTTAACACCTGTGGTGCTCGTCCTTACCACTAGACTGATCTTCTAGAGTAGTGGCACATCGCATTGGTATTAGAGCTATCAGATGTGTGGAAGACTGCTTTCAAATCCAAGGAAGGGTTGTTTGAGTGGCCAGTCATGCCTTTTGGCTTGACCAATGCCCCTGTCACCTTCATGAGATTGATGGATGATGTCCTCAGACCATTCATTAGTTCTTTCATTATTGTCTATTTGGATGACATACTCATTTTTAGCAAAACATGGGGTGACCATCTGCAACATGTTCAACAAGTGCTTTCAACCTTGCGACAACACAAGTTATATGCTAATAGAGATAAGTGCTCCTTTGGTATGGAGAGTATTCAGTATTTGGGATACATTGTGGATAGAATGGGTGTTCGTGTAGACCCTAAAAAGATACAAGTTCTCAAAGATTGGCCATCTCCCAAAAATCTCACAGAACTTCATAGCTTCTTGGGTCTAGCCAATTTCTACTGGAGATTCATACTTGGCTTTTCACATTTGGTATGACCCATGAATCAGACACTTAGGGGAGGACCAAGAGCAAAATTCTGTTGGACAGAGGCACAACAGAAAGCATTCATGGAGTTGAAGAGGAGGCTATGCTCTGCACTAGTACTAGCACTCCCAGATCTACAACAATCCTTTAAAATTGAAACAGATGCTTCAAACTATGCACTAGGGGCAGTTCTCATGCAACATGGGCATCTAGTTGCCTACCATAGTGAGACCTTCTAACACAGTGCACAAGTATCCCATGTATGATAAGGAGTTGTATGCTATTGTGTAGGCCTGTAAACAATAGAAACACTACATTTTGGGGAAGGAGACTATCATTCACATAGATCATAAACCTCTACAATTTCTACAAACACAAGGGAAGCTACAAAATGATAGGCATCAAAGATGGTCTACCTACTTGCAACAATTTCACCTCAATATCTTCCACAAGAAGGGAGCTACTAACAAAGTTGCAAACTATTTGAGTAGACCTCTTATCACAGCCCTAACAATGGTATTAGATTCTTGTGGTCACAACACAACAGATTGACCTCAACTGTATGGTACTGATCTTGATTTTACTAAGATCTACAACAACCTAGCAGAGGGGAAACAAGCTACTGATTGCTACTTGAAGGATGGGATTCTTTGTCACATGGGGCAAATATGTGTTCCAACTAAGGAGTGACAAAAGATGATATAGGAGGCCCACTATAGTCATGCTGCAGGACACTTCTGGGTGAAGAAGACCATTGTTGTACTTTAGATGTATTTTTATTGGCCCAAATTGAGACATTATGTCATTCTATACATCTGAGCTTGTACTACTTGTGCTATTGCAAAACCTGCCAATCGTAAGCAAGGATTATATACACCTCTCCCAATTCTTGACAAACCATGGCATTCAGTTTCAATGCATTTCATGTCTTTCCTACCTTCTACCAAATGGGGGCATGATTGTGTATATGTGGTGGTAGATAGGTTTTCAGAAATGGTTGTCATAGTGGCTTGCAGAAAGGGAATCTCTGTGGAAGAAACTGCCAATCTTTTCTTTAAGGATGTTTAGGTACACTTTGGATTGCCACAAACCATCATATCTGACAGGGATAGTAGATTTCTTAGCAATTTTTTATCAACACTCTGGGCCTTGATGGACACAAAGTTGACAAAATCCACTGCCTTCCACCCCCAAACAGATGGGTATATTGAGGTGGTGAATCGAATGATCATTCACATTTTGCGGATGTACCATTCCAAACATCCTCGAACTTGGGATGAAAGCTTGCCATATGTACAACATAGTTACAATCGAGCACCGTGTTGGTTATTTTCCCAGACTGGATGCTTATTCCCAGTTATCCCTACAAGGTAGCCATCATTGATCAACAGGATTCCTGGGCCAGGGGCCAACAGTATAGGAGATAGACTCTATAAATATCTCCTCTTCTTCTTTAGGCTCTGCAGAACCAAGGGGGGTATTCCCTACTCAACATCTATGACATATGCACATGAACTTACTTGGATGTTGATACAAAGTAGATAAATCCTCTTTTGTGCAGACCAAAACTATGGAATAAGTGCAAAGGGGCTAGCTTTGGGCCTATATTTAGTTGTGAGATAGAGGATTTTGATCCTAAAACTACTTCTAAAGTCCTAATGGTTTGATTTAAAGTTTAAGTTGATTTTATGTTTGGATGCAAAACTGAGACTTTGGGTTGCAACCTCAATACAAGACTAGATCGGTGCCTATCCAGGGCTCAGAGTCAATAGACATACACATGTGAATGGCTAGCATGAACATATACCAAAGACTAGATATCAAGGGGATTTTTAGTATATGCCTTACATATACTTCCCAAAATAGAGTATCCTGTTATCTCTACTTACTGATATCCCTATTGCATTGTCTTCTTCCCAACACTTGATCTGAAACGTTTAATCTACTCCTTGAGCAGAAGTAAGAAATCTAGCATTCAACACAGCAAACCTATATTCTAGAATCATAAACACCCCTTAAATGCTTAGATTCATAAGAAGAACACACTCAATTTGGAGACAGATAACAGAACACATGCAATATAGCACTACTCATTTAAATCAGCATGATATCAGTAGATTTATGCAAAAAAACATACAACATGAGATTCATAAACTCACAAGACAACCAAGACAGAGCCACCAATGAAGTCGTATCTTATTACAACACCAAAATTTTGTCCAATTTTCAACAACCACAATGAGTAACACAGTTTGGCTTTTATACCAAGACTGTGTACCTAGCAAAAATTAATTATAAGGTAAATAAAAAATTTGCCAAATTCAATGCATGAAGAATGGTGCTTAGAATCAGTAAATGCAGAGAGACAAAGAGGAATGAGCAGGTGAACTCGGGATCTAGGCCGCTGCTCCTAGATCTTCATATTCAATCAGGTGGTTGACCTGTCCCTTCCATCGTCCATCCTCTGCAAATCCACCATCAATGCCTCAACTACCTGAAGCCCCTTGAAATGTAGCAACGGATGCATCTGTTGTTTTCCAGCTAAAAAATGATTGCAAATACACAAAAAAAACTTTGCTGCGGGTTCAAAACATGGTCGTCGATCATCCCGTATCGCATGAGATCTGCGGCTCAAAATACACTGAAAAGTTGAGAACCAATGAAAATTGCCACGTAGGCACTTCGATCCTCTATCGCTGACCTTTCCAATCCTTATTTTGCCCTTTTCTCCCTTGTACATGCATAAACATGTGCATATACATACAACAGTTCAACATACAGGGTGAACCCCAAGCTGTTATAGAGCAAATTGGAATTTTCAATCGGGTCCACCTTGCATCTTCTTTCTTGCATCATTCCTTGTATATGTGGATATACATACAACCTATACATACAAGGCGGACACCAAATTATCATGAAGCATGCTGAAGTTGCTTTGAAATCTGGCTTGTATCCTCTATTTGTCTCATTGCAATGTATATCAGCACACATACAACTTCCATTGTATACAACTGGTGGGCCCGACCAATTTTCTCTCTCCTTTGCACATTTTGTTGCAGATCGCATATACAAATGCAATGTACAAGCCGCGGAGGCCACTACTGCTCACAACCTGATTTGAATCCCTTTTGAAGTCCGCAATGCATCCTTGGCGTTGTATGTCAAACATACAACAAAATAAACATACAACTCACCTGTTCGATACAACGGTGGCATCTTCAAGGAATCTTCAATGTATATTCTGCTATTGCACATTTTTGCTTGTATATTGCTTTTATATGTTAGGACATACAACAAAACATGTACAAGAAAAACCTGATATACATGCAGAGAATATTCTAGGAATCTTGCAAAAGATTCCCCCAATGTACATGCATCCTTTTGAACCTAATATGCATTTGGAAATGCATACAACTACAGAATATTTCTGGAGAATCTGCGATAGATTCTCCCTTGTATATGCAACTCGATATGCATTTGGAAATGCATATAACTCAATTTTTTCACCATATTTGGAAATCGATTGAGATTTTGCAAGCCTGCCAACATACATTTACACTTGCATATACAAACACTTAACATTTTTTATGTGCGACAAGAAAAAGCGGTAAAACATCGCATGTAGGTCGAGGAACAATTCAAACTAAGGCACTAAGGGTTTGAAGGAATAAACACAGGAACCTACAGACTCAAATTCAGAACCCTAACCCTAGGTGAACACCACTAGTGGCTCCAACTGGGGACGTGCAGATGCAAGACTGCAACGAGAACCAAGCTACTTCGGGGCAGAACAGACAAAACACAAAACTCAAAACATGACCGACTATACTAGGCATGTACAAACATTTACATGTTGTTTACAGTGTGCACAAAAGGCATTCATCTATGAGAAAAAAGCTTTAAGGAACTGACTGTGCACAGGCAACTCCAGTAGTTCACCACTTAGGGCCTAGAGAAAATAAGAGTCCTCTCCATGAGTGTTGCAAATTTGGTACGGGCCCATCCATAAGGGCTCAAACTTACCATGTTTGTCCTCATCCTGGCTCCTTGCATTCCATACAAGGACTATATCACCTATCTGAAACTTTCTTTCTATAGCCCTTTTATCAAACAAATATTTCACCTTTTGTTGTCTCTTGATGTTTGTTTCATGTGCCTCCCTTCTCATTTCATCTAGTGCAACCAGCTGATTTATTCTTCTAGTCATTGAGCCCTCAATCTCCTCCTCATTTTCCTGTATGAATTTATAAACTGGTAGGAGGTTGTTCACAGGCAACTTAGCTACTGCACCATACACTAATTCAAAAGGTGATCTTCCAATTGCTTTCTTCACTGTTACTCTATCAGCCCATAATGCCATTTTCAACTTTGAATCCCAAGCCCTTTTGTTTTTACCTACCATCCTTTTGAAAATTTTCATGAGGCTTTTGTTGCTTGACTCTGCTTGACCATTTCCATGTGGATGATATGGTGATGCATGTAACAGATTTATTCCATAATTGCTGCAAAAATCAATAAACTCACCAGACTTGAAGCACATAGCATTATCTGTGACCAATTTGGCTGGTACTCCAAATCTGATAATAATATTTTCTAGAATAAAATCCATCACCACTTTGCTTGTAGCTTTTTTAGTTGGAATGGCCTCAATCTATTTAGTGAAGTAATCAGTGGCAACTAGAATCTAACTATGCCCTCCACTTGATTTTTCTGAGATTTCCCCTATAAAATCAATTCCCCATTGCTGAAATGGAGCTTCTATAGTTAGAGTCCTAAGGGACAATGCACCTTCATATTTTAGCTTTCCTAAAAACCTCTGGCAAGGATCTGTTAGCAATAGACACTATATGGATTTATGTTTGTTGTCATTGATGGCAACAAAGTTCATCCCACACATCCGCAGGACATGGTGTGTCTCTACCGGAAGTCAGAATGAAGATTGTTGAGGTCCGGTAAACAGGAACATAGCATATGGCAAGATCTGACAGACAGGTCCAGATCTCTCAAAGGAAGTATCTTGGTGAAGTGTGGATTTGGGAAAGTCAAGAGGACTACCTTGAGTAATAGATTCCAAGGATTTAGCCTCCGGTGATGGACAGGGAAAATGATATGAACAGTTGAGTACCGGATTCCTGAGTGACAGTGTGAACAGAGGAAGAACTGACTGACAGAACATCAGATTACTTTCTAGATGTGTTTCTAATAGTGGTAAAGGTTATGAAGACATGAATTATGTTTGGCCGACATGATTAATGATTTCTACAAGTATATGCTTGATCCGCATTACTTGATGTGCAAGGATTCAGCCGACAGAACAGAGTTTGTGAGAAGATAGACTATTCTGAGTGTCGACTAGAAAGATAATGAAATCACTAGTGCGGATATATATATAGGATGGATTCAGTTGTGAGAGTGTGAAAAAGGGAGTTGTATATGCGAAAAAAAGCAGAGTAGAGATAAGCAGTAAGAAAGATTCGGTATGTGAAAGGAAAGTAGAATAAAGAGAAGAGGAAAGATGAAGTGTAGCAGATCAGTGTACTGAGCCTAACCGGAACTGAACTCCAGCATATGTGGATGCTTCCAATCAGTTCAAGTATTGTATGACATTCTTTTGTAGACAGTGTGTCTCCTTGTAGGCAGTGAGCCTCTTTGTGAGCAGTGTGCTCGGGCAGTGAGCCCTAATTGGCAAGTGCCATTTTGTAATTCCTTATTCTTCTAACAGAGAATAATCTTTTGGGTTAATCACCCCGTGGTTTTCTCCCTTAATAGGGTTTCCACATCAAAAATACTGTGTCATGTGTTTTTCATTTCATAGTAATATTTGTTTGTTTGATTTAATGCTGCATTGATTAATAAGAAAGTTCAGAAGGAAGAAATTATTAAGATAACTGATTCACCCCCCTCTCAGTTATCAACAATTGGTATCAGAGCTAAGTTCCTCCTAATAGAGCCTAACAGCTTGAGGAAGATCTGGGAGTTCAAATGGATGCATATGGTTTAAGGGAGCAACTCAAGACTGCCCTTAAGGATCTTGAACAGTCAAACTCTAAAGTAAATGAATTAAAGGAAAGACTCAAACAGGCTGATGAATTCATGAGAGAACTAAAAGACAAATTAAGTCTCTCTATGAAAAAGAGAAAGGAGCTACTCCAGCAATTGGCAAGACAAAGTGAAGAAAGTAATACAAATGAAGAGCTGACTGAGAAAACCAAGTTATGTGAAAAGTTATCAAAAGAAGTCATTATGGTAAGACATGAAATGGAATCAGGAGTTATAAAGTTTACCCAAGAGATTGAAGAGAAAAGAAAAACTGAAGACAATCTAAGACAATCTCTCAAAGAGAAATCAGAAGATTGCCACCAGATGGATAGGATTATCAGACATCTTGAATCTGATCTTGAAGATGCTAAAGATAATGAAGAAAAACTTGAGGATCAAATTATCTCTCTCAAAAGGGATCTTCAAACAGCAAATGAATATAAAGAGAAATTCAAGATAAGTTCTGCTCAACTTGAAGTTCTTCTTGGAAGTCAAAAGAGGGCAGATGACAAGTGTGGTTTGGAATATGAGAAAGGAGAAAGCTCTGGATCCGGTCAGAAGAATTTTGGATCAGAAAATCCAAGGAACAGGCCTAGAAGACCTCCGGTAAGACAGCCCAATGCTCAAAGATATCCATCCTTCAATGGATACTGCCACAGCTGCAATCACTTTGGTCACAAAGCTAATCAGTGCAAAAAGAGAATGAATCAGACTAATCCATCCTTCTCCGGACAGTGCTTTAACTGCAAAAAGTATGGACACAAGTCT
The DNA here is from genome assembly GCA_027924645.1 of Cunninghamia lanceolata. Taxonomy (NCBI): domain Eukaryota; kingdom Viridiplantae; phylum Streptophyta; class Pinopsida; order Cupressales; family Cupressaceae; genus Cunninghamia; species Cunninghamia lanceolata. Next base: position 23,183,725 of record BSBN01000261.1, on the reverse strand, counting down.
CATGAATGCAGAAATATGCAAATGAACAAATCATTCAATGGTAGATGCTTTGCATGCAATAGAGTAGGTCATATGGCTAATCAATGCAGATCAAGAGGTCATCAGTCAAATATGCAAAGAAATGTTATCTACCAAATCTGTAATAGGTCCGGTCATAATGCAAAAGTCTGCAGAAGTAAGAATCAGGACAAAAGAGGTCCGGTATATAATCAGAATCAAGACAAGGGTAAACAAAAAATGAATGCGGATGAAGTTAGGAATGAGATGAACAAGATTTGGGTAAAGAAAAGTTTAGAGAATGTAGAGGTTAGATCCGCACCAGACTCTAGTGCTGATATTCCTTCCAAAAATTAAAAGGTGAGCTCTGGCTCAGGGGGAGACACAAAGAAAACCCTGTTCCCCTAGCCAATCAAGTGGTGCCGGATCTGGCACAAGATGCAGAGTAAAGGGTTTGTAGATATGAGTCTTGAGATGATCCAGCTAAGATTTCAGAGGTCCGCATGAAGATATGAAGAAGTTGTGATTGATCAAGTAGAACCTGTTCCGGGAGATGCTCCGGAATGACAGAGGATTACAAAAAGGTCTGGAGAGATCCGGAAGTGCATTGTCTTATTCTGTGGATTGGACAGAGTGTTTGGAATGTCCTTGTGATGTGTCATCTTGATTTGTTCATGGTTGGAAGATCCGCATGATATTCGTAGATCAAGACTGATCCGGTTCTTCAAGTCATTTGAATAAGGCAAACCGAAATAATGTAGGTCGAGCATTTATTGCAATCAGATATTAGGGTTTGCAGAGCAATATAAGGGATTTCTCATAAATCACTTGTTCATTCTACACTCAAGAAGAAGCGAAAAGTGGAGCTCTGCAACAAAATTCATCAAGTTCACCGAAGATCACTTGCAGAAGTCATTACATACAGAAATCAATCCAACCACTCCATGTAACCGAAGGCGCATAAGGTATTTTCCGTTTTCGATATCTCACCACAAAGCTTTTGAAAAATGGCTACTCCGAATATAGTAAAGATCTCAAATAGGCCTTGACTTGAATTTAAGAAACACCCATACAAGTCATTGGAGGTAGATCCCTTAGGAGCATTCTCTAGTGTTCCACATGGCATTTTACACACAGAAGACATTAGGGTTTACATACATGCAAGTATTGAGGAATTTGGGGAATTCAAATTGAGAGATTTCTATCACAAACAACTGATAGACAATGCTTTTGAGCTTAAACCAGAGTATAAGGGTATCCAGAAGAAACATTTTGATCAATTCATTCATTTCCCCTGCTTTGAAGAAGATGAATGGGTCTGGTACGTATTGAGTAGAATGCATGACAACTTCCTATGGCTGGATAGACCCTGCAAGATCACAAAAGAGGCAATTAGGGCAGTAACTAGTCTATACTCTTCCGGAGGGATACCTATCCTCAAATCTGTCAAAAATAACATTGTAACTAAGGCCACCGGATCAAAATTTGATAAGAGGGCAATGACCATTGAAGATATTTCTGATCTGGATATCAAGTTTGCATCTATGATAATAGGATACAAGATTTATCACTCCAGTAGGGAGAATTCTGTATCCGGAACTGCAGTATATACTGCCTATGAGATGCTGAGGAAGAATGCAGATTATGATCTCTGTGAACTTCTTTTAAGCCAATTAATGGAAAATATACAAAAGATCAAAAAGGACAAAAAGAATTCTTTCAAGTATGGTACACTTATATTATGTCTATTTTTCTACTTCATGAATGAGCTGCCCGGATCAAGTGGATGGGTATGGCAGAATGACAAACCTGTAGTAGTCCAGATCAGAGATTATTTACATGGACTTGGGGATGCCAAAGCAAGAAATACAGCCCTGTGGGGATACTTCAAAAACTTCCAGAGCATGATGCAAGCAAGAGAAAGAATTCCCCAGTCTATTGTTGAAAAATACAAAGACTCAGTCTGCTTTATGGTTGATACTGATCAGTGCCTAATGGAAGCAGTAGAGCTAAGGACAGTCTAGATCATGCCCATGGGGTATGAGGTTGATGAACAGATTGTGGAACTGCATGTTCAACACATGCTTGGTCAGCCCAAAGATCCAAAGGCAGAAAGGTTTGGAACCTTTGAGGAGCTGAGTGTGAAGACCCATGTGGAACTCAGAGAACCTAAGATAAAAAGGAAGGTGAGAAAAGAAGTAGAACATATTGCTCAAGGCCTAGGCATCCCAAAGGAGGCACTTGATGCCAACCGGGAAAAGAGGTGAAAGGCTGAGGAAGAGAAGAAAGAGGCAGAAAAGAAAAGCAAGAAAAGTACTCCAGTGGAAACCTCAACCCGGACCAGATTATCAAAAGGATCTACACCTGTCACAACCAAAAGCTCAAAAACATCAAAACCAAAAGGTCAAACATCCATTAAAGGAGAGAAAAAGATCTAAAATAAAAGCCACAAGGGCTTATACAAGTAAGAAAGATGAAGAGGAAACTGAATCAGATGAGGGGGTAAAGGAAATAAAGAAGTAGAAGAAGAAAGGATCCAAAAAACCCTCCACAGGCCAAGACAAGGAAGAAAAGGCAGAGGAATTTGTTGAAAAGCCCACCCTGTCTCTAGAGAGTGTAATCAAATCAGTCACTGTGGATGAAACCTTCAACCAATGGCCGAATTCTATGATGACTACAATGAGGCTGAACAAAAGATCCTGCAGGAAGCCACAATCAGGTATCTGAACATATACAATAAGGCTTTCATTGAGATTATATCTCTAATTCCTAAAAGCCTAGAAAAGGAGTTAGAAATAAGAAAGAACAATGCCGTGGCAAAAGATCTTGAGATCTGGGAGCAGATAGCTATTTAGCTATATCCTCAAATGGATCCCAAGATAATGAACATAATATTCAAAGACTGCAAAGATGAGTTCAGGAGTAAAGCAAGGATGAATCAACTCATGCTTGGTGAGACTGACAAAGTGGCCATGGATACAGAAGAGATCCTCTAGAAGGCCTTCAAAAGGTTTAATCTTCCTATTGTAGAGGACTTGGGTACTGATCCCTCATCCACAAGTGTTGCAGAAGAAACTTCTGAGAAAGCAACAGAAGAGATGGGCCCTGAACAAACCAACATTTCTCCTCCGGTTTCCCCTACAGTCTCTGGATCCAAAGGAGAAGACACTATATAGGAGAAAGAAGCAGGAGTGAAAGAAAAAGAAGTTGACAGTACCAAGGTTGCAGAGAAAGAGAAGACTCCAACAGAGAAAACCACAACTGATAGTGGTAAGAATGTAGAAGGAGAGAAAACTCCAAAGGACAGCTCCAAGACTGCAGAAGAGAAGAAACATCTGTCTCCAGCAAGAGACACTACACAAACTGTCCAAAAATTTCTGAGCAAAGAAACAATAGAGATTGATGAACCGGAGCTTCTACAAGGTCCATTCAATTTTGATTCCCTCTCTCCGGTACAGACAATGAAGATAGCTTCATTTGCAAATGCTAAGGCAAATGAAAAACTCCTAAAGTCTCATATGGAAGACTATGAGTTGATAGAAGCTGCTTCCGGAGTGCTCGAAAAGATTATGCCATCGGTCCAGAAAGATCCCACAGCCTCCTCTTCCGGTAATCTCAAAACCTTAGTCAGTAGTGTTAGTACCCATTTTGATTCTCTAGAAAAATCAGCTGAAGAAAAGGTCTGGAAGGAGTTTTTGGATAAAAGGTTCTCCGAGGTACAGGGTTTGATCATTAATGATAGGAGAAACATTAACATTGGAATAAAGAGCTTAGAAAATGCTCTTAAGGATGGCGGTGAAATATACAAATTTTGTATCTCCTGGTCTAAGGTAACAGTGGATATTGAGAAGAAAACAAAAGAGCAAGAGGACACACTACTAAGCTTGTCTCAAAGTTTTGATCCTCTTTCTTCCTCTATAACAAATCAAGAATGTCAGACTATAGTAGTCTTGAGTGAAATCAAGAAATTGGAGAAGGAAAAGAAAAATAGAATAAGCAGGTTGAGTGAGCTCAGGGGGTTGATTCTCCCTAAGCTAGAGGCCATGCATGAGGCTATAACAAAAGCTCAAATCACAGCCCAGACAAATGATCTGACAGATCTAAAAAGGGCAGATGCGTTTGCATTCCTGTTGAGTGGGCATATCTCAATTTTGGACAAGATGAAACAGAGTTGGGCGACAGAAGTTGTACAGTTGAAGACAACTTTTGCAGACATACTTAAGTATATGTAAGTATGCCATATGTTCATGCGGCTAAGTATAGTAAAATTTTTTAAAATTTTGGTGTGCAGACCCTACCCTTTGCCATTGATGTCAAAGGGGGAGTGAGGAGTAGTGAAAAATGAGGAATCCAACTAAGGGGGAGCTCTAGAAAATGTATATAAAGACAGAGCATCAGCCAAGGGGGAGCTTAGTGTAAACACTTAGTCATTTTTCACTAAGTGTTTCCATCAATGCCAAAGGGGGAGATTGTTGGCAAGAGACACTATATAGATTTATGTTTGTTGTCATTGATGGCAACAAAGTTCATCCCACACATCCGCAGGACATGGTGTGTCTCTACCGAAAGTCAGAATGAAGATTGTTGAGGTCTGGTAAACAAGAATAGAGCATATGGCAAGATCCGACAGATAGGTCCAGATCTCTCAAAGTAAGTATCTTGGTGAAGTGCGGATTTGGGAAAGTTAAGAGGACTACCTTGAGTAATAGATTCCAAGGATTTAGCCTCCGGTGATGGACAAGGAAAAAGATATGAACAGTTGAGTACTAGATTCCTGAGTGACAGTATGAACAGAGGAAGAACTGACTGACAGAACATCAGATTGCTTTCCGGATGTGTTTCTGACAGTGGTAAAGGTTATGAAGACATGAATTATGTTTGGCCAACATGATTAATGATTTTTACAAGTATATGCTTGATCCGCATTACTTGATGTGCAAGGATTCAACCGACAAAACAGAGTTTGTGAGAAGATAGACTGTTCCGGGTGCCGACTAGAAAGATAATGAAATCACTAGTGCGGATATATATATAGGATGGATTCAGTTGTGAGAGTGTGAAAAAGGGAGTTGTATATGTGAAAAAAAGCAGAGTAGAGATAAGCAGTAAGAAAGATTCGGTATGTGAAAGGAAAGCAGAATAAAGAGAAGAGGAAAGATGAAGTGTAGCAGATCAGTGTACTGAGCCTAACCGGAACTGAACTCCAGCATATGTGGATGCTTCCAATCAGTTCAAGTATTGTATGACATTCTTTTGTAGACAGTGTGTCTCCTTGTAGGTAGTGAGCCTCTTTGTGAGCAGTGTGCTCAGGCAGTGAGCCCTAATTGGCAAGTGTCATTTTGTAATTCCTTATTCTTCTAACAGAGAATAATCTTTTGGGTTAATCACCCCGTGGTTTTCTCCCTTAACAGGGTTTCCATGTCAAAAATACTGTGTCATGTGTTTTTCATTTCATAGTAATGTTTGTTTGTTTGATTTAATGTTGCATTGATTAATAAGAAAGTTCAGAAGGAAGAAATTATTAAGATAACTAATTCACCCCCCCTCTCAGTTATCAACAAGATCACATTTTCTTACCATTCTTTGTGCATTTGAGAAGAGAGTTGGCCACCAATAGCCAGCTCTGAGAATTTTGTGGGCTGTTGTATGGGCAGTATAATGTCCACCACACACTCCATTGTGCATGTCACTTAGAATATCCTTAGCCTAATCTTTATTCACACATCTGAGTAATACACCATTAGGATTTTTCCAATACAGCTCTCCTTGAACAATGATGTATTTAACAACATGCAGCTTTAAAGTCCTCTTCTAATTATCACTGAGATGGGAAGGACAGTTCAAATTCTGCAAATAATGTACGATGTCCTTATACCATTCAGATGTTGACATATTTACAACTTCATTATGCACCACGTTCACTTGGCATGCCTCTAGATTTGACTGTGTCATCAGTTTTGCCAAACCTTGTCCTCTTACCAGTTTTGTGACCTGTATTTCAATATTGAACTCTTGCAATTTATTTATCCATCTGCATCTCATTCCAGTTACCTCCTGTTGAGTAAAGATATCTTTAACTGCTGTATGAGGCACATATGCAACTACCCGAGAGCCTACCAAATATGGCCTGAAACTTTTGACTGCTCTAACCAGTGCATATGCCTGTTTCTCCATGATGTCATACTTTAATTTAGCAGCCTGTAATGACCTACTAAAGAAAGCTATAGGTTGTTCAAAACCTTCTTCATTTTTCTGTAGTAAGCATGTAGCAATAGTATGGAAAGAAGTAAACGAGAATAATTGAAATGGCTTAGAAAAATCAGGAGATTTTAACACAGGAGCCATCTTTATGGCCTCTTTATGTTTTGGAATGACCTAGTTGCTTCATCCTCCCATTTGACAGTTGCACTTTTCTTCAACATTTTAGAAATATCTTTTGTGGTCTCTGCAAAGTTAGGCACAAATCTTCTAACAAAATTAATTTGTCCAAAGAAGGACTGAACACCTTTCACTATTCTAGGGATCTAAATTTTATCAATTGTAGCCACCCTTTCAGGGTCAATCCTGACTCCATCCTTGGAAACAATATGACCAAGCAATTTTCCTTCCACTACCCCAAAAGCACATTTCTTTGGGTTAAGTGAGATGCCATATCCCAATGCTCTAATAAAAATTTGCTCCAAGTGCATACAGTGTTGCTCTTCCTTTTTTGAATAAGCTATCAAATCATCCTGATACATAGCCAAGATTGAGTCAATTAATCCTACAAAAGCAACATCCATAGCCCTCTGAAATGTGGCACCTGCATTTGTCAATCCGAATGGCATTCTCACATATACATAGGTTCCCCATGGAGTGGTGAAGGCAGTTTTGAACTGTTCTGATTTTTTTACTTTCACTTGATTGTATCTCAAAAATCCATCCATCATGGATAAAAGTTCACAGCCAGTCACCTTCTGCAACATGCTTCCATGTTTTGAAATGGATAATTGTCCTTCAAAGAAGATACATTCAGATTTCTAAAATCCACACAAAGTCTTATGTCACCATTCTTCTTTCTAACGGGAACAAGGTTGGACACCCAAGTTGAATGTCTAATGGGCATAATTATTCCATCTTTCCTAAGCTTCATAAGCTCTTCTTGCATTTTTGGAGCTAAAGTTGGGTTGATAGGTCTTTATTTTTGTCTAAATGGTTTAGCTTCAGGCTTCAAAGGGATTTCATGCTGGAATAAATCCTCTCTATAAGCTTTCAGATCCTCATATGACTAGGCAAAAACATGCTTATATTTTCTCAGTAGTGCAATCAGCATAGTCCTGATGTGTGGTTTCAGTTGTTTTCCAATGTATACCTTCTTGGGGGCATGAGATGTCCCCAAGTTTATCTCTTCTAAATCATTCTTGCTTGTTGGGGATGCCTTTGTAACAAATTGGTCTTTATTGTCAAATGCTTTCTCTAAAGCGACCAGCCCTCTAGGGATTTTATTTGTCTTGAGTTGAATTACTTCCTTCCCTAAAAGATTTCTTTTCCATTCACAATTTCTACAAAGTTCTGAAAATCTATTTCTTGGTTCTCATATTCATCAATGCAATGTAGAAATCTCAGTAAATCCTTATCATCATCAAACACTTGCTAGCTGCATATATTATCTGGTACTGCAGGTCTAAGTTTAACCTCAACATTTGTAACATCTGTCAGAGTAACATCATCTGGCCTTATAGCTACATTAGCTAAAAAATCTGCCCTGATATTTTTTGATCTCTCTATCTAGCTTATTGAAAAAGCATCAAACAATTCAATTGTATCCCAAACAACATGCTTATATTGTTTTAACTTCTTATTTTTTTATGCATACTTATCTCTGACTTGGGAAACAACTAACTCTGAATCCCCAAATACTTTGAGTATCTTACTCCCATGCTTCAAAGCAACATTCAATCCTAATAACAGAGCTTCATACTCTGCAATATTATTTGTACAGGCAAACTTCAGCAAGAATGAGAATTTTAGAAGCTTACCAGTTAGAGATAAAAATACAATGCCAGCACTAGAGCCTTCCTTGGAATAAGCTCCATCAAAGTACATGGTCCAGGGACCCTGTTGGTCAAGCTCCTGAATGCAAACATCTCTCCCTTCACTTTCTTTAACGTCTGAGACAACCCTAAAATTTTCACAGTCAGTGTCCACAAAACAAATATGCTCCTCTGACTCTTGATCCTCAACTGTTTTTTATGATCTTTCTTCTCTAATCAATTTGACATCCTTGCCATTCATTGGGATCATGGCATATGATAAATCTAATTGCATACTTCCACCAATCAACGCTGCCCATCTTCATGACAACAACATGCCATATTGTGGCTTGATATCAACAACTGTTATGTTTATTTTGTAGTTCTTCTCAGGATATGTTGCCAGTCTAAAATCTACATCTTTCATAATTCCAATGATAGGCACTTCTCTAACATCCATGGCATAGCATTTCCCACATGCCTTATCTATCTTTAACCCAACTTGCTGCATGATAGCTAAAGGCATGATATTTGTTGATGCTCCTGAGTCAAGCATACAATTCTTAATCACTTTTCCATTTATGACAAGGGAGACATAGAATAGCTCAACCTGTGAAGGGCATTTTGTTATGGTCATCCCCAAATAAACTTCAGGGGTCTCATCCTCATTAATACACATAATTTGTTTCCTACCCTGAGTCTCAATATTTTGATTAGCTTAACAGGATATTCCTGAAATCAGGGACAATGTTTTATTTCTGAACTCCTCAACTTTCATCAGCTCCATCAGTGGAACAGAAACCTTTACCTGGGACAAGACCTGAGTTATGTCAAATGGAGCATAATTTTGTATAACAGTTGTAGCGTAATCTACAGTTTTATTTTTATTTTGGTATGTTCTAGCTTTTATTTTCATGGCTCCTTGACTGTCATCTTTGATCTGAAAATCTTTGTTCTGATCCTCAAGTTGGGGGATTATATTTTCTGGTCCTTGAGAATCATGACCTATTTTTTGCTTATTGTTGCTCCATTGCTTCTTTTGTGGTTCAGTCCCTTTATGACTATGCACTGGTTGGTTCACAAAAGTATGCTCTGGTTGGTGTGAGTTGCTTACCTGAGCTTTACCCCTGAGATTATAATTGCTTTTGACCCGAGCCACTGCTGCAACTGTGAAGGCTCTAATTTCTTTGTCGAAAGGCCTCCTCAAGTTATTCAAAAAATTGTGTGAGTCCTAAGCATAAGCATAATTATCCTCATCATCTTCATCACAGGGAAACTGCTGGCAGACCTGAATCTCATTATTTGTGTTTGCATCAACATCTTGAGAAGGATACTCCCTATTTGTAGACAGCATATTGACATTATCATCCTCCATGCAATGCGGCTCATTGCACTCATCATAGGCCATGGCATTGTTATATAGAGACTGAGCAATCATACATTGTGACTGTGAGTGAGGCATCTGGCATATTATACACCATGGGGTGTCATTTACAATATTGACAGTCTTCTTCAAAGGGTTAGGTGTCTCCTTAACATTTTGATTTCTTGGATTTAGGTTGTTGTTTGGGAGAATGGGTTTACCATTATGCTAGTTGGTATTATATGGCATATCATGTAATGATGGTCTTCTTTCCTATCTTTGGTAAACCTGTCTGTCAGGACCAACCCCCTTTTCATTTTTAGCCATTCTATAGCTCAGGTCCTTGACAATAGTTGTCAATTTATCTAATTTGTCCTCAGAAGTAGATGCATTGCCTTGAATGCTTTGAGATTTAGTATTTGGATTTTACAAAAATTTAATATCATCTCTTCTATTTGTCTTGCCAGATGCTTTTCTATTATTTTCAATATTTGTTGCAATTTTGAAAGCATCTCTAAGGCTGTGAGGACCCTTATCCCTTAACCCATAAGTTGTTTTGGCATCAAAAGCATTTATGTACAACACTATGCACATAGGTTCATTAGGCCTTAGGTGATGTGGCAATTTGTTCAACACCTTAGTGAATCTGGCATTGAAATCAGCAACCTGTTCATTTGATCATTTGGTAATGCCAGTAAATTCATTAATGAAAAAACTAGGATTAGTTTTATCACCATATTGTTCTTTGAATATTCTCCTGAAGTCCTCCCATGATGAAACACTTCTATCAGGCAGACCCTTGTACCATTCTCTAGCCTCATCAACTAAGGATTGCATAAATAATTTCATAAAAACATCTTCATGCTCAACCTCAAAGTTGTCCATGATGTTCTGAAAAGCTTTTAAATGGTCTTCCCCTGACACAGTATTATTTCCTAAAAATTTAGGCACTTGCAGCCTCACATGTTTGTCAATAGGATTGGGGTAACCAGGGATGCCATCAAAAATAAGTTGTCTGGATCTGTCCAGCTGCATTAGCTGTCTACCAAACTGATTTACATTGGCATTTCTATTTGCATTCTGATTTCTTACTTTATTTAATGGTGTTCTAGCATTATTTGCATTCTGTCTTTGATCATTATGCTGATCCTGGACTTCATTTCTTTATTGATTTCTCTGCATACTTGCATTTTCAAGGGTAGGAATTGAATCATTCTGAGCAACTCTCAAAGCTTGCACTTTCTGTCTCATGTCATCTCTGATTTTTACTGCCTGCAGATATTCTATTTCTACCCTTAAGCTCTTAATCTCTTCGGCTAATTCCTCCTCTCTGGGCATAGAAGATGATGGTTTCATTATATTCTGAACATCATTATCATCTCTTGGGGATTCAGTTTCTTCAAATCTATTAGGGGAATCATGGAAAGGGCATTCTTGAAACACCTCCGATCTCATTCTTAATCCACTACCCTGCTGTCTTTCATATACATTCTGGATTTCAGCCTCAGTGTTTGAAAAATAAGGTATTGTCCGCTCTAAAGATCCTGGATTGCCCTGAATATTATCATTACTTCTGGTAGAACCCTCTTGACTAGCTTGAATAGTCCCTTTTTTCCTGTACATCATTTTTCTGGGTAATTCTTTAGACAGAGAATTACGTAGGGATCTTCTCCCTAGCATATAAATTTTTACCTTACCAATTGGGAGATTGTTCGGAGTCACCACCTATAACTAGGAATTTATTTCTTTTAATATCAGGGTTCTTTCACAAAGCTACCCAGCAAAGTCGCCAAATCTGTTGCGACTCAGATGGGCAATAATTTACCAGGGATGAAAAGATAATAATTTCACTTTACCTCCCCAGTAGAGTCACCAAATTTGTTGGTTATTTTCCCAGACTGGATGCTTGTTCCTAGTTATCCCTACAAGGTAGCCATCATTGATCAACGAGATTCCCAGGCCAGGGGCCAACAGTACATGAGATAGACTCTATAAATATCTCTTCTTCTTTAGGCTCTACAGAACCAAGGGGGGTATTCCCTACTCAACATCTATGACATTTGCACATGAACTTACTTGGATGTTGATACAAAGCAAATAAATCCTTTTTTGTGTAGACCAAAACTGTGGAATAAGTGCAAAGGGGATAGCTTTGGGCCTATATTTAGTTGTGAGATAGAGGATTTTGATCCTAAAACTACTTCTAAAGTCCTAATGGTTTGATTTAAAGTTTAAGTTGATTTTATGTTTGGATGCAAAACTGAGACTTTGGGTTGCAACCTCAATACAAGACTAGATCGGTGCCTATCCAGGGCTCAGAGTCAATAGACATACACATGTGAATGGCTAGCATGAACATATACCAAAGACTAGATATCAAGGGGATTTTTAGTATCTACCTTACAGATACTTCCCAAAACAGAGTATCCTATTATCTCTACTTACTGATATCCCTATTGCAATGTCTTCTTCCCAACACTTGATCTAAAATGTTTAATCTACTCCTTGAGCAGAAGTAAGAAATCAAGCATTCAACACAACAAACCTATATTCTAGAATCATAAACACCCCTTAAATGCTTAGATTCATAAGAAGAACACACTCAATTTGGAGACAGATAATAGAACACATGCAATATAGCACTACTCATTTAAATTAGCATGATATCAGTAGATTTATACAGAAAAACATACAACATGAGATTCATAAACTCACAAGACAGCCAAGACAGAGCCACCAATGAAGTCGTATCTTATTACAACACCAAAATTTTGTCCAATTTTCAACAACCATAATGAGTAACACAGTTTAGCTTTTATACCAAGACTATGTACCAAGCAAAAAATAATTACAAGGTAAATCAAAAATCTGCCAAATTCAATGCATGAAGAATGGTGCTCAGAATCAGTAAATGCAGAGAGACAAAGAGGAATGAGCAGGTGAACTCAGGATCTGGGTCGCCACTCCTGGATCTTCATCTTCAATCAGGCAGTTGACCTGTCCCTTCCATCTTCCATCCTCTGCAAATCTGCCATCAATGCCTCAACTATCCGCAGCCCCCTTGAAATGTAGCAGTGGATGCATCTGTTGTTTTTCCACTCAAAAATGATTGCAAATACACAAAAAAAACTTCGCTGTGGGTTCAAAACATGGTCGTTGATCATCCCCTATCGCATGAGATCCGCAGCTCAAAATACACTAAAAAGTTGAGAACCAATGAAAATGTGCCACGTAGGCACTTCGCTCCTCTATCACTGACCTTTCCAATTCTTATTTTTCCCTTTTCGCCCTTATACATGCATAAACATGTGCATATACATACAACAGTTCAACATACAAGGCGAACCCCAAGCTATTATAGAGCAAATTGGAATTTTCAATCGGGTCCACCTTGCATCTTCTTTCTTGCATCATTCCTTGTATATGTGGATATACATACAACCTATACATACAAGGCGGACCCCAAATTATCATGAAGCATTCTGAAGTTGCTTTGAAATCTAGCTTATATCCTCTATTTGTATCATTGCAATGTATATCAGCACACATACAACTGCTATTGTATACAACTGGTGGGCCCGACCCATTTTCTCTCTCCTTTGCACATTTCGTTGCACATCGCATATACAAATGCAATGTACAAGCCGTGGACACCACTACTGGTCACAGCCTGATTTGAATCCCTTTTGAAGTCCGCAATGCATCCTTGGTGTTGTATGTTAAACATACAACAAAATAAACATACAACTCACCTGTTCGATACAACGGCGGCATCTTCAAGGAATCTTCAATGTATATTCCGCCATTGCACATTTTTGCTTGTATATTGCTTTTGTATGTTAGGACATACAACAAAACATGTACAAGAAAAACCTGATATACATGCAGAGAATATTCTAGGAATCTTGCGGAAGATTCCCCCAATGTACATGCGTCCTTTTGAACCCGATATGCATTTGGAAATGCATACAACTGTAGAATATTCCTGGGGAATCTGTGATAGATTCTTCCTTGTATATGTAACTCGATATGCATTTGGAAATGCATATAAATCAGTTTTTTCACCATTTTTGGAAACCGATTGAGATTTTGCAAGCCTGCCAACATACATTTACACTTGCATATACAAACACTTAACATTTTTTATGTGCGACAGGAAAAAGTGGTAAAACATCGCATGTAGGTCAAGGAACAATTCAAACTAAGGCACTAAGGGTTTGAAGGAATAAACACAGGAACCTGCAGACTCAAATTCAAAACCCTAACCCTAGGTGAACACCACCACACTGCATGGTTCCACAGGGCACTGTCCATTTGAGGTATGTATTGGGTACCAACCATTGGCTCGAATTGATGTGGCATTGCCAACTGTTGAGTGATCCATCAACACATTCAAAGAAAGAGGTAGATAGGGCAACTAATTTTGTTGAGAAGATACGCCATATTCATCAACAAGTGCATGAGATACTCCAATATAGTAATAAAAAATACAAGGACAAACATGATCAGCATTGTACACCTCATCAGTTTAAGGTTGGGGACAAGGTTTGGCTTCACCTTAAAAAAGAAAGACTTCAAGGGCCTCAGAGGAAACTCTATCCCATTCAATATGGTCCATACACCATCCTCAAACAAGTTGGTGAAAATGCTTTTGAACTCAATCTGCCATCTTTTCTTGGACTACATCATGTTTTCAATGTTGAATTGTTGTGTCCATATTTTCCACCATTGTTGGACACTTCAAATGTTGTAGAACATATTAGTAGTATAGAGTTGAATCCAGACACTACTACCCCTCTCAAATATGATCAGATTACTAGTGTTGTGGTCAAAACACTAAAGAAGCAATAGATTCCTCTCTACCGAGTAGTACAGGCAGGACAACTTCCATATCAGGGAAAATGGTTCACTAACGACCAAATTGAGAAGAAATTTCCTCATTTGCTAAAACATACAGGTGCAACGGGGCCCATTCTCTCTCAAGGGGGATGTAATGATTCCACAGAGATTTAGAAACATTAGGGTGGCATTTGTTCAGACAACTATGTTTTTCATTTTTTCAGTATTTTTTTTTTTTCAGAATTGCATACATCCTAGTAATTGGAATTTTTGGAGGCCTTCAGAGTGGAATTTGGGGTCAAGACTTTCATCGGTTGCTTTGAGTAGTAGCCATAGGTATGGCTTAATGCAACTCAATCTAACTCTCTAGGAGATCTTTCTAATGAGTCCAAGAAGTCTAGATTTTGACTAGCTGGCTAGAAGTTATGACCCTACCAAGTGGGGTTCCGAATTTAGTAGTTTTTTTGAAAATTTGAAAACTTGAAAATTTGAATTTTAGTAGTTAGTTGTTTTTTTCACCTTCCAACTATCCATTTCAAATTCTATGGATAAGGTGACCTTTCACATTCTTGCTTCATTTTATATAAACATTTTGATACAATTAATAAAGTCTCTTTGGTTGCCTGCAACTCTCTACAAGTTCTGCAAATTGAGCTCTTGTTTATTTTTACAATACCCAAGCTCAATGCTAGGTATTGTTATCTAAATTTTCCATTAAAAATTAGATCAGTGGTATTAGAGCTGAGGTCTTGAGAGTCTTGCGGAGTGTGGTGGGCTTAACCCTAGTGGACGTTCCTCCGAATCCAGATGGTGGGGCACCCCACATGTCCATCTCACCTCCAGGCTTTCCGGTGGGACAAAAACCTCACCCTTAACACCTGTGGTGCTCGTCCTTACCACTAGACCGGTCTTCTAGTGTAGTGGCACATCACATTGGTATCAGAGCCATTAGATGTGTGGAAGACTGCTTTCAAATCCAAGGAAGGGTTGTTTGAGTGGCTAGTCATGCCTTTTGGCTTGACCAATGCCCTTGCCACCTTCATGAAATTGATGGATGATGTCCTCAGACCATTCATTGGTTCTTTTGTTGTCATTTATTTGGATGACATACTCATTTTCAGCAAAACATGGGGTGACCATCTGTAACATGTTCAACAAGTGCTTTCAACCTTGCGACAACACTAGCTATATGCTAATAGAGATAAGTGTTCCTTTTCTATGGAGAGTATTCAATATTTGGGATACATTGTGGATAGAATGGGTGTTTGTGTGGACCCTGAAAAGATATAAGTTTTCAAAGATTGGCCATTTCCCAAAAATCTCACAAAACTTCGTAGCTTCTTGGGTCTAGCCAATTTCTACCAGAGATTCATACTTGGTTTTTCACATTTGGCATGGCCCATGAATCAAGCACTTAGGGGAGGACAGAGAGTAGAATTTTGTTGGACAAAAGCACAATAGAAAGCATTCGTGGAGTTGAAGAGGAGGCTATGCTCTGCACCAGTACTAGCACTCTCATATCTGCAACAATCCTTTCAAATTGAAATAAATGCTTCAGACTATGCACTAGGGGTAGTTCTCATGCAACATGGGCATCTAGTTGCCTACCATAGTGAGACTTTCTCTAACACAGTGCACAAGTATCCCACTTATGAGAAGGAGTTGTATGCTATTGTGCAAGCCTACAAACAATGGAAACACTACATTCTAGGGAAGGAGACTATCATTCACACAGATCATAAACCTCTGTAATTTCTACAAACATGAGGGAAGCTAGAAAATGATAAGCATCAAAGATGGTCTGCCTACTTGCAACAATTTCACCTCAATATCTGCCACAAGAAGGAGCTACTAACAAAGTTGTAGATTGTTTGAGTAGACCTCTGATCACAGCCCTAACAACGGTATTGGATTCTTGTGGTCACAACATAACAAATTGGCCTCAACTGTATGGCATAGATCCTAATTTTGTTGAGATCTACAATAACCTAGCAGAGGGGAAACAAGCTACTAATTTCTACTTGAAGGATGGGATTCTCTATCACATGGGGGACATATGTGTTCCATCCAAGGAGTGACAAAAGATGATATGGGAGGCCCACTACAGTTGTGTTGCAAGACACTTAAGGGTAAAGAAGACCATTGCTATACTTCAGAGGTATTTTTATTAGCCCAATTGAGACATGATGTCATTCTATACATCTGATCTTGTACTGGTTGTGCTATTGCAAAACATGCCAATCGTAAGCAAGGATTGTATACACCTCTTCCAATCCATGACAAACCATGGCATTCAGTTTCAATGGATTTTATGTCTGGCCTACCTTCTACCAAACGGGGGCATGATTGTGTATATGTGGTGGTACATAGGTTTTCAAAAATGGCTATCATAGTGGCTTGCAAGAAGGGAGTCTTTGTGGAAGAAACTGCCAAGCTTTTCTTTGAGAATGTTTGGGTACACTTTGGATTGCCACAAACCATCATATCTGACAGGGATAGTAGATTTCTTAGCAATTTTTGGTCAGCACTCTGGCCTTGATGGACACAAAGTTGATGAAATCCACTGCCTGCCTTCCACCCCCAAACAGATGGGCAGACTAAGGTGGTGAATCGAATGATCATTCACATTTTGCGGATGTACCATTCCAAACATCCTTGGATTTGGGATGAAAACTTGCCATATGTACAACATAGTTACAATCAAGCACTGCATGGTTCCACATGGCACAGCCCATTTGAGATATGTCTTGGCTACTGTTGATGGTGGTTTTAGCACGCAACAATGCAGGTGTGATTGCTGGTTTCACACCTCTCTTGAGAAGTATCTTACCCTAGGTAAGACTACTCCAAAGATGATACAGCTAGGTCTTAGCTTGCTTGGAATTTCTCAATTGGTGTGTTCTAGTTGTTCCTACAAGGGGTCTTACATGCGATCTGCAAATCTTCAGGTTTGGGGCAGCAAATACACATACACCCTATAATGATTTACAACTGATAAACAAGATAAAATGTTACTGAAATTCTTAATCTAACAACTAACAATGATTTAAAAGAAAAAGGCAAAAGGTTAGGGTTTTAGAGGGATCCTAAGTGACATTCACAATGCAAAGGTTATCTTCAGTAGACAAACATTCCAAAACTTTGAACCAGCTTCCTGAGTTACCAAACTGAAATGGGTGTTACAGTGCTACAGAAAATGGTGCTATCTTCAATGGAGGTCAACAGATTTTCAGATCGCATTCATTTGTTAAATACCCAATGAACGGCTCAACTTAACTTGTGAAATGCAATTGAACTTCAGCACAAATAATTAGCCCAGATTAACTTTACACAGCTATTTACCATCAGCAAACAACTAAAAGTATGGACTTAGAATGTTCATTAAATACTTCAGCAAACCATGAATATTATGAAAGCACTACTAATCTAACTATGGGAGAGCAAGATGCGAACCACGAAAACCAAAAGATGAATCAACACAAGATACAAATTCTTAGATTTACTGTAGAAACTTGCTTTGTATTAGCTCAAATGGCATAGAGTCAACAATTCAGTATCAAAATCTCTTTTACAAATAATGGAAATGGCAACCCTTTATATAGAAAAGTAGCATACCCTAGCTTTCAAATGAATGGTGGAGATTAACTCAACACCGATGGTCCATGTTACATCAATAATAGCCCACATCAATTCCTGGATTACATTTTGTCCTTTATGAAAAGGACAAAAAATAGTTCCCAGATACATTGAATCTAGTCATTTTGACTAGCTAACTCAGTATACTAATAGAAAAGAGCATTTTGGAAGCAAGGAAAAGACAAAACAGCGTCACATGCTGCCCCAAATATAGCAATTTACAATTGTGATGGGACTGTATTACTAAAATATTCAAAATAATGCTAAGACTCCTTGTCCAAGTCAATACTATCTTCGCTAGCCAGTTTGTTGTGATAAGTCAACCATGCCTCAAGTGCAGGATTAATATTGGAGGGGTCTGGATCCTTCAAATGATGTATCCTGTAGTCAAACACTTCTAGCTCTCAACTGAATTTGCCATATATTCTTTCTATCTCTGCCCCTACCTTCTGAAATGCCTTGAATTCAGCCTTGAGGTCACTCACCTTGTCTAGTCTATCCTCCATACTGAGTGCAGCATCTTCAAAAAACATTTTATGCAACTTGTCCTTGCATTTTTTGACATCAAACAAGGCATAATCATCATAGGACTCATCTCTACAGTACCTCAAGGAGTCACTGATGTCATATATAACTGATCTCAATTCTTCATCAGCGGGTTTGTATGCCTCCTTTATATGTTCAAAGGTCTCTTTTCTCAAACGTAGCTGCTGATACCATTCAATAGCCTTTGGCAGCTGATTCCTAGTTAAAATATTTTCTGTGACTAGGGTCTGAGCTGGCAATTCTCTAATACCTTTGATTTGGGGATACATATGTGAATAATATTCGTCAAAAGTATCACATTCTTCACACAAGTCTTTCCATCTCTTATGCAAATCTACCATTTTTTGGTGAGCTTGAGCAGAGGCGCTTATGGCTTCGCATCCCATTTCAAAAACCTTTTGTAACCAACTTTCTATGCCTTGGGATTTTGATCTTACTTCGCCTAATTTAGCCATCTCATCGGTACACAAGAAAGTAGGTATTGTCCTTATGTCTCCTCCTGCATCTACTGGCTTTATCAAAAACTGAAGACATGCTCTTAGTTCTTCATTTTGTTGTTTCAAGTCTTTCTTAGACATTTCATCTTTGTCTAGTTGCTCCAAAATTGATGTGACTGATCCTTTGAAATCATCCACTCTTTGAGCACGAGTGGTGACATAATCTTCTGCCCTGATTTGGTCTCTTGCTATGTCAGCTGATGGGACCGCTATTTCTGCTATCCTTGATCCTAACTCATTCTTATAAATCCTTGATTGGATCTTAGCCTTTTTTGCTTCTGAGGCTTCTGAGCCTATGACAGGATAGCGCTCAGGTCAAGTTGCATTACTTCTACCTGTGGTTCGGGATATGCCATTCTACCTTGTAGCCACTTAGGAGCAGAAGATTTGTTTAATTTAGAAGCTCCAACTTTATCAGACATAGCCAACTCTTTGGATGGTTCTTGTTCTTGCTCTTCATCCTTCTCTGGACTTTTCTCTTTTTCCTTCTCTTCTTCTTGTGCCAAGTCCTTCAGATTTATAACTACATTCTCTTGTGCAATCTTCAAAACTTCCTCCGTTGGATCTTTACCAAGGGGACTATCAGAGATGTCGATAATCTCCACATCAGTCGAAGGTTCATGGAAGCCTTCATTGTTCACTTCAGATAATATCTCCTTTTCCTCCTCAGTTGGTGGTTCAGGTTCTTTCAACCCCAATTCTGCACACATTTTTTCAATCCCGGGTAGCAGTGGGATTGCCAATGAATCTGCAGACATTTGTGAAATAGGGAAAGTAGAAGAGATGGTTAAGGAAGGCAAACTCACCTATGTCAGGTTAGTTAAGACTGGTGATAAGGAGGAAGAAATCGTAATGGATGAAGAAAAGGATAGTGAAGGTAAGGAAAGAGGGGGGAAGGATGGTGGAAATAGGAGGCAATGGTAAAGGAGAAGGTGTAGATGAAGTGGAAGGGTATGAGATGGCAAGAGTGGAGGAAATAGGACTGCTAGAGTCACCAGAAGAAATTGCGAGTGAACAAGAGGTGGTGGTGATGGTAGAGGCAGGAGAGGTGGCAGAAGATGTCTCTTGAATTATAGGGGCTGAGGTTATGGATGAGGTGGATGCAGTAGAGGAAGGAGGGATGGAACAAGAAGTGGTAGCAGAGACAGCAGGGGTTGAGAAAGCAGTGTCAACACTTTGTGTAGGAGGTTGGGTAGTTGGAGGATTGGAATCATCTTTAGCTGTGGTAGCCTCTGTGTTAGCTTTTTTCACTTGTACCTTTTTAGCCTTAGAGATTTCTCCAACACCACTTGGCATGTCCTTTCTCTTGGAAGTCCTAGTCCTGGTTGAATGAGGTTGATCTTTCTTTTGGGGAGACCTTACAGATGGCTTCTTCATTTTCTCTGCCTTTTCCATCAAAGATGTGTGCTCCTCACTATATGATTTCTATTTTTCCATTGGCTCTGCCTCATCTGTGACCTGAATGGGTTCATCTTCTTCTCCCTTAGAGTCTTTGTCTGATTCTACAGCTGTGTAAGTAAGCTGGACTCCTTGTTCATGCAGAACAGCCACTTGTGATCTAACCCAGGCCTTACTTAGTCTGATTGGTTCCCTCATAACAACATCCAGGGAGCTCTCTTCTGCATTAGCCTAGTTTGGCAGTGGAATGGGTTGATGGTATTGCATCTCCCATGGTCCTCTAAGCATAACATTTTCATCTTCTTGCAACTGATCAGGAACTGCCATTATATGAAACCTTTTGATGAAATCCAGAGGTAGCCTTGCATGTGCCTTCTTCATAATCTCATAATCATTAGGGCAATTGGCCCAAAAGTCTTCAATGTGCACTTTATGAAAGAGTTTCTTGCTTACAAATCTCTCCATTACTTTGTTTGGATCAAAATGGCCCCTTGCATTATAGTAGTGTAGATTCAAGAGTTGAAGCTCCTTGTCTGAGTGTTCTGCTGATGCTAGAGAAGGGCATGCATAGAGTCCTTTGCCAAATTTGATAGGAAATTGAACACTTGGCCTATGCAGGTGCTTGAGTTTCTCAGCACAAGGTATCAGTTGCCTCGACAGCTCCAGAAGTACTGTCATATCATCAAGGTACCAAGGAAGTCTATAGGCCATTCCAGTGAAGCCTTATATCCTTATGTATGTAAACTTCTCAAATTGGATATACCACCTTCCATATCTAGTTATTTCATTCATAGCCTCGGTGGAGATCCTCAAGGCTGTGTTGCCCTGCAACTTTCTGGCTATATACATCGTGAATGCATCATTAACCCTCTTGAAGTGAATCAGTGATTGAGATGAGGTTAGTTGTGGGTAGCATTCATACACTTTAACCTGAGTCTTTTCATCATTTCCAACCTCACCAATCTTGGACAGTCCATCATAATGGTTCATTCTTGCTAGTGCATAGACAACATAGGAAGTCCATATGAAATATTTGTTTTCATTAAAGTTGCTGAAGGCTTCATGGATGTTGTCACTAAGGATTTGAGCCTAGTGGAACTTGGTTCCCTTCAATATCTTAGAGATTATGACAAACATCCAATCCTCAAAGGTAGTTACAGTTGGTAACCCGTAGATTCTGCTCAAAAATGTTACTATGTACCCTATTTCATTGTGGAAATCACTCCTGTACAGTACTCTAGGGAGCTTGATGAGAGAAGACTTCCTACTCTTAACCCAATGGTCATTTATGTACTTCATGCATCCTTCTACATCCTTATTATAGGTTGCCTTTGATCCTTGTTTATCTGGCATTGTTACAACTTTTTGCCAGGGGATGTCCAACATTTCTACCAAAGAAGGTGGGGTCAAGTCAGCTAAGACATCCCCATTTGCCATCTAAATGGTCCTTGTCATAACATCATACCTATTTGCACAGGTGGCTATTAGTTCTGCACACTGAACTGAAGTAGGAAATGTAGCACCCTGTCCAAGTCCACTATCTCTAAGTATTCTGGCTCTGGGGGTTGGAGCTGGACCAAAGACTCTGAGTCTGAAGTCATCTAGGTCTATGTGACCTAAGTCTGTGTCCCCTACATTACTCCACCTGGAGTGGACCTTGGTTTCCAGAGGGATTCCCTTGAACTTGTACTTCATTGCTTGGGCCCGAGTAGTCATTTAGTCTGCAGGACTGGACCTTATAAGATTGATACCTTTAGGAAATTCCTAACATACTCCTAAACTTTAGATAAATCAATGCAATACTGCCATTTAGTACTAACATGCCTTTGAAGGAAATTTAAATCTAACTGAAATAGCATTACATGCGATCAAATATCTAATGTTGTAAGAAAATTCATGAAAATTACCATTATCAATGCATTACAACATTAATTTCATCATTTTGAACAATTTTCCCTTTGAAAATTTCAAGAAATTTGATCATTTGCAAGGTTTTGTGCTAATTTGAGGGTTGTCCGACCCTCAGAAGAAAAAGCACTAAATTTGAGGTCGTCCGACCTCGTCAGGAAATCGGGTTCATCCAACTTGCGGGCCTTTCGGAGTTGTCTGACTTAGTTGGTGGTCATTGATTTTAGCGCAAGTCAGAAGAGGTTGATTTCAGCGCAGAAGTCCAATTCAGTTGTTTTTAAGCGCCAGGTCGGACATATGGGAAATCAACGCAAAAGGTCAAAGTGATAGGATTTTAGCACAAAGTCAGATGACTGGGAATCTAGCGCTAAGGTCGAATAAGGCTGTTTTCAGTGCAAAAGTCAGACAAGACTGTTTTCAGTGCAAAATGTCAATTCAAGGCCCTCAAAGGGAAAATAAGAACTCATCCTAGCAGTTTTTTGAAGTGATTTTTGCTACCATCTTTCCTTCAAGGTAAAAATGCATCTTTTGACCACACAACCACTTAGGAGATCAGAAGATCAAATAACTCTCTAGCCAAATCAAAAGAAGGGGGTCTCCATTTTGAATGGGGCGTGTGTGCAAGGCACAACAAATGGTGACTCTGCTGAGAAATTCTCCCAAGTGTTTCGATGATAAACATTTAGTTTGAACCTAGAATCTCTGTGTTCCCCACATATTCAAACAAAAAAGCAAGGTATCTTATCAAAGAACCTAAGATTACTGACCAGTGCAACCATCCACATCCTGAAAGCCTGAGTGTGTGCAGTTGTATTCATTCCCATCCCTCAACAACTAAGTTCACCTAGGGTCCCTTGAGACAAGCTAGAAAGCTGAGATCACTCCACCATTAGGAAATGCTCAAATTTTGAAAGATTGCTGAGCTTTGAAATAGATTGATGACCAATCAAGTTTGCTAGTACAATGACATTTGGTGTCAATCTCTTCTGAGAGTGTCTTGTGTAAGTATTTTCACAATTTGGTAGTTTCTTTATTTGCACTTGTAATGGGTTTGGTGTTGCGAAACACCTTTTATTTTTACCTGATGTAGGCTAATAACACTTAGTGTTACCTGCCTTTGTCTTGATTGATAGTGCATGTGGTAGGAGAGGAAATCAGCCCATTTCACTTGACACAAGATCACCTAGACTCGCCTAGCTACTTTAGGATTATTTAAAGTGAAAAGATATATGGTTAGAAAATACTTCAGGTGCACCAACTAATAACTTATTTCCAATGAACAAACACCATACCTTTTGGCCTAACAACGGAACCCACAGCAAAAACTAGGTGGAAACCTTAGCTTCTCGAAGGAAGGCTCACGATTATTCACCCATCAAGGAAGCATTTGCAGGTCTGCACGACTGCCACCACTTCAAAAATAGTGACCCCACGAAAAAGCAAGTGCATCAGGCAAAAACAAAAGGATAACTAAACTAAGCAAAGCACCTAACACCTAAGGAAAGCAAAAGCAGGAAAGCAAACTAAACTAAACCTAAACTAATCAAAGTGAACAAACCCCTAACTATGTACACTAAAACAAGGCATGACTGCCTCTCAGGCTTGAAAGTAGTGGTTTAGGAACTGGCCATTGATAGGCAGTGGCAGCTCCTCACCAGTAAGGCTCTTGAGTCGATATGTACTGTCTCCAAGGATCTCATAGATCCGATAGGGACCCAACCAGAGTTTGTCAAACTTACCGTGTTCTCCCTTCTTCTCATGTGCTTTGTCCCAATATAGGACCAAATCTGAAATGCAAAAGGCTTTAACTTTGGCTCTTTTATCAAACCACTATTTTACGATTCCCTGATGTTTGGCAAAGTTTTCTATGGCAGCGTCGCATTTCTCTTCAAGGTGTAGTAATTGAGCCAACCTAGAGGATAAATGGTCATCAGTTTCAAGGTAGTCTTGCATGAATTGAAGTACCAGGATTCTCAAATGGATAGGAAAGATAGGTTCAATCCCATAGACCAAATGATAAGGGGATGTGTTTAGAGCTACTTTGTGTCAGATTCTATCAACCCATAAAGCGAACCTAAGCTGATTGTGCCAGTCTCTGGGGTTTTTGTCCAATAGTTTCTTAATGACCTCAAGTAAGTTTTTGTTCGTCGATTCAACTATCCCATTCCCTTGTGGATAGTAATTGGATGAGAACTTGAGAGTAATCCCATAATCGAATGCCCAGTTGGAAAAACATAATGATGAAAAGGCAGAGCCATTATCACAAACTAAAGAAAATGGACAACCAAATCTAGTGATAATATGCTTTTCAACAAATTCAATAACTACCTCTGTGGTGCATTGCTTACAAGCTATTGCCTCAGACCATCGAGTGCAATAATCAGTAGTGGTCAGAATATACTTGTGGCCTACAGAGGCAGGCAGATTGATCATACCGATAAATTCAAGGCCCCATTGAGAAAATGGTCGTACCTCCACCACTGGTTGCAAAGTCATGGCTGCGTGGCATTCTCTGTGTGCAGCAGTCTGGTATATATGACAAGTTCTTACATGTGAATATGTGTCTTTGAACAAAGTTGTCCAGTAATACCTGGCATGAAGAACCTGATTAGCTGTTGAGTGCGCTAACCCATGACCTATCCCGAACCTTGTGTGAAAACTCGTTAGCACCTGATCAACCTCTGATTTGTCCAAACACCTTAGATAGATACCCTCGTGATTCTTCTTGTAAAGGACTGACCCTTTTATCATGTAACTACTGCTTTTAAGCTTGAGAGCTCTCCTTTGTACTGAATTCAGCTGCGGTGGGTAGTGCTGATTGAATAAATAAAATATGATATCTCTGTACCACTCGTCTTTTGAAACATCTTCTAACAGGTATTGTTGAGAAACCAAGTCTGGCCCCACTTCAGCCATTGTTCTAGTCAAGGCCTGGCCTCTTACCAATTTCATGGGCTGAATATCTATGTCGAACTCTTGCAGTATGGTGACCCATTTCCCTCTTCTTTCTCCTAATTCACTCTGCATTAGCAATGCTTTAACTATTGCGTCTGGGACTATGGTAATCACTTGACTTCTTAGGATGTAATGACAGAATTTCTTAACTGCCTTTACCAGAGCATACACTTGTTTTTCCACATTTGGATATCTTAGCTTTGCGTCTTTCAGTGGAGTACTCATGAAAGCAATGGGCCTTTCATCGTCAACTGACCTCTTTTGTGTCAACATGGCAACGCAAGTGTGTTCTGAAGCGAATGAGTATATATGAAATTGCAAGTGTAATCAGGACTCACCAAGACAGGTGCATTGGATATAGCTCGTTTAATTTCTGTGAAGGCAGCCTTGGATTCTAAAGTCCAATCCATTTTAGTGTCTTTCTTTAACATGGCATCGAGAGGTTGAACAATCTCAGCAAACCTTGTAATGAATTTACGTACAAAGTTGATCTTACTAAATATGACTTAAGTTCTTTCTTGCTGGCTGGGGGAGGTATCTTGAGTATTGCTTGGATCCGATCTAGGTCAATAGATATTCCTTGCTCAGATATTACGTGTCCCAGCAGCTTTCCTTGAGTTACTCCAAAGATGCACTTCTTGGGGTTGAGTGATGTACCATAATCCTTGCATCGCTGCAACACTTTCCTCAGATCTGTTACATGATCCTCTCACCTTTTTGAGAACACTGTAAGGTCATCCATGTAGATGATTATACATTTTCCAACCAACCCTTTAAAAGCAACATCCATTACACACTGAAAAGTTGCGGTAGCGTTTATTAAACCAAATGGCATCCGGCGATAGGCATAGATGCCCCATTTGCAGGTGAAGGAAGTTTTCAATCTGTCTTCATATTCCACCATCACCTAGTTATAACCAGAATACCCATCCAAGAATGACATCATCTAGGACCCATTAACAATCTGCAATACTTCATCCAAAGAGGGTAGCGGGTAATTGTCCTTTTCAGATGCTCTGTTTAAGTTATGAAAATCAATGCAAAGTCTGATTTCTCCATTTTTCTTTCAAACCGAGATGAAATTTGCTACCCATGCAGAATGTCTAACTAGAAATATTATCCTTGCTGACAGCAGCTTTTGTACTTCTTTGAAAATCAGTGGTTCCAGCAAAGCATTCACTGGTCTCTACCTTTGCCTAAACGGCTTTGCTCCTGGCTTCAGCGGGATGGTGTGTGTGATGATTGAGGTATCATAAGTCTTTAGATCTTCATAACTCCAGGATATAACCTCATGATAATCTCTTAATGCATGTATGATTCCTGTCCTTTCCTTTTCAGTACTAGCCTTCCCAATGAACACGTTCTTCACATTTTCTTCTGTCCCTAAGTTAAATGGTTCACACTTTCCTCCTAGAGACTCCCCCTCTTTTCTTTGAGTTCCTAAATTATCTGCATCAAACAATCTTTCCAATTCTACCATTCCTCATGGGATCGTATTTGTCCTCAGGTTCAGTACCCCTTCTAAATCCATTTCAGCATGTTCCACTTCTTCTTCATCTATTATTTGAGCAGTGAACACATCTGATGAAGTGAGGAAATTAATGATGTGTTGATCATCTTTGAAAACTTAGAAATTGGTAACATTATCTGGTACAGATGGGGTGGCCACAAATGCAATAGAAAACTTCTTTAGTCCTGCCATGGATGTTGGTTCTAATGTACTTGTTGTTTGAGTTAGAGCATTTGCAACGTGATTTCGTCTTCTTGGGATGACTTGAATATTGAAACCGTCAAAGCACTCTATCAAATCCCAGACTCTGTTTCTATACCTACTCAACCTCTTATCATTACATGAGTACTGTTTCCTCATCTGTTTTACTACTAACTCAAAATCACCAAACACCTAGATAATTCTAACTTTCTTCTGTAATGTGAGCAACAATCCCTGCACTAATGCTTCATATTCAATGACATTGTTTGTGCATAGAAACAGTAGTCTCTATGATGCTAGATATGAACTCCCAGTGGGGCTGATCAATTCAACCCAGCACTAGACCCTTGTCTACATCTTGAGCCATCAAATCTGAAGGTCCATAAGCGAAAATATTTGCTATTATCCTTTTGTTTTCCAGACTTTTCCTGATCAAGCAAAGGTTCATATTCTTCCTTTTTCTCAACAGTTGGTTTTGTCTTCTTTTCGACAGTTGGTTCCTCCTTCGGGATTATAGGGATCTTCAGTTGTCTTTGCACTTGTTTGATCGCCTCTTGACATAGTTGGCAAGTAAATTCAGAATGAGATGCATCATGTATGTGACACCAGTTGGGCAACAGTAATTCTTCCATTTGAACCTGCCTTCCAACAGCAGTTTGATCTTGTGCAAATCTGGCCACAAAATCATGGAATCCTTCAAATACCCCCGGTTCATCTTCGTTTGAAGTGTCTCCTTCATCTGATTCAATATATGCTCCTGTATTTTTCGATCTCTCTATGAGTGGCTTAGAGGGTCTTAAACAACTCAGCATAAGAACTTCTTCTGACTGACTAGCATGTGGAAGGTAAACTCCCAAATCAACTTCTGAGAATAGAATCTCGTTGGGCTGATTGTATTCCATGGTCATATGCTTCATCTTAGGTTCCCTTTCAATACGTGTCTGATTGGCCAATCCTTTCCATGGCAGCCACATATGGGAAAAGTTAGTTGCCATATAACAATTCAAAGTCCTAGACCAATCTCTACTCAAAAGCATGTCATATTGATCTGGAATGTCCACTACTTGAATATCTATGTACTGTTGTACCATAGGGTCAGAAGCCAATTGCATGTGTATCCTATTCAACTCTCTCACTACATTCACCTCAGTCTTATCTAGTTGTGTCACCTTCCGGGATGATTTGGTTGGGGTGAGCCCAAGTGCCTTACAAACTGACAATGGCATCACATTCGTGGAGGCACCGGAATCTACTAAACAGTTATGAAGGTTCCTATTGAATATCCTGAGTGTTAGAAGGAAAGGAGGACTTTCCCTTTTGTCTTTATACAGCGTCATCTTCTGTTCTACATCAATCACATGTATCCTTTCATTTCCTTTATCAATACTATCCTTGGCAATATTCTCCTTTGGTATATAGTCAGTCTTAGTTCCAGCACTTAGGTCCTGAAAGAAAGATGTCCTAACCTTAGGTATCTTAAGCAATTCATACACAGAAAGACTAACCTTCATTTTCTTAAGTTCCTCAGCCACATATTGCCCCATTTGTGTTATGTCTGTTCGTTGGGAATTTTCTGCAGCAGTACCCTGGTATACTGATTGATGGGGAACTTTTGGGGGTTCAAGATTATTTGTAGCTTTCAGGTCAGGTGGAATCTGATACCTATTTGGAGGGATGGAAGTGGTGAAAGGACCCTTAGGCTTGCTACTTCTTAGGTTGTAAGGGGTCTTGTTGTACTGCTGATAAGCATTGACTTCCTCAGACTCTTCTTCCTTAGGCTAATTATCATCTTGGAATGGAAATGTATAACTATCAAGGACTAGGGCAGTATCATACCTTTGAGAAGGAACAATTTCATATCCTGTTGGCGGAGTCTCTTGATTTTTAGCATTTTGAATCTCCATCTGGAAGATGCTGGATGCAATCTAGAATTCTGGACAATCCAGTTCAGAGTGAGCATTCGTGTTGTGCAGCCTGCACCAAGTGGATGAAGCAGCTTCAGCCAACATCACATGACCCAGGGGCCTGGTGTCATTGTTCTGATTTTCCAAAGGTGAAGGTATTCCTCCATTGTTTGGCCTAGTGTTCCAGGATAGATTTGTCTGTTGCTGAAAGTTCTGATTTTGATATTGATTCTGATTTGAGAACTAGTTCTGATTCTAATTTTGGGAATATTGTTGATTCTGGAAATGTTGTTGATTCTGTCCCCTCTGTTGCATGTAAGCATTCTGATTCTTGAGGTGAGTAACTTCAGCAGTGAGTTTCTTCATTTGCTCAACCAGCTCTTTGATATCATCTTTATCTTCTTTGTTCTTGGCTGCTTCTGAAGACTGTAGGAAAGGCATTTGTGCTAGAGACATTTCAGCTATCGGATTACCTGGGTGGATCACTAAGGCCTGTGTTATAGTTGTGTTTGGAATTGGATTCATCACAGGGGTATGATTAGCCAATGCATGATTTATCATGGGTATTTGATTCGGTATGGCAACAGCCCCCATATGGTTCAATGGACCAGAAGTTGTTTGCCCTAGTTGGGTGCTTACCTCAACAACAGCATAATATACTTGAGATAAACTAGCAGGTATTGGGTTAGCTCTCCTTGCAAACATGGATCTAGGGCAGCATAGTAAATGGGTAGGGCAGCGGCCTGATCTACAGCATAAGGAGCCAGCAAATGACTATAAGCTTTTTGAAATCTGTTGTTGAAGGAACTTATCATCTCACCTTCCTCTCAACGAATCTCCACAAAAGATCAGTAAAGATCAGCTAGGGTGGTAGGCATATGAAACCTATCCAGAAAAGAAGTCTTTAGGTTCACCCATGAATTTATGGATGCGGCAGGGAGGTTGGAAAACCAATTATAAGCTTCTTCCTACAAAGAATAAGGGAACATCCTGCATATCACATCCTCGTACTACACTTACAACATGAACATGTTAGCTTCAAAAATCTTAATATGCTCATTTGTAGTCCTATCTGGATCATTCACTCTGAATTTTGAGCAGAACTTATCTGCGTTCTTTGGCATATCATGGTAATCATTGAACAGAAAAGGAGACTGGTTATTTCCTGCAAAGAAAGCCATGTTGGGAGGATTAATGGGAGCTGCTATAGTATTCCTAGGGGCAGATCAAGCTCGAGGGGCCCTGGGTATTCCTTGATCCCTTCTTGTTTGTCTGAATTCTGCTAGGGACAACAGTTCTTCTCCAGCTGAGCTGGATCTAGTGTGTCTCTGTCAAGTCCCCAGACTTGCTAATTTTTAGTAGAGGGAAAATAGGGGGCCCTCCTTCTAGCGCCAATTCTGTTGATGGTGGTTTTAGCACACAACAACGCAGGTGTGATTGTTGGTTTCACACCTCTCTTGAAAAGTATCTTACCCTAGGTAAGACTACTCCAAAGATAATACAGCTAGGTCTTAGCTTGCTTGGAATTTCTCAGTTTGTATGTTCTAGTTGTTCCTACAAGGGGTCTTCCATGCGATATGCAAATCTTCAAGTTTGGGGCAACAAATACACATACACCCTATAATGATTTATAGCTGATAAACAAGATAAAATGCTACTGAAATTCTTAATCTAACAACTAACAATGATTTAAAAGAAAAAGGTGAAAGGTTAGGGTTTTAGAGGGATCCTAAGTGACATTCACAATGCAAAGGTTATCTTCAGTAGAGAAACATTCCAAAACTTTGAACCAGCTTCCTGAGTTACCAAACTAAAATGGGTGTTACAGTGCTGCAGAAAACGATGTTATCTTCAATAGAGGTCAATAGATTTTCAGATCGCATTCATTTGTTAAATACCCAATGAACGGCGCAACTTAACTTGTGAAATGCAATTAAACTTCAGCACAAATAATCAGCCTAGATTAACTTTACACAATTATTTACCATCAACAAACAACTAAAAGTTTGGACTTAGAATGTTCATCAAATACTTTAGCAAACCATGAATATTATGAAAGCACTACTAATCTAACTATGGAAGAGCAAGATGCAAACCACGAAAACCAAAAGATGAATCAACACAAGATACAAATTCTCAGATTTACTACAGAAACTTGCTTTGTATTAGCTCAAATGGCATAGAGTCAACAGTTCGGTATCAAAATCTCTCTTACAAATAATGGAAATGGCAACCCTTTATATAGAAAAGCAACATACCCTAGCTTTCAAATGAACGGTGGAGATTAACTCAACACCGACGGTCCAGATTACATCAATAATAGCCCACATCAATTCCTGGATTACATTTTGTCCTCTATGAAAAGGACGAAAAACAGTTCCAGATACATTGAATCTAGTCATTTTGACTAGCCAACTCAGTATACTAATAGAAAAGAGCATTTTGGAAGCAAGGAAAAGACAAAACAATGTCACATGCTGCCCCAAATACAGCAATTTACAATTGTGACGAGACTGTATTACTAAAATATTCAAAATAATGCTAAGACTCCTTGTCTAAGTCAATACTGTCTTCGCTGGCCAGTTTGTTGTGATAAGTCAACCATGCCTCAAGTGCAGGATTAATATCGGAGGGGTCTGGATCCTTCAAATGATGTATCCTGTAGTCAAACACTTCCATCTTCTGACTGAATTTGCCATATATTCTTTCTATCTCTACCCCTGCCTTCTGAAATGCCTTGAATTTAGCCTTGAGGTCACTCGCCTTGTCTAGTCTTTCCTCCATACTAAGTACAGCATCTTCAAAAATTATTTTATGCAACTTGTCCTTACATTTTTTGACATCAAACGGGGCATAATCATCATAGGACTCTTCTCTACAGTCCCTCAAGGAGTCACTGATGTCGTATATAACTGATCTCAATTCTTCATCAGCAGGTTTGTATGCCTCCTTTATATGTTCAGAGGTCTCTTTTCTCAAAAGTAGCTGCTAATACCATTCAATAGCCTTTGGCAGCTGATTCCCAATCAAAATATTTTTGGTGACTAAGGTCTGAGCTAGCAATTCTCTAATACCTTTGATTCGGGGATACATATGTGAATAATGTTCGTCAATAGTATCACATTCTTCACGCAAGTCTTTCTATCTCTTGTGCAAATCTACCATTTTTTGGTGAGCTTGAGCAGAGGCGCTTATGGCTTCACATCCCATTTCAAAAACCCTTTATAACCAATTTTATGTGCCTTGGGATTTTGATCTTACCTCACCTAATTTAGCCATCTCATTGGTAGACAGGAAAGTAGGTATTGTCCTCATGTCTCCTCCTGCATCTACTAGCTTTATCAAAAATTGAAGACGTGCTCTTAGTTCTTCATTTTGTTGTTTCAAGTCTTTCTTAGACATTTCATCTTTGTCTAGTTGCTCCAAAATTGATGTGACTGATCCTTTGAAATCATCCACTCTTTGAGCACGAGTAGTTGGACCTAAATTAACTATAGATATGACATAATCTTCTACCCTGATTTGGTCTCTTGCTATGTCAGCTGGTGGGACCACTATTTCTGCTATCCTTGATCCTAACTCATTCTTATAAATCCTTGATTGGATCTTAGTCTTTTTTTGCTTCTGAGGCTTCTGAGCCTGTGACAGGATAGCGCTCAGGTCAAGTTGCATTACTTCTACCTGTGGTTCGGGATATGCCATTCTACCTTGTAGCCACTCAGGAGCAAAAGATTTGTTTAATTCAAAAGTTCCATCTTTATCAGACACAACCAACTCTTTGGATGGTTCTTGTTCTTGCTCTTCATCCTTCTCTAGACTTTTCTCTTTTTCCTTCTCTTCTTCTTGTGCCAAGTCCTTCAGATTTATAACTACATTCTCCTATGCAATCTTCAAAACTTCCGCCATTGGATCTTTACAAAGGGGACTATCATATATGTCAATAATTTCCACATCAGTCAAAGGTTCAAGGAAGCCTTCATTGTTTGCTTCAAATAATATCTCCTTTTCCTCCTCAGTTGGTGGTTTAGGTTCTTTAAACACCAATTCTGCACACACTTTTTCAATCCCGGGCAGCAGTGGGATTACCAATGAATCCGCAGGCATTTATGAAATAGGGACAGCAGAAGAGATGGTTAAGGAAGGCAAATTGACCTATGTCAGGTTAGTTAAGACTGGTGATAAGGAGGAAGAAATGATAATGGATGAAGAAAAGGATAGTGAAGGTAAGGAAAGAGGGGGGGAAAGGATGGTGGAAATAAGAGGCAATGGTAAAGGAGAAGAAGGTGTAGATGAAGTGGAAGGGTATGAGATGGCAAGAGTGGAGAAAATAGGACTGCTAGAGTCACTGGAAGAAATTGCGAGTGAACAAGAGGTGGTGGTGATGGTAGAGGCAGGAGAGGTGGCAGAAGACATCTCTTGAATTATAGGGGCTGAGGTTATGGATGAGGTGGATGCACTAGAGGAAGGAGGGATGGAAGAAGAAGTGGCAGCAGAGACAGTAGGGGTTGAGACAATAGTGTCAACACTTTGTGTAGGAGGTTGGGTAGTTGGAGGATTGGAATCATCTTTAGCTGTGGCAGCCTCCGTGTTAGCTTTTTTCACTTTTACCTTCTTAGCCTTAGAGCTTTCTCTAGCACCACTTGGCATATCCTTTCTCTTGGAAGTCCTAGTCCTAGTTGAAGGAGGTTGGTCTTTCTTTTGGGGAGACCTTATAGATGGCTTCTTCATTTTCTCTACCTTTTCCATCATAGATGTGTGCTCCTCACTATCTGATTTCTATTTTTTAATTGGCTCTGCCTCATCTGTGACCTGAATGGGTTCATCTTCTTCTCCCCCAGAGTCTTTGTCTAATTCTACAGTTGTGTAAGTAAGATGGACTCCTTGTTCATGCAGAACAACCACTTGTGATCTAACCCAGGCCTTACTTAGTCTGATTATAACAACATCCAGTGAGCTCTCTTCTGCATTAGCCCAGTTTGGCAATGGAATGGGTTGATGGTATTGCGTCTCCCATGGTCCTCTAAGCACAACATTTTCATCATCTTGCAACTGATCAGGAACTGCCATTATATGAAACCTTTTGATGAAATCCAGAGGCAGCCTTGCATGTGCCTTCTTCATAATCTCATAATCATCAAGGCAATTGGCCCAAAAGTCTTCAATGTGCACTTTATGAAAGAGTTTCTTGCTTACAAATCTCTCCATTACTTTGTTTGGATCAAAATGGCCCCTTGCATTATAGTAGTGTAGATTCAAGAGCTGAAGCTCCTTGTCTGAGTGTTCTGCTGATGCTAGAGAAGGGCATGCATAGAGTCCTTTGCCAAATTTGATAGGAAATTGAACACTTGGCCTATGCAGGTGCTTGAGTTTCTCAGCACAAGGTATTAGTTGCCTCGACAGCTCTAAAAGTACTGTCTTATCATCAGGGTACCGAGGAAGTCTATAGGCCATTCCAATGAAGCCTTATATCCTTACGTATGTAAACTTCTCAAATTGGATATACCACCTTCCATATCTGGTTATTTCATTCATAGCCTCGGTGGAGATCCTCAAGGCTGTGTTGCCCTGCAACTTTTTGGCTATATACATCGTGAATGCATCATTAACCCTCTTGAAGTGAATCAGTGATTGAGATGAGGTTAGCTGTGGGTAGCATTCATACACTTTAACTTGAGTGTCTTTTCATCATTTCCAACCTCACCAATCTTGGACAGTCCATCATAATGGTTCATTCTTGCCAATGCATAGACAACATAGGACGTCCATCTAAAATATTTGTTTTCATTAAAGTTGC
Source organism: Cunninghamia lanceolata (assembly GCA_027924645.1). Taxonomy (NCBI): domain Eukaryota; kingdom Viridiplantae; phylum Streptophyta; class Pinopsida; order Cupressales; family Cupressaceae; genus Cunninghamia; species Cunninghamia lanceolata. The sequence goes on along the minus strand of BSBN01000261.1, from coordinate 23,149,165 downwards.
TGAAGGCTTCATGGATGTTGTCACTGAGGATTTGAGCCTAGTGGAACTTGGTTCCCTTCAATATCTTAGAGATTATGACAAACATCCAATCCTCAAAGGTAGAGGCAGTTGGTAACCCGTAGATTCTGCTCAGAAAGGTTACTATGTCCCCTATTTCATCGTGGAAATCACTCCTGTACAGTACTCTAGGGAGCTTGATGAGAGCAGCCTTCCTGCTCTTAACCCAATGGTCATTTATGTACTTCCTACATCCTTCTACATCCTTATTATAGGTTGCCTTTGATCCTTGTTTATCTGGTATTGTTACAACTTTGTGCCAGGGGATGTCCAACATTTCTGCCAAAGAAGGTGGGGTCAGGTCAACTAGGACATCCCCATTTGCCATCTGAATGGTCCTTGTCATAACATCATACCTGTCTGCATAGGTGGCTATTAGTTCTGCACACTAAACTGAGGTAGGAAATGCAGCACCCTGTCCAATTCCACTATCTCTAAGTATTCTGGCTCTGGGTGTTGGAGCTGGACCAAAGACTCTGAGTCTAAAGTCATCTAGGTCTATGTGACCTAAGTCTGTGTCCCCTACATTACTCCACCTGGAGTGGACCTTGGTTTCTGGAGGGATTCCCTTGAACTCGTACTTCATTGCTTGGGCCCGAGCAGTCATTTAGTCTGCAAGGCCTGACCTTATAAGATTGATACCTTTAGGAAATTCCTAATATACTCCTAAACTTCAGATAAATCAATGCAATACTGCCATTTACTACTAGCATGCCTCTGAAGGAAATTTAAATCTAACTGAAATAGCATTGCATGCGATCAAATATCTAATGTTGCAAGGAAATTCGTGAAAATTACCATTATCAATGCATTACAACATTAATTTCATCATTTTGAACAATTTTCCCTTTGAAAAATTCAAGAAATTCGATCATTTGCAAGGTTTTGTGTAAATTTGAGGGATGTCTGACCCTCAAAAGAAAAAGCGTTAAATTTGAGGTCGTCTGACCTCGGCGGGGAAATCGGGTTCATCTGACTTGTGGGCCTTTCGGGGTTGTCCGACTTAGTCGATGGTCATTGATTTTAGCACAAGTTAGAAGAGGCCGATTTTAGCGCAGAAGTCTGATTCAGTTGTTTTTAAGCGCCAGGTCAGATAGATGGGAAATCAACGCAAAAGGTCAAAGCGATAGGATTTTAGCGCAAAGTCAGATGACTGGGAATCTAGTGCTAAGGTCGGACAAGGCTGTTTTTAGTGCAAAAGTCAGAGAAGACTGTTTCCAGTGCAAAATGTCAATTCAAGGCCCTCAAAGGGAAAATAAGAACTCATCCTAGCAGTTTTTTGAAGTGATTTTTGCTACCATCTTTCCATCAAGGTCAAAATGCATCTTTTGACCACACAACCACTTAGGAGATCAGAAGATCAAATAACTCTCTAGCCAAATCAAAAGAAGGGGGTCTCCGTTTTGAATGGGGCATGTGTGCAAGGCACAACAGCTACCAACCATTAGCTCTAATTGATGTGGCATTGCCAACCATGTTGAGTGATCCATCAACACATTCAGAGAAAGAGGTAGATAGAGGAACTAAGTTTGTTGAGAAGATACACCATATTTAGCAACAAGTGCATGAGATACTCCAATATTGTAATCAGAAATACAAGGACAAACATGATTAGCATTGTACACTTCATCAGTTTAAGGTTGGGGACAAGGTTTGGCTTCACCTTCAAAAAGAAAGACTTCAAGGGCCTCATAGGAAACTCCATCCCATTCAGTATGGTCCATACACCATCCTCAAATAAGTTGGTGAAAATAATTTTGAACTCAATATGCCATCTATTAGTGGACTACATCCTATTTTCAATGTTGAATTGTTGCGTCCATATTTTCTACCATTGTTGGACACTTCAGATGTTGCAGAACATATTAGTAGCACAGAGTTGAATCCAGACACTAATGCCCCTCTCAAATGTGATCAGATTACTGACGTTGTGGTCAAAACACTGAAGAAGCAATAGATTCCTCTCTACCGGGTGGTAGAGGTAGGACAACTTCCACATCAGGGAAAATGGTTCACTAAGGACCAGATTGAGAAGAAATTTCCTCATTTGCTGAAACACATAGGTGCAATGGGGCCCATTGCCTCTCAAGTGGGATGCAATGATCCCACAGAGATTCAGAAGCATTAGGGTGGCATTTGTTCAGACAACTATGTTTTTCAAATTTTCAGTATTTTTTTTTCAGAATTGTCTACATCTTAGTAATTGGCATTTTTAGAGGCCTTCGAAGTGGAGTTTGGGGTCAAGACTTTCATTGGTTGCTTGGAGCAATAGTCATAGGCACAGCTCGACGCAACTCAATCTAGCTCTCCAGGAGTTTTTTCCAACGAGTCCAAGAAGTTTGGATTTCGACTAGCTGGCTAGAAGTTATGACCCTGCCAAGTGGGGTTCTGAATTTAGTAGTTTTTTTGAAAATTTGAAAATTTGAATTTTTAGTAGTTAGTTGTTGTTTTTGTCACCTTTCAACTATCCATTTCAAATTCTATGGATGAGGTGACCTTCCACATTCTTGTTTCATTGTATATAAACATTTTGATGCAATTAATAAAGTCTCTTTGGTTGCCTGCAACTCTCTACAAGTTCTGCACATTGAGCTCTTGTTTATTTTTACAATACCACAGGCTCAACGCTAGGTATTGTTATCTGAATTCTCCATTAAAATTTAGATCATTTGCACTTGTTTGAATGACAAGTCAAAAAAATACCACGATAATCTTAATCTCTCTCTTAGCTTTCTAACCATATAATTTTTTTCACGTTTTGAGTATGTTAAGGTTTTCATCTTTAATTTCTTTTGTTACTGTATCTGTTTTTTGTTAAAAGCCAGTGTGTGATATTTTTGACTTTTTTTTTACCGTTCATCAAAATTTCAAATAAATTACATTTTAGAAACTAGACTCAATTATACACAAATTAAAAAAAAAATTGGATTTTCGATTAGTTTTCTAAAATTTTAGGGGGGAGCATGCTCAATTTTTTGTTTTTCAAGATGTGTCCACTTTGAAAATTAGTAGAAAATCAATTATTCATGAAAAAATTATCAAAAAAATCAGGGATAAACTACATGGTGTTAGATAATTTCTCACCAAAGCGATTTTTGAAATACTAAAAAAAGTTAACATTTTAAGGGGGCCATAGCAGACACTATGTTATGTTTTTTTTTGAAAAAAACAGGACCAATTTGTGTGCCCCCCCTTTTTGAACCCCTTAATCTCAACCATTTTTGAAAAAAAAAATAGTTTAGAAACTAGATTCGGAGCTCTACGACTCTTGTTTTTATTGCATCTTCAAATTTTGAGTGTAACTATCTTCAATTTCTCATCCAACATCAATATTTCCTGATTCCAAAAAAAAGTGGCATCTTAAGCCCCCCTTTTGGTCCCCCATCTTTGTGCACTTACCCTAATGCTATGTAAGATGTGTAAGAGCATCTATAACATTGTAAGATGCGTAAGAGATTCTCAGTGACAATTCGATGACACATTTAAGAGCATGTAAGAGGGAGGTTACAATGTTGACTATGTTTTTTAACCAACTTATGACATGTAAGAATGACAATAGCATAGAGTACGTGTTTTAATGGAGTGCCCAAGTTTGGTGGTGGATTATATGATAATTTTTATGACTTCATGGCTACATTCTATTTTTAGTGGGTTAACCATCATGGAGAGGGGGTGTTGGACTTTGGTCCTAGATTTGGGCACCATATTTGCCCATGGAATCTTGGATCATGGTTTTGTTGAAACCACTTGTGGTTTGTGGTTTGGCCTTGCTTTATAATATCTAGTGCTTGGGATGGAGGTATTGTCTCTTATTTTTGCAAGAACATAATGTTGCCAAAATTTCTCCAAACTTGTTAGTGTGGATCTCTTGTGAAGGCTTGAGTCTATGATTGTATTCTAGTCATTGTCACTACTATGAATATAATTGGTTCAGAGTTTTGGAAGCTAGTTTTTTCTCAAAAGGGTTTTTCCAAGTAAACACTATGACTTTGGGTAATATTTCCTTGCTAAAATTGTTTGATCATATCTTTCATGCATTTCTCTCCTCACATATTAGTGTAGAAGCATTTTGTGATCTTGCTTTCTTTCAACTCCATCCTATGATATAGAAATTTCCCACCCAAGCCTTCAATTTATAGAATTTGGACTTACATAAAACCATCAAGTGGTATTCAAAACCATGGAAGGGAACAAGAGACACATGTCCCAATGTTCAACATGTGAAAATGAGTTACATGCAAGAGAGATCCACCTCACCAAGGGCATCATGCATGAAAAGGTTCCAAAGACTATATTGTGACCTTTCACCTTCCCAAAATGGAGTGCCTATTTAAAGGAGACTAATCAACTTTGTAACTCTCATTTTAATGCTCTTACAATGTCATGTCAGATGTCTAGAAGAATATCATAGATCCCCAAAACAAACATTATACACACCATTAAAATATTACTATATCCAACTAGAATCTCAACATTACAATAATATCCCATTACCAATCCCCTGCAATTTTACAATATAATTATTATTAATTTTATATTAAACTGCATATATATAATCTATATAAGATATGTAAAAACAAATTTTATTCTAATGACCAAGCTCATGGAGGAAAAATGTTTAAACTATCATATCTATTATTAATTAAAAAATGTTTAATGTATAATGAAAATTTAACAAAATAAACAGTAGGCATATTCCAAATTTATAATAATAAGATCTACAATTTGCTCAGAACTATCGACCAGGTCAATTGACCTTTTTGTTCGAAGTCCAGTAAAGTTTGCTTTAAAAAACACGTAAAAAGTCCTTTTCGTACAAACTGGCGGCTGCAACATTCTCCACGTGTACTTTTTTTACGACAATAAACAGAAGTTTGACTCGCAGAGAGTAAAGACTTAGAAATCAATATATATTATTTGAATGCTTCTATTTGACTAAGTAATGTTTATCTTCATCAAATCCAACTCGGAAGCATTCAAATTCAATATATAATTTTAAAATTTTAGTTTAAAAAAAAAAATTAATGAATAATAAAATATACACTAGAGATAATTTGTACGTCATTATTAAAAGAAACATTAAATTGGTGTATAATATTTTTATATGGAGAATTTTATAGGGCAATTATATAAATGTTATAAGGTCAATTAATTAATTGAATTTTGAATAACAATCAATTTTAGAGTAATAGTTGAGACAAAAATTATCTAAAACAATATATTTAAATAATGGTAAAAATTAAATAAGTAAATAAATGGTATTTAGATTTTAATTTGATGTTGATGTAATTTTGTTAAATGTTTTTAATTTATTTTTTTTAAATTAGAAAATGAGGGAAATATCTAGGTCTAAGATTTTAAATTTAAATTTAAAAGTTTGGGGATCATTTTTATGAATCATGTAATGAAAATTACAAATATGACTTTGGACAAGGAATAGATAAACTAATGATTGGATTTGAACCTTGGGAATGAGTGCAAATAGAATCAAGTTAGGTTCATGTTAATTTTCTAACTTCCATGCATGAAATACAACATTTTGTACACCAGTTATCACATTAGGGGCAAATGAGTCAAAGTGAGTCCAAAAGGAAGGGCAAAGGTGCAAGGCATGTAATTTTCACGAATACAGAAGGAAATCAAGTGTCACACAGCACCTAGTCACTATCATTACAACATGTTTGAAAATTAGTTTACTTGGTTAGGTTAGGTATGTGTCAAGCTGAGAAATTTGGTATTGTAAATTCTTGATGTTTGACCACACTTCAACCATGTACATGATCCATAAACAGTTGCCCAGGGCCATTCTTGTTGTGCATCAGAAAGCACAACTTATAGTTGTTCATGTAGTTTTCTAAGACTTTAGTTTTTGAATTTAGCTATTGGATGTTGAGATTAAAGTCTCATATGGTAATTATCAAATTGTCCAAATTTATATTGGATACTAGTTATCCATATTAACACTTATATATTATATAATTACTTGGCATTTAAATATATTTATATGTTTCATAAATGATTAGATTAATATATTTAGTATCATTAATCTATATTATAAGTATTATTAAATATATAAATACTAGATAAATTAATGTAATGTAAATATATAATGAAAAGATTAAATAATCTAATAATTGTATATACTTAATTATCATTATAAAGATGTTGAAAATGTTAGATTAGACAATTGATGTGAGAGCATAACTTTCAGAGGTCATAACTTTTGACTTTGGTAGTCAACAGAGTTCATTTTTTCAACATGAAGATCTTTGAGTTCAAGATCCCCATTATCTGCTTCTCCAATTTATTTCAAGAAAATTTGGAGCCAAATTCGACCATCCAAGGCCTCAAAATTACATTTTAGTATTTTTTTAAAGCATATTTAGAGTTTTAGCTTTTATGGGTTTGTATACAAGCATGTACTTAGGTTGTAAGTCACTTTGAGACATATTAGGATATTTAGGGGATAGGGCATAATTAATATGTCATTTTTGGTTGAATGTAAAATTGCTAAAAATAGTAGTTTGCTATATTTAGCAATTTTGGTTGCTCTAGTTAGTTTTTTACTTTGACTTCTTTTTTAGTACATTTCCGTCATGCTAGATAGTGGATGAGTGGCAAATTTCCTTTTAAAGGAAAGAGCTTTATGTATTTTAGTTCAGTGGTTGAAGAAAGATATCGAGATTTTTGTGTTTTTACTATAAAAATTAATGTTACATTTTTGTTGCATTTCTAGATACATCAACAATTGTCACTTTTCTCATTATTTTGTTATAATGTGATAATTATTACTTCCTCAAATTATGTGTAAGGAGCAATAAAAACAAAAAAGTTTCATCTAATAGAATAAATACATGAATCACATTTTTGTGAGTCTTAATTAAAAATGCACATTTTGACTTTTTATATATTATAAAGAAAAATAGATAAATAATAGATGTTTTTAATTGGTTGGAATGTAATCTTAATGATAACTAGTCAAAGGAATTAGCAAAATTGGATTGCTATAGTTACCCAGCTACGTTAAAGACTAATAAGTGTTCACCTTCCTACTATCCTACACTAATCTAGATCTAATTAAAATGATAAATCTAATCAATAACAAATTACATCTAGAAATTGAGTGTTGCAACTCAAGTAGTTCTAGAAAGAGGTTAGATGCTTATCAAATTCAACATGGTGGAAGTTTAACATCATCGTTGACTAGCTAGAGCATTATGACTATAGATTTGAAATTAGAGTTGAGATGTAGATCTACAAGTAGTGAGTTTTGATAGTCTTGTATGATTTTTTTTGCTAAATTAGGTTGTGTCATGTAATCGAGTCCAACTAGTGCATCATGGTCTTCTACAATTCCATTTTTCTAACTGCATTCACATCTATCTTCCTATTTCAAAATTTTGGTCATGCTTAGAAAGATAGTAAGACTTGCTTCAAGATGAAGGAGAGGCCCTTGGCTTGCTTGATGGTAATCAAGCACTTGGAAAGGCATAAGATGTTGCAAACATGTCAATCAAGCAATGCAAAATTTGAAGTGTTGGTGGGCTAGTGTGGTGCAAAGATCTAGTTGTTTCAATACTTTTGAATTGGATTTGTCCTTGTGTGATTTGTTGGCTGTCAAATAGATGCTAATCACCTATTAAAGCTCCTTAAATATATGTCCATAGTCACCAATTTTATATCATTTAATGCATGAGCCAACATGATAATGTCTATTTTGTGAGAGGGTCAACTTTGAGATGCGAAAAGGTGAATTTGTATTTGGAGGACTAGGCAATGCCATACGACCTAGTCCAAGACTAAGTCATGCCATGCGGTCTAGTACTAACAAAAAAATAGATATGAAACATACAAATGATGAAGGCGAAGGTAGCTAGAGGTAGAAAATGACTATTAGGTGTGGGGTAAGAGTAGGTTTACATTTTTCTTTGGTTCAATATGTTAAAAGAGAGAGTTGGTTTATATGCCAAATAGGTCAAATCATGTGCTACAACTATGCATTTATGATATACATGTCAAGTGAAAAAATGAAGGTGTAAAAGTGTAAGGTATGTACTTCTATTTTATTTACCACATATATAGACACAAGTTTTAATTTTAATTTAAGAATTATCTAACATTGTTAAATTTGTTTTTATTTGAAAAATTATTTTTTTTGGTATTACACATGTTTTACTTTGTATGTAACTTTTAATTTTACTCTTGGAAAAGCCACCATTCATTATTTGGGTAATTATTTTATTTTAATTTTACTTTGAAAAGTGTAGTAAATGTTATATACTTATGTGCTACTTCTTTATATCTAAACAATAAATGTTACCTTCTTTTTTTTGTTATTTTCAAAGGAAAGGTTAAAAAATGGTGAGAGGACAGCCACAACCAATCTTTAAAGAAATGGTATGGAATGGGAGTACACAATTTCATAGAAAGCTCCATAGGAACTAAAGAGTGAACAAAAATGATAAAGTGCTCATAATTATTATTGAGCTTAAACGGAGCTTTGACAAATACGTATGAAAATCCCAAATAATAGTGAACTCTAGGATTTTTTTTTTTAAATATATATTGGCTATGATTTAGTTTTTATGTAAAAAGACTTGAATGAATAAAAAATAATTTAAAACCATTAAAAATCATGAAAGCCTTCACTTACTTAACAACATAAGTCATATACCTAATAGGCATAACTATAGTGGCAACAAGAGGTAGATTGTAATGGCACATATGTGTTCACCAAAACTCCTCAATATAAATTTGACAACCATTTTCACATTATATATACATTATATTTAAAATAATTAAAATAGAAAATAAAATAAAACATAAATTTAAAATAATTAAAATAGAAAATAAAATAAAACATAAATTTAAATACAATATTTATATTTGGATAAGTTTAACTTAAAAAATACACAAATAAATCTCAAAAAAGATCATAATTTAACACGCATAGAAAACACTACCACCTACTTTTCATTAATTGTCAACCCAAAATATATAAACTAATGATTAAAGGTCAATAAAAGGCAAAAAGCAATCTAAGGTCCAAGTGGTTAGTTATAAATGACGATGCTCCCTACAATAGGCATCTAGGCATGCTCTGTATATACAAAAACTTGCAATCAAAGTCTTCTAGTTGAGCTGTCAACTAGTAGGTTTAGCAATTAATACCTATCAAATCAGTCTTTATTGAGAGTCCCCTTGAAGAATTTCCACCACGCAAAAGAAATCTATGATGGAAATATGCTTAATTTTTGTTTAATTAGATTATATGCTCCCTACAAAGAGAAATTAAGCCCATAAACATCTTCTCATAAATCACAGTCCAAAAAAATGCCACCTTTGCTGACAAAGCTAGTTACAATTATTCAAAGACAAAGAAACGTGGGTAGAAGAGTCTCAAGAAGAAAAATTCATTATGCAGTGATTCAATTAAAAAAAAAGAGAAAGGAAAAGAAAGATTCAATGTGTTTCAAGTATCCTATTTTGTTACGTCCTTTTACTTGATATGGTCCACCAGACAACGTTAATAATTCAGACAGTATAGACTGTTCCATGTGACTTGGTGAAGCCGCCCATTCAGCTGGCATCATTTTGTTAGGTAGAACAACAACTCAAGAATCTTCGATCTTCTCCTATATTATGCCTCTTGGTGAACTCTCACAATCCACAGTTTAACAACTATTTAGAAACTGGGTGTAAGCAGTTGATATATCTGAGAAAAATGGCTGCTTCTGTTGCAAGATTGGTAGTTATTGGAATCTTGTTTTTGGCCTCTGCTAATGCTCAGCTGACATCAACATTTTATGATAGTTCATGTCCTAATGCTCTGTCTTTAATTAAAGCTGGGATTAAAAAGGCCCTGGCAACTGAGCCAAGGCTGGGTGCCTCTCTACTTCGCCTTCACTTTCATGACTGCTTTGCTCAAGTATAAATTGTCCTCCTTTTTATCTTTGCTGCTTCATTGGTTTCTACACTGTTATAGGATCTGCCAACTCTCTAACAGATTGTGTTTTTTGAATTATCTCTGGTTGGCTTCAAGGCATCTAATACTGAGCTTGTCAGTTTCAGTAAATATTGCCTTGAAAACAAGTTTCATATTTTTTTTCAGTGAATTATTATGTGATATTATTACTGCTAATAGCTTATTCAATCTTTATTACATATAAAGAGATGACTAATCTATAATATAGTTTACAAGAATCCATCTCTCATGAGTTAGTTGATTAGTTCACAAGAATCCATCTCTTATAAGCGAGTTGAATAGTTCCCTTGATTAGTTCACAAGAATCCATCTCTTATGAACTAGTTGAATAGTTCCCTTGCTTAGTTCACAAGAATCCATCTGTTATGAGTTAGTTGAATAGTTCCTATTACATATAAAGAGTATAGTTGAGTAGTTCCTATTACATATAAAGAAAATATAGTTGAATAGTTCCTATTACATATAAAGAAAATATAGTTGAATAGTTCCCTTAATTGCACTCCTTACATTTAATTGCTGAACCATAGATTTATAGTAAAATTAAGCCTTGCTGAACCATAGATTTATGGTCAAATTAAGCCATCTTTAGCAGTTTGCTTGCTATTTTTATATCTATGGACTATACCACTACATGTATATCAATTTTGATTACAGAATATTGTTAGATATTTCCTACTATCAATTCAATTTGAGAGCTAAGATACGTATAGTAATGTCTACAATGTATCTCAATCAAATTGTTGACAGTGGTCCCTTATAATATTTTTTTAAAGCAAATAGATATATAATAGTCTTACCAAATTTGTCAGTAAGAAGCAAAAAAAGTTTTGAAGCTACGAAGAGTTCAAATTTGGATTTCTTGCCTGATTTTTTTACGGGAGCAGCTTATAATTATAATAATAGTTAAATATAGTTATAAATAAAAATATTCCATTTGTTCACTCACACGGTATTTCAAAGGATAACTGCTATATTTTGTTTGTACTTTATAAAAATTTACAAATTTTGAACTTTAATAAATGTAAAACAGTTAGAATTTCTTTTAAAAAACTTTATGTGGCAGCATAACTGATTAGAATAGCCCCAAGTATCATATAATACTGATGTCTAATTATGATGTTATTTGAACTCAGGGTTGTGATGGGTCTATACTCTTGGATGGTTCCTCAGGAGAAAAGACAGCAGGGCCTAATTTACATTCTGCCAGAGGTTTTGATGTCATAGATGACATAAAGAGTCAGGTGGAGGCAGCTTGCAGTGGGGTTGTGTCTTGTGCTGATATCTTGACTGTGGCAGCTCGGGACTCTGTTGTGGAAGTGAGTAGAATATTATAACAGTATAACAAACCTAGTGCAGATAAACAAGCTATTTATGTATTTACCCTGAACATAGATCCTTTAAATTGAACTGATTGTCACATTAATTTACTGTATCAATTAATCTATGTTGTTCAAGTTGAGAGAGAGAAAATTTAAAAGGCACATTTATGATCTTTGGATATGGAAAGGATTGTACAAGATTGTTCAATTATTATAAAACAATCACTCTATATTTATTTAGAGTAAATTACTTTGCTTTTGCTTTTGTCTGTTTATAAGGAACACCTTAAGATTTCAGATATTCCTGTTCCTTTGTTTAGTGAAGAGTCAGCCTACCCTTTTGACCATAGTAGCCAGGGCCTAAATTTGATAGCCTGTGGTCTAATTTAGACATCTTTGTTCTAAAATACAATCAAAATTTTAAAAAGATTGTATCACATAAAAGGAGAGATTTTGGATAGACTGTCAAAATTTATATAAAATTATGATGATATATATAAATTTAATTTATATACAATTTTACTTATTCTTAAATATATTAGAATATTTTAAAGGCACCTTTAAATAGATAACGGTCATTCAAAAATTGCTTGATAGGCAAGTTCAACTGTCAAATTTAAGCCTTGATAGTAGCGCATGTAATTTTTTTTTGGAAAAATGTGAGTGCTCCAAAAAATGTAAAACAAGGTTTATCAAAAAGAATATCTAAGAAGAGAAAAAGTTGTAATAAAATGTAATCAAATTTTTAAGTAAATAGATCTAACTATATTATTATGGTTTAATTATAAAAAGTATGATTTAAGATAGTAAAAATAAAAGAAATAAGTTATTAATTAAAAATAGCTACGAGATGGTTAACCTTGACCCAACATCTTTGAAAACATTAAAAAACATTATTTGCTTTTATGAATAAGACAAATAAGTATACATCATAACTGTCCCTCTAGAAACAGGTGTCTGCTTTTTTGAATAAAACAAATATAGGTGAGAACTTAACCTCAAAGTCACATGGTATGTGTCTATTATGCATCTTGGACATATTGCTGTTTTCCATAGATAATTAGTGAGTTGATCTCATGTTAATAAAGAATTCATTTCTAATGTACTTTGAGAGCTTTTGGATTGCCCTCTTTTTAATTAGCTTATAATGGGTATTCTATCTATTTTCTTCTTTCCCTTTGTGTCTATCATATCCTGCCATTACAGCATCCTTATCTTGAGTCAGAATTATAATAAATGTTCATTTATTATCACATGCTGATTATTATCATATGGTATAGTGAACCAGTGGTTGAATAACTCTTTTCAAGTTTTTATCATTTATTTTGTTAGCAGCAGAATTATCATATTTTTCTGTTTGTGGTGGCCATCATCTTCATTGCTGCTGCTGGTTTGTTGTGCAGTTTAGAATGTCAAATGCAGGGCTTTTATTAGCTGTTGGATGCTCTGTCTTGGGCAGTATTTCAGTTTTGTCCTTTGTTTCTGTTGTTTAGTTTAGGATGGCAAATGCAGGGCTTTTATTAGCTGTTGGATGCTCTGTTTTTGGCATTATTTCAGTTGGTCCTCTGTTTCTGTTATTTGGGGCTTTTGCAGCCATTATTGTATTCTCTATTTAGTATTCATCCCCTCTTCTGGAATGTTCATATTTCTAAACTTTTAATAAACTTTTCAAATTTTATTTCTTTTTAAGCTCTCTTCTTTTATTTAATTACATAAAGATATAAATTATTGAATCCCATTTAGTCATTTCTCAACATTTTTTTGTAACCTCTTTTTCCCTTGTGTAAATTTAATTTAATTCAATCTCTAATGTCTGATTGCAGCTGGGAGGTCCAACATGGACAGTACCCCTTGGGAGAAGGGATTCCACAGGTCCAAATCTAAATGCTGCCAACAATAATATTCCTGCTCCAACTTCCTCCCTTGGCAATTTAAGTTCCCTGTTTCAAGCTCAAGGACTCTCTACCAAGGACATGGTAGCCCTTTCAGGTAAACTAAAACCCTCTTCTTCTTGATGATGGATCACTGAGTATGATCTCAAACGTTGAAGAAAAAACTTTCATACAATTAAATTCTGAAATACTGGAGAATAATATCATGAACTGTGGAAATCTGATGTCTATTAAACTAAAACCCTTCAAGTTTACTAAGGAAAAAGAATATGTCCATCCACCATAAACCATACATTTAATCAGTTTGTTTCTGTGATGTTTTATAATATTTCAGGTGCTCATACAATAGGCCAAGCTCGTTGCACAGTCTTCAGAGGTAGAATTTACAATGACACTAATATTGATTCTTCCTATGCCAAGACCTTGCAAGCAAACTGCCCCTCAGGTAAAACAGGCAACAGAAACTTGGCACCATTAGAAGATGTTTCTCCCACTGTCTTTGACAACAATTATTATAAAAATCTCATAAAAAAGAAAGGACTTCTCCACTCTGACCAAGAGCTATTCAATGGAGGTTCTACTGATTCTCAGGTGACTACCTATTCTACCAGTCAAAGCACCTTCTTTAACGATTTTGCAGCTGCCATGGTGAAGATGGGAAACATCAATCCTCTCACTGGTAGCAGTGGAGAAATCAGAAAGAATTGCAGGAAAGCAAATTAAATATAAATTTGCTGTATCACTTTATTAATTTGTATAGTTTTGCAATAAGTCTCTGCAAAGAGAACAGGGTTAATTTGTTACAGGCTCGTTAAAAACCCGGTTGAACGAGCCACTTTGATCCTTCGTTTTTTTATAATTTATCAATGTAATAAGGCTGCCTTCTTGGTTAGTAGAAAAACACAGAAAATGTAATGGGGTTATGATTTTTGTCAATGTTGGCTTAAATTCTATGAATTTAAGTTGTTAAGATATATTACATTGGGCACTTCCATGTGGAAGAGCTTTTGTTTTGAGAAAAAAGTTTGTATGGAACCATTCACTTATAATTATAAGTGGTATGTAATTTTATTTTTATTGTAAAAATATATTTTATGTTAGTGTCTGGGGTTTAAGTGTGTACATAATGTTTAAAGTGTTTGGCATTTAAGAATATATATTGAAGTTTTTAAAAAAAATTGGAACTATTGAAATTATAATAAGTAACGATCTTAAGTTTTTTTTGTTTTTTAAATAGATTAGTAAAGGTTTTATTGGGGTCTTCATCCATACAAAGGTATGAAAAAAATATTATAAATAAAAAGGTGGCACGAAGTCTTGACTAAAGAGGCTAAATCCTTACGAGCCTGATGGTATATAAAATACTAATTAAAATTGTTGGGCCCTGAAATCGCTGCTCACACTCATAAAGGGATTAACTCACTTCAAGGCCAAGGACCTGTCATCTTGAAGATGAATCAATCAATTCATCAACATAATATGAGTGACTAAGGGCCAATTGTTTAGAGTGGGCATGCTCTCCTTCACTTTAGGCTCAGCTAGACCTAAGAGGGTGTTCTTAGAAGTATATTTAACAGGACATCTAACCTATTAAGATGATTCATGACTAAAACAACAATAGCTATACCCAATATTTGTCACTAGGTCAAAAACCAACTAGCTGCCTATAAAAACCTTTAATTAAGCTAATGACTATGACCTTGCATACGCACCTATAGATGACAACAATATGATAATCGCCCACAAATGAATCCACTTAACTTTTCACACACAAGTGCAAGGTGTAGGCATGCATGGCATGATTCTCTAACAATTTAGATGTTTGATGTCACTTATGATGTTCCTTGAGTTATAGTATTGAATCATGAAAGCATGTAAACCTTAATCTACCCCTAATCTAAAGAAGATACAAAGAATAATTAAAATGGAAAGTGTTTGGTCTCTCACCAATTAGACCGATGCCTATTCCATTGGGTAATATAGTGATGAATTGCAAGGAAGATGGAGATACGCCTGTAAAGCATAGCCAAAATCAGATATGCACATACATATAGATCAAAAAAACACTTCACGAAGATGGACATACTTAATAATCCATCTTAGAACTATAATAACCGACATGAAACAAAGGAGAGACCATCATAAAATCCTTGTAATGCATTATAAGTTGTCACAGATTTATCAAACCCTTGTTACATTCATACTAACAAATGTGGCAAGAGAGGATGAACAACTAGGTTTAAGCATCCTCTTGAATCATTACAAATTACCATGGAGATATTCCATTTACATACACATGTTCATTATATAACCTTCCTATGGATTACAAAATGAATTCCATCACTTACAAACTATACTTGCAATGTTTGATGCTCTAGAACCAACTCAAAACACTTATAGTCAAGAAATTAGTTCAATGATCAACCCTTATACATCTTTTCAACATGTATATATAGCATTTTAGTTTCTTTCCCTTGGTCAGCCATCAATAATTTGATGTACTTTGAAAGGTTGAAGCATTGAATGTAAACCAAGTGTGTTCCCATGAAATCCGCATCTCAGGATGTCTCCCAGTCAAAACAAATTTAGTTTGGAGCTTACGCGAAGGCAATCAGTAGTTGAAAACCAACCACTGCATTCATGGCAACCATACCCTCCATCATCCACCATTGACAATTACAACTAGAATCGTTCCCTTGAAATGAGTGATGTTTTTGGGTGGATAAATGGCATTTGAGTGGTTGCAGGAATCAAATTTGGCCAGCAATGGCGACCTAGGAAGTTGTTTAAGTATTTTGGAGCATATTGGTGAAGCTAGAAAAAGTTGTAGGAATTCGATTTGGGTCTAGACATGAGAATCAAACATTGGAGTGAATGTGGGAATGTAGGGAAGAACTGGACATCCAAACATTTGGAAGCAAGGGAAATGTGTGAAGGAAATTTGAAAATCTATCAAATTTTCACAAAGGAAGAAAATGAGTGATTTGATGATGTGGGAAATGTGAGAATTGGTTGCGGAATTGGACATCAAGACATGATATGAGGTGAAGGGAAGATATCCTGAAGTCCAAGAAACATATACAAATATGATGGGATGAAATATATGAAGTTGTAGGAAAAGCATGTGGGACTTGAGGTAGGAAGTGGAAGTGTCAAATGGAAGAAGTCCAGGAATTCGACGATATCCTACAAAATGGATTGTGATGAATGTGGGAAAGGAAGGAGGAACCAAAGGAAGGGATGGGAAAGAAGTGGGGAAAGGTTGTAGAGAAACTGATGCAGAGGCATCCACACTATAACCTTACAATACAGCATGGATGTCTGCAGCCCATCATCATCATCATCATCATCACCATCATCATCATATTTCACCTGCCGACCGATATCCTCCTGCAGACAAGCCTTCGCCCGTTCGCATGTCAACAGCATTACCTTATTCGATTATCGACAGCATCATCATGTTCGACCAGCGCGAACATCCTCCTGACGTCCACTGTTCACTTCAGTGACAACTTCCGCCTTCACTACCTTCAGCATCATGATATTCAACATCATGATAATCAACAGGATAAAGAACATCCGGTTCCCTCCATTTATCCTGATGATGACCAACCTTCACTTCTCGCACCGTCCCTTTGATACTGACGTCACCCGATATCCTGATGACGTATATCCTGATGACGATGACGTCACCCGCAGCTCCTCAATATCCTGCTGCTCCGAAATATCCTGATGACGTATATCCTGATGATGATGACGTCATATCCTGATGTTGGCCAAACTTAGCTTTTTCAGCCCGCGATCAACCCGATCTTCAACCTGATGCCGATACGCTCCTCCTCGGCTCCTCCTGATGATGATCACCCCGACGCACCTTCACTTCATGCAATCGAAAGCATCATGCTCTCCTCCACTTATCCGGGTGACGATGCCCAACGCGACTGCAGGATATTTGCAGAAATATCCTGATGATGCCGTTTTCACGAACTTTTAGCCTTAGCGAATTTTTGCTGTTCTGATCCGCCGAACCGCCTGGGATGACTCGATCCACTTCCAGGGTGATCTTCCACACTTTATCAGCTCGACCTAGCACATGCCCATGCTAGGGTCTTCAACACCTTTCAGCCGCGATCCTGCACACCTGCATGCAAACAAACAAACTAACATCTACCCTACTGTACATCACCATTCCACCGATCAGACAAATCAACCGGTGGAATGGATCAGTGAATCCATGAAAACCACCCAGATGCAGTAAATCGATTAAACAATAGAGACCAAACAGAAGTTGAACAGAACAGGATCTCTTATTCGATTTCAAAAGATGCTATTACAATATTCAGTCTCTCCTCTCGCAAAGTCTGATCGATGATATATGCAACATCAACCGATCCTCATGCTTAAATAGATTTTCCTACGAGTACTACTGACCCGACTCCAAGCGGCTGGGAACTCTCCAGGCGGCTGGGAGATCCAACCGGTCCTACAGCATGACAGCTGTTCTAACAAACTACCTAAAAATAGTAAAAGCATGGTCAGCATGATCTTATCATGATCAGCATGACCTTATTACATGCATTTGGTCTTATCAGACCTTCTTGGAAATAGTAACAAGACTCAAACTAACTAACTGCCTCATGAAGGCCAGCTGTCAGGTAGGTGCTCCTGCACCAGCAACAAGTCAAGATGGGATATGATCATATCTAGAAGTCTAAGAAAGATCCGCAACTAGAAGGAAGTGAAAGACATGATGATGCAAAAAAATTATGTGAGACCAAAGGTAGGAAGTGGAGATTAACATTTCCTAAAGTTTGGGAGACTTCCACATAATCGAGGAAAGTGAAAGGTTAAGCCAAGGGAACTTCATAGGAAATCGATAAAGAACCAGATGTGGGGAATGGAGGGACCAAGAGGAGGAAGTATAGAAGTTCAAAGGTTATTGGAAAAAGGGGTCAAGAGGAATGTGAAGAAGTTAGGGAGGACTGGAGGTGGAAATTTCCAGTAGGTGAAAGAATTTATGCAAAATGGGAAGGAAGGAATCTGGGAGAAAAGTGAGTGAGCAAAGATTTGCAAAAAAAAGAGGGGGGCAAGAGGACCAAATGTCGAAGCTCACAAACTGAAGTCTAGCAATCTAGTGGGATTCTATAAATTGGAGGAAATGGGTGGAATGAAAAACATAAACGGCCCGATAAGGTTTGTGGGAATTTTATGCAAGAAATGAAGTGAGGATTGGATCTCGGAATTGAAAGGTGGGAGTCTAGTACCTTATAGGGATTCTGCAAAGTTGGAGAAAGTAGGAAAATGGAAGAAATGAAGGACTTGGTAGAGTTTTGAAAAACTTTCATGCAAGAAAAAAAGTCAAGATATGATGTTGGAAGAGAAGAATACATCTAGTAGTCCAATAAAACCACACAACTTCACAGAAACACTATAAAATGACTTGAAACTTCCTATCCTTAGAATATTTTTTGAATTTATGTAACTTCAACACATGATAGGAACATAGATGGCAAGGTACACCATCAAGGTAAATTTTGACCAAGGGAGGGCCCATTAGAGGATTTCTTAGATCGGTTATAAATTATGGGTTAAAATAGGGTAAGTGCACAAAGGGGACAAAGACAAATATTTTTTGTATTTTCAAGTTGGGTCCCAACAAATACCACCCTAACGTAGTAAGAAATTGGGCAGTAAGATAGAAATCCCATTTACAAAAAACACATGAGAAAGACATCCAAGCTTAGTCAACTAAAAGCAAATCCTTGTTAGCCCAACAACAACATGCCACATCAGTACTCCTAGTCGCATTACCTCCACCATCCAACATAGATCCCACACCCTTTGCTCTGCTACCCCCAAAAGATAAAGAATTTAGAATAATATCAATATCATGAATATTAGTGTAAATGAGGTATATTTCATAACTAATTCATTTTATAGATAGTTCTCCACTTAGGTCCTTTTCACACTAGGTTAGTTTACTTAGGGATTCTTTACACATTATCCCACATTGCTTATGTTTTTAGTCTCCTAGGTGATATATTATATACATACTCACCTATAGTTCCTTTGTAGACACACATTCTGAATTTCTTTGCATTTCTTGTTGAATAGAATACAATTTATTCTTTCGATCCTAGATTTTTGTTCTTAATTCCCTTCAATCATTTGCATTTTTGGTGGCCTAATAGCTAAATCTTACATGGTATTAGAGTAGGTTGTATGTTGTGGGTTAGTAGTTTTTTAAAAACTCTGGGAGGGTAGAGCTGTTTATTTCTCGAAGCATTGAGTATGCTCTTCTCTTGTATCCTTAGATGATCTAGAGAATTAGAAAGGTGTAAAAAAATTAGTTTATGGGGGGCTTCTTTTTTTAAGCTTTCTAGTTGTAGATACATTAGAGTTTTCTAGAGACATTCTAAGCTTAGCATCAAGTTCAGAGTAGTCAAGAAAGTTAGTTCAACCTTTTATTTCATCCGAGTTGGACATTGGAACCTAGATCTTCAAGGGTTTGAAGCAAAAGTTTTTCTATGAAGATCCAACAGATTGCTCAAATTTGGGGCATTTTGAGGCCAAATGGGCCCTGCCATTACATCCAGAAGGCCTAAAAACTATTATTTTCATATAAAGCTTGTCTAATTTGGACAATTTTGCCATAGAGGGTACGACCCTATTTGCTTATCGTACGGTATGAAATTGTCAAAATAATTAAAAATTTGTAGCATGCAACATTGCCTGTAGTGACTATGCCAGCTCTTTGAGGACCTACCATCAATTAGTAGCCACCACCACAACACTCATAGGGTGACGGACTCCATCGCACCACCCATAACGACAACCCCATTGTGCACCGTGTAGTGCCCATGCACCACCTATGAATATTTAGTGAATATTCTAGTTGAAACCACAATTTTCTACAAGGTGGTTTTGCGCCCTAGTTAGGCAGTTTCTATTTAACTATAAGTAGTTTTCAACATTCAAGGTAGTTTCAAGGTGACTAAAGGTGGTTTACGAATCTCAATAGTGCAAAGAATATTCTAGTAGAATCTCTGATTTTTTGGTCATGATGCCATGCTGACATCAATGTCCTCCTTCCAAAAATTTTGACCCCCTCACTGTTGTAGTTTCTAGATTTGTAGTTCAACTTTAGAGGCTCATAACTTGAGCGTCCAAGCTCCATTTTGTAAGCGATTTTTTTATTTGGGCTATTTTTTTATTTTGATGTATGGATTTTTAGGAATTTGTAGATTCCCTTAGGTGATCCTACACAGTTCTCAGTTTGGAAACTTCAAAGGCTTTGTTCTGGCTCATATAGGCACCTTTTCTAGTGTATTTTTTTTAAAGTGCATGATTTTTTGTGTACTTCACAATGGTGTTGTTTGTTTCATTTGGTTTTGTTCCAAAATTATACTTTCAGCATATAGCTATTTTTGAGGATTTGTAGAGTCAAGTCTACCTTGCATTTTCTACTAGTGGTAATCGTAACTACACTAAATATAAAGTGTTAGATCATATTTGCTTAGGGGGTTCTTTGATTAAGTGAATTTGGGTCGAGGGTGTCTTGTTGTGTTTTGTGACTGTACATCTCCTTCTATTTCGAGTTTCATCTTGTGCTTTTCTTTTCTTGCACATATGGTTAATCCTAAGTTTCTTTTGTTAAATCCATATAACTATGCAACATGGAAACAAAATGCATGGAATGCCTTAATGCAATAGGGGTATACTCCCTATGTTGAGAACAAGGTTCTAGAACCCACCGATGATAAGGAGAAGTTTGCTTGGATGCTTGAAAACACCAAAGCACTCGGATGTCTTCACAATTTTATTTCCCTTGATCTGTTATTTCACATTGATTCATGTACTAAACTTGATGAAGCTTGGGAAAAAATAGAAACATTGTACAGTAAAACTAATGAAGTCCAAGGCTATTAGATTAACACAAAGTTGATGAGTCTTGATCCTAAAAGCTTTAACAACATCCAAGACTACATTAATAAGTTAATGAACTCAAAGCACAACTCAAAAATTATGGTATTGATAAAAGGGGCATTCAGTTGGTCTATAATACACTGAATAAACTAGGTCTTGAATACAAAGCTTTGTTTCTACCTTTCATATTCATAGGTTGACTATGGGATCTGAGTATACAATGCCTTCTTTTGAGTCTTTCAAAAGTGTTGATGCATGACTAGGGAAAGTTGCTCTCCATGGGTCTCTTAAAGTCATCTCAGTCTCAGGTTTTATTGGATGGTCATCCAAAGGGACAAAAAGGATCAAGTCATGACAAGAAACATAAGCAATCTAAGAACAAGCCACACATAGAAAAAGCATAGTCCTCATCTACCCCTAAAGTAGACTCTAAATCCTCTTTATCCAAGGGGAATTCACAGAAGAAGGAAAGACCAACTTGCAGCTACTATAAGAAGGTTGTTTATGGGGAACATTCATGTCATGGGAAACAGATTAATGAGATAAAACATCTTCTGAAAAAGACTAGCATTAATCTACCCTCCTTTGTTACTCAACAATCCTCCACTCCTTCAAAATTAGGTAAATGGAAAGTAATTGCACTTGTTGCTTCTATAGATTCTTCTCAGTAGTGGATCCTAGATTCAGGTGCTTTACACCATATGGGGTCTAACAGAGAAAAAATTTCCTTGTCGGAGCCTTAGTTTGTTCCTCACATCGTCATTGGGGATTATTCTCCTATGGATGTCATTAGGAAAGGTATAGTTGATGCTATTACTGGTACATTTGAGGATGTTCTCTATGTGCCTAACTTGTCATCCAACCTTCTCTCCATCTACCAAATCACCCATACTACAAAGAAGGTTGAATTAACTCTAGATTTCATTGCCATCAGGGATCTTGAAGATAATGAAATCCTTGCAGTTGGTAAGGCCAACCATCAGTCTCAAATCTATGCTTTCTCTCATTTTGTACCTAATACTCATTCTACTACTTTGCTCACCCATTCATATTCTATGAGCAAAATATGGCATGAGTGGTTTGGCCAACTCAACTACTACTAACTTTAACAGCTCAATATTGTGGCTACACAATACGCCCCACTTTTCCCTAGCAAAATAGGGACTCAACTTTTTGCTTTTGCTTGGCTTGCTTGTTCCCTTTATTTTTGGGCAGTATGGTAAAAACCACAATCAGATATATGTTAGGATCTTGTCATTGGCATGTCAAGACCTTGAGATCTAGGTCAAATTTTCAAAGTTAGAATTTCTCATCATAAACCTTGCCAAGTGAAAGGGCATAAAATTCTAAGTAGGATTGCTATTTGAAGCACCTCAAAATTCCCTAAGATCAGAAAGTTATGCTCGGTTAAAGTTTAGTCAAACAGTCTTAAGGATATCTCCACATTTCCTAACATCCAAACATTAACTTAATGTCCTAATCACAAAAATCACTAAGGAAAACTCAATATTAGGACATTCGCTAATGTGCGCACGTCAAATTTTAACTCATGAGGTAATAAACCGTCAGGTGCACAATTGCATAATACATAGATATTCGCTAGTATGCATATTCAATCTCAAGATGTGGACATTCGCTAATATCCTGACTTGCTATAGTCTAACAATAAAATTACACATCCGGATCTTAACTCAATGTCCTGACCTTTTGAATATCCTGATGACGTGTCATGTTGAATTTTCAAATATGCATTGGTCCCTAGACATTCTGCATAGATGACTTCTTTTCATCCTGATGATGGATCACGAAGTGTGATCCGAAACGTCGATTCAAAAAAAGCACACAGTCTCTTCCAAAAGCTCACATATTACATATCATGGACTGTGGAAATATCATGTCTATAATCATTACCCTTCATGGGAGGGAGATCTGTTTAAAAGCTAAGCTTTTCAAAAAGATGGCTTCTTTTCATCCTGATGATGGATCACGGAGTGTGATCCAAAACGTCAATTCAAAAAAAGCACACACAATCTCTTCCAGAAGCTCACATATTACATATCATGGACTGTGGAAATATCATGTCTATAATCATTACCCTTCATGGGAGGGAGATCTGTTTCAAAGCTAAGCTTTTCGAAAAGATGACTTCTTTTCATCCTGATGATGGATCATGGAGTGTGATTCGAAACGTCGATTCAAAAAAAAAAAGCACACACAGTCTCTTCTAGAAGATCACATATTACATATCATGGACTGTGGAAATATCATGTCTATAATTTCGCATAGAAATTAAACATTTGGCCCTTAACTCAATGTCCCGACATTAGTTAATATCCCAATGACATCATCCAAACTCATTCCAAAAGAAACATAAAAGATGATGATGTCATCCAAACATTAAGTGTTCAGAACATTTCATAAGAACTTAACATCTGCACATTAATTTAATGTCTGGACTTTCACGAATATCCTGATGACGTCACATTACTCCTGACAGAATTAGTTTCAAAAGGGTGACGTCATTTGCACATTTGGACTTAGGGATATTTGGCAAAAGCTAATATCTAGATATTTCTTAATATCCACATCCCCGTCCCTGCGACCCAAAATCATAGATTTCCACAGACCAATCAAATGGTGCCACGTGGCACAAGTTGACTTTTCTCACTGGACATTTTGTAATGTCCCGACATTCGATGATCAAAGGGAAAATACACAGAGTACACAAGTGCTACATAGTATATCAGAGACATACTATACATCTAAAACAGGACAAACAAGACGATGGGAAGAGCCTATTGCTAGGTTCCCACCATCTCAAACATGCTATAGGCACACTTGATGGTTGGGCTTATGCCCAAAAAACCACCAAAGACACGCTTAAGGGAGGATACACCAACCTTGCCCTCGCAGAGGACTTTTGAAATAAAAGGATGTGCACTAGCTCAAGAGATACACCATCCCTGCCTTCGTAGAGGGCTTTTGAATAAAAGGATACGCACTAGATCAAGAGATACGATATCCTGCCTCCACAGAGGTCTTTTTGATCGCAATATAGAATAAAGATGTGCACTCACGTGGAGATGCAACATCTTGCCTCCATAGAGGGCTTACAAACATGCTTCGTTAGTACCAAAATCATCAGACAACTTACCTTTATATGCCCCCACCTTAAGGTTGTTGATGTCGTCTACCAATATCAAGCACATTAAGGTAGAGAGAAAGCACACAAGGGAACAAAAGCTCGCACAAAGCCCATGCCCCCAGAGGTGACATGTGCTTCAAGATCGTTGAATGTTCCCACAAACACACATTATGCTAAGATAACTATAATGCATGAAAACAATCACATCAAGAGCCAAGGTTATACTACGGATTTGGAAACTAAGTATAACTGTGGGGCTATACTGCAAAGATCTCATCTAACTGAGTGTAACCAAGGTGAGATTCAAAATAATCAAAGTGCACGGAGCAGTTGTATTGTTATGAACTTGTTAGCAAATATAAGACAACATTAATATATCACACAAAGTGATTCTTATAGCCAAGCGTAAGATAATATATATCAACCCCATCATCATATATGGACTAGGTCCATTTTTGCTTACTCGTTGAAGGGACACATGGTTCATATCAGTATTATTTGTTTTTCATCATCTGCCAGCTAGGTAGAACCACTAGAAGAAGGCAAACAATAAATCAAGAGTGGAGAACAAGTGCCTTATGGTCGTCACGTAGGAGGGTGCCCCTAGGTCACCAACCGCAATGCTATGCCCCTAAGAAAAATAAAATAGAGAGGAGGAGAAAGATAGAAGAATGATGATAGAAATAGAAGAATGGTCACAACAGAGGTGGTTTCCTAGTATCCTTGACCTTACAAGAGTATCAAGGATCATTCTAGGAGGCCTAAATAACACATAACACATCATGGGGGGAACACAACATGAGAGATTAAGGTTTAGAAATACTTACCTGATACAACCCAATGTTAAGAACATACATAGCTAGGAGGAAGCCACCCTTGAGAGCAATTATAATAGTTGCTACAATGAGTGTGGCTTAAAGAGGGAGAAATGCTTACATGTTTCAATGGGATACTTCTTGGCGAACAATTCTTGTCTATCATCTCAGGATATCTCGCATGTTGATTTGGTCTTCTTGATATTGTATTAACATTAAGTTTAGGATGATGAGAGGCTTTAGTGGGTTTCAAAGAGTGGTATCCAATACCGGTTGTGACAGGTTGTTGTAAGGTCCTAACACTTTAGTTAAAATATGTCAATTATGTCGACCAGGTAGTGTCCAAGGCTATTTGTAATAGGGGATATTTTTGGACATGTCACTTAGTAACAGATTTTCTGAATTTTTGAAAAGCTTAAAACATAATATAAATTAGAAAGCATACAAACTCTATGCTAGAAAGCGTTGAGATCTCTAATCTAAAAAGCATATAAACTTTAATCTAGAAATTCACACATGCGATTTTAACTATGGATTTGAAAAGACAAATAACTTGTTAACTAAAAACACATCGAAACTAATAACTAACAACAGATTCATGAATGAAGTGGATGCTCTGGAAATTTCAAATGAACAGAATTTCAAAGATCATTAACTTAAATACCACAACCTGCAGGAACACATAACACAGCGAAATACGAAGTGACATTAATCTAAATAGAACATTCACAAAATAGAAATAACAACACCAATAATAAAAATACTTATCTATTCTATAATACCTTGAGTGGCTAGCTCTTGGGAGATCCTATTATCAATTCAAATCATATTCAGTACTTCAACAGCTCCAAAGTAAATTCCATTCATATTACTTCCATTGCTCATAAAAGATTACTCAGAATAAAACTAGCGATATTCATTCATGTCATAAAAGTATCACATAACACAGAACATAGTTGAACAACCCTTTTTGTATTGTATATATCAAAACATAACACAACACAGCATAATATATCCTTGTTTTGAGCAACTACATATATAAACTGTACTACTCCAAAATCCTAAATTTCAGATGGCAGGTAAATGCCATTGAAGAAGTCTTTAAAGAAAAATAGAATAAAAAACTAACTGGATGTCTATGAAATTAAATACATTAAAGGCTCCGAGTGGAGCCGTAAAGTCTTAAGTATGCCTAACATAAAATAATAGAACTGCTAACAAATTCTATGATTATGTATTCCTGAATTTCAGGCACCCTCAAATTCTAACGCTTTGACTCCAGCTACTTTGAAGTCCACTCCTTTCGTTAGGCCATACATAAAACCTTGCATAATTACACATCTCTACATGCAATTATGTCAACATTAGTAGCTAATTTCAATCAATTGGAAAATAAATATTTCTACATCATTTGATCAAAAATAGATAAATATTGCTTCTAAAAATAAACAAATTCGCATGGTTAGGGTGCTTGGCAAGAGAACAAGGGTTATATGGCTTGATATAAAAATGAGGTTGTTTATACCTCATTAGGCTGTATAATTAATTCCAGCAACTTGTAAAGGTACTCTGATTCCTTGTTGATTTACACCACATCCATTACCTACATAGTCATAGTTATTATAAAGGATTTTAAATCCTCGATCATAGAGGGATGTCATTTCTTTAGAAGATGGTGAAGCCTCATAGGTCTTGTAATTTGTAGTATAAGTAAGGGTATTGTCTTTGTTTTCTACCAAGGAGGCTTTAGTTTTCTTAGGAGTTTCAAAAGATTGCTTAGATGAGATCGATGCAACCTTTGAGTGTCAGAGTTATTAAGTTTATATTCCCCCAGTCCGAAATGAGTAAAATCTAATGAACCCCAATCGTCACCAAAAAGTGCATTCGATGGTGTAGAGTCTTGCACAACATTACCCATGGCAAGAGGTGTTGATGAATCAACTCGTAAGCTATCTAGACTTGTGTGATTGTTAACTTGTTTTTGTATTTCAATATGTAAACAACTATCCGGTTTAAGATCGGCTTCCACAGTGTAGAGCTTGTTTGATAAATAAACTTTATTGATCTATGAAGGGTAGACAAAACTGCCCTCATGGCATGAATCCACAGTCTACCGAGAATCATATTATATGAAAGCGAACTGGGCATGACATGAAAAAGGGTAGATAATGTCACGGGTCCAACCTTTATGGGTAAAGTTATGGTACACACGGATTGTTTACCAACATTATCAAAGCCACAAATGCTAATCCTATCCGGTTTGATTAAAGATGTGTTAATCTTAATTTTGTGTAGTAAGTCTATGCCACAAACATTAAGAGCCGATCCATTGTCAATCATAACTTGCTTTATCAATTTTTTATTTATGGTGACAAAGATCATAAGAGGATCATATTGGTTTTGAACTTCGGCTAATGGTAATTTATGTGGTTGAAAGAGAATATCCATTTTTGTCGCATGCATACAATCTAATAGAGCTGCTACATCATTCGGCTTAATAGTAGGTGGTACGATCACCTTTTGTTGGGCTTCTTGGAGCATTCCATGGTATGTAGGTGATGCTTGTATTAAATCCCAAAGAGAAATCTTGGTGGGAGAAGTGTGAAGTTGCTTGACAAGATCATATTCTTGACTACTTTTATGAGTAAGATGAGGTGGTGGAGGAAGCATAGGTTGAGAAGCTGGGAGGGAGACAGGCACATGTGGTGCTTGCTTACTTTGCTTGTTATTATGAGCATTGTATGTGTGAGTAATCACATTGTGATGTGGTTGTTGCAACACATTTTGAACACCTTGATTTCTTTGAGTGATTTGTCTTGCATAGTTTAGAATGTACTCTGGGGGTCTAGGTGGTTTTCAATCTCATTGAACCATAATCATGTTGGTTTGAAGCAAGAAGGTGTATTAGGTGCCCCTCACACAACCATCTTAGGAATATTGTTGTATTTATCAAATAACCCCTTAGTGGGTGGAATAAGTCTTGTAGACACCCAAAATTGACCCTTCACATCATTTGTCAATTTTTTCGCATTATTCACCATTGCATATATCAATTTTGTCTAGCACACTTGTATCAATTATCGATTTCCTTTTAAACCGTCTATTTCTATCATTAATTAAATAAATTATGTTTATTTAATTAATTCTATTTATTTTCATCATCTATTTTCTATTATCATTATGTTCTTCTATTTTCTATTTATAATTAAATAATTTTTAATTATTTAATTATCTCATTATTCCTCTTAAATAAATAAAAATTAATATTTTATTTATTTATCTTCTCATCATGCATATAAATTAAATAATTTATTTATTTAATTTATATCTTTTCTTCTAATTTTCTAAAAATAGTCCTTTTCTCTATCATTTAAAAATAAATTAAATGAATTTATTTGTTTAATTTATTTTATCTTATCTATTTATTTGTTTTGCATTATCCTAGTCAAGATTGATTGGAATATCGCGTGTCATGCTTGAGTTGGACTCTTTAGTGTTGTAGTGTGAGGCTAACTCATGTTGCACTTCTTTTTTTATTCATGGGACTTATTGTTTGGACTATGTGGAATACGTGGTCGTTTGAGGACTAGTGATCCCTCCTTTTTGGACATTTGTCAGTTTTATCTTGTGATAGATGAGTTATTGTAGGATGGAGCTATATCTTACATGCGTGATTTTATTATGAATTCCATAATGATAGAATGTGTTATTGATGCAGTTGAAATGTTTTAGTTAGATTATTGACTTAATGGAATGTTTAGTGATGATAGAACTGATGAAATCTAATGCAGTATTTTATCCTGATTATACCTTGTGAAATGCGAATGATTTGAGAATCATGTAAATGTTAGCATGTGGTTATAATTAAGGATATATGTTCTTATGTGATCTTGTGTGTGTTTATGTAATTCATTTCGCTTCGGCTATATGTATCATGTGCTATTAACGAGTTTCTGTAAGTGTGCAGGTAATTTTTCATGGCCCATGGAAAATCAGAGGTCAAACAAATAACCATATGTGTTAGCCATGTTACGCCAACCTAGTCCCTAAGATGGACTAAGGTTATTTGTGATTGAGAATGATGAATTATGTTGTCTTTCAATTTATGATATTTTTGTAAGGTACACCCTTTTGATTTATCACCTTGATGTGTTGTAAGGTTGTAATGTTTTGGGTTGCACAATTTTGGTGCTAAATGTTTATGAGCCCTTTTTATGTGGATTTATGAGTACCCTTGTGTTAATTATGGTCAAATAATGACCCTAGGTTATACCTCTAAAGTCTAGGGCCATTTTTAGCATGTTTAAACTTGGTGTAACACTTGTATGGTCACCTTAACTTGGCCCTTGATTAAAATGACGAGTTTGGGAGATGTGAGAGGTGGTTGGTATGTCACCATCCCACCTAAACTAACCCCACTCACCTAGGGTAAGGTTGCCCTAGCCTTGAGTGCTTTAGAAGCTTTTAGAGTCTTCTCAAGTGTGTGAGACCTCTTCCCTATGCTCTCACACATATGTGAGAGCATATGTGGGAAGGTGTGAAACATAGTTGAATGAGAAGGTGACAAGTGTCACCTCCTCATTCTTAAGGGACCTCCCATGTGTGATCCCTTCTTCCTATGCTCTCACACATGTATGAAAGCATTTGTGGGAGAGTG
Source organism: Cunninghamia lanceolata (assembly GCA_027924645.1). Lineage (NCBI taxonomy): Eukaryota > Viridiplantae > Streptophyta > Pinopsida > Cupressales > Cupressaceae > Cunninghamia > Cunninghamia lanceolata. The sequence goes on along the minus strand of BSBN01000261.1, from coordinate 23,119,369 downwards.
TGTAGATTGCTTGAATGGGAAGGTGACAAGTGTCACCTCATCATTCTTGTGGGGTTGTGTGGATGAAGGAGGAGGTGACAAGTGTCACCTTCTCATTCATTAGGGCTTGTGAGAGAAGCCTATTTATCTCTCTTTGAGAAGAGGGGAGAGAGTTCTTTCTTTTTGCATTTTTATTATTGATTTGAGAAGGAGAGAAAGACTTGGGATACTTGGAGGGATTTTGGGAAAAGACTCTTGGGAGCTCTTCACATCACCTTCTACACTTGGAGCTTGAGAGGTATGCTCTCAAGGCTTCAAGCCTTCTTTTACTTGCTTTGTACTTATATTTATGCATGTGTTATGGTTGTTATGCTCTTGAGTTTTAGTTTTATGTTGTGTGGGTTTTATAGGTTGTGTTGGTGAGCTCTCCATGTGAGAGAGCTCAACTTGTCATGGGTGAGAGAGGTGTGAACCTCCTCGGGGTACCCTCATCTTTTGGAAGAGTTTTGATGGCCATTGGCCTTATTATAAAGTTTGAGATTTTTGGTTATGGCAAGAGTGCCTTGTGATAATTGGAGTATAATAAGTTTTAATGGCAAGAGGACATGAGTTTGAGCCTTACTGAGTTATTATGTTTTAGTTCCCCTTGAGAAGAGAATTGCCCACTCTCTCACTCCTAAAATCCATTGTTTAATGGGTTTGTTATGTGAGTATCCTTGGGAGGGTGTTCAAGTGTTTTGTAACCTTTTTTGTGTTTGATCATGGTTATTTGAATGGCCTCCTAGCTTGGGGTGGCCTACATGTAGGCCTAAGGTTGGGAGGTGAGCTCTCCATGGACTTGGAGAATGTATTTTTATGTTTTGTAGGTTTTGGTGGCTTATGGAGGATATTTAAAGTTTTGAAGAAACTATGAGTTATTAGTTTTGTTGGAAATGTAAAAGAAATTAAGGCATATGTTGCCTTGGCCTATTTGGCCTTGTATTAGTATTGTTGTTGTATTGAGAGTTTTCTCCTCTCTTAAGGGTTTTGTTGTAATCTCTCTTCTTACTGGATGTAATAATATTACTTATTGTTTTATTATAATGTATGGCATGATCTTAAAAGGACCTTGTAAATATATTTATGTGTGAAATAAATTATCTCTCTCTCCCTCCTTAAATCTCACTATTTTGTATTTGTGTATGTTATTTGGAAAAGAAATCCATGCTTGCATATTGTTAGTGAAATACATATGAATGGTGTTATTAACTTTGCAAATGAACTTTTTTTTTTTGGTTTTAAGAGAAATAATTATGCCTAAGTTTTTAGAGGCTACATGAAATACTAAATTATTTGGTTTTCTTGGTGGGTATATATATAAACAATTTTTTTAAAATCTTAAACTTCTTGTTATAGTTTTAAACTCACTCTATTTTTTTATTTCATGTCAAAATTACACAGAAGTAAATGGAATATATATATATATATATATATATATATGTTAAGTAATACATGTTCTAAATGATAAATGGATAGCATAAAATATAAAGTAGGAGGGAACGGCTTAGGGTTCAAATCTTATAATGTTTTGTTGTTTAAAAAAAAAAAACAAGGTGTAGGCGGTGTAAAGCCGCAACCCTGTAAAGAGGGCAGGGGAGGGGGGATGGACCCCGTCTGCATGGAGGGCAGCGGGAGGCCGCCCTCACCCCCCCAAACGGCCTATGCCCTTGGCTTTGACTCGGCTTTGTTGAGATCTCCATTAACGCCTACATTTCCTTTTTATGTCGCTGCCCTGTTTACTCTTGTTCGGCCCTATGTGAATTAAACCCTCTGTCTTTTATGTTTAATATATATATATATATATATATATATATATATATATTGAGTTCACAATATTTTCACCGTGTTTATCTTTTATTATTTTCTGTGTTTAATGACGACAATATATATATATGTGGGTAAAATAATATCTCTGTGTATATTTATTTCATAAATATAACCAGAGAGCCTTTTTTTGTTGGGCTTTTGTTAGCAAAGAGGCAACTTTTAACTATTACAAAATTTTGTAGAGAGGAAAGCAATGCTAGAAAAGATTTCTTTAGGAAACATGGAAGCATGAGATTATTTGAAACAAATTCTTAAGAACATGTGCATAAAACAAATTAGAAAACAAAATAAATTTGTTAGAGAGAATAGATAAACCTGTAGGAAATACATCTTAGAAGAAACAACAGAAAAAAATGAGAATAGAAATATTAGAACAAGAATAATTTATTGAAACCTGTGCATGTGCTATGAAAATAATTTAGAAAACTAGAAAATAAAAATGGGTTAGGAAACAAAGAAAATTTAAACCAGCAACAAGGAAACAAAACAAATTTAAACCTACAACAAATAAACCTGTAGAAAAAGAAATATGTTAGAAAGCATTAAAACAATCCTTTTGAAATTTGGGAAAATCCTTCCCACTTGAAAAAGGACTCTCCCATCTCCCTTGCTTTTTGCACCCTACACCCAATAGAAAGCAAAGTTAGTTGTGAGTGCAAATAGAAAATGAGATTGCTTTTATAAACCTTATTTTAGGGTTGGGTGCCCTAAAATTTAGGAGGAGGTTTAGCAGCTTTAAACCTGGGTTATTTTCATTAATCCCCAATTAGAACGTGGGTGGATTTTAATTATTATTTATGTGTGAGAATTTATTTTCAGTGCATCATTATTATTTAATTAATCCCTTTGGATGTTTAAATCATTTGATTAAATTTTCTGTGGAAAACCTTTGGTGAACACTTTGATGGGATCGTATTATTAAATTTAATTGTCTTAAAAATATCTCAGTGCTAATTAGTGTGTTGGTCAATTAGATTATTTTAAATGTATTATTTGTATAACGACCTTATTGAATTTATTTCATGTGTTTTATTTAATTTCGTTTAATTTTAGAAAGGGATTAATAGTGAATGGATTTATTTTGATTTACTTAATGTAATCAATTTTGATTTAAAATTTAAAAAGGTTGTAGTGAAAGTTTTTATTTTTATTCTTATTTTTATTTTTATTTTTATATTTATTTAATTTTCTCTCCTCCCATGGTTGATGAGATGGCGTTATGCTATCGAATTTTTCCTAGGTTATAGATAGGATCATTTAAATAATTTATTCATGTTTTTTACCTCGCCGCTTTAATTAATTGTTAAGTGCTTTAATCAAAGGCTTAGTTGTATTATTTAATGTAATTTTAAGTTAGTAATTTTCTCCTAGGGTTAGATTTCGATTCATATCAAAATCGTTCCATCTCATCTAGTAAACCCTAGGGTTGGATTCTGAAATGGAAACCAACCCTATTAGTGTTGCTTCTTGCAATGCACACTCCCTTAGTGGCTATCATCTCGTAGGGATTACAAATGGAGTTTTCTATTATCTAGTTTGTGATTGACTTCCCCGCCTTCGGGTGACGTGCCTAATGTAGGTTGCGGATGCAACTACGTTATGTGCGTGTGTCATCGAGTGCGCTTGATACGCGCGAGGGGGTTTTTAGAGTCGTGAGAAATTTTTTTGATATTTCGTGTCATGACCACATGACACATGTGTTGCACGTCATGACCACATGGCAAATGTGGGCATGACAATTGGTATCAGAGCCCATGTTTCAAACATTAGGATCTCTAAGTGTGTATTTTTTTTGTTGAGTTGGGCCGATGGTAGGTCATGCATACCCATGTTGCGTGTCTGACTCCAGCTTGCATAGTTCATAAGACACCTTGCATGGGAATGATTTGATTCCCCTGATTTTGCTTCTACTAACCCCCACGTACTACTTGATGTCATAGGTACTTGGGGAGTGTATTCTTGATGAATAGAGCTAACTGAAGGACCATGCAAGTCCTGAATTCAAGAGTTAGTCAACTCCTTGATCTAAGTCTATCCTAAAAGGATGTTATTGGTCAAGTTTTGCTAAGTGTTTCATTCTAGCTAATCTTTTCTCCTTGTCCTAGTTGGTGGTGCTTTCAATCCTTCTTTAGGGGTCGTATCAACCTGCTGTAGGTCACACCTGTGAAAGGTGTTATTGTGGTAAAGTTATTCTCTTTTGTCCACCTGGTAGGTTTACCCTAGTGAGTGTTGAGTGGCACGCTGCAGGTCATGAGTGCCATTACGTCATTTGAGACTTGCCCTTTTCTGAGAATGTTGAGTTGTGTTCATCCTACCTTGTAGGAGGAAAGAAATGTATTAAAGTGGTACATTAATCTTGGACAAAGACTTATGTACCCTATTTCTTTTATTCTTCACCTTGTGTCACTCAATTAACCTTTGTACCATGGGGTAAGTTATGTTTGTTTAGAAGACCTTTGGTCGGGAGGCAAATAAGTTACAGATCTATAGTTATCCTTTGCCTTGTTATAGGATTAAGTTACCTTGATGGGTAGTTGTACCCTGAAGAGTGAAAAGAGGATAAAATGGTATATTCTCTTGTTAGGGTCTCTTGGTACCATCATCTTGAAGTTGGAGTAGGGGATGTTAAGAGAGTTGGTGTGTAAGAACTTTCATGGTTATCTTCTTATGTAAGCCTTTTGGCTAGATGAAAGGATGAGTAGTGGCTTCGTGGACCACTTCATAGTTGCAAATCTGGTGACACTTGTTGTGTCACATCTTGTCAATCTCCTTGTAGCTGGTTGGTGTTTAGTGAGTATTTAGGCTATGCACTGCCTGTGTATTAATTTGTAATGGGATTTGTTCACTTATAGTTGGGTACCTCGTTGGTTAATGGTATAAAGGTGGTGTGAGTGCTTGATGTCAAACCATGTTATGATAGGAAAGAAGTAAGGTCTAGTTGCGGGTGTAATGCCCTATTTGCTTATTTAATAATAGCCTAAGTGCAACTTGATACCTTCTTTGCCACCTTGTTTCATTGGAGTTTGCTTACCTTTGTGTCTTGATTGGGTGATGAATTCCCCTTAGGAGTAACGTATGTCCTTGTGCATGCGTAGAAGGCTATAGGGAAGCCTTGTGATGGTCGTAAGTGAAGAAAGTTAAGTTTTTATACGTGTCCTCTTGGGTTATTGTGAAAACCCTCAAGTGGTGCCTTCTTATCTTTTAGTAGGATAGAATGCATGAGATGCTTAAGTTGAAGGCATAGCTGATGCGATGAGATAGTTGGAGTGTCAACTCTCCTATCTTGAAAAATTTTGGTTGTTGGATCTTGGAAATTCTTGAGGTGTGTCCCCTGTGCAACTGTTTGCATGATCCCCACAAAGATGAACCTAATGAATAGAAATATTTTATTTTAAAAAATGTAATAATTCTAGATGTTGACTTGGTTAAGGACTCACACACCTTGCTATAGGGTAATGTATGTGGGTAGTCACTTGTATGGGCATCTTGGAAGTGTTTGGGGTAGTAATGGTGTGTTGAGAAGTTGAGTTCATTTTGGGAGTAATACAAGGTTCGTTGTGATACCTTTGGGTTGTTAGTGGTTAAGTGTTGTGATCAACATGTATGATTGACATAGATGCTTTTGTTGGGTCTTTGTTTTTGGGGCGATATTAAGGCATTGGCTTTGAACTTGAGTTAGTTTGTGAATGCCTTGGTTGGGGTTCTCCAACCTTGTTGTTCTAAACTTTGTGCTAGGATAGTGGCATACTTTTAGTCACGACTAGGGTTGGTTTGGCTTAGCCCCACTCTAGTATCTTGGTACCTTGAGTAAGATTATTGTTGCAATTGTGAATTGCATAGTGTGATTATAAATCTATGGAAGATAGCTAGTGTTTTCTGTTGGCCTTGGTAGTATCCATAAAGATATTGGTGTGTGTTCCTTTCTAGGAAGCACAAGAGGCCCCACTACGAAGGTGACTCGTAGGATACATGACTTTTGGTAATCTTTTCCAAGCATGTCCTAGGTTGCCTAGATTATGTGGGGAATCGTTAGTTGAGTTGATCGTGACCTTAGTTGAGAATGTGACCACTATTCCTCTTCTCCCTTCTTGTGACTATATTATGCATATATACGATGTTGTAATGTGTAATTGTGGATAATTATTTAATTATTGTTTAAATTTTGTGTATTTTCCAAACCCAGCAGTATTGAGTTCTTTACTTGGGCTACTTAGCAGACTTACTTTCTTATAGTCCTCTTACCTCAAGGACTTGTTTAATCGTATTTCAATTTAAATTTTGAATGTTGCACTTTGGCGCCATTTTGTTTTTTTTTTTCTTTTGGACTTATATTTTAAATTTTATTTACCCTTTTGATCTTAATCCTTTGAATTTTATTTTGTTAAGACTTATTCAAGACTTATCTTTTGCAAGTCTTTATTTTGAGGATGTTCTTATTGTTAGTACTGTTGGTACATGTGTAGTAATGTGACTTATGTGTACTTGATGAGAGAAAAATGGAATATTCGGTCTTGGTTTGATGTTGTAAGTTGAGGTTGCTTAGAGGATCGATAGTGTTGGTTCAGAATATCCTTGTTGGCCTTTTGTCCTTATGAGTATTACCTTGGTGTCTTCCCTTTTGGGAGGCTGAATCTTTCAGTAGCAAAGATGGGTGTTAGAGAGGTTCGAAGGAGTAGACAAGTTGGGAAAACCTTGAGGTCCTCTTGTTGTTGTGTGGACCCATTGTCCTCATGATATTGGCTCCCTTGTTAAAGAGGCTTTGTGTTTGCTCCAATCTTTTTGAAGTTGAACTGTGAGTTTTGTAGTGGAATAGGTGTTTAGTTCATTCCTTGAAGCTAGGGATGCTTGGACATGTTTGGTTCCTACCTATTCTGCAAGTTTGATCTAGACAGTCTAGTGGGGACATGTTGATTGATTGGACAGCTAAGTCTTGAGAGTCTTGTTCTTTTTTTCTTGGAATCTTATGATTTTAGCTTAACATCGATGGTAAGTTGAGTAAGATGCATGTTTGGGGCTTGATCGGTGGTTTTGTGGCTAGTTGTTTAGCCAAGCTTCCTTTGGGTTGCTTTATGATAGGTTTTTTTTTATGGCTAAAAGAGGCTAGGAATATGATTTGGTTAAGCTAGTGTTTAGAAAAGGCCTCTCATAGTACTAACCTTCTTGGTGTGTCCCCATCTTTCATGACCTTGAATTACAAAGAGGTCTATCATAGGGCATCTAATGCTCTTGTATCTTTTAATGCTCATAAAGTATTGGGGTTTGAGTATTGCTATGTGATTTGTTATTAAGTCCCTATTTGTTTCCTTACTTTTATGTCAAAATCCATCTGAGTTCCCTGACGTGTTAGGATGGTTGTAGGTGGGTTGCTCGATGGTACCTCTGTGTTAACTTCCAGGAGAAATTTTAGCTCTAGGGGAGGAGGATGTGAGGCCCACCCTTGTGCGACTAGATTAGTTGCCCTTTTAGACCATGTTGATTTGTTTCACCCTAGCTAAGGGTTCGGTCTATGGAATTGTGGTCGTACCTTGAGTCAGTGTAGTGATGTTGTGGATATTTCGTAGAAGGTAGTGGTAATTGTTTGTGGGTGCATGGGCGATGCACATCCTAGTCAGGATTGATTGGAATATCACCTGTTGTGCTTGAGTTGGACTCTTTAGTGTTGTAGTGTGAGGCTAACTCATGTTGCACTTCTTGTTTTATTCATGGGACTTGTTGTTCGGACTATGTGGGATATGTGGTCATTTGAGGACTAGTGATCCCTCCTTTTTAGACATTTGTCAGTTTTATCTTGTGATAGATGAGTTATCGTAGCATGGAGCTATATCTTACATGCGTGATTTTATTATGAATTCCATGATGATAGAATGTGTTATTGATGCAGTTGAAATGGTTTAGTTAGATGATTGACTTAATGGAATTTTTAGTGATGATAGAATTGATGAAATCTAATGCAGTATTTGATCCTGATTATACCTTGTGAAATGTGAATGATTTGAGAATCATGTAAATGTTAGCATGTGATTATAATTGAGGATATATGTGCTTATGCGATCTTGTGTGTGTTTATGTAATTCATTTCACTTCAGCTATATGTATCATGTGCTATTAACGGGATTGTGTAAGTGTGTAGGTAATTTTCCATGGCCCATGGAAAATCAGAGGTCAAACAAATAACCCTATGTGTTAGCCATGTTAGGCCAACCAAGTCCCTAATATGGACTAAGGTTATTTATGATTGAAAATAATGAATTATGTTATTTTTCAATTTATGATATTTTTTATAAGGTACACCCTTTTGATTTATCACCTTGATGTGTTGTAAGGTTGTAATGTTTTTGGTTGCACAAATTTGGTGCTAAATGTTTATCAGTCCTTTTTATGTAGATTTATGAGTCCCCTTGTGTTAATTATGGTCAAATAATGACCCTAGGTCATACCCCTAGGGTATAGGGCCATTCTTAGCATGTTTAAACTTGGTGTAACCCTTTATGGTCACCTTAACTTGGCCCTTGAGTAAATTGACGAGTTTGGGAGATGTGAGAGGTGGTTGGTATGTCACCATCCCACCTAAACTAACCCCACTCACCTAGGGTAAGGTTACCCTAGCCTTGAGTGCTTTAGAAGCTTCTAGAGTTTTCTCAAGTGTGTGAAACCTCTTCCCTATGCTCTCACACATGTGTGAGAGCATATGTGGGAAGGTGTGAAACATAGTTGAATGAGAAGGTGACAAGTGTCACCTACTCATTCTTGACAGACCTCCCATGTGTGATCCCTTCTCCCTATGCTCTCACACATGTGTGAGAGCATTTGTGGGAGACTGTGTAGCTTGCTTGAATGGGAAGGTGACAAGTGTCACCTCCTCATTCTTGTGGGGTTATGAGAAGGGTTGTGTGGACGAAGGAGGAGGTGATGAGTGTCACCTTCTCATTCATTAGGGCTTGTGAGAGAAGCCTATTTGTCTCTCTTTGAGAAGAGGGGAGGGTTCTTTCTTTTTGCATTTTTATTATTGATTTGGGAAGGAGAGAAAGACTTGGGATACTTGGAGGGATTTTGGGAAAAGACTCTTGGAACCTCTTCACCATCACCTTCTACACTTGGAGCTTGAGAGGTATGCTCTCAAGGCTTCAAGCCTTCTTTTACTTGCTTTGTACTTATATTTATGCATGTGTTATGGTTATTATTCTCTTGAGTTTTAGTTTTATGTTGTGTAGGTTTTATGGGTTGTGTTGGTGAGCTCTCCATGTGAGAGAGCTCACCTTGTCATGGGTGAGAAAGGTGAGGTGTGAACCTCCTCCGGGTACCCTCATCATTTGGAAGAGTTTTGATGGTCATGGGCCTTATTATGAAGTTTGAGATTTTTGGTTATGGCAAGAGTACCTTGTGATAATTGGAGTATGATAAATTTTAATGGCAAGAGGCCATGAGTTTGAGCCTTACTGAGTTATTATGTTTTGGTTCCCCCTGAGTAGAGATTTGTCCACTCTTTGACCCCTAAAATCCATTGTTTAATGGGTTTGTTATGTGAGTATCCTTGGGAGGGTGTTCAAGTGTTTTGTGTGAGTGTTTTGTGTGTTTTGTAACCCTTGTTTTGTTTGATCATGGTTATTTGAATGGCCTCCTAGCTTGGGGGTGGTCTACTTGTAGGCCTAAGGTTGGGAGTTGAGCTCTCCATGGACTTGGAGAACTTATTTTTGTGTTTTGTAGGTTTTGGTGGCTTATGGAGGACATTTGATGTTTTGAAGAAACTATGAGTTATTAGTTTTGTTGGAAATGTAAAAGAAATTAAGGCATATGTTGCCTTGGCCTATTTGGCCTTGTATTAGTATTGTTGTTATATGAGAGTTTTCTCCTCTCTTAAGGGTTTTGTTGTAATCTCTCTTCTTACCATGTAATAATATTGCTTATTGTTTTATTATAATTGTTGCAGTTTATTTCATGGAGGAGACTGGTTCATTCCTGAGCATGGCACGTTGAGAATGAAGGAAATAACTTCTAACGGAGTTTGATCTGTTGAAAACAATGGAGCAGCAGGGTCTCTATGAGGAGACTGTCAAGGTGTAGAGAGGCTTCATATTTGAGAAAGTTTCAAGGATATTTCTGTGTTTTGGGCAAGACTAGACAAGGAAAAAGTAAAGATAAAATGCAGTCATATAACAACATGAGGATAGCAGTCACTAATCACAAAGGAGACAGTCAGTAGCAAAGGGTAGAGTATATAGTAAGGAATAGTCCAATATAGATCATGAGGTTGTTGGGAGGTCTACTAAGTGGTAGCAATCATGAAGAACACCTTCACATTCATTCCAAGTTCTTTATAAGTCACTGTGAGGTCAGTCTTATGATTGTAAGATTTATACAAGGTTTTATATCACAACATATTCTCTCTAGTCTTTTAGGGTCTGCTATTAGTTATAAGGTTGTGAATAGCTGTTAACTTGTCCATTAATCTCATAGAATGGTATTTAAAACTCCAAGGTCTGTAAATTATGTCTTGTAGACTATCACTATCTCCTAAAAGAGTCATGGTATTTCATAAAACAATCACATTGAAGAGCTTGTAGACATTAGGGTTTTCTCCATATGTTCACTACCAAGCCTGTAAAACATTTTAAGGTTTTTCTGTCATGAGAAGATCTTATCAAGTCATGAATAAGCCCTACATCCACCTCTAAAACATGTACCAAAAAGATAGAAGGTACAGTGATAAAGGATTAGCAGGAGTCATCTGTTTGAAAGGAGTAGCACAAGAGGAACAAAGACATCATCATGGATTGTGTTTGAGCAACACTAAGAGGGGGTCTTTCAAAACCCTAAGAGGAAGACTAACTAACTGTCAAAGGCTGCCTTATCAAAGGGTTTAACATGTTGCAACTATAAGAGTTTTCTAAATATAAGGCATCTTTTCCTTAAAACAAGTGTGTATCATTGTAAAAAAAGGCCCAAACTGTCACTGTATCCTAAAGATAGTGAGCAAACATTTGAAATTATAGTGATCTGAGGAATAAAAGAGATCTAAGAAGAGAGGTTTGAGGACTATTCTCTTTAAATAGTTTCTTGCATGGTATTGGAACTCCATTTGCAAAAGAGGGAAATGGTCAGCTTGCAAGTATATCACAATCATTAGCCATATAAAGATCATAAGAACATGACTGTCACAGTCATAAATATTAAAGGAAACAAAATGGTCTCATTGTAATAGGACAGTCCCAAACAAGAAGAACAACCTAAATAATAGTCAACCAACATGCATGTTTGAATGGATGCCTTCAGGGGTTTCAAGAAGAAGCTCTCAGTGAAATGCAGTTAGTGTGAAGGGACAACCATGACAATAGTCCTGATCACTGTCACAAAGAATCCATGTAGCAGTTCCATCCATCAATAGAAGAGAAGATAGAGTTTAAAGGTTTTATAAAGGTTTAAAGACATATAATGATTGTATATAGAATGAAGGTGCATCAAAGAGGACAGTCATAAGACAATAAATGACTGTCATTAGAAAAAGAAAAGCAGTCAACAAGAAAGCTCTGAGATCAGTCAAGGGAGTAGATAACCTATGGAGCAGGTACAGAAAGTAGTGATGTTTCTTTTCAGTATTAATAGCACCAAAAACTCCATAAACAATATCATTACCTAGTGGTGAAACTGTATTAGCATAGGCATCAAGGAGGTACCTTTGTCCAATGAAGCCTCTCAAGGGCTAGTTTCTCTTATATGTAGAAGTTTCACATGGAGTTATGTTCATGAGGTGACTATCTTTCATGCCCACATTTTCCATGCGGTCACAACACGCATCACTTGTGTCATATCCACATCTGTCATGTGGTCATGACATGAAATATCAAAAATTTTCCCACGCTTCCCTAGAAACCCCCTCGCATGCGTAAGCATGCTCGGTGGTGTACGCTCGAGGCAAATACACTACAGTTGTCGGCAGGGTACAAGGTACAATTGCATTCATCCGGATGCACACAGTCTAACAAGGGGGTCTCCACAACGCAGTTAACGTCGCTACAAGGTTGGTAATTTTCAAGGTTCCCAACCCTAAATCTCAGCAGATTTCGGCAACATAACGCCTCACGGCATAAGTGGGAATTATTCAACACTATACTTCTTACGGGGTTCCTTGAGAATTTAACAACTTCCCACGATGCCTTATTCAATATGAATTCACACTTGATTTCCCTATTTGGTCATTTTTTTAACAAGCACGATTATCCGTATCGTTTCTCGTTTCCTGAAATATACTCCTCCTTCGGACTTAGTATTCTCAACAAGGTCATTCATTTGCCCTCTCTTCCGTTTCTCTGAATCTTAATTTTAATTGTATTTCTATCATGATCACCTTAACTATTTCTTGAAGTTTATTTTGTTTATATTTCGGTCTCTCTCTCTTTTGTTCTCTAAGTTTTCTTTATGTTTATCCTGTCTTTTTCTTCTTGTTTATCATCAATCAGGGTTATCACTGTATATCTAAATTAACTTACATTAACCCTAATTCCTGGATGGACCAGATCACATAGACTAGTTTACTACTTCGTTGGACTCCATCTCTTAGTTTTCTCCACTCTAGGGTTCACCCCTACGTTTATAGTAATTGCAAATTAATCTTGTTCCTAAGCAGGATTATCGGAAGGGTAATTCTACTTAGTTCTCTTATCCCCGTTGGGAAATGTCGTGCATTTTCTCCTCTGTGTTTTCCAATGTTAGTTTTTCTTCTTCTTTCTCTCTTTCTTTTTTTTTTCTCAATTGGACGTTTACTAAGTACAGTTGAGTTTAAAATGGCCACACGTGGAATGCCTGTGATGGCTTCTTTACGTTTATTTCTAGTGTTCTTTTAAAAGTGGAAGGAACATAATTTCCTCTTCATTTTCATGCTTATTAATTTGTGTTGATTATTGAAACTTCTGAGAAACTCTTCCAGGAATATTAAAATATATTTCTTTATGCTCTCTTTAAGTTATAATTATATTTTCTCTTGTTGTTGTAAAGAGAAAACGGCCTCTCTGATAAACTTATATCAAATAAATAATATCATTTTGCCATTGCAATGGTGCCCTAACTTTTTTTTTTGTTTTTGGTTTGGAGGTGTAGAGGCAAAAGAGGGCGGCGCTTGGTGGAGCAAACCATGGCAGTGTTTGCTGGGCGGCGAGGTCGAACCAGGGAGGCGAAATGGTGGATGGCCACCGTGAGTGGCAAAGGTGGCGCGGGTGGTTTGATGGCCGCGTGGGAGGCAGGCGTGGCGGAGGTGTGGAGGCCATGCAGGGAGTGGCGGACGGGTTTTATGTAGGCAGAGGAGTGGAGCGTCAGCGGAGGTCAGGAGGAATGTAGAATCCGCAGTGGTGGATGGTGGATAGCCACAGAGACAGCAGCGGGGGGGACAGTTCGTGGCGGCGTAGCGGCCGCAGTGGTGGCCATGAGGGGAGATCCGGGGACCGCGGTTTAACTACCGCGGGGTGCTGTATATGTGGGTGGGGGTGTGGGGAGGGGCGGAGCCCCCACCCACATCCCACTACGTGGGGTGTGGGTGGGGGCTCCGCCCCTCCCCACACCCTTCATTAATATATGGCGGTGGGGGTTCAAACCCCCACCCTTATAAAAAAAATGTTTTTTTTTTAAATTTATTATTATTTCTTTTTAAAAATACTCTCTGTGTTTTACCACAGAGAGACAGAGAATGCAATTTGTTTTTTTTATATTGATTTCCATCTTATTTAATTTTGTATAAACAATTTAATCCTATATAAACCATGTATTTCAATTAATTTTGTATAACAATTACCGCTTATATATATACTTATATATATATATATATATATATATATATATATATATATATATATATATATATATATATATATATATATATATATATATACACCATTCCCAGCTCTAAAGACATTAACAATTTCGTCAATTAAGCAATAATAAAAAAATACAAAATAGTATACAAATTTTATAGATTTCACATTTAATGTCAAATTAACACTTCAGTTGCATAATACACTTTCTTATAAGTTTAATTTTTTTTTCCATCAGCTCCCAAGTAGCGAAATTTTTTAAAATCTATATGCAAGGATAATGTAAAATTTATTTTCTTCCCTGATCTACTTTAACTTTCAAGCCAATAAATTTTCCTTCTAAGCAGTAAATATGATATAAACTTCAGTTAAACTTCTAATTCATTCGTTTTATCCTAAGTTTCATTTCATTATAAGAGCAAAGTTACAACTTCATATAATTTACAAAGAACTAATGTTTTCACTAAATTTACAATAACATAAATATACATAAATTGATTTTACAACTTGATATTTTTTCACAATTAGCTTGCAAATCTACTAACAGGATTGTAAGAAATAAACAATTCTGAATTCTTCTTAAAACCAAAATTTCTTTTCCTATTTTCTTACCAAAATGGTAACAACGTAATAACATGAAGATTTACAACAATAGTACATTAAGGGGGGAAATTTTCTTCCAACTCCCAATAACAAGTTTCACAACAACAGAGAGTTAAATCTCTCCTCGTGGCAATCTACAAGGAAGGTGTTATTAAAGACCCAGCTCTCCTTCAGAGTAAAGACAAAATAACATAAATTCTCAAATCCAGTAACAATCTCCAAACTTCTCAACAATCTCCCAGAAGCCTGCATATCACAAGAGAAGAAAACAAAACCACACAAGTTGCTCTCCTCCCTACCGTAGACCCACAAGAGGGTCACCCCCGAGCTAGGGAGAACATCCACACCTAGGGAAATTTCACAAACCACTTCACAACAAGGAACAACAACAAACCCAAAACTCACATACACCCGTGGAGAAATGACACAACACGAAAGCTCAACTACAGTGAGCTTCACAAGGGGTAGGAGAGTGGACACACTCGACTCCAAAGTGTCACCCTTACAGATAATATAACCAACACAATTTCTCTTGGCCTCAAACCAAGCTTGATCACAAAATTTCCAAGGAATCCATATTTGACTCTCAAGCCAAAGGACCAGTCACAAATACATACCCTCAAGGCTTTCAACATCTCAAAAGAACCCGGTATGCATCCGAGGAGGATCACTCCTCCCCTACCCCATACTTGATGAGCATTTCTCCCAAGTGGGAGAAGCTCTGTCAACAACCCGACAACATTTCCCACAAAAACAAAATCTAAAACACAAGCAAATAAGCAACTTTCACACACTTTTCATGCAACAATCAGATATACGAAAGAAAGGTAATAACAAACCAACCTTACAAAGCCCTTCAAGGATGAAGCTGATGTAGAGCTCCACTGAGATCTTCTCCCACCTAAGCCACCAAACTCCCTCTCCCTTTTCCTCTCTAAAGCAAATTTTCTTGGTAAAAAAATAATAATAAAAGAAAACTCTCCAAAATTCAACTAACTCCCTCCCCATCCCAAAATGGGATTCAAATAACCCAAATCCCTTCAGTTTAGAGGAATGGGGAGGTGACACTTGTCACCTCCTCACTCTTCCCCAAACCACTATTATGTCCCAAGAGATGAGTGTTGGCTTATGTCACTCACCCATCCCTAAAGTCCTCCTTATCCCTCTCCTCATGTCATTTCTCTTACGCATGGGAGAAATAAAAGGAGTTAAAGGAGGAAAAGACAGGTGACCCATGCCTCTTCTTCCTTCCTTCATTATGGATGACCACACAACTCATGGGGAATCTCACTAATGGTGAGGGTGACTTCAAGTCAATTCCTCTATAATGGATGGGTTTGTAGTCATCTCTTACCTTGGGGATTGAAGAGGGATGGGTTTGGGTGTTGGTACAACCCATCCTATCCCCCCATACCTCCAATTTTCGCCACTTAACTTCAGGGGGAAGTTAAGATGACCATATGGAGGTTACTCAAGGGTTACCCATGCCAAATGGGGCCCTGGACCCATGGGGTATAACTCAGGGTCAACTTTAACCTATTCAGGACACCCAGGGTCATGTTAAAATATAAGAAAAGGCCTCAAGAATTTAAATAAAAGAAAAGAAATTCAAATTCAATTTTTTTTTTACAACACAAATCATAACTCAGTGTTACAAGAGGGTAGACCTAACCCATTCGACCTTAAGAAAGACCGCATTATGACAACACTTCAAACACAGAGTTGATCTTGGTTCCTCGTGGAACCAGATCGGCTTAACAAGGAATAACAACAAAAAGGTGCGGGATGATCTCTGAAATCTGTGGTTTGATTAGTAATTCCTACACACTCAATTACAAGATCAGTTTCACATATAATCATTATAGCTGAAGCAACTTAAAACATGCATTACCATGACATAGTTCTAAATAGCATAACTAAAATCATATTACAATTTTCTTTCCATCATCACCTAATTAACTTTTCTGAAATGTAAATGTTATCCAAACATCACCTAATTAGTTTTTCCGTTATCATAATAAAGTTTAATAGTTTGATAAATCTGGGAACTACTATCCCACAAATATAAAAGTATCAGTAACAGTAATGTAAACAGTCACAAGAACAGAAGTAAAAAGGGTAGTCCTCACATGCTCTCCCCCTAAGACTGTACTTCCTCCTGGAAGTCGTCAAAGAGGTGAGGATAAAGGGTCTTCAGTCTCGCTGCATCTTCCCATGTCGCAGTGACTTCGTCATATAGGTCCCACTGGACTCTAACCTAGTGCAGCTCTCAACCTCGAAGGGCCAGCGTTCGACGAGCCAATATGTGAATTGGCTCCAACGCCAGCTATTCGTCTGCCTCTACCTGAAGAGCACTCCAATCCAACACGTGAGATAAGTCAGAGATATATTGACGTAAAACTGAGACATGAAATACATCGTGGATACGTGACAGGCTAGGTGGCAAGGCTAGACAATAGGCTACAAGTCCTATCCGCTCCAAGATCTCAAAAGGTCCTACAAACCAAGGTGCGAGCTTAGAGCCCTTCCCATAACGGATTGGACTCTTGTGCGGTCGCACTCTCAAAAATACCCTGTCACCCACAGAAAAGCTTCAGTCTATTCTCTTAGCATCGGCATACTTCTTCTGCCTGTCCTGTGCCTCCTGAAGTCTCTATCTAATCTGCTTGACCTGCTGTTCCATATTCTGAACTATCTTTGGACCAATGGCCATTCTGTCCTCTATCCGATACCAACTCAATGATGTTCTGCATGGTCTGCCGTATAAAGCCTGGAAAGGAGGCATACCCAACGAGCTGTGATGCCCATTATTGTAGGCAAACTCAATAGATACAGGTACTCCTCCCATCTAGACTGATGATTCATTACGTACATGCGGAGCATGTCCTCTAATACCTGGTTAACTCTCTCTGTTTGTCCGTCAGTCTCCGGATGATAGGCTGAACTGAAGTTGAGCTGTGTGCCCAACGCCTGATGTAAGGCTCTCCAGAACGATGAAGTAAATACAGAGTCTCTGTCAGATATAATGCGGTGAGGTACCCCATGAAGTCTAACAATTTGATCAAGAAACACCTTCGCCACTGATGGTGCATTGTACATTGTGCATATCGGTGAAAAATGTGCCACTTTGGTCAGCTTGTCAACTGTCACCATAATAGCATCATGGTGACGTGATGACATAGGTAAACCAACGATAAAATCCATAGAAATGGTGTCCCATTTCCATTTAGGTATCTCGTAAGGGTACAACAGTCCTACTGGATGCTGATGCTCGGCCTTGACCCTCTGGCATTCTAGGCAACGAGCAACATATTCTGCAATGTCACGCCTCATCCCAGCCCAATGATAAAGCTGTCGTAAATCAGCATGCATCTTCTTCACTCCTGGATGTGCTGCGTAGGGTGCTCTATGAGCCTCCGATAGAATCACGGTACAAAGATTACCCGCAAGGGGTACATAGATGCGCTGTCGATGTCGAAGCAAACCATCAGACTCAAGGGTATATCCTGCGAATTTGCCCTCAAGGGCCCTCTGATTTAGAATTTCCTACTGCACCTCAAGAAACCACTCGTCCTCCGGTAGATGTTGTAAGATGCGATCTCTCAAGTCCACCCTCAAAGTCAAGGTCAGGATCTCGTGGCGCCTTCGACTCAAAGCATCAGCGACCACATTCTCCTTCCCTTTGATGTAGTGGACATCAAAGTCGTACTCGCATAGGAATTCCATCCAACGCCGTTGGCGGGCGTTCAAGTTTGGCTGTGTAAAAATATACTGTAAGCTATGATGATCTAAATGGAGTTCAAAACGTCGACCTAAAAGGAAGTGTCTCCAGTGGACAAGAGCATGTATAACTGCTGCGAGCTCTAAGTCGTGAGTAGGGTAGTTTAACTCATGTGTCTTTAGTTTTCACGATTCGTATGCGATCGCTCTACTACCCTGCATAAGCACGGCTCCTAAACCCTCTAATGATGCATCTGTGCAAACAACAAACTCCTCTGCAGGATCTGGAACTGCTAAAATAGGAGCACTGGTAAGACGCTCCTTGAGGACTCCAAAGGCCTTCTCACACTGCTCGGTCCAAATGAAACCCTTCCCTTTTCGCTGAAGGGAAGTGATGGGATGTGCTATCCTAGAAAAGCCCTCAACAAACCTACGGTAATAACCAGCTAATCCCATAAAGCTTCTGACCTCTGTCACATTGGTGGGTGCTGGCCATTCCTGAATTGCTCTGATTTTGGATGGATCTACGGAGATGCCATCACCTGATAAAATGTGTCCCAAATACTGCACCTCTGTCCTGAAGAAGGCACACTTCGCCAAGTTGCCATAAAGCTGCTGCTCTCGTAATCGCTGCAAAACTTGACGCAAGTGCTCCACATGTTCCTCCTCGGTCCGCGAAAAAATCAAGATATCATCTAGAAATATGATTACAAACTGATCTAGGTAAGTATGGAACACCCCGTTCATGAGACTCATGAACACTGCAGGGGCGTTCGTCAACCCGAAGGGTACCACTGTGAATTCGTAATGGCCATATCTGGTTCAAAAAGCAGTCTTATGAATATCTGCCTCTGTGATGTGCAATTGGTGATACCCAGATTTTAGATCAATTTTTGAGAACACTCTGGCTCCCT
Source organism: Cunninghamia lanceolata (assembly GCA_027924645.1). Taxonomy (NCBI): domain Eukaryota; kingdom Viridiplantae; phylum Streptophyta; class Pinopsida; order Cupressales; family Cupressaceae; genus Cunninghamia; species Cunninghamia lanceolata. Next base: position 23,100,489 of record BSBN01000261.1, on the reverse strand, counting down.
GCATCTGATCAAAAAGGTCGTCAATCCTAGGCAGAGGATAACGATTCTTCACCATCACCTTGTTCAACTGCCTGTAGTCCATGCATAATCGAAGAGACCCATCCTTCTTCTTCACGAAGATAACCGGTGCGCCCCATGGTGAAACGCTAGGTCGGATGTGCCCCTTCTCAAGTAATTCCTCTAATTGCAGCTTAAGTTCGGTAAGTTCATGAGTAGTCATCCTATAGGGTGCATGGGATATCGGTTCCGCACCCAGCACTAAGTCGATGTGGAAGTCCACTTCTCTGTGTGGAGCCATACCTGGTAATTCCGGCGGAAATACATCGGCAAACTCTCTAAGGACAGGGTGATCATCTAAAGTAGCCTCAGGTTCATCCTCTACTCTATCACTGACCGTAATAGCAAACATCTGACATCCCTTCCGCATACAGCGCTTAAGCTGCTGAGTGGATATCATACGAACAACCATGGGCTTTTGAATGCCCACTATCTCAACCAACGAACCATGATCGTCTAAACAGCTAATCGTCCTCTGGCGACAATCTAGCTTGGCTCTATGTGTCGCAAGCCAATCCATACCCAGAACTACACCGTAGGATCCTAATGGCATAACCCTAAGGTCGCGTGATGTAGTGAAGGCTCCTAATGTAATCTCGCGGTCTTTAACCAAGGTATCTACTGACATCCTGGACCTAGAGGCCAACTCAACCTCCCACCTAATGTTTTGCTTAGAAGCCACCAGCCTGCAATGCTCCACTAACAATGTAGATAGAAAGGAGTCAGTAGCTCCCGAGTCAAAAAGGATAGAGATGGGGAAGTCCCCAATCGTACCTGCTGCCTCGATGACTGAGGCCTGGAAATCGGCCTGGCGGTTATCAACCGCTGCAAACATGTGGTGGGATCTGCCCATGTCACCTATGGTCTGCTCAGATCCTCCTGATCGAGGTTGTCCCCCTGCTGTAAATCCCTGCGGGCACTCTCTAGCCAAATGCCCTGCCCCACCACACACATAACACGGTCCTCTAGCCTGTAACTGCCCTGACTGTGTCATGCCCGACTGTTGCTGCCCAGTCCATCCAGTGGACCCCTGTGAGCCTCTGTAAGACTGCTGAGACCTCGCGGGTCCTGCCGATGATCCCTGCTGTCTCTGATCTCTGCGTGGACCCTACTGCTGCCAACCACAGTTCAGTCCTCCCTGACCCCTCTGTTGGAATTTAGATTTGTGCTGATGTTGCTGCTGCTGTGGAGGCCTAGGAGGTAATGATGAAGAGTTATATCCTCCTCTCTGTATTATGTTTTGAGGCCTTCAAAAGTTCTGTTGTTGTTGGGGATTACGATCCTGATACTGTAGGCGTGAATTCTGCCCTCGTCCCTGAATTTCCTCTGCTATAAGGGCCTTTTCAACAGCCTCGCTCATGGTCTGGGGATCTGCCAAATGAACTGGTCCTGCTATCTTGTGATTTAGCCCTCTGATGAATTTGTGTATTAAGATTTTCTCGTCATGGAGGTACTCCGCGTAACGAGAAAGCTCAATGAATCGGCTCTCATACTGAGTAACAGTGAGTCCCCTCTGCTGTAAATCATGGAACTCATCGATCCTGCGCTGTCTGTAATGTTTTGACAAATATCGCGCATTAAAGCACTCAATGAAGATATCCCAAGTGAGTGTATCCACGGAAAGTTGGCGCTTGCACTCCTCAATGCACCACCAGGTAGCTACGGCATCTCTCAGGAGATGTACTACCACTCGTGCTTTCATGTTACTTCCATAGGGTCGCAACGCGAAGCACCTGTCTAAACTAATCAGCCAAGCCTCGGCCATAGCTCCCTCTGTAGCACCTGCAAAAGTGGGTGGGTTGAGCCTAAGTAGATCTCTGATGGGGTCCCCTCTGTCTCTAAGTCCCACAACTGGCTCTTCCACCCCATCCTCATACAATCCATGATGTACCTATTCTGCCCTCTGGGTCTCATCTCATCTCAAAGGTCTCGGAGGACTCCTGCTCCGTGCACGGTAGGCTGACCCTACCTCCTCTACTGTAGTGTCGGGGATCTCAACGAAAGGCTCCACACATGGCACCTCTCGTGGATCAATGCAGGGCTCCTCATGTGGCTCAACACGTGACTCAGCACGTGGCTCCCTACGTGGCTCCTCTCGCGGATCAACACGAGGCTCAACACGTGGCTCAGGAATCACTGGCGGTAACCTCTCTAACATAGCCTGCAGTGCCTGTAAGATCTATGGACCTATATCCAATACTGGTGGTGCCTGTGATACTAGTGGTGCTTGTGGTACAAGTGGTGCAGGTGGTGCTACTGTAACTGCGGGTACCGTCCTTCGGCTGAGGAATCGCTGTGCACCTCGGCGGACGCTGTGTTGCATGATCGCACTCGTCAAACACGTCGGGGAGGCATCCTACAAAACAAGGTAGAGACTAATTAATCAAAGTTGCGGAATAATAACGTGCCCAAATATGCCCAGTGTTTAAACTGGTGCTCTGATACCAAATGTCATGCCCACATTTTCCATGCGGTCACAACACGCATCACTTGTGTCATGTCGACATCTGTCATGTGGTCATGACACGAAATATCAAAAATTTTCCCACGCTTCCCTAGAAACATCCTCGCATGCGTAAGCATGCTCGGTGATGTACGCTCGAGGCAAATACACTACAGTTGTCGGCGGGGTACAAGGTACAATTGCGTTCATCCGGACGCACACAGTCCAACAAGGGGGTCTCCACGACGCAGTTAACGTCGCTACAAGGTTGGTAATTTTCAAGGTTCCCAACCCTAAATCTCGACAGATTTCGGCAGCATAATGCCTCATGGCATAAGTGGGAATTATTCAACACTATACTTCTTACGGGGTTCCCTGAGAATTTAACAACTTCCCACGATGCCTTATTCAATATGAATTCACACTTGATTTCCCTATTTGGTCATTTTTTTAACAAGCACGATTATCCGTATCGTTTCTCGTTTCCTGAAATATACTCCTCCTTCAGACTTAGTATTCTCAACAAGGTCATTCATTTGCCCTCTCTTCCATTTCTCTGAATCTTAATTTTGATTGTATTTCTATCGTGATCACCTTAACTATTTCTTGAAGTTTATTTTGTTTATATTTCGGTCTCTCTCTCTTTTGTTCTCTAAGTTTTCTTTATGTTTATCCTGTCTTTTTCTTCTTGTTTCTCATCAATCAGAGTTATCACTGTATATCTAAATTAACTTACATTAACCCTAATTCCTGGATGGACCAGATCACATAGACTAGTTTACTACTTCGCTGGACTCCGTCCCTTAGTTTTCTCCACTCTAGGGTTCACCCCTACGTTTATAGTAATTGCAAATTAATCTTGTTCCTAAGCAGGATTATCGGAAGGGTAATTCTACTTAGTTCTCTTATCCCCGTTGGGAAATGTCGCGCATTTTCTCCTCTATGTCTTCCAATGTTAGTTTTTCTTCTTCTTTCTCTCTTTCTTTTTTTTTTCTCAATTGGACGTTTACTAACTACAGTTGAGTTTAAAATGGCCACACGTGGAATGCTTGTGATGGCTTCTTTACGTTTATTTCCAGTGTTCTTTTAAAAGTGGAAGGAACATAATTTCCTCTTCATTTTCCTGCTTATTAATTTGTGTTGATTACTGAAACTTCCGATAAACTCTTCCAGGAATATTAAAGTATATTTCTTTATGCTCTCTTTAAGTTATAATTATATTTTCTCTTGTTGTTGTAAAGAGAAAACGGCCTCTCTGATAAACTTATATCAAATAAATAATATATGTATGTATATAAATATATATATATGATTATATATATATATGATTATATATATACATATATAAGTAGATATATAAATATATATATCTTATTGTTATTAATACTATTATTTTTATTACTATTATTTTTATTACTATTACTATTATTACTATTGTTATTACTTTATTTTTATATATTATATAGATAATATTTAGTCTTTCTTTTATAAAGAAAAACCCATGCAAATTACTTTCATTGAAGGGCTGAAGCCCTAATATCATTTTGCCATTGCAATGGTGCCCTAACTTTTTTTTTTGTTTTTGGTTTGGAGGTGCAGAGGCAAAAGACGGCGGTGCTTGGTGGAGCAGACCATGGCAGTGTTTGCTGGGCGGCGAGGTCGAACCAAGGAGGCGGAATGGTGGATGGCCACCGTGAGTGGCAAAGGTGGCGCGGGTGGTTTGATGGCCACACGGGAGGCAGGCATGGCGGAGGTGTGGAGGCCACGCAGGGAGTGGCGGACGGGTTTTATGCAGGCGGAGGAGTGGAGTGTCGGCAGAGGTCGGGAGGAATGTAGAATCCGCAGTGGCGGATGGTGGATAGCCGCAGAGACAGCGGCGGGGGGGACAGTTCATGGCGGCGCAGCGGCCGCAGTGGTGGCCGTGAGGGCAGATCCGAGGACCGCGGTTTAACTACCGTCGGGTGTTGTATATGTGGGAGGGGGTGTGGGGAGGGGCAGAGCCCCCACCCACATCCCACTACGTGGGGTGTGGGTGGGGGCTTCGCCCCTCCCCACACCCTTCATTAATATATGGCAGTGGGGGTTCAAACCCCCACCCTTATAAAAAAAATGTTTTTTTTTTAAATTTATTATTATTTCTTTTTAAAAATACTCTCTGTGTTTTACCACAGAGAGACAGAGAATACAATTTGTTTTTTTTTATATTGATTTCCATCTTATTTAATTTTGTATAAACAATTTAATCCTATATAAACCATGTAATTCAATTAATTTTGTATAACAATTACCGCTTATATATATACTTATATATATATATATATACACCATTCCCAGCTCTAAAGATATTAACAATTTCATCAATTAAGCAATAATAAAAAAATACAAAATAGTATACAAATTTTATAGATTTCACATTTAATGTCAAATTAACACTTCAGTTGCATAATACACTTTCTTATAAGTTTAATTTTTTTTTCCATCAGCTCCCAAGTAGCGAAATTTTTAAAAATCTATATGTAAGGATAATGTAAAATTTATTTTCTTCCCTAATCTACTTTAACTTTCAAGCCAATAAATTTTCCTTCTAAGCAGTAAGTATGATATAAACTTCAGTTAAACTTCTAATTCATTCGTTTTATCCTAAGTTTCATTTCATTATAAGAGCAAAGTTACAACTTCATATAATTTACAAAGAACTAATGTTTTCACTAAATTTACAATAACATAAATATACATAAATTGATTTTACAACTTGATATTTTTTCACAATTAGCTTGCAAATCTACTAACAGGATTGTAAGAAATAAACAATTCTAAATTCTTCTTAAAACCAAAATTTCTTTTCCTATTTTCTTACCAAAATGGTAACAACGTAATAACATGAAGATTTACAACAATAGTACATTAAGGGGGGAAATTTTCTTCCAACTCCCAATAACAAGTTTCACAACAACAGAGAGTTAAATATCTCCTTGTGGCAATCTACAAGGAAGGTGTTATTAAAGACCCAGCTCTCCTTCAGAGTAAAGACAAAATAACATAAATTCTCAGATCCAATAACAATCTCCAAACTTCTCAACAATCTCCCAGAAGCCTGCATATCACAAGAGAAGAAAACAAAACCACACAAATTGCTCTCCTCCCTACCGTAGACCCGCAAGAGGGTCACCCCCGAGCTAGGGAGAACATCTACACCTAGGGAAATTTCACAAACCACTTCACAACAAGGAACAACAACAAACCCAAAACTCACATACACCCGTGGAGAAATGACACAACACGAAAGCTCAACTACAGTGAGCTTCACAAGGGGTAGGAGAGTGGACACACTCGACTCCAGAGTGTCACCCTTACAGATAATATAACCAACACAATTTCTCTTGGCCTCAAACCAAGTTTGATCACAAAATTTCCAAGGAATCCGTATTTGACTCTCAAGCCAAAGGACCAGTCACAAATACATACCCTCAAGGCTTTCAACATCCCAAAAGAACCCGGTATGCACCCGAGGAGGATCACTCCTCCCCTACCCCATACTTGATGAGCATTTCTCCCAAGTGGGAGAAGCTCTGTCAACAACCCGACAACATTTCCCACAAAAACAAAATCTAAAACACAAGCAAATAAGCAACTTTCACACACTTTTCATGCAACAATCAGATATACGAAAGAAAGGTAATAACAAACCAACCTTACAAAGCCCTTCAAGGATGAAGCTGATGTAGAGCTCCACTGAGATCTTCCCCCACCTAAGCCACCAAACTCCCTCTCCCTTTTCCTCTCTAAAGCAAATTTTCTTGGTAAAAAAATAATAATAAAAGAAAACTCTCCAAAATTCAACTAACTCCCTCCCCATCCCAAAATGGGATTCAAATAACCCAAATCCCTTCAGTTTAGAGGAATGGGGAGGTGACACTTGTCACCTCCTCACTCTTCCCCAAACCACTATTATGTCCCAAGAGATGAGTGTTGGCTTATGTCACTCACCCATCCCTAAAGTCCTCCTTATCCCTCTCCTCATGTCATTTCTCTTACGCATGGGAGAAATAAAAGGAGTTAAAGGAGGAAAAGACAGGTGACCCATGCCTCTTCTTCCTTCCTTCATTATGGATGACCACACAACTCATGGGGAATCTCACTAATGGTGAGGGTGACTTCAAGTCAATTCCTCTATAATGGATGGGTTTGTAGTCATCTCTTACCTTGGGGATTGAAGAGGGATGGGTTTGGGTGTTGGTACAACCCATCCTATCCCCCCCATACCTCCAATTTTCGCCACTTAACTTCAGGGGGAAGTTAAGATGACCATATGGAGGTTACTCAAGGGTTACCCATGCCAAATGGGGCCTTGGACCCATGGGGTATAACTCAGGGTCAACTTTAACCTATTCAGGACACCCAGGGTCATGTTAAAATACAAGAAAAGGCCTCAAGAATTTAAATAAAAGAAAAGAAATTCAAATTCAATTTTTTTTTACAACACAAATCATAATTCAGTGTTACAAGAGGGTAGACCTAACCCATTCGACCTTAAGAAAGACCGCATTATGAAAACACTTCAAACACAGAGTTGATCTTGGTTCCTCGTGGAACCAGATCGGCTTAACAAGGAATAACAACAAAAAGGTGCGGGATGATCTCCGAAATCTGTGGTTTGATTAGTAATTCCTGCACACTCAATTACAAGACCAGTTTCACATATAATCATTATAGCCGAAGCAACTTAAAACATGCATTACCATGACATAGTTCTAAATAGCATAACTGAAATCATATTACAATTTTCTTTCCATCATCACCTAATTAACTTTTCTGAAATGTAAATATTATCCAAACATCACCCAATTAGTTTTTCCGTTATCATAATAAAGTTTAATAGTTTGATAAATCCGGGAACTACTATCCCACAAATATAAAAGTATCAGTAACAGTAATGTAAACAGTCACAAGAACAGAAGTAAAAAGGGTAGTCCTCACACTATCATAGTAGTTTAAGAACAAGTAGAGATGATTGTATTTAGTCAAGGGAGGGGTTAGCTTGCATAAATGAATAAGACTATGAAATGGGCAGTAGAAACAATCATAAAGGACTGTGATCATAGTTAAGAGGCGGTGAGAATGGAGTGATTTGTGAATGTAACAACAAACCAAGAAGGCAAGGAAATAACTTTGTCAAAGAGTTCAGAGGAGTAGTTAGTTGCAATGATAGTGAAACAACGTAGAGTTGCAAGAGATTGCAAATAAGATAGTGGAGAAGCAGTCAAGAAGCGGCCCATTGAAGGAAGGTCAGTAGTTCATCAATAAGTTTGCAGAGTGAACAGAGGATTTAAAGGGATTTTGTGACATTATCTGGTATAAGCAATGAGTAGACTGTTGTTGCAATGATGGAACAGTCATGTCAAACCTAGACACAAAGAGTTAAAAGAACAGTGCTAAAGTGAGGTGGAGGAAAAATAGGGGCAGTTGAAGACTTTTTACAGCTATTTCCAAGCAAATAGGGGCAATTTTAAAGGCCCTATCCATGAACAAGTCAAAGAAGGTGGTTTTTCTTCATAAATGAAGCAAGTTGGAGTAGTTTGAAGGAGTCTTTTGGCCTAAAATCAGTTACATCCGACCCAATAACAGTTGAAGAAAAAAAGCAACTTGGATACCAATGGACCAAGTCTTCTAGTCTATTCTTCTTTCTTAATTTCTCTCTTAGATTCTCTCTCATGTGTTGAAGGGATATAGGCATAGTTGAACCTAGTTGGAAACTAGTTCTTACTTGTAATTTTTGAGTGATTTGTAGCTGGTTCAAGCTCTTTTCAAACTGAAAACAAGCATTGTAACTCAAAAACCAGTCAAGCATATGACTAATTTTCTCAAATGTAACACTTTTTCAAGCAATTAAGACAACTTATTTCAGATCAAACTTGTGTAACACTTCTTTGGCATCAAGTTTAGTTAAATTTATACCTTTTATGTGACTGATTACATGTGTTTTATTGTTTCATTTTTCTATGTTTTAGTTCAAAACCTCAAAATATGATCAAAACAAACATTTGTAAATAGATTCAAACATACTCATGCAGGTTATAAATTGTGGCAAAACTTATAAGGTTGTTTTAGTTGTGAAATTTCTCATTTTCCTTCTAGAATAACATGGATAAGTTCCCTTTTTATGAAATATTGATAGGTGAGATGTTAAAAAACATAGATTGTGTAGCAAAAAGTTCTGTTTGAGCCATTGTAAGTCTAGGATAGCAAGTTATAGGTCTAAGAAAACAATTTGGTGCATCACCTAGTTAGCTGTAGTTAATCTTTTTCAAGCATTTTAGGGTATTTCCAGCCTTCTTCTTACTTCTTTTCCTTCAAAATAAGTAGGGTTGATCAAGGTCTAGGTGATCAATCAATAGGAACCTGTGTATGAGGAAAATCGATTATGATAAACTAACAAAATCAAAAACCAATAACATAAAGAGAACTAATTTAAATAAAAGCCATTACCAATAAATCAATGAAATATAAAAGCTTTTACCGAGATTTGTATTGTTCCCTTTGGATGAATGTGGATTGCTCAATAGTGCTGCGAAACCATGTTTGCAACAAGCAAGTAAAGTGCTCAAAGATCAATGTCAAAAGATTGTGAAGTTGTTCAATCGATGCGATGTATGCTCAAAGCGCTGTTAAAGGATGCCTGAGAATAAGTGATCGAAGAGGATTAATGAAGGAGATGAGGGGGGTTTATATAGATTTCAATAGAGATCGATCAACGGTCCAGATAATTCAGAAGAATCAATGGAGGAGATAAATCAAATAACCATGATGAATGTGCACATGACATGTGTCAATCCACAAGGATATTTTTAGTAAAATATGATGAAAACAAGATTGATTGAATAGATAACTCAACGTGTAATTTTGTCTTTTTTAGAGTTCTAAAAATAAGACTGATTGTGCACATGAGTTAATAAGATATTTTAAGAGGAATTGGAAGATAACTAAAATTAAATAACTAAATTTATTTATTTAATTGTGCATGATTGAGGAACAAAAGATTATAAATAAAATATTTGATTTTATTTATTTTTAGGGGAAAAAACAAATTAAATAAATAAATTTATTTAATTATTTGTGCAAGATTAGGGGAATATGAAGATTATAAATAAAATATTTGATTTTATTTATTTTTAGAGGATTGAGATAATTTAAATAAATTTGCATGATTTATTTAAATTTAGAAGAACAATTGATTTAATTAAATAATGTAAATTATTTAATTGTAGATAAGAGAAGATTTGTGATGAATTAATTTAAATAATTGGATTTATTTAATTAATGTGGAGTTGAAATTTGAAAAAGGATAATGATTTAATTAAATAATTGAAATTATTTAATTGTGGAAGAATAATAGAGGAATTTAATTTAATTAAATAAATAAAGAGAATTTATTCAATTAATGTCGCAATTATGTGATTTAGAAGAATTTGGTGAAATTAATTAAATAATTAGATTATTTAATTAACATTGAATGCAGGTGATTAGACAGATTAGACGAAATGCAAATGATGTTATGACTTGGTCATTTTTGGGTGTCTACAGAACCAGCCTTCTCTGGAGGTTCGCTCCAAGTTTCAGGCAACCCACAAGCCTAGGAGTGTTCCCATGTTTCAACAGGTAGCTAAGTTGATAGCTTAGCACTCGGGTGCATGCTTTGTTGAGCTTCTTAAAAGAACCTTGTAAATATATTTATGTGTGAAAGAAATTATCCCTCCCTCCTTAAATCTCACTATTTTGCATTTGTGTATGTCATTTGAAAAAGAAATCCATGCTTGCATATTGTTAGTGAAATACATATGAATGGTGTTATTAACTTTGCAAATGCAAATAAATTTATTTAGTTTTAAGAGATTTTAGAGGCTGCATGAAATACTAAATTATTTGGTTTTTTTGGTGGGTATATATATATATATTTCCTATCAAAATTATATTTATTTCTATGGGTAAAATAATACCTCTATGTATATTTATTTCACAAATATAACCAGAGAGCCTTTTTTTAGCAATAGAATATAGAGGCAACTTTTAACTATTAAAAATTTTGTAGAGATGAAAGCAATGCTAGAAAAGAAATTTTTATGAAACATGGAAGCATGAGATTATTTGAAATAAATTCTTAAGACCCCGTGCATAAAACAAATTAGAAAACAAAATGAATTTGTTAGAGAGAATAGATAAACATGTAGGAAATATATCTTAGAAGAAACAATAGAAAAAATGAGAATAGAAATATTAGAACAAGAATAATTTATTGAAACCTGTGCATGTGCTATGAAAATAATTTAGAAAACTAGAAAATAAAAATGGGTTAGGAAACAAAGCAAATTAAACTAGTAACAAGGAAACAAAGTAAATTTAAACCTGTAGAAAAAGAAATATGATAAAAAGCATTAAAACAATCCTTTTGAAATCTTCTTTTTGGGAAAATCCTTCCCACTTGGAAAAGGACTCTCCCATCTCCCTTGCTTTTTGCACCCTACACCCAATAGAAAGCAAAGTTAGTTGTGAGTGCAAATAGGAAATGAGATTCTTTAATCACCACTTAGAGAGTGGGTGGATTTTAATTGTTATTTATGTGTGGGAGTCTATTTTTAGTGCATCATTATTATTTAATTAATCCCTTTGGATGTTTAAATCATTTGATTAAATTTTCTATGTGGAAAACCTTTGGTGAATACTTTGATGGGATTGTATTATTAAATTTAATTTTGTCTTAAAAATATCTTAGTGCTAATTAGTGTGTTGGTCAATTAGATTATTTTAAATGTATTATTTGTATAACGACCTTATTGAATTTATTTCATGTGTTTTATTTAATTTCGTTTAATTTTAGAAAGGGATTAATAGTGAATGGATTTATTTTGATTTACTTAATGTAATCAATTTTGATTTAAAATTTAAAAATATTGTAGTGAAAGTTTTTATTTTTATTCTTATTTTTATTTTTATTTTTATATTTATTTAATTTTCTCTCCTCCCATGGTTGATGAGATGGCATTATGTTGTCGAATTTTTCCTAGGTTATAGATAAGATCATTTAAATAATTTATTGTTGTTTTTTATTTCGCCACTTTAATTAATTGTTAAGTGCTTTAATCAAAGGCTTAGTTGTATTATTTAATGTAATTTTAAGTTAGTAGTTTTCTCCTAGGGTTAGATTTTGATTCATATCAAAATCGTTCCATCTCGTCTAGTAAACCCTAGGGTTGGATTCTGAAATGGAAACCAACCCTCATAGTGTTGCTTCTCGCGACGCACACCCCCTTAGTGGCTATCGTCTCGTAGGGATTACGAATGGAGTTCTGTATTATCCCATTTGTGATTGAGTTCCTCACCTTCAGGTGATGTGCCTAACATAGGTTATAGATGCGACTACGTTATATGCGTGTGTCATCGAGTGCGCTTGATACGCGCGAGGGGGTTTTTAGAGTCGTGAGAAAAAGTTTTTGATATTTTGCATCATGACCACATGGCAAATGTGGGCATGACACAAGCAGCATCTAAGAACACATCCTTTGTTCCAAAATACCGACCAAAACTAAATACGACACCTAGACGACAATTCACTCCTTTGGGAGAACCCATTGAAGTTGTTCTCAAGAAGCTAACACAATCAGGCACGATCACATTCCCTAAGGCTCTACCAAATAGAGAACCACTATTTAAACCTAATTGGTACAAGGACAATGAATACTGTGAGTATCATAGAGTGAAAGGACATAATACAACCAGTTGCATGAAATTGAAACATTTGATTCAAAATCTCATTGATCAAGGAGCTATTAATGTTGATCCACCAAACAGACCACAAATTATGATCTTGATGCTTTCAAAAATCTACTTCCATCACATGACAAAGAAAGTACCTCCAATACATGGAAGAATGTCCAATATACCTATGATTCATCCACCATTGGCCTTATTGATCAAAATCGTATATCTACCATTACCATAAGGGGCAAAGAACCTGATTGTGCCATTACCACCCATTGAGGCCATGTTACTATCCAACGAGCACCATCTACCGTACGCCCAACTTCTAGCTACAATATCCTTGACCATCTTGGTAAGACCCCTGCTCACATTTCCATTTTGGAGTTATTATGTATATCACCTGCCCATAAAGCTATCCTTGATAAATCCCTACAAGAGTCATCCGTACCTAATGATATTGATACTACACAATTTCAAACCATGATAACGAGTATTGCATCACCTTATCACCTCACCTTTTATGATAAAGATCTTTCATCATCCAATCCATCCCATAACGATGCCCTCCATATCGTAGTTTACATAAGCCAACGCCGAGTCAAACGAATATTGGTAGATGGTGGAGTTGGTTTAAATATATGTTCTTTAAAGCTTATAAAATTAACGGGATATTCTGAGGATCATATAGACACCACCAAGAGCATTACCATCAAAGCATATGATGATGCCAAGAGAGATTCTGAAGGGATTATTCATTTGCCTATCAAGGTTGGTCATATTACTACTGATATCCGTTGTCAAGTCCTAGATATTGAGTTGCCTTACAATATTATCCTTGGTCGTCCTTGGATACACACCATAAAAGTCATTCCTGTTGGCAAGAGACACTGTATGGCTTCATGAGTGATGTCATTGATGGCAAAAAATTCCATCCCACACATCCGCAGCACACAGTATGTCTATACCGAAAGATAGATTGAAGAGTGTTTTGGTCCAATGAGCAAGAACAGAGCATGCAGCAATGTCTGACAATCAGGTCCAGATCTCTCAGATGGTGTAACTCAGCAAGATGCAGACTTGGACAAGTCAAGAGGAGTACCATGACTACTACATTCTAGAGATTGAGCCTCCAATGATGAATGAGTGAAAAGATATGAGCATCTAAGTGTTGGGTTCCTGACAAGCAGAGTAGACTGAGGAAGAACTGACCGGCAGAGCATCAGACTTTAATTCGGATGAGAAATTGATTGTGATCAAGCTATTTAAGGGATCATACATGGTTGGCCAACATGATTGATGACTTCTATGTCTATGTTTTTGATACACATCACATATTAAGCATGGAATCAGCCAACAAATCAGTGTTTTGTAAATATCTTGAATATTCCAGTTCTGACTAGAAAGATGTTGAAATCCTTGGTGCAGATATATATACCAGATGGATTTCAATATGAAGGTGTCTGTAAAAAAAGAGATAATGTGCCAGGAAAGATAGAGATAAGAGTGGAACCAGCAGTACAAGTCCGGTATGTGAGAGAACAGCAACACTTAAGCAGAGGAAGAATGAAGTGCATTAGAACAGTATATTGAGCCTAACTGGAACTAAACCTCAACATATATGGATGCCTCTCTTCAGTTCAAACACCTAGTTACCTTCTATAAACATTGTAGATAGTGAGTCTCTTGTAGGCAGTGTGCCTCTTGTGAGCAATGTGCTCAGGCAGTGAGCCCTAATTGGCAAGTGCCATTTTGTACTTCTTATTCTTTTAATAGAGAATACAATCTTGGGTTAGTCACCCCATGGTTTTTCCCTTAACAGGGTTTTTCACGTTAAAATCCTTGTGTTATGTGTGTTGATTTTATTTCTGCTCTCATGATTATATATGCTTATGTGTTTTGATGCTGCACAAATTATAAAAAGAAAAATAAAATAAAGTTATTAAGAGATAACTGATTCACCCCCCCCCTCTTAGTTATCTACCTTGTTTCCAACAATTCCATCCACATACCATCAATGCCTTAAGTTTCCCTACAATGGTGTTGAAGTCACAATCCCCGCCGATTCTAATCCATTTGAGTTTTGCCAAACTTTTCGAGCCAAATATCAAAACCCCAATCGCATACCTATCAATGTTGAAGCCTATCCATCCACATCCTATGTAGACCCATCTAGTTTAAAGAAGCTTCCCTCTAGAAAACCTATCCCCAACACTAATGTCAAATACAAAGAGCAAGGACTTGGTGAATACACACTACAAGAATATTGTTGTGTAGGAACCTTGCCCTTATCACCCAAATCATATGGTCAACCATCCGTATCCAAAGCTACCCCATCCAAAGATATTATCAAAGAACCTCCTACCATGTTCATCAAATCAGGAATCTTAGAAGATGAAGACATTGATGATATCAACTTTTAGCTCTTCTTTGATAAAAATGATCAACTTACTCTAGAAGTGGAGCGCTACAACAATGGATTCTGAATTATCAAGAACATGGGCTATAAGGGACAAGGACGTCTAGGACCACATGGACAAGGACCTGTTGAACCTATAGTTGTTACCAAGAAGTTTAATAAGCAAGGTCCAGGGTACGATAGGGAGGTTCCATCTTCCAAAGACATCGAGTGTATTCTCGATACGGTAGCCGAAGCGTTTCCCGCAGAAGAGACTTCTAATTAGGATGACATTGATGACTCTTCATTCCACATAACCGAACTCTTCCAAGATGCATCCATCTTTATGCTCTCATCTGCCTTATCTACTTCCCATCCGTCATCATCCACCCTTCAACTCGTATATCATGACCTCATCGATTGGGACTAACAAGGGGCACCTATTCTAGATACATTTCAGAATGACGAAGCTATAGCAGAACTCATGGGTCTAAGACAAGGCATACCATTGGCAGATCACAAAGTGGGCTTTATGATGGATCTACGCCAGCTAGCATATTTTGGTGGAAGTGTCAAATCCTTCAGTCGCAAAAGTGAAATAAATAAAATCAAAAAAGAAAGGTCACTTGGTGAAAATTGAAAGGTGCCTTTTGACCATGAAAAAGTAAAAATAAAGAATGTATTCAAGGGTGAAAACCTCTCTGAGGTGCCCGAGGATGGAGGATTTGACCTTCCTTTGACCACTGGATATCAAGAATGGTCACCATTGTTAGTGGAGAAGTTTCAAGAGATGATTCTAGGCACAACACAAAATCCCAAGATCACATTCTTAGCAGCATCACTATCAGAGCAAGAAATGATAGATTTCACTGCATTCTTCATGAAAAGAGCAATCAATTTTGCATGGATCTATGCATATATGCTAGGGTTAGATCCTTCACTTGTTGTACATCATCTAGTAGTATCTCCAAATGCAAAACTTGTTAGACAAAAGCTTTGCAAAATGCATCCTCAAATAGCACTTTTAGTCAAAGCAGAAATTCAGAAACTATTGGATGGTAAGTTTATACGGCTTACTGAATATCTAGAATGAGTTTTAAATCTAGTACCAGTCTCAAAACCTGATGGTCACATTCGCCGCTGCACCGACTTCAGAGACCTTAACAAAGATTGTCCTCTAAACAATGTACAAATCACACAACGGAAATATGATACAAATCTTATTTATGCCCTCTAAACAATGTAGAATCAATAGATATTGTAATAGAAATAAAACCCACAACATAGAAATAACATGCATAAAGAACTGAACACATAACACAATATGTAACGTGGAGAAAACCCTTTTGAGTAAAAAACTCACAAGAAAAGAGGCTCCAAGTTGAATTACGTTCAAATATATGAGATTACAATACATGCACTTCCTCTCTCCTTCAGTCTTCAATCTAGCGGCACCTGTTACTCTCCAATTTGATAAAAATGTAGTACAAATATCCTTATAAAAGGAGGTTGCCTTCTAGGGCAAGATAACTAACAAAATATCAACCGTCAGATCTATGACCTAATGACGAACGATCCAGATTCACAAGAATAAAATATCAAATAAAATGTGGTTTCAAAGGTGCCTCCCCCAAACCCTCGCTAGGGCGCGCGGCCCCTGGACCCCCCACCAGGGGGATGATCCCTGTGGACCCCTCGTAGGGGGGAAACCCCCCTACAACCCCCCTATCGCAGACGAATGAGTGTCGAGGACCAGATATAAACATGTAGATGAAACAAGACCGCTGCTGGTGAAACCTTTCATCCCTTATGGGTGATTTACAAACAATATTAGGAGTAATTAATTACATAAGATTTACAAGGTTGATGGCACCTTAATCCTAACATTCTCCCACTTGACGTCATACATTGTAAGTACCCATAGGAAAACCATAAAATAATCAAGCACTAGAAGCAAGGCTCATGGCCGCTCTGCACCAAACAAATTTCTCTATGCTCACAGGCTTGGTCAAAGCATCTACAACATTCTCCTAAGTGTCTACCTTATTTAGCTCAATCTATCCATTTGCAACCATTTCTTGAACAAAGTGATACTGTACATCAACATGCTTAGTCCAAGCATGATACACAGGATTCTTGGCCAAACATATAGTACTCTGGCTATCACAACCAATCTGAATGATCCTGCAATCAAATCCAATACCTGTACATAGTTTCCTCAACCAACCTACCTCCTTAGAGACATGAGTAGCAACCATATACTCTGCTTCTGTGGTGGACAAAGCAACTATGGGTTGTCTCTTACTCATCCAACTCACTGCTCCTCCAAACAAAGTAAACACAGCCACTAGTGCACCTTCGATTATCCAAGTCACCTGCCCAATCAGCATCAACAAAACCCTGTATGTCCAAGGATTTATCAGCACTATCAGTGCCAAAGTAAACCAAACAATAATCAAGATTACCTGCAAGATATTTAAGCACCCTCTTCACATAATTCCAATGCCGTCTACCAGGGTTAGACATAAATCTGCTCAAAACTCCCACTGCTTGGGCAATATCTAGCCTACTACAAACCATTGCATACATCAAACTCCCTACAACACTAGCATATGGCACATTAGACATATCCTCAAGATCATCCTCAGTCTTTGGACACATATCTAATGAAAGCTTAGTACCAATAGGTAAAGGAACTCTAACTGGGTTACAGTCTTGCATACTAAATCTCTACAAAATGGTACTCACATACTTACTTTGTGACAACCAAAGCTTTATGTTAACCTTGTCCCTTCTGATCTCCATTCCCAGAATATACATGGTAGCTCCAAGATCCTTCATGTCAAATGCACTTGAAAGTTAGGCTTTAAGCTCACTGACATACCCTTAGTATTGCTGAAAAATACCATGTCATCAACATACAATACAATAACTAGTATAGAATCATCAACACAATAAATGTAAACACAATGATCCTCCTCGCTTCTAACAAAACCCAATTTCAACACAAATGAATTAAACTTTTGATACCACATTCTGGGGGACTATTTTAAACCATAGAGAGGCCTCTTTAACTTGCAAACCCATTTTTCTTTCCCTTTTACCTCAAAACCTGTAGGTTGTTGCATATAAATTTCTTCCTCAAGATCTCCATGCAAGAACGCAGTCTTAACATCCATTTGCTCAATCTCCCAATCATAAGTTGCAGCAATGGATAAAAGAAATCTAATAGAAGTCAATTTAGCAACAGGAGAGAATATTTCACCAAAATCAACTCCCTCTCTCTGGGAGTAGCCCTTGGCTACCAATCTAGCCTTGTACTTCTCCAATAACCCATCTACTCCAAACTTCTTCTTGAAGACCCACTTACAACCTATGGCCTTTCTTCCTTTGGGAAAATGAACAAGATCCCAGGTGTTACAAGAGTCTAAAGCCATCATTTCCTCATGTATGGCTAACTACCAAGACTCACTATCATCTGAAAGAATAGCTTCCCTATAGGATCTAGGCTCATCATCAGTACTCAATAAAGCAAATACACAACGGAAATCTAGTGGGCTATACCTGTCAACTGGATTCCATTGTCTTGTGGATCTCCTCAAGGGTGGAGTAAGGATCTCAACTTGTTCTTCTGCATGATCATCTGTACCAACTTCTTTTGTAACAACAGACTCATGTTCATTAGAACTACTCAAAACTTCTTCTTCTTCACTCCCCAATCCATCATTCTGTTCTTCATGAGGTGCATCTTGCTGCTCTAACTCAAAGTGCACTCTCTTTACCTTTTCATCTTTTTCTTTTGGCTACTTAGGTTTAGAAATAACTCTAAGTTCCCTAAAAATAACATCTCTAGAATAGATAATCTTACGGGTTAGTGGATTCCAAAGCTTATAACCTTTGGCATTATCACCATATCCAATGAATGTACACTTTTCAACTTTTGGATCCAACTTAGATCGCTTTTCCTTATGCACATGAACAAAAGCCTCACAGTAAAAAACCCTTAAATGTGAAACAAAAGGTTTCTTACCTGTCCACACTTCATAAGGTGTTGAATCAAGAGCCTTACAAGGAGATCTATTTAACAAGTAGCAAGCAGTACACACAATCTCTGCCCAAAATCATTTATCTAACTATGCATCACTCAGCATACTTCTGGCCCTTTCCATGATTGTTCAGTTCATCCTTTCTACAACACCATTCTATTGTGGTGTATACGGAGTTGTCTTTTGTCTGATAATATCTGCATGCTTGCAAAACTCATCAAATTCCTTAGAGAAATATTCCCCTCCATTGTCAGATCTTAATATTTTTATCTTCAACCCTGATTGGTTCTCTACTAAGACTTTAAATTCCTTAAACATAGTGAAAACTTCAGTTTTGTGTTTCATAAAATAAATATATGTAAATCTGGACACATCATCAATGAAGGTAACAAAATAACAAGATTTTCCAATAGAATCAGTATCCACAGGTCCAAACACATCTGTATGAATAATTTCTAACTTCTCTTTTTCTCTATTGCTTCCTAAAGGAAATGATTTTTTGTTTTGTTTACCAAACACACAATGCTCACAAAAATCAAAGTGCTCATCAAAATAAGAGAAACCGTCCAACAAATCTTTATTCTTAATAGTTTTCAAAACATTATTGCTAGTGTGGCCCAATCTACAGTGCCACAACATACATGTATTTTCAGTACTAGCCTCAGATACATAGGAGGCATTACAAACTATAGTGGATTCAAGCTTGAACAGGTTTCCCAATCTCTTCCCCTTCGCTACCACCAAGGTCCCTCTACCAATCTACAGCCATGCTTGTCAAAAGTCACATGCATTCCCAAATTATTCATATTTGAAATAGAAATCAAACTTCTAGCTAATCCAGGAACATGATAAATGTCAGGGAGGGTTTTAATCCTCCCATCACTGAAACACAACAGTACCTTGCCTCTACCAACTATCGGATATGTAGAGTTGTCTCCAAGGTAGATATTACCTCCATCATATTCTTCATATGTGGAGAACCATTCCTTATGCGGGGTCATATGAAATGAGCATCTTCAGTCAACCAACCAGTTTTTATTAGAAACAACATTACATGCAGAAAGTAAAACATCTTCACCTGAATTCAAGGACTTATTAGAAGCACTCTCCCACTATTTTTTTGGGTTCCTGCACTCCTTCACATGTCCCCTTTTACTGCAGTTCTAACACTTAACTTTGTTCTTCTTCCCAGGAGTCTTAGATTGGCCCTTGGACTTGTCCTTAGCCCCTTTCTGATATCTTTTTGGTCCTCTTTCCATAGACCTTCCCCTGACACTGAGAGAATCCCCTAAACTATCCAAACTTTTCTTCCTCAATTCATGTGATAGCAAAACTGAAACAAGAGCATCCAACTTCGGATCTGTGAGGTTAGTAGCAATAGCCAAAACAACATTCTCCCATGACTCAGGCAAAGAACATAGAACCAATATACATTTATCTTCCTCATTCACCTTCACATCTACAAATGCTAGTTGACTCAATAACAAATTAAACAAATTCAAATGTTATGAAACTGATTCACCCTCTTTCATTTTCATGGAAAATAACTTACACTTTAAATAACGTTTATTTACCATACTCTTGGCTTGGTAGATCTCACCCAAACGCTTCCACAAGCTATGTGCAAACTTCTCACTTGCAACATTCAGTAGAATAGAATCTACAAGACATAATTGGATTGTACCGCATGCCTTTTTATCCAGTCTTTCCCACTCATTAGGAGCAACATCATCAGGTTTCTTCTCTTTCATAACAACCAACCACTGGTTTCTTTCTTCCAACAAATCCTCCATTTTTAGCTTCCATAATTCGTACCTCGTGCCATTGAACTTTTCAATGTCCAACCGAGAGGTCGAAGCAATAGTGGATGAAGCCATGATATCTACACAAGATCTGCAAACAAAAAATAACCAAATCTCCCACTGTAATTAAAAAACCTTCACACTACCACCTAAGAATCAAAATTGGCCAGGCTCTGATACCAAATGTTAGAAATGAAAGTGTAAACCACACAACAGAAATCTGATACAAATCTTATTTATGCCCTCTAAACAATGTAGAATCAATGGAGATTGCAACAGAAATAAAACCCACAACATAGAAATAACATGCATAAAGAACTGAACACATAACACAATATGTAACATGGAGAAAATCCTTTCAGGTAAAAAACTCCACCAAGAAAAGAGGCTCCAAGTTGTATTATCTTCAAATATATGAGATTACAATACATGCACTCCCTCTCTCCTTCAATCTTCAATCCAACAGTGCATGTTACTTTCCAATCTGATAAAAACGTAGTACATATATCCTTATAAAAGGGGGTTGCCTTCTAGGGCAAGTTAACTGACAAAATATCAACCGTCAGATCTGTGACCTAATGACGAACAATCCAGATTCACAATAATAAAATATCAAATAAAATGTTTTTGTGGGCGTGGCCCCCAAACCCTTACCAGGGCGCGCGGCCCCCGGACCCCTTGCTGGGGGGATGATCCCCTCAGACCCCTCGCAAGGGGGAAACCCACTACAACCCCCCTGTCACGGACGAATGAGCATCGAGGACTGGATATAAACATGTAGCTGAAACAAGACCGTTGCTGGTGAAACCTTTCATCCCTTATGGGTGATTTACAAACAATATTAGGAGTAATTAATTACATAGGATTTACAAGGTTCATGGCACCTTAATCCTAACAGTCCTAAAGATGATTTTCCATTGCCAAGCATAGATACCATTGTTGATCTCACAGTAGGACATGAAATGCTATCCTTAATGGATGGATTCTCTAGCTATAATCAAATCAAAATTGCAGAAGAAGACCAACACAATACTTCCTTTATATGTCCATGGGGTACTTACTGCTAGGTCGTAATGCCTTTTGGTCTTAAGAACGCAGGAGCCACATATCAATGAGCCATGACTGTTATCTTCCATGATCTTTTTCACACCATAACGGAAGACTATGTTGATGATATCTTGGGAAAATAAAAAACTAGAGAAGGCCATCTACAGGTACTAGAATAGATCTTTGATAGATTACCAAAGTATCAAGTGAGATAAATCCCAAGAAGTGTGTATTTGGTGTGATGTCAGGAAATTTGTTGGGTTACATTGTATCTCGACGAGGCATAGAAGTTGATCCAGACAAGGTAAAATCTATAGTTGAAATGCCTCCACCATCCAATTTGAAATAGCTTTGCAATCTCCATGGTAGATTACAGTCCCTCTGTAGATTTATTTCATAGCTAGCAGATAAATGTCATCCTTTTCAACACCTTCTTCGAAAAGGAGAACCTTTTAAATGGGATGATAAGTGCCAACAAGCTTTTGACAAAATGAAGGAATATCTAGCTACACCTCTTGTACTGGTACCTCCTATACCTGATCAACCATTGTTACTATACATTTCTTCAACAACAACTCTTGGTGCCCTTCTAGCTCAACATGATGATTCAGTGAAAGAACAAGCCATCTATTACATTAGCAGAACTCTTGTTGGCTATGAGCTTAATTATTCAACCATGGAAAAAGCATGTTTAGCTGTGGTGTTTGCTTCTCAAAATTTGTGAAACTATATGCTGAACCAAAGAACAAAGCTCATATCTAAGTTTGATCCACTCAAGTACCTTTTGTCCAAAGCAGTACTTATAGGCAGGCTAGCAAAATGGGTAATGATTCTAGGTGAGTTTGACATAGAATATGTGGATCAAAAAGCCATAAAAGGACAAGTAATCATAGATCAACTAGCAGAAGCACCTATAACAGATATTCATCCTATCTATCCTGAGTTTTCTAATGAAGAGCTATTCAATTTATATCCTCCAGTAGTTTGGAAGTTGTATTTTGATGGATCATATACACAATGTGGATTAGGAGTCAAAATATGTTTCATCATCGCTTAAGGAGAGTGTATACCAAAGTCATACAGGATTGCATTTCCTTGCATATATAACATTGTTGAATATGAAGCTTTGATCACAAGGCTACGCATCATAGTACATTGTGCTATCAAATAGCTACAAGTCTTTGGAGATTCGTAGTTGGTTATCAAACAAGTTTTAGATGAATATCAAACAAAGAATGAAAAGATTCTCCCATACAAGTTGATGGTAGATGATTTCAAGAAATACTTTTCTAAGATCACATTTGAGAAAATCCCTAGTATAAACAATAAAGCAACAGATGCCATGGCTACAGTCGCTTCTCTTCTAGACATGCCTTCAAACACACACAGATGTGAATTTTTGGTTGAACAACTCTTGATCCCAGCTTTTGAAGTCTCGTAATCTGAGCTTGTATGTGAAATTGTTGATCCCAATTCTCCTTGTCCAATGCCCCAAGCTTTCACACAAGACATTAGCCAAACAAACACTGAACCAACAAATTTTTCATGTTTGCAAGTGCGACATTTACATGTTGCATTTCACTCACGCACACACAAGGTGTCACAAAATGCACAAAAACACATAAGATGACATCACCATTGCACTGAGCAAGGTGGCACAAGCGGAAGACTTCACCCATCATGTGACAAATCACCACGATGACCAATCGAGAGGTGGAGCTTACTCCATGATGAAGATCAGATACACAACCACGACCTCACTCCCTCGCAAACACATGGAGTAAGATGAGGGTGACATCCACCTCAGTCCATTCCATGACGACATAAGACACCCCAAACACAAGGGTAACGCTCACCCATGAGATAGTCCAACTAGAATGTACGATTCCTCAACTAACTAGAATGGTCACTAGTCGAACTCGTGCAAAGGCATGCTTCCCAAAGCAAAAGAGGGAATAATCCAAGAGTGCATATCACATCATGGAAATGACACCAAACCACTTATGGGGCCTAAAAACATTAATCAACATCAAAGAGGATTCATTTTACCAAAAACATTAAGGTGTTGAACCAAAAATGTCGACATGCCCAAAAGGACAAAAGTGATAAAAAAGTCTACACATGTTCAACACCAATGTTGACACATGCCAAAAGAAAAGATAGGATCCTCACCACCTATGTGGGATGAATATGATCCAACACAAACATATCCATAAGCATCAAATATAACTTCAAATAATTGAGTCTAAACATGCTAACATAGCTAGATTCTAACATGTAAAATCTATCAAAACATGCCAACGTCCTCACAAACTGAGGCATGGAAAAATACAAGATGATATCTAATAATTACAATATTCAAAGGGCTTCATCCTAAACATAGATGAATCATAGAGAACATCATAAATCAACTCAAAGAATTAATTACATCTTATTACAAGGGTCTCAAAAGACCTACATTACAAAGGTTACAATAATCAATAATGATAATATACAAGTGCATAAACCACCCAAAAACAACACGCTCTCCAAGGTGCAACAAGGCACAAAGAACAAGGTAAGCCACCTGCAAAAAGATCAAGAAATCCATCGAGCACATGAAGATCATCATGAAGGACCAAAGGGGAAATGTTGCTCACCTCCCAACCATATTGCCATCATCGAGTGCAATAGATGTCTACGCAACTCCAAGCAACCCCCAAGCTACGGAGAAGGTGATTATGGCAAACCCGCTAAGAGCATCTCACACATCTAGGGTATACAAGCAACAAATGGGCTTACACGCCAATCAATGCACACAACACACATGGCACAACTACCAATACAATTCATATAAACAACACATGGTACAACTACCATCCAATTGCATTCAAGTAACATATGGCACACTTGCCAAAGCATAATAGAATGACATCACAACATTCAAGCATAAGGGAAATAATCATACCTTTAATGCATGCCAAATGAGGCATAAATCATAGTCCATCATAGACACATAAAAGCATGAATCAAGCATCATAATGCACATGCAATCAATCACATGGTAAACATCACACGTTGAATCAAACTCTGACAGTGGAAGAAGGAAAAGAGACCTAGGTAGTTATGATAAGGAGTGTCAAACGAGGGCAATACTCACCTTGCGGTAGAACATGAGGGCATAACCTCCTCATAGCAACCAAACAATACACCAAAGATTGCTCTTTACACCCAAGCCCAAGCAAGCCGAACACTTCACCAGGACATGCAGTTTGGTGTAGATGATCTTATTATTAAATTTTATTACCCAATGTGTTTAAATGTTATTCTTGATTAAAACTTCCATTCTCTTAATTCCAACAACCTCTCTGGGTTGTGGTGCACGATGGAAGCCACTCCTTTCCCTACCCCTAGACCTCTTCCTAAACACCCAAAGCTCTAATTTTACTAATTGGGCTTGGCATGGTTTATGAGGTAACAAAATCTAAATTTGACAGAAATAAAACATTTTCTAAAAAGATGCAAAACATCATTTACCATGGGAAGGAACTCATCCCACATTAAAATTAATAAAGGAGATGGTTTAAAATTGAAATTTCATTTTTTTCTATTTGTATGGAAAAACCATAAAAAAACCCAAATTCGTCATTGTTGAAAGCTTGGCTACCTTGGGCAATATTCTAACTTTCATGTTTCAAATTCAAATGGAAATCTGACAACTACCCATTGTTTATTATATGAACAACACCCCAATTATGAAATAAAAACAAGATGGGCATTTCTAAATAAAATTTGTAATGACTTTCTTTGTTTCAGCTTGTTTTCCCTAAATGAAGAACACAACAATTTTTCAACTTTCATGTTTTGAACCTAATTGAAAATTTGCCAACTACCCATTGTTTATTATATGAACAACACCTCAAATATGAAATAAAAATAAGGTGGGCATTTCTAAATAAAATTTTCCATGACTTTCTTTGTTTCATGTCTTTTTAAATGAAGAACACAACATAAATGCAAATAAAATTTAGAAATTAATTTTAAACTTTCTATTTTGTGGGAAAAAGGGGGAAAATGGATGGATTGGGGTTTGATGATTGTTTGATTTTAAAGGTTTGTTCAAAATCCTCCCTTCTCACCACAAACATTCCAAGGGCATGTTAACCAAGTTGAACCTCCAATTTGTGCAAGAGGATTCACCTATCAGGTTGGGCTACCACTTGGGAAGATGTAGAATCTCGAATGTGTCAAACAATGTCTCTACCTAATGCTCAATTTCACTTAAAACCCTAAATATGAAAAATAGTAAGCAAATTATCAAATCACAGCAAATCCTTTCAGACTAAGATAAGGGACAGAGATATTTAACTCACTATTTTTTGAAGTCCAAAAAATAGAAAAGTCAGGGACACGGAGACTAGCGCCCAAGTCCAAGGTACAGTTTTCTCTGCGGAATCTGGAACTTCTCCTAACATTGATCTACACTATGTCTTATGTTTCTGCCTTAGGAAAAGTGGAGGACAATGGTGGGAGCACCCAAGTCCAGGAATGTTCACCGGTGTCCTCTGCTTGTTAGATCCTGAATCTCTAATGTTTGCAACCTCCTTTCTTCAACTCCACTCCATGAAACTCGGTACCTGTAACCTGCATTCACAAAGAGTGTGGGAAGGGGTTGTGGTGTTTAGAGGCTTGCCTCGGTCAAGCTCCGGAGAGACATTCAAGTCTTTCGAACAACATTGTCAAATAAGAGTGCGTATCACAGTGGGATAGAGGCAAAAATCTAAATGATAAATGATTGAAAACACAATAGATATCACCTTGAAGTGTAGATCTCATGGAAGAAAGATGCTCTTCATGTCATGAGGAGATGGATACCAAATCTACAAATACAAACACAATAACAACAAAGTACTACTCTGCAACACAAGGAATGCCTTTAATCACTTTCACATAATCTTGTTCATCAAAATGTCCATCTAATTTGCAAATGAAACCTAATCGTGCTTATATATGCAACTACAAAGATTCCCACTAAGAATTTCATAATTCAAACTTGAGATGTCAGCTTGGGACCCAAATAACAGTCACAAAACTGACATAAAAGTTTAGGGCAGACCCAAAATAGGGCTGGACTAGGGCGCTAGCACCAAGTCCACCCTGCTATTTATGTTCAGTGATCATTAAATTAGCACCCCCCTAGGTCCTATTTGTCACAAGACCCAAGGGTTTTCTCATCGAGAGTCCAAATTAACATGCAAGATGCTCTAAATGCATTCTAAGGACCCGGGAGCTAAACCTTAAGAGGGAAAAGCCCCCAAGGGGACAATTTTTGACATAACATTTAGCCCCCACTTTAGTGTATGTATAAATGCAAGGCCAATACATGCATTAAAGTACAGTCAAAAAACATAGGAAACATGCCAAGCATGGTGAAGACACACCAAACACATTGAAGATGGTAATAGGCACACAAAACATGGAGAAGACAGTTACAATCATGCAAAAAATGAAGAAGATAGAATTGAAGACATACAAAACACAACGAATGCAATGATTATTTTCTTTTTCTTTTTCTCATATATATAAAATGCAGAATGCAAGTACAAGGAAAGTAAACACACAATCCAAAATACAGGAGGGAATCATCGCCACCAGTCTTTAAGACTACATAATGGGGAAACAGACACACAAAACGAATCTCAGAGTGCAGAAGGGACTCATTGCCACCAGTCTTTAAGACTGCACTTGAGAACAAACATGCCATACAAATCCCAAAGCATGGGAGGGACTCATCACCAGCAGTCTTTAAGACTATGCTTGGGAACAAACACGCCATACACACACACATAGAAGACACAGAGAAAACATGATAGACAAGCATTGGAGTGTACCTATTTCTAGGTTCACAGCCATCTCAGGCACATTACAGTCACACACCAATGATTGGGCTTTGCCACAACAATCACCAAAAACACACTTAAGGTTTAGGATAGTCTTAGATCTGCTCCCCGCCTCTGCAAAGGACTTTTAGAAAATGACAGGATGTGCACTCTCCATGAGAAATACACCATCCCCACCTCCGCAGAGGGCTTAAGATAAAAAGGATATACATGATATCCTGCCTCCGCAGAGGGCTTAAATGATTGCAATAGATTCAAGATTCACAAACACACTTGCTAGCATCTACAACAAACAACTTACCTTATTTATGCCCCCACCTTAAGGCGGTTGATTTCGTGTACCGATATCAAGCACGTTAAGGTAGGAAGAAAACACACAAGGGAACATGAGCTCTCACAAAGCCCATGCCCCCAGAGGTGACATGTACTTTACGATCGCCAAATGTTCCCACAAACACACAATTCCCTACAAGAAAAGGTGTTAGCATCCATATTATCATGATAAGCAACAATGCAAGGCTATATTCAGTATAGACAAAGTGCACGAAGCAACAATATTGTTATGTTTTGTAACTGCAATAAGACAACATCAAGATCACACGGAGTGATTCTACTAGCCAAGCGTCGGATAATATATATCAACCCCATCATCATGTATGGACTAGATCCATTTTTTGATTACTCACTAAAGAGACACTAGGTCCACATCAGTAAAATATGTTTTTCGTCATCTGCACGCTAGATAGAAACAATAGAGGAAGGGAAACAATAAATCAAGAGACGAGAAACTAGTGTCTTAGGGACAATCACGTAGGAGGGTGCCCCCAAGTCACCAACTGCAATGCTATGTCCGTAAGACACAACACACAACAATGAAAATAGAGGAGAAGCAATATGGAAGAATGATGATACAAATAGAAGAAGGGTCACAACAGAGGTGGTCTCCCAGTATCCTTGACCTTACAAGAGTATCAAGGGTCATCCTAGGAGGCCTAAACAACACATAACACATCACGGGGGAAACACATCACGGAGATAAAGGGTTAGAAATACTTACCTGTAGGGGCAACCAAACTAAGGGTTGTCATCAAGCAAATCATCCTCTTCCCAATCTCGAATGCTAGAGGAAAGAGGTGTGTAAGGTACCATAGCCCAACTTTTGTTCTTATCTTTTAATTGTTCATTGTTGAGGTTTTCTATGTTTGATTCAATGTTTGGTTGAATGTTTTCTTGTTGAGCAGCAAGTCGTTGGGCAAAAGCTTGTCTTCTCCTCCTTTCTTTTGGTTGTCTATTCTTTCTTGCCTTACCACTTATCTCTTCAAAGCCATTGTCATGTTTTTCCATAGGATTTTGCACATTAGAGAAGGAAGCGCCATGTTCAAATTTCATTGGTCTCAGTGGAATGTTTTGTTGTCGATGAAAACCTCTCGATCCTTATAAGGATGACAGGGGAGGGACTTCAACATAGATACCATCTCTCTGTGGATGAGGTGAGTTATGAAACTTTTCCTTTTCCACATCTATCATGCCAATTATCTCATCATATTCATAGTAGTCTTGTGTAATTCTTATGTCATTTTGTCATTTTCCTTTTGCTCTAAGAGAATCTTAAAACACATGTTCTTCCTTCATTATTTGTAAAGGAGGCCTGGTCACTCTAGCTAGTTGTTTTGCTTTGTATCTTCTGTAATTTAGAAAGGATTGGTCTCTTCGTGGCTCAAGTTCTATTTTAGGTTGTGGCCAAAAGTAATCAAGGGTGAAATTCTTGTTCTTAGTCAGAGGTTGATATGAGTTATGACGGACAATATAGATTTCTCCATGCAAAGGAAACTTTAAACATTTGTGAATAGTTGAGGAATGACATTCATAGTCTTAAGCCAAGGATGTCCAAGTTTTACATGGAAGAGGTTGAATAAGAAGATGACATCAAATAACTGATCCACAGATTTATCATAAACTGAGACTAGTAATTTGATCAATCCAAAGGTTTTCATTAAAGATCCATTATGTGTTTTAATTCTCAAATGCGACGGATCATAATAGTTTTGTGCCAAATCATGTTTAAGCAGGAAATCTTTTGTAACCACATTAGTCATGAAATTAGGGTCTATGAGTGTTCCATCCACAGGTATTTCTATTATTTTTACTATAATATAAAGAGGCCCTTCAATATCTACCATTTCTTTGTCATGAGGTGTGAATATTATTTCAAGTTCAAGAGCTCTTCTTTTCAAATGAGGCCTAGGTGGAAGCCTAGCATTATTGTTGTTGTATTGAGAAGCCATAGGTATGTTTTCAAATGAGTTTCAAATCAGATTTTAAATATTTTCAAAACTTATGCAAGAACAAGTGCAAAAGTATGTATGAAAATGACCTAAAATGCTTGATTTTTCAACTTTTTCCAATGCAAATCACTAGGAGAAAAGGTGTTGTGAAAATTTTCAAGAGGGAAATAAAATAATATTCCTAAGAATAGTCCAATGATGCAACAATATCTTTCACATGCTTTTGATGCAAACTTAGAGTGATGACAAGTCAAAATCTAGTGAAAATGTGCCAAAATATGCAATTTTTCAACAATTTTCCATGCAAAGGCCTAGTAAAAGGGGTGTTGTAAGGAATTTGAGGAGGGGTAGTAGATAATAACCCTAATAACAGCCAATTAATGCAGAAAAATCCCTTACAACATGTATGTAGTGCAAATCTAAAGAGACGATAAGGCCAAATCTAATGAAATGCAAGGTTTTCAAACCCTAGACATGAAATTTTGCAAGAAGACCACTATGATGCAACACTACAATTAGAAATCAGTCCTAATGAGTGTTTGAAAAGGGTAGTAAAATTTGAAACAAGATTTTGACTACAAACCCTAGTTAATGCAAAACTAGGTTTTTATGAAAAATGCACAATTTCAACTATTTTTTAGCGATTTAAGCACACAAATGCAATACAAGTAAATACTAAATGATGAATTTCTGTAATTTAAATCAGACCTAATGAAAATGACATAAATTTAATGAAATTAAATGCCAAATAATTCAAATTATACTAAAATGCAAGCCAAAGATGCCAAATTTTTCAATTTTTTTAGAATTTTTCGAATGCAATAAAATGAATGAATGCAAATTTATTAAACAACACTTAGCAAGGTGCCAAAAAAGTCCAAAAACATGGGTTCACCAAAATGTTTTGTGGGAAAAGGAAGAAACTGGATGGATTGGATTGGGGCTTTGATGATTGTTTGGTTTTAAAAGGTTTGTTCAAAATCCTCCCTTCTCACAACAAACATTCCAAGGGCATGTTAACCGAGTTGAACCTCCAATTTGTGCAAGAGGATTCACCTATCATGTTGGGCTGCCACTTGGGAAGATGTAGAATCTCGA
This sequence comes from Cunninghamia lanceolata, assembly GCA_027924645.1. NCBI lineage: Eukaryota > Viridiplantae > Streptophyta > Pinopsida > Cupressales > Cupressaceae > Cunninghamia > Cunninghamia lanceolata. The sequence goes on along the minus strand of BSBN01000261.1, from coordinate 23,069,684 downwards.
ATGTGTTAAACAATGTCTCTACCTAATGCTCAATTTCACTTAAAACCCTAAATATGCAAAATAATAAGCAAATTATCAAATCACAACAAATCTTTTCAGACTGAGATAAGTGACAGAGATATTTAACTCACTTTTTTTGAAGTCCAGAAAATAGAAAAGTCGAGGACACGAGGACTAGCGCCCAAGTCCAAGGTACAGTTTTCTCTGCGAAATCTAGAACTTCTCTCGACACTAATTTGCACTATGTCTTCTATTTTTGCCTCAGGAAAAGTGGAGGACAATGGCAGGAGTGCCCAAGTCTAGGAATGTTCATAGGTGTCCTCTGCTTGTCAGATCTTGAATCTCTAATGTTTGCAACCTCTTTTCTTCAACTCCACTCCACGAAACTCAGTACCTATAACCTGCATTCACAAGGAGTGTGGGAGGGGGTTGTGGTGTTTAGAGGCTTGCCTCGGTCAAGCCCTGGAGAGACATTCAAGTCTTCTAAACACCGTTGTCATATAAGAGTGAGTATCCCGATGGGATAGAGGCAAAAATCTAAATGATAAATGATTGAAAACACAATAGATATCACCTTGAAGAGTAGATCTCATGGAAGGAAGATGCTCTTCATGCCATGAGGAGATGGATGCCAAATCTGCAAATATAAACACAGTAATAAAAAAGTACTACTCTTCAACACAATGAATGCCTTGAATCACTTTCACATAAGCTTGTTCATCAAAATGTCCATCTAGTTTGCAAATGAAACCTAATCATGCTTATATATGCAACTACAAAGAGTCCCGCTAAGAATTTTGTAATTCAAACTTGAGATGTCAAACTGGGACCCAAATAACAGTCACAAAACTAATATAAAAGTTTAGGGTAGACCCAAAATAGGGCTAGACTAGGGTGCTAGCACCCAAATCCACCCTGCCATTTCTATTCAGTGATCATTAAACTAGCACCCCCTAGGTCCTATTTGTCACAAGACCCAAGGATTTTCTTATCGGGAGTCCAAATTAACATGCAAGATGCTCTAAATGCATTCTAAGGACTCGGGAGCTAAACATTAAGAGAAAAAAGCCCCCAAGGGGACATTTTCTGACATAACACTTTCTTTTCTATGCATAAATACCATAGCAATCCATTTAAGATGGTATGGAAATGGATAGAACAAACAAAACTAAACAAGGAAGAGAGTTATGAACTCATACCTCTTTCCAAGCACTCCAAGAAGAAAGGTTTTGAAGAAAACAATCTTTGATCACTCCCAACCAAGCACAAATCAATTTCAATCCTCTTCCACAAGCAATTCCAATCCTCTCTTCAAACAAGCAAATCCAAATCCTTCCATTCCATGGAGAAAATCCATGTTGTTATATGGAGCCTAATCAGAATCGAAGGTTAAATTTACCCACTTTTATCGGTGCGGTTTCCCCCCAAATTATTTAACGGGGTCAAGGGGCAACGCCCCCAAGACGAGGTCAAGGGGCAGTGCCCCTTGCGAGGTCCAGGGGCAACATAAAAAACCCTATTTTGTAACCAACCTAAGGCTTGATAAAAGCAGCTAAGGGTTAGGGTTTCCGTTGATGTATTGTAGCATTTGCAACGGTATTGAGTTGCAAGGATTGCAAGTTGTAATCAGTTTGATTTACTGGATAATAATATTAGACTCTCTGTTGGTGGATGTAGCCCGAGTTTGGGTGAACCACGTTAATATTGTCTCTCGCTGTTATTATTTCTGTGTATTTTTCATTCCTCTATTTAATCTTTATTTGCATTTAATTGATATCTTCTGTTGGCTAATCCTAACAATCCATTTTTCAAGCAAGAGGGTTTCAAACAAATGAGAGAGCAAATTTTGAAGAGAAAAAGAATAATTTAAAATACATGTCTTTTTTTTCTTTTATGCCTCCAAAGACACTATTCATTTTTTCATAATAAAATATTCCTCTTAAGTGATTTAATAAATCAAATCAAAGTTATAGCCTTTGCATAATTAAATCTTTTAATTCATTAATTCCAAACAATAAATAATTACAATATTTCATTTGAAATCATATAAGCATTTAATCAAAATGCATTAATATTTCAATTTTCCTTGAAAACACCCAACTAATTCACTAAGAATAACAAGGAAATAGTTAGTCAAACAAACTCAACTATTCCAAATAGGTTATTGCCATTTAACTCAGTCTCATTCTGAAAAGTACAAACACGCCATACTAGGCATTCAGTTTCCTCATTTAATGCAATTTCTACCTTCTTACGAAAAAAATATTAAATTTTAGAATTAAACCGAAATCACTCAAATTTGTTCTACAAGTATATAATGATGCAACAAACATTTTCACTAAGGCAGAAATAGTAATTTCCAAACTAAAATCATTAATTTAATCTGAAAACACGAAAAATGCCCTTTTTGAACCATTTTAAAATAAAGTGCAAGAATGCTAAGGAAACACACATCACAGGTTTCCACAACACTAGGATAGGGGTGAGATGGCTTAGCGTCCCATGTCAACCTTCTCCACATTTTCCACATTAGTTAACACTTGTAATTACTTGCACACTCAAGTCAACCATCAGGCGCACCTCCTCCAGATATAATAGTTGAAGTAACATAATCCACTCCAACGTGGTATAATCACACATGGTATAAAATAATCACATCCACTATAATCATCTATGACTAGCATGATCCAGGAACATGACGCATAAACAAAAATATTCCACAATGCGGGAATAATACGACAATCACAACTATAACAAGTATAGTGAAAACAATGAAGCTGAAGCACTGGAATAATCGAACATGCACAATCACAATGTATACATCCCATAATGTATAGTTGGAAACCAAACAACAAAGCACAACCCCATCGGAAACACCTTAATGGTCATGTAAAATACCCCTCAAAACCCATCAATGGCAACATAGACCTCATCGGTGAGTTCGGTACAATGCATCAAAGCATAATAATCACATAATACACTGATAAACACTCAGAACAACATGTACCACATGAATCAAAAAGCACACAAGGGACAAACTAGGGTGGGCATTACACCTTGGTAGGAGGATATATACAAGTATCTCTGCAATGGTACCTTTCCATTCCAACTATCGAATACCCAACGTAAAACCTTTATCCACCGAGCCTCTCCTTACACCATCCTTGGAGAAACCTTATACCGTAAGAGTCTCGATGGTATCCTTCTTAGATGTCTTGACTCAGAAGAAGCTAACATTGCCTTATGTGAAGTACACGAAGGTGTTTGTGGTTCACATTCTGCCAGCCCTAGCCTTACTAAGAAACTCTTAAGAGCTGGATATTATTGGCCAACTATGGAACAGGATGCACAAAAGTTTGCTAGAAGCAATGTCTACAATGTTAGAAACATGAGATTTGATACATGCTCCAGCGCATGAGTTACAACCTGTTACTACCTCTTGGCCTTTCTCACAATGGGGACTCGACCTCATAGGAAAGATTTATCCACCCTCATTTAATGGCCACAAGTTTATCATTACCTCCACAGAGTATTTTACAAAGTGGGTTGAAGCCATACCAGAGGGTGGATTTTTTTTTTACCAGAGGACCTTTTCACCAGAGGACAGACTATTTATCTTTACTATTTTTGTTTACCAGAGGACCTTTTCACCAAAGGATGGATTATTTATCCACCCTCATCTAATGTATTAAGACTATTCTATGCTAAGACTACTTCTCATACATATAACCAACAAGGTTTCATTATGATTAGTGGAAATAAGTTCAAACCATTGTTTGCAGAGTCAAAGTCCATCTTAGATCAACTAATATTCATATCTTGTGTATGTGGGATCAACATCTTGACCTCATACAATAGACAAGATTGTATTATGATGAATGCATTGGATACATCGACACCCTGGTCTTCTATACCCTAGTGCATAATATTCATATGCTACATCAAACATAAGGATTGCAAATCTCTAATTTTGTATGCAACCGTTGTCAAAGTTGCATCTGTCATCCACCATCCATTTATTCACCATAATAAAACTCATATCTCTCACAAGGATTGATCAATTGAATTTCACCTATTTTCTTTTGTTCATCATCTTTGTCTTCATTATCTTCATCCTGCAAAATGAAGTGTGTTAGACATACGTCATTACATACATTATTTTATATCATTATCATATATCATTATATCCATAGCATCGGTCATTGTACATTTTATTTACATACACATGTATTGTCATAAGCATTGCATCAATAAATCATAATCATGTCCATCTATCATCTATCCATTTACTAAGTGCATGTCAAAACATAAAAAAATCCATACATGTAAATATCATAACATGTGCATCCATAATGGCCTGATGCCCGGGGGCAGTTTTGTTAAAGGGATCTGGACCCTCTTTTCCAACTGAACTAATCAAAAACATGTGCACCCATAATCATGACACTAAATATCACTGTCAAAGTCCATCATATATATATAAGCATCAGGTCAATATACAAGTGTCTCATCATGTACAAAATGAATCGATATATACCAATAGGCTATCCAAGAGCCATCAAAAAATACATACATCAACGCGCATGCCTTAATGATACAACATGATAGTATAATATGATACAACCACCAAGCATGCTATCCCTGGTGTCTCAGGTGGGTGGCACTTGCTGAGGAAGCCTCTCCCTAATCTCCACCCTAAGATCCTCTTGCACTTGGCGCTATAGGGTTGGTCCTACAACTGATGGGTTGGATCTCCCTGTCCTCCTCGACCCTGAAGCCCTCGATCTAGTCTAAAAACTAGGTTATCTTTGATCTGTAGGCACTGCTCCAAAGTATAAACCTTTATAGTACTTTGTCTCTGCCTGAGTTGTCCCAAGCTCACCCTACACCCGAGTTAGCTCTCTGGCTAAATATAAGGTAGCCTAATCAGTACCCAATGCAGCTATAGTGGCATCCCTCTCTACTATCACCCTCTATGCTCTCTGCACTGTTACATCTCTCTGTGTATTAAGCCTCATTACAACTCCATCATCTAGTACCAGTTGTGCTTGGTAAGACTATACCTGTGCCCGAGCCTATCTCATCGTGACTAAGGCTCTACCCCTGTCTATCCCTAGTTGTCTGTATCGAGCCGCTAGCCTCATCCTCCTCCTATCTCCCTTTGCAATTGTCACCGTAGATGAGTCTCTATTGTCTCTCCCTGATCTCCTCCTCTTCCACCTCTCACTGCCATAATCTGCTGTTGTGGAGGAGCCACTCCCTGAACCTAAACCTATCTAGGAGCCTGTCCCGGACCCTGCTGCTATCCCTGCACCTGAGGAGCTTGTCCCTGTGCAATCACCTATACCCTCAATGGTCATCTCTGTCCCCTCACTCTCCTTTGAACTGGCATGTGAACTGCCACCTCTCCTACGTCCCCCAGAATGCTCAACCGAGTAGGCATGTGTAATAGCCAATATGAATCGTACTTTGGAGTAGTGCCAAGATCCGCCAGTCCTAGAATCCAATCCCATACCACCGGCTGTAAGCTCTCAAAATCTGCCAATGTTATCTCCACAACAACCTCAGGACCCCATGCATGGATCTCTCACCATGTTCGTCCATATATAGCATCTCCAACCCCTAGGGCAATTTGAACTACCGAAGTACCCTCTCTGGAAGATATCTCTCTATAACATAGATGATCTACCCAAAGAGATACCTAGGCTATCGTGCATATAATAACTGCTCCACATCATCATCTCAACTCTCACAATCCCTCCATGGTCTCCAAGTGAACTGATCAAGCTCATCTAGTGTACGCTGCCAATATACAGGCGCATTAAGCTGCCTATATGTTGTAACTCCTCCATATATGTGAACATAAGGCTCTCCTGCTACCCTCTTTCATAAACCAACTGGCCTTGCCATAGTAATGTGCTCATATGCCCAAACATGTAATAGCGTGACTCCAGCTGACATGCTCGAACTAAACAAGTATGCACAATCATGAAGATAATGGCAAATTTGTCCTAATACACATGGTCCCCATGCGTATCTCACTCTGTACTCAAACAAACCCTCCATAACTATCCCCCATCCTACAGGGAATCCTCACACCCGTCTATCTGGCACCAAGAATCAGATAATCACCACCACTAACCTTTGCAGTCTATCACAGTGTCCCCACATTGTCTGAATAGGTATTTCATGGTCCTTAGACCCTATATCAGGAGTCCCAAAAATCATCGCAGTGCATCAAGACCCCGTTTCGGATCATAATCTACTCTCTCACCATGGATCGGAATCTGTAATATCTACCACACATCCTCCAACGTGATGGTAGCCTCGTTAGTCAGAAACAAGAAAGAATTGTGCTCAATGTACCACCGCTCTACTAATGTTCTCATCAATGCAAGATGAGCCTATATAGGGGTGATCCGTGCTACATGCCATAATCCTACAATCTCTAAGAACAGGTGCTCCTCTACGTCTAACTGCCTCACCAATGCCAAATCTATTGGATGCACCTCCCACGACAGTAACGCTGGTAATACGCTCTGCAAATATCAATCAATTAAATCTCATTTATGAATGTGAGCCTATTTTGCATAAAACCCTAAGTTTGTCTATGTTCAACCAAAAGCGACATTTCTAGCCATAGGCGACTTCCGGTCGACCATAGGTGATTCAATCTACCACATGCAACTCTATGTCGTTCAAATGCGACCTAATATGCCAAAGGCAAGCCACTACTAATCAAAGGCGACCTTTTTCACCAAACATGACCTTTTTCGCCAAAGGCGACGTATTTGACCAAACACAACCAAACCGTGCTCAACTGCGATTCAAAATGCCAAATGTGACTTCCTATCACTCAAAAGTGCATGCACTACCCTAGTGCACCTTTGGTCACATGCATGAATTAATTACGCCTATGGACTAATTAATGACGCATACTAAGCAAGTTTCCAATACATACCGGTGCGGGAGCTCCTGCTGGTCGTCCATAAGTCCTCACCCTGTCCACTCAATGATCTACGCGTGGAATCACCATTCTCAAGCTCTTGAAAGTCCTAATGCACTCTAAATCACCAGAGCTCTAGAATTCTTAAAGAAAATAGCACAAATGAGTTGAAATGAACCCTTGAAGCCTATTTGTAGAGTCAAAATCCTAATATTTTCTTCTAGGCTTAAACCTAATTCTTCTCTTCCATCCCTAGTTTATCCCAACCCAGCCCTAATTCTTCGAGTCAACCTAGTCTATTTGTGTCATCTAATTGCGAGTCAACCCAGTCTTTTCCTAGTAGCCTGGATTTCCTCTCAAGGGGGCATCACCCAATAATTTCACTAGGGCATAGCTTGTTTATCTAGCATATCAATCATATCTTCTTTGAAACAACGTCCTAACGGACATTGTCTCAAAGAGGGGCAAAATGTAGACACCCAAAATTGACCCTTCATATCATTTATCAATTTTGTCGCATTATTCACAATTGCATATGTCAATTTTGTCTAGCACACTTGTATCAATTATCAATTTGCTTCTAAACCGTCTATTTCTATCATTAATTAAATAAATTATATTTATTTAATTAATTCCATCTATTTTCATCATCTATTTTCTATTATCATTATTTTATTCTATTTTCTATCTATAATTAAATAATTTTTAATTATTTAATCATCTCATTATTCCTCTTAAATAAATAAAATTAATATTTTATTTATTTATCTTCTCATCATGCATATAAATTAAATAAATTTATTAATTTAATTTATATCTTTTCTTCTAATTTTCTAAAAATAGCCCTTTCCTCTATCATTTAAAAATAAATTAAATGAACTTATTTGTTTAATTTATTTTTATCTTATCATTTCCTTATCTTATCACTTTCTTCTATGTGTACAAGTCAGCATTGTTCATAGTTTAAAACAAAAAATGATTTAATTGGTTCTAAAATCAATCATCCACGTTCTCAAACTCTTAAAATAGAAAAGCATCATATTTTAAGAAAATCAATCTTATCATTATCAACAAACCACCTACAATCATTTAATGAAAAGCTTTTTCTATGGACACATGTCTTGTACACATTCATCAAAGCCTCTTGAATCATCTCAACTGTTCACATAGCCACTCTTTCTCCACCATTGATCAATTTTAGTAGAGAGCTATATATACACCCTCTCACTTCATTTCAAAGACATCCCACACTATCATTAGTGTCTAGATTATCATCTCATGCATATTGAATCCATTGAGCATCCATTAAGCACTTTGAGCACTTCGTCTATCATCATGGTAGCTTTGACAACTATGGTTGTTCACTATTAAGAAGCAATCCACATTCCAACCAAATAATCAATACAATCTAGGTGACATTGTTCTTTGATTTGCTTTCATTTTGTGTCATTTAGATGGATTTCTTGAAGGTGGTAGGATTAGGTTTTGATTGTAATGCTTGATCTTATTAACTTAATTTTTCTTGCTCACACAAGTCTATTAGTGAAAATTGAATTAACATTGTTGTCCTTTTGACTATACCCAACATCTATCCCTAAAGGATTTAATGTGAGAGACCTTTTTCTCATCCACTAATGCTTCGTCTTGGCCAGGGAGAGCATTGGAATGAAAGAAAGGTAAGGTGTTGTTAGGAAGGTTAGGTGTTGCATCATTAGTAGAGCCATCCATAGTCTTCTCATCTAAGGTTTTTGGACATTCAACTATAGGAGAAGTAGGATAACTTATGGGCTCATCAATATCATCATATTCTTTAGCTATCAATTCCAAGGCATTAACGGAAGAGGAATTTTCACAATTATCTTTCTCGTGAGTGTTTTTAAAGATGAATGTGGTTAAGTCTTCTAATATCAAAGGATATGATCATATGAGTAATGTGAAGCTATCAAAATCATGTATATAACAAAGTAATTTAAGCTCATGTGTAGAACATTTAGAAATTTCAATATCATGTACACATGCTATGTGTTCTAGAACATGAGGGTTCTCATTAGTGAAATTAGAGAAATTTTTAAAATCCAAGATATACTCATGTAAATATTTCCATGAAGATGTCATCTTGAAATTTCTTATAACATTAATGCCCAATGAAATCTAGTGAGACAATTCATACAAAGTTTTATGATAATTAAGGTACCCTAGATGTGTGACTTTCACTCCTAAACACTTGTTTGAGAAAAAGAGCTAAAAGGACACACAAAGTCCACAACAAACACAATGGATAGAAGGAAAATAGTACAACACAACAATGCCCAATTGATGATTTTAGAGGTTTTGATCAAAAAGATGTGAATGAAGTGTGTGGACAACTAGTGTTGAAATACACACTGTGTAATTAAAAAGATGTCATTTTTCACACAATTTAATGAAATAATGCCAAATTTTCAAATGATAACTGAATGAATGCTTTAATATGGATGCAAGATTTAAAATGAAAGAGATTTAGGGTGAATGTAATGAAACAACACCAATTTATGTTTGCTTATGCACCTAAAATGTTCACTTTTTCCACAATTTTTCAATTTTTTCAATGCAAATGACTGAAAGATGAAGTGTTGTAAGGAAATTGATGAGGGGCAGCAAATAATAACCTTTATAACAGTCTAATAATGCAACAATATCCTTCACAACACAGCTACAGTGCAATTCTATATGGATTACAAGTCAAAATTTAGTGAAAATGCAAGATTTATAAACCCTAATTGTGAAATTAAGGCAGGAATATGTGCAAAATGATATGTGAATGAATTCTAATCAGATTTATGATGCAAAACAACTCAACTCAAATATTAAAATTCTTTTAAATTCCTACAATGCTCAATGCAAGTGCAATTTTTAAGGATGATGAATAAAAAAATGCTAGTTTTTGTTGAAATTATCTTTGTGTAAATGCTAAAAAAAAATGAAATATGAATGCAAAAATGAACAAGAATGCAACACTACATACAAAATCATATTTGAATGAGTGTCTATGATGAGTAGTAAAATCTGAAACGATATTTTAGCTACAAACCCTAGTTTTTGAAATTACTAGGTTATAAGAAAAATTCAAAATTTCAAGCAAACCCTAGCAATTTTAATATGAAAAAATGCAATGAAAAGGATTATAATATGATGAATTTCTATAATTTATAATAGATATAATGTAAAAATTAGAAATTAAATGAAATTCAATGAAAGTTAATTGAAATCATGTCAAAAATGCAAGCCTAAAATGCTAATTTTAAAAAAAAATTCATTTTTTTAATAAATTTTCAAATGCAATAAGAGGAAAATTAAATGAATGAATGTAAATATGAAGTACAACACTCAGCAAGGTGCAAAATTCAATAAAAACATGGGTTCACCAAAATGTTTAGTGTAAAAAGAGGGACTTTCAATTTCAATGAGTATGTATGTTGGATCCTTATTTCACACCTTACATTCAAGGACATAAACTGAGTCAAGCCACAAATTTTGCAAGAGGGCTCTACTACAGATTTAATGTCACTTGGAATGAAGAGGAAACTTGGAAATTTGTTGATTAATTGATTAATTAAGCCCGATTATTCTAGAAACCCTAATTATGCAAAATCGTAAACAAACAGACGAATCACAACAAATGCTCGTAGACAGAGATGTAAAATGCAGAGTAGATATATACCAAGTTTTGATGTTCTAGATTTGAAAAAGTTGGGGGCTAAAGAGCAGGCACCTAAGTCTAAGGTAGAGTTTTCTGTCAGGAATCTGGAAATATGTTTGTTATTGATCTCTGTTGTCCTGAAGATTTGTTGTGTCGAATATCTAGGCGCTTTGGTGAAAGGTGCCCAAGCCCACATAGGTGAACTCTTTAGGATCTAGGAGCCTCCAGGGATGTCCTAATACCTGGTGCAGAAGATTTTTACATACGAAAAGTTGCAAGACATCAGAGAGGGTGCCCAAGCCCTTGCAGTGCTTTTCTTCAGAGATCTAGAATCTACACACTTCACCACTGTCCTCTACAACTCCACTTCAATAAATACAACCCTTGTCACCTACAATCACAAGGAGTGTGGTTGGGGGTTGTGGTGTTTAGGAACTTGCCTCAGTCAAGCCCCGAAAGGACATTCAAGTCTTCCAAACATCGTTGTCAGATAAAAGAGTGTGTATCCTAGAAGAATAGAGGCAAAAACCAAATGATAAATGATTGAAAACACAAATAGATATCACCTCAGAGGTGTAGCTCGCATGTAGATGAAAATCCTTCAATACATGAGAAGATGAAGCAAAATCTACATAACAAACACAATAACAAGACAAGTCTGCTCTGCAACAATGAATACTTTTGTAAGGTCCTAAAAGTTCCATTAACTTAACCATAGTCAACGATTAAACTCTAGTTCATAAATCTCAGAATAAAACAATAAATATATACATCTTTCATTCATATTATCAGTTTTTCGCATGAATACATCTAAATACCACTTAGAAGTTCATATTATTACAAATTCTAAATATTTATACATCCTAGGCTTATAGCTCATCCAAATGTATTATCATCAATGAAGAAATCTCAATATAATATAAGTATGAAAATAACAATAATGTCAATCAAATCCAAAAGTCTCTCTAGCTGCTGACGAGTCTGTTGGTACTCATTTTGACCTGGAGGTTGATTTTTCATGTTTAGAGGGTTTCTTCATTTGAACCCTATATCTTCTTGCCCATTGGCATGACCTCGCAGGCTTCTTGGCGATCAAATTGGTGGTAGTGATGTACCATCAGCGTAACGTTCATCATCGGCGTGTGTTTGGCCGACGGTGTTGGTCTGGCCATGAAGGGAATATTCCTGCTTTGTATATCGGGTCATATACAAAGGAAAATATACATTGGCTGATATACATTTGGTGGGGCCTGCCGCAGTCTTATGCAAACAGGTTTGTACATGTTCAATATACAGGGGAGGAATGTATCTGGAATATTCTCATTAGATTCCCTGCTTGTATGTTTGTGTTTGTATATTCAGCATACAAACAAAATATACATTCAGATATGCAATGAAAATATATGCAAGCCGGACCCGAACTGAAATTCTGTTCGTTCTATAACATTTGATGTCCGCCCTGTGTGTTGTATATGCATTTGGATTTGCATATACAAAAGAGATAAAGGAAAATGAGAGGAGAAAAGGGTCATCGATAGAAGGTCAAGGTGCCTATTGGTAATAATTTATGTTCAAGGTTTTTGGCATGGTCCCCTCTCTAAAATCCAAAATTTCCTAAGTGTTGGACCTCCTCAGCATTTTTCAGCTGCAGCATCATATTTTCTTAAGGAGAGGAGGTCATCATCATCATGATATTCTAGGGGTGGCTTGTCATCATCATCATATTTCTGAATATCATCCTGATGCCGATTTGTGGTGACGTCATTAAGGTCCGAGGGGGGTCATATTTCTAACACTAGTCACCTTGTGGAGATCCCCCGATGTTGCGAATATGACGATGATGTCATCCAGATATGAGGAGGTGTGCAGTAGGCAGATATGCTGATGACGTCAGCAGGACATGACGGTGACGTCATCAGGATGTTCATCGGCCAGACATTTGGTATCGGCTAAGCAGGAGGATCTTCCTCCGATGCATCAGGTTGTGCCGATGAGGGTGGTCATGTAGATTATGATGCTGACGTCAGGGTGATTTTTCGAGCAACAAGATATCATGCTGGAGGATAAGGATGATGAAGGTTTATACTAGTGTCATCGAGAGCAAAAACACTGACATCATATATGCTCATGGCCTAGTATATAAAGTAATGAGGAGGTCGCCGCAGGGTGCATGTGGGATAATTGTTATCCTACGTATTTTCAAATATCATGAAGAGGTATTTTGGCGGGAAACGGTTGCGATACACTATTTGATGTTTTCCCGATGGCTGCGAGGTAGATGGACATTAATGGCAGTTGTTGCTGAAGTATGGGCGATGGCGTGGACGGATCCAGTACCCGACTGAAGTTGTACAACCACGACTGGCGGCTCATGGCTCGAGAGCCTCTTCTGTCCCCTCTTCCACCTGCTGCATTCAGTGCGTTGAGCGCCATTCTTTCTGATGGATGTATTTGGTAGGATTTTTGGTCAACCATGTAATTAATGCTGAGTACGCTTCCCTCTGGCTGGTTTTTAAGCTGGAAGTGTTACTCATTTTAGGTTGTTGAAAGTTGAACATTTTTGGCTCTGTAATGCAATACAGCTGATTTGGTTGCTCTGTGCAGCAAAACTTGTGAGTTCATGTATCTCTTGTGGTATGTTTTTGCATGAATCCACTGATTTCATGGTTTATCCTATATGAGTAATGCTATGTTTGCATGTGTTGTGCTAATTTTGTCTCCAGTGTTGCATGTATCTTTCTTCTGAGTCCAGATATTTAAGGAATATCTAAGATTCTAGAACATAGAATTCCTGTGTTGAATGTTTGATCTCTTAACTTCTGCTCAAGGGGTAGATTAAATTGTTCTCAGATTGAATATTGGGAAGGATATACTGCAATAGGGATGCCATAAGTATAGATAGCTTAACACTTTGTATTGGGAGATATCTGTAAGGCAGGTATCATATGTATCCCCTTGAAATCTAGTTTTAGTTGTTCATGCATATCATTCACAGGGGTATGTCTACTAACTCCAGGCCCTGGATAGGCACCAATCTTGCTTTGTGTTAGTGTTATAACCATGTCCAGCTTTGCATCCAAACATAAAATCAAAATCAAACTCTAAAACAACCTTTAGGACCATTAGAATTAGTTTTAGGATCCAAGTCCTCTGTCTACAACTGAAAATAGGCCCAAAGCCAGCCCCTTTGCTCTTATCTTGCAGTTTTGGTCTACTTACAGGAGGACTTATCTGCTTTCTGTCAGCATCCTAGCCTTTTTATGCATATCCCCATGGATGTTGTGTAGGGAATACCCCCCTAGGTTTTGCAGAGCCTGAAGAAGAAGAGGAGATAAAATATAGAGTCTATCTCCTATACTGTTGGCCCCTGGCCCAGAGATCCTGTTGATCATTGATGGCTACCTTGTAGGGAAATCTGGGAATAAGCATCCAGTCTGGGAAAAAACCAACAGAGTCAATCCGCCATCCGCAAGCCAAGGACAAGAACATGGATTGGGTGCTTTTCCACCCAACCACGAAGCATACGCTTTCCCAGAATCCTTCAACAAGAAGGATACCCGACCCTGCAGGAAGAGCCTAGCAATCTGTAACAATAAGTAGGATGGAATCTGGTGCGTGCCTATTAACCTACATGCATTCCTAACATGAATGCAGCATCTCAATAACAGGATGAGACAAAGAAATAAAACTAGGCATAATTCCATCTATTTCAATGGTCCAAAAGTTAACTTTGATCAAAGTATGAAACCGATTATAACGGTAGAATAGGTTTTGAAAAAGAAAACCTACTTCTTTGTTATTCCTCATTCAGCACCCGTCCTAGAAGGTATCTTTCCCCATAACATGCAAGCATATCAAGCAATGCATTCAATTCTATTTTTAGACTAAATATCCATTTTCATGCAAGTATAACTTAAGAAATAAACAAATCGTTATGTTTGATTTTAGCATACCTAAACAATGTTTCCAAATATCATATCAATCACAAGGAAAATAGTTTCTTTCAAAGACATTCAATCACTTCTCTTTGATTCAAAAGGAAAATTAAGACAATTCTTTCTATCAATTTAATGCAAGTTTACTTTCACTTAAATGCCTTTATTCATCCAATTAATGCATAAGATAAATCAATCATTATTTTCAGCCTTTAACATCCATGCAATGATTTATTGTAAGTTAAATGCCATGTTTCAGTCATGTTTTTCCAATGAAGGTTTCCAAGTAAAATTTCTTGTATAAAAATGAGTATCTGTGCTATCTACTCTCTAAAATCCAGATTTAGTCTTGCTGTCCCCTATCAATTAGCTATCAATTTCGACTCAAAATTGGTCTCTTAAGTTTATATCAGCAGTATTTACGATGAGATAACAATGTATAAAGTTGGGACAATAGCATGAAATCTTGAAAAAGCAATGTATAAGGCTGGAACAACAATCTAATAAGCTAAAACAGTAGTATGATAAGCTGGAACAGTGATCTAATAAGCTGGAACAGTAGTATGATAAGTTAGAACATCGATCTAATAAGCTAAAACAGTAGTATGAAGTTTGAAGCTACAGTATAAATGTTGTAACAGCGGTAAAAATATTTGAACAACATCATAAATACACACTACAACAGTGTATATGTATGGTACAATAGTGCATATACACGCTACAGCAGTATTTTGAAGAATGTCTCAACAATGTATGTGGCTAAATACAATAACAGGAAGAATTTTTGGTCTCAAATGTTTTGAATCAGCATGACAGCACTAATTTTGTCTTAATCATTGGTTTGAATGGCCATGTGAATGGCATAAATATGCAAATATATGCATGTATTGGAAAATACATGCATATGTATGCATATCTATTCACAATTTTTGAAAGATATCTACAAAAATCCTTTAATAACAGCACAAGAATTTATGGAATTGATTATTTAAGAGGTTATTATGCACATTCAAACTCAGATCTACAAATCATTCACATAATTTCTTAGAATTAGCAAGCTATTTAATGGTGCAGCTAGTAAACAAACAAGAACCTGTAAATATGAAGATCTTTGACAATGCTCCAAGAATTTCTTCTCTTCCTTTCCTCTTTCTTCCAATTTGTTGTCCATGTTCTTCTTCTTTTCTCTTTTTCCTATATATGACTGTATTTTCTTTATATCCTCCTTGTCTTTTCCCTTTCTTTCTTTTTTTCTTTCCAAACAATAATCCCCAAAACTCTATATTATGCCTGTGTGTTGTTAAAAAGCCCTTGTTTTCTTTTTCTTTTTCTTTTTTTTATAGCATCTTAGGAGGCCGATTAAATTCCAAACTGCATGCTTTTTATTTTGCATGCTATAAATATCATTGTTATATCTCAAAAACCTCTTTTCATTCCTACGTTTCAAGTTTATTTTTGTCGTTTACAACAGAGAGTGGGTGGCGCCTATATTGGGTCATCCCTCCCCGCATGCCCTTCTTTAATACACAAACACACACACACACACACACACACACACACACACACACACACACACACACACACACACACAAGTTTATTTCTGTCGTTTACAATAGAAAGTGGGTGGCGCCTATATTGGGTCGTCCCTCCTTGCATGCCCTTCTTTAACACACACACACACACATATATGGGCAGGTGCAAAAAGTTGGGAGGCCAAAAAGTGGCCAGCTTTTTTTAAAAAAAATTAAGCCATAACATAAGCACGTTATGCTCTGCTATTAAAAAAAAATGTTGTTAAAGCTTATCATTCACACAAATGCAGATGTTCATATTATAAAAGACTGAATTATATTAGAATATTAGAGATCCCTTAGAAAAATGTAATAACAAAATTGCTTTGCCTTATGTTAGGTTGTTAAACCCATCATTTTTGACACTCTTCTCTTAACAAAATAAGAGGAATAAGCATAGAAGGCAGAGAATTTGATCTTTCTAGTTTGCATATTGATCGGTTTACATTCCGTGACTTCATTTTCATTGAATAAAAAGGTTATCTGATTTTAAATAAGGGTCAGAGTTCACTGTCATGTGCTTTTCTAGATGAGAGGGTCCATAATGTCCAGGGTTCTTCCAAGAATGGCCGGCAATAGAAATAAGTTTTTGTTATACCAATCCTCCTGGTAAAGCTACAATTCAAATGCCTGCTTTGAAAGTTGAAATAAATTAAATTAGACTTACAATTTGTATTTTCTTCCATTGCTTCAACATCATTGTTGTTTTCCTCATCAAAAACCAATTCATTCAGCAACTTGTTGCCCATTGGTTGACTTGAACTACATACTTTGTTAGAAGAAGGGCATCTTTTATCTGTATCAATGTTGGTATTCATAAGCTGAAGAGCATTGATATTTTTCACACACCCTGTTCTTTGAAATATCTTAACCTTAAAATATGACTTGGATATGTACTTGAACACAACAAAATCTCCAATCTCCAGCCCATGATGATTCACAAAATTTTTCCAACCCTGCCTAAATTCTAGTTTATTTATGGTACCCCCTAATTGTACATCCCACTCCTACCCACCTGGGCCTTGCAACACCATATGTTCGTCTGTGTCATTTATAAATTGTGAAACAAATGCAGGAGGAATGTGCTGTGGTAAACACATTATACAATGAGATTTTACAAGTTCTTAACAGTGTACAGGAAATAAAAGAATGATAAATATTGTAGAGTTACCAGTTTTTGTGTAAAGTCTCCAAGCATAACTTTGACGAAGGAGGCACACCCATTAAAGTGCTCTTTATCATGGTATTTGCCATGTTTTTTTAAAACATTTGTGACTGCATGCTCTGCATGGTATAAAAAGCTCCCCTGTTTCTTCATCCTCCATGAGTGTGAGGCGTCTTCGAGAGTTGATGATTTTATGCCTATCTCAAATAAAATGTACGCAAATCAAACTCACACAAGTGTAATCTGATCGCCTCATTAATAGTAAGATTCTTCAGTGAATTCTGTGCAGGATTTCTTTACCCTGGTTTGGGCTAAAACTCTGCGCCATCAAATCAACTTTGTAGCAGCAACTAAATTAAAATAAAGATAAAAAGGAAACCTAAAAATAAACGTATTAGAGAAGTTAAGGAAAAATAAAAAATATAGAAAAATAAATGTGCATGTGAACTTCTCAACAACATGAAAACACTTTTTTTGTCAGAATACGTGTATAAATAGAAAAAAATAGAATATGTGGGCTTGGATCACAGGGGTCCAAGCCTTTGTACCATTTGTATAGCAATCAAAAATGTGCTTGCGTTTTGTCCTGCTATAGAAAAATCTATATTTTTCATTTCTCCATGTATTTCTTCTATCTCTCACCTCTATATCTCTCACCTATCTCTCCCCCTCACCTCTGTACCTCTCCCTTCTCTACATCTCTGAGTCACTCCTTGTCTACCTCTCCATCCATCCTTAGCCATCTAGATCTCTCACTTAACCCTAAACCCTAAAGCCTCAACCCTCAATCCTTAAACATTAAATCCTCAACTTATCCCTAAACCCTCAACACTTTACCTTAAACCATAATCCCTCAACCCTAAACCCTACACCCTATCACTAAACCCTCTACCCTCGACACTCTACCTTAATCCTTATCCGTAAACCCTAAACCCTAAACGCTATCCCTATTCCTCAACCCTCAACCCTCGACCCTATACCTTAAACCCTAATCCCTTGTCCCTAAACCCTAATCTCTCAACCCTAAACCCTATCCCTAATCCCTCTACCCTCAACACTCTACCTTAACCCTAATCCATCAACCATCAACCCTAATCCCTCAACCCTAAACGCTATCCCTAAAGCCTCAACCCTAAACCCTAATCCCTCAAGGTCCTAAACCCTAATCCCTTATCCCTAAACTCTAAACCCTATCCCTAAACCCTCAACCTTAAACCTTAATCCCTCAACCCTAAACCTTAATCCCTCAACCCTCAACCCTAATTCCTTATCCCTAAAACCTAAACCCTTACATCTCTCAACCCTAAACCCTAAACTCTATTCATATTCATAAACCCTCAACCCTCGACACTATACCTTAAACCCTAATCCCTTATCCCTAAGCCCTCAACCCTAAACCCTATCCCTAATTCCTCTACCCTCAACACTCTGCCTTAACCCTAATCCATCGACCATCAACCCTAATCCCTCAACCTTAAATGTTATCCCTAAATCCTCAACCCTAAACCCTAATCCCTCAAAGTCCTAAACCCTAATCCCTTATCCCTAAACTCTAAACCCTATCCTTAAAGCCTCAACCTTAAACCTTAATCCCTCAACCCTAAAACTTAATCCCTTAACCCTCAACCCTAATTCCTTATCCCTAAACCCTAAACCCTTACATCCCTCAACCCTAAACCATAAACGCTATCCATATTCCTAAACCCTCAACCCTTGACACTATACCTTAAACCGTAATCCCTTATCCCTAAGCCCTCAACCCTAAACCCTAATCCATCAACCCTAAACCTTCAACCCTAAACCCTATCCCTAATCTATCTACCCTCAACACTCTACCTTAACCCTAATCCATCAGCCATCAACCCTAATCCCTCAACCCTAAATGCCATCCCTCAAGCCTCAATCCTAAACCCTAATCCCTCAATATCCTAAACCCTAATCCCTTATCCCTAAACTCTAAACCCTATCCCTAAAACCTCAACCTTAAACCTTAATCCCTCAACCCTAAACCTTAATCCCTCAACACTCAACCCTAATTCCTTATCCCTAAACCCTAAACCCTAAACGCTATCCCTATTCCTAAACCCTCAATACTATACCTTAAACCCTAATCCCTTATCCCTAAGCCCTCAACCCTAAACCCTAATCCCTCAACCCTAAACCCTATCCCTAATCCCTCTACCCTCAACACTCTACCTTAACCCTAATCCATTGACCATCAACCCTAATCTCTCAACCCTAAACGCTATCCCTAAAGCCTCAACCCTAAACCCAATCCCTCAAGGTCCTAAACCCTAATCCCTTATCCCTAAACTCTAAATCCTATCCCTAAACCCTAAACCCTCAACCTTAAACCTTAATCCCTCAACCCTAAACCTTAATCCCTCAACCCTCAACCCTAATTCCTTATCCCTAAACCCTAAACCCTTACATCCCTCAACTCTAAACCCTAAATGCTATCCATATTCCTAAATCCTCAACCCTCGACACTATACCTTAAACCCTAATCCCTTATCCCTAAGCCCTCAACCCTAAACCCTAATCCCTCAACCCTAAACCCTATCCCTAATCCCTCTACCCTCAACACTCTACCTTAACCCTAATCTCTCGACCCTCAACCCTAAATGCTATCCCTAAAGCCTCAACCCTAAACCCTAATCCCTCAAGGTCCTAAACCTTAATCCCTCATCCCTCAACCTTAAACCTTAATCCCTCAACCCTAAACCTTAATCCCTCAACCATCAACCCTAATTCCTTATCCCTAAACCCTAATCCCTCAACCCTAAACCCTAAACACTATCCCTATTCCTAAACCCTCAACCCTCGACACTATACCTTAAACCCTAATCTCTTATCCCTAAACTCTCAACCCTAAACCATATCCCTAATCCCTCTACCCTCAACGCTAATCCTTCAACCCTAAATGCTATGGACCTAAAGCCTTAACCCTAAACCCTAATCCCTCAAGGTCCTAAACCCTAATCCCTTATCCCTAAACTCTAAACACTATCCCTAAACCCTAAACCCTCAACCCTCAACCTTAAACCTTAATCCCTCAACCCTAAACCCTAATTCCTCTTGACCTTAAACCCTAAACCCTTGACCCTTAAACCCTCAACCCTTATCCACCCCTCTCCTCCCATATCCGCCTCAGCCCCATCTCTACCCTCCTCTACCCTCGACACTATACCTTAAACCCTAATCCCTTAACTCGCATCCCTAAAGCCTCAACCCTCAACCGTTAAACCTCAACCCTCTACCCTCTACCTATTACTTAATCCCTAATCCCTCAACCCTCAACCCTAAAAACTCTACGGGCTCAGGTCCTTATATACCCTAAACCCAAAACCCTTACTACATACATACATACATACAGGCATACACACACACATACATGCATACATATATACATACATACAAGCATGCTTACATACATACAACCATACATACATACAAGCATACATATATACATGCATACATGCATACATACATACATACAAGCATACATATGTACATACATACGTATAGATATACATACATACATATAGGCATACATACATACATACATACATGCTTAATAACCTTGAACATAAAACATTCCAAGGGAGACATAATGCGAGCGCGTTATAACGTGCTCGCATTATGTCAAATGTGAGTGCGTTATAACGTGCTCGCATTATGTCAAACATGACAAACATCGAGCAAACTTTTGCAAAAAGGGAAAAAATGCATAACGCGCTCGCATTATATTTTGCTTTGGAATTTGCTTTGGATTTCCAACCCAAAGGCTTGGAGTGCCTTCCCAACATCCAAAGACATGTTTTTGCATATTCTACAGGATTTCACATAATTTTGCTCGTGCTAACCCTCATATTTGCACATGTTTCAAGGTTGAACAAATCAAACACCTAGGTAATGTTAGGCTTTCTCTTAGCTATTTAATGATGTAATTTTTTTCACATTTTGACAATGTTAAGCCTTTCATCTTTAATTTCTTTTCTTTGTGTCTATTTTTGGGCAAAAACCAATGTTTGGTCTTTTTTTCATTGTAAATTAACTGTTCATTGAAATTTCAAAAAAATTACATTTTTAGAAACTAGACTCCATTCTACACATTAAAAAAATTAAATTTCAATTAGTTTTCAAAATTTATAGGGGTAGCATGACCAAAATTTTGTTTTTCAGGATGTGTCCACTTTGAAAATTAGTAAAAAATTAAATATTCATTAAAAATTTATTAGAAAAATCAGGGATAAACTACATGTTGTTAGCTAATTTCTCACCAAAGCGATTTTAAAAATACCAAAAAAAAGTTAACCTTTTGAAGGAGCCACAAAACATACTATGTTATGTTTTTTTGACAGAAACAACACCAATTTCTATGGATCCTTCTTTTGAACCCCTTAATCTATACCATTTTCAAAAACAATAGTAGTTTAGAAAGTAGACTCGGAGCACTACGAACATTGTTTTTGTTGTATCTTAAAATTTTGAGTGTAACTGTGCTCAATTTTCTCATCCAAGGCTATATATATATACACTTTTTAGTATCATTCTTATTATATTTACTTTGATTCTTATAAGATTTGCATTCAAGTTTATTTCCATTAAATACGGAATATTTAATTATCTTTACTTATATATCCATAGATGTGTGTGTGTGTGTAAATCCAAAGATGTCAATTAATTACCTTTCCAAAATGCATATAGACAGTGAAGTAACATTGATTAATGATGGAGAGATAGCTAAAGATTACCATGCACAAGAGATAACGTCTAATTACTTACGGAAAAATAAACACGTATAAGCACTTGAACAATAAGGGAATACAAATTGACGAAACAACCATTGAACAAAATGACGAAGAGTAACCTTGAACACCATGACGGAAATTAACCAATGCATAGAGATGATAAGAGGAAACACGAGTATGCAAGATAGTCAAACAATGCAACTTTCAGACAATCATGAACTACGTGAGTGTGTGTGATACACTGATTACATCCACCTCAATCTTACCAACGACTAGGACTCCTTTGCCCAACCCCTATTCTCGCCTTCAACAAACCTGCATCATGCGCACTCAATCCACCATTAATAGGTTAGTTTCTAATAAATCATAGCTGAAGCACAAGTTTTTATCTTTGCATAATAAATAAGCATCATTAATCAATTAATCAAATGCAATTAACACATTCACATGCAATTTTCACCTTAATTTAACTAATCATCATAGATTTTCTCTAATTGAGTCCCAAAATTACAGAAATTAAATGAAAGTCAAATTCGAGACGTGACAACTTTGAATGCTCTAAAATCATAAGTTCGCCAAAAGCTCATAATCATCTTCTAGTTTACAAATGAAACCCTAAGCATGCTTATATATGCATTCCCACTACAAATTTCGTAATTCAAACTTAAGATGTTGGCCATGGAACCTTTTAGCGGTCACATAACAGACATTTAAATTTAGGACCTGCCTAAATAGGGCAGGACTAGGACGCGAGCGCCTAAGCCCCTAGGTCCTATTTTAGGGTAGGGTTAAGCCCACAGATGTCCCTCAAGCCCCATTTGTCATGGGTTTCAAGCCATTTTGCATCGGGAGTTAAAATGATCATGCATGATTAATTCTAAGGACCTGGGAGCTAAACCTTAGGAGGTAAAAGTCCTAAGGGGACATTTTACAACGTAACAGCTTCAAAATATTAATACCTAGCCGAATATATATATATATATATATATATATATATATATATATATATATATATATATATATATATATATATATATATATATATTCAAAACGTAGAGTTTTAACTCTACACTAGCCACACAAAATGTGTTGCTTGCATCATATTGTTAATAAATATATGATCGCCAAATTGTAAGAAGTGCACATTATAGTAAACCGGGACACATGCACTAAATGAGCCCTAAGCATAGCCAGGTGTATCCATACTTGTCTTGCAACAAACCCTCAAGCATCCACACTTGCCCTCCAACAAACCCTCAAAACCACAAGCACAACACATTCAGAACCATGCATAACATTAGGAATGAGCTAATTTTTTTCCTCCGCCAAATTTTGATTAGGAAGAATAATCTAACCCCTTCCTGCAAATGGATAAACCCAACAAAAAATGTCCACCAATTAGAAAATACCAAAATGCCTGCGAAAAAATAAAGACATTACAACATAATGAAATATTTAGTTTGGTGTTGTTTTTTAGGAGAAATTAATAGAAGTTCCATTGATTTGAAAACATTAGTCCCCTATCTTATACGCAGGGACTAATAATGTTAATTTTGAATATAACAACATAATTTCCATTAAAATATCTCAACATATTATATAATCAAGTGGTCAAGTTATAGTACATTCCATTGAGAACACTCCTCTACATAATAAAAATTCCTTGAGTCTTGTAGCATTATAGACCATAGCATTGCTGCGACTTTATAAATCACAAAAAAAAAAGATCTAACTATAATGTTATTGTGGCATTTATGAATTGCAAAATTATTTTACAACTTTGAAATTTCAAAGTTGCCCATCCACACAGAATGAAATTTTAAATCTCTATTGCAAATTGCTCCAAAGTGAATAAAACATTTAGATGTTTTGATATCATATAGTTCTATGTGGGTATGAAATATAGACAACCAAAATATGAGATGTAATTAAAATAAAAGTTGCATTGTATCCTAGTTTGTTGCAAGTATTGGCAAGACGATTTCACAGTGGTTTCTTAATGACAAATAGTTAATAAGGTTTTAAATCTTGACATGTTAAAATAGTTTTTCATTGGCAAATGGCAAATAATTTCATTGTGATGGTTGAGGACAATAATAAATGAAACACAAGGCGTCCCAATTCTAAAATTTGAAGTAGACTACATGCTGCATGGTAGAATTGAGATCATAATAATATATAATATATGAGGATAAGCCTTGTAAGTGCAATGCATTACAAAATTCAAATCCAAATTCTAGTAAAGATTTATTTTATTTAAATGTTGATCCGCATATATCAAACAAAGCCACCATGAAGTTAAAAAAATACATTTCAGAAACTAGTAATAGCAATTTGATACCAAGAAGATTCCTAGAAAGTTTGTACTTCTCATAGCTCATGTATTCTTTTAAGTGACAATTGTCCTCTCATGGAATGCACTTTAGTAGTCATAGCAAAGCCTAGAAATATTAGATAACATTGCCACTGAGTTTGGAGCAACTAGATCAGTTATGCCAGGGGCTGCATGAAAGAATTGACATTGCTCTCAAACATAAGAAAGTCTATTTGTCTGAAACTTTAAAAATATATATATATATATATATATATATTTTTGCTAATGAGAATAAATCTTTAAACATTAAAACTTAAAACCCTCATCTTCATTTTCAGCAGTAATTTGTTTAGCAGCAGCTTCTTTGAACCCTCAACAATTTGTTTATTCTATGAATGATCTCAAATTCATTGAATCATTAGCAGTTTCTCCAATTGGGTACCTGCTAGGTGTAACACAGCAACAAGTCCATTGCAATTTAAATGTTTGCAGCTTGCTCCAGAATTTTGAAAGGATTTGCAATTTTGATTCATATGTAATTGATGTCTTTGTGAATTGGAAACAATAAAAATCCATTTTATCTTGAAATACAGTTTTTTGATTTATCGAGCAAGAGCCTGAAACGGACCTGGTCAGCGTCAGTCCAAAACTCTGCTTAAAACCATTTATTAACTAACTTCCAATCAATAATGTTTTGTGATGTTGTCCAATTGCTGATGAACTTCCACTGTAAATTGAAAAGCCTACTGTTCTGGTTTACTGATTTCGTGTATTCTTTTAAGGACTTACATGTCATCTTAACATCAAACACATATTTACAACTTCTGCAAACATTTGGGTGCTGGAAAAACTTGTTTGCTGAATATTATGTATGATTGTTCACTCCCTACACTAGCATAATTTTCATTTGGAACATAATGATGCAATTTCTGATATGACTTTCAGAAGTAACAAAACTTCTATCTATTAAATATTCGCCACTTACATTACACTTAATGGCTGCAGTGATAGCAATTAGGTCACTTTAAAAATTCAGTAAGTACAATGCATACCCCGCTTGAAGAGCAACTAGACACAGAGCGCAGGGCAGAGGGATTATCGACATAGCTCATGTATTCTTTTGAGGACTTACATGTCATCTTAACATCAAACACATAGTTACAACTTCTGCAAACATTTGGGTGCTGGAAAAACTTGTTTGCTGAATATTATGTATGATTGTTCACTCCCTACACTAGCATAATTTTCATTTGGAACATACTGATGCAATTTCTGATATGACTTTCAGAAGTAACAAAACTTCTATCTATTAAATATTCGCCACTTACATTACACTTAATGGCTGCAGTGATAGCAATTAGGTCACTTTAAAAATTCAGTAAGTACAATGCATACCCCGCTTGAAGAGCAACTAGACACAGAGCGCAGGGCAGAGGGATTATCGACATAGCTCATGTATTCTTTTGAGGACTTACATGTCATCTTAACATCAAACACATAATTACAACTTCTGCAAACATTTGGGTGCTGGAAAAACTTGTTTGCTGAATATTATGTATGATTGTTCACTCCCTACACTAGCATAATTTTCATTTGGAACATAATGATGCAATTTCTGATATGACTTTCAGAAGTAACAAAACTTCTATCTATTAAATATTCGCCACTTACATTACACTTAATGGCTGCAGTGATAGCTATTAGGTCACTCTAAAACTTTAATAACTACAATGCATACCCCGCTTGAAGAGCAACTAGACACAGCGCGCAGGGCAGAGGGATTATCAACATAGCTCCTGTTGTTGAATGGGGAGGTTTTGCCTGCCTTCTGCCAAAGCTAGATCAATAATTTGTTATGGTTTTTGAGACCTGACTCTCACTTTCTCTATCCAAAATTATGTGTTGGTTGAGCTCTTTGTGCGGTTGGAGGCATTAGAGATGGCATTTTCATAAATTGTCCACAGTGTTTTAGATTCAGGATGCCCTCTTATAATCTTTCTAATAAACCTTGCCTCTCTCATCCCCAATACCCTCAAAAGAGGGAGGTCAAGGTCATTGATAGATTTGATTTTCTGCCAAACCAGAAACCTGGGCCTCACAGTCTTTTCCAAACTGATTTGCAACAAGAAAGGGTGCTTCACTACATAATTTGCAGGGAGCTCCATGTTATTAACCAGAAAGTTAATCTTTTCACAAACATTTTCCTTGGAGTAACAAAACACTAGGGGGGCAGCTCCAAGTAGTTGCCAGACTTCTTCAGCCGAGAGCCGACAGTGTTTTAGAGTCTCTATCTTGGCCTCTAACGTTTCCATGCGGCTACGAGCCACTACACTTACAACATATTTGAACATTTTGCTTTCTTTGTCAACCCCAATCTTGTGAATGAGATCGACCTGTGCAGGCGTTAGAGAAGTGCGTTGGAGAACGGAAGGATATATCTTTAAGAAGCTCAAGAGCTCCATCGCACGAAAACCCCATCCTTCCCAGAAAGCAAGCGAGGGTTTCAGGGTCTTTTCCAAGCTACTATTGAGAAGTCGTCGTGTTTTTAACAGGGTTTTAACGAGCACATCCTGGGACCCAAATACATTCTTCAGAAACTCCATCTTGGGAAGAAGTCCGTTCTGAAGGCTATGCTTCAAGATGGTGTTATTGTTCCTCAAAAGATTGACCAGATTTCGATCCACAAAACCGAAATCTTCCAGCAGTTTGATCTTAGGTTCCAATATTCTTTCTGCACATCCGATACTTATGGCCTGACACCTCATTATATTGGCAATTTGGACTTCAGTGCAGCCGCGCTTGTTGAATAAATGTATAAACTGCTCTACCTTGTGTAGGGTTTGAAGCTTCTGCAAGTGGGGGTTCAGCTTGAACATCTGAGTGATGTCGGCCTCAGACATGTTAAGTTGGGAGGAGGCAAACTGTGAAAAGAGGCTCTGCGAATGAGCTTCGGTTGAAAAAACATTGCGAAAAAGGAATGGGTGTATAACAAACAGTTTGCAGCATAAATTGGAGTTCATGGGAGCTGCTGCAACAACAAGTAGTTTACGGCATAACACGGTGTTCATGGAATCTGCGGAAACTCCCGAAGAATAGGTTAGGGTTTTCACCAAATAGTAGTTTAGGGTTTTCACCCAGAAAACCTAGAATGCTAAAATAATAGTTTGTGGCGTACCTAACATGTGTTGATACGATTCAATTCTAGCGAATATGATGAAACTTGGGTCCGGATTTTATCGCAGGTATGAATGAAATGAAATGAAAGATTTTAATAACGTCCACAAGGCCAAGCAGCCTAAGGGCCCAGGGAAATACCCCCTCAAGATATTTTCACCCTCCTTTCGAAATCAGAGCTTTTACTATGGATCTTGACCAATAAACTAGGGGAGAGGACCCAGTAGTGGAGCACCCTAACTTCATTCCTTTCAAAATCGTATGTGGCAATTTCGAATCACTCCAAAAATTTAACAGTAGCTTACTTGGCAACCCCCCTGCTTATAACTAAGGTTTCAGTGCCACATCATCAAATATGATGCCACATCAGCATGTTTTTTGTTTAGGTGTCAAATAGTTCCCCAAAAAAAAGAGTGGATCAATAGGTGTGCATTAAGTCATGTCTTGTTGGTGCGCTGATGTGGCATCACATAATTGGTTGCTTTTTAAATCTAAAGGGCACATTTCATTCAATTATTGGTACTTAGAGTAACACTAACAACCTTAAAGTCACAACTACTAGTACTAAACTTTTAAAAATATTGAGCCTTAAATGCACATATACTATCTCAATCATTGAAACTATCTCACCTATTGGGTCTTTTCCCCTAGCCGTATTGAGAATCTGAGGCTCCTCAAATAACTCACTAAGGTTGTTCACATTCCAACTGTTATCAAATTGAATTTATAAGTATGAAAACAATTGTAATTTATAAGTAATATTTTTTTCACAAATAAATTATGTAATGGGGAATCACTTAGAATTTTGAAGGTATGTTTTAATTAGTTTGCATATTCCATTATACCATTAAAATTTTATCAATTTCGTAAATACCAATTTAACATCATGCTACAGTTGAGGCCATAATCACCTTGAAATGACAACATATGTTTTGGAATATGATCTCAATTGCTCAACATTTATATTGACCATTTTACAATCACTAGAATTTGCCACATTTAAAACTCTACTCTACAATTTGTCCAGTGTCACCAAATTTTAATTCTTATAAATACAATTATAACTCTTGAATTATTCTCACACATTTTGCCCTATTCTCAATTCAAATTTCAGATTGACTTAATTCTTGAATCTTTACATTCTTTGAAGAATTCTCTTTTGGACTCCTTTATTTAGAATTCTATTTATAGTGAGTTAAACAACTATAGGCATTATGGAGTTGGCAAAAGGTAAGTGATAATTTTTTTATTGTTTTTTAATATAAGATTCTTCATGTTTATTTATCTATTTGGTTTCATTGTTATAGATGATATTGAATAGTGAGACATCTAGGCCCCAAGGTTCTATGATTTCTTTTGTTGATTTTGTTTGTTTAGTTTCATTGTTACACAATTTAGATGATATAGAAAGTTGTTAGTGTTGAGTCTTTGACAATGAATTGTGACCTTAAACACAACTTTTTTTGTAGTTTCCAATTCGTGAGAGATGTTGAATAAGAGCCAATTTCTTGAAAGTGATAAAAGGCACTCATAAAAAATGCAGAAACATAATGCCATACTTCGACAATGTGTGTGGTCCATCAGATCAACCTACATCATCATTATTTATAACATCTATTAACGAACAAGGGAATACCTCAAAGGAAGATTGTAATGAGTTACATGACAATGTCACAAATGATGTTTCAAAGGAGTCACAAGGTAATGAGAATGATAATATTAATAAACTCACCTCAATAAGTGATGATGAAAATGTAGATCTTGCACAGAAAGGGGAAAAAAAACCAAATTAAAAATAGGACATGAGTGAGATCTATTAAGGATTTTTTTAGATTGATTAGGTGTCAGAGTATTCATTCATTGAATTGGTGGAGAATAAAAACAATGATGAACTTCCCATATAATTTAGGTGTAAGATTTGTAGTTGGAAATAGGGTAAGAACAAGAAATTGTAGTTAAAATTTGAAACTACAAAAAAACATATTGGTAAAGTTTATGAAAAATTAATCATAGACAAAAAGGAAAAATCAATGTTAAGATCGAAAACAAATGAAAAATGTTTTCAGATTAAGCATACAATGG
Source organism: Cunninghamia lanceolata (assembly GCA_027924645.1). Taxonomy (NCBI): domain Eukaryota; kingdom Viridiplantae; phylum Streptophyta; class Pinopsida; order Cupressales; family Cupressaceae; genus Cunninghamia; species Cunninghamia lanceolata. Next base: position 23,040,064 of record BSBN01000261.1, on the reverse strand, counting down.
AATATGATGAATATATTCAAAAACAAGGAAAGAGTGCTACATGTGAAAGTACAATTGAAGTTCAATTTAGAAAGATGATGAGAGCAACACAAATGGCAAAAATTGTTCAGTTGAGTATGACTTTTAATATTTTGACTAGAGGGTGTCCTATAACAAACTATTAAGAATATATATATATATTTGGCTTTTATAGGTGTTCCTAACTTTCCTAACACACATTGATCAATAATTAGTGAATGGGAATAAATCTACAGTTCATGTACACAATAGATCAGTTATGCCAGGTGCTGCATGAAAGAATTGACATTGCTCTCAAACATAAGAAAGTCTATTGTCTGAAACTTTTAAAAAAGAATTTTTGCTAATGAAAATAAATCTACAGTTCATGTACACAATAGAATCAAAATATGATGGATGACAGGAGAGATTTGATGATGCTGCAATCATTATTGAAACAAATGCATACCAAATGTTAATGGATTAATTTAATACAAATAAAAACATATGTTTTGTAAAAAAACAAATTGCACTATAGATCTTAAAGGCCATGCAGTTCCTGGGAGTGTTGACGAGCAAACAAAGGAGCATGGATCTCTGTTGTTATTGCATTTTTTGAAACTTGGAAGTTGAAATATCATAAAACAAATGGTAGATGGCACCAAGACAATGTATTTAAAAAGTTGCAGTTGTGCAAGACACATACAATCAGTCTTTTGTTCTCTTATATGAAACATTTTTAATCTTTGGCTCTACTTCCTTAGACATGACGGCATAAGATTCTTTCAACCATGACAAAAGCTAAAACAAATGTTTGCTAATGGTCGGATAAAAATGATGGAGTCATTGTTTTGATCAATGCAAGGAGCCCTGATTTGCGGTCTTTAGCTTGGAGTTTGTTTTGAGCACACCACATGATATAAGTGCAAAAAATAAATATAAATACAAAAATCAGTCACGAAACAATGACAGGGAAAGATATAACCAAATACAACAAACAGACACACAAAATCCAAGTGGGGACCTTATAGGCAATGCCACGATGGCATTATAGGCACAAAAAATTATTCAACAAAACAACAATACAAACACAAATCAAACCAATAGAAATGAAGAAGAATGGGGAATTTAACATTGGGCTTGTGTGGAAGTCATCATGGCATTCCATGAAACAATTATGGTTACTTTTCATATTTTAGCCAAGAACATTGCAGCAGCTTTGCTGGAACCAGCTTTTTTGGGAGGATTTGATTAGCCATGTGATATGCACCTAGTGGCAGGCATGATGGAATTTAAGAGCATGCCTCCTCTATATTGGAGTAGGCAATATGGTGATGCAATACAGTGGGCCTTACATAGGGAAATTCCAATGTGATTTCAAAAAAGAAGAAAAACTTATTACAGAACAACCAATACACATAACAATCACAAGTAGTCAATAGTAGTCAATTTTGTGAGTGAAGTGACTATCATTTGCTAAATTCCAAGTCTCAAAAGTATTGACATGAATATGTAGTCAAGCCCCAAAATTAAATCCAAGGAAACATCTCACTTTAAGCATTACACGAAGGATTGTCCTAAAGTGTTAGAAGAGACTTCAATCATTGTGAAGGTTATGGTACTCTCAATCCATACTTAAAAAGAGGAACAAGATGTTGCATGGACTGATTCACCATCCACAAAAGTTTAATGCAGTAGCACTCAATGACGTCAAAACCATCAAGTTCTGGGGGGTAAAGAATCACATTCCAACCACAAATTTCTTAAATTGGGAGCATTACTGAAGGAAAATGGTATTAATGATGATCAGTCCTACCATGATTCATTCACAAGAACATTGCGAGATTATGCTATAAATTGGTATGCTCAATTCAAGGGTGGAGACAAGGATACATAGGCCAAAGTGAAGTGACTATTCAATAAGAACTTTAAAAAGTGGCATGCAAATACCCGTATATTGAATGAATTGACAAATTTAAAACAAGGGAAGGATTAAATTATTAATAGATTAAAGATTTATTCAAAATTTGGTAGAAATGTTAAAGTATTCATTGAGTGATGATTTAAAACAATAATATTGTGTAAATGGATTATGCGAGGTGTTCAACAAAAGTTTGAGGATAATACCAACCCTGAAATATAATGAAACATATTAAAGAATGTTAGATGTGGAACAACAACAATAATTGCAAAATCAAACTCTAAAAGAACAAGACCATGAGTCTAAATTTACTTAAGTTTAAAAACTGTTAAAGTGTAAGAAAGAAGATAAAAAGATGAAATGGAGAAAACTAGGATATGGTGTTTAAGTGCCTTAATGAAGCCCCTGGCATGCCTTGTACAAGAGTGTGAACTGCAAAATATGAAGAACAATATAAATGAATACTTGTTTAACATGAAAAACAAAGAGGACAAACAATGTATGATGGCACAGCAATCACTATCAAGTGGGGGAACCACAATAAGAGAAACCAAAGATCATCAACTGATAGTAGTAGTAGTTTGTGAAGAAAAGTCTAAATACATACATACACTGTATGCTAAAAGCCCCACATTAGACAAAGAATAGTAAAGAGTGGCTTTTTCGTTAGGAATTTTTTGTTTCACAAATATATATCTTTGTGGGATACTCAACACTTATGCTTGGATCTTTATGCTACACAATTATGCTATTCTTGTTCTACAGGCTTAAACATGCCTATATATATACCTAGGGAAATAGCCTTGATAAGAAAGGTAACAAAATTAACTAATCGTAACTCATGTGAATCCATAATAGCTCAATGTGAAGCTTTTCTAGCTGAATAAGATTTTCATAAAATAAGTTAAGAACAAAGAACGAATCCAAACATAACACACAACAAAAATATGGTGTTGTTGAATGGGTTGGAAAAAATTTAGTATCATATGAAAATATAAATTTATTCAATGGAACTGTAGAAAGGGATTTGCACTCTTGAAGCATTTTACAATTTATTCAATGGAACTGTAGAAAGGGGTTTGCACTCTTGAAGCATTTTATCTCTGCTAAGAAGAATACAAACAATTGGCAAGAAAAAACCCTCGGTGTCCATTAGCCCTGAACCCACCATAGAAGATCTCACCCCCACTTCTCTGATTACTACCCTGGCCAAAAGAAAAATCCTACATGGAAGCCCTTCCCTATGCAACAAGAAGAAAAGGGGAACCCTGGAAGAAGGGTATGACACTGTTACTGAGATTAAGAACACTAAAACTACCCCGGTGATTGAGGAAGTCAGTACTGATGAAGATATGGGTATTCGGATAGTGCTGAGGATGAGGTTTACACCCCCACTAAAGGCAAGACTCGTATCCCTACTACTAGGAGGTCATCTAGACTTGCCGCTAAACTGACTTCAATGCCCAAAGGGAAAGTTGTCATGTCTGTGAAGGATTGATGGGGAGCGCACAGCGGATACCACAGACCGATGCCCTAATTTCTCATAGTCGACAAACTAACAAAAGAGCCACCTAGTCAACTCTGTCGACCAAGTCTCTCATCTTTCTGTCAAAGCCCCGATGGCATTTGCCTTTGGTGAGACCCGTTCCGTTGGTGAACTCTTGTAACCTTTGGCCGATTCGCCAAAAACATCGTCGCACAGTTTACTTCCTTCCAAACCATATCACATGGAGATGCTAGGTCATCCTACTGCGCAAAATGCCCTGTCTGGATCCTCTGCACCGCCAAACAGGAAAAATAAAACAAAGAGCAAAACAAATATTCATACAATGAAGCCATTCCACTGATTTCGACAAAAATCTCACCAGTGGAATGCTTCATGACGACATACGACAACAATGGAAAATGCAGAATGAATTAAAATCTACAGTTACACGATTTACAATTGTAAGAAACAGAAAATCAAATGGATAGAACAGAATGCTTTATATCTCCTGAGCACGATACAATCACATTCAATCACACTACTTCTTTGATCAGATTACAATATATGATCATTTGGTTCCTTCCTCAGGGTATTTATCAACTCGCCTTGAGTAGTACCGAACTGACTCCAAGTGGCTGGGAGACAACTGTCTTAAACAGCCTCCAACTGCCCTACTACCTTATTTTGGCATTATGCGGTTACAATTTGACAAGTGTCCTAAAGTCACTTGGGACTTACAAAATGAACCTAGATACAACTGAAATTAAAATGCATTGGTCAAATAGACCTTATTACAAAAGAAAACATGATTTTCTAGGTGCTCCTGCACCATACTCCCCGGGTGAAAGTTGTCTCAAGTCCTCTTAGAGACTAACTGTTGTAAATCACCACCCTGCTTCTTGATGTCTGCTTCTAGCATCCATGTGGCTTCTGAGTCTGGAAGTCCTTGCCATTTGACTAAGTGCTCAAAATAGGTCTGATTTCTGTCTTCTTGGCTATCCTGCTATCCAAGATGCATTCCATCTTCGGTGGTTCCTTAGGTGGTAAATGCTGCACCCACTCTACATTGTCTTGGACAGAATCTGCTGTACCTTCTCCTATATCAGGACTCCTATATAATGTTAGATCAGCAACATTGAATATAGGTGAAATAGCAATATCATCAGGGAGTTCAATTTTGTAAGCATTAGGACCATATTTTTCCAGAATCTGACAAGGTCCAATTTTTTGCATCATCAACTTGCTATGTTTTCCTGTGGGTAGTCTGTTCTTATTGAGATGAACCATGACCATATCTCCTATTTGGTATTGCACATCCCTTCTTCTTTGATCCACTCTAGCCTTGATCTTCTGATTGTTCTGGTGTAGAGTATCTCTAACTTGTTGATGGATCTCTTTCATAGCCTCTGCAAATGTATCAGCATGTCCACTCCTTTTGTCCAACCCTTGAACATTTCTTAATTCAAAAATACCTCTAGGATGACTACCATAAACAACTTCAAAAGGACTTAGACCTGTACTTTTGTTTGTACAATCATTATAGGCATACTCTGCTTGTGGGAGTACCACATCCCAACTACTGCCATGTTCTCTTGTCAAACATCTCAGCAGATTGTCTAATGACCTATTGACAACCTCAGTTTGGCCATCAGTCTGAGGATGATAGGCTGAACTAAAAGACAAATTTGTACCCAATCTTTTCCACAAGGTTCTCCAAAAATGTCCCACAAATTTGTTGTCTCTGTCAAATACAATACTCAAAGGCAATCCATGAATCCTAACAATTTCTTTAAAGAACAAACCTACAATGTAACTAGCATCATTGGTGGTCTTACAAGGAATAAAGTGAGCCATCTTGCTGAACCTGTCTACCACAACAAACACACTGTCATAACCTGTCCTTGTCTTGGGCAATCCCATCACAAAATCCATACTCAAACTTTCCCAAGGTCTGTTTGGTATGGGCAAAGGTTGGTACAATCCTGCATTGGTTGATACTCCCTTTGCTTTCTAGCAAATCATACAACTCTCAACAAACCTTCTGATATCAGATTGCATCCTTGGCCAAAAGTAAAACCTTCTTACAAGATCTAAGGTCTTATTGAGCCCAAAATGTCCTTCTAAACCACCACTATGTTTTTCCTTTACAATATTATCCCTCATTGAACACTTAGGGATACATAGTTGACTACCTTTAAACAAAAGTCCATCCTACAATGTATAATCAGAAAATTCACTGTGGAAAACATTGGCAAACTCACTGCATACCTTGTAAATCTCCTTGAAATCTTATTCCTCTTCATACAATCCTTTGAGAGACTCAACACCCATACTTTGTAGCTGCACTTCTTGCACTGTCAACACCCTTCTGCTTAGAGCATCAGCAACCTTATTGGTTATTCCTTTCTTATGCTTGATGATGAAGGTGTATGCTTGAAGAATTTCCACCCATTTCATGTGTCTATGACTAAGCTTTTCCTGTCCATTCAAAAAACTGAGAGCATGATTGTCAGTGTATACAATAAATTCTTTAGGAAGCAAGTAGTGCCTCCATTTTTTTAGAGCTTGTACCATAGAATACAACTCTAAATCATAAGAGGAGTATTTCCTTTTGGCTTCATTTAACTTTTCACTGAAGAAGGCTACTGGTCTGCCTTCTTAGCTCAACACTGCTCCTATGGCCAACCCACTTGCATCACATTCAATGGTAAAAACCTTATTAAAATCTGGAAGTACTAAAATAGGATACGTGGAAACTTTCTGTTTCAGACTTTCAAAACTCTAATCTGCCTCTTTTGTCCACACAAACTTCATCTTACCTCCACCCTTGATGGTCTCCAACATAGGTGCACAAATGTCACTGTAGTTCTTAATGAATTTCCTGTAAAATGTGGCCAAGCCATGAAAGCTTCTGACCTCTCTTGTTATCCTGGGTGTAGGCCAAGTCAAAATAGTGTCTACCTTGGAAGGATCCATTTTCAAATCACCCTTAGAGATGACAAAACCTAGGTAGGTACACCAATTCTTGTTTCATGAAGTCACACTTTTCCAAGTTTATCATTAACTTATGATCTTGCAGCCTCTTCAAGACTATCTCCAAATGTTTCAATTGTTCTGCCTTGCTGTTACTGAACACCAAAATATCATCAAGGTAGACTACCACAAATTTTCCTATGAAATCCTGCAACACCTCATTCATTAGCCTCATAAAGGTGCTAGGGGCATTTGAAAGATCAAATGGCATCACAAGCCACTCATACAACCCTTCATTGGTTTTGAAAGTTGTCTTCCACTCATCCCCCTCTCTTATCCTTATCTGATGATACCCACTCTTCAAGTCTATCTTAGAGAAATAGGTAGCACCTCCCAAATAATCCATTAGATCCTCTATTCTAGGAATAGGAAACCTATACCTGATGGTTATCCTATTTATTGCCCTAGAATTAGTACACAGTCTCCATTTCCCATCCTTCTTTGGGGCTAAAACAGTAGGTACTGCACATGGGCTAAGACTCTTCCTAATCAGCCCTTTGTTTAGGAGTTCTTGAATCTGATTTGCTATCTCTTCATTCTGTTGTGGAGTCATTTTATATCCTACCTTATTAGGAAGTACTACTCCTGGTATGAGATCTATCTGATGGCTAATGTCTCTGATTGGTGGTAGGGAATCAAGTATATCCTTTGCAATCACTCCTTTGTAACTCTCAAGCAAATCTCTAACCTCCTTAGGTCCTACTTCTCTCACACTTTTCTTCTTTTCCCCCTTAGGCTTCAGAATCGAAGCAAAACCTACTCCATCACCTTCCTTTAGTGTATCCATAAATTCTTTTTCTCCTACTAGCATTACACTAGACCCTACATGTTGTGGATCCTCTTCTACCAATGACTATATCCCATAAGTCATACCATCCTTTTGGAATGAGTAAGCATTCTTTTCTCCATCATGATGAGCTTTTTTGTCAAACTGCCATGGTCTGCCTAACAAAAGATGGCAAGCATCCATTGGAAGGATGTCACACAAAATTTTGTCTCTATACCCCCCAATACTGAATTCTACCCATGCCTATTCATTGATGAGTGCGTACTACCCCTTGTTCAACCAACTGACTTTATATGGACTGCTATGGGGTATCTTTTCTAACTTCAACTTATTCACTGCTTCCAAAGATATAATGTTATCAGTAAAGTCAATAATAACTTTACAAACCTTACCTTGGATCTTGCAGTTGATTCTAAACAAAGCCCTTCTTTGCAATGGTTCAGCCTACACTGGTTCCTTGAGAAACGTCCTCTTGAGCATCAGACTTTCTCCCATTTCTGATGCTAGATTCACTTCAGGAGATGTCACACTCCTTGCATCTTCTTGAATCAAAGTGGTCCTCTTCTCACCACCATGAGAAGTTGAAGCCTTCTCTGGACACTTGTATGCCGAGTGCCCTATCTGATTGCAGTTATAACATCTCATATTGGAGAATTTAGATCCTCTACCTGATCCATTTGTCCCACCTCTTCCATTAGGCCTTTTTCCTCGGTAGCCTCCTCTGCTACTGGAGTCCCCAACTTGCTCTTCTTGGCTAGACTCACCACTAGGCCTCTGGTTAGGACTTCTTCCTCCAAAACTACCTCTGCCTCTGAAATTCCTTCCACCTCTACCTCTATTGTTCTGCTCACTCTTTCTCTTTATCTTCTCTTCATCCCTTAAGGCCAATTGGAAACACTTGTTCACTGTTTCTGGTGCTAAGATGCTGATCTCATCTTGAATGTTCATCCTTAGGCCATTCAAATACCTGGCCACCTTCTCTAACTCTTGTTCTTGTCTCTTTGATCTGAGACTGAGTTTATGAAACTCTTGTGTGTATGCATTCACATCAAGGTCTCTCTATCTGAGATTCTGCAATTTCTTATACATCTACACATCATAGTCTAGGGGTAAGAATTATGCCTTGAGTTTGGTCTTCATCCTTCCCCAAGAGGTTATCATATTCTTCCCCTCCTTGACTCTCTCTCCTTGTTCATAATTCCACCATGCAAGAGCAGATCCCTGCAACCTTGCCTTTACCAACTTAACCCTCTTATCATCAGGGACTTCTTTGTATTCGAAATGATTGTTCAATGCCTCAATCCAGTCAATCACCTCTTTAGCTTCCATACTTCCACTATACATAGGTAACCCATCTATGGTGTCCCTATTGACTGACTTTAATGCATTTAAAAATGCCCTCTGGTCTGCTAGTATCTCCTCTGTCTTTTTACTGGTTTCAGCAATTTCTACATCGCCTTTATCATTGTCACTTTCATCTTCCCTATCTTTGCTTTTGGATTGCTTGAACTCTCCCAACTTGGATTCAAGCATCTCCTCGATCAGCGTCTTAACGACGTCCTGCGACATACTTTTGGGAGGCATCCTCTCCGCCTCTGTCTCGCTTTCTCTATCTAACATAAACATTCACAGACAACACCCAAACGCCAATACTCCTACAAATCCTCAATTTGATTTGCGGCCCAAATCTTTTCGAGCTTTGATACCAATATGATGGGGAACGCACAGCGGATACCACAGGCCAACGCCCTAATTTCTCACAGTCAATAAACTAAAAAAAGAGCCACCGATTCAACTCCGTCGACCAAGTCTCTCATCTTTTTGTCAAAGCCCCGATGGCATTTGCCTTTAGTGAGATCCGTTCCGTCGGTGAACTCTTGTAACCTTTGGCTAATTCGCCAAAAACACCATCGCACAGTTTACTTCCTTCCAAACCCTAGCACATGGAGATGCTAGGTCATCCTACTACACGAAATGCCCTGTCTGGATCCTCTGCATCGCCGAATAGGAAAAACAAAACAAAGAGCAAAACAAATTTTCATACAACGAAGCCATTCCACTGATTTCGACAGAAATCTCACCAGTGGAATGCTTCACAATGAGATACAACAACAATGGAAAATGCAGAATGAATGAAAATCTACAGTTACACGATTTACAGTTGTAAGAAACAGAAAATCAAATGGACAGAACAGAATGCTTTATTTCTCCTGAGCACGATACAATCACATTCAATCATACTACTTCTTTGATCAGATTACAATATATGATCATTTGGTTCCTTCCTCAGGGTATTTATCAACTCGCCCTGAGTAGTACCGAACTGACTCCAAGTGGCTGGGAGATCAATCCAAGCGGCTGGGAGACAACCGTCTTAAACAGCCTCCAACTACCCTACTGCCTTATTTTGGCATTATGCGGTTACAATTTGACAAGTGTCCTAAAGTCACTTGGGACTTACAAAATGAACCTAGATACAACTAAAATGAAAATGCATTGGTCAAATAGACCTTATTACAAAAGAAAACATGATTTTCTAGGTGCTCCTGCACCAAGGATAATGTTGAGGAGATGCAGGAAGAGGACCAACAGAAGGAGAAGAATACTAAGGTGGTTGCGAATTTGCAGGATGAAGAAGACTCAGAGGATGGTAACATGAAAGGGTCTACGGAGCTTCAGGGGTCGGGGTCTGGGGACATTATCAAGACAGACACTGTGGTGGAGGAGACTAAACAGATGGGTGGAGATGTGTTGGTTAACAAAGGTAACAAGATTGAGGTGCTAGAAGCTAGTGAAGAAGGCCCCAACAATTTCCCAGACTTTAATGTGCAGGATTCGGATACTAATAGCTCTGAGGAAAAGATAAAAGAGACTGGTAAGAAAAAGAAAGGTGCTAAAAACAAAAAGGGCAAGGCTAAAGATTCGTTGGAGGCTAGGATGACGCATCTGGAGCAGAAGTTTAATACCCTAGCCAAATTCTTAGCCAAAGTTATGCACAGGTCTTCCACGACTCTATTGGCTCTCCAGAAGATGGTTCCCAAAGGTTAAAAGAAGACAGACAAAAAGATGAAGAAGTACGAGGACATGCTTCAGTTCCTAGTTGATGACTGGGACAAGATGTTCAAGTAGCCTTTGGTGGCTTAGTGTCTGTCTACTGTCAGTCCATGGTCAGTCTGTTGTTTATGTGGCGTTCAGTATCTTTAGTATTTTGCTTATTTACTCAGTCTGCTATCTTTATGTTTTGATGCATAAACTTTAATGGTTTGTTATAAACTGTTCAAGTTTTGGTGAGCCTCTGTTGGCTATTTTGTAATGGGATCGGCACCCTTTTTATGTCGCTTATCTTATCAAAAACAATACATTACTGAACCTATACTAATACTCTTATGAAGTCAAACTCAAAAATCAAAACTTTCCACTGAAGAGGATTATAAGAGATTAGGCTCCTCCAATTAACCAAAGCATTGGCTCCGTAATTAACAAGAAAATCAGCACACATTTCCCAATAGATAATCTAGCAGACTAGATAATCTTTATTAAGTTTTACTAGATAACACATCCGAATAAATATTTGAGCAAATACATGTAAAAGAATGGGGTGTAGATAAGTATTTTTCTAATTATATGTGAAAATCCTGAACTGTGGACAGATCTATTATCAAAATTGAAACAAATAAAAATAAAATATCCAATTTGTATGGCTTCGGGACTTATTCCATCATAAATTATTGTGAAATATAAATCTATTTCCTATAAAATCAAAATAAAATGCTAAAGCAGTCCTAAAGAATGGATAAGTAACATTGTTCAATTTAATATTCCTGTCCAAAACAAGAAAACATGGTAGGTTAGGGTTATGTTACCTTGTATATAGAGCCAAATCCATCATCATGGAAATTTCTAGTTGCAGCCTTGATGTTTTCCAAGTTAAAGATTATTTCATGCTCCTGGTGATCACTAAGTCTGCCTCTGTATCTAGATTCTCTAGATAAGTAATGCACCAAGGGAAAAACATTACAATTTTGTATCTAACTAGAAAGAAATTTTTTTGACCACAATTTGATGATAATGAATGAGAAAAATTTATTGATTCTGTTCTAATTTGCTTACTTGCAAGGAATTTTGTTGATACAAATGTAGGACAAATTAAATAAATCATGGTATAAGCCACCTATAGACATGTAGGGAGTATGAGGTAGTCTCATATGTTATAAGCCACCTGTAGACCTAAAAACAGGCCACCCAACATCGTAGACTATAAAAGGATCCATTTCAATCAGCCCAATTTATCAAGATTTTAAGAATCATAAAAATTAATACCAATGGGCTTAAAAAGGAGTCAACCAATCAAAAAAATTAAGTGTTACAAATTTCTCGAGCATAAAATTCCTAGAGAAAAAAAAAACATTAAAGAAAGTTTTAATTTTTTACTAGCTCACAGGTGGAGGCAGATTAATAGATGGAGGCAAAAACAACATAAAATGAAAGAAATGACATTCAAAGACTATAAAAAGGAGACAAACCTTAGTCATATCCATAAATGATTATGAAAGAGAGGATATTTGCATGACAATGATGCTTCAATGTTTATTTTCTTGTATGACATAATCATGTCTATTTATCACTTTATAATATATACTTTTTATATTCAAAATATTCATAAATTTCAAATCTTCTTTTTAAAATATTTATTCTCTTTTCCCCCATAGGTTAAAATTAATCATCTACCATACGTAGAAACTAACAACCAAAGTGGAAAACTTTTTCTAAGTGGAAACTTTATCGTTACTCTTTTAAAGATTTTATGAATATTTCAAACATCCTTTTCTTCCTTAGCCTACAAAGCCCACATTATGGACTATTTAAAATGTTGACATTTTCTAAGAAGCCTACATTATGGACTATTTAAAATGTTGACATTTTTTCCATACATAAACTTTTGATTTGAGAAACATTGTGTTTTACTCCATATGATTGATAGTGATTGAGAGTACTTCTTAATTTTAATTTTGTAGTAATTTTTTACATCAAAATTTTAATTTGTTTTTTTGGGTTCATCCATGATAAGAGTTAGGAAGTCCTCATATGTTTTAGTATGACGAATCTACTATATGTCATAAGAGAAACATACATCTTTGTGATACAAACACACATATATCTATGTGTGGTTGGGTCCATAAGTAATGAAAATTACATACCTTGCACTTTTACTTTTCATCTTATACTACAGTGTATAGATATCTTGAGTACTTGACTTAAGCATAAGTTTTTTATTGATTTGATGTTCATATTTATCATATTTTCCAATGACTCTTGAAATGGAATTTAGCCCTTGTTCAAATATTATACAACTCTCAAATTATCAGTTTTTGTTCTTGGGTAGAATCTCAAGTGTGGAAATGACCTAAATTAGTTTTCTACTGTGGATTTGATCCTCATGTTTAAAATCATAATTTTACTCTTGGCCCAAGATGATTCAATTTCAACTAGTCATTATGTACTTGCTCCCACACCAAACTTTGTGTCTAGGTCATGTATAAAAGGACATCACCCCTCGGTCATTTGGGATCATAAAGGATCAGTAAATCACCACCCATTATCTAGAATCACTCACTCCTAGCATTGTGCCTCTCAAAATTGCTCTTACCCATGTCACAACACCATGCTACATTAGCTATTCCAATTGCAACAACACTTTATCAACAAATTCTAAAACCCTAGTTTTACACTAGGTCATTACATCACCTTGTACACTTTTGTTCAAGTTCCAAGTTATCATCATTACAACATCATTTATATTCATTTACATTCATCACATGCTCATAAATTTAATAAGAGAGTGCAAGATAACACATCCCATTAATTAGAAAACCAAAAAAACAAATAAAAAATTTAAAATTGTATTAAAGAAGCAAACATTTTAATTTCCAACCCCTTCAATGGTCATGCTTATATATATTACTTTATATTAGGAAATTTATAACTATCCTAGCTAATTTAGAGTGAAGATTAAATAACAATTTTGTAGGAAATATATAAATTAAAAATGTTAAATACATACAAAAACATAATTATTAATTATAATATTTTTAATTTATTCTCATGGTATAGATAAATAAATACAAAAATTAATTAATTAAGTTGTTTGGATCAAGCCCCATACATATATTTTCAATTAAAATAATATATTTTTTGTGTGAATTAAATATCTTTATCAATTAGATTACAAAACAATAATTTAATTATTATTTTATATAAATATAAAATGTAATTAAAAAATAATATGAAAATAACAATAATTAAGAACTATCTATAATAGTATATTATAGTTGTCATTATATGATATAATAATATAGAATATATAAAAGAGAATTTTAAACTAGTCTAAATATCATAAATACATCTATCTAAAAAACTTATTCAAACCTTGATTGGGCCACTGAACTTCTGTTGCTAGCAGGTTTGGATTGCCTATGTTAAAGTAGGAAAGGCGATAATGCCTTGAGAAGAGGTCCCTAAGTTGTGGTGGGGTCTGGCTAAAAATTCCTGAATTTGCCCTTAAAAAACTAATTTTTTTATTTTATTTACATTGTTTCCTTTATTTTTATTTGAAAAGTTATTTTTATTCACTTGAGAGTTATTTTATTTACTTAAGGCTTATTTTAAAATTATTTTATTTTACTTTAAAACTATTTTAAAATTATTTTATTTTTATTTATTTAAAGGGTTATTTTTATAGTTTTAATTTTGTAAATGTGTGGATTGTGTTTTAGTATAGATAGTTATTTTATTTACTTAAAAGTTATTTTATTTTGTTTAGAACTATTTATTTTATTTTATTTTCTCTACATTCTTTACTTTATTTTTATCTTACGTTTTTCTAATTTTTAGTTTTGTTTTTATTTTGAAAAGTGCAATGAATATTATATACTTATATGTTACTTTTTAATAGTTTTAGTTTTTTAAATATATGTTGGTTGTACATTATTTTTTATGTACACAATAACCACATGAGACTCCTTCATACCACTATAGAATGCCTTTGAACTTAATTAATATAGATATACATATTTTGCCTCTTATATATAACATTGTTAATGTGCAAAAAGTAATAATAGAAGTAAAAATATGAGGTCACACATCTTCTACCCAGTATCTAAATATCATCAAGGACACCAACAAATCTTAGAGAGGGGATAAATATAAGGAATAGATTTAGAATGTTGAATAAAATAACTTATTCTTAGTATGTCTTGGAAAATTATGAGTTAATCATATATTGTTATTATGTTTCCAGACCAAAACCATGTTGTGTAATGTATACATAATAAAAGAATTTGTAAGCCATTAGCTAGTACCCATGGTTCTAGTACATACAAGTTACATTTATGTTTTACAACACAAATCTTGCAACTACTTTTATGTCCATGATCAATCAAATGCTAAATGAAATCATTGTAAACCTTTATAGGAGAAATAATTATTGTGCAAGTAGATCTATACAAGCTTTCTACCCATATGAATAATGCATGGGAGGATTCAAATGGCACTGGATCATATAATGGTTGTAACCAAACAAAAAATGTCAAAATACAGTAGAATGAAAACCTACAACTAAAATAAACTCAACAGAAGGCCACAAAATGTGCAAGAAATGATAACCCACTTTTATTTGATCAATCAAACATAATGCAAAATCAATGTCAATGCAAGATGCAGAACAAACAATTGAACCAACTAACCCAACAAATCTTTAGGTCCTGTTATCCTTATTTTTAACCATGGTAAATTTTTTTTTTTGCATTTTCTAAGTTGACATACCTTAGTCAAATCACTATATCAATACTTCAAGTCATCTATAAAGGCCCTTCACCATTCAAGTTTGACCAAGTCAAAAATCATTAACCATCGGTCATGGTCACAAATGATTTGAAGTCAAATTTAGTTATCTTGAAGTGTCACAAAATATCTGAGTCAAGTCGTAAAGCCTTATAGTATTGCAATCTATGTAAAACCATTTAGATGTCCAGTTGAACCATTATTGACAAAAACGTAGAGTTTCAATGTAGTTTTAAAGGTTTAACATTTTGAGGTTGCATTCCCACATTCAATTTTTCATAGTTTATAATTTTATGAAGTAGCAAGATGAATCAAAAAGTTTGATAATAGGTTTTAAGAGTTATCTTCAGAGTCCCAAAAATGGGTTCATAATGGTATTGTAACTTGTTCCAACTCATAAAAAGTTAAATAATGCATTACTAAAGATATGTTTATTGATAAGCAGATGGGCATGGTCACATAATTTTAATTCAATTTACAATTCACAAGTTGCAATTCTCACTTTATAGTTTCACATAGCTACAAGTTAATTTATAAGTTTTATTGTATTAAATTCAGTTGGATTTTTTAAGTACATAATCAATTGAGTTACCTAGTCGACATGAATGTAAAGTCATAACATTAATTTACATTTTCATTGAAATTGAAAAGTTTGGAGTTAAATCATTAGTTGAAGTCCAGAAGTTTGCTTACACATTTATAGGTTGCAAAAAGTACAAGGCAAAATAATTCTAGCAAATATATAATTTTTTGTAAATCTACAGTGTTTTCTTAGTGCAAGTGATACAGGGTTCCTAAGTTCAGATAGAATTAAGCATGTTAATTTAGCATGATGGAAGTCTAAAACTCATGCACATATTTATAAATTGTAAATTGCACCCAAAACTTCTATTTCTACTAGTTTTGCATTATGGAATTTTAGAACTTCCATGCAATCATTATTTTTTGTAAATTTCTCCCTCATCTCCATTCCTTGCCTTCCACAAGTTTTTCAACTTGATTTAAAGTGGGGGAGTGAAGTCAATTTGTAACCATGCAAAAAATTACAAATCGTAAGTGTTTAGGGTAAAATGTGAAGAGGGTTTGTTTGTGTTGATCCTCCTTTCACCACTAAACATTCAAGGACTTTCAGCCAAGTAGAGGAACCTACTACAGACCTTCTGTCACTTGGAACATAGGGGAAGATTGGAATTGTGTGATTTAGTTGTTCAATTAAGCCCAATTATGCTCAAAACCCTAATTACATGAATTTGTGAGCAAGTGGACAAACTACAGAAAATGATCGCACACAGAGATATCAAATGACAATCAAATGCGTACCAAATTTTGAAGTTCGGAAAGTAGAAAAGTCAGGGACTAATGAGCGTGCGCCCTAGTCCAGTGCCACAGTTTTTTTCGAGATCTGGGAACCTTGTCTACAACCTATTCCTGTTGTTCCAGAGATTTTCCTGTTGCGGGATCCAGAGGACTAATGAGTGGGTGCCCAAGTCCAGGTCCCTATTTTCTTCTCTAATCTGCAATTCTAACAGTCTACACTACTCTCTTGCAACTCCACTTTTTCTGCTTTTGCAACCTATAACCTGCAATCATGAAAAAAGGGGGTTGGGGGTTGTGGTGTTTAGAGACTTGCCTTAGTCAAGCCCCGGAGAGACATTCAAGTCTTCCAAACACCGTTGTGAGATAAAGAGTGCATATCCCTACAGGATAGAGGCAAAATCCAAATGATAAATGATTAAAAACACAATTGATATCACCTTGTAGTGAAGATCTCATGGGAGGAAGATGCTCTTCATGCCATGAGGAGATGGATGTCAAATCTATAAATACAAACACAAGAACAACACAAATTCTACTCTGCAACACAATGAATGCCTTGAATCACTTTTCACACAAGCTTGTCAATTAAAAATGTCCATCTAGTTTACAAATGAATGCCTAAACATGCTTATATATGCAACTACAAACATTCCTGCTAAGAATTTTGTAATTCAAACTTATCGTGTCGGCATAGAACCTAAATAATGGTCATATACCGACACTTTGAAATTGGTCCTGCAGGCAAGATTTATGTTAAGTGCATCCCCTGAGTCCTATTTGCCATGAAACTTCAGTGTTTTCTCATTGGGAGTCATCAAAATCATGCAAGATGCTCTAAATGCATTCTAAAGGACCCATGAGCTAAACCTTAAGAGGGAAAACCCCCAAGGGGACATTTTCTGACGTAACAGTAAGCATGCTTTGCTTCCCATTTTCATGAAGAAAAGTAAATGGATACAAAGGGGGGTGTGTGCACATATTTTCAAAAACTTGCATATTCATTTCTGTAATATTTGGTTATGGAGATAATCATCTAAGATCTAGAGGCCTAATAAAAAGTACAAAGAAATTAGAAGATCAATATGATAAGAATAAACTATATTCCTATCAAGGATGCAAATAGAATGTGTGTAATAGTATAATGAGAACCCTTGGTTATATATGCTAAGGTGAGACATAGGACAACATAAGATTATGACATGTGTCTTAATCTTATGACTTAAGACATAAAGTGAAAATACCCTAAGAAACCCCTACGTAAACTTAAGTGACTAGATATTAAAATGACCCAAGCGTGAAACCAATTAGGAAAATAACCCTATTCACACCAAAACCCTCCTTAAGTGCAACTTAAAGAGAATGATAAAACATTAAAATAAGTAATGGTGGGTCCTAGCTACAAGGCCTGATGAGGTACCCATGTACAAATGAATCTCACACAAATAAAGAAAATGAGAAAAACTCGTAGGAAAAAAACCATCTCCAAAAGAGAGAAAACACAAGATGCTCTCTAAATGTATGAGAAGGATAAAACCCCATGTGAGGACAAAGTCCCCCATAAGAGAGAAGAAGAGAGACTATGCATCCCATCCTTAATGTATAATCTCCTACACTAATGGTGGATGCTTGACATTGGATGCTAAAGATGGTCCATGATGGATGAACAACGTTCCTCCCCTTAGGAAGAAATAAATCCAAAGATGTATGAATGGTTTATTCCCATTCCTAAAAGGAATATGAAGGAATAAAACTTAGAATATATTATATATGTGTACTCTGCTCAAGTGCCCCCATGTTGATAGGGAAAGGTACCACAATAAAATTACAAGTCTCAAGCCTAATTGAAAAAACTAACAACTCAGAACCTTGTGGAAACAAATGTAGAACAAGATCCAAAGAGAATGATGAGTCCTCTAAATGTTATGATAAATGTTGGTAAGATGAATCAAGTACCATGCAAGATTTAGGTACAGTAACCATGGATGTATGGTGTTCACCATAGGTAAGATAATTGAATCAATGAAAATTTGGTACTATTATCTAGAATGTGTCAACATGAATGATGACTGAGTTGAAACCATCAACTCATGAGTATGTGGAAAGTCTGTCACTATATAAGCATATATCTATGGAGAAAGAATAACAGGGTTTGAATTAAGATTTGAAAGGGAATTTGCAGCAATAATAAATTATTTCTACATAATTCCAAGAGAAAAAATATGCAAACAAGTATTCAAAATCCACCATGCAAAATAATAAACAAACATACCACAAGATAACACAAGATGCACCCTGAGAAAACCCTCACGAGGGAAAACCCGGTCTCCAAAAGCACACACACTCTATGTATTATTAGCAATGAAAACGTTATAATGCACTTATAGAGCCCCCATGAATACTTCTAAAACATCAAGCTCCTCCAATGCATCCTCCATGTGTCCAAGCAAGTGGGTAACCATGCAACCACACATCACATGACATGTTTCACATATGAAGTCTACTAGAGAGCTCAATACAACTGATAGCCAACCCAACCACTAAACATGTGAGCTTACTTTTATAGATTCAAGATCACACAAATACAATCATAGTATTAGCTAAACCATTGTGTCTCAAAACCATGAGAGCACAAAACTATTGATCCACATAATTAAATATTTCCCAAAAATATTAAATATTTGTCCTATGTCTCCCACACATAAAATATCTAACCAATGTCCAATACAATTTTATAAGTGGACCCAAATAAATACTTAATGTGGTAAACACATCTTAAAATATGCACCATAAATAATTTTATATTTTACATAATTAAATTATTTATTTCTTATGCAATTTGTACAACACAACACCTTTTCCTAACATTCTCCCACTTCTTGTATACATTGCATAAGAGTTAATCAATGAAATAAATCATCACAGCCAACCATGTAATCACATGAATCTCTAGAATTCTCTCATGCTCCATCAAGATACCTACAAAAACAACCAAGATGACCACCATCTCAAGTAAGAGCTCCACTTATCCTCCACCACGCCACAAATTGAAGACAAGAATCAAACCAAGGTGAAGAAACACCAATCCAAAGAACACAAGCACCAAATCCAAGTGATAACAAAGGATCTAAGTCATTTCCAAGCAAAAATCCAAATATTTGCAAATATAAATCACAACAAATGGTAATTCATCCAACCCTCCACACCTTCAAGTTATCCAAAACATCAGTAGAAATCATGTCAACCCAAAACTACAATCACAAGCTCCCTATATAACCTATCTAATGAATAACTCACGCATCCAAAAATCACATTGCATGGGTATTTCCAAATCTGAAATAGATCAAGGAATTTACATGTCCACCAATAAACACTCATAAAAATGTTTGGCTTATGCCATCAAAACCATGTAGTAAAAAAAACAATCACAATGATCCATATATATAACAAAAATTGTTGCATACTCTCTCGCCACTAGTCACCATAACTCTCCCAAGTTCTCCACATCCAAAGCATGTGAACATGAACCTCTAGGAAGAAACCATAGACTAAAGAGAGAAAACCTACAAATCTTATTACAATTAACATGTCCTACCAACACCTCAAAGTGCTAACTTGTGTCAAGCTAGACCTCCTCATAACCCTAAGTGAAAAGCCTCAACAACAACCAACTAATCAATATCTAAGATCAAACATAACATGTATCATATAACCAATTAAAGATGTAATCCTCTCTAAACTAAAGGTAGATCTCATTCATAACAATCCCCTAAACCAGGAATAAGCCCAATAAACATCTCCTAAAACTCCTTATAAATGTCATCATAAACACACTCATATGTATAAGGAGATAACCATAACAAACACTCCTCAAATAAACCCTCCAAACCTAACAAGCATAGAACAAGACTCGCCTCCATGAGAAGACAAATCATAAATCAAAATGCATTTGAAAACAAGGTGGCCAATACCTATCAAATAATTATCTACCAAGTAGACCAAGAGTGGGGAATGAGATTGCTCCAAGCACAAACAATCTCCTTGTCAAGTCCATAATGGACTCATGTCCATATCTAGGTGAAGGCTCCTTGGTCTTCCTATTAAAACCTCATAACAAGCAACCATCCCAACAAATTTATCTAAGTCTAAGAGAACTCCAACCTCACTCAAGTCTCCAAGTATCCATAAGCACCTATAACTGATCAATCCATGGTAAAATCCAAGTGTAATAGTTCACTATCATGAACCTCCCAAGCAAAATATCAATGTACTCAATACCAAAAGAACTATCTTGACCATAGCCAAATCTCCCATTGAATGTCTACAAGATCAAGGGACACATTATAACCACATGATCTAACATCTCCTCCAAGAATATCATATGCTCCAATGAACATATCTCGCTCCTACAAGCACCTATATCATGCCAATATTCTAATCTATAATCAAGAGTCCACCATAGCGCAACACTAACCATCCTTTAAACCAGGGATCCCTTATCATACTGATGTCATAAATTAACACCTCATCAATGACTCCTAGAGTTCTCCATGCTAAACCAAGATGTCAATGTTACAAGTATGTGCCTAACTGGTGTTGTCATTGATGTCAACATATCAGTGTTGTCATTGGTGTCAACTGTGCTCTTGTTTTGATGCTTACTTGTAATGAGTTAGATGCTTTGTATTTGCCTATGTAAGTATTGGAGATCCTGATATTGAGGATATTGAGAAAATTTGCTCCTCTGGTGGAAATAGTGTGTTGCAAAATATCTTTGTCTACAAAAGAACAGTCCAATAGATTGCTCTGCATTTCTTGTAGAATAAATATCTTTGTCTGCAGATTGGAAGTTATGTAGAGATATGTCTGAAGATGCTATATCGCAAGTTTGAGCCTCCGATATGAAGATTTGAGTTAGCTATGAACATAGCTTTCTCTGTATATTTGGTGGTGACAGGGAGAATGTATTATGCTCCGCATTCCTCCACAATTAAGTATTTCAATCTATGGTTCTAGAATCAAGTCAGTAATGATGATAAGTGCCTTCAACTCCAATGGTTCATGATTTGGTGGTGTGCAAGCAATATTCTCTTTATGACAGGTACTGACAGTGTTGTTTAAGTACTTTGGTTTGAAGAATCCTTTTGACAAAGTGGTTAGAGGTTGTGCGGATGTTCTTGGTGATTACAATGTGCTTGTGGATGTCTCCTGATCATGTTCCTACCTTTGGATTGGTCTGCAAAGAAAAATTCAGATCATGGATGAAGATTGTTCATTGAAGACCTAGTGTTAACACCAATCTTGGCCGACTTGGTTGTTTTCACTTCTTGCAAAGTTGCATCGAAGATTGTGGAAGTGTGTCGTGGTGTGGAAGATTGCATTTGAGTCCTTGCTAAGGCATAACGTGATCCACATACATCTTTACCTTAGCTATTTTTGTTTAGGTCCATACCTATTTCTATGTATGTTTGTAATGCCAACCATGGAGAATGTTCCAATGGTTGATGAATGTAATGCCAACCTTGATGTACATTCGAAGGTTGATGAAATGTATAAAAACATGTAATGAAGTTACAAAAAAGATGTCTTGATGTGAAAATGAAAAGATAAGTGTGAAGGTGTAAAAAGAACAGAGCAGAGTAGTTATATTGTACTTCAATGGAATTGAATCCAATAATGGAGTAGATTCTATCAATCAGTTCACCAATCCTTGGCAGTGAGCCAACCCTTGGTAGTGAGCCTCCCCTTGGTAGTGAGCTGATCTTGGTAGTGAGCCTCAACATTTGCAGTGAGCCTCTATTTTTCGGTATTGTTATAACATATATATTTCTGTGGGCTAACACCCACCGTGGTTTTTCCCTTTTAGGGTTTTCCACGTAAAAAACTGGTGTCTCATGTGTTGATGATGTTGTTTTGTTGAGTTTCTTATTTCATGCGTTCATGATTAAATCTAAATAACAGTAAACAAGTGTTTGATGTGTTAATATTCATAAGTAGTCAAAGTTTTGAAGACAACTAATTCACCCCCCTCTCAGTTGCCTAGTGCATTTCAACAATTGGTATCAGAGCAAGGTTCCTTGGAGGTAAGCTTAACAACTTGAGGTAGATCCAGGATGTCTTACAAGAATGAGGCTCCGCAGTTTGATGGAGCAAATTATGTGACCTGGAAGATATGCATGAAAAGCCATCTGTTGTGTATTGGTTATAGAGTATGGAAAGCGACAGAGACTAAACATACCATGCCTCAAAATGGTCTGACAACTAAAGATGAAATCAAAGAATATGAGTTAAATATAAAAGCTAGAGATGCTCTATTAAGTGCATTGACTGACACTGACTTGATCAAGGTCATGGATTATGAAACTGCTCAAGAAGTCTGGGAAAAGCTAGAAAATCTATATGAAGGAAACAAATCTATAAAGAGTGCCAAATTGCAGGGACTAAAAGCTAAATATGAAGGTTTAAAGATGAGCAAAGACAAAAACATAACATCCTACATGCAAAAGGTTGATGAACTTGTCACTAGAATCAAAGCTATGGGAGGAACTATTGAGGAGAAGGAAGTTGTGATGAAAATTTTTAGGTCATTACCTACATCCTATAGTCACAAGTGTTGGGATAAGGTGCCATTAACCTTGTAAATCCCAATATTGTATTTATTCCATTTATTATATGTAATTTGTAATTATCCATGAGGAGCTGTACTAGTTTCACTGGCAGGGGTAATTTCGAAGTCACCGGAGGTTATTACGGAGTGACTTTTACTATTGGCAAGTGTAAAAACTCAAAGTAAATGAGGGTAGGCCTGCTCCCTTGAGGAATATACTATTTTTGGCATGTATGACAACTATCATAATGTTTGGTAAGTGAATCTATGATAGCTGCAAGTTGTCATAAGATTCTGAGATTCTATGACGCATATGATGGATATGTTAGTTGTATATTTGCTATATTTAGCCCAAGGTTCCTATCTTGGAAAGATACTCTTTTGTGGAATCTATGATGGTTATGACGCGTCATAAGATGTTGTAAGAGGCTAGATTTAGTCTTGGGAGCCCAACCTTTGCATGGTTGTTTTTGGACAAGTGGAAGGTGCTTGTAAGATGGTAATTAATGTTTATAGGTTGGAGAATCTTAGGAGAGAGAAGGTGAATGCCTAGAATGGAGTGGAAAACATTTCTATAAATATTTTCCATGTATTTGTTGCTGCAATACATATTTGAATTACTCAGGTGCTGTCGGATTGAAGACTTGTGGAGAAAGTTGTGTAGTTGATGTATTGTACAATCTTGTTGAGATTAATACAAACTAGTGCCTCTTTCCTGGTGGAGTTTTTTACTCGCAAGGGTTTTATCCACATAAACATTGTTTCATTGTGTTGAGTTCTTCATGTTTGACATTTTTTCTGTAGCGGGTTTTATGTTTTGTTACAATCTCCATTGTTAATGCACACTTAAGATTGCTGAAATTTATCTTGAATCAAATTTCCATTGAAGTAGTGTTGCTTTCATTTCTAACATTTGGCATCAGAGCTTGGCCAACTTTGACTCTTGGGTGGTAGTGTGGAAGCTGTAGCTACAGTGGGAGATTTGGTTTTGTTTGTTTTGTAGATCTTGTGTTTTTATTATGGCTACATCCACAGTTGCATCAACCTCTCAATTGGACATTAAGAAGTTCAACGGAACGGGGTATGAGTTGTGGAAGCTAAAAATGGAAGATTTGTTGGAAGAAAGAAACCAATGGTTGGTTGTTCAAAAAGAGAAGAAACCTGATGATGTCTCTCAAGATGAGTGGGATAGACTAGATAAGAAGGCACAGGGAACCATCCAATTGTGTCTTTCAGACTCTGTCTTGTTAAATGTCGTAAAGGAGGAGATCGCATACAAATTGTGGAATCGGTTGGGTGAGATCTACCAAGCCAAGAGTATGGTAAATAAACTTTATTTAAAAATAAAATTGTTTTCCATGAAAATGTGAGAAGGTGAATCAGTTGCAAAGCATTTAAATTATTTTAATTTGTTATTGAGTCAGCTTGATTTAGTAGATGTTGAGGTTAGTGAGGAAGATAAATGTATCTTACTTCTTTATTCTTTACTTGAGTCTTAGGAGAATGTTATCCTGGCTATCACTGCTAACCTTGCGGATCTGAAGTTGGATGCTCTTATTTTAGTGCTATTGTCACAGAAATTGAGGAAGAAGAGTTCAGATAGTTCAGGGGATGCTCTTAGTGTCAGGGGAAGGTCTAAGGAAAGTGGACCTAAAGGAGATCAGAAAGGGGCTAAGGACAAGTCCAAGGGTCGGTCTAAAACTCATGGTAAAAAGAATAGAGTTAAGTGTTGGAACTACGGTAAAAGGGGACATGTGAAGGAGTGTAGAAACCCCAAGAAACAGTGAGAGAGTGCTTTGGATAAGTCCTCGAATGCAAGTGAAGAAGTTTTACTTTCTGCATGTAATCTTGTTTCTAATGATCACTAGTTGGTTGACTCAGGAAGATCAATTCATATGACCCCACATAAGGAATGGTTCTCCACATATGAAGAATATGATGGAGGTAATATCTACCTTGATGACAACTCTTCATATCTGATTGTCAGGAAAGGAAAGGTATTGTTGTGTTTCAGTGATGGGAGGATTAAAACGCTCCTTGGTGTTTTGCATGTTCTTGGATTAGCTAGAAATCTGATTTCAGTTTCAAAGTTGAATGATTTGGGAGTGCAAGTGACATTTGACAAGCATGGTTGCAGATTGGTGAGAGGGAACTTGGTGGTAGCGAAAGGAAAGAGATTCAGGAACTTGTTTAAGCTTGAAGCCACTAAATTTTGTAATGCCTCTTATGTTTCTAAGGCTTCTAAAAATACTTGTATGTTGTGGCACCGCAGATTGGGCCACACAAGTAATAATGTATTAAAAACTATTAAGAAAAAAGAATTGTTGGATGGTTTCTCTTATTTTGGTGAGCATTTTGATTTTTTGTGAGCATTGTGTGTTTGGTAAACAAAATAGAAAATCATTTCCTTTAGGAAGCAATAGAGCAAAAGAGAAATTAGAGATTATTCATACGGATGTGTTTGGACCTATGGATAATGAATCTATCAGAAAATCTCGTTATTTTGTAATTGTTACTAATTTTTTGTTCACACTAAAAATTAGTTGGACCTAGGTGTAATTGTTCAGAAAGAATAATAGAAAACTTCAAAGTTATGCATTCGTGAATGGTTGACACTTTGACAAAGATGAAAAGAGGATCCAGTTGTTAGGATAACCTATTAGTCCAACTAGGACTGATAGGTTATCATGACAAAACAATTAATCATCAAAGGCTCAATCATTCAAGAAGATACAGTTGTTCTACAAAGTTGATTTCTTTTTCAAGAGTTATAAGTTAAATTGATTATTCAGATTAATCAATTTTGAATAAAAGAGAGAAAGATGTTGTATTTCATGTCATGTTTTGAACATACATCTAGGTATCTGTTACTTTATCTCATGCATTGATTAAAAATGAAATACATATACATCATATGCATCAGAGAAACTAATTGATCATGTTTTAAAGAAATGTTCAAATGTGTCCCACACAAGCCGTGGGAATAACTAAACTGAGCAATTGCAGACATGTAAGCTATGTATCTGTTTGATAAAAGAAAAGAGAAATAACATATGATAAATCTAAACATCCATCATTGCATGATGATGGAGGTTGTTGAAGCTGGTCTTCAAGGCCTTCAGTCTTCACACTTCCATCCAAGTCACCATCCACTTGAAACTTGCAAAAAAAATTGGGACAGTCCCATTAGTGCTCCGGATGTTTACAGTTATCACGTGCTTTTATCAAATAGAGACATCTACTTTTCACATCATGCATTCGAATAAGAATTTAGATCAGATAATGATACAGATCAAGAAGAAATCATGAAGGAGATCAATCAATGCTATCAGCTACTTTTTTATGCTAACTCGTTTGTTCACTGTGCAAGTATAGGACAAATTTTGTTGCTGATTTGAAGACAAATAAACATGTGGATTAAATGTGGCTCCCGCAAGGGTTGAGCCTAGCATGTTTCTTTTCATTTCTTTTGAAAAGAGTACCAGAGGAAAAGACAGGATGCATCATTCTATGCTATATCATGCATCATCTAATCAACTTACACAAGGGAAATGTCATCATGACATCATTACAGTTGATTGGACAAATCAAAACTATATGACTGAATCAAGATTAACAAAAAGACAAGTTTAGAAAAAAATAGATTACAGTCATCTCAAGAGTTGGGCAAGTTTTTAGATTATGTGCCTAATAAAGAAGAAGAGAGACAGAGCAAAGAAGATACAAGAACTTGTGTAAAAGTTATAGAACAAGTCTCATGAAGAGTCATCTCATTATAAAAAAGGAGAGATGAAACAACATTGCATACCAGGTATGTTTCATGTTGTTTTCATACTATCTAAGATGATTAAGTTTAAAACAGCTATATCACATTTCAAAGTTACAATACCACATAAGAAGCAGATAGAACAATGCCACATGAACAACAGATAGAGCAATGGGAGATAGACAGCCTAATCTCTATGCTAACTTGACTACCATCAAATAAAACTCCACAAAATGTATGAGATGGATGTGTAGTCATCTGAAAGAGAAGATATAAACTTTGTAAAGGACTACCACCATTGCCTCAGAGTTTTCAAATCATCAAAAGATATATGAAGATCAAATGTTGCATTCAAAATAGAATAACATGTTCAAACAATCAAGCATCGAAGGGTAAAGTGTGTAATACAAGTATATACCCCAACACAGTGCATGGGGGTAAGTGCAAAAAGATGGGGGGCCAAAAAGTGGCCAAAAAATTTTCAAAAAAATTTAAGTCATAACGCGAGCGCGTTATGGCTTGGCAATGACAAGCCTTAGGCTCGTCATTACCGAGCCATAACGCGAGCGCGTTATAAAGTGCTATAAATAAAAAAAAATGCAGTCATTTTATTTCATTCTGAGTTTTTCCTCCGCCCGCGGCTTCAAAACCTTCAAAAACGCGCTCGCATTCTACAAAACGCCATTCAACACAAAAGACTTGTCGATTCATCGCCGAAATGCCGCCGTGATGTCGAGCACGCCAAAGGGGTGAGTTATCTTTGTTTTTTTGTTTGAATTTCTTCCTAAATAGGTAGGTTTTTGTTGATTTTTGATGTATATTTCATTAATTGTAGGAAATGTTAATGCACCTCCTCCTCCTCCTCAAAATCCACAAAATCTTGAGGAAGAAATACCTGTAGAACAACAACCTCCTCCATTTATTCCTCGACATGCCCCTGGAACACAAGATAATATAATGGGGGAAATTGAAAACAACAAAAAACAAATTGAAGATATAATTGCAAGGTTAAAAGATCCTTCCACTTCAACCTTGCATAGGTCCACGCTTGCCGAATCTCTTGAGTCTATGTTATCAAATGTAAATTCAATTAGCAAGCAAATAACTAGTTGGACCGATAAAAAGAGAGAGTTTAGAGATTACTATGCAGATAAATTGTCATACCAAGATGTCAAAAAATTACAAATTACAAAAGTAGACTTGTGTTTAATTTTCACAAACCCACAAACAAATCAACCTCCACCCATTACATGCAAGAGGTCCCCTATCCATTGGTGCAACAACCAAGCGATAAGGGACAATTTCGGGCAGAGGTGGTGGATGGTTTTTGACCATCCTCCATGCAATAACAATGAGGTCCCGCAATACTTTTTGAGGAAACTCTACTCCGAGTTTGTCCTCAATAAAGTGCCAAACTATTTTGATATGCGGGACTTCCAGGGTAGAGGTGGGGGCTCAGCACAGGATAGACCAGGGGCACGTCTTGACCCACAGCGGGTAGTGAGACGAGTAATCAGCAGACCAGCCCACGAGCATGTTTCTATCCCTTCCATTGTGAAGGAGAGTGTTGAGGTTGATACACTGAGGTCGATTAGTGCCTTGACCCAGAGCATCATAGAGCATGCCGATCCTGCAACACAGAGTGGGTTGGGAGACAGTGTGAGGAGTAGGGTCCCACCGCATACTTGCCAGGCTTGCGGGTCAGCCTGTGGTTATGACCCCATGGACAGTCAGGAAGCAGGTGCACAGTTTACATCTGCAACTGAGCAGATGGTGATGACAGATACCCTCCTGAGTGAGACTTTCGGCCTTGATACTCAGGTAAATATTAGCAAGTTTATTGAATTTAATTTATTAAATTTCATTTTTGAAATACAAGATTAACTAATTTAAATTGATGATTTTAATGAAATTTCAGGGTCATAGCGTCGATGCAGTTTTCAGTGGTTCTCCACCTACATTTTTCACTAGATCATCTACTATCGAGGTATGTAACTAGTAAACAATTATAAATATTACATGTGAATAGCATCGTTATATGAATGGTATTCTAATGTCTAATTTTGGATGTTGAATAGGTTAACACTGTAGATTTCATGGCAACACCTGCCAGTGGTGGTGGACTTCAAAACTTTACGGAGGTAATAAAATAAATAGTTTAATGAATGAATTGTACTTACTAAATTTTTGTATGTGATTTGTGTGTACTTCCATGTTTAGATGAACGTGTGTGTATGTTAGGAGCCATGATTTGCATCACTATTATAGTTTTCGTAATTGAATAATGTTGTTTTATTTCTAGATGATGCAGGCTGCGATACACCTCCCCATGTTCATAGGGCAATGGAGCAGGGTGTGGCCTCTGCGATTCATAGCTCTATGGCATTGACAGGGGTATGAGGTAGATTAGTAAATTTCAATTTACATTCATTGTTATAGTTGTCTATTTTTGAAAAATCAAAAGATTATTGATTTGAAGTTTAATTTCTATCTGGATGGTTTCTATAGGACATGACATCACCAGGGCCTATTCCTGCTACTGAGGCAAGCGAGGAGACAGATTATATGTTAGCGGTAAGTGATTATTTTGTTAAATGTTTCATTTTTTTATAACATGTAATTTCTATATATTAATATCTATACTTTTTTTTTGTAACAGGTAAAGGTGCAGGAAGAACTAAATAGGAGGAGTAGCCCTCGGGTTCGTAGTAGACCACCCACATGCATGTCTCCATCCCCTAGAAGATCAAAGGCTGCTCGTGATTTATTCTCTTCACCAGCCAGAGGGGAATGACTTTTTATTGTGTTCCTCTGTTGTATGCCTATATGGCATTTGTGGACATATATTTTGTATTGTACATAGTTGACATTGTATGCCTATATGGCATTCTTGTAAGCCTATATGGCTATGTTGTAGATATGTTATACTTATATCGACAGATATTGATGTATGCGTATATGGATATTTGGTTAATACAAATCTTTTTTATTGATGGCGTCCATACTTGCATTATAAATCCACTTTTGAATGGATATTTGTAGATGGCTACTTCAAATATTTAAAGTCTGATTGTATTACATAGGATGTTTGCATTTTCTTTGATAGGCTTGATAGGCCATGGATTACATGATGGTGTTTGATGGAAAAGTATGGTACTAGAAGACTCTAGTTCATTCTTAATAGGCTTGTGATTGATAATATCTTTGCATGATTGCACTTGATCTTGGATCATGGGCATGTTGTTAGGATTTTGATTGCATTGTGATATTTGATGGATAGGCATGGTGTAAGTGTAAGATACCCAACTAGTTCTACGAAAATTTTTCCTTACTTAAACACTTTTACTTGCTAACAATTCATCAACTACTTCAATAACATAAAGATATACATCAAGATAACTATTTGAATGAAACAACATTAGAGTTGGGTACTTGTCTTGTTACTTGATTCAATCAACTTGCAATGTCTTATTACATGGAAAATGCTTTCAATAGCATGAAGTACAACTCATTCAATGGAAATACAAGGACAGGCCTTGAAGCCTTGATGTTACAATGTCTTCCTTACTTGAGCAACATTTGAAGATTTGGAATGTTCAACTCATCACCTCACAAGGTAGGCGGCATATTTGAAGGATTTACAGGTTTTTCTAACTTGGGCGCCAAGTTGAGGTGACCTCCTCCTGAAGTTGCGCCTTGTCAACATTAGGCGCCAATTAGAGTTTATGGATGCTCTGGATTGTTTCCAAGAGTAGGAGCCAAAACATCATCATTATGAAAGTGTTTTAAATGCTAGGCGCCCAAATGAGCCCTCTGGAGTCTAGGCGCTCTTTTCATGCATTCTGTGTTCTAGGCGCCAATTGAAAGGAGTGGAGAACAGGGCAAGCGCCTTCCAAACTAGGTGTTTCCTTGAGGTGACAAGGACTTAGAAAGTGCGCCTAAGGTGAGCGCCTTGAGTGAAAAGGTCTAACAAACATCTTTGAACCCCCTTTCAAGGTTAGGTGCATTCTGGAGGTGGAAACAAGTAGAAGGTGCACCTTAGCTTCCTTTGTCAATTCTTTCAAGTCTTTGTTGATTAGGAAGGTGGAATGCTTCATTGTAGAATGAGCGCCTATCTTCTAATGTCCAAACTACTTCTGGCTCACTCTGTGGCTACGCGCCAGAGCTAAATTGTTCACACAAGGGAGTGCGCCTAGACTCACTTGATGTTTTCTTACTACTTCAACCCCTGGAAGATGTTCCAAGGTGTTCCCTTTTACAAGCACCTGACCTCCCAAGTTCCTTCATGTGTTATTCCTTGAAGGCGCCAAAACTAAGCTCCAGTGCCATGGGATTGTGCCTAACATCTTTGAAGAGTTTCTAAGCCTTTTGCAAGTTGATATCCCAAACTCATCTTCTAGGCGCAACAGGAGCTTTCCAAAGGAGTTTCCAAGTTTTAGACGCCAAGCGAGGTCATGGGTGAATGGAACTGCGCCTTAGGAGATGACTGGATCCTAAGCGTCAGTCTAGAGTTACAGTGGAATTGATATGCGCCTCAACTAGCTTAGGCGCCCATTTGAAGTGATTCCTTTAACACTTCTCTGTCAATCTCAACTGCAAGGATGATCTCCTAATCTAATTTTGATCCTCTAGAGATGCAAATAGCTTTTCATTTCACTAGGCACCATCAATGATGATCATCAACCAAAGCGCATTTCAAAGGTGAGATAGGCAAGTGAGGTGCCAAACTAGTCCTTAAGACTTATCTCCTTCTATCAAGTCAATTTCAACTATGTGAGAGAGTTCTATTCTAGGCGCAAAATGGAAATGTTTCATCAATTGGTGCATCTTACAAAGCTCCCAATTCTAGGCGCCAGAGCCAAAGAGTTTTTCCCAACACATGCACCTGGGCTAGGAATTCACCTAAGAGACATCACTTAGCTTTAAAACTTTCAATCTATAGCCATCTGGGCTAGGCGCTCCAATGGAGGATCCTTGAACTCATGCATTGGTGCCTTCTAGTTCTAGGCACCCATTTTAGATGATTCATCCTGATACTAGCGCCCAAAATGACTAGACTCTCTTCATCATCCAATTCACTTAGAAGACTCAAGTTGGAGACTTAGTTGTCTATCCATGTTCTCTGGAAGATTCATTGTACCTCTATGCACTTAGGCGCCCTAGTTGATGTGATTAAAGTGCTTCAAAGCTCCATGATTCTTGGTTAGGCGCACATTTGACATTGAGCAAGCAAGAAAGTGCGCCCTGACTCTAGGAGTCCTGCCTTAGTCAAGTTTAGCATCCAGACTTAACTAATTTCAAGTTTCTGACTTTGTTCCTATAAAAAACAAAAGTTAAGTTAGTCAAAAACCAATTCATTCCCTCATTATTTTGAATTAGCCTCTGGGAATGAGGAATAGGCTAACTCATTCTTCATTTGATATTCCTCAGAGAACTTGAAGTTACTTGCAAGATATTCCTCGGAGAACTTGAATCGATAGATGCCTTGAAATTTCAACATGACATTAGTGATGAAGAGTATTGACATGTTGGACTTGATGTGACCTTGCTGAAGGTGCATTTTCTTTCTTAGCATGATCATCCCAAACCAAGGCGCCAACTTGGAAAACCCTGTGAAGGCGCCACTATCTGGAATTTCTTCCAAGGTGTTAAAACTTGACATCTTTTCTTCTCTAGGTACTATCTCCTTCAAGGCGCTCCTTAAAATCATTGGAAGTGCTCAGGACTTACCTTAGTCCAAAGCGCCACAATCCATTCCTTAAAGCACAAAGAATTCTCAAAGGCACCCCTATTTACCTCTAAGCACTCAAATATCATTTAGATTCAAGGCGCACATTTAGCTCCAAAACACAAATTTCCATCATCAACCCATCAAGGTGCATCATCTTCCCTTTGTATCCCCTTCAAGGCGCAGACATTCACTTCTTCACACTCAAACTCACTCTATGGCGCCAGAATAGGTGTATAACTTCAAATAAGGCGCTAATCTTAGGTTTCTAAGTACTTAGTTTGATCTTAAGGCTATCCTTCCTCTAAGCACTCTCTTCAACTCCCTCACTGAAGGCCCTCTATAAGTTTGGGCGCATTTCATCCCAAGGCGCTTCAACATCATCCAAGGCGCAAATTCACTCTCCAAGACAAGGTGCAAAAAACCCTATCCTAAGGCGCTCAAATCTTGCTTCTAGACCTAGGCGCACAAACATGAGATTGTGACTTCAATCATCATTCTTGGTTAAGGCACACAAACTCTCATTCAAGGCGCATATCTTTCTCCAACAAGGCGCATATATTCCTCCAACAAGGTGCATATATTCCTCCAACAAGGTGCATATTCAATTCTAGGGCGCTCTATCTTGGATTAAATCAGGGTATCTCCTCAACAAGGTGCTCCAAACCATACCAAGGTGCTAAAACACTTAATGCAAGTTCTTCAAGTGCTTATCCAACTTGATTCCTCCAACACAGGGCGCTCAATCTACTTTCTCAAACTTTCAACTCAAATCCTCACCTTATATTCTCCAAGGCAAAAAGGTGCAATTTGATTGAGGGCGCTAAAACTCTTAGGCACACTTATCTCCTTGAACTTACCTCTCTTCTTCCCTAGGCGCCAGAAACACCTCTTTATCTCAACTAGGCACTTATCTTCTCTAGGCGCACATGGTCTTCAAGGCGCATTTCATTCATCAAGGCACCTATCTCTAACAATCTCAACACTCAAAGGGACTCAAAACTCATCTGGACACCATCACTTCCCTAAAGGCGCAAAATTGGTGTAGATACATTCCATTTATTAAGGATCATTCTGGCACCCAAATCTTGTCAAAGCAAAGGATCAATAGGTTCTCTCTAAGGCGCACTCCAGGGTTTGATCTTGCAAGACTTCTCATGTCAAAATTTTCACCAAGACACTCAAGGCACTAGTCTTTATCATCTAACCCTACAGTGCACTTACTCATTATGATATACTCCTCAACTCTGTATTCAACCTTGCCCAAGGCGCATATTCACTATAAGGCATTCTCACTTTGTCAAGGCTCAGAGGGCTTCAACTTGCTAAAGGGTAGAGGTCTAGGCGCATATCTGACTTGAAGCTCAAGGCGCTCCAACCCTCTTGCTCTGGAATTCCTTCTAGGCACTGTTATCATCCTGCTGCTTGCGGAGGTCATCATATTTTCTGCCTTCATGATATTTCGCCGGGGTGATATTTCTATCATCGGGTGATCTTGGTTATGATCATCCTGATGATGTTGTTGAAGAGTTCTAAGTGCGATCCGATATTCACTAGGGTCATCATATTTTGAACGTCAGGATGATCTTAGTCAATATCATCCTGATGATGTTGTATCACTTCTTGTTCGTTGTTTTGTCATCCTGATGATGCTGACGTCATCCTTATATCAGGGTGATATCCGGTTCTCTGCCTATCTACATCATGATATTTCTGAAGGAGGGGGTGATATTTTCATATCACCCGGATATATGTTTGTTCGAGCATCATGATGATGCTGATATCAAGGAAATATCCGCCTGCTGGCTTCGCGCATTATCTACTGGGGGTGATCTTTTCAAGCATCATCATCATATTCAGTTATCGCCCCGATCTTGTAGTGGAGCTACAGTGCAACCTGATATTTGTGCATCAGGAGGATATTTCCAAGTATCCGGTTGTCTTCCGAATATCATGATGATGTTAATATGATGATGACGTCATCAAGGTCCCGGGGGGGTCATATTTCTAACACTGATCATCTTGAGGAGATCTCCCGATATTTGCAAACATGATGATGACGTCATCCGGATATGAGGAGGTGCGCAGTAGGCAGAGATGATGATGACGTCAGCAGGATATGATGATGACATCATCAGGATGTTCATCGGCCAGACTTTTGGTTTAAGCTCAGCAGGAGGATATTCCTCCGATGGATCAGGTTGTGCCGATTATCATGAAGGTTATATTTCAAATATCATGATGACATCAGGGTGATATTTCGAACAACAGGATATCATGCTGCTGGAGGATGATGATGATGAAGTCCTATACTAGTGTCGTCAGGAGCAAAAGCACCGACATGATATATGCTCATGACCTAGTATATAAAGTGTTAATGAGGTTGCTGCGGGGTGCATGTGGGATAATTGATATCCTGCATTTTCAAATATCATGATGATGAATCTCGGCGGGAAATGCTTGCGATGCAGAATTGTTGTTCTTCCCAAGGCCGCGGGTTGGTGCGCCATTAATGGCGATTGTTGCAGAGGTATGGGCGATGGCGTGGATGGATCCTGTACTCGACTGAAGGTGTACATCAGTGGACGGAGGCGCAGGGCTCGAGAAATCTTCCTGTCTCCTCCCCTACCTGCTGCATTCAAGTTTGGGCGCCAATCTGGTTGTGTTTGAGCGCCATTTCCATGATACTGTGTATCTGGCAGGATTTTTGGTCAACATTGTAATTAATTGCTGAGCACCTACCTGGTTGTTATAAGCAGGTGGTGTTGCTCATTTGAGAGGTTGTTGAAAGTTGAAGATTTTGGCTCTGTAATGCATAACAAGCTGATCTGGTTGTTCTGTACAGCTTACCTGTGAGTTTATGTATCTCTTGTTGTTTGTTTTTGGCATGAACCCACTGATTTCATGATTAAACTTATATGAGAAATGCTATCTTGGCATGTGTTGTGTTAATTCTGTCTCCAGTATTGCATGTATTCTTCTTCTGAATCTGGATGTTTGGTAATGTTTAGATTCTAGAGCATAGAGTTCCTGTGTTGAATGTCTGATCTTTTAACTTCTGCTCAAGGGGTAGATTAAACTGTTTTCAGGTTGAACATTGGGAAGGGTATACTGCAGTAGGGATGCCATAAGTAGAGATAACCTAACACTTTGTATTGGGAGGTACCTGTAAGGCAGGTATCACATATATCCCCTTGAAATCCAGTTTTAGCTGTTTATGCTGATCATTCACAGGTGTATGTCTACTGACTCCAGGCCCTGGATAGGCACCAATCATGCTTTGTTCTTGTGTTATAACCATGTCCAGCTTTGCATCCACACTTAAACTCCAAATCAAAATCTAAAACAACCATTAGGACTTTAGAATTAGTTTAGGAACCTCAGTCCTCTGTCTACAACTGCTAATAGGCCCAAAGCTAGCCCCTTTGCTCTTATCTTTCAGTTTTGGTCTACTTACAGGAGGACTTATCTGCTTTCTGTCAGCATCCCAGCCTTGTATGCATATCCTCATGGATGTTGAGTAGGGAATACCCCCCTAGGTCTTGCAGAGCCTGAAGAAGAAGAGGAGATAAAATATAGAGTCTATCTCCTACACTGTTGACCCCCTGGCCCAGAGATCCTGTTGATCACTGATGGCTACCTTGTAGGGAAATCTGGGAATAAGCATCCAGTCTGGGAAAAAGTCAACAGAAATTGGCGACTCTACTGGGGACCCTTGTGAAAGAACCCTGGTTTTCAGAAGAAAACAGTTCCTAGTAATAGGTGGCGACTCCGAAGCAATCTCCCAACCGGTCAAAATAAAATTTATATGCAGGGGAGAAGATCCCAACAAAATCCTTTATTTGAAGAGTTACCATTAACAAAAAGAATGATGTACAGAAGAAAGGGAACTGTCTCAGTTAGTCATGAGGGTTCCCCCAGAAAAAGTGATGATACACAAGATAACCCTAGGCCATCAGGACAGCATGCGCCTTATTTTTCAAATGCAGAAGCTGATATCCAAGGTGCATATGAGAGGCAACAGGGTGGTAGTATGAGAATGAGGTCAGAGGTGTTCCAAGAACGCCCTTTTCTAGACCCAAGTGAAAGGTTTGAAGAGGCAGAGTCTCTGAGGGATGATGAAGATGATGACCCAAATGGTATGAGACCATCTACCTCCAGACCTAAGGATGAACAATTGGCTGAAGAAATCAAAAGTCTAAGAGCAGAACTAGAATACCTACAAGCCATGAAAATCAGAGATGATATAAGGCAAAAAGTGCAAGCCTTAAGAACTGCCCAAAATGATTCAGTTCCTACTCTAGAGAATGCAAATATGCAAAGACATCAGCAAAGATATGAAATGCAACATCAGCATCATGATGACAGACAAAATGTGAATGATGCTAGGATACCACTGAACCATGCAGGAAACCAAAATGCAAACAGAAATGTTAATGTCAATCAGCCAAACAGACAGCCCATGCAGTTAGATAGATTCAGGCAGCTGGTGTTTGATGGTATTCCTGGGTATCCTAACCCCATTGACAAGCATCTGAGGCTGCAAGTGCCTAAGTTTTCAGGAAACAATACAGTGTCAGGAGAAGATCATCTAAAGGCCTTCCAAAATGTCATGGATAATTTTGAGGTTGAACATGAGGATGTTTTCATGAAGTCATTCATGCAATCCTTAATAGATGAGGCAAGAGAATGGTACAGGAATCTGCCTGACCGGAGTATTTCATCATGGGATGATTTTAAAAGGATATTCAAGGAGCAATATGGTGATAAAACTGACCCTAGCTTCTTTGTAAATGAGTTCACCAGCATCACCAAAGGGTCAAATGAGCAGGTTGCAGACTTTAATGCAAGATTTACTAAAGTGTTGAACAAATTGCCACATCACATGAGGCCGAATGAACCAATGTGCATAATTTTGTATATCAATGCCTTTGATGCAAAGACTGCATATGGACTAAGAGATAAAGGTCCTACCACTCTCAGGGATGATTTCAGAATTGCAGTAAATATTGAAAACAATAGGAAAGCATCGGGCAAGACAAATAGAAGGGATGATGTAAAAATTCTGCAGAATCCGAACAAGCCTCAGAACACTCAAGGTAGTACATCTGCTCCTGAAGATAAGATAGACAAACTGGCAAATGTTGTTAAGGACCTAAGCTATAGATTAGCTAGAAGTGAAAAAGGAATGGGTCCTGATAGGCAAGTCTATCAAAGGCAGGAAAAGAGGCCATCATTACATGATATGCCTTATAACACCAATTGGCATGATGGTAAGCCTGTATATCCACGTAACAACACAAATCAGAGGGCTCAACATGTCAAGGAAACTCCTGATCCCCTAAAGAAAACTATAAATATTGCTGATGATGCTCCGTGGTGTATAATTTGTCAGATGCCACATTCACAGTCACAGTGTATGATTGCTCAATCCTTGTATGATAATGCTACATCCTGTAATGAATGCAATGAGCCACATCATGTGCAGGATGATGATGTTAATATGATGTCCATAGGCAATGGATACACTCTGTATGATGCTGATGACAATACAGATCATCAAGTTCAGGCCTGCCAACAGTCCCCATATAATGAAGATAATGAAGGTAACTATGTGTATGCTCAGAACTCACACAATTTTCTGAGTAACCTACAACGACCTTCTGATGAGGAAATTAGAGCCTTCACAGCTGCAGCAGTTGCTCAAGTCAAAAGCAACTACAATCTCAGAGGTAAAAATCAAGTAGGCAGCCCACATCAGCCAGAAGATATTTCTGCAGGACAGCTGGTGCATGGTCATAAAGGAACTGAACCACAAAAAAGGCAGTGGGTAAATAATAAACAGAACTTTAGATACAGAACAGGTCATGAATCTCAAGGACCAGAAAACAAAACCCCTCAGGCTGAAGATCAAAGTAGAGGTTCCCAAGACAAGAATGATGATCAGGGAACTATGAAAATGAAAACTAAATCAGCTCAGGATAAAAGCAAGATTGTGGAGCAAGCTACAACTGTTGTACAAAACTGTGCTCCATTTGATATAGCTCAGATCCTCTCTCAGGTAAAGGTCTCTGTTCCACTTATGGAACTCATGAAAGTGGAAGAGATCAAGAATAGGACAATATCCCTAATCTCAGGGGTACCTTTTCAAGTTAAACAAAATGATCAGACCCAGGGTGAGAAACATGTCATGTGTAATGAAGAAGATGAGACTCCTGAAGTCTATTTAGGAATGACCATGACAAAGTGTCCTTCACAGGTAGAACCATTTTATGTTTCCCTGGTTATAAATGGTAAAATAATTAGAAATTGTATGCTTGACTCTGGAGCATCTACAAATGTCATGCCTTTGGCTATCATGCAACAAACTGGATTAAAGATTGACAAGGCATGTGGAAAGTGTTATGCTATGGATGCCAGAGAGGTACCAGTTATTGGAATCATGAAGGATGTAGATTTCAAACTGGCAGCATTTCCTGAAAAAAGATACAAAATGAATATAACAGTGGTTGACATCAAACCACAGTATGGTATGTTGCTGTCAAGAAGATGGGCAGCACTAATTGGTGGAAGTATGCAGCTGGACCTGTCATATGCCATGATTCCAATGAATGGCAGGGATGTCAAGCTAATCAGAGAGCAAAGATCATCAGAGACAGTGGAAGACCAAGAAGCAAATGAACAAGTATGCTTTGTAGACACTGACTGTGATAACTTCAAGGTTGTCTCAGATGATACACAAGACAAAAAGAAAAATGTCTGCACTGAAGAGCTGGATCAGCAAGGCTTATGGACCATGTTTTTTGATGGAGCTTGTGCAAAAGAAGGCTCTGGAGCTGGAGTTGTTTTCCTGTCTCCAACTGGTAAGCTCCTCAAATTCTCTTTCTTGCTGAGGTTTGATTGCACAAACAATATTGCAGAATATGAGGCTTTACTCTTAGGCCTGAATATTGCTCTCAAACATGGGATTAAGATGTTAAGAGTATTTGGGGATTCTGAGCTGATTGTATCCCAAATCAGAAATAAGTATGCTGCAAAAAATAAGAGATTGAAACAATACAAGCATGCTGTTTGGGATACTATTGAACTTTTTGATGCATTTTCAATTGGCTGGGTAGAAAGGTCAAAAAATGTTATGGCTGATTTCTTAGCCAATGTTGCAATAAGGCCAGATGACATCACTCTGTCAGGTGTTACAAATGTAGAAGTTAAAATTAGGCCTGCCATACCAGAAAATATATGCAGTTGGCAAGTGTTTGATGATGATAGGGATTTGCTGAAATTTTTGCACTGCATAGATGAATATGAGAATCAACAGATTGATTTCCAAGCTTTTGTAGAGACTGTAAATGGAAAAGAAACTCTTGTGGGAAAAGAGATCATTCAATTGAAGACTAACAAGATCCCTAGAGGGTTAGTAGCTTTGGAAAGAGCCTTTGACAGTAGAGACAAAATGGTCACAAGGACATCCCCCACAAATAAGGAGGATTTAGAAGAAATAAATTTGGGGACATCTCAGGCCCCTAAGAAGGTATATATTGGTAAACAGCTCAAACCACACATTAGAAGTATGCTGATTGCATTACTGAGAAAGTATAAACATGTTTTTGCTTGGTCATATGAGGACCTAAAATCTTATAGGGAAGACTTATTCCAGCATGAGATCCCATTGAAGCCTGAAGCTAAGCCATTTAGACAAAGGCAAAGGCCTATTAACCCTACCTTAGCTCCCAAGATGCAAGAAGAACTCAAAAGGCTCAGGGAAGCTGGAATAATTGTGCCAATCAGACATTCAACTTGGGTGTCTAACCTTGTCCCAGTCAGAAAAAAGAATGATGATATTAGGCTGTGTGTTGATTTCAGGAACTTGAATGTATCCTCTTTGAAGGATAACTATCCACTGCCTAATATGGAAGCTATGTTGCAGAGAGTGACTGGTTGTGAACTCCTATCCATGATGGATGGATTTTCAGGATATAATCAGGTAAAGGTGAAGGAATCAGAACAATATAAGACTGCCTTTACCACTCCATGGGGAACATATGTGTATGTTAGAATGCCATTTGGACTAACAAATGCAGGTGCTACATTTCAAAGAGCAATGGATGTTGCTTTTGCAGGACTGATTGATTCAATCCTGGCTGTATATCAGGATGACCTGACTGCTTACTCAAAGAAAGAAGAGCAGCATTG
Source organism: Cunninghamia lanceolata (assembly GCA_027924645.1). Lineage (NCBI taxonomy): Eukaryota > Viridiplantae > Streptophyta > Pinopsida > Cupressales > Cupressaceae > Cunninghamia > Cunninghamia lanceolata. The sequence goes on along the minus strand of BSBN01000261.1, from coordinate 22,999,393 downwards.
TTTGCATCTGGAGCAGATCTTCATAAGAGCACTAGAATATGGTATTTCTTTAAGCCCAAAGAAGTGTGCCTTCGGAGTAGTTGAAGGAAAGCTTCTGGGACATATTGTTTCCAAGGATGGAGTCAGGATAGATCCAGAGAGAGTGGCAGCTATTGACAGGATTCAAATGCCAAAAACTGTGAAAGGAGTTCAGTCCTTCTTTGGACAAATAAATTTTGTTAGAAGATTTGTTCCTAACTTTGCAGAAACTACAAGGAACATTTCCAAGATGATGAAGAAGGATGCAACTGTCAACTGGGAAAGGGAAGCAACAGAATCATTTCAGAATATCAAAGAGGCAATAAAGATGGCCCCTGTTCTTAAATCTCCTAATTTTTATAGGCCATTCCAAGTGTTTTCATTTGCTTCCTTTCATACTGTTGCTGCATGTTTGTTACAGAAAAATGAAGATGGTTTTGAACAGCCCATCGCTTTCTTCAGTATGTCCCTGCAGGCCTCTGAGTTGAAGTATGACATTATGGAAAAGCAGGCATATGCACTAGTTAGAGCCATCAAAAGTTTCAGACCATACCTGGTAGGGTCATATATCATTGCATATGTACCTCATGCAGCAGTCAAAGACATATTCACTCAGCAGGAGGTGACTGGAAGAAGGTGCAGATGGATAAACAAACTGCAGGAATTCAACATAGACATACAAGTTACTAAGTTGATAAGAGGACAAGGATTAGCCAAGATGATGGCACAATCAAACTTGGAAGCATGCCAAGTTAATGCAGTCCAAGATGAGAGTGTAAATGTATCAGGATCTGAATGGTACAAGGATATTGTCTATTATTTGCAAAATCTGAATTGTCCTTCCCATTTCAGTGACAATCAAAAGAGGACTCTAAAGCTACATGCAATCAGGTATGTTGTTGTTCAAGGTGAGCTGTACTGGAAAAACCCTGATGGTGTGCTGCTGAGATGTGTGGATGAAGACATGGCTAACAATGTTTTGATTGACATGCATAAAGGATTGTGTGGTGGACATTATACTACCCAAACAACAGCTCATAAAATTCTCAGGGCAGGGTATTGGTGGCCCACTCTCTTTTCAGATGCACAGAGGTTAGTAAGAAAATGTGACCCTTGCCAAAGGTTTTCAGGAAAGCTGAAATATGATGGTGCTTTACCCCTCAGAACTGTACCTGTGGATGCTCCATTCCAGCAATGGGGAATTGACTTCATAGGGGAAATTGCAGACAAATCAAGTGGGGGACACAGTTGGATTTTGGTGGCAACTGACTACTTTACCAAATGGATTGAGGCCATTCCAACTAAGAGAGCTACAAGTAAGGTGGTGACAGATTTCATACTAGAGAACATCATCATCAGGTTTGGAGTACCATTTAAGATAATCACTGATAATGCCATGTGCTTCAGATCAGGTGAATTTGTTGATTTTTGCAACAGGTATGGGATTAATCTGTCATATACATCACCATATCACCCATAAGGAAATGGTCAAGCAGAATCAAGCAATAAGAGCATCATGAAAATTGTCAAGAGGATACTGGACAAGAACAAGAGAGCTTGGGACTCAAAGTTGAATTTAGCAGTATGGGCTGACAGAGTGACTGTGAAAAGGGCTATTGGGAAGTCACCTTTTGAGCTAGTATATGGTGCATCAGCTAGACTGCCCATAAACAATCTCCTACCAGTTTACAGATTCATTCAGGAAAATGATGAGGACATTGAAGATCCCATGACAGAAAGAGTGAATCAGCTGGTTGCATTGGATGAAGACAGAAGAAGAGCCCACCAGATCAATCTCAAAAGACAACAAGATATGAAATATCAGTTTGACAGGAGAACTACAAAAAGGAAGTTTCAAGTCAATGATCTGGTGCTTATTTGGAATGCTAAAGATCAGGAAAAGGGTAAACATGGTAAATTTCAACCCTTATGGATGGGCCCATATCAGGTTTGCAATACTCATGGGGAGGATTCTTATTTCCTCCAGGCCCTAGATGGTGAAATTCTGGAATTGCCTGTGCATGGCCAATTCCTTAAGTTCTATTTTGCATAAATGACTGGTTGCTGTGCACATTTGTAAAAATATGTATGTAGTGTAAATGCCTTGTACAGCTCGTGTTTTTTGGCTTTTTGTCTGGTCTGCCCGGAGATCTGGTTCTCGCTGCAGGTTTTCACCTGCACGTCCCCATTCGGAGCCAATGTTAGCACTCATTTTGACTTGGGGTTGATTTGTCATGATCAGGAGGTTTCTTCATTTGAAGCCTTTATCTTCTTGCCCATTTTTTCTAAGTGTTGGACCTCCTCAGCATTTTTCAACTGCAGCATCATATTTTCCTGAGGAGGAGGTCATCATCATCATATTTGGTTCGATGGTGGTCTGCATCATCATGTTCTTCGTCGACTGGTTTTTCATCGTCATCATCATATTCAGTTATCGGGTGATGTTTGGTTTTTATCCTGATGATGCTGACGAGCTACAGTGCACCCTGATCTGCTTGCGAGGGTGATTTTTCAAAGTATCCGGTGATCTTCCATTTATCACCTTGCCCAAACATGATGATGATGTTGCCCCATTATCTTGAAGGGGTTATTCTCTAAGTTGTTCGACCTAATTTGTTTTTTCTTAAAGGGTCGTCGTCATCATCATCATATTTCCAGTTATCATCCTGCTGCTTGCGGAGGTCATCATATTTTCTGCCTTCATGATATTTCACCGGGGTGATATTTCTATCATCGGGTGATCTTGGTTATGATCATCCTGATGATGCTGTTGAAGAGTTCTAAGTGCGATCCGATATTCACTAGGGTCATCATATTTTGAACGTCAGGATGATCTTAGTCAATATCATCCTGATGATGTTGTATCACTTCTTGTTCGTTGTTTTGTCATCCTGATGATGCTGACGTCATCCTTATATCAGGGTGATATCTGGTTCTCTGCCTATCTGCATCATGATATTTCTGAAGGAGGGGGTGATATTTTCATATCACCCGGATATATGTTTGTTCGAGCATCATGATGATGCTAATATCAAGGAAATATCCGCCTGCTGGCTTCGCGCATTATCTACTGGGGGTGATCTTTTCAAGCATCATCATCATATTCAGTTATCGCCCCGATCTTGTAGTGGAGCTACAGTGCAACCTGATATTTGTGCATCAGGAGGATATTTCCAAGTATCCGGTTGTCTTCCGAATATCATGATGATGTTAATATGATGATGACGTCATCAAGGTCCCGGGGGGGTCATATTTCTAACACTGATCATCTTGAGGAGATCTCCCGATATTTGCAAACATGATGATGACATCATCCGGATATGAGGAGGTGCGCAGTAGGCAGAGATGATGATGACGTCAGCAGGATATGATGATGACGTCATCAGGATGTTCATCAGCCAGACTTTTGGTTTAAGCTCAGCAGGAGGATATTCCTCCGATGGATCAGGTTGTGCCGATTATCATGAAGGTTATATTTCAAATATCATGATGACATCAGGGTGATATTTCGAACAACAGGATATCATGCTGCTGGAGGATGATGATGATGAAGTCCTATACTAGTGTCGTCAGGAGCAAAAGCACCGACATGATATATGCTCATGACCTAGTATATAAAGTGTTAATGAGGTTGCTGCGGGGTGCATGTGGGATAATTGATATCCTGCATTTTCAAATATCATGATGATGAATCTCGGCGGGAAATGCTTGCGATGCAGAATTGTTGTTCTTCCCAAGGCCGCGGGTTGGTGCGCCATTAATGGCGATTGTTGCAGAGGTATGGGCAATGGCGTGGATGGATCATGTACTCGACTGAAGGTGTACATCAGTGGACGGAGGCGCAGGGCTCGAGAAATCTTCCTGTCTCCTCCCCTACCTGCTGCATTCAAGTTTGGGCGCCAATCTGGTTGTGTTTGAGCGCCATTTCCATGATACTGTGTATCTGGCGGGATTTTTGGTCAACATTGTAATTAATTGCTGAGCACCTACCTGGCTGTTATAAGCAGGTGGTGTTGCTCATTTGAGAGGTTGTTGAAAGTTGAAGATTTTGGCTCTGTAATGCATAACAAGCTGATCTGGTTGTTCTGTACAGCTTACCTGTGAGTTTATGTATCTCTTGTTGTTTGTTTTTGGCATGAACCCACTGATTTCATGATTAAACTTATATGAGAAATGCCATCTTGGCATGTGTTGTGTTAATTCTGTCTCCAGTATTGCATGTATTCTTCTTCTGAATCTGGATGTTTGGTAATGTTTAGATTCTAGAGCATAGAGTTCCTGTGTTGAATGTCTGATCTTTTAACTTCTGCTCAAGGGGTAGATTAAACTGTTTTCAGGTTGAACATTGGGAAGGGTATACTGCAGTAGGGATGCCATAAGTAGAGATAACCTAACACTTTGTATTGGGAGGTACCTGTAAGGCAGGTATCACATATATCCCCTTGAAATCCAGTTTTAGCTGTTTATGCTGATCATTCACAGGTGTATGTCTACTGACTCCAGGCCCTGGATAGGCACCAATCATGCTTTGTTCTTGTGTTATAACCATGTCCAGCTTTGCATCCACACTTAAACTCCAAATCAAAATCTAAAACAACCATTAGGACTTTAGAATTAGTTTAGGAACCTCAGTCCTCTGTCTACAACTGCTAATAGGCCCAAAGCTAGCCCCTTTGCTCTTATCTTTCAGTTTTGGTCTACTTACAGGAGGACTTATCTGCTTTCTGTCAGCATCCCAGCCTTGTATGCATATCCTCATGGATGTTGAGTAGGGAATACCCCCCTAGGTCTTGCAGAGCCTGAAGAAGAAGAGGAGATAAAATATAGAGTCTATCTCCTACACTGTTGACCCCCTGGCCCAGAGATCCTGTTGATCACTGATGGCTACCTTGTAGGGAAATCTGGGAATAAGCATCCAGTCTGGGAAAAAGTCAACAGGCACTAAGTGACTTCTCCAATTCCTTGAAAACATTTGAAGTGTTTTACCTTCTCAAGGTGCTCCTTCGAACTTGACTCCAAGGTGTTATAATCTCAAAGGTGCTGACATCATCTCAACCAAAGGCGCTCAATGATTCATCCCATATCTAGGCACTAAAACACTTAATCAACCAAGTCATTCAAGGTGCCATTCAGTAAACTTATCTTCCATGATATTCCTATCAAGGCACATATCACTTCTCTCATGGGCTTTAGGCGCTCAGTTGAGTGTTTCAATACTACTTAGGTGCCAATTTCATTTTAATGCACCAAACACAAAGAGCTTTCAAACACTGGGCGCTCACAAAGAGTCTTCCAACCTTGGGCGCTAAATTAGGTCTTTGTAACTATCCAAGGCGCATATCTTCATTTGAACAACTTATGGTGCCAAGACAACTTCTCATTAGGGCGCTCAAAACACTTGTGTTTACATTTGAAGTGCTTTACCTTCTTAAGGTGCTCCAAACTAACCTGACTCCAAGGCGCTCCATCATCATCCTTAAGACGCTAAAAACATCATCTCCACTCTAGGCAAAAACATCATCCAACTCCTTAAGGCACTTCATTGTCAAAGTCTGAAGGCGCTCTACCTAGACCTTTCCCCTAGGCGCCAGAACTCCTAAGCGCTCACCAGATAACTCTCTTCTTCAAGGTGCAAATCTTCCTATGCTATGATTGCCTCTGAAACGCCGATTAACGTGATGTGAGGGTGCAAAGGCTACTCCAATCCTCAGTGAGTGCCTAGTTTAAACAAGGAGAAATAAAGCATTCAAAACTATCCAAACGATCATCCCCTTCCTAATGTCTTCACTGCTCCGGAAAACCTTGGCCAAAATGACACATAACAACTCCTGTGCAAAGCACCTGAGCAAGAAAAGAGGGGGTCCCCAATCTGATGGGGTGATGTGTGATTTGGGCACATGTGTGATTTGGTCAAAAACAGGCGCCTAGAGTGAATAGGCTTTCATCCTGACTTAATACACTGCCTAGAGTGGATATTAGCGCCTTCGTATGGTTTGGAGCGCCTTTAGCTGTGCCTTGAGGAGATTTTCTTACATCTTAAAGGAGGTTCTAACACCTTGCCCCCTTTGGTATCTAGCGCCCTAGTGGCTTTAACCTAACGCCTTTGGAGTCCAAAGTGCGCCTTTGAAAGTTGAAGTGAACCTTGATAATTGGAGTCTTCATAATGAGCGCCTAGGTCTTGTTGAGTAGAATACCCCACAATGTGCGCCTAGGTCTTTAAGAAGAGTAATGATACTTGAGATAGAGCACCTTGAGGAGGTAGTTGAGCACCTTGCATTGAATAATTGGAGTTCAAGGAAGGTTTGAGCACCCAAGGCATATGGCTAGAGAAGTTGTAGAAAAGACCACTTTTGGCGCCTTAAAAGTTTGAATGCTTGGGGAGTTTTTGCAAAGATCTAGTTTGAGCGCCCTTATGCCCTAGGATCATCTAGTTTGTGCGTCTTATAATGAGGAGTTCATGTAAGTTTGGAATGAGTGCCTTGAATAAGTGTAAACTAGCCTAGAGAAGGGTATGTGCACCTTGAGCGCCTTGAGCATTCCAGAGATAACTGTGCACCTAGAACAATATGAGCGCTCATGATGATGATTAACGCCCTGATGAGACTATGAGCGCCTTGTTCAGGAGATACCTTGTTTGATCATAAAATGCGCCTTGAGTCTTGAAGGTTTTGAGCGCCTAGGTGATTTGGATGTTGGGATGTTGGTATGCACCCAAGATTGAGGTAAGTGAGCGCTTGTAATGGAGGAGAGCAATGAGATGGAATGTCTTGTAGAGATTGGCGCCCAAAGACCCATTTTTGCGTCTTTGATGATGACCATTTTTGCATAAGAGTTTAGCGCCTTAGAGTTGTAAACTTTCTCTTTGGGCGCCCCTGAGTGAATGTTGGCGCCTTGGACAACTAAATACGCCTTTGATGGAGTGGAGCCCAGAAGGGGAGTAGGAGGAAACCCAATCTTCAAGATTCATCAAGCTTCAAAGTTTAGGTCAGAGGTTATCCACTTTATCCAAGGAAGGTGTTATCATCTACACTCCGAGAAGGTAATGTCAAAGGCCATCATGAAGGATCACTTCATCAACTTCAAGTCCTTCAAGTTCAAGTCCTTTCACCTAGCAAGTCCAAGAGAGATTTCTACTCCGATTCATGAAGTAAGCTTATATCATCCTTATCTACTCTGCGAGAAGAAGAAACATTACAAAGTCAATCAAATGAGTTACAAGTACCATACATCCAATTGCAAGGAGTGAACCACCTTAAGGAAAAATAGTTCTCTTGAAGTTACTTGAAATGTCAAAAGGTTTAGCACCTCCAAGTAAGGTCAGAGGTGAGGTTAGAGGTGAAATGCGCCTTTGGACCATTCTGGCGCCTTGGATGAAGAACCTATATCTTAAGCCCAAGAGGTAAAATTTGCGCCTTAGTGGATTTGGAGAGTTACAGAGATTAGAGAAAAGCGCCTTGAAGATAGAGTTGTTCAAGGCGCATGTGTGATTTGGTCAAAAACAGGCGCCTAGAGTGAATAGGCTTTCATCCTAACTTAATACACTGCCTCCTTCTGACGATTTTTGGGGCAGCAGAAAACCTTTCACCATGGGCAAATGCCTTAGAGCTATAAAAAATTGAGAGAGGTTATTGTAGAGACACTCTACGTGATCCCGTTGCCTTTAACGGAATGTTTCTAAGTGACATGGTTTTCGAGTAACATCTCGTCAAAGATTGCTGCCTTTTTGCACTTTGGACTCTTCAGGGATATCATCGGTACAATGTAGCTCCGACTGTTTCGACATGTTTGGGTGAGAAATAGGACCATGCCTAGCATAAATGTACCCATTCGGACGCGTTGGAACAGTCAGTTTGGTCGCATTAGGAGCAGGACGAAAGTTACACCCCTTTGCAACTTTACACTGCCTCCTTCTGACGAATTTTGGGGCAGCAGAAAACCTTTCACCACGGGTAAATGCCTTAGAGTTATAAAAAACCAAGAGAGGTTATTGTAGAGGAACTCTACGTGATCACGTTGCCTCAGACAGAATATTTCTAAGTGACACGGTTTTCGAGTAACATCTCATCAAAGATTGCTGCCTTTTTGCACTTTGGACTCTTCAGGGATATTGTCGGTACAATGTAGCTCCGACTGTTTCGACATGTTTGGGTGAAAAATAGGACCATGCCTAGCATAAATGTACCCATTCAGATACGTTGGAACAGTCAGTTTAGTCGCATCAGAAGCAGGACAAAAGTTACACTCCTTTGCAACTTTACACTGCCTCCTTCTGACGATTTTTGGGGCAGCAGAAAACCTTTCACCATGGGCAAATGCCTCAGAGCTATAAAAAACCAAGAGAGGTTATTGTAGAGGCACTCTACGTGATCACGTTGCCTCAGACAAAATGTTTCTAAGTGACACGATTTTTGAGTAACATCTCGTCAAAGATTGCTGCCTTTTTGCACTTTGGACTCTTCAGGGATATCGTCGGTACAATGTAGCTCCGACTGTTTCGACATGTTTGGGTGAGAAATAGGACCATGCCTAGCATAAATGTACCCATTCAGACGCGTTGGAACAGTCAGTTTGGTCGCATTAGGAGCAGGACGAAAGTTACACCCCTTTGCAACTTTACACTGCCTCCTTCTGACAATTTTTGGGGCAGCAGAAAACCTTTCACCACGGGCAAATGCCTCATAGCTATAAAAAACCGAGAGAGGTTATTGTAGAGGCACTCTACGTGATCACGTTGCCTCAGACGGAATGTTTCTAAGTGACACAGTTTTCGAGTAACATCTCGTCAAAGATTGTTGCCTTTTTGCACTTTGGACTCTTCAGGGATATCGTCGGTACAATGTAGCTCCAACTGTTTCGACATGTTTGGGTGAAAAATAGGACCATGCCTAGAATAAATGTACCCATTCGGACGCGTTGGAATAGTCAGTTTGGTCGCATCAGGAGCAAGACGAAAGTTACACCCCTTTGCAACTTTACACTGCCTCCTTCTGACGAATTTTGGGGCAGCAGAAAACCTTTCACCACGGGCAAATGCCTCAGAGCTATAAAAAATTGAGAGAGGTTATTGTAGAGGCACTCTACGTGATCACATTGCCTTAGACGGAATGTTTCTAAGTGACACAGTTTTCGAGTAACATCTCGTCAAAGATTGTTGCCTTTTTGCACTTTGGACTCTTCAGGGATATCGTCGGTACAATGTAGCTCCGACTGTTTCGACATGTTTGGGTGAGAAATAGGACCATGCCTAGCATAAATGTACCCATTCAGATGCGTTGGAATAGTCAGTTTGGTCGCATCAGGAGCAAGATGAAAGTTACACCCCTTTGCAACTTTACACTGCCTCCTTCTGATGATTTTTGGGGCAGCAGAAAACCTTTCACCACGGGCAAATGCCTCAGAGCTATAAAAAACTAAGAGAGGTTATTGTAGAGGCACTCTACGTGATCACATTGCCTCAGACGGAATGTTTCTAAGTGACACGATTTTCGAGTAACATCTCGTCAAAGATTGCTGCCTTTTTGCACTTTGGACTCTTCAGGGATATCGTCGGTACAATGTAGCTCCGACTGTTTCGACATGTTTGGGTGAGAAATAGGACCATGCCTGCATAAATGTACCCATTCGGACGCGTTGGAACAGTCAGTTTGGTCGCATTAGAAGCAGGACGAAAGTTACACCCCTTTGCAACTTTACACTGCCTCCTTCTGACAATTTTTGGGGCAGCAGAAAACCTTTCACCACGGGCAAATGCCTCATAGCTATAAAAAATTGAGAGAGGTTATTGTAGAGGCACTCTACGTGATCACGTTGCCTTAGACAGAATGTTTCTAAGTGACACGGTTTTCGTGTAACATCTCGTCAAAGATTGCTGCCTTTTTGCACTTTGGACTCTTCAGGGATATCGTCGGTACAATGTAGCTCCGACTGTTTCGACATGTTTGGGTGAGAAATAGGACCATGCCTAGCATAAATGTACCCATTCAGACGCATTGGAAAAGTTAGTTTGGTCGCATCAGGAGCAAAACGAAAGTTACACCCCTTTGCAACTTTACACTACCTCCTTCTGATGATTTTTGGTGCAGCAGAAAACCTTTCACCACGGGCAAATGCCTCATAGATATAAAAAACCGAGAGAGGTTATTGTAGAGGCACTCTACGTGATCACGTTGCCTCAGACGGAATGTTTCTAAGTGACACAGTTTTTGAGTAACATCTCGTCAAAGATTGCTGCCTTTTTGCACTTTGGACTCTTCAGGGATATCGTCGGTACAATGTAGCTCCGACTGTTTCGACATGTTTGGGTGCAAAATAGGACCATGCCTAGCATAAATGTACCTATTCGGACGCGTTGGAATAGTCAGTTTGGTCGCATCAGGAGCAGGACGAAAGTTACACCCCTTTGCAACTTTACACTGCCTCCTTCTGATGATTTTTGGGGCAGCAGAAAACCTTTCACCACGGGCAAATGCCTCAGAGCTATAAAAAACCAAGAGAGGTTATTGTAGAGGCACTCTACGTGATCACGTTGCCTTAGATGGAATGTTTCTAAGTGACACGGTTTTCGAGTAACATCTCGTCAAAGATTGCAGCCTTTTTTGCACTTTGGACTCTTAAGGGATATCGTTGGTACAATGTAGCTCAGACTGTTTCGACATGTTTGGGTGAAAAACAGGACCATGCCTAACGTAAATGTACCCATCTAGATGCGTTGGAACAGTCAGTTTGGTCACATCACGAGCAGGACACCAAAAATGCAAAAGTTGCTTTGTGCAACTTGACAACATTGACACTTTTTTGCAACATGACTCAAGGACTCAAACTGACCCCAAATGACTCAAAGTGACTTAAAATCACCTTGATTATAGAGGTCGAGGCGCTCCTTATCATTCAAACATCTTAGATGAGCGCATAGGAAAGGAAAAAGCTCTAAGTTTCATCATCATGAGCGCCTAATATCAAGAGACTTTAATGCATTGATTTGGCGCCCTATATGTGAAGGAAGATCTAAAGGCATGAAAGTGGATGTCATATTGCAAGAGTTTGGATCATCAAAATTGATAGAAATAAGTCTATTAAGCTTGGGCGCCCTTGGTCTTCTTTTCATTCATTATGAGCGCCTTGGGAGAATGGTATATAGGTCATCATCATGATTGGGTGCCCTAGATCCAGAGTGTTGGAGAGATCATCAAATGGTGTCTAGTAGGGTGAGTTATGAGTTTGGTCGCATCAGGAGCAGGACACCAAAAATGCATAACATGATGATGTAAAAATGTGTACATATGTGTAAAAATGCAGGAGGAAATAAAAAAAGACAAACCTTACAAATTAATGTGCATACTTACAACTCAATGTAACATAACTTTACAAAATCAATGTGAATACTTACAAATTAATCCAATGAACCATCCGGATATGCTCTACTCTTTGTTGTGTCAAGTATTGCTTCATGGTCAGACTCACGCACCTTCCACAATATTTTGTTCAAAGGTCTACCCCGATACTTTATCAAATGAACATTGGATGCCACGACAAGGTTCGAGTAATGAAGAATCTTTCGATGCATGTCAAAGTCTTGAAATAGCCAAATATTAACACTCTTATGTGGGTACCTTCTAAGCCATGTTCCAGTAATAACCACTGATCCTGTAGGGTATTCGATGTTTTCTCCATCTGTAACAAGGGCGTCCAATTTTTTTTTGGCCTCAACACAACGACATAAGTAATAATCTGTTCCCTCTTCATTGTCTTCATCTGCAATAACTGCATATACGTGTCCTACATTGATATGTGTAGCAAATTAGATGAAATTAGTCAACATTACAAAAACACTACAAAGTAAGATGACATTACCTGGTTGAACTAGATGAAATTAGATGCATATACGTGCCCTATATTACCTGGTTGAACTAAATCTGATATGTGGTCAAAGTCAACTGATGATTCCATTTGTGTTAGTTCCAGTGCCGTCGAGGGTCGATACGTGTCAAGTGGGCTAAGATAACTTAACTGCCTTTCGTCAACCCACTCCTTTGACTCGCACTCATCCCAAACTTGAATTGTATAGGAAGAACAAAAGCATGACATCTTTCGTGTATGGATACTCCATGAACCTGCAATTGAGCTTCTGAAAGAGTGCATCTCATTTGATCCTGTCAGTGTACAACAATCCTCATATGGTGCAATGTTAGTATCATCTATCAACCAAAAAAATCTACGAACTAAAGACTTACCTTCATTACCTGGACCCATGGAAGCATTACACCACTCGACAATCAATTTTGCATCTGTCAACTTTGCATTGTCTTTATACTTTAACTCTTCTCATGCTATGGCTCTTTTGATACATGCTCCTGCACCATCATGCTCCCCCTTTCCATGCTCGGCCTCACAAAAGTTCCACATATGTTGAATACCTGTAAAATTATGCCTCCTACTCAGCCAATAGAAATTCTGCGAGTTCTTGAATTGTGATGCACAATTATCTGACCATATGATATGCTGACTGAACGATATGCCCCTTCTAGCCAAATCATTGTAGAACACCTGAAAGCAACCTTGCACAAACTCCGTAGAATGCATGCAATCATCACTAATATAGAAATTATACTCCCTTATGATCTTTCTGTCATCCTCTGTACTATCATTCGCATGAATGAATGCGATGTGCACAAATATAGAAACCTGTGTGGAGTTGTAATATTGTGATTGCACCTCACGCTGTGGCTGTAGACTGTAGTTCTCTGCAAATTCGACGACTGAAACAATGCTACCAACCAGAAATGTGTCCTTGCATAACTTGAATTGCAAGTCCAACCATCGAGCTCTATGGGCATGTCTTGCATACTCATACACTATGCTGTCACGAAATATAGGCATAAACTGATACACTGGAATCTTTTCAATAACTAATTCACACCTCTTTGCTTCTTTACCATCTTTTGTATTGTATGCCACTGTTTTATACTTGCCAAACTCTACTAGTTCATTTCCAACCGCATGTGTTATTTCCATATGTTCACATATTGGCAAATGTTGCAAGCCACCGCAACGATGACATGTGCCATCCAAGCATAATTTCTTGTAGAATATTTGACCTTCCTCTCTTTCACATAAAATTCTTGATATGAAGTCTCTTGAAGATGTTGGTGGGGCACATATGGCACAACCCTGCAAATCATTGTTAGTATGCATATCTAAACATATAGACCTATAAGCATCAAAATGGTTAGAAAATTCAATATGTAATCTACAACAACAAGTAGTGCGTGTGTGATTTATCTTAACATAGAAAGGTTTTAGCATTTCAAAATATCTTTGACAAATTTTAATTTGAGGATACTTCTCTAGAAATTTACCATAAAACTGTGTTTGAGTCTCATCCAAAAAATGCTTTGGATGTGGCTCGCGGTTCTGACTACCAATTCTCCTTCTTACCACATCCCTTTGATTCGGAGATACCCTTGTGTAATTCTTCCAAAAGTCTTCAATTAGTGATCTCAATGCTTCAACAATTGGTTTATCTTTTCGTGGTAGTCTCCCCGAGAACGCCCATAATTCATTGGCATTAGTGTCCTCAATTCTTTGGTGTCTTCCAACGACTCTTGATAAAGTTTTCCTGTTAATTCTCAATTCTTGACTTGTCTTTCTAATGAGACGAGCTTTCCTTATTTGACTACTTACTATAGTCGATGTAATCACACGCCGTGTTGCATTACTATCTTTTGTGCATGAGGTGTTACCCACACTCTCATACGCACTCATTAGATTCTTGACAATAGATTTTTCACTTGAAGCCTCTGATGTTCTCAACCCAAGAATCTTCATGATAGACCTATACTTTATACTTCGCATCATTTCAATGAATAGTTGACATCTTGCAGTCTCATTTAACTTTTCAAAGAACAATCTCCAAATCTTATTAGCATATCTTCTACAAGTGCGTTTTGGAATCTTACCTTCCATTGGCTGCAAAATATTCTCATCAATATCAATCAAATACTTTGGCTTTCTATGCAAAATTCTAGGTGGTGTCAAGTTAGGTAAATTCATCTCAACATTAGGAATTTCATCAATATTTAAATGAGATGGGTTAGATGGCATACCTTCGATCGAAGATGGAATAGATGACATACCTTGAGGTTGAGGTGGGAACGATGGCGTACCTCCTTCATCACATGTGAGTGATGATGTACTCTCAACTTGAGATGTGGTAGATGGTGTCCCTACATGTTGACTTGCGGTAAAGGATGTGTCTCCAACTATGGTATTCAAATCTCTCGTACCACGAAGTTTTTGCATTCGTTCTCTTTGTGCCGCCAATACCATATCTCTTTGTGATGGTTGTGGTTCCTCTTCAATTGGTATGTCTTCATTTATCATGTCCAATTTCTTCTTCTCACGAAGTTCCCTCATAGCCATTGCTTTCTTTGCATTCTTAGCTTCTATCTCTTCCTGTGTTGGTTTAATTCTTGATCGTTTCCTCGGCATGACGGAGAATTTGTCTGTAGCATGATAAAGAGACCAATATTAGTTCCTAAGAAATGAATACATGATAATAGTGGGATTGTATTTTTTTTATGTTGTAAGGATTTATTCTTGTATAGTTTGACATCATGGTATGAACTAAGGTTTGTTTATTACACATAATTATTAAAGAGCCCAAGTGTAGAAAATATACATGGCATCATGTGAGATTGTAGGTTGCTTTCTCGATTGGGAATGTGTCTATTTTAAACATGTATGATAAAGCATGATAAAGTAATTCAATCCGAAATAAGGAAAATGTAAAGAACATGCATGTAAAGACTTGACATACCTAAAAAACGAAGATTTGAATGGAGAGAGTACCCAATTATGTAGTGTTTTTATCTTCTTGCATCAAACTCCTCAACAATTTGAGTTTTTCACCACTTGCTTCCTTTTCAATGTTAAATTCTTAAAATTTAATCACAATTAACATTGCAATACTACAAAAATTGAAACTTGAATAGGTATATATCAAACTTGGTTTGAAAACTATGTTATTTCCTCCTCAAGTTGGCAAAGCAGAAAAGGTGGTGGAAAGATCATGCAAAGGTGGTACAATGTGTCAAATGTGCATGTGAACTTCCCAATAGCATGAAAGCACTTCTTTTTTGTCGGAGCACGCGCAGAATCAGTAAGAAAATAGAGCATGTGGGCCTGGATCACGGGGGTAACCACTTTTTTACCGTTTCAGTAGAAATACAAAACGCGCTCGCACTATAACGCGCTCGTGTTTTGTCCTGCTATAGATCCCTAATCCCTAAACCCTCAACTCTGATCCCTTGACCCTCAACCCTCAATGTCAAATCCTAATCCCTCAACCCTATCCCGAAACCCTCAACCCTCAATGTCAAATCCTAATCCCTCAACCCTCAACGTCAAATCCTAATCCCTCAATGTCAAATCCTAATCCGTCAACCCTCCAACCCTATCCCTAATCCTTACAACCCTCAACCCTAATCCCTCAACCCTTAACTCTGATCCATCAACCCTCAACACTATACCTTAAACCCTAAACCCTTCAACCTCAACCCTATCCCTAAACCCTTAACCCTCGAACCTCAGCCCTCGACGTCAAACCCTAATCCCTCAACCCTTAACTCTGATCCCTCATCTCTCAACCCTAACCCTAAACCCTCAACCCTCAACATCAAATCCTAATCCCTCAACCCTCAACCCTAATCTGTCATCCATCATCCCTCAACTCTAATCCCTCATTCCTAAACCCTAAATGCTATCCCTATTCCTAGACCCTCAACAAGCTCGATACTATACCTTAAACCCTAATCCCTCTACCATCGACACTCTTATTTAACCCTAATCCCTTGACCATTAACCCTATCCCTCAACCTCAACCCTCAACCCTCAACTCTCAACATTAAACCCTAATTCATCAACCCTAAACCCTAATCCATCAAACCTAAACCCTATCCCTAAACCATCAACCCTCAACACTATACCTTAAACCCTAATCCCTCAACCCTCAACCCTAAACCTTATCCCTAAACCCTAATCCCTCAACCCTCAACCCTAATCCCTCATCCCTCAACTCTAATCCCTCATCCCTAAACCCTAAATGCTATCCCTATTCCTAAACCCTCAACAGACTCGATACTATACCTTAAACTCTAATCCCTTATCCCTAAACCCTCCAACCCTATCCCTAATCCTTATACCCTCCACACTCTACTTTAACCCTAATTCCTTGACCCTCAACCCTATCCCTAAACCCTTGACCCTCGAACCTCAACCCTCAACCCTCAACATCAAACCCTAATCCCTCAACCCTTAACTCTGATCCCTCGACCTTCAACCTTGATCCTAAACCCTAAACCCTCAACGCCAAATTCTAATCCCTCAACCCTTCACTCTAATCCCTCAACCCTAAACCCTATCCCTAAACCCTTAACACTATACCTTAAACCCTAATCCCTCAACCCTCAACCCTAATCTGTCATCCGTCATCCCTCAACTCTAATCCCTCATTCCTAAACCCTAAATGCTATCCCTATTCCTAGAACCTCAACAGGCTCGATACTATACTTTAAACCCTAATCCCTCTACCATCGACACTCTTATTTAACCCTAATCCCTTGACCATTAACCGTATCCCTCAACCTCAACCCTCAACCCTCAACCCTCAACTCTCAACATTAAACCCTAATTCATCAACCCTAAACCCTAATCCCTCAAACCTAAACCCTATCCCTAAACCATCAACCCTCAACACTATACCTTAAACCCTAATCCCTCAACCCTCAACCCTAAACCTTATCCCTAAACCCTAATCCCTCATCCCTCAACTCTAATCCCTCATCCCTAAACCATAAATGCTATCCCTATTCCTAAACCCTCAACAGACTCGATACTATACCTTAAACTCTAATCCCTTATCCCTAAACCCTCCAACCCTATCCCTAATCCTTATACCCTCCACACTCTACTTTAACCCTAATTCCTCGACCCTCAACCCTATCCCTAAACCCTTGACCCTCGAACCTCAACCCTCAACCCTCAACATCAAACCCTAATCCCTCAACCCTTAACTCTGATCCCTCGACCTTCAACCCTGATCCTAAACCCTAAACCCTCAACGCCAAATTCTAATCCCTCGACCCTTCACTCTAATCCCTCAACCCTAAACCCTATCCCTAAACCCTCAACACTATACCTTAAACCCTAATCCCTCAACCCTAACCCTAAACCTTGTCCCTAAACCCTAATCCCTCAACCCTCAACCCTAATCTATCATCCGTCATCCCTCAACTCTAATCCCTCATTCCTAAACCCTAAACGCTATCCCTATTCCTAGACCCTCAACAGGCTCGATACTATACCTTAAACCCTAATCCCTCTACCATCGACACTCTTATTTAACCCTAATCCCTTGACCATTAACCCTATCCCTCAACCTCAACCCTCAACCCTCAACCCTCAACTCTCAACATTAAACCCTAATTCATCAACCCTAAACCCTAATCCCTCAAACCTAAACCCTATCCCTAAACCATCAACCCTCAACACTATACCTTAAACCCTAATCCCTCAACCCTCAACCCTAAACCTTATCCCTAAACCCTGATCCCTCAACCCTCAACCCTAATCCCTCATCCCTCAACTCTAATCCCTCATCCCTAAACCCTAAATGCTATCCCTATTCCTAAACCCTCAACAGACTCGATACTATACCTTAAACTCTAATCCCTTATCCCTAAACCCTCCAACCCTATCCCTAGTCCTTATTCCCTCCACACTCTACTATAACCCTAATTCCTCGACCCTCAACCCTATCCCTAAACCCTTGACCCTCGAACCTCAACCCTCAACCCTTAACTCTGATCCCTCAACCTTCAACCCTGATCCTAAACCCTAAACCCTCAACGCCAAATTCTAATCCCTCAACCCTTCACTCTAATCCCTCAACCCTAAACCCTATCCCTAAACCCTAACCCTAAACCTTGTCCCTAAACACTAATCCCTCAACCCTCAACCCTAATCTGTCATCCATCATCCCTCAACTCTAATCCCTCATTCCTAAACCCTAAACGCTATCCCTATTCCTAGACCCTCAACAGGCTCGATACTATACCTTAAACCCTAATCCCTCTACCATCGACACTCTTATTTAACCCTAATCCCTTGACCATTAACCCTATCCCTCAACCTCAACCCTCAACCCTCAACTCTCAACATTAAACCCTAATTCATCAACCCTAAACCCTAATCCCTCAAACCTAAACCCTATCCCTAAACCATCAACCCTCAACACTATACCTTAAACCCTAATCCCTCAACCCTCCACCCTAAACCTTATCCCTAAACCCTAATCCCTCAACCCTCAACCCTAATCCCTCATCCCTCAACTCTAATCCCTCATCCCTAAACCCTAAATGCTATCCCTATTCCTAAACCCTCAACAGACTCGATACTATACCTTAAACTCTAATCCCTTATCCCTAAACCCTCCAACCCTATCCCTAATCCTTACACCCTCCACACTCTACTTTAACCCTAATCCCTTCAACCTCAACCCTATCCCTAAACCCTTGACCCTCGAACCTCAACCCTCAACCCTCGACGTCAAACCCTATTCCCTCAACCCTTAACTCTGATCCCTCATCTCTCAACCCTAACCCTAAACTCTAAACCCTCAACGTCAAGTCCTAATCCCTCAACCCTAAACCCTATCCCTAAACCCTCAACACTATACCTTAAACCCTAATCCCTCAGCCCTCAACCCTAAACCTTATCCCTAAACCCTAATCCCTCAACCCTCAACCCTAATCTGTCATCCCCCAACTCTAATCCTTCATCCCTAAACCCTAAATGCTATCCCTATTCCTACACCCTCAACAGAATCGATACTATACCTTAAACCCTAATCCCTTATCCCTAAACCCTCCAACCCTATCCCTAATCCTTATACCCTCCACACTCTACTTTAACCCTAATTCCTCGACCCTCAACCCTATCCCTAAACCCTTGACCCTCGAACCTCAACCCTCAACCCTCAACGTCAAACCCTAATCCCTCAACCCTTAACTCTGATCCCTCAACCCTCAACACTATACCTTAAACCCTAATCCATATCCCTCAACCCTTAACCCTTAAAACTTAAACCCTATCCCTATACCCTCAACACTTGACACTATATCTTAAGCCTTAAACCCTCATCCCTAAAGCCTCAACCCTCAATCCTTAAACCTTCAACCCTAAACCCTATCCCTAATCCCTCTACCCTCGACACTCTAACCCTAACCTCGACATTAAATGCTAATCCATCAACCCTAAACCCTAATCCTCAACCCTCAACCCTCAACCCTCAACACTATACCTTAAACCCTAATCCCTCAACCCTCAACCCTAAACCTTATCCCTAAACCCTAATCCCTCAACCCTCAACCCTAATCCATCATCCCTCAACTATAATCCCTCATCCCTAATCCCTAAATGCTATCCCTATTCCTAAACTCTCAACAGACTTGATACTATACCTTAAACCCTAATCCCTTATCCCTAAACCCTCCAACCCTATCCCTAATCCTTACACCCTCCACACTCTACTTTAACCCTAATCCCTCGACCCTAAACCCTATCCCTAAACCCTTG
The DNA here is from genome assembly GCA_027924645.1 of Cunninghamia lanceolata. Taxonomy (NCBI): domain Eukaryota; kingdom Viridiplantae; phylum Streptophyta; class Pinopsida; order Cupressales; family Cupressaceae; genus Cunninghamia; species Cunninghamia lanceolata. Next base: position 22,979,743 of record BSBN01000261.1, on the reverse strand, counting down.
ACCCTTGAACCTCAACCCTCAACCCTTAATGTCAAACCCTAATCCCTCAACCCTTAACTTTGATCCCTCGACCCTCAACCGTAATCTGTCATCCCTCATCCCTAAACCTTAAATGCTATCCCTATTCCTAGACCCTCAACGGGCTCGATACTATACCTTAAACGCTAATCCCTTATCCGTAAACCTTCCAACTCTATCCCTTATGCCTTAACCCTCATGATTAATAGCCTTGAATGTAAAAAAATTTGAGTGGGACATAACGCGAGCGCGTTATAACGCGCTCGCGCTATGTCAAACATGGCAAAAGATAGACTTGCGGGAAAGAAAAATGCAAGGCAAAACATAACGCGAGCGCGTTATAACGCGCTCGCGTTATTTCTTGCTTTGGGAATCCCAAGCCTTGGGCTTGGGATTTGCTTTGGATTTCCAACCCAAAGGCTTGGAGTGCCTTATGAACAGTCACAGACGTGTTTTTCTATATTCTTCAAAATTTTACATAATTTCGTTCGTGCTAACCCTCAGATTTGCACGTGTTTCAAGGTTGAACAAATCGAACACATGGGTAATGTTAGGCTTTCTCTTAGCTATTTGACGATGTGATTTTTTTCACATTTTAACAATGTTAAGCCTTTCATCTTTAATTTCTTTTGTTTGTGTCCGTTTTTATGCAAAAACCACTGTTTGGTCTTTTTTTCATTGTAAAATAACTATTCATTCAAATTTCAAAAAAATTACATATTTAGAAACTAGACTCCATTCTACAAATATTAAAAAAATAAAAAAAATAATTTTCAATTAGTTTTCAAAATTTATAGGGGTAGCACGGCCAAAATTCTATTTTTTAGGATGTGTCCACTTTAAAAATTAGTAAAAAATCAAATATTCATCAAAAAATTATCAGAAAAATTGGGCATAAACTACATGCTATTAGCTAATTTCTCACAGAAGCAATTTTAAAAATACCAAAAAAAAGTTGACCTTTTGAGGGAGCCACAAAACATGCTATGTTATGTTTTTTTGACAGAAACAACACCAATTTCTGTGGCTCCCTCTTTTGAACCCCTTAATCTATGCCATTTTCAAAACAAAATAGTAGTTTAGAAAGTAGACTCGGAGCACTATGAACATTGTTTTGGTTGCATCTCTAAATTTTGAGTGTAACTATGCTCAATTTCTCATCCAAGGCCAGTATTTCCTGATTTCAAAAAAAAAGTGGCCACTTAAGACCCCTTTTTGGCCCCCCATCTTCTTGCACTTACCCATGGGTCTCAAACATAATAGTCAGGTCAACCTTCAGGATCAAATGCAAGAAAATTATAAATGTATTTGCAAGCTACAGAAGATAAATCAATACAGAGATACAAAACAGTTATGAATGGAGTTACAAGCTACAGAGGATGCACATAGAAATGTATACAACACAGTAAGGAGAGACTACATTTATGTAGTCAAGAAGAAGTGCCACATAGAAGTAGATGCACACAGTGTATTCATGCAAGATGTAATCAAAGAGTAGGTGCAGTTTAAGGATATAATGATGACATAAAGAAAAACACATTGCAAAGACAAAACAGTCACCATCATCAGTACAGTCGTCATCACCCGATCAAGTATGGCAATGACCTATGAAGTAGTTTAAATAAGCAGGAAGCATTCATGATACACAATAATGATCATTGCCCACCTACATAGAAGGATGAATAATGATAAAGACATGAACAACTAGCTATAGATATAGGATGCATGAAGGCATATCACAGGAGATGAAATAAAGAGATATATCTATGCTACTTAAGCCTTGAAAAAACAACAGGAAACAAATAAGAATACATGTTATCCAATACACAGCATTGCATATACAGTTGAGAGATAACAATGAAGAAGAGGACAGCTAATCTCTATGCCATGATATACATCCATTTATAGCTGAGATAGTCCTACATTCATACAGTCATGATGATACAGCCACATAGTTCATCATTTTTGCTCATGCAATCCAAAAAGATAGTCTACAGAAAAAGCCTTACAGTATGATACAAGTGTTGCTATAATGGTGCAGATGCAGGTAAAATGTCAAACTATTATATAGAATACCAAAAGACTACTGTCATGACATAGATTAACACATGCTTCTACCCATCAGCCGCAGTGAGATGTAAAGCAAGTAATCATCAGCAAATGTGTATGAAGTAGTCTCAAAGGAGGCGAGAAATAATAAAGGAGAAGAAGAGCATGAACAAGAAAACCCATTTCCAAAGCTTCAAAACCCTTAACTCTTGCCAAGCAATAAGAGATAGAGGCACAACCAAGTGATGCTACACAAGCAATATACCACCTGTGCTTATGAAGTCAAAACCCTAGTGATGTTCTTGCAGGCTCAAAGAGAGATTTCAAAAAGGATGCCACAATACAGTCATGACCTATAGAGAAGAGCAAGAAATGAGAAGGAATATATACCCATATGCCAAATTCACATAATTTATTCATAGATACACTAGTTCTTTTATTTCTTACAAAACAAAGGAGGAGATCAAGTAAAATAGTGGTTGTAGCATTATAAGAATTTTTTGTGAATATTAAAGTCGAAACCCTAACTTCATAACCATCAAACCCTCCAGGTGAGTTACATTTCTTTGCTTATTGACAAAGACAAGCATAGCCATGGCATGTAGAAGTTTTGGGTATGCAAAAGAATTTTAAACCCTAACCCAAAACTCCAAAAAAAGCCTCAGGTTTCTGTATTATGAAGAACACATCAAGATAAAAGTAGATACAGCCATGGCCAACAGGGACTTGGAATTTCTTGTCAAAAAACATAGTACCCACAACCATCTACAGATTATCATGCAAAAAGGAGTAAGACATCAAAAGAATGAAGCTACAGAGAGGATAGCAAATGCTCACCTCATTTCTTACGTTGAGAACGAGATCACACAGTAAAAGAATGAGGACATTAAAAGAATGCACAGGTAGTAAAGATTGTTATAACAAGTAAAAAGGTCATGGCCATACAGGTAAAAAGCTACAACATTCTAAAGCTTTGTAACAAACACAAGAGAGGTTTACCTTCTTTCCATCTAGTGAGGAGTTCATGGCAACAACAATGCATTCAAAACAGTGAGGGAGAGAACTAGAGCCGACATGGAGCAACTTCAAACCCTCGGCCAATATTTTTTGCAAAGCTCAAAAAGAAGGAAAACAAAAAGATGAGTGAATGAGCAAAATTATGGTTGATTCCCTATTTTGGTCGAAGTTTCTTTTCACTCAAGTGTTTTTTTTTAACTTAAAAAACCAAATTATTACCTTATCCAAATCTACCGTCAGGGTCAAGACCTTTCTAGTAATCATAACACATGGTGACCGACAGCAACCTTTTGGAGATTATTTCCTTCTAAGTCAAGAGGCCGATATGATATGTGGGAAGGCTCCAAGCCTTATGACTATGCATGATGGATCTCCTTGGTGGTCGAATGGTGGAGACATAACAAGATACATCCTTAGGTCCTTTTCTATGCCCAAGCATCCAAGGATGGATCTCAATATTATGCATGCTGGCTAACAACCAAGGTGATGGATGTTTTATGACATGATATGCATGGATATAAAGTTTGCAAAGGTGGCAGATAAGTTGAGGTAAGCATCTTTAATGATGCAATATTTTATGCATATGAGATACATGGAGGTTCAAGGGGTAAATTTCTTTATGCATGGAGGAGATGTAGTATATGTGATAGGTGATATGGAAATTGCATGGTGGCACCATTGATAAAGGCAGCATATAATAGATTTTTATGCATGGGGTCAAGTTGCATGATGGAGTTATTTTCCTTCCTTAACTTCAATTATTGCATATGGGGACATAAGGAGATTTAAGAAGTGGATATTTATGCAAGTTTTGTCTTGTGCATGGAGTGCTACAGAAGTGACTGGTCCTTTTATTTTCCTTGCAGAGAGAGATTATTTTTTCACAAATGTATTGGAGTGATAAGGAAATGTGTATTTTTCCTAAAGTCCTATTTTTACAAAATAGGTAAATGTATTGGAGTGATAAGGAGTATTTTTTCTTCTTCTAATCATGCATGATTTTACACATTAATTAATTGTAAATAAATAATAAAGTAATATTCTATAAACTACTTTATTATTTTCCACAAATTGTAAAATCGAAAATAGGGAAGTTGTAACCAATAATAGAGTAATATATTATTACTTTATTATTTACTCACAATTAATTTTACTCATGCAAAATCATGCAAATTGATTAGTTGAGTTAACTAGGCCACCTAGAAGGTTTTGCATAACTTTTAGGAGTTTTTTAGGGTCCTTAGTTAAAATTTTGGTCAAACACATGGAGAAGCCCAAATTGAAGCTATTTTTGCTCAATTTGAGGCAGTTTTAGACCCTAATTTTGAGGATTTTTTAGGGTGCTCAGGAATGAGTTTTTAGAGGCAGTTATCTACAAGTCCTATTTTTTGCATGCCTCTTGGAAAGAGCAAGCCTATTTATTGTAAAGCAAAAGTCTATTTTTGCTAGTTCTTGATCTGCGTTCTGATTCAGACAGATTGGAGAATTCTTGTAGTTCACCATTACAGTTCTATTGAGAGATCAGCAGGTTACAGTTATTTTTTGTCTTTTGCAAAGCTTTCCTTTGTTATTTCAATTCAGTTGAATTAACTTTCCATTTAGTGTTGAATGTTGAAGTGATTTTGATGAAATTTTGCAATGTTTTATTATTAAACCTTCAAAATTATTGTCTCACCTCATCGTTTACGGCATTAAAGCATAAATTCATCACAACTCTTAGGTTGTGTTAACCAGAAATAGTCTTTTTATGTTGTAAAAAAGTATTTTCCTTCATAAAACCTATTTTCAATCCTTCCTTAGAATCATTTTTGTGATATTTATGCCAAGTTTGGATTGTGTAGAAGCTAGATTTCTAAGCAAGCATTGTGAATCAGATTGCATTATTTTTATCTATATCAGGTGCATCACCTTTTTACACTTAGAGTTCAGTTAGTTTCTTTCTTCCCTTTTCCCAAAAAGTAAAAAACATACATCTCAATAGAACATTTGAAGGGAACCAGCCCACAATCTGGAGGTCTAATCTCGTAATAGGGCACCCACAACCTGAGATTAGTCCCATGTTAAACACGGAATTGCAGTGCTTTGACTAGATTTGCATACAGGTGCAATTCCCAGTGATAACAGTAACCTTCATTGATGATGTATCCATATTTACATGGATTTATTTTATGAAGCATAAATCTAAAGTTTTCACTAAGTTTAAGGAATTCAAAGTCTTAGTAGAGAACCAATCAGGTTTAAAGATAAAAATATTAAGATCTAACAATGGAGGGGAATATTGCTCTAAGGATTTTGATGAGTTTTGCAAGCATGCAGGTATAATCAGACAAAAGACAACTCATTATACACCACAACAAAATGGTGTTGCAAAAAGGATGAACTGAACAATTATGGAAAGAGCTAGAAGTATGCTTAGTGATGCACAGTTGGATAAATGTTTTTGGGAAAAGGCTTTGTGTACTACTTGCTACTTGAGAAATAGATCTCCTTGTAAGGCTCTTGATTCGACACCTTATAAAGTGTGGACAGATAAGAAACCTTATGTTTCACATTTAAGGGTTTTTGGTTGTGAGGCTTTTATTCATGTGCCTAAGGAAAAGCAATCTAAGTTGGACCCAAAAGTTGAAAAGTGTAGATTCATTGGATATGGTGATAATGTCAAAGGTTATAAGCTTTGGAATCCACTAACCCGCAAGATTATCTTTTCTAGAGATGTTATTTTCAAGGAACTTAGAGCTATTTCTAAACCTAAGCAGCCAAAAGACAAAGAAGAAAAGGTAAAGAAGGTGCACTTTGATTTAGAGCAGCAAGATGTACCTTAGGAAGAACAAAATGATGGATTGGGGGTGAAGAAGAAGAAGAAGATTCAAGTAGTTCTGATGAAGATGAGTCTGTTGTTATAGAAGAAGTTGGTGCAGATGATCATGCAGAAGAATGAGTAGAGTCTCTTACTCCGCCCTTGAGGAGATCCACAAGACAATGGAATCCAGTTGACAGGTATAGCCCACCAGATTTCTGTTGTGTATATGCTTTATTGAGTACTAACGATGAACCTAGATCCTGCAAGGAAGCTATTTCTGTAGATGATAGTGAGTCTTGGTAGCTAGCCATACAAGGGGAGATTATGGCTTTAGACTCTTGTAACACTTGGGATCTCATTCATTTTCTCAAAGGAAGAAAGGCCATAGGTTGTAAGTGGGTCTTTAAGAAGAAGTTTGGAGCAAACCGTTCATTGGAGAAGTACACGGCTAGACTGTAGCCAAGGGCTACTCCCAGAGAGAGGGAGTTGATTTTGGTGAGATATTCTCTCCTGTTGCTAAATTAACTTCTATTAGATTTCTCTTATCCATTGCTACAACTTATGATTGGGAGATTGAGCAAATGGATGTTAAGACTGCATTCTTGCATGGAGATCTTGAAGAAGAAATTTATATGCAACAACCTATAGGTTTTGAGGTAAAAGGAAAAGAACATTGGGTTTACAGGTTAAAGAGGTCTCTTTATGGTCTGAAATAGTCCCCCAGAATTTGGTATCAAAAGTTTGACTCATTTGTTTTGAAATTGGGTTTTGTTAGAAGCAAGGAGGATCACTGTGTTTACATTTATTGTGTTGATGATTCTATACTAGTTATTGCTTTGTATATTGATGATATGTTATTTTTCAACAATACTAAGGGTATGATTAGTGAGCTTAAAGCCCAACTTTCAGGTGCATTTGACATGAAGGATCTTGGAGTTGCCAGGTATATTTTGGGAATTGAGATTAGAAGGGACAGAGTTAACAGAAAGCTTTGGTTGTCACAAAGTAAGTATGTGAATACTATTTTGTAGAGGTTTAGTTTGCAGGACTATAACCAGTTAGAGTTCCTTTACCCATTGGTACTAAGCTTTCATTAGATATGTGTCCAAAGACTGAGGATGATTTTGAGGATATGTCTAATGTGCCATATGCTACTAATGTAGGGAGTTTGATGTATGCAATGGTTTGTACTAGACCAGATATTGCCCAAGCAGTGGGAGTTTTGAGCAGATTTATGTCTAACCCTGGTAGACAACATTAGAATTATGAGAAGAGGGTGTTTAAATATCTTGCAGGTACTCCTGATCATTGTTTGGTTTATTCTAGTACTGATAATGCTAATAAATCTTTGGACATACATGGTTTTGTTGATGCAGATTGGGCAGGTGACTTGGATAGTCGAAGGAACACTAGTGGCTATGTGTTTACTCTGTTTAGAGGAGCAATGAGTTGGATGAGTAAGAGGCAGGCCACAGTTGCTTTGTCCACCACAAAAGCAGAGTATATGGCTGCTACTCATGTCTCTAAGGAGGCAGTTTGGTTGAGGAGATAGTGTATAGGTATTGGTTTTGATTGCAGGATCATTTAGATTGGTTGTGATAGCTAGAGTGCTATCTGTTTGGCCAAGAATCCCATGTATCATCCAAACTAAGCATGTTGATGTTCAGTATCACTTTGTTTAAGAGTTGGTTGCAAATGGAGAGATTGAGCTGAAGAAGATAGACACTTAGGAGAATGTTGCAGATTCATTGACCAAGCCTATGAGCACAGAGAAGTTTGTATGGTGCAGAGAGGCCATAGGCCTTGTTTCTAGTGCCTGATTATTTTTCGTTTGATTTCCTATGGGTTGATTTACAATGTATAATGTCAAGTGGGAGAATGTTGGGATAAGGTGCCATTAACCTTGTAAATCCTAATATTGTATTTATTCCATTCATTATATGTAATTTGTAATTATCCATGAGGAGATGCACTAGTTTCACCGGCAGGGGTAATTTCAGAGTCACAGGAGGTTATTACGGAGTGACTTTTACTGTTGGCAAATGTAAAAACTCAAAGTAAATGAGGGTAGGTATGCTCTCTTGAGGAAAATACTATTTTTGGCATGTATGACAACTGTCATAATGTTTGGTAAGTGAATCTATGACAGCTGCAAGTTGTCATAAGATTCTGAGATTCTATGACACATATGATGGATATGTTAATTGTATATTTTCTATATTTAGCCCAAGGTTCCTATCTTGGAAAGATACTCTTTTGTGGAATCTATGACAGTTATGATGCTTCATAAGATGTTGTAAGAGGCCAGATTTAGTCTTGGGAGCCCAACCTTTGCATGGTTGTTTTTGGACAAGTGGAAGGTGCTTGTAAGATGGTAATTAATGTTTACAGGTTGGAGAATCTTAGGAGAGAGAAGGTGAATGCCTAGAATGGAGTGGAAAACATTTCTATAAGTATTTTCCATGTATTTTTTGCTACAATATAGATTTGAAGTACTCAGGTGCTGCCAGAATGTTGTCAGATTGAAGACTTGTGGAGAGAGTTGTGTAGTTGATGTATTATACAATCTTGTTGAGATTAATACAAACTTGTGCCTCTTTCCTGGTGGAGTTTTTTACCTGCAAGGGTTTTCTCCATGTAAACATTGTGTCATTGTGTTGAGTTCTTCATGTTTGACATCTTTTTTGTAGCGGGTTTTATGTTTTTTTACAATCTCCATTGTTAATGCACACTTAAGATTGTTGAAATTTATCTTGAATCAAATTTCCATTTAAGTAGTGTTGCTTTCATTTCTAACAACAAGGTAACTACAATTGAAGAAGTAATGACTGTGAAAGAGGTCACCAAGGATCAGTTGCTAGGAAATCTTACAACCTTTGAGATGAGAGAACTTGGTGATGCTCTGCCAAAGATTGAGACTGCTTTCAAAGCCAATTCTTTAGAGAAGATCTCTAGAGCTAAAAAGTACAAGGTGGAACCTAATGATGAGCTTGATGAAATTGAAGCAATCTTTGTTGACAGACCACAAATAGGTTATGGTAAGTTCAAAGGTAAATTACCTTTCAAATGTTTTACATCTGGCAAGGTTGGCCACTATGCTTCTAGATGTCCTGAGAGAATTGAAAGGAATAGAAAAAGATTTGAGAATAGACCTAGGATTCCAAAGAAATGCTACTATGTTAGAGATCTTGATAATGAAGGTGTCACAGATGATGAATCTGATGATGCTAGTACTAGTACAAATGATTGCTTGTTTATTGCAATTAAAGAAGAACCCGTGTCTACTAATCCTGCTAGCTGTGTGAACGAAGAAAAACCAGTGGAAGAAAGTCCTTTGACTGTTCAGGCTGAGAAAGATAAGGATGAATGGATTATTGATAGTGGATGCTCACATCACATGACTGGTGACAAAAGTAAGTTTGTGAATTTGGAAAAGTATGATGGAGGACTAGTTAGGTTTGGAGATAATGCAGCAGGTAAGATTTGTGGAAAAGGATCTATTTCTTTTGATGGAAAGCACAACACTGATAATGTCCTATATGTGAAGGGTTTGAAGCATAATCTTTTGAGTGTTGTTCAGATGTGTGACAAAGGTTATGATTTGAGATTCAAAGATAATGGTGCAAGATCATAGAAAGCTTCGGAACAATTATTGTTGTTGGAATACTACAGACCACTAAGAGGGGGGGGTGAATCAGTGGTCAACAAAAACTAAATTTTCAACCAAGATATTCTCACAATAATATCAAGACCATTCGACATGTATATATTCAAATTGAAACATAAATCAAATGCATCAGGACATAAACCATTTACAAAGCACAAGACGAAGGGATCAACATGTGACATAGGTGATTGAGTGGAAAACCCCAAAAGGGTAAAAACCACTATGAACTTTAATCTCCATTAAGCCTCACTGGAAAACCTCACTAGTTACAAAGTCTCACTGACTACAATGCCTCACTAGCTACAATTCCTCACTGGCTACAATGCCTCACTGATAAATAATCTCATTGATCACAAACAGGTCTCACTGGCCAAGAACCTCACTAGTTACAATGTGCCTCACTAGCTACAAATATACAATCTCAGAAAAGACAAAGAGTATAGAGGATTTCTCTGTTTCATTACAATGCTCATAACAACATAACATTTTCCCTCAACCTAAAAATCAATTGCTCTGCATATCTACTCCATAATGTCCTCTTATTGTGCTTGAATCACCTGCAACATCAACTCATATACCTCTCAATCTTCAATCAAAACATCCACTCTCATAATCACCTGATTATTTTTCATCATCTCAGCTTGATTCATGCTCTGCATAATCAGCTATATATTGTCTTCATACTGTGCTTCGGTCACCTGTAAAAAGATATCACACCCTTCACAATCCTCAAATTAACATACTCACTACAAATCTCTTTATTCATCTCTCTTTTTCATCACACACCCTCACAACCAAAAACATATTAGAATAATTAAACTTCAAATTCAATGAGAGAAAAAATCTTGATCTGCATGCCTTCACTTCATGACAGCATTCTCTGTCTGAATTAATAAATCATCACTCTCAATTTCATAACTTACACCCCTTTTACTTCTCATTCAAAGGCCCAAACAATTACATACACACTCTCCCAATTTCATTTTCATAAATACCTGTTACAAATAATTTTTCTGCATACAATATCAATTTTTCATTCAGGCTTGATTTGCACAAAATTATGTATTCGAGCAGAAGCACAACTTTCTCCATGATGCCCACTCTGCTTGCATTTAATTTTCTTCATAAAAACATCCTTTAAATAGAACCCACTAACATGTCTTTTAAAAGCATAAAATAATACCTTCAAAAAACCAGTACATTCAGTTATGAAAGCATTAGAAATGCTAAAAATAGACCTCCATATCTTTTGCATGCTCAAGGATAAAAAAATTGACCTTCAATTGCTAAAAATAAGCCTTCAAAAAAGCCTTGAAAAGCTCTACACAATTAAAAAGGAATTTTTGATGGTCAGCGGGGTCTCTAGTTTAAACCTCGGCCACCGATTTCACACTGCACGCCCAACGAATCATTTAAAGAGGGTCGTTGATTGCTTTTTGGTGCTTGCACACCCAAGGAGTAACTACTGTCGTCGGTGGGAAAGAGAGGAGGGGCCGGTTGTGGTATGTAGTAATCCCCCTCCAGCAGGTCACCTTTAGTGACTACAACCTGAGATCGCAGGTCAAAACCAAAACATAACAAAAGTGCATTATATCTTGACAGGTCCTAATGAAATCATGTAAACCTAGATTGTTGCAGAGAGGTTTAGAATTTTGTAACTGTGTATTAACAAACTTCACCAAAGTACCTCACAACTCCTTTGCAAGTTTATGCTCATGAAAAACATATACAAATATATGTACCAATTGTCACTTGAGAATGAATTCCTTTTGCATATAAATGACCTTTGGCCACTCCAAATTCAACTGAGAGATCTCATCAGTACCACCCCAATCTGCATTGAAAAAAAACAACTCCTTGACATAAAATGATCATCAAATGAAAGCAACTCCAATGGAAGCAACTCCAACTAAGATTATGAGATGAAGACAAACCCTTCAATGATCATCATCTGACATCATCCTACAAATCAACCTTGTCAAGATCCATTTATCAACATCATCAAGGATGAAAACACCAACAAGTCTCTGGCATGAAACAATATCTCTTGTATCCTGCAAGAAGCTAACTGTCATGTACAATCACTATCCATCTGATCAACCTATCACATGACATGAACACCAAGTAAGCACCTATGAAATGAAGCATCAACATATGACACATCAGCTTATGTCACATCACAAACTCCTGTGTAAACACAAGATCCATAAACAAGTTGACATCAATGCCAACACACAACATGCCAGTCATGCCAACAATCTACCCCTTTGGCATTGATGGCAACACAACAACTAACTCCACTTCATTCTCCCCCTTTGACATCAATGGAAAAGGGCCAAAAATAAGCTCCCCCTGAAGACATGTACAAGTAGAGTCATCAAGTGCATCTAAAATTTCTATTATATCCATCTTTTCAGAAAGTTCAAGTTCATTTGCATAGTTCATGTCCCTTGTCTACCTCAGCACTTGCAATTACAACACATGACAACTCTTCACACTTAGAAGCATAGACATCTTATAACAATATCAAATGAATTTGTGACTTCTCTAAATATCATCGTACTTATTCAAATAGAGATATCCCATTGACTGGTCTAATGACAGAATTGTCCAACTTGTAACACATCTGAATGAAGTAGATCATACCTCAATATATTGCTCACTATGATGACATATTTCCACTTACTCCTTGACTACTACAACCTTTTGTTTTTCTCATTGGGGATAAATGATAAGACATTGAACAACTCCCCCTATCCTCATGCTACATCTTATGTAACTAATGATGTGACTTGTGCAAGATGCACAAGTTTAGGATCTTTCTTGTTTTCCTCTGGTTTTCTTTCCCATACTTTCAAAGGTTCTCTCTTTTGTTCAAGTTTCTTCCTTCAAACTTTTTCAGGCACTTTTCTTTTCCATCCTTTCAAACCAGGTGATGCTTTTTTGCAACAATGAGCTTTCTGACCAAGAGAGTTGCACATATAACAAACTATATTGTAATCAAGATCAAATGAATGATAGTTCCTTTTTGACAGCCTATGACCACTTCTATTGTGATTCCATACATGATCATACCTTCCATGCATTCTACAGTTTCTTTGTATGTGACCAACATTGTTGCACTTGTAACACACAAGATTATCATTTCTTATTGAAGTAGATTGACTCCTACAATCAACTGCTTTGTGTCCAAAATGATTACAGGTAAAACAATAACCAAAAAATGAATAATTATACATGTACATATATGCTTGCCTTGCTGGAGCAGTTCTTCTGAGATTTCTCCTTTGATTGTGCATTTTGACAAACTCATCTTTGGTTTTCATCTCAGCTTCAGTCTTCACAGCTTGCTTGGGTTTTTGTTCTAAATTTTTACCATTCAACTTTGATGTTCCAGCAATGAATTCAATCTTCTTTTTGCCATCCAATACAACTGTCTTTGAGATTTGTCCTTCAAATCCAAGACCACTCTTATTGCATGTTGGCCTTTGCGAATTAAGAATATTATCTAAAATTTATGTGCTCTTCTCATTCTTCAGGTCTTTACTTGTTTTCTCCAATTTTTTCTTCAAAGAAACAATATTATATTCTAACCTTTCACCATTTTCCTCTTTTGCTTTCAATTGGATTCATACCTCTTCCTCTATTTTATTTACCTCCTCAGTTTAAACTTTTAGGTCTATGATCAGTTTCCTTGCTTCTTCAAGGGCTGCAAGTACTTTGTCTTTAGAGTCTTTTTCTTCTTGAAGTTGTATCCTTAATTTTTGATTCTCTATTATGAGTTTCTTGATTTCATTTAGGGAAAAAATAAGCTCACCTTCAAAATCAATTTCAAAATCATCTTCATCATACTCCTGTTCATAATCATCTTCACCCACAAAGAAGTCTCCTTCTTTATCATCAATCTCAACAATAAAATCATCATGTATAGTGTCAACTAGCAGAGGTATTTCTTGCAACACCTCATCACTTGATTTCGTTTGGACTTGTTGAACAACTTTTTCTTGGCTTCTTTCCTTCCCTTATTTATTCTACACTTACCCATAGTATTCCTCTTCCAGAATCTACCCAAGTCTGTTAGACTCCTACAGGGAACCTGCAACTCTGATAATAATTGTTGGAATACTATAGACCACTAAGAGGGGGGGGTGAATCAATGATCAACAAAAACTAATTTTTCAACCAAGATCTTCTCACAATAATATCAAGACCATTCAACATGTATATATTCAACATGAAACATAAATCAAATGCATTAGGACATAAACCATTTACAAAGCACAAGACACAGAGGGATCAACATGTGACACATGTGATTGAGTGGAAAACTCCAAAAGGGTAAAAATCAATATGAACTTTAATCTCCATTAAGCCTTATTGGCAAACCTCACTAGTTACAAAGTCTCACTAACTAAAATGCCTCATTGGCTACAATGCCTCAGTGGCTATAATGCCTCACTGGCTACAATGCCTCACTGACAAATGATCTCATTGATCACAAACAAGCCTCACTGGCCAAGAACCTCATTGGTTACAATGTGCCTCATTGGCTACAAACATAAAATCTCAGAAAAGACATAAAGAGTATAGAGGATTTCTCTGTTTCATTACAATTCTCATAACAACATATCATTTTCCCTCAACCTGAAAATCATTTGCTCTGCATAACTACTCCATAATGTCCTTTTATTGTGCTTGAATCACCTGCAACATCAACTCATACACATCTCAATCTTCAATCAAAACATCCACTCTCACAATCACTTGATTCTTTTTCATCATCTCATCTTGATTCATGCTCTGGATAATCAATTGTATATTGTCTTCATACTATGCTTGGATCACTTGCAAAAAGATATCACACCCTTCACAATCCTTAGACCAACATACTCTCTACAAATCTCTTTATTCACCTCTCTTTTTCATCACACACCCTCACAACCAAAAACATATTAGAATAATTAAACTTCAAATTCACTGAGAGAAAAAATCTTGATCTGCATGCCTTTACTTTATGACAACATTCTTGAAAGGAAGCTAGGTGTGCAGAAATCACTTCCTACACTAATCTAATGAGGGGAGGAGAGTGCAAATTCAAATTTATCTTAGCTATTATAGTAACATTAAACTATTAACATGAGATATTGCAGCAAACATAGAAACTAGAAAGAATGACAGAAGAAGAGAGACACAAGATATATGTGGGCAAAACCCTTACGAGTGAAAAACCCCACACTCTAAAACACTACTCAACTGTATTACGTAAACAAAGAAGGTTACAATACAAATCAAAGCCAATGCTCTTGCAGGAGTCTTCAATAGAGATGATTCGGTAGCATAACAGTACCTGTAAAACCTATAATACATGTTCTCTTCCAAGCACTTGTTTATATAGAAAATACAAGGGAAAATTGCCTCTATCTTGGAATGGGTGTCCAACTTGGCCTCATGGCCCAAAACCCACACCTATGGACACTTGGTCAACATTATAAGATGCTTCTGACACTTGTCCACAGACCCCATCCCAAAGAGGTCGCCTATTTCCAAAATGGGCTATGACAGATGCTCTTATGACCGTCATAGAATCTATCATAGCAGTTACAACTTATAGTTGTAAGAGAATCTATCATACACATGCTATAAATAGCATATTCTCTTACAACATGTCATAGTCCACCTTGGGGCGCCCAAAGATACCTTTTTCAAATATGCTCTTCGACACATGTCTTCACTTGTCATAGAATCTCCTATTTCCAACTCTTACATGTCTTAACTTCATCATAGGAACCTGTCATGACCGTTATGGTCAATATTCCCTTACACAACATCCAAGATGCCGACACATGGAAAAATATTCCTACCACAAAGTGGGATGCATATCTACTCATGTGAGGACAAAATTACAAGTTGTCATCTTCCATGTAGGATGACACATCACCGTGCCACATCCCACAAGATGACAATATGGAATTTACAATTAATTTACATCATAGGCAATGAATAAATAAATACAATCAAAATAATGCAAAGAATTACCAAGGTTGAGACACCTTAATTCCCAACATTCTCTCACTTGTTGAACACCTTGTAAGAGTCAATAGAATAATAGGATTTAACTTCTATAGGCCGAGAGACCCATAGACTCCGAACACCATCTGAACTTCTCTGTGCCCACTGGCTTCGTCAATGCATCTGCAACATTCTTCAAAGTATCTACCTTCTCCAAATTTACCTTCCCGGCCTCTACAATGTCTCGCACAAAGTGAAACTGTACATCAATATGCTTTGTTCTGGCATGGAAAGTTGGATTCTTCGCAAGGCAAATTACACTCTGACTATCACAACTGATCATAATTTGACCTCCATCAACACCAATATCTGAACACAATCTCTTAAGCCAAATGGCTTCCTTACAAGCATGAGTTGCAGCCATATACTCAGCTTCTATAGTGGACAAAGCATCCACAGGTTGTCATTTACTCATCCAACTAATTGCACCACCAAACATTGTGAACACATATGCACTAGTGGATCTCCTGTTGTCATTGTCACCTACCCAATCAGAATCCACAAATCCACAAATACAAACTGAATGCAGAGGTCCTATAGCATTGCCATGATAGAAAATGGAATACTCGGAAGTACCCCTCAAATATATGAACACTCGCTTAACTGTATCCCAATGTACCTGTCCAGGATTAGCCATAAACCGACTAAGGACTCCCACTACTTGGGCAATGTCTAGTCTTGTACAGACCATAGCATACATCAAACTGCTAACAACACTAGCATAAGGTACCCTGCTCATGTCCTCCACCTCACTAGGAGATTTTGGACAATCACTAACAGATAACTTTGTTCCCAATGAAACAAGAACACTCATTGGTCTACAATCTGCCATGTTGAACTTGTCCAACACGGTCTTCACATACTTACTCTAGCTTAACCAAAGTTTTATGTTTGCTCTGTCTCTTCTGATCTCCATTCCCAGAATGTACCTGGCCTGAGATTTTCATCTCAAACTGTGCTGACAACTGAGACTTCAAATCAGAAATTATATTCTTACCATTCCCAATCAACAGCATATCATCAACATACAATGCAATAATGAGAATGTGATCATTGTCAAACTTGTAATACACACAATGATCTAATTTCGATCTCAGATAACCAATTGACAACACAAAGGCATCAAACTTCAAGTGCCACATCCTAGGAGACTGCTTCAAACCATACAAAGACTTCTTAAGCTTGCAAACCAAATTTTCTTTACCTGTCTCTATGTAATGCTCTGGTTGTGACATGTAGATTTCTTCCTCCAAATCACCATGAAGGAAAGTTGTCTTCACATCCATCTGTTCTATCTCTAAATCATAAGCAGTTGCAAGAGATAACATAAATCTAATGGATGCTAGCTTTGCAACGGGAGAGAAAATTTCACCATAATCAATTCCCTCCACATGTGAGTACCCCTTCGCAACCAATCTACCCTTGTACTTTTCAACACTGCCATCTATACCAAATTTCTTCTTAAACACCCATTTGCAACCAATGGGTTTCCATCCATTAGGCAAAGGCACCAAGTCCCATGTTTTGTTCTTTTCCAGAGAAGCCATCTCATCCTCTATGGCCTCCTTCCAAGAACCTGCATCTTTCATGCCCATAGCCTCTTTCACAGTTCTAGGCTCATCAGTGTTAGAAAGTAAAGCAAAAGCACAACTAGAATCAAGTAATGAATAACCAAACCTATCAGGTTGCTTTCTTGTTCGTGTAGACCTCCTCAATGGCTAAGGTTGAGGTTCTGCTTCTTCTTCTTTGCTTCCAGAGCTGCTAGAGCTCTCCTCATCATCAGGCCTCACAGGGTCTATTGGTTCAGTCTTCTCAGGGGTAGAAGAAAACTGAACCGCATCTTCTTTCTTTTCTGACTGTTCTGGTTGTAGAACAACAAAAGAAGGTGTTAGCTCTCTGAAGATAACACTTCTGCTATACAACACTTTCTCAGTTATGGGATCCCAAAACTTGTATCCTTTCACACCGACACCATAGCCAATGAAAATACATTTAACAACTTTGTTCTCCAACTTAGACCGTTTCTCCCTAGGCACATGTGCATATGCTTCACAACCAAAAACATGAAGATGCCTTACTGAAGGCTTCTTACCAGACCACACCTCCATAGGTGTTTTGCCAACAAGAGTTGATGTAGGAGATCTATTTACTAGATAGCAAGCAGTGGCAACAGATTCAGCCTAGAACTTTTGTTTGAGGCTTGCTACACTAAGCATACTCCTAGCCTTCTCCATCAATGTCTTGTTCATCCTCTCTGCAACTCCATTTTGCTGCAGGGTGTATGGAGTTGTCTTATGCCTTTCAATCCCTTGCTCTTTGCCAAACTTATCAAACTCTGCCAAACAAAACTCACCACCGTTGTTAGTTCTCAAACACTTAATCTTTATACAAGTCTAATTTTTAGCAAAGGCTTTAAACTCCTTAAACCGACTAAAGACTTCAGTCTTGCTTCTGATAAAATAAACCCATGTCCTTCTACTGTAATCATCTATGAAAGATACAAAATATACAGATTTTGAAATTGAAGGAATATTCACAGGACCAAACACATCAGAATGAATTAGATCCAATACACTAGAAGACTTGTGAGAACTAGAGTAAAACTAAACACGGTTTTATTTTCCATAAATGCAATGTTCGCAAAAGTTGAACTCAAGATTACAATCATTTATCCCATCAACGAGGTTTTTATTTTTCAAGGTACGCAGACCCTTCTCACCAATGTGGCCATATCTCAAATGCCATAACATAGTCTTTTCAGTAGGAAGCTTGGCTTCCATGGCATGTGCACTACCATCAAAATCGGTTACAACAGATTTCTTCACTATGTGTTTAGATGTTGGGGATGAAGTGACAGTAGCTCGTTTCCTTGAGTCAGAAGAACTATTGCACTGTGAAGTGCATGCCTCCAGCTGAAACAAAGCACCCCTCCGAGTACCCTTTTCTAGCACCAAAGATCCTCTTGTCATCTTGCATCCATCCTTCGAAAAGACAACCTACACACTTGCATCATTTAACATACTTACAGAGAGTAGGTTCCGTGCAAGGCCTAGAATGTACATAACTCCAGTGATCCCCTTCACTCGTCCATCAGGGAATCAGATTGAGACTCTTCCATGACCAACAATCTTCAGATGAGAGTCGTCACCTAGGTACACTCTTCCACCATCGAACTCTTCATACTTTGTGAACCAGTCTCGATGCAAGGTCATGTGGAATAATGCACCAAAATCAATCAACCACACATTATCAGATGCATGGGTGGCCAAGGCTGCGATGAAGGCATCACCATTATCTTGTGACTTGTCAGAATCTAAATCAGGAGCTTTCTTCTTCTTATTCTTCTCCTCTTTGCATTCCTTTCAGAAATGCCTAGTTTTACCATAGTTCCAATAGAGAGCCTTGGACTTTCCAAGAGATTTGGATCTCCCACGGGATTTGGATCTACCCTTATCACTTTTCTTGTCCTTCTTCTTCCCTTTCTCTTTGGATCTTCCACGAACTGCAAGAGCCTCTTTGGCTTCCTCATAAGACTTTCTCTGCATCTCTTCAGATAACAGCGAAGATACCACTTCTTCCATTGTGAATGTGGATGTGGTGCTTCCAATAGCCATCACAAGATGATCCCATGAATCCAGCAAAGAACAGAGTAGGCTCATACATCGATCCTCCTCCTCCATCTTCACACCCATGGATGTCAACTATGCAACAATCATGTTGAAAGCATTCATATGGTCCACAACAGATCCTCTATCTTCCATCTTCAAAGCAAACAACTTCTTTTTCAAAAAGAGCTTGTTCACCGAGGACTTGGCCTGATAAACATCTCCCAGTTTCTTCCAAAGAGTTTTCGTGGTCTTCTCCTCATGGATATTCAATAGGACAGAGTCATCTAGATAGAGTCTTATGAGACCCTTATCCTTCTGATCTTTGAGGTCCCAATCAGCTTGCAACATTGCCGCAGGTTTAGTGCCATCAATAGTTTCTCATAGGTCACGATCAACAAGTAGGTCATCCATCTTGAGTTTCCACAACTCAAAATTAGTGCCATTGAATTTCTCAACCTCTAACCTTCCGGATGTGGTTACCATCTCCTTGCTGCAACAAGATACATAATACTCTGCACAAGACTCCCACTCAACCTAAGATTAGCTCAAAAAACCCCTACCCAATGCTGGAGCTAGAACCAAAAACTAGCCAGGCTCTGATACTAACTGAAAGGAAGCTATGTGTGTGGAAATTGCTTCCTACACTAATCTAATGAGGGGAGGAGAGTGCAAATTCAAATTTATCTTAACTGTTACAGCAACATTAAACCATTAACATGAGATATTGCAGCAAACATAGAAACTAGAAAGAATGACAAAAGAAGAGAGACACAAGATATACATGGGGAAAACCCTTACGGGTGAGAAACCCCACACTCCAAAACACTGCTCAATTGTATTACGTAAACAAAGAAGGTTACAATACAAATCAGAGCCAATGCTCTTGTAGGAGTCTTCAACACTTGTATTTGGAGATGATCCGGTAGCATAACAGTACCTGTAAAACCTGTAATACATCTTCTCCTCCAAGCACCTGTTTATATAGAAAATACAAGGCAAAATTGCCTCTATCTTGGAATGGGTGTCCAACTTGGCCTCATGGCCCAAAACCCATGCCTATGGACACTTGGTCAACATTGTAAGATGCTTTTGACACTTGTCCACAGACCCCATCCCAAAGAGGTCGCCTATTTCCAAAATGGGCTATGACAGATGCTCTTACGACTCTTACGATTGTCATAGAATTTGTCATAGCAATTACAACTTACAGTTGTAAGAGAATCTATCATACACGGGCTATAAATAGCATATTCTCTTACAACATGTCATAGTCCACCTTGGGATGCCCAAAGATGCCTTTTTCAAAGATGCTCTTCGACACATGTCTTCACCTATCATAGAATCTCCTATTTCTGACTCTTACATGTCATAACTTCGTCATAGGAATCTGTCATGACTGTTACGGTCAATATTCCCTTACACAACATCCAAGATGCCAACACATGGAAAAGTATTCCTACCACAAAGTGGGACACCTATCTCCTCATGTGAGGACAAAATTACAAGTTGTCATCTTCCATGTAGGATGACACATCACCGTGCCACATCCCACAAGATGACAATATGGAATTTACAATTAATTTACATCATAGGCAATGAATAAATAAATACAATCAAAATAATACAAAGAATTACCAAGGCTTAATTCCCAACAATTATCTATCTGAATTAATAAATCGTCACTCTCAATTTCATAACTTACACCCCTTTTACTTCTCATTCAAAGGCCCAAACAATTACATACACACTCTCCCAATTTCATTTTCATAAATACCTGTTAAAAATAAATTTTATGCATATAATATCAATTTTTCATTCAGGCCTGATCTGCACAAAATTATGTTTTCAAGCAGAAGCACAACTTTCTCCATGATGCCCACTCTACTTGCATTTAATTTTCTTCATAAAAGCATCCTTTAAATAGAACCCACTAACATGTTTGTTAAAAGCATAAAATAATACCTTCAAAAAACCACTACATTCGGTTATGAAAGCATTAGAAATGCTAAGAATAGACCTCCATATCTTTTGTATGCTCGAGGATTAAAAAACTAACCTTCCATTGCTAAAAACAAGCCTTCAAAAAATCCTTGAAAAGCTCTACACAGTCAAAAAGGAATTTTTGATGGTCAAACACACGTCAAAGTTGATGCCAAGGAGCGGGGTCTCTAGTATAAACCTCAACCACCAATTTCACACTACGCACCCAACGAATCATTTAAATAGGGTCATTGATTGCTTTTTGGCACCTGCGCGCCCAAGGAGTAACCGCTGCCATCGGTGGGAAAGAGAGGAGGGGCCAGTTGTGGTATGTAGTAATCCCCCTCCAGCAGGTCACCTTTAGTGACTATGACCTGAGATCGCAGGTCAAAACCAAAACATAACAAAAGTGCATTGTATCATGACGAGTCTTAATGAAATAATGTAAACCTAGACTGTTGCAGAGAGGTTTAGACTTTTGCAACTGTGTATTAACAAACTTCACCAAAGTACCTCACAACTCCTTTGCAAGTTTGTGCTCATGAAAAACGTATACAAATATATGTACCACTTGTCACTTGAGAAAGAATTCCTTTTGCATATAAAGGACCTTTGGTCACTCCAAATTCAACTCAGAGATCTCATCAGTACCACACCAATCTGCATTGAAAAAAAAAACTCCTTGGCATAAAATGATCATCAAATGAAAGAAACTCCAATGGAAGCAACTCCAACTAAGATTATCAGATGAAGACAAACCCTTCAATGATCATCATCTGACAACATCCTACAAATCAACCTTGTCAAGATCCATTGATCAACATACCCTTGATCAACATCATCAAGGATGAAAACACCAACAAGTCTCCACCATGAAACAATATCTCTTGTATCCTGCAAGAAGCTAACTATCATATACAATCACTATCCATCTGATCAACCTATCACATGAAATGAACACCAAGTAACCACCTGTGAAATGAAGCATCAACATATGACACATCAATGTATGTAACATCACAAACTCCTGTGTAAACACAAGATCCATAAACAAGTTGACATCAATGCCAACACACAACATGCAAGTCATGCCAACAATTTCTACCGGTAAGAAGACTAGAGGTAACATTTACTAGTTAAGAGGTACTAATGATTACTGTTTATTGGCCCAAGCAGATGAGAGTTGGTTGTGGAATAGAAGAATGTGTCATATAAACTTTGATAATTTGGTGAAGATAAGTTCAGGTCAGGTTGTGAGAGATTTACCAATGCTTGTGAAACCCACCAATACCATTTGTAAGGAATGTCAGTTGGGGAAGCAGACAAGAACAAGTTTCAAGAGTAAAGAACAATTTTCTGTCAGTTTGCTGGATCTAGTGCATACAGTTCTCTATGGTCCTACAAGGGTGAGAATTCTACAAGTAACAGGTACTTCATGTTGCTTATTGATGATTATTCTAGAATGACTTGGGTTACTTTTCTAAGAGACAAATCAGAAGCCCTAGAGAAGCTCAAATCTTTCAAGGCAATGGTTGAGAATGAAATGAAAATGAAAATCAAATGCCTGAGGTCTGATAGAGGAGGTGAGTTCACATCAAATGAATTCAACATTTTCTGTGAAGAGGAAGGGATAAAGAGAGTTGTCTGCACCTAGGACTCCTCGGCAAAATGGAGTTGTGGAAAGAAAGAACATGACAATTTAAGAGGCTGCTAGAAAAATGATGAAGGAAGCAGATCTGCCAGAAATTTTCTGGAAAGAAGCTATACATACTGTTGTGTACATCCTAAATAGAGTTCAAGTTAAATGTAACAATGCTAAAACTCCTTATGAATTATGGTATGGAAGAGCTCCTACAGTGAGATATTTCAAAGTTTTTGGTAGCAAATGTTATATTAGAAGAGAAGAAGATCTAGGCAAATTTGATGTGAGGTGTGATGAAGGAATCTTCCTTAGATACTTTACCAAGAGTAAGGCCTACTGGTGCTCGATAAGAGATTGAAGAAGATCACTGAGAGTGCTAATGTGAAGGTTGATGAAGACAAGGAAAGAATATCATATATAAGTAGCTATGAATCAGATGAACCTACTGCTATAACAAATGAGAAAAAAGTTGAACAAGAAGACATTTAAGATGAAGAAGAAAAGGCTTTGGAAAGTGCTGCTAAGACACCCAGGTATGTATGAATCAATCATTCTAAAGATCAGATTATAGGGGACAAAAGAAAAGGGATATTGACAAGGAAAAGAGCTGCAGAAGAACAAGTGATTTACTATTTGCTTTAAAAAGTTGAACCTAAAACTGTGAATGAAGCATGTAATGATGAAAATTGGGTAAAAAGCTATGGAAGAGGAGCTGATGTAGATAGAAAAGAATCAAACTTGGGAACTGGTTCCTAGGCCTGTTGATAAGAATGTGATTGGCACCAAATTGGTTTTCAAAAATAAGATGAATGAGAATGGAGAAGTAGTAAGGAACAAAGCAAGATTGGTATGCAAAGGATACTCTCAGGTTGAAGGAATAGATTTTGAGGAAACCTATGCTCTTGTGGCAAGAATTGAACCAATTAGAATGTTTTTGGCATTTGCAGCATTCAAATATTTCAAAGTGTATCAAATGGATGTTAAGTCTGCATTTTTGAATGGTGAGCTAGAAGAAGAGGTCTACATTAAGCAACCAGAAGGATGTCCATTATCAAAACAAGGTGATATGGTATGCAAATTAAAGAAAGCCTTGTATGGACTGAAGCAAGCCCCTAGAGCCTGGTATGCAAGGCTAGACAAGTACTTGTTGCAATTGGGGTTCAGTAAAGGCACTGCAGACAACAATCTGTATTTCAAAATCAATGATAATCATATCCTAATTGTTGTAGTCTTTGTTGATGACATTATCTTTGGAGGGAATGAAGGTATGTGCATGAAGTTTGCAAGTGAAATGCAAAATGAGTTTGAGATGTCTATGTTTGGTAAAATGAATTTCTTTTTGGGTCTACAAATTAATCAATCAGATAAAGGAATCTTCATATCTCAGTCTAAGTATGTGAAAGAGTTGTTGAAGAATTTTGGGGTGGAAGACTCTAAATTGGTATGTACTCCCATGGTAATTGGCTATAAGTTGAGAAAAATTGATGAATCACCCAAGACTAATCAGAAAAGGTACATATCCACGATTGGAGGATTACTTTACCTAACTCAAACTAGACCTGATATAATGCATGCAATTTGTCTTGGTTCAAGATTTCAAGCTGATCTTAGAGAGTCACATGTGATGGAAGTTAAGAGAATCTTGAGGTATTTAAAAGGCACACTAGGTCATGGCTTATGGTATCCAAAGGATAATGATTTCACTCTCAGTGCTTATACAAATGCAAATTGGGCCGGAGATGTTGATGACAAAAAAAGTACAAGTGGAGGTGCTTTCTTCTTGGGTAATAGATTAGTTTCATGGCTGAGCAAGAAGTAAGATTCAATCTCTTTGTCAACTGCAGAAGCAGAGTATATTGCAGTAGCATGTTGTTGTACTCAAGTGTTATGGATGAAGCATACTTTGAAGGACATAAGAGTTGTGTATGAAGATCCAGTTGCAATCTTTTGTGACAATACAAGTGCTATAAACATTTCAAAGAACCCAGTGATGCACTCAAGAACAAATCATATATCTATAAGGTATCACTTTCTGAGGGAAAAGGTGATAGAGAATGAAGTAAAGATGGAATATGTGTCCACAAAGCATCAGATTGCAGATATTTTCACTAAGGCTCTACCTAAGGATACTTTTGAGTATCTCAGAAAAAAGTTAGGGGTCATTACCCCTCCTGCTCCAAACTAAGATACATAGGAATGCATCAGTCTAGTGGTGTTTACAGTCTCATTGTTTGTTCTGGATTGATGTTCTGAGGACTAGTTCTCAGGGGGGGTAGCTAGATGTTCCTGATAAAGAAAGTGTTGATAACAGAGAAATTTCAGTAGGATCAACCCCTGGCAACAACAAGTATGTGCCCTTTGCCATTGATGTCAAAGGGTGAGAGAAATCATGTGAAAAACTCAAAGAAGAAAAAGTGTAGATGTGTAAAGAGAAAGGGGGAGAATCTTGTCTTGATGGTCTTTACATTTTTTCACATCATATGTTGCCATCAATGACAAAGGGGGAGATTGTTGCAAGTATGTGCCTAACCAGTGTTGTCAATGATGTCAACATATCAGTGTTGTCATTGGTATCAATTGTGCTCTTGTTTTGATGCTTTCTTGTAATGAGTTAGATCCTTTGTATTTGCCTATGTAAGTATTGGAGATCCTGATATTGAGGATATTGAGAAAAATTGCTCCTCCACTGGAAACAATGTGTTGCAAAATATCTTTGTCCACAAAAGAACAGTCCAATAGATTGCTCCGTATTTCCTATAGAATGAATATCTTTGTTTGTGGATTGGAATTTATTTAGAGATATGTCTAAAGATGCTATATCTCAAGTTTGAGCCGCTAGTATGAAGATTTGAGTTAGTTATGTTCACCAAAGTGAAAACTACTTTCTCTGTATATTTGGTGGTGACAGGGAGAATGTATTATGCTCCGCATTCCTCCGCAGTTAAGTATTTCAGTCTGCGGTTCTAGAATCAAGTTGGTAATGATGATAAGTGCCTTCAACTCCAATGGTTAGTGATTTGGTGGTCCGCAAGCAATCTTTTCTTTATGACAAGTATTGATAGTGTTGTTTAAGTGCTCCTGTTTGAAGAATCCTTTTGACAAAGTGGTTAGAGGTTGTGCAGATGTTCTTGGTGATTAAAATGTGCTTTTGGATGTCTCATGATCATGTTCTACCTTTGGATTGGTCTGCAAAGAAAAATTTGGATTGTGGATGAAGATTGTTCATTGAAGACCGAGTGTTAACACCAGTCTTGGCCAACTTGGTTGTTTTCACTTCTTGTGGAGTTGCATCAAAGATTGTGGAAGCGTGTTGTGGCATGGAAGATTGCATTTAAGTCCTTGCTAAGGCATAACGTGATCTACATACATCTTTACCTTAGCTATTTTTGTTTAGGTCCAGACCTATTTCTATGTATGTTTGTAATGCTGACCTTAGAGAATGTTCCAATGGTTGACAAATGTAATGCCGACCTTGATGTACATTCCAAGGTTGATGAAGTGTATAAAAACATGTAATGAAGTTGCGAAAAAGATGTCCTAGTGTGAAAATGAAAAGATAAGTGTGAAGGTGTAAAAAGAGTAGAGCAGAGGAGTTATACTGTGCTTCAATGGAACTGAATCCAGACATGGAGTAGATGTTATCAATCAGTTCACCAATCCTTGGCAGTTGATAGGTTGTTGTGAGGTCCTAACTCTTTAGTTGAAAAATATCAGTTTATCGACTAGGGTAGTGTCTGAGGTTGTATGCAATAGGGAATGTGGTTTGGATATCTCTTCTAGGAACAATTTCCTAAATCTTTAAAAAAGACTTAAACGAAACTAGAAAGCATTTGAACTCTATACTAGAAAACATTTGAATTCTATACTAGAAAGCATATAAATTCTATACTATGATCTTGAACAGTGACAAATCCTATAACTGCACACACATTCTAACTTTCAACTAACAGTAAACAACAATTTAAACTAAAGTAGATGCTCCAAAAATATTTAAACAAATAGAGCTCTAAGAACTAACATCTTAAACAACACACCCTGTAGGCTCACAACAGAAAACTAAACATAAAATAACTCTTAGCTAAAACGAAACATCCATAGAAATAGAAATACTTATCTACTCTACAATCCTGCGAGTGGCCAGCCCTTGGGAGAAAGTCATCTTTTAAATCAGATTACATTCAATCATTTCCATAGCAACATAGTAACTCCATTCATATCTTCATAACTCAAAAGGAAATACTCAGAATAACACAATTTGCATAAAAGATTGCAGAACATAACTCATCGATTATTTTGCCAAAAAGAGATATATTGATATTCATTTTTTTTCATAGTATAATATATATCCATGTTTTGAGCAACTAACTAAAACTGAACTATTATGAAATCCTATATTCCAGATGGTGGTAAAATGCCATTGAAAAAGTCTTATAACAGAAAAATAGAATTTTAACTACTGATGTCTTTAAAACATATAAAAGGCTCTAAGTGGAGCCATAATGTCTAAGATAACCAATAGAAATAACAGAATTAAAAGAAAGTCTTCAATCAATGCACTCCTAAAATTTCTGGCGCCCTCAACTTCCGGCGCACTTGACCTCAGCTACTTGAAGTCCACTCCTTTCATAGGCCATGCATTAATCCTACACAATTGCTCAACTCTACATACCATTATATCAACATTTAATAGCTAATTCCAATTAAATTAGGAAATAAAGATTTGTACAACATTTTATTAAAAATAGATAAATATTGCTTATAAAAACAAATAACTTGGCAAGGCTAGGGTAATTGGGCAATGTAAAAAGGGTTATTTGTTTTATCAAAGGAATGAAGTTGTTTATACCTCATCATCCTCCCCTTCTTAGCCTTGTGTAGGTCCTCCTGCTCTCTGATGAATCCTCTGCCTCCCTGCATCTCTTTTCTTGTTTAGCTCATCAAACTTTGAACTAAGGTCATACATTTCCTCTGCCTCCTCATCAACATGGTCAGGGTATTTCAGAAAGCCTTTATTCAATTTGATTCTCATCTGCCATGTATGTAAGTCTCTAGGATCTTGCTCTGCAACCACTAAGACTACAGGGGGTGGATGTAAAAGTAGAGGAGGTCTATAACGCATCCCAATCCACTTAGTTTTGAGCTATTGTAGTATCTCTGTCAGTGCCTCAGCTCTTTTGTATGACCATTTAAGGTTGGTAGGGGAAATCATTTCTCTCCTTTTCAAATACATAGGCAGAGGGGTATATCTTTCTTTGCAGGCACTCCAAGTTCTGTCAATCAATGGTGGTCCATTAACTTTGAAGTCTTCAAAACATATCCTAATACTTTCATTGTATTTCTCTTTCATATGTTCATAGCTCTTAACTCTTCGAAATTGAGCTTTAAAAGTAAAAGGCTTCCGATTAGGGTACCTCATTTGTAATCCCACGGTCCTCTCTGCATGGAGATACTCCCTAGTTCTATTCTGCCACTAAATCTGATTTTGCATGTTGGACATAAATGCCCTTAGTTAAACTTCCCGTACAAATAGATTGATAAATAAATCATTATGTCTTTCAAGAAACAAATTATGAATGAAAATTTCACATAACATTTTTTTCTAAATAGGAGGTGCTTCTTTAAATGCTTCTAAGAACTATTGATCATCTGGGTCATGTGGCAAGTTGAAAGAAATTCTTAAGAGCTTCCATCTTTTAATAGTTGTTCATTAAGAAACATAGAGTATAGTCTGGATGGTTTCCTACAGACCAATAATAGTTCTCCAATTATACATGCATCTGTCTTGGCCTAATACAACTTGTCATAAGATTCCTTTAATAATACTATTTCCTTTTTAAGTCTAGCATTTTCAGCACCAGATTGTCTTAGGAAATAGCATTTCTCCATCCATTTGGTCAACATGGGAGGAATGTGGATTTGAAACCACTCCATCTTAGTTGGCTCGGTTTGAATTTCTTTTGACTCCATAGTTGGCCTGACATTGACTTCCTGTAAATCCTGCTCCAATTCAATAGTTCTATTCAAAGCTTTATTCAGTTCCAATTTATGTTTTTCTTGTTCCTCTGCAAATGTTTTCAAACACTGCTCCAAATTAAAGGTTAAATTCTTAATTCGTTTATCCTTTTCAAATAAACTGGCCAAACACTTCTTATCTTTTTCTTCAATTTGTTACAATTGGGACTATAATTCCTTAATGGTTTGATCTCTCTATTCTAGAAGTTTTATTTGTTTCTCTATCTCTTGTCATTGTTTGTTTATCTGTTCCTCATTCTGTTGTAGTTTATTTTTCAATTGAATAATCTATGCTCTTAATTCCTCTGCCTCTGATGTCATATACTCATTTTTTTTATCCTCTACATTTGTAGAAAGGGGGGAAATAAAAATTTTTGCTTCACTGCCAGACACATGTCCTTCATTGGTCACTTCTAATGGAGCCTATTCCATGTCACTAACATTATGTAAAGGAGACAATTGTTTCATCTCAGGAACTGTATCAATTTCTTGAGTGTCCATTGGTTGCTATGAGGAAGGAATTATTTTTATAGACTCATATTCATGACCCTCTTCTTCTTCAACTAGAACATAATTGGGCACTTGTTCACTTGTTCCCTCTTGTTCTTTCTCTCCTATTTTTGTTTGTTCTTCCTTAGAGGGGTCAATGCCTTGTTCAAATCCAGGGAGGTTACTGCTTTACAGGGTTTGAGCTACATTTTCATAGGGTTGGGTTGTTTCTCCACAAGGCTACCTCTCCCGTCTCTTTTTCGTAGGAATAGGGGGTAATTCACAGGCTGCGACGCAACTGGATTCAGCAGCCAATTGTTTGCTCCTTCTTGGGGGAGGAGGTTTTTGCAGTTTTATCTTGGGCCTCTTCTCCTTTTTACAGGGCCGAATATATTCCTCTTCTGAATCTACTAAACCCACATTTTCTTGTTTCTATGGGGTTTCAGGCACATTATGTGATTTTGGTCTCTCTTAAGGGTCTGAGAGACTTACTAGATTTTCTGGCACCTCGCCACTAGGAACTTACCTATCATTTTGAGGTACAGGGGAGAGTTCTCTTAAACTTTGGGTTGCCACACCAGACGACTCACCTTTCTCAAATTGTCTTGAGGGTTCAGGGTTCTCAAATTTCTGCAGAAACTTCTGCCATTTTGCATCTAGTTTTCTTTTCTTATGGAAATGATATTTGCAAATTAAATGAACAAGGCCATGATGTTTCAAAGGCCCAGACCCTATCTTGAACCGCTCTATCATACTAACAAGGGAATCATGGAGGAAGGCATGAATGTTAACCCTTAATTCAGGGTTTTCTAAGCCATGGCGCAGATGAATGAGCAACTGAAAGGGGGGACCAACTACAATGGTGCATTGCCCTTCACATGTGAAGTATTTAATAACCCATGCAACTATTGTTCACCATGGTTCTACAATAGACATTTTGTGGAACCCTTTGTTTTGCCCCCGAGTGCTTATAACTAGCAATGGGTGAGGTTTTCCTTCTCGTGCAAAAAGTTATATCATTTTCTAATAGGAAATGTTTGTAGTTTTTGACAAATTAACACCTTCATTCCTAATACCAGATAGTTTAGAGATAATTTAGAGACTTACCTTGAATTTCTTCCCGTGCACAATTGACTGGCCATCTGCAAAGTTCTCGACAAATTCCTTGAACAGCTACGCATGATGTCCCTCAAATTTCTTTATAAATTCTAGCCATCCTACCCTCTGAAATAGCTCTAAAATATTCCCTAATGCCAACAATTTATCTGGTGAAGTTGGCTCAGACTTGCGTTTGGCTCCTCCCATTCTATTTCTTACTGATAATATTGTTCAATGACTACTAAAATATTGTGGCACTCTAAAATGATAAAACTGCTCAAGCAACTGATAGGCAAATTAAAGAAAATGTAGTTTTTAAGGCCACTTGTACTTTGGCAATGTTGATAAGACAAGAATTGATTCAGGGTAATTGGCTTCTCGGCAGTTAATTATGACATTGCATGGGATAGAGTGAGCGAGCCGCCACCTTCTCCAGTGAAGAAACAATTCACACATTTGCCAAATTTGGAAAAGAAAAGGGTTCATGCCAATTTATCTATTTTTATTTTACAATAAATTATCTATTTAAAATAAAAGATGTACGTACCTTATGTTACATCATTAATTTGAAAGTTGAATATTTCTACTGACATAATAGCATACTAGGTGGTGGTGCCATTTGATTCGAACAAAATGAATTTATTATGACATGATAATGGGGTGGCTAAACTTATTATGATGACAGGTTGCCATAATAATATTTATTATGGTAGGGAATGACAAACTCATGATGGTTGAACATGGTGTATTATGAAGGTGACAATGGGTGTGTTTTAAGAATGTAGGAACATTTACACAGAAGGGAATCACAAGTTCACAATGGTGGAGGAAGATGTCGACGGAATAGATATACAAGATATGAACAAAATTCTAGAGCATCGCCACAAGATGCAATGGACTGAAGGGACAAAGTTCCAGAGCATCGCTGAAGGATGCAGTTGGAATGCAGGAACAAAGTTCCGAAGCATCACTGAAAGATGCGGCCGGAATGTAGGAACAAAGTTTCAGAGCATCACTGAAAGATGTAGCCGGAATGAAGGAACAAAGTTCCGGAGCATCACTGAAAAATGTAGCTGGAATGAAGGAACAAAGTTCTAGAGCATTGCTAAAAGATGTAGCCAGAAAGAAAGAACAAAGTTCTGGAGCATCGCTGAAAGATGCATCCAGAATGAAGGAACAAAGTTCTGAAGCATCGTTGAAAGATTCCACCGGAATGCAGGAACAAAGTTCCAGAGCATCATTGAAAGATGTAGCCAGAATAAAGAAACAAAGTTTTGGAGCATCGTTGAAAGATGCAGCTGGAATGCAGGAATAAAGTTCCAGAGGATCGCTGAAAGATGCGGCCAAAATTCAGGAACAAAGTTCCAGAGCATCGTTGAAAGATGCAGCCGGAATGTAGGAGCAAAGTTCCGGAGCATCGCTAAAAGATGTAGCCGGAATGCAGGAACAAAGTTTCAGAGCATCACTGAAAGATGCAGCTGGAATGCAAGAACAAAGTTTGAGAGCATCGCTGAAAGATGCAACCAGAATGTAGGAACAAAGTTCTAAAGCATCGTTGAAAAATGCAGCCGGAATGAAGGAACAAAGTTCTGGAGCATCATTGAAAGATGCAACCAGAATGCAGGAACAAAGTTTCGGAGCATCGATGAAAGATGTAGCTAGAATGAAGGAATAAAGTTCTGGATCATCACTGAAAGATGTAACTAGAATGCAGGAACATGATGAGGGCATGGTTCTATTCAAACCAACAAGTTCCAGAGCATCAGTGGAAGATGCACCGAAATTTGTAGCATTCTTAAGAGATGAAACCCTGCAAAATAGTGATGAAATTTAGAGAAGTACAAAGATGAACAAATGAATAAATGTTTCCTAAATGCATATACACACACATATTTTTTTTTTGTTTTTACATTTGTCCACCCATTATATTGTTTCTACTGAAGCAGAATCAACACATTGAGTTTCTCCTTGCATTTCTACCAGTCGAGTAAACTCCTCTTTGTTGACAGGTTTATGGTAGATCTAGAGTTGATGTCCATTGACTAGGAGAGTTTGAGAATCACCATCAATGAGTTTGAGCTGCACTGCTCCATTTGGGAATACTTCAGAAATCTCATATGGACCCAACCAATGAGTTCTGAGTTTACCTTTTTGGTCTTTGTATCAAGAATCAAATAGCAACACCTAATCTCCCTCATGGAATTCTCTATCCTTGATGTGTTTATCATGTCAAGCATTTTGTTGTTGTTGAACTAGCTTAGTTTGATGGATAGCTTCTAAGCGGAGTTCATCTAGTTCACTAAGCTGCAAGACTCTCTCTACCTGAGCCCGATAAAGGTCTAAATCTAACTCCATTGCTATTCTCATAGTTTGTAGTTCAAATTCAATGGGTAGAAGAGGTTTCTTCCCAAAGGCCAATTCGTAAGGAGTAAGACCAGTGGTGGATTTCCAAGTTGTATTGTAAGCCCAAACAGCTTCAGGCAATTTTCTGGCCCAATCTCTTCTTCCTGATGAAACTATTTTTGTCAGGATATTTTTGAGCTCCCTATTAGTGACTTCTACTTGACCATTTGCTTGTGGGTGATAGGGTGACGAATTTTTATGGCTCACCTAGAAATGATCAGTAAAAGCTAACAAAACCTTAGACATAAATTGGGGTCCTTGGTCTGTGACAGTTGACCTAGGGGCTCCAAATCTGAGAAAAATCATGTCATACAGGAAGTCTGCAACCTGTTCTTCTCTAGCAACTCTCAAAACTTGGACTTCTGCCCACTTGGTCAGATAGTCCGTACAAACCAAAATATATTCTTTTCCTTGTGAAGGGGGATCTATAGGACCGATGAAATCTAAACCCCATTTTTCAAATGGTTCAAGAACCACCTGTGGCTACAGAGGCATTTCGTTGGATGTTGTAGGTCTTCCCACTCATTGGCATTCATCACAACGGTGAACATAGTTCTTCACATCCTTGTGCATCGAGGGCCAATAATATCCTGCACCTAAGATTTTATGGGAAGTCCTCATGGCAGAGTAGTGTCCACCAGATGGATCGTCATGGCAAGCTTTAAGGATGCTGTATGTTTCATCTGGTCTAACACAATGTCGCAGGACCAAGTCAGGGCCATATTGGAATAACATGCCATTAATCCATTTGAAGTGAGCACTTTCCCAAATGAGACGTTTCTTTTGTCTTGATGTAAAGTCTGGTAAAAGCTGAGAGGTAGCTAAGTAATTGGTAATGTCTACAAACCAAGGTGTTTTGATGGAGACAACGAATAAGTTTTCATCTAGAAATTCATCCTGTACAGGAGTACAATCTCCATTATCTTGTTTTATCCGGGATAGAAAATTTGCAACTATGTTGAATTTCCTACGCTTATCCATTATGGTCACATTGAATTCTTGGAGAATTAATAACCATCTAATTATTCTCCCATTTACTGAGGGTTTGTTCATCAAGTATTTGATAGCTAAATGGTCTATGAACATAGTCACTTTGTATCCTATAATGTAATGTCAGAATTTGTTTATTGCATGAACTATTGCTAAAAATTCTTTCTCTGTGGTGGTGTAATTTCGTTCAGTGGGGCTCAAGTTTTTGCTAATAAAATATATAGCGTACTTCCCTCCATTCTCATCTTCTTGACCTAACACTGCTCCAATAGCATCGTTGGAAGCATCAACATAAATATGGAAGGGAAGTTTCTAGTTAGGTCCCCGTAGGACTGGGGCTGAGACAAGATTTTCTTTGATAATGTCAAAGGATATTTGACATTCTTTTATCCAGACAAAATCCACATCTTTCTGCAGAAGAGAGAACATGGGAGCTACAATCTTACTAAAGTTTTCTATGAACCTCTGGTAATAACTAGCATGTCCTAAGAAACTTCTAACATCGGTTTGATTCTTTGGGATTTCCAGTTGTTGTATCACTTCAATCTTTTTAGGGTCAACCTTTATCCCTTCGACCGAGATATGATGTCCCAGCACTATACCTTGTTCTACCTTTATTAGACACTTCTCATGGCTTAAAGACAATTGATGATCTTCACATCATTGCAATACTTTTTCCAATTTTTTGAGGCCTTCATCAAAAGTGGAACCATAGACTATGAAGTCATCCATATAGACTTCTACACAATCATTTACAAGTTTAGCAAAGATATCCAGAATGGCTCTCTGGAATGTGGCAAGAGTATTACAAAGCCAAAAGGGAAGAACCTGATATGTGAATGATCCCCAAGGACAGGTGAAAGTAGTTTTGTCCTAGTCCTCCACTGCCACTTGTATTTGGTTATATCCACTAAATCCATCCAGGAATAAAAAATATTTCCTTCTTGCTAGATTATCCAAAACTTGATCTATGAAGGGTAGTGGAAAATAATCTATGTAGGTCACTTTGTTGAGTTCTCGGTAGTCAATGCACACTCTCCATTTTCTATTCTTCTTTGGTACTATCAACAAGGGTGAAACCATTTGCTGTCCAAGATAGGATAAATAAATCCCACTTGTAAAAGTTTCTCAATTTCTATTTTGACAATATCTTTAAGAGTAGGATCAAGTCTTTGTTGTGGTTGACGGACCGGTTTAACATCCTCAATATAGATGTGGTGGGTACAAACACTTGGGTGAATTCCTCTCATATCTGTATAGTCCCAAGAAAAAGCTTTAGACCTATTCATTAAAACATCAAACAATTTGAGCTCATCTGACTCTATCAACCAGCTATTGATATTTAAATTTTTTCCTGGTAGTAACATGATAGTCTTGGTCCCAGGATAGTTGGAGGTGAAAGTATGAACTTCTTTTGTTAATGTGTTGAGAGGGAAGTTAAGTGGTATAGTTCTATGGAGTTTGGCAATATCTTCAAAGAAGTAATCTATTTTCAAGATGATATTAGCTAGGGGACAAGGTAACGCCATGAAGTTGGTGTAATCATGTTCATTGTCTTCAATGTGGATTGGATGTCCCAAAATTTCTTCCACTCCTAAAATCTCTCGATCACCAATATCTAAGGAAAGGTCTTGGATATTTTCTAATTCATCTTCTAACTCTTCACCATGTTGTTTAATGACTACCATAGCAAGTGAAGCTAGATTCTCCTGTTTGTTAGATTCTTTTGATTCATTAACCCAAACTTGGTTATGCTCAGCAGGTTTAGCAGGGGGATATAGGCTTAAGTGTTTGCTATTGGGACCATGTGAAATGATCATTCCTCCCGCTCTGTAGTCAATCTTAGCTACAACTGTGGCTAATCATGGCCTGCCTAATATTACTGGGTAACTGTCCTTAGGTGTGAGGGACTGGATGATTTGGAAATCTACTGGATATTCCCAATCGTCAACCTTGACAGGGACATTTTCTAAGACACCTTTGGGAATGGCTATGGATTGATTTTCCATTTGTAATATGGTAGTTGTGGAATGTAAATCAATGATTCCTAGTTTTTCCATAACATCCACTATCATAACGTTAATGGATGCTCCCAAGCCCACCAATGCATTAGGTATTGCTACCTCATTGATTGTTATTGTTATGAGTGGACTACCTGGGTCACCATATTTTGGGGTTAAGGTTTTTCCAGCCAGAAGGTCGGCTAGATATCCATTGATGTGCACCATATTAATCTATTTTTTTTCCTTCCTGTTGTTTTTATGCACAACTGTTTAACTAGCTAGTTCAGTTCATGAATCTCTTTAATCACCTGTAACAAGGGAATCTCGATATGGAGTCATTTAATTTCTTGAATTAAAGCAATTTCATTAGACAATGGCATTTCCAAAGAGTTCCTAGGAACAATTTCTTTGAGTTGTTCCAGAAAGGGTGCCTAAGTTTTCTTTCTTAGCATAGGATCTTTTTTTGGGATATTTGATGGTCGCTTGGCGGCTTCTTCTTGAGACAGTTCTATGGTAGGTGGTGAAGTTACTCAAAATTATGTTGGGGATAACTTCTCTTGATTTTTCTTAGGGTAATGCTCTATAGGTATAAGCAAAGACTCTAGTTCTATGTTAAGTTCCTCGTTTGGGTCTCCTGTGATTTCAACAATGGTGGGTTGATTAAGTGTTTTTCCCAACCTTAACTGTAGGTTTCCACAATAGATGGCATTAACTCCCGCCATGTTATCTTGATCAACAACATATACTGGGGCATTTTGACATGTGTTTTTGGGATTAGGGACCAGTTGTGCTGGTAGTGGTGGTTGATTAACTTGTTCATTTTGTTGAGGATTCTGGGGAGCCGGAAGAAGGTTCTGTTGCGAATTTGGCATTCGTCTTAGACCATTATAAAATTGATTTGGTAGTTGGGTCCATTGTGGAGGTTGATTGTGAGGGTACCATTGTTGTTTAGGTTGTTTTGACCACAGAGGATTTCCCCAAGCTTGGTTTGTCCATTCAGGTGGTCCCCAAGGTGGGTAAGATCCCCAACCAGGTGGTGTTGAAGGCCAAGGAGCTGTCCACTATGTATTGTTCCAATTATTTGGAGATTGCCATGTAGGGTTGGAGTTTTGACCATAGGAGAAATTCCCTCCAGGTCTTTGACCCACAAAATTGATCTCCTCAGTGTGAGATGGCCATTTCTTAGAATTCTTGATTTCATTTAGGATCTCTCATTGATCAGTGGCATGAATCATTTCACAAATTTGGCAATTATCAGCCTTATCCAAAGGGTATTCTCTTAACAGATGTTTGTTCCGACACCTAGGGCAATAGATGGATAAAGTCTTAGGATTACATGTTTTGGCCTGTATTCCATCCAAAGTGGTGTTTAGCTGAACAAGAATGTCAGTTTTCAGATTTGCTATTTCCTCTAGCAGTTTTCCTATTTCATTTGAACCTCTTAAGAGACTAGATTTACGGATACCTCCTCGAGTATGGGAGAAATTACAACATAACTCAGCGATATCACCAAGTTCAAGTTAGGACACATCTCCCTTTCCCATTAAATCTAGACTTCTTCTAACATCCTCATCAAGTCCTTTAAGGAATATGGTCTTCAAAATTT
This sequence comes from Cunninghamia lanceolata, assembly GCA_027924645.1. Lineage (NCBI taxonomy): Eukaryota > Viridiplantae > Streptophyta > Pinopsida > Cupressales > Cupressaceae > Cunninghamia > Cunninghamia lanceolata. The sequence continues at coordinate 22,942,292 of BSBN01000261.1, read as the reverse complement.
ATGTGCTTATGGCTTCTTCACCACATCATTTTGTTAAAAAGAGGAACCTATCAAGGTAATCTTCCAAACTCTCATCTTCTTTTTGTTCTAGTTTGAATAGATCCTCTTTCCTATCATTAACTCTGCAATAACTTTGATATTTGTCTAAAAAGACAGTTTCCATGTCATTCCATGTAGTTATTGATCTAGAAACTAATCCCATGAACCAACACATTGCAGCATCTCTCATAGTGGAGGGAAAGAGTTTAAGTTTTTGGTTATCATTCTTGTAGTCATAAGTCTAACACAAGACTTTGAACTCAAAGAGGAACTGGTTAGGATCTTCATGAAAGGAAGCTAGGTGTGAGGAAATTGCTTCCTACACTAATCCAATGAGGAGAGAAGAGTGCAAATTCTTTTCAACCTTTACAATTACAGTGTTATTAACCCAATAACAGAGATATTGTAGCAAACACATACACAAGAATGTAAGACAGAAGAAGAGAGAGACAAGATATATGTGGGGAAAACCCTTATGGGTGAAAAACCCCACACTCCAAAACACAGCCCAAATGTATTCCAGTAAACAATCAAGGTTACAATACAATCTTAGAGCCAATGCTCTTGTAGGAATCTTTGACACTTGTATCTGGAGACAATCCGGTAGCATAACAATACCTGTCAATTACATAATACATCTCCTCTCCAAAGCACATATTTATATAGAAGATACAAGGCAAAAATGGCTCTATCTTGAGATGGGCGTCCAACATGGCCTCATGGCCCAAAACCCACACCTATGGACACTTGTCCAACACTGTAGGATGTTCATGACACTTGTCAAGTCACCCCATCCCAAAGAGGTCACCTTTTCCCAAGTTGGGCAATGACAGATACTCTTACGACACTTACAACTGTCATAGAATATGTCATAGCTGTCATATCTTACAGCTATAAGAGAATCTATCATACACAGGCTATAAATAGCATATTCTCTTACAACATGTCATAACCCTCCTTGGGGTGCCCAACGATGCCTTCTTCCAAGATGCCTTGTGACACATGTCTTCACCTATCATAGAATCTTCCATTTACGACTCTTAGACATCATAGATTTGTAATAGGAATTTGTCATAACCGTTTCGGTCAATATTCCCTTACACACCATCCAAGATGCCGAGACATGGAAAAATATTACTACCACTAAGTGGGATGTCTATCTCTTCATGTGAGGACAAATTTACATGTTGTCACCTTCCACATAGCATGACACATCTCCGTGCCAACTCCCACAAGATGACAAAATAGGATTTGCATCCTAATTACATAATAGGCAATAAATAAATAAATACAATGAAATATTACAAGGAATTACCAAAATTGAGACACCTTAATTCCCAACATTCTCCCACTTGCCGAACACCTTGTAAGAGTCAATTGAAATAACAGGATTTAACTGCTATAGGTCGAGAGACCCATAGACTTCAAACACCATCTGAACTTCTATGTGCCCACTGGTTTCGTCAATGCATCCGCAACATTCTTCAAAGTGACTACCTTCTCCAAATTCACCTTCCCATCCTCTACCATGTCTCGTACAAAGTGAAACTGTACATCAACATGCTTTGTTCTAGCATGGAAAGTTAGATTCTTTGCTAGGCAAATCGCACTCTGACTCTCACATGTTGTTGCTTACTCATCCAACTAATTGCACCACCTAACATAGTGAACACATAAGCACTGGTGGATCTCCTATTGTTAATGTCACCCGCCCAATTAGAATCCATGAATCCACAAATACAAACAGAATGAGGAGATCCTGTAACATTACCATGATAGCATATGGAATACTCAAAAGTACCCCTCAAATATCTAAACACTCTCTTAACTGCATCCCAATGTACCTGTCCAGGATTAGCCATAAATTGACTAAGGACTCCCACTGCTTGGGAAATGTCTGGTCTTGTGCAGACCATACCATACATCAAACTACTAACAGCACTAGCATAAGGTACTCTGCCCATGTCCTCCACCTCACTAGGAGGTTTTGGACAATCATTAATAGACAACTTTGTCCCTAATGAAATAGGAACACACAATGGTCTACAATCTTCCATGCTGAACCTATCCAACACGGTCTTCACATACTTACTCTGGCTTAACCAAAGTTTTTTGTTAGCTTTGTCTCTTCTTATTTCTATTCCTAGAATGTACCTGGCTGCCCCTAGATTTTTCATCTAAAACTATTCTGACAACTGAGACTTCAAATCAGAAATCATATTCTTACCATTCCCAATTAACAACATATCGTCAACATACAATGCAATAATGAGAATGCGATCATTGTCAAATTTTTAATACATACAATGATCTAATTTTGATCTCAGAAATCCAATCGACAACACAAAGGCATCGAATTTCATATACCACATCCTAGGAGACTGCTTCAAACCATACAAAGACTTCTTCAACTTGCAAACCAAATTTTCTTTACCTTTTTCTATGTAATGCTCTGGTTGTGACATGTAAATCTCTTCCTCCAAATCACCATGAAGGAAAGTTGTCTTCACATCCATCTGCTCCACCTCTAAGTCATAAGTTGCTGCAAGAGATAACAGGAACTGAATAGATGTCAGCTTTGCAACGGGAGAGAAAATTTCACCATAATCAATTCCCTCCACTTGTGAATACCCCTTCGCAACCAGTCTGGCCTTTTACTTTTCAACACTATCATCTGCACCGAATTTCTTCTTGAACACCCATTTGCATCCAACAGGTTTCCATCCTTCAGGCAAAGGCACCAAGTCCCATGTTGTATTCTTCTCCAAAGAAGTCATCTCATCTTCCACGGCCTCCTTCCAGGAACTAGAATCAAGCAATGAATAACCAAACCTATCAGGTTGCTTCCTTGTTTGTGTAGACCTCCTCAATGGTTGAGGTTGAGGTTCTGCTTTTTCTTCTGAGATTTTAGAGCTGCTAGAGCTCTCCTTATCATCAGGTCTCATAGGGTCTGTCGGTTCAGTCTTCTCAGGGGTAGAAGGAAACTGAACCAGATCTTCTTTCTTTTTTGTCTGTTTTGGTTGTAGAACAATGGAAGGTGTTAGCTCTCTGAAGATAACACTTCTGCTATACAACACTTTTTCAGCCACAGGATCCCAAATCTTGTATCCTTTCACACCGACACCATAGCCAATGAAAATACACTTAACAACCTTCTTCTCCAATTTAGATTGTTGCTCCCTAGGCACATGTGCATATGCCTCACAACCAAAAACACGAAGATATCTAACTAAAGGCTTCTTACCATACCACATCTCCATAGGTGTCTTACCAACAAGCGCTGATGTAGGAGACCTATTTACCAGGTAGCAAGCAGTGGCAACAACTTCAGCCCAAAACTTTTATTCGAGGCTTGCTCCACTAAGCATACTCCTAGCCTTTTCCATCAGTGTCTTGTTCATCCTCTCTACAACTCCATTTTGCTGCGGGGTGTATGGAGTTGTCTTATGTCTTTCAATCCCTTGCTCTTTATAGAACTTATCGAACTCTGTCAAATAAAACTCACCACTGTTGTCAGTTCTCAAACACTTAATCTTTTTACTAGTCTGATTCTCAACAAAAGATTTAAACTCTTTGAATCGACTAAAGTCTTCAGTCTTGCTTCTGAGAAAATAAATTGATGTCCTTCTATTGTAATCATCTATGAAAGATACAAAATATACAGATTTGGAAATTGAAGGAACACTAATAGGACCAAACACATCAGAATGAATAAGATCCAATACACCAGAAGACTTGTGAGAACTAGAGTAAAACTGATCATGGTTTTTCTTTCCATATACACAATGTTTGCAAAAGTCAAACTTGAGATTACAATCATTTAACCCTCAATGAGGTTTTTATTTTTCAGGGTTCTAAGACCCTTCTCACCAATGTGGTCATATCTCAAATGCCATAACATAGTATTTTTAGCAGGAAGCTTAACTTCCAAAGCATGAGCACCCTTTGGTACACAAGATGCACTACCATCAGAATTTGTTACAACAAATTTCTTCACTACTTGTTCAGATGGTGTGGATGAAGTGACTACAGCTCTTTTCTTCGAGTCAGAAGAACTATTGCACTGTGAAGTGCATGCCTCCAGCTGAAACAGAGTACCTCTCTAAGTACCCTTTGCAAGCACCATAGATCCTCTAGTCATCTTGCATCCATCCTTCGAAAAGACAACCTACACACCTACATCATTCAACATACTTACAGAAAGCAGGTTCCATGCCAAGCCTAGGATGTGTATAACCCCAGTGATCCCCTTCACTCATCCATCAGGGAATCAGATTGAGACTCTTCCACAACCAACAATCTTCAGATGAGAATCGTCACCCAGGTACACTCTTCCACCATCGAACTCTTCATACTTCGTGAACCAGCTTCGATGTGATCTCATGTGGAATGATGCACTAGAATCAATCAACCACACATCATCAAATGCATGGGTGGACAGGGCTGCGATGAAGGCATCACCATCATCTTGTGACTTGTTAGAATCTGAATCTGGGGCATTCTTCTTCTTTTTCTTTTCTTTCTTGCATTCCTTTCAGAAATGACCAGTTTTTCCATAGTTCCAATAGAGAGCCTTGGACTTTCTAGGAGATTTAGATCTCCCACGGGATTTGGATCTCCCACGGGATTTGGATCTACCCTTCTTAGCTTTCTTGTCCTTCTTTTTCCCTTTCTCCTTGGGTCTTCCACGAACCGCAAGAGCCTCTTTGGCTACCTCAGAAGACTTTTCCACATATCTTCAAATAACAGTGAAGATACCACTTCATCCATTGTGAAAGTGGATGTGGTTCTCCCAATAGCCATAACAAGATGATCCTGCGAGTCCAACAAAGAACAAAGCAAGGTCATACAATGATCCTCCTCCTCCATCTTCACACCAACGGATGTCAATTGTGCAATTAACATGTTGAAGGCATTTAGGTGATCTGCAGTAAATCCTCCATCCTCCATCCTTAGAGAATACAACTCCTTTCTCAGAAAAAGTTTGTTCACTAGGGATTTGGCCTGATAAACATCTCCCAACTTCTTCCAAACATCTTTCACGGTCTTCTCCTCATGGACATTTAACATGACAGAATCAGCTAGACTGAGTCTTATGAGACCCTTGGCCTTCCTATCTTTGAGATCCCAATCAGCTTGTGCCATTGCAGCTGGTTTTACACTGGATACAGTTTCCCATAGGTCACAATCAACAAGCATGTCTTCCATCTTAAGTTTCCATAACTCAAAATTAGTGCCATTGAATTTCTCCACCTCTAATCTTCCGAATGTGCCTGCCATCTCTTTCTTGTAACAAGATTATAGAATGCTCTGCACAAAGCTCCCACTCAACCTAAGATTAGCTCAAAAATCCCCTACTCAACAACTAGGACCAAAGGTGATCAAGCTCTGATACCAATTAAAAGGAAGCTAGGTGTGTGGAAATCGCTTCCTACACTAATCTAATGAGGAGAGAAGAGTGAAAATTCTTTTCAACCTTTACAATTACAATTTTATTAACCCAATAATAGAGATATTGCAGCAAACACATACACAAGAATGTAAGACAAAAGAAGAGAGAGACAAGATATACGGGTGAAAAACCTCACTCCAAAACACAGCTCAAATGTATTCCAGTAAACAATCAAGGTTACAATACAGTTTTAAAGCCAATGCTCTTGTAGGAGTCTTCGACACTCGTATCTGGAGACAATCCAACAACATAACAGTACCTGTCAATCACATAATACATCTCCTCTCCAAAGAACCTATTTATATAGAAGATACAAGGCAAAAATGGCTCTATCTTGAGATGGGCGTTCAACATGGCCTCATGGCCCAAAACCTACACCTATGGACACTTGTCCAACACTGTAGGATGTTCATGACACTTGTCAATTCAACCCATCCCAAAGAGGTCACCTATTCCCAAGTTGGGCAATGACAGATACTCTTACAATACTTACAACTGTCATAGAATCTGTCATAGCTATCATATCTTACAGTTGTAAGAGAATCTATCATACACAAGCTATAAATAGCATATTCTCATACAACATGTCATAACCCTTGTTGGGGTACCCAAAGATGCCTTCTTCCAAGATGCCTTGTGACACATGTCTTCACCTATCATAGAATCTTCCATTTACGACTCTTACACGTCATAGATTTGTCATAGGAATCTGTCATAACCGTTTTGGTCAATATTCCCTTACACACTATCCAAGATGCCGACACATGGAAAAATATTTCTACCACTGAGTGGGACGCCTATCTCCTCATGTGAGGAAATTTACATGTTGTCACCTTCCACGTAGGATGACACATCACCGTGCCAACTCCCACAAGATGAAAAATAGGATTTGCATCCTAATTACATACTAGGCAATAAATAAATAAATACAATAAAATATTACAAGGAATTACCAAGGTTGAGACACCTTAATTCCCAACACTTCATAGGATAATCCTCTAAAAATAGGTAAGATGGATGGTGAAATATTTTTCATTGGTGCATCATCATCTTCGTTAAGAGCAATAGGGTAGGTAAAGGTTCGCGCTACTGGTCTTCTCAGGTTTTCACCATCTCCTTGGTTTGCCCTCCCATTGAGAGGGTCATTGTTGTGATTATTAGCCATGATGTCAAAAGGAATGTTCTCCTCGACTAGGTTTGTTGGTTGAATGATCACCTCTTCAAAGGTCTGATCTGATGGTAGTGCTTCTGGGGTATTTTGGGAGGTCTCAGGTTGATCCTGCTCAATCAATTTGTAACTTAGTTCTTCAACTGAGACTTCTATCTCCCTATTTACAGTTGGAACGACTATTCATGCAGAAAGAGAGGTTTGGTAACTATTTTTGGGTGTTTAATACAAGAGGTCTCCAAGCATTTCCCTAATAACACTTAGAAAAGAATCACGTGTCCCCGGCAACGGTGCCAAAATGTCACAGGTTGTCGTGAGGTCCTAACACTTTAGTTGAAAAATATCAGTTTATCAACCAGGGTAGTGTCTGAGGCTGTATGCAATAGGGAATGTGGTTTGGATATCTCATCTAGCAACAATTTCCTAAATCTTTAAAAAAGACTTAAACAAAACTAAAAGAATTTGAACTCTATACTAGAAAGCATTTGAATTCTATACTAGAAAGCATATAAATTCTATACTAGAAAGCATATAAATTCTATACTATTATCTTGAACAGTGGCAAATCCTATAACTACACACACATTCTAACTTTCAACTAACAATAAACAACAATTTAAACTAAAGCAGATGCTCCAGAAATATTTAAACAAACATAGCTCTAAGAACTAACATCTTAAACAACACACCCTATAGGCTCACAACAGAAAACTAAACATAAAATAACTCTCAGCTGAAATGAAACATCCATAGGAACAGAAATACTTATCTACTCTACAATCCCGTGAGTGTCTATCTCTTGGGAGAAAGTCATCTTTTAACTCATATTACATTCAATCATTTCCACAGCAACATAGTAACTCCATTCATATCTTCATAACTCAAAAGGAAATACTTAGAATAACACCATTTGCATAAAAGATTGCAGAACATAACTCGTCGATTATTTTGCCAAAAAGAGATATATTGATATTCATCTTTTTTCATAATATAATATATATCCATGTTTTGAGCAACTAACTAAAACTAAACTATTATGAAATCCTATATTCCAGATGGTGGTAAAATGCCATTAAAAAAATATTATAACAGAAAAATAGAATTTTAACTATTGATGTCTTTAAAACATATAAAAGGATCTGAGTGGAGCCATAATGTTTGAGATAACCAACAGAAATAATAGAATTAAAAGAAAGTCTTCAATCAATGCACACCTAAAATTTCTAGCGCCCTCAACTTTCGGTGCACTTGACCTCAGCTACTTGAAGTCCACTCCTTTCATAGGCCATGCATTAATCCTACCCAATTACTCAACTCTACATACCATTATATCAACATTTAATAGCTAATTCCAATCAAATTAGGAAATAAAGATTTGTACAACATTTTATTAAAAATAGATAAATATTGCTTATAAAAACAAACAAATTGGCAAGGCTAGGGTAATTGGGCAATGCAAAAAGGGTTATTTGTTTTATCAAAGGAATGAGGTTGTTTATACCTCATCAACAGTGAGCCAACCCTTGGTAGTGAGCCTCAACATTTGTAGTGAGCATATTGGGCAGTGAGCCTCTATTTTTTGATATTGTTATGATATATATATTTCTGTGGGCTAACACCCACCATGGTTTTTCCCTTTTAGGGTTTTCCACGTAAAAACCTGGTGTCTCATGTGTTGATGATGGTGTTGTGTTGAGTTTCTTATTTCATTATTTCATGATTAAATCTGAATAACAGTAACAAGTGTTTGATGTGTTAATATTCATAAGTAGTCAAAGTTTTGAAGATAATTAATTCACTCCCCTCTTAGTTGTCTTGTGCATTTCAATAGTCAACATCTCTAATCACACGAAGATAACCATCTCTTGTCAATATAACTCGTGATGTTAAAGAACTCTCACTGCATACAAGAAACATGATTAAGAGCTCCTCCATGACACCAACAACCATTGCAAAAGATCATACATCACCAAGTGATGAATCCACATCACTACCAAAGCTCCTAATGAACTATGATATTAACCTACACGTGGCATTGTGATAGCCATCTCCTAAATGAAGATCATCTATGACTCATGCATAATCACTCAATTACAACACTAGCAACTCTAGAGCATAATGTAGAACCAAAATCTACAAACTAAGAAGATAAATCACCACATGTAATCAAGAACTAATCCAACACCACCAATAATGCATCCACATAAAAAACCATGTAGTTCCAAAGCTCCAAGTGTACAAGGAACCTCCATGACACCATGATCAACACCCAATGTACCTACATAAACAACCATATCATGCCAAATCTCCAAGTCTACAAGGAACCTCCATGACACCATGATCACCACCAATAAACCATCACTGCCAATATCTCCCACTAAATTGAGTAACCAAGCTATCCATGACATCATTCCAAACAACATGTTATTGGTCCCAATAATTGACTATCTCAAGTACTCTAATCATCCATCCTCTCGCCTCAATGCAACATACCAATGTACCAAATCACCACAAACAAGGCCAACTATCTAAATATGCATCAACAGTGAAAATATCTATGGGTTTATATATTCCACGTGCGAGTCATCAATGCAACCTATGGGTATGAATAGCCCATTAAACTACACAACTTGTAGATCCCAAACAATGAAACATGTAAACTCATCATCACATAAATAACCTACATATTGAGAAAACCAAAAGGATAACCTATATATATCAAGACTCAAACACCAGATCATCTCCAGATCTAGTTTTCTAAACAAACCTACAAATGAGTAACCATAGTCAAGGAACTAGAAGGTAAGCAATAACCTCTAAACACTAAACACACCACAACCTGTAATCATGAATCAATCTAATACCATAACATATCAATTGCATACATGACCATGTCATGCTAATTCTCAAGTGTACTTGAACATCCATGATACCATAATCATCACCATAATTGTACCTATACTCAACTCACTAAATTAAGACTCCAAGTCTCACACACATATCAACCATGTCCTCAAACCAGAAAACAACTTGTGTATCTATCCCCATCAAAGTTGTCACTATCAAAATACCTATAAACCTATACCAAGTAGCATCAAACCTCATAATCTACTACACTATAATAATAGTATCAAAAAGCATGCACTCCCACAAGTTTTTTCCCAATAAATTGTTTGGATTCTCACACAACCACACCTTGAATTTTAGGCACCTACAAGCACACAAGCAAGTACAAACTTCTCTCTACTTATCTAAGTGAAAATACACCTGATCTACTATGTAGTACACTAAAAATACTCTCTATTGGCTACTCGAAATCCAAATTGTGATTTGATATTATCAAGATATCACTTGTTAATCATTTGGGAGCAAAACTAGCTTCATGCACCAAGTTCTAGCACAAACAACAAAATCTAATCACTAAACCTATACCATAATGTAATTATTGGAGAGACCTTTCCAACACCTATTTGAAGTCAAAAAATTGATACCATGGGTGAAAGTCATGCCACCTAGAAAAATACAACTCTATTAGGCTTCACAAACAAATTCTAGTGGTTACAAGGTGGCAACTAGGTAGCTCAATCGATGGTTGGCCAGCAACCGCAATGGTTGCATGAAGGAACTAGGCAACACATCTGGTGGAATGGGTTGAAATCATCGACTAAGTGGTGAAATTTAGTGATGAAGTCATTTGGAGAGATGGAAGGGGTGGCACCACCTAGTGGGCTCAACCCCATAGGCTACCTATTGTTACATCATAAAATGTGTACACTACCATTTTACACCTAGTTTAGCACCCGAGTGGACCTAAAATGTTTACACTTGTTTATTAGGACCTATTATAACACCTTTTTGAGCATTAAACATGTAATTCTTGATCCTGATGCACAAAACCCAGAAACATAATTATAAGGTAGGGCTAATAACACTTAAAGTGCCTTATCCTGGGAGTTAGGGGCTAAAGGACCAGGGTGCCCAAGTGCCCTAGGCCCTTCTTTAGCCCTAACCTAAATTAGTGGCTTGTTAGCATGGGACATCTTAAATGATTCCTAATGTCGGCCTCATTTGGTTTAATCCTTCATAAATCAATGTGAATGCATATAAAAGAAAGTTAAGTCATTCATTGAACATCTGAGCAATCTAGGCACTCTTGCACTCTCTTCTTCTCTCTCATGCTCTCTACTCTTCTCCAAAGCTCTCTATGGTGGATTATTGTTGTGGCACTAACATATTATAGGTCTTGTGAAGATCTTTCTACTTCTTTGGGCTACACCAACTTCTTGAGTCAAGTTGTGATGCTACATCAAGCATGTTAGGGTTTCCATACTCATGGTGACTTCTTTCCTTCATTCTTTATTCTAGCATTCCATTCTACTTCAGATTTGCCTCTGCCCTCCTAGGGCACATGCTCTTTATCTATCATCTTTGCTATTATGGAGGTGGAAATACCATTCATGGAGATTGACTTAGGCAAGATCCAAAATTGTACCCAACCTTCTCCTCTTTCCTTGTGTGCGGGTCGGAGGAACATGTTTTTGAAGGTGATCTCCAGGAGGTAGGCAGAGCTTACAGGTACAGACCCAATAAAGGCATTAGTTTATGCAAACCCTAATCAGGGTCTAGGGTGCCCAAGCACCCTGGTCCTGGTCATTTTTTCTCCCCAGTCTAGGTTCTAAATTGTTCCCTAATCTTTGTTGTTCATTCAGTTTCTAGGTTTCTGCTTCCGACAATTTTTTATGCTTCGATCTTGCTCAATTAGGGTCTCTTGTCTTTCCCTAGTTTGATTAGTTGGATTTGGGTTGATCCTCCTCTAATACAATAAAGGTACAAAGGCACCTGTAGTTTGGCTCTCCTTCTTGGGTATAAGCCAAGCTCATCGTGTGTCCTAATGTTGGATAGAAGAGGGTTTGACCTAGTTTGATCTATTGAGCTAGTCTCTCTTTTATATCTAACATTTTGGTGAACCTATTGTTTCTTGCACTTTTACATCTTTCTTGCTTTAGATCTGAGCTATTTTCTTCCCTAGATCTGATTATATTACATTCATTCATCATTTTGCATAGTTATTATAGACACCTAAAATTTGCCAATGCATTATTCACCTTATCGCACCACATTCGCATCATTTTCCATCTAATCACCTAATTTCTATCATTTCACACTAATTCAATTAATTCATTAATATTTATCATATTCCTCTATATTAATTAAATAATCCAAATTATGTAATTAAATCATCTTCCCTCCCTTTTAAATAAATAAAATCAAAGTTATTTATTTAATTAATCAAATTCCTCTCCACTTTAAATAAATAAATTCCAATTATTTATTTAAATATCCTATTTCCCTCCAAATGAATAAAATTTTATATTTTATTCATTTATCACATGTGCTCATGAAATTAAATTATTTATTTATTTAATTTCCCAATTATCCTCACCCACCATAATTTCCTCTAGTCAAATCAGTTAACAGATCAATCAATTGAGTTGACTCATCAATCAATTTTGTTAACTAATCAATCAAATCAATTAACATGATATATGATTTTGGGGAAGGCTATGCAAGTTGTTTGAGGGTTTGGTTTCCCTCATTGGGCAAGTCATAGGGCTTTCCTCCTGGTTTGAAAATTGGTCTTCCTGTTTCTTTTTTTTTGCAAGATTTGTAGATTTCATTGTTTTCCTTCTGATACATTGGTTATACTTTGCTTAATAATGCCCTAGATTTTATTTTATGTTTGTTACAATTCCATGTCTAAGTTTATATTTTCTGAATTTAAAATTAGTTGGATTCCCGCTTATTTTGGCTGAGAGTCTCCATGCTTTGGGAGTTATGCTCATTGGAGTTCATGTTGTACGCTGTTGGCCAAGGGTTTTCCTCTTCGGCTGGGCGCATTAATGGAGGTGTTGGATGGAGTTAATGGGGTCACAAGAGATGATAATGGTAATGTGGAGGCTTCTGGAAAAACTTTTAGGGAGGCTCTGGGTGTTCAAAATGCTGCCTCTCTGCTTGAAGATGTGTGCTTCCTGGCACGAGAGGAGGGAGAAGAAGTCTATGGAGGTAGCAGGGCAAGCAGTTTCGGGGTCAAAGGGAAGAGCGGAGGTGTCAGAAAAGGTAACACTTATTCTCTTATGCTAAGGAAACTAGTGCTGCATCCTAATTTGGGTATGCAAAATGCTATTAAAGATGAAGAAAATAGATTAAAAGATGTTGCTCTATTTTTTGTTTATTTAGATACAGAAAAGTTGCCTACAAGGAGATTCTTTGACAGTTGGCTCAATACTGTGTGGGGAAAAAGGATGGGTGTTCATATGTCTTTTTGTAGGATGGTTTCAAAAGGCATTTTTGTTATTTTCTTGAAGAATCACTCAATGTAGAAAAAAGTTTTAGAAAGAGACATTTGGAATGTTGGGAGATCATTGTTCAAGGTCTTCCCGTGGAGCCCTGAGGCCTCACCTCAAGATATTAAGTTTTTCTCAATCCCAAAATGGTTATTAATCAAAAATCTTCCTATCCAACTATGGGCTTTTTTGCCTAATCTGTTAGTGTCCTTGGGCAAGAATTTAAAAGTGGAGGATCCAATGGTCTCCTTGCCTCATCTGGACGCAAGGGTATTGGTATCTTTAAAACCTAGGGCTGTTATTCCAGAAGTTTTGCAAGTTAATCTCAGGGAAAAATTGGTTGAATGTGCTATTGTGGGTTTGGGGGGGCTTAACTCATGTTTTCTATGCAAGTTAGATAATCACCAAAAGAAAGATTGTCCAGTGATCAAATTAAGAAATGCTGGCATTCGGGTTGACCCAGAGTTCTCTATTAAAATTGCTTGGGGCTCAATGGGGGGTCCAAGAAGTGCCCCGCGGACTGGGAGAGGAGATGTTATTCGTCTGGTCTCCAAGTCAAGTCTCGGTTCCCTGCCTGTTAAGTCTATTGTCGAGCCTTTGGATGTTGCTCTTAAAGAGGTGCGTAATAGCTTTTAGAATCTAGTACTTGAAGACTTCCCTTCTGGCGAGGTTGCTTCGGGCTCCTCTCCGATGGAGGAGATGGCTCCAAGTTCTTCTCCCACTATTAATAGGCCTAAGTTGGTCTTTGGTGGTGTGGGAAGTGATAATCCTGAGGCTCTTGTTTCTGAGACTGTCATCTCTCCAAGGATGGAGGTTGTACTGAATTCTCCTAAAAGTGTTTCTCCTCTCTGTGAGAAGGATAGAACAATTTGGGACTCGCTCTTGGATGGTTCCCATGACCTGATCGCTAGGAGTCTTGATTTGGCTAAGTCTATGCAAAATTCTACCATAATATATCATGTTCAAACAATAAGGGAGATCCTTCTCCTGTGGTACCCACACAAAAAAATGCACAACAATTAGCTCTGATGAAAATCAAAGAGAATATGTTGTCTAAGAGGATGGAAAAAGTTTTGGAAGACTGTGGCTCCCCTATTCAGTTTAGACCACCTAACCCTTCAAAGGTTTATAGTGAAGCGCCCATTGAAGGCATTGAGGATGAGAAGGATGATTTGGAAAATAGAGAAGAGGTTAGTAAAAATGAAGAGGGAAGAAAAAAAAGGAAGTATGTTAGGAGAAGTTTGACTGTAGGGAAAAGGGTGAAGGGAGGGAAACTCCCCAAATGTTTTGACAATTTGGGAATTGCTAAAGAAGAGACTCATTGAGTTTTCCATCTTCTAATCCATGGAATGCTTCAGTTGGAATGTGTGGGGTTTAGAATCCCCAGATAGGAAGTATATTGTCAGGGATTTAGTTAATAAGCATAAAAACATGGACTTTCTAATGCTCCAGGAAGCTAAGGCCACTAGATTTCTACTGGATAATGCTCTAAGATTCATCTGGAAAGATTCGATAAAATTATATACTAAGCATGAGAAGGGTAAAGGAGGTGCTGCATTGCTCATCAAAAAGGAATGGGGACAATTTATTGCTCAGTCTGGGTTCTCCCCGTGTAATAGATGTGCATGGGTAACTTTTGATAGACAAGGTATGAAACTTGGTCTTTGTTCCTTGTATGCTTCTAATGATCACACAGAGAGAGGGGTCCTTTGGGATTGGCTAACTAATCACATTCCCAAGATCCCTTGGATTTTCGCTAGGGATTTCAATATGGTTGAGTTCAATGAGGATAAAATTGGTGGGAAGAGCGTGGAATGGAAAGGAAATGAACTTTTTTTTTTATAAGATTCAAAAAGTCTCTCAAGTTAATGGACCCTTTGGAAGAAAGCAAGAGTAGAAGTAATGGGATTTGGTATACATGATGCAATGCCCAGGTAAGAAACAAAAGGATATACAATAGATTAGACAGAATGTATGTTAATAAAGAGTTTTTTTAGTTTCATTCTCATCAGGGTGATATTGTTGTTAAAGTTACCTCGAGTTCATTATCAGATCACCATCCAATATCTACAGATATTCTCTTTATTAATCATGATCTTGCCCCTAAGCCAAAGTCTAAAAACTCATTTAAGGTTAACGTCCAACTTCAAGAAAATGAGGATTGTAAGATGGGCATTATCAGCTTAAGGAATATTTTAAAAGTCAGATATGGAAACTCTAATGTCACAGGGTACTGGGAAGAACTTGTTAAATCTTCTCAAGATTTGTTCAAAATATGTGGAAAGAAGTTTGCTATGGATAGAAGAAGGGAAGAAAAGGAGCTTCAGGTTGAGTTTTTGGACATTGAGAGAAGGTTGCATGTTTCTCCCTTTGATGATAACTTGATTGCTTAGCTGGGGGTTACTAAGAATAGGCTTAGGAGTTTTGAAGCCCACAGGGTACAAGGAGCTAAAACTAGAGCCTGTCTGAATTGGATTAAAATGGGGCAGGGGCTCTAAGTACTTCTTTGATTTGTTGAGATGCAAATTCAGACAAGAACATATAGAATCTATCACTAAAAATGATACCACCTACTCTGATTTGAATGATATTAAGGAACTCTTTAGAGAGTTCTATGAGAATCTTTCCAAGGCAGAAGATGGAAAGGTTGAGTGTGTTGAAGCTCAAAAATTATGTTCCCTTATCTGTCGAAAGAAAATAGATGAGTCAATGGCTGATAAATTGAAACAAGAGGTTTCTAAGGATGAAATTAAAAGTGTAATTCTTTCAATGAGTAATTGTAAGTCTCCAAGGATAGATGGGCTTTCTGTTGAATTTTATAAAACTAATATTGACTGGGTGGTGGATGATCTCTTTGAAGTTTATCATGAGGCTATAAGGGTTGACACTTTGGGAAAGGAGATCAATAGAGGCCTTATTAAACTGCTTCCCAAAGGGAGAGATAAGTCCAATTTGCGGAACTGGAGACCTATTTCCCTTCTTAATGTCCCCTACAAAATTATAGCTAAAGTTTTAGCAGGAAGATTGGTAGATATTTTACCTTCCATAATTAATGTGACTCAGACTAGTTTCATCAAGGGAAGATACATTCTAGAAAACTTGCTCACCAGTTGGGAAGGACTTCACTGGGCTAAGGAATCGAGTTAGAATGTTGGAATTCTCCTGCTGGACTTTGAGAAGGCATATGATAGAGTGGAATGGTCCTTCATTTTAACTATTCTTAAGGCTTTTGGTTTTCCAAAGGAATTTAGGAGAATGGTTGAGATGTTGTTTAGAGATGCTTCTGCTCAAATTGAAATTAATGGATCTCCCACCTCCTCCTTCTCAATGGGGAGATCATTAGGCAAGGCTGCCCTTTGGCCCCTACCCTTTTTGTCATTGTGTCAGAAGCTTTGTTTTATATGTTGAGAACAGACAAAATCCCTCCAGTAGTATTAATGGAATTGAACTTTCTAATGGCAATTCACTCTTAAACATGCAGTTTGCAGATGATATTGCCTTATATCATGTCTTGGAAAAATAAAATTTAGAGAACTTAAAGGTTAGACTGAACAGATTTTGTAGTGCCTCTGGTGCTAAGGTTTCTTTCAATAAATCTATTTTTCTTGGATGGTCTGACTCTCCCCCTGAATGGGTTGGTGAGGGGGAATGGCAATGAGGAGGCCCTAAAAAGTTGGTCAGGTTTCTAGGGATTCCTTTTGCCATTGATCCCTCACTAAAGCATATGTGGGATTGGTTGTTTTCCAAAATTGAAGTCAAGCTTAAAAATTGGAACATGCAAGTGTTGTCTCTAGTAGGGAGATTTCAGGTTTGTCAAAAGATTTTATCTGCATATACTATTTGCTATGCTTCCATGTGGTTATTCTCAAATGTGCAAATTGATAGTATCCAAAAAGTGATTAGGTGTTTTCTCTAGTCAGATGGTAATGGTAAGAATAAGAAACATTTTGTGAACTAGAAATGGTGTTGTGTCAGCAAAGATTTTGGGGGTTTGGGCCTGAAGGACCTAAAGCTTCAAGGCATGGCTTTGGTGGCAAAATGGATCATTAGATCCCTGGAGGGTGATTAGCCATGGAAAGTCCTTGTTAGGAACAATATCAGGTTGGCTCACCCTAGGAGTGCACAGAGCTGGTGTAAGTTGCATCCTTATGATTGTCTATTTGGGGACTTCAAGGTGAAACCTTTTGGGTCATTGGTCTTTGGTTCCATCTGGAAGGCTTGGGAGGTTGTTAGAAACTTAATCTCTTATTCTGAGGTGAATAACCCTTTGAAGTAGTGGGGAGGGCATTGTTCTATTTGGTGGTGTTTGAAGTATAAAAATAAACCCTTGGCACTGATCCAAGGTTGTTCAGGCCTGAAATGGCATAAACTAGGCATGTCAGCCCTTCGAGATGTGTTCTCTGATAATGGCATTAAAAGTTGGGACAGTCTAAAAGTAGAATTTTGGTTAAGAGATAGTCAAAAGAGGACCTACTCAGTTTTCCTTACAGCTTTTTCAAGTAATCCTATTTAGCCCAAATTGCTAAGTGAGGAGGATTGGTTAGAAAAGCTGTGTTGGAAAGATAGAACTAAGGTGAAAGTTTGTGAATCCAAAAGGATTTATAAGTTGCTTACAGATACAGTTGAGATATATGAGCATTGTGTCAAAGCATGGAATCTGAATGTTGTTGTCTGGGATCTAGCTGTTGTCCTTAGGACTTTTTGGTCAAAGCCCTTGGAACCCAAAAAGGGGTGTTTCAGATGGTTACTAATTTTGAAAAAGTTGCTTGTTGGTCATAATTGCCATGTCTGTACTATCTGTAATGTATTTGAAACTTGTGACCATATCTTCTTTGAATGTCCTTTTGCTTTTCATGTTTGGAACCTATTCATGGGTAATGTGTCAAATTGGTCATTGAGTGATGTTAAATGCAAGGTGGAAATTTTATTTGGTTCTATTTCAGGGTTTAATGCTAGAACTAATGCTTTTTGGCTTTCCTCAACAACTGAAATTTTATGGATTTTGTGGAGGAAAAGAAATGAGGACTATTTTCAAGGCAGGAGAAGAAATCTTACTAAGTCTGATTTAAGACTCACACTTGCTGACTTGTTTATATAGGTAGTGCTTTCATTGGACATCCAGTTTGAGAGCTTTCTAAAGATTTCTGAGCAAGGAACTTGTTGGACCAAAATTCTAACCCCAAATGTTTTTTATAAAAAAACCCATTTCCCACCATAATATTGTCCCTAAAAAATACCATTTTAAATTTTTCCCGCTCAAAATAACATATTCATTCGACCTAGAGTCTTGACCATAATAAATTCATGTCTTGTCACCTTTACCCAAAAACAAAAGTCATATCTTAAAAAACACTTCTATATTGCTAAAACCTACCCTAGGGTCCCTTTAATAAAGTCATATGAAGGATATCGGTGAGAAACCACCATATCGGGGAGACTCACTTTGGAGTCTCTTCAATAATCCAAAAGGCTAAAGGGATACAAACATTTAACTCATCGGCCTATCGGGCTAACATTTGAAAGTCGAAGGGACTCAAAGATCAAAGAGACTGAGGATTATCAGAGTGAGTCATTTAAGGGTCTCTTCGATATTCTGAAAACACCAAAATCATATCGAAGGGATAGATATATATCGGCATGACACCTACATGTGTCCCGCCGGTAAAGCAATAACAATTATAAAGAGTAACTAAAGCATTTCGAAGAGACTCCAGGATATTGGAGTAACGTGATTTCCAATCCTGCCAATAAGCTGATGATATTTATGAATAAAGAAAAACATTGAGATTATTTCAAAGAGACTTAGGGATGTCAAAGTGAGTCGATCCCTAGTCCCCCCAAAAAGGCAAAAATGATATAATAAGTAAAAGGGCATTGAAGAGACAAGCAAATATCAAAGTGACTATTCATAAAAGAGATTTCGGGAGGAAATCACGATAACGGTATGATGCCATCTAGGGTCATTATGAAATCCCAAAAGAAATAAAAGGAATAAAAGAACATTGGGGAAAGAGAAAGTTATCATCCCGATGAGCTATTGACAAGACTATTTGGCACAGATCAAATGGCTCACATTCAAATGAATTAATTCCTCTTGCGCTGATATGAAATTTGCCACAAAACGCCATCAGTGAACCAGAGCCAAGTGTAGAAAAATCAATCTCCAAAAGGATTTTTGAAATCATTAAGAAGTCAAGGAAAATCAAGGTGGCGAGTGACTAAGGGTAGCAAGTCAATAACCAGAAGGAGCTCATTCAAGTAAGTACCCCAAGCTGAAGTTTGAATTTGTAGAATATACATAGATTGGTTGAAGTATAAACACAAAAATATAATGGAAAACGTAACTGAGAACCCTAAAAGAGGCAAAAAAATAGAAGAAAAGCACTTGAACCAAGATTTGATAGAACAATGCTCGCGTTCCAGATAGAGGTCTAGGATAAACGCCCAATTGAACCCCCAAGCTAAAAAATTACAAGATGTGAACAGACAAGTAGGTGACTCATGGACCCCGATAAGAGAGTATGACCTGTTTATATATCACTACAGGAAAATGTATAGACATAAACTTGTTTCAAATCCATGGAGGTTAAACTTGGGGAAATTAGTGGTGCCTAATGTGTTTGTAAATGTGGAATTGCTCAAAGTGTTGGCAGATAGATACAACCCTCAAACCAATATGATTGAGCTTAAAGATGGGTCTGCCTTTATCCCTTTCACCAGGGATTATATATCAATGGTATTCCAATTGGATACAAGTCTCGATATGAGGTTTAGGATTAGGGACCTCCTAAATGAATATCACAATTTGAGTAACAATTATAAGAGGTGGAGGCTACCATTTCATAAGCCTCATGATGAAAATAATCATCTCAGAGTGTTTTCTAGGGTAGAAGATCCCCCATATTCTGTTGACTTATTTCAGAAATATTTTCAATACACTTATTATTTTGTCTATCAAGTGTTAGGCTTGTGTTGACTTTTTCCCAGACTGGATGCTTATTCCCAGATTTCCCTACAAGGTAGCCATCAGTGATCAACAGGATCTCTGGGCCAGGGGGCCAACAGTGTAGGAGATAGACTCTATATTTTATCTCCTCTTCTTCTTCAGGCTCTGCAAGACCTAGGGGGGTATTCCCTACTCAACATCCATGAGGATATGCATACAAGGCTGGGATGCTGACAGAAAGCAGATAGTCCTCTTGTAAGTAGACCAAAACTGAAAGATAAGAGCAAAGGGGCTAGCTTTGGGCCTATTAGCAGTTGTAGACAGAGGACTGAGGATCCTAAAACTAACTCTAATGTCCTAATGGTTGTTTTATATTTTGATTTGGAGTTTAAGTGTGGATGCAAAGCTGGACATGGTTATAACACAAAAACAAAGCATGATTGGTGCCTATCCAGGGCCTGGAGTCAGTAGACATACACCTGTGAATGATCAGCATAAACAGCTAAAACTGGATTTCAAGGGGATATATGTGATACCTGCCTTACAGGTATCTCCCAATACAAAGTGTTAGGTTATCTCTACTTATGGTATCCCTACTGCAGTATACCCTTCCCAATGTTCAACCTGGAAACAGTTTAATCTACCCCTTGAGCAGAAGTTAAAAGATCAGACATTCAACATAGGAATTCTATGCTCTAGAATCTAAACATTACCCAAATATCCAGATTCAGAAGAAGAATACATGCAATACTGGAGACAGAATTAACACAACACATGCTAAGATAGCATTTCTCATATAAGTTTAATCATGAAATCAGTGGGTTCATGCCAAAAACATACAACAAGAGATACATAAACTCACAGGTTAAGCTGTACAGAGCAACCAGATCAGCTTGTTATGAGTTACAGAGCCAAAAATCTTCAACTTTCAACAACCAACAAATGAGCAACACAACCTGCTTATAACAGCCAGGTAGGTGCTCAGCAATTAATTACATGGTTGACCAAAAATCTCGCCAGATACACAGTATCAGAAAGATGGCGCTCAAACATTACCAGATTGGCGCCCAAACTTGAATGCAGCAGGTAGGGGAGGAGATAGGAAGATTTCTCGAGCCCTGCGCCACTGTCCGCTGATGTACACCTTCAATCGGGTACCAGATCCGCCCACGCCATCGCCCATACCTCTGCAACAATCGCCATTAAAGGCGCACCAACCCGCGGCCTCGGGAAAACGTCAATTCTGCATCGCAACCATTTCCCGCTGAGATTCATCATCATGATATTTGAAAATGCAGGATACCAATTATCCCACATGCACCCCGCAGCAACCTCCTTAACACTTTATATACTAGGTCATGAGCATATATGATGTCGGTGCTTTTGCTCCTGACGACACTAGTATAAGACTTCATCATCATCATCCTCCAGCAGCATGATATCCTGTTGCTTGAAAAATCACCCTGACGTCAGCATCATATCGCAATACAACCTGCATGATAATCGCCTTCATCGGCACAACCTGATCCATCGGAGGAACATCCTCCTGCTGAGCTTGTACCAAAAGTCTGGCCGATAAACATCCTGATGACATCATCATCATATCCTGCTGACGTCATCATCATATCTGCCTACTGCGCACCTCCTCATATCCGGATGACGTCATCATCATGTTTGCAAATATCGGGGGATCTCCACAAGATGATCTGTGTTAGAAATATGAACCCCCCGGACCTCGATGACGTCATCATCATATTAACATTAGGATGATATTCGGAAGACAACCGGATATTTGGAAATATCATCCTGATGCACAAATATCAGGTTGCACTGTAGCTCCACTATAAGATCGGGGCGATAGATGAATATGATGATGCTTGAAAAGATCACCCCCACAAGCAAATGCACAAAGCCGGCAGGCGGATATCTCCTTGACATCAGCATCATCACGACGCTGGAACAAACGTACACCCGGGTGATATGAAAATATCACCCCCTCCTTCGGAAATATCATGATACAGATAGGCAGAGAAAAAGATATCACCCTGATATAAGGATGACATCAGCATCATCAGGGTGACAAAACAACGAACAAGAAGTGATACAACATCATCAGGATGATATTGACTAAGATCATCCTGACGTTCAAAATATGATGACCCCAGTGAATATCGGGTCACACTTAGAACTCTTCAACAACATCATCAGGATGATCATAACCAAGATCACCCGATGATAAAGATATCACCCCGGCGAAATATCATGAAGGCAGAAAATATGATGACCCTCGCAAGGAACACGGTGATAACTGGAAATATGATGATGATGATGACGACCCTTAAGAAAAAGCCAGTCAGGTCGAAACAACTTAGAGAATAACCCCTTCAGAATATCGGGGCAACATCATCATCATGTTTGGGCAAGGTGATAAATGGAAGATCACCGGATGCTTGAAAAATCACCCCCGCAAGCAAATCAGGGCGCGCTGTAGCTCATCAGCATCATCAGGATAATAACCAAACATCACCCGATAGTGAAATATGATGATGACGATGAGAAACCGGTCGACGGAGAACATGATGATGCAGACCATCATCGAAGACAAGATGATGATGATGACCTCCTCCTCAGGAAAATATGATGCTGCAGCTGAAAAATGCTGAGGAGGTCCAATACTTAGGAAAAATGGGCAAGAAGATAAAGGGTTCAAATGAAGAGACCCCCTGATCATGAAAAATCAACCCCAGGTCAAAATGAGTGCTAACAGCTTGGATGCCCCTATATTCATGGAAGTGGCACCAATGGTTTTGACTACAGATGTGCAGAGCCAAGATGCTCGACCATCAAATTATGTTGAGTACCTTTCAAATGATCTCCATAATGATTTGATCGATGCAAAAGATAACAAGGGAGGTGTTAAGTTCATGCACTATTCTTTGTTTATGCATCTTGTTCTATATGAAGGACAGAACATAGGTCTGTGGAATGAGTGTCTCAAGATCAGAGATTTGGATAGAAATGGAGACATTAAACCCATATAGATGTGGATAGCTATCTGGGATAGTAGATGTGATAAATCACACTACTTGTACTTTGAAGAATATTTTGTGAAGCCACTATATGGTTTACTAGGTCATCCATGTAATTATAATTTGTCACCTTCTATACAAAAGTTTCTCAGACCTAAGGATACGGATAAAGACAAGAAAATCAATCACAACTAGGGTGATTGGTATGCCTACAGTGATTGCACAAAAATTAGAGTTTTTGGATATGAAGGAGCACCACTCTTGCTTCCAAAGACTTGCCCTAATAGAATTGCATATTTAGAGATTGTGAGGCAATTGGCCTGTTCTGATTTATGCATTTGAAAAATCACAATAAACCATTTTTATGCCGGGTACCTTACATTTTGGATATTTTACTGCATTTTCTGAAAAGGGGTATGAAGCAATTGAGAAGAAATTGGATCGTTTCATAATGCCTAAAGGGAATGCTAGGGAAAAGTTTGACCCTGAGAATTTTATAAACAATGTCAAAGTGAGTCAGAAGTTGAAAAGATATCAACATACTCTTTTTGTAGATGATGATCTAATCAAGAATGTTGATGCAAATTCTGCAATTGAAAAGAGAAATTAGTATCATAAAATAATGCTAGCTGAGGCTTGGAAGATAACCAAAAATCCCACTTATAAAGGAGCTTTTCTAGAAGTTAATGATCCTATTGAATGTTGGACACATTAGTTGCACATGCAGCAAAATTGACTATGGATGTTCCCCCTGGGGTTTTTGAAATGAAAGGTAAAAATATTAGGGAGACACAAGTTAAGTATGAAATAACCTTAGGCCATCTTTCCCCTCAACCTACACCATACATCAACTTCTTTGTCAATACCAGTATCATAGAGGATGAAGAATTTGAGAGTGGACATGGCTATGAGCCTGTAATTGAAGAATATGAGCCTCCTGTGGAAAGAGAAATGGTCATGATGGAATCCCCTGATGAGCTTTCATATGATATTAGACACATGGAAAGCAAAAAATTTATCTCAGGTGATGATTTTGTTAGAACCCTGGAATTCAAATCCTTCTTGTATGAGTATAGAGGCAAACAAGCCAGGGAAAAAATAAAGAACATCACTCCTGAAGTACAGGATGAGGCATTGAAGGAGCTCCAATCATAAATTGATAAAGAGATGGAGACTATGACTCCAAAAAATGGGAGAGCATTGCTTGAAGAAGTAGGAGTCTTTTTGGTATCTGGATGGGACATGACTTCAGCCATTGTTTTTGATAGTTTTAGGATAAATCAGGACAAAAAATTATAGTTGAGTGTTGAGGGAATAGACAAAGTTATTTCTGGGTCAGGCTTTAATCCAGATAATGCTACTCTATTGATGTGGAACTTGTACCCACCAAATAAAAGGCCTTTAATAATTAATGACCCAAATAAGGCTTTTGGCCATCTTTTTGTACAAAGAGTTGAAGACACTGACCCAATGGATACTGCCGATCTGAATGTAAATGTTTCCAAATTCACAAAAGCTCAAATTGAGCAATTGGTGAGGAAAAATAAAGCATACATAGTAGAGAATGAAAAACTAAGGCAAGAATTTGCTAATTATAAGGATAGGTTGCCATCATTATCAGGCAATTATTCACCTTACTTGGAATTTGACAAAAAACTGGTAGAGGCCAGAGTTGATGCTAGTTATTAGAGAATTAAGGCGAAGAAATTCCAAAAGAAAAGTGATCAATTGGAGATAGAGATAAAGGATGTCAAATACAAAATGGTCTCAGAATTGATCCATAATAGATTTGAAAAAATGATTGCAAATGCTAATAAGGTGTGGGTAATACACAAATGGTCATATGCTGCATATCAAGAACATAAGAGATTGCACCTCAGAATGCTAGAAAAGAAAGAAGAATTAATGTCTAAGGAGGATGTTAATGTACAAGTCCTAAAAGAATATGATGAATTGATCGACATACATGAGAAATTCAACACTGAGCTCACACAAGACCTCAGTGACTTTGATCAACTGTTGGATCTCTCTTTTCCTAGCTTTTTTGATTATGAGGGCAATCTAAGAGAACAGGATGCCTAGAGGGAAGAACTTGCCCAATTACTATCAATGGCTCTGAATAAAGTAAATGATGAGTCCACAGTAATGAAAAATACACATGAGTAGTTAGAAAATATTTTTTCTCTTGAGTTTGTTATGAAAGAAATGGTATCAACTATAGGTACTTATGCAACCTAGGAGTATATTGATCATATCACCAAAATTAATTTGTTTATCTCAAGAGCGGCATGAAGGGTCAAAAGAACCTTGTCTACATCCTCAGCTAATTTAAAATGGAAGACAATGGTTAAGAAAGAAGCTAAAGAAGCTAGAAAACCTGGAGAATCTTTTTGATCCTTAGGAATTTAGCCAATGCTAATTCAAGAATTTTGTGGCAAAGTACAGAAGAGGAAATCTACAACAGTGATGGGCAAAGCATATGCATCAAGACTCTACCTCATTAAGAGGAGAACCTTGCCAGATCGGATGATCACAGGTTCTCTACATTGATTAACAGACTCAAATTCTGACAATTATGAATACCCACACTGTTGTCTTTGTTTATTTCTTAATTATGTTCCAAAACACTTGTTAGTTATCACAAGAGGTGCAAGTCATAAAGAGGCACCCTCTTTTGGCCTGAAGCTTGTTTGCTTCCCATATATATACGGAAACCAAGGCCAATTTTATATCATCATCGATAACATCATCATTATTTGACAAAACTTTTACATATATATAAGCATCATACTGTTATTTCTATTTATTGATAAAAATGCAAGAGAACTTCTGTGAATTTTAGATAATACAATGGGGAAGAATATATAAGCAGTGACTCAAATCTTTGGTGTTCAATTACTTTGTCAATATTAATGCTTATGAGTTATTTGGTTGTCTCCAGACTGGTCTTTTCCTGTTATTCAAATTGAGTGAATTAATTTAATTTGTCAGAACACATTTGTTGTCTCTGTGTGGTATATTTGATTGGGTTCTATAAGAAGTCGATTTAAGTCCTTCTAAGTGGTTTATGTTATTGGTCTCTGCCCAGAGTTAAAATCCTTTAAGTAAGTCATATTAGTTGGTTTCCTTAACACCATAATTAAAAGTCCTTTCAAACTATCATAGTAACTTGGAAAGATGTCAGTGGGATCGATAAGAAGAGCCTCATAACCTACATTCTTGCATGTTTATATAAGGTATAAACATTCACAAGTGCCAAGTAATTAGAGTTAAGCCAAGTAAGAAGATCCACATATCATACACATCTTGACCCCATTCACCCAATAGAATTAGGCACTGGTCACACTCATTTTAAAACATCAATTTATAGTTTATACTTTCACATTTCAATCCTTACTAGTAGGAGTAACTCTTAGCCTTATATCTGTCTCGTATCTACATGCCATTGTGAGTGGATCACTAAGGTCACACAAATCTGCATTATTTATCAAGGTACACCCGCCTAGGTCTGCAGAGCCTAAAGAGAAGGGGGTTTTCAATCATATCAACCCTGTTTTGTTAGCCAAAAGTGTTAAGAGAGCTTGGCAATCTCTTAAGGTTTACAACCTACATTTTTTAGACCCAACAGAACTACTGGGATTTGCAAAGAGGATTTCAAACAGTCAAATGAGAGATCACAGAATCTAGGTAAGGCTTACCAGAATTTTAGCATAAAGATGGATGATCTACATAATAGGTATAGAGGCCTTCATATCACTGAATCTGGTTTGCATCAAGGAACAAAACGTGTCTCTCAAAGAATTATCAAATCTTCTGATAGGCAGTTGGAAAGCTCACATGTAGACTCTCCTGGAGAGTTTAATATCTTGAATGATAGGGTTGAATGTGGATGCACAGATATGGATAGCTGTGAATCAGATCCAATGTTGGTGGATGCTATTTCAGAGGCTTCATATGAAATGCAGAATTTTGAGTAGTTTATAGACTGATATTGGTGGACAAAGCTGGTTTAGTTTTAGATATGGTCCTCATATCTTTTTGCAAATAGCTATTTATTGTATGAAATAGTATAATTATGGAGATTTTGTAAAGGTGGTTCCCTTGGCCACAATGATTGTACCTAAACTTCTTCATTTTTGGTAATATGATTGAACTATCTTTAATCCAAAAAAAAATCAATTAACACATCAATCAGTTTTGTTAAAAAATCAATCAAGCCAGTTAACGAATCAATCAATCTAGTCAACTTCTCAATCAAGTTGATTAGCCTCCATGATTCATGAGAGGCCAAGGACACTTGTCCCTCTCTCATTCGTGCACATTCTCTCAGCCATTGATCTTTCTGATCATCCTCCACCATTGATCTACATTTCAACAAGTCTATAAATTGAACCTCATTCTCCATTTCTGATCATCTCTCATCCAAGTAAACTTATGTTGTTATTATTGTCATCCATTTTGGGAGATCACGAACTTACACTAACGACCACATCCACACTTTTCCAAGTCCAAAAACATCATGCGGACCATAGAGAGACACTCCACAACATCCACACAACTTTACATAACATTCAGCACCATCAGAATCTCTTGCAACACTTCTGCAACCTCCTGAAACAAAGAATGTCTTCAATTTGCACATCAGGATCCACTACCACTAAACACCAACACAATAACTGAACTTGTGGAGCAACCCATCACTAGAAACTTCAAGGAAAGGTAGATATAGACTATATGAGCACATCCCTAGATCCACAGGGCAAGAAACCTTAATGCAGAGAAATGCGGAGCAATCTCATTTCTCCCAGATAGTCTTCTGCACAGGAAAACACTCTGTCAAACACATCTTCCACTTCCGCATGATCCAAAACCTAAAACTCTAGATATAACACCTCTGAGCACCTCTGATCAATACTTCCAAACCGCATAATCATATCTTCAACTAGGAAGAAATGTGGAGCACACCACTGAGCACATCTCTATCACACCACACCTTTTTATTCAAATTTTCTCAAAAGCACTTGGAAACCAAGTGAACTACTTGCTAGAGGTTAACATCAATGACAACACTAGTAAGTTTCCAACAAAGACAGAGGCACTGAAGCAAAGCTTAGAGGCATTGAAATAGAGACTGTAGAAACTGATCTGACACAGGAGGCTGAAACCTGCAAAAAGATGTTAGGTTGATGACAAAATCAAGACAACAGATTAGTCTGTGCAAGCAAAGTTAGCCAACAAAGCAACCCATCACTTTATTAGTCCCCAAAACAAACCGTTAGAATGTGAACATAAGCTTAGACAAATAACATTTGCAAATTTGATAAAAATCTTATGTAAAATTCCTAATTTTCTTGTAAAACAAAGTGTTAGACTTACTAGAGATGTCAAATAAGATGCCAAAACACACTGTTAGAGGTCAGTGATATGAAATGTTATTCTGCAAATAAACAGAATGTAGGTACTAAAATAGTCATTGAAGGTGCCTCTGTGTGGCACAAAGGTGCTAAAAAATACTACTAAGGCACTACTATGCTAAGCCTAGGTGCTAAACTACTAGTCTTAGGTGCTAACAGAAGAAACGGAAGTGCTAACAAGCCCTGCAAAACAAAAGGTTAATAGACAGTCGTAGGCGCTAATAGAGATGATGAAGGTGCTATTGTTTCCGACGAAGGCGTTGAACCACGGCCAAATGCGCTACCCTGTCACTTGCACAAGAAAACATAGGATTTCTTCCCAAAAAATTAAATTCAAGGATGACTAGGTCCCACCAGGCGTGCCAAATGAAGATATAAGAAAGTAGGAGATGTTAGAAACACAAAGCAAACCAAAAAAAATGGGTTATACCTTTAAATCTCCTCCATTCAAGTCTCCTTGATAAAGTGGAGGAAGTGCATGCACCCAATGCAAAATCCTAGCTTTACCCAATATGAACCAATGTGGATTGCTCAATCTAATACCAACATAGTAGAAGTAAGGATTTAGATGCAATTTGATGTGGAATTGGCTATAATTTTGGCTATGGATGTGAGAATTTTTGGAGCATAAGGATGGTATATAAAGTTTGTGTGGTGTTGTTATGGCTTAGGAAAGGCTCTTATTTATAGATTTTTGAGGATTTTTAGATCAATGGTGGAGGTTCAAAGGTGAGATCCAAGGGTGGAGATTCCATAGTGAAATCAATTGCTAGGATTTCATCAACAAAAATTAAGGGCTCATAATAGTTTGGAATTTTAAATTCAACCTTGGGAAGGCTTTGAATTTATGAGGATGGAGACATGTGAATGAATTTTATTTTTTTTTAATGGGTGAGTGGGATGAGAAGTGACAAATGCATGGATTTGGAAAGATGAGGTGGAGACATGTGTGAGCTTTATTAATTAAATAATGCTCTTTCATAGATTAGGAAAGATGAGGTGGAGACACATGTGACTCCCATCAATTAAATTTAATGTTAATTATTTAATCAATTGTGCGGAGATGGTATAATAAGTGTTATGTCAAAAAATGTCCCCTTGGGGGCTTTTCTCTCTTAAGGTTTAGCTCTCGGGTCCTTAGAATGCATTTAGAGCATCTTGCATGATAATTTTGACTCCTGATGAGAAAACCCTGAAGTCTTATAGCAAATAGGACCTAGGGGGTTCTATTTTGATGATCCCTAAAAAAAATGAGAGGGTGGATTTGGGCACTAGCGCCCTAGTCCTACCCTATTTTGGGTCTGTCCTAAATTTAAATGTTGATTTTATGACTATTATTTGGGTCCTATGCCGACATCTCAAGTTTGAATTACAAAATTCTTAGCGAGAATCTTTGTAGTTGCAAATATATGCAAGTTTACGACTTCATTTGCAAACTAGATAGAAATTAGATGGACATTGCGAACTTGTGACTTTGTGTGAAGATTTGACTCCATCTCCTCATGTGACTTAGGCATTCATTGTGTTGCAGAGCAGTATTTTATTGTTATTGTGTTTGTGATTGAATATTTGACTCCATCTCCTCATGGCATAAAGAGCATCTTTCTTCCATGAGATCTACACTTCAAGGTGATATCTGTCGTGTTTTTGATCATTTATCATTTGGATTTTGCCTCTATCCCACCAGGATACCCACTCTCATTTGACAACAGTGTTTGGAAGAGTTGAATGTCTCTCTGGGGTTTGACCGAGGCAAGCCTCTAAACACCACAACCCCTCCCACACTCCTTTGTGATTGTAGGTTACAAGTACCAAGTTTCACGGAGTGAAGTTGCAGAAGGAGGTTGCAGATAACAAGGATTTAGTATCTAAAAGAAAGAAGAGAGAGTTCAACATTTCAGGACAAGGGTGCTAGTCCCAATTGTAGAAGTTGTAAAACCAACCTCACAGGACCCAGTGAACACCTGCAAAACCTTCCACAAGAGAAAAAAGAAAAAAGAGCAATTTGCACAAAAAAGATGCAATTAATGAAATGGATTAATGAATTACATGAGAGCACTTTCTTTTGTATTTGCAAGTTAGAAAACCCTAATGAGAGATTCCTAAGTTTAGCTTAAGTGAAATAAAGTAAATGTGACTTAATTAATTAATCAATATGATTAAATTAATTAAGTAAAGAACATATTACTCCAACACCCCCCCTTAAGATGAACTTAGGGAGAAGCTAAAAAACTAAGGACAAATGCATGAAAGCAAAGATGGGTCCCAGCAACTAGGCCTGATGAGGTACCCATGTACAAAAGAGTCTCTCGCAAACAGAGAAAAGGAGAAAACCACATGGGAAAAACTCCTCCCCAAAAGAGAGAACAAACCTCCTACAAGAGAGAAAGAGTGAAGGACTAAGAAGCCTCCACAAAGGATGTCCCAAAAGAATAGGAACATGAAGAACTTCACTGAAGCATGAAGAAGTTACAAACACTGTCGAAGACTAACTGCTATAGTGCTGAAAGAAGAACCTCCTCTAAAACAAGATGAAGATTAGAATCAAGAAGACAAGAATCTGCATGTGTGCCCCCAGTGACACTACTCGAATCAGATGGCAAACAAAGACAAAACATCTAAAACTCGAAGATACAAATGGCACAGGTACCAAAAGTCTGATGAACTGATCAAGTGAAAATAGAAGGTCGCCTCCACAAAAGGAATGCAAGAGTGTCTATATGGTAAATGCTCCATCTCACTGAAATGCATGGGTAACTAGTTGCTGCATCCACCTAGTACATAGGAATAAATACTAGATACATAACTCACTCCAACGCGAAACCAAGGAAGCATTAACACCAACAGTAGAAACCCCCCATAATGTAGACGAAGGAGAGCCATGACAGGTACACTAAAACTGTGTGAAACCATGAAGTGCATGTAGAAGAAACAGGAACATCTGAATGTGTAAACATGAAAGTACCAGCAAATAAAAGGGTGTGCAAACCAAGGCACACACACATGACAAAAGTATGATGGCAAAACAAAAGGTAAACATCAACCCCCCATAGCACTTTATATCATAGTGCGAGTACAATAAGGCACAAAATGATGTCCAAGATCTCAAGAATACATGTACAACGTTGATGGCACTTTATTTCAATGTGTTTACATAAGATAAGTGCTTACAATGGAAGCTCACAATGTCTAAAAAAGGACCACATGCTGAAAATACAATTCCTTGATAGAAATAGAGGAAACCAATAGCACCATGATGAAAGTACACAGAAAAACATGCACTTTAAAAAAAATGGGACCCAAAAAGGAGTCCGGATGCAGAAGATTCGACCCGTCAAAGTCTCCAAAACGAGAATTGCACAGCAACAGCACTGAGAAAACTAATTTCTGGGAAAAACTAGAAGTCAAAAATAGAAAACCACCTACACCACTGTGAAGAGCACGAAATTCTACCCCTTTTCAAAAAAAAAGTGCACTGAAAAATACCACCGTATGACCAAGATATGGCCTCTGGAAGATGGAGTGCAAAAATGAAAAGCCCAATAGAGAGGGGTTGTGAGGACAAAAAAGCATCACCACCAAGTTTAGCAAAAACACCTCCAAATTTGGAGATCTACCAACTTTAGAACCCTGCCAAAAAGTCCTCCAAATACAATAGTTTGCATGTGATTTTTTTAATAAAAAACACAAAAAAAATACATGTGCTTTTTTAATTAAAAAAGCCCAAAAAATGCATGTTTATTTTTTAAAATAAAAAAACAATTAAAAACCATGATGTTTTTTTCATTAAAAAAATATTTTAAAAAAGCATGTTATTTTTTTTCCGTAAAAAAACATGGTAAAAAAATACATTTGAATTTTTTTATTTAAAAAAAAAATTAAAAAAAAATAGAGAGTGGGGGGAAGGGGTTAAAGACCCCCCCACGTAGCCATTAAAGGCTTGTAGCAAAAAGGCCTAAAAAAAGGTACGCAGCCCTGATGTAGGTACAAGGGCCTACGCAGGCACTGCGCATGTACCCTATACCTTGCTTCTTCTTTTTTGCTTTTTTTGTGTTTTTTTTTTTTTTTTAAACTACCTTTGTAATTTAAAAAACTGCCTTTTTAATATAATTTTTTTTAATAGAGTTTTTTAAAAAAAACTTTACATGCAGGAAAATAATTTTTTTTTTGACAGTCACCTTGAAATGCGAGCTAGGGAGGTCGTATGGCTTACCTGGGAAAAAAAAATTGCCCCAAATGAGCTTGAAGCTGATTTCAACGATTTGACAGTTGACCTTAAGGTTTTTAGGCCTTCTGAGCGTGATGGTGAGGTTTGTTTGGGCCCAAAATGCTCCAAAATTACAGGTACCCTCTGGATCTAAAAAAAAGCATCCGTTGAAACCCTTGCAGATCTGGCCTACGAAGCTCAAATCAAATCAAATAAAAGGCTAATCTGACTATTTCGACTGGTCTGAATTCAATGGAATACTTTGTTTTACACAAAAATGCACCAAGAAAAAAGATCTTGCTCAAAATTTTCTCCAAATCTAAGAAGGGGCTTGCAGATCTGGAGCTCTGATACCATGTACAAGTTGTGAAACCAACCTCACAAGACCCAGTGAACACCTGCAAAACTTGCAAAACCTTCCACAAGAGAAAAAAGCAAAGAGAGCAATTTGCACAAAAAAGATGCAATTAATGAAATGGATTAATGAATTACATGAGAGCACTTGCTTTTATATTTGCAAGTTAGAAAACCCTAATGAGAGATTCCTAAGTTTAGCTTAAGTGAAATAAAGTAAAGGTGGCTTAATTAATTAATCAATATGATTAAATTAATTAAGTAAAGAACCTATTACTCCAACACCAGTGTCCACCTTTTCCAGGGCAGAAACAAAAGATACAGTGCAGATCAGTGTTGGAAGGAGATTCAAATTTCGTGCAGAAAATAGTGCATTGGACTAGGTGCTAGTCCTAGTGTCCCCGACTGTTTTGTATTCTGAACTTCAAAAAACAATGAGTTAACAATCTCCATCCTTCACCTCAGTCTGAAAGGATTTGTCATAATTTATCAATTTGCTTACTGTTTTGCTTATTTAGGGTTTTAAGGATACTTAAGCATTAAATTGAGATATTGTTTGATAACATCTGAGCTTCCACATCATTCCAAGAGGCAGCCCAACCTGTTAGGTGAATGTTCTCGCTTAGTAGATATTCAAATCGGTTGATATGCCCTTGAATGTTTGATGATAAGGGAGGAGCTAAACCAAATCAACCACATTTCAAAATCCCCCCTTTTCCTCTAAAATAATGAGGGATTAGGTTAGTTAATTAAGTGATTAACTTAATTAATATTCCTGGTGGAAATTAGGAGATGGATTAATTAGTGGCTCAAATTAATTAAGTAGAGGTTTACTTAATTAATTTGGTCATAGGGGCTATGTAGGGTAGGGTAGCTAATTAAATAAATGATATTTATTTAATTAGCCTAGGTTTAGTCATAAGCTAGGTGGATTAATTAAATAAAAGGACTTTATTTAATTAATTTAGGTTAGTGACAAGGGATGGGATAATTAACTAAATAAATTGTAATATTTATTTAATTAATTATGGACAATACTTAGGTGAGAGTAATTAATTAAATTTAAATTATTTAATTAATTACGGGTAAGTGACTATGGGGGATTGACAAATTAATTAAATAAATTGATTTATTTAATTAATTATGGGAAAGGGGATAAGTTAGCATGATAGGGGATGCAGGAAAATGACCGTATAGGGTTTGTCGTTTTTAGGTGTCTACAGTATCAAAAAGAGAGTGGGTTTCTTTTGGATTTTGGCACTTATGCTAGTCATTG
This sequence comes from Cunninghamia lanceolata, assembly GCA_027924645.1. NCBI lineage: Eukaryota > Viridiplantae > Streptophyta > Pinopsida > Cupressales > Cupressaceae > Cunninghamia > Cunninghamia lanceolata. Next base: position 22,908,063 of record BSBN01000261.1, on the reverse strand, counting down.
ATTTTTCACAATATCATAGGAGGTAGAAAGAGTGTAAGTATGAATTGGAAAACAAGACAAGCATTGATACTCTAAGTACATTCCTATCTACAACAAGAACCCCTCATCTAGAAGGAATATACTTCTTCTATACAATTCATACTTGTAACATGTGTGGACAATCCTCTTTCATTATATTAAAATTGTAAATTCTCTCCACCAAGCTACAATTATGGTAACAATAAAGCTTCTTCCTATTCAAGGTAAATTCCTCTTGAAGATTGTTTTGTTAAAAGAATACTAGCATCAACAAGGATGTATAACTGTCTAATGCAATAATTGTATAACTGTTTCAAGATCTAGAATAAATAATGATAAACCTACAATACCCACATACATGAAGGTTGCATCTTTGTATTCAATTGAATGTTATTATAGATTACATATCTTGGATAGAGTTATGGTAGGCCTTGCATAACAAAATCAAAGTGACCATACTACTAAACCTAGACTATACACAAATTAATTTGACATGAATATAATTAGGGACATTGATGACTTGAAGAAGACGACATTGGAAGGAATAATTGGGAGTGATTAGAGTGGAAATAATCAAACAATTGCAAAGCAATCAACTCTTTTAGAATGTAGCAGAGGATATCATCAACAAAAGTCATTTTTGAGGAAGCATTTATAACATATAAATGGTCATCAAATTTTCATGGAAATATAATATTTTATTATAAAAATCTCTTTTATTAAAGTTTACAATGTAATTATTTTAATGAGCCATAAAATGTATGCTCATTGTAACTTTTATGTTTTATTTTAAATTTAAAATGGAGAAGTTAGACAGTTAGAGGAGGAAGTGAATAGTCATTCACCTATTTACTCTAACATTTTATCAAATGGAGAGACTTGTTACCTTTTTTGCACAACCATATACAAGGAATTGCGGAAGATTTTTGGCTCTAATTTGAAGGATTAAGAAGAAGAATTGTTGAACTTTGTCACTTTGTTCTTCGTGGATTGTAGATCATTCTTTTGTTTAGTGTGTAACCCATTCTTACATTTATTCCTTACTATATTGTGGATGCAAATTGTTGAAGCTTCATTTATTCATTAATGTCATATGCATGAATTGAACTCGATTTTTCTATTTGATTTTGCATACCCTTTTTCGCTTCCTTGTTTCTCCCATTTGTATTTGAGTAATCCCAAATAGGCCGTTCTATTTGTTTTGTCTAGGGTTTATCCATGTTTTTCCTTTGTATCATTTTCCTTTTTGTGCCCTATTGTACTTTCAGATAAAAACACCTCAAACCTACAAAGACCCCCATCATACAAAGTAGCTAGTAATGGTAGAGACCACAATTTCTTCAATATAAGAACTTAGAAGCACTGAGTCAAAGAAGCAAATGAATTCCAAATCATCACATTCAACATCATTTTCTCAAGAATTTTTGATATATTATTCATGTTGTCCTAAAATTGAATGAATTTCAAGTCCTCTTGAAGTTAACTCTTCTAGCTAACAAGGCTAACATTATCCTGGAGGTTTTATAACAATGTTATAGAGAAATAGTAATGAAAGCTTTTCACCTATTTTCTACAATCTTGTGTCTAATTGGTCCACCATTCTAAAAGTTAAAACCAACCCTACTCCCCAAAGCTTCTCTAACATCTTCCACAATAAGTTATGTATCCTTGGTGTTTTAAATATAAGCCTCTCAACATCCCTCAAATATAGAACTATTGGGCGTGTCTTGGAAACTCTCTTTATAACCTTGTAGAGGGATTGCACAAGTAGTTTTTCATAAAAAAAAAATTGTTTGTGTGCCTAAAAGGACCTAGATTTAACAAGTGGCGAACGATGCTACAATTAGCAATCCATGAGACCATGTTTTGTTAAGACCTCTGTTACATGTCTCCACAATGCACATATATATCTATCGTAGCATCCGCAACTACAACATCTGTATGAAATCCATTTCCTCTTATGCATTGACAATGTTTATAGTATGTTTTAGAGCTGCCATTACTAGCGTAAGCAAGGAGGTTGCTGGGAAAGGCGTGGAAACTTGCTTTACTCCTGCCAATCGCATTTGCTTGGAAATTTGTATAACATTTTCTCTAAATCTTTTTTTGTGTATACCTACAATCATGGTGTTCTACAAGATGACATCTATTTGAGGCATTATGTCAAATAGTTCAGCTGTCTTGTCTATACTTCCAACATTTTGTATACATGTCTTGTCTATACTTCAACATTTTGTATACATGTTTATAAGGGCGGTTGCAACTACAACATGACAAAATTTTATTATCTTCTATATTTTTAAGATGTTCCATTCTACTTAAACATCGCCCATTTCAATGAGAAAACAAAACCACATTTTATTGAAAACATCTTTCAAACAATTATAGAGCCTTGTTTTTGCTTCCACAGTTTGCAAACACATCCAACAATCATGGCATCCCATCAGATAATATGGAAATGTGAATCAAGACTTCACATTTCTGAATTTCTATTTCCTTTTTTTTGTTTTGCTTTACATAGTGGCTGGAATGCAGAAGGCAGAAGGATATAAGCACTTAGCAGTTGTCAAAGTGTGTTGGAGTTTCTGCTTTTCCACAAAACAAATAAACATTACCTTTTATCCTGTGAGAAGTGGAACTTTGCTTGCAATCTGCAATTTGTGCATGATTGCGTCGAAATTCGACATTCCTGCAATACAAAATAGAAGCCTTTGGCTTTATATTAGCCTTTGAAATATATATTTATATAGGAAGGCAATTTAAGTTTAGGAATGTGCACTCTTACTCTGCACTTCCGTTAATTGGGTGATGTAATTAATTGCACAATTTAAATTTTTATTGAATTTTATAAAGTTGCATTTAGGAATCAACTTGATCATGTATAACAGCAAATTATGAATTGAAACTTCATAAATTATGAACGGAAAACTACAAATTATATTTTTTAAAAATTGTAACTTCCCCTGTATATTCACTAATGTAACTTTATTTATGTTTGATCTGATTTTAAACTAGTATATTTATATTTAAAAATATATATCTATAGTATGTTAAGAGATATCTTCCAATTTTTTTTTTTGGTTTTTGGTTTTTATTTTTTTATTTTTTATAAATTATTGGCAGCTAGAATGCAAGCATTTCATTTCTCATTAAATATATTTCTTATTCTTGACATTTATAAATTACTCCCAGTTAGAATATTTGTATTTTGGTTTAAAATAGCAAAAGCATCTTTGAGAGTGGTGTCACGTTTAGTGGTGTATTTATTGTGGCGTTTCATTATTCATGCATATAAATCTTCTTTTTTTTTAGATTGGAATCTTATAAAATTACACGGAATCTTAGAATCTTTCAACTCTTCAACTCCACCCCTATTGTGATTGTAGAATGCCTCTCGACGTAATCAACGAAAATAAATTAAAATATTGTTGTAAACCTATTGTCAAGCTTTTCGGAGAGAAAGTATACTATGCAAGAACTTGTGGCCACTTGTCAAAACTTCAAATAACTATAAATTCATACTTATGAATCAATTGTAACTACATTCAAACTAGAAATTATCCTGAAACCAACATGTCTAAGCCTCAAAGAGCCCTTTTAAACCTGTAATCAACTTTTCGAGCCATTTTGTGACTTCATAAAATTGTGAACTATGGGAGAACAAAAATGCCAAAATGTATGTTGATACTGTATCCTTGTCAAATTGCATTGAAACCCTTTGTATTTCTACCATTGAGGTTTGATCAACCATTTAATCACCTTCACACAAATTATTAAGATGATTGGGAATCACGACTTAATTTAAACAATCTTGCAATACTTTTAGGTGACCAAATTTGACTCTAAGTCACTTGTGACTACGACCAATGGTTGAAGATTGTTGACTTGGTAGGCAATTTGACAACTCAAGATGATTGGGAACATTTGCAACAAAGATTAATTAACGTGGACATTAATGTTTTCAACTTAATCAAGCCAATGATGATAAAGAACCTTCACATGCAACTCAAAAATCTGATATGACTTTTGAGATAATGATTTGATGATGCATATTGACTTAGGGAATGCAAAAAAGTTTAAAATTTGCCATTGTCAAAACTAGGCATAACTATGCTTTACTCAATATGTTAAAGTCAGCTACTTAAGCACAGAGATGGAAATCTGGGTAATAAGGTCGTGTCATGGCTTTTAATCATTAGCACTATCTTAAACATCCTTCACATCTTCATCTTTAGGTTGTGCACTTTGTTGTCCTTGCCTTGATCATACTGCTAATTGTACAAACAATAAAATTCATTTCAAGATGACTCTCACTAAAGCCTATCAATCTACTTTACACTAAAACAAAATTACACTCAACTATGCATGGCTATCGACATAGCCATTGCACTTTGAAATGTGATTGCTAATTTGTAGTTCAACAATATAAATGTGAAAGCAAAAAAAAATGCCCTATATCTAAGAGCTTGTTACATCCCCAACTTACAATTAGACTTAATCATTGACTTGGCATGATAATCAGGAGGATTAGTCATAGTTAATTGATTTGATATTGTGGAAATATCTTATTAAACTTTTGATTATGAAGTAGATACAGATGTTTAATAGTTTTGTAAATTAAATGATTTATTTTACAAGATATGATAATGATGCACTGATCGTAATCTTGTGGTCCTAAGTGTGACAGGAAAATGATCATCCTTCGAAGAAGGAAGGAGAGTATCATCCTGGATGAAGGGTTAGACATTGTGAAAACATAAGTTGACTAGCCATCTGAGTAATCGACTCCTATGTCCTTCTCATTCCATTCGTAAGTTGACACGTGTCATGTCTCTTTTCCTTTGTTTCTATGTTCTTGGTATAATTATTTTGTCGTTGAAGTTAACATGACAAGTCATGATGACCGGACGATGATTTTGGAACATCATCCCCCAGCCAAGAGACAATAGTGTTAAGAGACGAGGAGGTCTCTCTTACCTTTTTGTTCTCAGGGTCATTATTTTTCCTAGTCATTTGACTAATGGGAATAGTCAATTTTGGGGGAGTATCACTTGACCCCGATAATCGACGTTATTAATGTGAATCTTTTTATGAATATAATCTCTTTGTGATAATCCTTAGACAAAGATGAAACCTCTTTATAGGATGTTACCTATAATAATGTTATTATTTACTTATCTTAATAATTGTATTCTATGGAATAATTTTAAGTTGTTATAGTCGATCATGAGGATCGATGGGAGCTTCGAGCTCAACCATCCCATGCTTTTGCAAGGTTTGGGCCACCTTTTGTGGAGGTACTACAGAGTGGGAAAGGTAGTTATGAGCCATAATCGGCATGCCTTGGGATTGATTTTCTTGTGTTGAGTATTGCATTGTGTTGGGAGTCACTTGGGGGAGATCGTTGTGGTTGGGGTTTGAAGGAAAAGGTGGCAGAACTGTTCATGGAGAATAATGGTTAGAAGGAGCTACGAACAGGTGATCGAGTCGCAGACTAGAGATGCATCTTGTTTATTGCCTGGAACAGGTAAATGGGAAACAAATGCCCCAAATTGCTTTTCATTTGATGAGTTTAAATCTCAGTGAGACTTCGGTCTGAGTCTGTGTATCATGTTGAATCTTGTTAATGTTAAAACTGAGGCACGGGGCCTACAAGGATGTGCCATGCATAATGGTTACATCTTTTTATGTCGTGGCTCAAGGCCAAGTTGGCCGAGTTGTTCTTTTTTAATAGATTTATATTTGCATTGGTTCAGAGCCATATGGCCGAACTCTGTCAAGATAACTTTGAATTGTGATACGCTTGAAGACTTGAAGGCTGAGCTTTCTAAACATAGAAAATTGTATGAGACCATGCTCTAGGCTATAAGCCAAGAAGAGAATACCATAAACATTCTTAAGACTATGCTCCAGGTCATTGAGCAGAGATATGAAACTCTGAAACTCTTCTTGAAGACTACACTCAGTCGAGTTGAATACTGTGTAATCTTGTTTTGAATAAGCTCGCGGCTTAAAGAGCCAAATTATCACTGCTCTATGTTTAATGTAGATACTAGCTCAAGGTCTTGAGGTCGAGATCTATAAAGACAAACTCTTTTTATGTTTTGAGCCTAGGGTCATTCAACCCGACTGTATTACATTATATACTACATATATGATAATTGGAGCTCCAAGCCATTATGGTTGAGCACGTATTCTATGTATATATATAAAGCTCATGTCGTATGATGACATGAGTAGAGAATAAGAGCTCTCAAATGGAGAATGACTCCAGTTGATATTGGATACAGTCACTTGACTGTTATGACTGTTGAAAAGGCATTATTCTCTATCATGCAGTCTATCGACCGTAATAATGGCCGTGAAGGCATCAATGTTTAACATGCAGCCCATCAACTGTCATAACAACTGTGAAGGCATTTGATATAATGAATATAGTCCTAAGACTGAGATGATTGTCGAGAAGACATTTATATATCAGAGTGTATATAACACCAATCTACCCAAGTCAGGCTTGTATGAGAAGCCAACTGTGATTTATAAATAGAGTTGTTTAAACTATTATGAATGTTTATGTGAACCTTCAATTATGAAGGGGTATGATCTTTTATGATCATAGTCTCATTATGAGACAGTTGGAATAAGTTTATAGAAGAATATAGACTAGTTCTATATGTGACTGAATTATGACTTATTGGATATTGTTATGAGATATAATTTCTTTTACCTTATTGTATACTAATAGGTTTGGTGAATAACACCTTAAGCTCATTGGGAAAATAAGAGCTATTGAACCTTAAGAAACTGATGTATTTTACTAAGGCAGAGTATGCCTTAAGTATCATGAAATCGACTTCATTATATGTGATGAAATGCTATCGATATGTTAACCATGGGAGACCAAGGCGGTCTTAATGTTTGAATTTGGGATGAATTTGAGAATGGGACAAGGTGACGTGGAGTCACTAGTATCGTGTTACAAAAGTAACCTATTTAGATATAATTGACTTATGATGGGAGTCGAATGTTCAAGTTTGGACAGTGATTCGAATTGATCTCACACACATACTAGACCTAAAGGACAAGGTCGTTAAGAATTGACTGTAGGACATGACAACTTATAAGTTGAGTAAGGGTGGTGGACATACTACGATGTTCATTGTGTAAAGTATTTGTATGAAAACCTTTGGCCAAATTAATGCATCCATCTTTGCATGCATTGTCGATCCATAGTGTTCCAGAAGGCCTAGTGTCTCCAGTACTGTCATACAAGTTAGAGTGGATCTATAGTGTGTGACCATGAGACATTAGGAAGGACACAACACTAGATACTCAAGTGGCTATCCAATTGGTTTCCAATGTCTAACCTTTCCATGAAGGGTAGGGCCTCTTCCAGTTAGGAAGATGAGCAAGGGACCACAGGTCTGTGGTTGGAGGAAAAGCACCAGGATGATGCTCTCCTTCCCAAGCATGAAACAAGCTGAGACTTATGAAGATAGATGTCATTGGTTCCAGATACAGTGTTTGCATTTTATGACCAATTGGTCTATTGTAATGTAAAAAAAAATTGATTAAGATGCCAAGAACATATATTGTATTTGATTAGTGATGGTTACTCACTAAAGACTGTATTAGTTTACTGGATTGTAAGCTTTGTTACATCTTGATTTGATTATCATGCTTAATTGATGGAAAAGAATATGTTCCTTTTTTATTCGATTTGATTATCTCTAACAATTCTCAATTAATGACTTGTTAAAGTTATATGATTAAGTTAAATCTTGAGCATTATGGAAAGTGATGTTACATATGGTATCAGAGCTACCAGGTTCAACATATGGACCTAATGAGCTCACTATTTGATTATTAATACATATCCAACATTAAGTATGCTAATGATTGGATGTTCTATGCCAAAATGGTAAAAATTAGAACCAGACCTCTCAAGAAGGTAATGGAACATGGATGTTACATACACCAACAAAAGATCTTGAAGGCATGAGCCTCCATGAAGGAGAAACTTGAACTGACTGGATGCTTGGTAGGTGCATGGTTATATGATGAGGAAACTTTTGCTAATGTCGTGAAACACATCAAGCAGGAGTTTAGGAAGGCCGAACAGTTGGCTGCCCCTAACTCTACTGGAGCATCAATGACACCCTCTGCCCCTAAAGCATCATCTAAAGGAAATATCCCTAAGAAATGTAATGAACTTATGGAGGATGTGAAGGATTACCAGTGTGTATCCTCACCTACTCAGACTGAAAAGAAAACATGATTATGGGAAGTTATCCCAAATTGTAAATGACTTGCAGAAGCAAGATGTAAAACACAATTTTGTAATTTTGTGGATTATATGTAATCCAATGGAAATTGTAATGCAATGGAAAATTTTGACAATCTTTCCTTTCTTGGTAAAGATTACATGAATGTGAATAAATTTGTAAATGAATAAATTGCATAACATGGAAGACTAATCCGTGATTAATCTGTAAACTTCAGGAAGAAGTAGATTGTAGTAAAGGTTCAAGTTGGAACCAGAATGGAGGATAGCCGAGATGAAGGAGCATCTTCAGGGCAATCTAAGTATAAATTAGACCGAATCTTGACCTTGTTGAAAGAAACAAGGGCGAGGGTGGAAACTCTCGATCACAAAGTGGGAGGCTAGTCAGAAGATAGGCGAGATGATTATGATGGAGGTGATGGTGAGGAATGCCATAATGACACCACCCAAAGTCAGCACGGAGAAAACAACTCCATGGCTAGACAGGATGGGGATAAGAAGAGCCATATGGCTATGGAACTATCACATGATATGAAAAAGGTCATGCCACCTAAATTTGATGGATCCATAAAAGGAGATGCCGCGGAGGCATGGCTTATGGAGATGGAGAAGTATTTTGAAATTAGAAATTATAATGAGGTTACCAAAGTTGTCTGGGGAACATTCCAGCTAGCGGGTGAGGTGTCCACATTGTGGATGAACAAAAAGATGGAATTAGGCTTGAGGTCTACAAGCCTTACTTGGGATAGGTTCGTAGAACTATTTAGGCAAAGGTGGTTGCCTCAACTATTCTATGATCAGAAACTTATAGGCTTTCAAAATCTGAAACAGGCTGATATGATTATAAATGAGTATTGGGAAAAATTCACCCGACTATTGAAATATGTGCCACAGTATCAGCATGATGAGAAATTTTGCGTCTGAAAGTTTATCATGGGGTTGAATGCCCAGATTGGGGGTGAGGTTAATGTTCACGGTCCTACAACCATGGAACAGGTCTATGAGAAGGTCGTTAGACAGGAATAGAACCTGAAGGCTATGTCAACCTATAGGGAAAGAAATAGAAATTGATATAATTGGTCTCAATCTTCTCAACCCTCAAAGAAAAAGGGGAAGAAACAAGATTATTCTAAGAAGAGTGATAAAGGGGCTAAAAATAAACAAAATTAATCTAGGGGAGATAAAAAGGGGAACAACCACTCCAAGAAGAATGGGAAAACTTTTGGCAAACCTCAGGAGAGGTGAGGACTAGTTGGAGGATGCTTCACTTGTGGCAGAGATCACTACACAAATTAGTGTCCCAACAAATCATAGGGAGTGCAATCAAGAGGGAATCCTCTACCTTCCTAGTAAGTGGCGTTCTAGCAACATATCCATGCGGCCTTGGACAACCGTCAAGCCGAGTATCAAATAACTCCAGTAGAGACAATAGGTATTTTATTTAGAGTTCCAATTTTAGTTTTAATTGATACAGGTGCCATGGAATGTTTTATTTCTCCCAAAATTGTAAAAAACATACCTAGAAAAGAAGGGTTCATGGCAAATTATAAGCATGGACTTTATGCAAGGGCTTCCTATGTCAAGGAACAAGCATAATGCTATCTTGGTTGTGGTGGACAGACTCACCAAAGGAGCCCATTTTATTCCTGGAAACTTGCATATAGGGCACCCATCATTGCTCAGAAATTTGTTCAAGAGATTTTCAGACTCCGTGGCATTCTTGAGAAGATTATCTTAGATAGGGATGCACGAATGACATCTATGTTTTGGCAAACCTTGTTCTCTTCACTTGGAACACGGTTGAACATAAGCTCTGCTTATCATCCTGAAACAGATGGACAAACTGAAAGGATGAACCAAGTGTTGGAGGATTTATTAAGGATGTATTGCATGGATCAGCAATATAAGTGGGAGGACTATCTTCCTCTAGTGGAATTTGCTTACAATAACTCTTATCATTCATCTATTAAGATGGCACCATTTGAGGCATTATATGGACAGAAGTGTTGAACCCCTATAAGCTAGGATAAGATTGAGGATAGGGTTAGCCTTGTTCCTAAAATGCTATCTAAAATGGAAGAACATGTCCATCTAATTAAAAAGAGGCTAGTGGAAGCCAATGATAGACAAAAGAGTTACGCAGATGCTAAGTGTGTTGAAAGGCATTTTACTGTGGGAGATAAAGTTCTCCTAAGGGTAAAACCCCAGAAAAGTTCCATCAAATTTGGAAAAATATCCAAGATGGAACCAAGATATGTGGGCCCATTTGAAGTTCTAGAAGAAGCCAACCCAGTGGCATACAGAATTGTTCTACCACCAGCACTTGCCATGATGCATAATGTGTTTCATGTTTCATATTTGAAAAAGTTTAATTCTATTGATAATCAAATTCCTAAGCTTGATTGGAACCTTCTACAGGTGAAAGACCCAGGAGTGGTGGTGATCGAGCCCATCAAGGTGCTCAAAACGTGTAAGCTAAGCTTACGTAACAAGGAAATAACACAGTGCAAGGTCCAGTGGGACCAATATTCGGTGGAAAATGCCACCTGGGAAAATTATGATGACTTCTATGCTAGATTTCCTCATCTTTTCTGAGACATTTGATATTATGCTTTTGGAAACCTTTTCATATTATGTTAGTTTATTTTAAAGACAATTAATCATCGGGGACGATGATTCTTATTGGGGGAGATATGTTACATCCCCAACTTACAATTAGACTTAATCATTAAATTGACATGATAATCAGGAGAATTAGTCATTGTTAATTGATTTGATATTGTGGAAATATCTGATTAAACTTTTGATTATGAAGTAGATACAGATGTTTAATAGTTCTATAAATTAAATGATTTATTTTACAAGATATGATAATGATGCACTGATCATAATCTTGTGGTCCTAAGTGTGACAAGAAAATGATCATCCTTCGAAGAAGGAAGGAGAGTATCATCTTGGAGGAAGGGTTAGATGTTGTGAAAACATAAGTTGACTAGCCATTTGAGTAATCGACTCCTATGTCCTTCTCATTCCATTCATAAGTTGACACATGTCATGTCTCTTTTCTTTTGTTTCTATGTTCTTGGTATAATTGTTTTGTCGTTGAAGTTAACACGACAAGTCATGATGACCGGACAATGATTTTGGAATATCATCCCCCAGCCAAGAGACAATAGTGTTAAGAGACGAGGAGGTCTCTCTTACCTTTGTGTTCTCGAGGTCATTATTTTTCCTAGTCATTCGACTAATGGGAATAGTCAATTTTGAGGGAGTATCACTTGACCCCGATAATCGACGTTATTAATGTGAATCTTTTTATGAATATAATCTCTTTGTGATAATCCTTAGACAAAGATGAAACCTCTTTATAGGTTGTTACCTATAATAATGTTATTATTTACTTATCTTAATAATTGTATTCTATGGAATAATTTTAAGTTGTTATAGTCGATCATGAGGATCGATGGGAGCTTCGAGCTCAACCATCCCATGCTTTTGCAAGGTTTGGGCCACCTTTTGAGGAGGTACTACCGAGTGGGAAAGGTAGTTATTAGCCATAATCGGCATGCCTTGGGATTGATTTTCTTGTGTTGAGTATTGCATTGTGTTGGGAGTCACTTGGGAGAGATCGTTGTGGTTGGGGTTTGAAGGAAAAGGTGGCGGAACTATTCGTGTCCAGAACAGTGGTTAGAAGGAGCTGTGAACAGCTGGTCGAGTCATAGACTAGAGCTGCATCTTATTTATTTCCTAGAACAGGTAAATGGGAAACAAATGCCCCAAATTGCTTTTCATTTGATGAGTTTAAACCTCAGTGAGACTTCGGTCTGAATCTATGTATCATGTTGAATCTTGTTAATGTTAAAACTGAGGCATGGGGCTTGCAAGGTCGTGTCATGCATAATGGTTACATCTTTTTATGTTGCAGCTCAAAGCCAAGTTGGTTGAGCTATTCTTGCTTTATAGATTTATATTTGCATTGGTTCAAAGCCGTATGGCTGAACCCTATCAAGACAACTTTGAATTGTGATAGGCTTGAAGCCTTGAAGGCTGAGCTTTCTAAACACAGAAAACTGTATGAGACCATGCTCTAGGTCGTGAGCCAAGCAGAGAACATAATAAACATTCTTAATACTATGCTCTAGGCCGTTGAGACAAGCTATGAAACTCTGAAACTCTTCTTGAAGACTACGCTCAGTCGATTCGAATACTATGTAATCTTGTTTTGAATAAGCTCGTGGCTTAAAGAGCCAAATTATCACTGCTCTATGTTTAATGTGGATACTAGCTCAAGGTCTTGAGGTCGAGTTCTGTAAAGATAAACTCTTTTTATGTTTTGAGCCTAGGGTCATTCGACTTGACTGTATTACATTGTATAATACATATACGATAATTGGAGCTCAAAGCCATTATGGCTGAGCACGTATTCTATGTATATATATAAAGCTCATGTCATATGATGACAAGAGCAGAGCATAAGAGCTCTTGAATGGAGCTATGAATGACTCCAGTTGATATTGGATATAATCACTTGACTATTATGACTACCGGAAAGGCATTATTCTCTATCATGTAGTCTATCAACTGTAATAACGGTCGTGAAGGCATCAATGTTTAACATGCAAGCCATCGACTGTCATAACACTCATGAAGGCATTTGATATAATGAATACATTCCTAAGACTGAGATGATTGTCGGGAAGGCATTTATATATCAGTGTGTATATAACACCAATCTACCCAAGTCGGGCTTGTATGAGAAGCCGACTATGATTTATGAATAGAGTTGTTTAAACTATTATGAATGTTTATGTGAACCTTCGATTATGAAGGGGTATGATCTTTTATGATCATGGTCTCAATATGAGACAATTGGAATAAGTTTATAGAAGAATATAGACTAGTTCTATATGTGATTGAATTATGACTTATTGGATATTGTTATGAGATATAATTTCTTTTACCTTATTGTATACTAATAGGTTTGGTGTATAACACCTTAAGCTCATTGGGAAAATAAGAGCTATTGAACCTTAAGAAGCTAATGTATTTTACTAAGGCCGGGTATGCCCTGAGTGTCATGAAATCGACTTCATCATATGTGATGAAATGCTATCGATATGTTAACCATGGGAGACCAAGGCGGTCTTAATGTTTGAATTTGGGATGAATTTGAGAATGGAACAAGGTGATGTGGAGTCACTAGTTCCACATTACAAAAGTAACCTATTTAGATATAACCGACTTATGATGGGAATCAAATGTTCAAGTTTGGACAGTGATTCAAATTAATTCCACACACATACTAGACCTAAAGGACAAGGTCGTTAAGAATTGACTATAGGACATGATAGTTTATAAGTCGAGTTAGGGTGGTGGACATACGACGACGTTCATTATGTAACATATTTGTGTGAAAACTTTGGCCAAAGTAATGCATCCATCTCTGCATGCATTGTCGGTCCATAGTATTCTAGAAGGCCTAGTGTCTCCAATAGTGTAATACAAGTTAGAGTGGATCTATAGTGTGTGACTGTGAGACATTAGGAAGGACACAACACTAGATACTCAGATGGCTATCCAATTGGTTTCCAATGTCTAACCTTTCCATGAAGGGTAGGGCCTCTTCCAGTTAGGAAGATGAGCGGGGGACCGCAAGTCCGTGGTTGGAGGAAAAGCACCAGGATGATTCTCTCCTTCCCAAGCATGAGACAAGCCAAGACTTATGAAGACAGATGTCATTGGTTCCAGATATAGTGTTTGTATTTTATGACCAGTTGGTCTATTGTAATCTAAAAAAAATTGATTAAGATGCCAAGAGCATATATTGTATTTGATTAGTGATGGTTACTCACTAAAGACTGTATTAGTTTACTGGATTGTAAGCTTTGTTACATCTTGATTTGATTATCATGCTTAATTGATGGAAAAGAATATGTTCCTTTTTTATTCGATTTGATTATCTCTAACAATTCTCAATTAATGACTTGTTAAAGTTATATGATTAAGTTAAATCTTGAGCATTATGGAAAGTGATGTTACAGAGCCACAAAAAAAATCATATTCTCTTTGTTTTTCTTCACACCTAAGAAACATGTCTAAATAATATGCATTAAATGATCATCCAATACATACGACAGATCACTCCCCTTCCATGTCGATTTCCCATACCAACTATACAAAAGCTCATTACTTTCTAGAGATTAAATAATAACAATTCATCTTATTTCTTGTATCTGCTATATAAAAAAAGGGTGTCATGTATCGACTAGTCCCTGCCATTCCAATATAATTGAAAGTATAATTGTTAATAATTTTGTTAAAGGGCTAACAAATATTGATAGGTCTAATAATCCATTTTTTAAAATGCAATAGAAACTAAAAAAAACCTTCACAATTGACCTAGTCAAACAATTAAAAAAAATTAAATTTTAGTAATTGAATTATGTTACATTAAAATTTTCTATGATAAATTGTTTATTTTTTTATTAAATATTAGATCAAATTATTATTAACAATCAAGTATTATATATATATATATATATATATATATATATATATATATATATATATATATATATATATATATATATATATATATATATATATATATATATAAGTGGGACAATTTATTTTGTTTTAATTGATTAAAACCCTTAGAAGGGGTTTGATTGATTGGAATGGGGATTAACCACATACATACATATATAAAATGAGACAATTTATATTGTTTTAATTGATTAAAACTGGTAGAAGGGGTTTGATTGATTAGAATGGGGATTAACCATTAATATTTAAGTTCAAATAATCAAAAGAGGGAAACCTCCTCGCCACTACACCTTTCACATTTGGAAATTAGTGTTTTAGTAGGTATAAAGATCAACAACCTACATTTTTTTTTTTGCATATTCAGATCTCTATTGCATTTTTTTTATTTTTTTCTACAAGTAAGTTTCAAGTCTAGAATTTAGTAGCTTACTACCAATAACTAGTCTTATGCTCTCACCTTGTCCTTCATGGGATTTTGGTTGATCAAAAATTAGTGAACGTAGTAGGGTACTAAGGGTTGAAACTAGTTTTTCTAAAAATTCCCTAGGTTAGAGTTGTGTTCTAGCAATTGTTAAATACAGATTTTAGCTTCCATGTATCTCACAGTATATAGGAAGCACCTAGGATTTTTTTGTTTTTTTAATAGGAATTCTTTCAACCATTTGATTCTACGGTGCACCAATAAGTGGTTAGCCCTGGGAAGTTACTCTCATCATACCTTGAAGATCAAATAGTGCGGCTATGGGACAATGGAATCCTCCATAGTTAATGCCATGAAAATTGGGTCATGTTCACTATTTATGATTGGGATTGTATACACCTAAAAATGGCAAAGACAAATTAAATAAATATTTATTATTTATTTAATTCCCATTCTTCTATCATTTAATAAATTCATCAATTTATCTACTTGATTCACATTCATCATTAATAGTCCAAATATTAAATAAATTAAACCTATTCTTCTAATGTCATCCCCTAATTAAATAATAATCAAATTATTTAATCACAAATCATCCTATTCGAAAGTCTTCATTCATAATTTCACATCACTAATCCACCTCACACATCCACCTCACCTTGTTGCACATGTAATTAAATATATTAAATATTTAATTAATCTATTTTCCCTCACCCACATGTCCTATTATCTCTCTAACTATCCCTATTCCAAAGGGCATGGTCTCTCCATGTCACCATGGTCAAAGGGTGCTTTGGGACACTTGTCTCATGAATCCCTATTTTCCTTCCAACCATCCTATAATCATGGTCTCCTTGTTTGACCTTCTCTCTTTGGTCATGGTGAGCCTTGTGACATGTGGACTCATGTCACACCTTTCTCTCCTCCATGTCAAGGTGAGAGGAACATCTTCCCTCTTTCTCTCCCTCATCTCAACCAACTCAATCCTCACCATACACCTCTCATGAACTTCTTCTTCACCGTTAAGATCTTGACACGTGGATTTGCCCCCTCCTTGGCCTATAAAAGGAAGCTCATTACCTCATTCTACAATCCAGAAGCTATAGCAAACTTACTCTGCCAGAATTATACCAGCGTGCCTTTGGCAAAGCATCCATATTGTTCATTGCATTATCCCCATTATCCTCATATTCCACACAATCATGTCTTCAATCATCCATATCTCATCTTCATAAGAGTTGCATTATAGGTAATCTCCAATGCATTATCCAACTACATCCATTCAAGTATTGTCATCTTCAACAGCGAGGAAGTGCACACTTCTGAGAGCTTTATTCATCAACAAGATCAATACAAGATAGGCGACAATGGAAGCTTCAAGGTAATATATGTTTGTTTGTTTGATTTGCATCATATTTTATTGAGTTATTGGATTACTAGTAGTTTAATACTATTGACAATATTTCCTCTAACAGAGATAAGTATATTAGAGCACCTACATATCGTACATAAAACTAGTATTTCCCAACACCACTCTAGCTATATTTAGAAGTTATTTGTTCAAGATGAGTTGCATGCTTGCTTGGGGTTTTGTTTTAGAAAAGTATTGAGAAGTTTTGTTTCAGAAAAATACAAAGATTCAATTTCAGAAAAGTGTAAAAATACAGAGGTTTGTTTCTACCAAAAACAAGAAAGTAATTTTTTTTTTGTGTGAAAATTTCGTAAACTACGTAAACAATTCCCATAGGAGCAAAAAAAAAAATAAGTACAATTTTTTATTATTATTGGGCAATAGCACCATTGTGATTTTCTCATTGAGGTGATCATTTTTGTGTGTATTTCCATTTTTTAAGAAAATTTTCCCATACAAAAAAATGATAATTTTTTTACAGTTCAGAAAATTTTTGAGAAAAATTCTTTTACCCATAAGGCAATTATACTGTAGACACCTAAAATTGCCTATCGCATTTCCATTGTCATCAACATTTCATCTACATAATCATTTTCCTTTAAATTAATTGAATAAATCCTATTTACTTAATTAATCATTTTGGGCAGGGGCCCTGGCTCGATTGGCTAAGTAATTCCGTTGCGGTAAAGATGGTCACGAGGTCCAATCTCCCCCCTGCCCACCTGATAATTGTAACCAGTTCATAGCTCCGGTCAAAAGCGTTTACCCATGAATTAAAAAAAAAAATTAATCATTTTATTTCCCCTTTCAACGTTAATTAAATGGTTTTTAATTATTTAGTTAATTAATTAACAATTCTTCTAAGTATTAATTAAATAAATCAACATAATTTATATAAATAATCAGTCTAATTTCTAAAAATCTATCTCAAATAAATAAAATTAATATTTTATTTATTTAATTCCAACATTATCCTCATTCTCATGAATTAAATAAATTTAATATTAAATAAAATTAATATTTTATTTATTTATTTATTTCCTCAATTTTCTCTGAACTCTTTAATTGACTCTCAATCAGAATTAGTTAACTAATAAGTCAATTTAGTTAATGAATTAATTAAAAGAGTTAACTTATTAGTCAACCTAGTTAACTAATGAATCAAATCTAGTTGACTAAAAGAGACAAATAATTAACTAATTAATTATTTTTATAATTTTTAATCATGCACAAGTTAAGTTGTCGATAAGGATTGCACCCTTATGCAAAGTTGTGAAACTCTGCAATCCTTCAAAACATGGGGACAAAATTAGGCTGTGGATACCTATATTGAGTTTGAACCTCCAGATTATGGGTTGGTTCCCTTTAAATGTTCAATTTGAAGCTATGATTTTTTTTATTTTGGAAAAGGGTAAGAATGAATCTCTAAGGTAATAAAACTTGTAAAATTTTGGTGATGCACCTAGTAATGATGGAAAAATTGCAAATCTGATTCACAATAGACTTCAGAAATCTTACCCACACAATCCACTTTTGACACAATAATCACATAAATGTTTCTAAGGAAGGCTGGAAAAACTATTCTTTACATGAAGGAAAAGGATTATTCACAACATGAAAGAAAGGATTTCAGTAACACGACCTAAGACCTATGATATCAATATGCTTAACACTTGCAAGTAAGAATGAGACAATAATTTTAAAGGTTTTTGATATTTAAACACAATGAAAATTCATCAAATCATCCATACAAGTAGCATCAATGGAAAGGTAAACACTTGATTTCAATGAAAACTAAAGGAAAATATTGCATGAGTAAAAAGAAAATGGAACCTGTAACCTATTGTAATCTCTATAAAATCTGTAATAAAATGAGTTACAAAACCTTCTTTCTTTCAATGTCTAAAAGAGAAAAGAATGCAAGAACTAGCAAAAACTAAGTTTTGTTTTACAATATATAACTTGCTCTCTCCAAGAGGCGTGAAAAATAGAACTACAGCTAACTGCCTCTAAAAATAAGTCCTCCAAAGTGATCCACGAGCAAACCAAGAAATCCCTAAAAATAAGGGTCCAAACTGTTACAAATTGAGAAAAATAGCTCCAAGTTGATATTCTCCATATGTTTGACTAAGAAGTTGAGCAAAACTCCTCAAATTGCCCCTCAAATCATGCAAAAAGTCTCTAAATGACCTCAGTTAACTCAACTCGTCTATTTTGCATGATTTTGCATTTACAAAAAGATGTGAGTGAATAATAAAGTAATTTAAGTGATAATTACTTTACTATTAGTTACATTTTGTACTATTTTTATGATTTTACAACTTGTGAAAAATAATAAAGTAATTTGTAAAATATTACTTTATTATTCACTTACATTGATTTAGTTGTAAAAAACATGTATGATGGATGAAAAGAAAATAAACACATTATCTCTCCAATTACACTTGCCCAATTTGCATGATTTGGCAAAAAATAGGACTTTAAGAGAAAGAAAAAATCTCCTTATGTCTCCATGCAAGAAAAATCCCCTAGTTGCATTTCACATGCATCAAGGCAAAAAATTAACCCTTATTACTCCATTTCAATCATACCTTTACTTTTTGTTTTCATTTATCATGCAAACAATGCACTTTGTCTTCATATGTATTGTCCATATATCCTGCCACCCTGCTTTTTACCTTATCTTCAAAATCCTTATGCAAATACTCTTGTCTCACCATACAAATACCACCAAGCAAAAAATAACTTTATCCACTATTTTTCCATCTCTTCATGCATTATCTTGTCTTTATATGATGTTTTACCTTTGACCATTGGTGTATTAAGAAATGAATCAGGCATGAAAGAACCTTTGACCGTATTCGGTCACCATGAATGATGAAGAAGAATATTTGGATCTCTGACCTATATTGCATATGATAAAAAGCACACTTCGACCATGTTGTCGATCTCCATGAAATAAAAAGTCTTAAGGCACTAAACTTTATCACACAATGATTTCGACCTTTTGACTTCATCAAAACTTCGAAAGCAACAGAAATGATGTGGTTGGCCCATGGCCCCTCCTTGGCATGATGGTTAGGTTTATTCAAGACTTAAAGTCTTGACCACAGGAAGATAATGGCAATGATTTATCTTTTGCTTGTAAAGTCAAAAAATGAGAAAAGAAGCCATGAGTCATCAAACAAAAACATGAGAAAACCCTAAAAGATATCCTATTCTTCATTTTGCATTCCATTGTTTTAGCTCTGCAACCTCTTTCAACCGACTGGGGTTTCTCTGGTTCTTCACTCTCTATCTGGTGTTTCCCCGATCGAATCCTTGGCATTTCTATGTCAAAACCAAACATAGGAACAAGGTAATCGTTATTTCTAATTTTTTAATGGCATTTTCTTGTCATATTCTGTGGCTTTTCTTCTTTCCTCTAGCCGCGGCTATGTGCCAGAGAGTTAAAACTTCTTTAAAGTCTTTTAAACAAACTTCTTATTATCAATGTGTTCTTTTACCTACAACTGTACTTTTACATTTCTGAGAGCTTTCAAATAAAAAGAGGTCGCAGGTTCTGTGACTTCTCTCTGCTACATTATATGAGGTGAGTTCTCCTTTTCAATCTTTTATTTCATTTTACCTTCACTGTATCTGCAACAATGATAAGGGTTTACAATATTATGAGATGGGCTCTCCTTTTCTTTAAGAAACGACTTTCTCTTGATATGGTCGTGGGTTCCACTATCACTCTCTATGTCACATTCCTTCTTCTATCACAGATGCAAAAGAAAAATGAGGGTCTCAAAAATTATATGAAATGGGTTTTAACATTTCTTGAAAGAGAAAGCCTTCACTGTAACGGCTAAGGCATTTTCCTACTTTTTGTGCATTTCTTGACTATGCAGATATAAAATATCACTAGGGTTTCAAATTTTTCAACAAGGGCTTCTTTATTTTCTTTTGCGGTATAATTGTCTTCCTCATATAAACTACTATTTACTCTCATGTGACTTGCTATTACAGTCATTTTAAGATTGTTGTTACAATAAACTTACACCTTATTCACAACAAAAAGTGGTAAATATTTGTCTTTATTTTCTGTCTAAACTAACTATTATAACTGCTTCAGCTTAAAACTCCTTGATTTATGATAGTCATGCTTGCCTGTCATTGACCTACAGACATAGGGCTATTCTGATTATAATGGTTCTCTACAGGGTGGTCATGCTCTGTCATATAATGTTGTACTTTATTTATCTCAAGGTAAATGACTACTTGGCAGGTCTGTGCATTACATGATAGTCTTCAACTTTAACTTGTGACTCAAAGCCCAACACTATTGTCCCTGATGAGATGACTGTCACTGTGATCTTACTATCATATGTTAATTTTAGTTGCCTTTAGTCATCTTGACAGTTATATGGTTGCTCTCTTTTGCATTGATGAAACCATATGCTTTGAAAACATGTACCTCTTGATGGCATGATATGTTCTTCATCGTTGTACTTTGTCATGTAGGGCTATGCTATGACAAGCAGACTATAAGCCTTTGGTTGTTCTTTACTATCTATACCCTCTACTCTTGAGACTATTGTAGCATTTATTTCTTGGATAGACTTAGCTTATCTGA
The DNA here is from genome assembly GCA_027924645.1 of Cunninghamia lanceolata. Classification (NCBI taxonomy): domain Eukaryota; kingdom Viridiplantae; phylum Streptophyta; class Pinopsida; order Cupressales; family Cupressaceae; genus Cunninghamia; species Cunninghamia lanceolata. The sequence continues at coordinate 22,886,765 of BSBN01000261.1, read as the reverse complement.
TGAGCTAATTACATGTCTAAACTATGACATTGATGTATTGATAAAGAAAGAAGAAAAATGCGAAGACTTCTTGATGGTATGATTTACATGTCTTGGACTTTTCATTTTGTTCAATAGTGATATCATACTTTAGCTGCACTTTAATTTTACTTCATGTTGAACTTCACTATGTCTTTATGACGTTTACAGCCTTCATAGTGACTGCCTTCTTTCCTTCTTGCTAATTCTTCACTTCATAGTTGGATTGTCCCTATATGCCTGACAGTGCCTTGTTTAGGCCTGCTATGGGTATCCTATTTTGGTACTGTAGTAGTATTTCTAACTGTTTAATAGTCCTCTATGAACACTACTCGAACAGTCTTTGAATCTCTATTGACTGCTACTCTTTATGACCTTCTATGATGGTTGTGTCCTTTGGCACTGTACTTGTATGGTTTGATGACATGTCTTGCATCAGAATGATGAGTACAGTCTAATTATCTCCCACTGGTGTCTTTTCTAAGTGAGGATACTATGCTCATACATTGTTCTAAAGTACGTTGAGATGGATCCAATGCGTCATTTAATTAAATTATTTTAAGTTATAATTGTAACTTTGATTCTACCCTACTATAACCCTAATTTTAAATCTAACAATGACCCTAATTGTAACCCTTACCTTAATCCTAATTCTTACTATGATTTTAACCCTAACCCTAACCTAAATTCTAACTCTATCCTTAACCCTGACCCTAACCCTAATTGTAACTCTAATGCTTACCCTAACTCTAATTGTTACCTTAATTATAATAGTAACCCACCTTAATTCTAACCCTAATTCTAATAGGAACCCTAATCTTAACTCTAACCCTAACCTAACTCTAATTCTGATCATAACCCTGATTCTACCCTAACTATAACCGTAATTTTAAATCTAGAAATAACCCTTATTCTAACCCTAACTATAGCAGTAATTTTAAATCTAACAATAACCCTAATTTGAACCCTTACCGTAATCCTATTTCGAACTACAATTTAACCCTAACTCTAACCCAAATTCTAACCCTAACACTAGCCCTAACTTTAAACCTAACCCTAATTGTAACTCTAATGCTTAAGTTAATTTAGTAACCCTAATTCTAACTCTAACCCTAACCTCAATTCAAACCCTAACCCTAATTATAACCCTAACCTGATTATAACATTAACCCTAATTGTAACCCTAACCGTAACCACATTGATAATTGTAATCCTAACTTTAATTCTAAACCTAACCCTAATCCTAATTTTAACCCTAACCCTAACCCTTATTCTAACATTAAAAATAGTTCTAATTTTAACTGTAACCCTAACCCTAAGCTTGACTATAATTCAAATCCTAATGGAATTGTAACCCTATCTCTAATTTGAACCATAACCCTAACTATAACTTTAATTCTTAACCTAATTCTAATAATAACCCACCTTAATTTTAACCCTACTTCTAATATGAATCCTAATCCTAACCCTTATTCTAATCATAACCTTGATTGTACTCTAACTATAACTCTAATTTTAAGTCTAACAATAATCCTAATTCTAACCCTTACCTTAATCCTAATTCTAACTATGATTTTAACCCTAACTTTAATGCTTACCCTAACTTTAATTATTATCCTAATGCTAATAGTAACCTAATTAAAAGAATTTTGAACATTTTGAAATCCACATATTTATTTTTTATGCTTTTTTTAACTCATGCTTTTAATTTAAAAATTAATTCTAACTATGATTTAACCCTAACATTATGTTTTCCTTTCTAAGTTTATTAATGTTTATTTAACATCTATAACTTGGGCAATCCTTCCACCACTTACTTGACTAATATAATAGTTATGAAAAAATTAGTCTACATACCCATTTTTTATTTAATAAAAAAGGATGCATTATTTGTTTATCCTATATATCTTACTTATGAATAGGTATTATTTGTTTATTTTTTGGGTGTAAATTCAAGTCTAAAATTTGATGGACCAACATTTTAAAATTTTAAAATATATTAGATGATATAATCTGACTTGTTATATTTTTATATAGTTGTCTATATAAAATAATATTTTTATTTATAATAATATATCATGTTATTGTGATATTTTGTTATAGAAATATTTCTTAATTTAGAATATTTTAAATGATAAATATAAAATATCTTTTTAGAATTTTTATCTTCAAATATTTATAGAAATCAATTTAGGTTAAGGTATTGGAAATCTTCTCTTCAGAAGCATAAAGTTCATTCGGAGTGACTTGGTGATTTTGTTGTACCAACTGCAATCTACTAAAAATGGTTAAAATTTTGATTATATTTTTCATTCAAAATGGCATTGTTAAAACAATTTTCCTCTTGGTGGTTGTCACTCAGCATTAGCATTGTGGTGTTTGTTTTAAGTAAACATTCAAATTTTTTGTGAAGCTTCAGAGAAATATCCTATGGTATATTTAAATAAATTTACATACTACTGTGGGAATCTATTGCTGAACCCCAAAATAAAAACTTTAGGTTATAACTGAAAGAATCTATTGCTTAACCCAATAAAATTCAATAAAAATTGAATCATAGTAAGTTCTTTCTGTATATTGTATTTTTTCCAACTATAGTTAACCCTAAAATAATTTTAACTTTGTTATAAAAGTTAAAAACAAACTCTATTACTAGAAGGAAATTTTATTTAAATCCATTTAATGGGAAACATTTATGTATCTGATAAAGAAGATACAACTTTATATAAAGAAAGAGGTAGGATTGTATAACTAACTGAATAATTTAAAATTAATAATGTTTACTGTTAAATTATGAAAAAAATAGAAGAAATAAAAAAACTGAAGTACACAAAACGGCCATGCTTACAATGTAAGCACTACAATAGAGTTTCCATGGGAGCACAATAGAATTCCCATAAAATGGATATTATATAAATATGATTGCATACTATTGTTTACATTAGACACAACGCCAAACATTCACACATATGTACATCTGTAGGGACATAAGAGAAAACCATCAATTATTAAATACTATGGGCTTAGATGTAGGAAGATTTGTATGCTCAAGGCATTGGCTTGGGAAGCTGAAAATCCCTCTGGCCAAGTTTCCTAAAAATGCTCTTATTTACAAAGTCCTCAGATTTCTTCATCATAAGTTGAGTTTTCCACTTCAAGGATTGACTTCCTTTTCTTTTTATCAACAAGGGCATTAGGGCAGTGCACCAGCTCCCAGAAGTTATATTCATAAGCATCTCAACTCTTTGTTGAACCTGCCATCGAAACAAATATTTTCAGTGTCTGATTGGTCTTTTTAAAATCTTCCCATATATCTCCATGCCACATTCATTCTTCCTTCTTTGCATTCGAACATCAAGCATCATCAAGTAATTTGAAAGGAAATTTAAGTGCCAATTCTGCAATGTCAATTGGAAACTTGCATTTGCAGGGTACGATCGAAACAATTATAGATTTGAAATAGTATTATATTTGGAACAATCCATTCAAAGGAAAAGCATTTAACACTTAAGAAATAAATACAATTGAAAATAAGGAGGAATTTTATTATGTTTTTTGTTTATCCCAAACGAAAATCTTCCAAGTGTCTCCCCTGAAGGAGATTTCGAATAACTTTCTTTCACTTGGAGTATTGTTTGCCTAATTTCACCATGAACTGCTTCAATAGTTTTGGCATGCATAGGATTTCCTGCTACATTTATAACATAGAACACATTCACTGGTTTATCACCCCTAGTGCTCACTTCTGCTCTAGTGATTGACAGGCCATTCTCATGAAATATGCGAGTCACATCAGAGAGAACCAACTCGGTCACCATTGGATAATTCAAGTCTCAATCCCTACAGATGCATTCACACCCTTTAATCAATAACTTGATCTCACTTGTCTAGAACTATGCCTACTTTGCAAGTTGATAAGATATGTAGCACTAACAGGCAAGAAAGTTATAGCACGATATATTCCTATTTCCTAAAGCTACTGACTAATCTCAATTGCATTCTTCAGACATTGCATGGATGGGAATATCAATCTAATGCCAACAACTTGCTTTGTTGCACCTGTGTGGATTTGTGTGTGCTAAAATATTTTTAACAATGTCTCAGAATATTAATATAAATAGATATTCATACCTCAGAGACTCTTCTTTCTATAGCTACCTCTAAACAGTGGATTATTCTTTGCCTTTTTGCTTCTGAGTTCACTGGGTAACTGTCCATATGTCCTTTCAATATGAGTAACACCCATAGAAACAACAGTTTTGGTGCACAAAACAAGGAAGTCTATCTGGGTTTCTGGTAATACAGTTATATTCTAAAGGTCAATAGATATTATCGAATAATACATGAAAACTTTGGCAAACATAGTTAATTTAGGTGAAATAAGAAATAATTTTTTAAATATAGATCATTATAATTTTTGATAAAATAAAGTTTAAAATAACAAAGATTAGAGCATGGATATTATATGACAAGAAACATACCCCTTCAGGAACTTGTTGAAGAGAATTTCTCAGGCTGTGTTGTTTGTGATCCACTCTTAGCCAATCTGTATATAATCACAAGCCATTCCTCTGCCTCTGATAATAATTCTTCATATGCCACATGCATGTCATAGAGAGTTACTACAACTTTATAGGCCTGTTTCTCTTTCTCGGTAGTATCTCGTGCCTCTTTTCTTTCTGAACTTGTAGTAATCTATACAAAAAAAACCCTTAAAACTGCAAATATTAACCATAATTCAGAAAATCTTGAGCCCTAATCTAACAACTACTGAGCTAAAAGGCTTCAAAACACCTCATAAAGCATTAAATTCTACAACTTGTAATAATTCATTGAAGGAAGCCCTCAAAACCCTGAATATTATCCATAAGTAGAGATGCCTAAACCCCATTGTTTGGTAAGACTATTCAACTAAACTCTTGCACTTAAATATAAAAATACTTCAACCTCCTCCAAAAACATAATGAACTCTGCAACTTCTAGTTATCAAGAAAGAAAGAAGGGAAGAATATACATCAATGCCCATAAGTGATCAAAAGCATTCGTGGGACTCAAAAGTACATTTTGATACAGCAACATAGTGCTAATGCACAAAGAACCATAAGTTCTAAAAACTAATTAAATATTAAAAAACATGACCATACGGGGTGAGCATGAAGCAATGAAACCCCAAACCATGTAACCTAAATACAAATACAAATACAAATGGTCATGTAAGATAAATGTCTCTTAAAAAATGCTTGAATTCCTTTACTAAAATAATTAGTAATAACCACTGTGCTAGATGCCTCTAGAATACCTTAAAAAGCATTAAATTCTGCATCTTGCAATTGTATACAGCATTAACGAGAGACACCTAAACCCCATTGTCAAGAGTATCAAAATAAGTTATAAATGTATGCTATTTGCAGATTTACTTGAACCTCATCTTGGAAAACGTGAATTTAGTAGCTCCCTGTTATCCAAACAAATGAACCCTCGAAACCCTATACTTACTACTGAGCTAAATGCCTTCTTTGAAATACATTGAAAAGTAATAAATTTTGTAGCTTGAACTTGTCCACACCCTTAAAAGTATCCACACCCAAACATGCCTTGACACCATTCTAGAGACTATTATGCTGAATCGTTGTAGTTATCTAGACAAAATCTTACACCTTATCCTAAAAAACAATAAATAATACAGCTTCCAATTATCCAAAAAGTGGTCCTTAAGCCCTATATTATTCATTTAATACATTGAAGAAGAGCAAAAACATACCTCTGTTTCACAGTAAAACCTATAAATATCACGTACATAGTCTACTACAGCTAATGGATTGCCCTTGTCTGCCTCATCAATATCAGGCACTGGATCATCTGCTTCATCTATTTCCATTTCACAGCATTCATCATCATCTTGCCATTAAATCAATTTCTTTTTATCATGATATTGTAGAAAATTTAAGCTTAATTAATCATCAAAATCCTCACAAGTACCACAACTGTCTCTGTTGAGCTGTAAAACCCTTCTATACCTAAGGGAATTATGTAAACCAAATAATTAAGATGCACTTACCAAGGTTAGTTGTAATCGAAAAGAAGATAGATATTCAATCTGGGTTGCAGACCTCATTCTGACATGTTAAATCTATCATTTCGGACTCAGTTTCTTTCCCTAAAAATGTTGCTTGATACCGAGTGATGTTCTCCTAGCATGGCATAGATTCCAAAGCACTGCAATGATTCATGGGCAAAGAAGAACTCCGCAAACCATGCTTCATGTCCTTTCGGTTGCTCATAGATGACGTTCTTCTTCTTTGGAGGGCTCCCAATATCATATTCTCCTCAACTCCCTCAGTTGGTGGGGCATTCTGAATCATACATAACAACACTGATACACAGGTAGTAGTGTAGTTGGAGACATCTCAAATCAATCCTCAAGTTTTCAACAAAATAAAACATTCACAGATAATGAATTCTGCTTTGATTAAGGCTCTAATAGTAATCACCCTTTTTGCTTACCTGGGATTTTGCACTATATATGTGTAATTGGTGTTTCTGCTGAATGTGTTGTTGAATAGCTTGGCCTTCCTCGGACATCTGCACTTGCCTTGCATGAACACGAGCTTGCACTTTTATAAGAGCTTGCATGCACCTTGAATCCATCACTCTTTGTTGCTTCACAATCTTCCCTTCTGCCAGGTCTTGAAACCTCAGAGCAGCTTTGACAGCTCTCAAAGCACACCGACCCTTTGTAGATAAATATACAAAATTTAATGGATTTATAATTTGTCAATCATATGAATTGGACTGTCAAACTAGAAAAAAATATGGCAAACCCTAAATCAAACAATTCTTTCTTTGAGATTCATGTTTCTAGTGGGCAGTGTGGACAATAATGCAGTCTAGCAGACAAACATTTGGGGTTCTACCTAAGCGAGGTAAGGAGGAAATAAATAATCTAAATCAATGTGTGTGCTAATCGAACAAAGAGCTTCACAAAAGCTAGTTCAACACATTACATTACAGAAATCATACACACAAAAACCTAGGAAATTTTGTAAGAAAAGAAATTCTATTGCTTAGGGTATGAACATTGAGCAACCAGAAAGGCCCTAAAAGCAGCTTGGATGACAATGGTTGCATTCTCTTCAATTGAAAATTCTTCTTTCATTCTGGAAATAGAGCCTTGTTCCTCAGTGAGTTCTTCAAAATTGTTAGGTCTTGCAACAGTGTCTGACAACCCAACTTCTGAATCCTCAAGGGTGGCTTTTGCTATAGTGGTTTCAGACTGTAGCACAGAATTCACAATATAACTGTGCAGAACAGCCGTCCCTATTAGCTCTTGCATATCTGCTCCATCATCTACCATTATTTTTCTCTACTAAAAAAAAACCCATTGCAAATCACACCAAAAACCCTCAAATTAAATGAAACCCTATCACAATGAACCGCCATCAAATGCAAAACCCTTGCAAAACCCTTGGCAAGACAAAAACCCTCTAAAAGTTAACCAAATCGTTCATAGAAAAGCTCGATTCATGTTAATTCTTAACATGAGAATGGAAACTATCTAAGGTTTTCCAGAAAGAAAGCGCGCTTACAGAGCTAAAATGGGGTTCCCTCATCGTCCAAAACCTTGGCATGCTTGGAGCATTATACGGCCAAAAAATTGTTATCGGCGTAATTACATTAAACCGATTGCTTAGGTTAATAGTTTTTATTTTATTTTATTTAACTTAACTATATGCAAATTTACCTTAAATCATTCAATTAAAAACATGCAAAATCTATAACTATATGCAAATTTACCTTGACAGCTGACTAAACGTCAATTTAAATCAGAAGAATAAAACTTGCAATCGTGTTGTGGTTGTATAACGCCTCTAGGCTTCGTCTCTCGACGTAATTAACTAATTAATTATTTTTATAATTTTTAATCATGCACAAGTTAACTTCATGCATACATGCACAAGACTACAATAAATGACTTGTTAACTCCCTTTATCCATGTCACAAAAAGACACTTATCAAATCCACTTGCATCCAAATTCTCTCGAACAATCATAGCCATTGATCCTCCAAATCAATCTCCATTATTGATCATCTCTCCCAAACCTCTATAAACACAACCTTACCCAAGTCATTATTAGATCCACAATCTTGAATGCAAAATTATGTTGCTGAGCTGAACACTTGACATATACTTTCAACCAAATCAATCTTGGAGCACAACCTCCATTATTGGTGCAACAAGGATGGATTTTGGGTGAGATCTTATTATTATTTCATTCAATGTTGGTTACTTTTCCTTATTCTTTATTGGAGGTTTGCATTGTAGATTTGAATGTAAGATTTAGATCTTTTGGTTTGTATCTTACATTTTCATTTCAATTTTCCTTGCATACATTTTGGCACATCTAGTCGGACACTTGTCACTCTTTAATCTTTATTTTTGTAAGTTTGGTTAATCTAATCTTGCAGGTTTCAACCATATTTTTCGGAAAGATCCGAGGGTTTGCTTTCATAAGAAGCCTCCTAGGACAAAACAAAGGTCATGGTTACGTTCAGAAAGGTCAAGAGATGAAGAAAGACTTATTTTGGTGTAAATAAAATCAAGGGGGAAAAATTAGCCCCAAGAATACGGCCCAAAGATGTACAGTCCCCTATGCATGAAAGTAATAAAAAATTTATTTTTTCATTTTCTATTTTTTTTAAATCTCAAAAAATTAAAAAGCAAAAAACAAAAATCAAAATCAAAAATTAAAAATATAAATAAAAAACAGAATTCAAAAAAAACACGTGTTCCCTATCCAAGGTACTGTTATCACCTAGTTTTGCACCCTTGCATATAGTTGTGAAACCTCTGCAAACTGGAATAACATGGGAATGATCTCTAAGTGTGGGACTTTGCTAAATGAGACCAAACCTCTGGAGAAGGCTGGCTTCCTTGTCTAGTTATCACCTAAAACTACTGAATTTTGAGGGGGAAAAGGGAGAGAGAAAGCTTGTAATGGAAATGAAATAAAAGCTTGAAAAATAAAGGGTGATGCACCAGACAAATTTAAAGAAATTTCCACAACACTGAGAAGATGCACAATGTAATCAAATACAACAAGTAGGTATACACAGATTAGATGACTTTAGTAGAGGTGAGAAGCAATATGATTGAGAGGAATGAAACATTCACAGACAGCCGTACACAGATTCACACAGAACTAGAAAAATTAGTAAAGAGGTAAAATTAACTTGCATATATTCAATGCAAAGGCATGGTTACAACATATGAAAACCCTGTTTGGAAACAGAAAAGCCTTAATGCCAAAAAATTTCCAACCCTATTTACAACATTTGAATGCATATATATAGCATTCCAAAACTATTCTAAGTCGGTTACGAAAATCCGCTCAAAGAGCTGTCATTGAAAATATCTCCCTGAAATGACTGTCCAGCTGCATTAGTTATGGCGTTGAAATCTAGAACTGGGCAGATGAGGAGATATTTTCTAGTCTTTAATGCAGCAGCTTACTCATCGTCAATCTGGAGATGAAGAGGTGGAAAGATATTCTTTGTCATTAATGTGAGCTGCTTGTTCTGTCTGCTGCAATGAATGCCCAAAAAATATCTTCATCTGCCAAAAGCCATCTCTGAAATATTCATCGTTCAAAACATGCATTTCTAGATCTAAAATTTGAAAAGTGATAAAGCTCCTGAAAAAACCCTACCAAATGAAAGAGGGGACCAAAATATGCAACTTTGCCTCTTGAAGCATGCCAAAATTCGCCAAAATGAAGGAGATACAGGCGGTCAAAATTTTGGTCAACTGCCTGTATATATATCGCTTTTGCATTTCTGTGTATATCGCTGCATCTTGGCACCTGAATCGGCATTCAAAAACTCATCCTGCAACTCCTTCTGCACATACATGGCACTTTGCATATCGGCCCCTGTACATCCCCTTGTATTTCAAAATTGTATATACATACAATTTCCCCTTGTATATGCGGGCCCCACCTTTTGAAATCGCCCATCATATATCTTTGTATCTGCCCCTTTGTATGTCAAAACATACAATCACCTTTTATACAAATTGGACCCCAAAAAGACCATCAGCTGCATTTCATTGTTCTGCCAGGTCCGGCTTGTATATTTTCTCCTTGTACATTTCCATGTATATGCAAGATATACAAACGCCTATTTATACAAGGCAGACTCCAAACTCTTATGTGCCGAAACTGATCCTTGATTCAAATCCGCCTTGTATATCGCAATGCATCTTTGACTTGTATATCGCAATATACAAGTGCCATATACATACAAGTCGGACCCCAAATGACCTTTAAGTATATTTGATTACTTGTCGGGTCCGGCTTGCATCTCCTACTCTTTGTATTTTTTCTTGTATATCGCAATATACAAATGGCCTCATACATACAAAATGGACCCGGAGCCTGAATGAGGCAGAAATGATATCCATTTGAAATCCGGCTTGCATATGCTTGTATATTTCTTTGTATATCGCAGCATACAAGCTACTGTTCACAAGATCCTTTGTATGTTGAAACATACAATCCTCCTTGTATATGCGCAGGCCCACCTCTTGCATGTCCTACCAGCACTGTAACAAATGTACATTTGCACCCTTGTATATACAAATATACAAACTCAAATATACAAATTCCGTTACATAAAAATAGGGAAGCTTAATGGAATATGCTCGCAATGTATCTTTCAGTTTGTATGTTTCCTTGCATGTGCGAAATATACAAACACCTATATATACAAGGCAGACCTGAAAGCTTTATACAACCAATTGAAACCTATATTCAGGTCTGGATTGTATATCGGCTTTGTATATTGGTTTGTATGTGCGAACATACAAGTCGATATACAAAGCACTATTCATGTGATCCTTTGTATCTCCACTCTTGGCACTGTAGCAAATGCACATTTGTTTGTATATGCAGATATACAAATGCAACATACAAACCATCTCACATACAAGCAGGGTATCTTTCATGGAATATACCCGCGATGCATATCTTCATTTGTATATGGCCGATTGTATGTGCGAACATACAAAGCAATATACAAGCCTTTTATGCATACAAGCGCGGAATATTCTAAGGAATCTTCAATGTATATTACCTTGTATATTTTCTCCCTTTGCATTTTTGGCGAATGTAAATCCATTGTACCACATGTATGTTTGTCGGCCTTGTATCTTTTCACTGCATATTGCTTTGTATCTCCATTTGTATATTTGAATATACAAGCCCCTATATACATGCAGACCCGATATACATTTAGCGAATATTCTGAGAATCTGCGGAAGATTCGTTAAATGTATATGCACTTCCTTGGCCCCATATACATTCAAAAAATGTATGTAACTCAAATTTTTTCATATTTTCTAAGGCCGATAGGTATTCTCAAGCCCTCCAAATGTACATTTCAACTGTATGTTGACCAAAACTTTGACCATCAATAACTTCTTTATTTTGCCGAATTTGAGGGTGATGTAAAAAGCAAACCTGCCTATTTTTTCATCGTCTTTCCAATGGTAGGATTTCTTAGGCAAGGATCTTTGGGAAATTTGGCACTTTAAGCTTTATAGGAGCATTTAAAGAGGGATTTTCAAGGAAAATACCAGGTTAACTATTTTAGCTCTGGGCAGAGGAAAATAGGATAACATTTTGGCGACCTCTATGGGGTGTTTACCTGCTAAACAATTAGATCAGTGGCCTTATAGTATCCATTGGGCATGGGGTCAAGTCTAAAACCTATTGGAAAACCGGAACCTGTTTTCAAAAACACAAGAAGGGGAAGGGACCTGCATTCTCCTAATGACAATGCAGCCTGTGTAGAAGCACTTATAGAAAAGGAAAACTAAAATAGAAAGGAAACCTACTCTAATCCTAAACTAACCAATCAGTCCTGACCTTAAACAAAGCCATTAACTGGTTCTTGAAAATAACTGCCCTTCCTTAATAATTTACAATCTTCTTCATGCATGTGGGTAGTTAAAAAGAGATAGGGGGAAAATGTACATATGAAAAATTGATAAAACATCCCCTTCAAAGTGGAGATAAACTCACCTATCCACCTGGAATGATTGCTGATGTTTCTAACTTGTGATGAATAAATGGGCTGATCCCACCCATTTTGATTCTCAACTTCATGCTTAGAGGTAAGCATGACAAGTGGTGACTCCTCTTGATATCTCTCCAGCTGAGCTAGATGCCTAATTGGGCATCCCCTTGAAATGACATGCAAATCACGTTGAATCTCATGTCTCTGCTCTGATTCCTCCTCTTTTTTCTCTTCAATTGGTATGATGGTGCCCTCCATTTGACTCTTATGTTGCTATTGCGTGTAAAACAGATGACTTGGGACCTCATGGCTTTCTCCCTCTTCCCTCAAAGAACCCAAGAGTATTGATATAATATCATCATGGCTGCATTCCTCTTCTTGCTGATCTGAATACTCTCGCTCCTGTGATTCTACTACAAATATGGCTGCCTGTACCTTATGAACAAGATGTTCATGATTTTCTAATTTAGCCTCAAAAAATGAGTTGTGCACATGTTCAAAAGAGAAAACTTCCCCACCAAGAAGTTGATATCCCTGCTAGATAATAAAGAACAAATCTTCAATTTACTCTTGTCCCTATTTAGTTTCCTTGTTATTTTCAATAAATCATGGGAGTTCCTCAAGTATATCAGCATAATCAGCCTCTGCATCATCTATCACAGGGTAGCATGTTTGGCCTTCTTTATGGTTTGGAACCATACTGTGATGCTCAGCCCCAAACTGCAACAATTTGTCATGATTTTTTGTGTTCTCTTGTTGCAGCATATCCACAACTAGCTGCTCACTTTCTTCATCTTCAACATAGTCAGGTAGCTCATGATGTAGGGCAGCATCATCCCTCGCTGAAGTGACTTTAGTAATACTCACAGGTGCAATAGATTCAAACAATTCTTTCTCTGTGAGTGTAGGAACAGATTGCTCCTGTAGAGGGATATAGGCTTTGAAACCTGGAAACTTATGGAGCCTAGGTTGCTCTTGGTCAAATATAGGATCCTTCAGTGGATGAGACCCTCTAAAACTTGGAATATTCAATTCAAGAGACTTAGGAGACTCATCTTGCTTGAAGCTTGGTGTTCTAAAACTAGAAACCTGTTCTTCAAAGAATGGATTTGGAAATGATTGAGTTTCCAACCTTTGAAAAGGAGCCAACGAAAGCCTCTTTTGTTCTTCTTCTGCTAGCTGGATACTAGAGCATGCTTCTGTTTGTGTGTTTGGTGGAGGGTCTTCGCAGGGGGAAAAAGATGAGCCTTTCCAACTTGGAAACTTAAAGGTAGAAGGCTGCCTGAAACTTGGAATTATGATAGGCATGGATTCTACAACTTTCTCTTCTTCCTGATTCTAAAATGGTATGAGAGGATTGGCCTTCACAAGGTTTGGTATCTTATAATTAGGATGATTGATCCAAGAAGGCTGCCATGGTAGAGAAGTTTGAGCCACTTTCATAAATTCACCTTGGCTTGAAGGACGAACTTGTTTGAAGCTGGGAATAGGAGAGAATTTTTTTACTTTGAGCTCTTGTTCTTGAGCAAGGAACTGTTTCATTTGTTTCTCCTTAACTGCAAGTTGCATTTTCAAGCATTCCCCCTCATACACTCTTCTATTTTCTGCTTCCTGCTCTGACAAATAAGCTTGATATGCAAGCTCCTCTTGCTGCCTGTCATACTATGCTTCTTGATCTATCTCTGAAATTTGCCTTTGGAAATCCATTAACCAACTCTTAATGCTACCCAAATCAATATCATTTTGGGACTGACTAAGGAGGCTACACATTTGATTTAGACTAGACTGGGTTTCACAAGGTTGACTATAGGTATGAATGGGCTGCAAACAAGGATAAGCAGAATTGGCTTGAAAATGCTCCTGCCGGTAATGCTGGTTGTAATGAGGCAAAGAACTGTTTGGAGGGCAAAAGTTTAAATCTTCATGGAATGGAGGAGAATAACCATTGTGGTGTTGATAAATAGACATTGCAAGGGTAACTCATGAACATAGGCAAGTCTAGATAATAAATTAGGAATGAATATAGACCACAGGGTCTTGCACACTAAGATGTGAGTTGGAACACCAAATGGAGTCACCAGGTGCTACGAAAACTATCAAATGATAGTAAAACTAACAAGTAGCACCAACCTCATTAGCTGTTGTAACCAGCTGATTCGCCATTAGAGTCACCGTGGTATTGTTTGTACTACCTATAAAGGCTGATAATACTGGGAGAAACACCAAATCTCTCAGTATTTTGATGATAAGTTCATCATACTAGTCCCACCGGGCGTGCCAAAAGTTGTTATCACCCAGTTTTGCACACTTGCATACAGTTGTGAAACCTCTGCAAACTGGAATAACATGGCAATGATCTCAAGTGTGGGACTTTGCTAAATGAGACCAAACCTCCGAAGAAGGCCGGCTTCCTTGTCTAGTTATCACCTAAAACTACTAAATTTTGAGGGGGAAAAGGGAGAGAGAAAGCTTTTAATGGAAATGAAATAAAAGCTTGAAAAATAAAGGGTGATGCACCAGACAGATTTAAAGAAATTTCCACAACACTGAGAAGATGCACAATGTAATCAAATACAGCAAATAGGTATACACAGCTTAGATGACTCTAGCAGAGGTGAGAAGCAATATGATTGAGAGGAATGAAACATTCACAGACAGCCGTACACAGATTCACACAGAACTAGAAAAATTAGTAAAGAGGTAAAATTAACTTGCATATATTCAATGAAAAGGCACGGTTACAGCATATGAACACCCTGTTTGGAAACAGAAAAGCCTTAATGCCAAAAAAATTCCAACCCTATTTACAACATTTGAATGCATATATAAAGAATTCCAAAACTATTCTAAGTCAGTTACAAAAATCCGCTCAAAGAGCTGTCATTGAAAATATCTCCCTGAAATGACTGTCCAGCTACATTAGTTATGGCATTGAAATCTGGAACTGGGCAGATGAGGAGATATTTTCTAGTCTTTAATGCAGTAGCTTACTCTTCGTCAATCTGGAGATGAAGAGGTGGAAAGATATTCTTTGTCGTTAATGCGAGCTGCTTGTTCTGTCTGCTGCAATGAATGCCCAAAAAATATCTTCATCTGCCAAAAGTTGTCTTTGAAATATTCATCGTTCTAAACATGCATTTCCAGATCTGAAATTTGAAAAGTGATAAAGCTCCTAAAAAAACCCTGCCAAATGAAAGAGGGGACCAAAATATGCAACTTTGGCTCTTAGAGCATGCCAAAATTTGACAAAATGAAGGAGATATAGGCAGTCAAATTTTCGGTCAACTGCCTGTATATATCGCTTTTGCATTTCTGTGTATATCGCTGCATCTTGGCGCCTAAATTGGCATTCAAAAACTCATCCTGCAACTCCTTCTGCACTTACATGGCACTTTGCATATCGGTCCTATACATCCCCTTGTATTTCAAAATTGTATATACATACAATTACCCCTTGTATATGTGGGCCCCACCTTCTGAAATCACCCAACATATATCTTTGTATCTGCTCCTTTGTATGTCAAAACATACAATCACCTTTTATACAAAATGGACCCCAAAAAGACCATCAGCTGCATTTCATTGTTCTGCCAGGTCCGGCTTGTATATTTTCTCCTTGTACATTTCCATGTATATGCAAGATATACAAACGCCTATTTATACAAGGCGGACTCCAAACTCTTATGTGCCGAAACTGATCCTTGATTCAAATCCTCCTTGTATATCACAATGCATCTTTGACTTGTATATCACAATATACAAGCACCATATACATACAAGTCGGACCCCAAATGACCTTTAAGTATATTTGATTACCTGTCGGGTCCGGCTTGCATCTCCTACTCTTTGTTTTTTTTCTTGTATATCGCAATATACAAATGGCCTCATACATACAAAACGGACCCGGAGCCTGAATGAGGCAGAAATGATTCCATTTGAAATCCGGCTTGCATATGCTTTTATATTTCTTTGTATATCGCAGCATACAAGCTACTGTTCACGAGATCCTTTATATGTCGAAACATACAATCCTCCTTGTATATGCGCGGGCCCACCTCTTGCATGTCCTGCCGGCATTGTAGCAAATGTATATTTGCACCATATACAAATATACAAACTCAAATATACAAAATCCCTTATATACAAATAGGGAATCTTAATGGAATATGCCCGCAGTGTATCTTTCAGTTTGTATGTTTCCTTGCATGTGCGAAATATACAAAAACCTATATATACAAGGCGGACCTGAAAGCTTTATAGAACTAATTGAAACCTATATTTAGGTCCGGATTGTAGATATCGGCTTTGTATATTGGTTTTCATGTGCGAACATACAAGTCAATATACAAAGCACTATTCATGTGATCCTTTGTATCTCAACTCTTGGCACTATAGCAAATGCACATTTGTTTGTATATGCAGATATAAAAATGCAACATACAAACCGTCTCACATACAAGCAGGGTATCTTTCATGGAACATACCCACGATGCATATCTTCATTTGTATATAGCCGATTGTATGTGCAAACATACAAAGCAATATACAAGCCTTTTATGCATACAAGCACGGAATATTCTAAGGAATCTTCAATGTATAGTACCTTGTATATTTTCTCCCTTTGCATTTTTGGTGAATGTACATCCACTATAGCACATGTATGTCTGTTGGCCTTGTATCTTTTCACTGCATATTCCTTTGTATCTCCATTTGTATATTTGAATATACAAGCCCCTATATACATGCAGACCTGATATACATTTAGCGAATATTCTGAGAATCTGCGGAAGATTCCCTAAATGTATATGCACTTCCTTGGCCCGATATACATTCAGAAAATGTATGTAACTAAAATTTTTTCATATTTTCTAAGGCCGATAGGGATTTGCAAGCCTGCCAAATATACATTTGAACTATATGTTGACCAAAACTTTGACCATCAATAACTTCTTTATTTGGCCGAATTTTAGGGTGATGTAAAAAGCAAACCTGCCTATTTTTTCGTCCTCTTTCCAATGGTAGGGTTTCTTAGGCAAGGCTCTTTGGAAAATTTGGCACTTTAAGCTTTATAGGAGCATTTAAAGAGGGATTTTCAAGGAAAATACCAGGTTAACTATTTTAGCTCTGGGCAGAAGAAAATAGGATAACATTTTGGCGACCTCTATGGGGTGTTTGCCTACTAAACAATTAGATCAGTGGCCTTATAGTATCCATTGGGCATGGGGTCAAGTCTAAAACCTGCTAGAAAACTGGAAGCTATTTCAAAAAACACAAAAAGGGGAAGGGACATGCATTCTCCTAATGACAATGCAGCCTATGCAGAAGCACTTATAGAAAAAGGAAAACTAAAATAGAAAGGAAACCTACTCTAATCCTAAACTAACCAATCAGTCCTGACCTTAAACAAAGCCATCAACTGGTTCTTGAAAATAACTGCCCTTCCTTAACAATTTACAATCTTCTTCATGCATGTGGGCAGTTAAAAAGAGATAGGGGGAAAATGTACATATGAAAAATTGATAAAACATCCCCTTCAAAGTGGAGATAAACTCACCTATCCACCTGGAATGATTGCTGATGTTTCTAACTTGTGATGAATAAATGGGCTGATCCCACTCATTTTGATGCTCAACTTCATGCTTAGAGGTAAGCATGACAAGTGGTGACTCCTCTTGATATGTCTCCAGCTGAGCTAGATGCCTAATTGGGCATCCCCTTGAAATGACATGCAAATCACGTTGAATCTCATGTCTCTACTCTGATTCCTCCTCTTTTTTCTCTTCAATTGGTATGATGGTGCCCTCCATTTGACTCTCATGTTGCTGTTGCGTGTGAAACAGATGACTTGGGACCTCGTGGCTTTCTCCCTCTTCCCTCAAAGAACCCAAGAGTATTGATATAATATCATCATGGCTGCATTCCTCTTCTTGCTGATCTGAATACTCTCGCTCCTATGATTCTACTACAAATATGGCTGCCTGTACCTTATGAACAAGATGTTCATGATTTTCTAATTTAGCCTCAAAAAATGAGCCGTGCACATGTTCAAAAGAGAAAACTTCCCCACCAAGAAGTCGATATCCCTGTTGGATAATAAAGAACAAATCTTCAATTTGCTCTTGTCCCTGTTTAGTTTCCTCATTATTTTCAATAAAGCATGGGAGTTCCTCAAGTATATCAGCATAACAGCCTCTGCATCATCTATCACAGGGCAGCATGTTTGGCCTTCTTTATGGTTTGGAACCATACTGTCATGCTCAGCCCCAAACTGCAGCAATTTGTCATGATTTTTTGTGTTCTCTTGTTGCAGCATATCCACAACTAGCTGCTCACTTTCTTCATCTTCAACATAGTCAGGTAGTTCGTGAAGTCAAGTAGCATCATCCCTCCCTGAAATGACTTTAGTAATACTCACAGGTGCAATAGATTCAAACAATTATTTCTCTGTGAGTGTAGGAACGGATTGCTCCTATAGAGGGATATAGGCTTTGAAACCTGGAAACTTATGGAGCCTAGGTTGCTCTTGGTCAAATATAGGTTCCTTCAGTGGATGAGACCCTCTAAAACTTGGAATATTCAATTCAAGAGACTTAGGAGACTCATCTTGCTTGAAGCTTGGTGTTTTAAAACTGGAAACCTATTCTTCAAAGAATGGATTTGGAAATGATTGAGTTTCCAACCTTTGAAAAGGAGCCAACGAAAGCCTCTTTTGTTATTCTTCTGCTAGCTGGATACTAGAGCATGCTTCCGTTTGTGTGTTTGGTGGAGGGTCTTCGCAGGGAGAAAAAGATGACCCTTTCCAACTTGGAACCTTAAAGGTAGAAGGCTGCCTGAAACTTGGAATTATGATAGGCATGGATTCTACAACTTTCTCTTCTTTCTGATTTTTTAAATGGTATGAGAGGATTGGCCTTCACAAGGTTTGGTATCTTATAATTAGGATGATTGGTCCAAGAAGGTTGCCATGGTAGAGAAGTTTGAGCCACTTTCATAAATTCACCTTGGCTTGAAGGATGAACTTGTTTGAAGCTAGGAATAGGAGAGAAATTTTTTACTTTGAGCTCTTGTTCTTGAGCAAGGAACTGTTTCATTTGTTTCTCCTTAACTGCAAGTTGCATTTTCAAGCATTCCCCCTCATACACTCTTCTATTTTCTGCTTCCTGCTCTGACAAATAAGCTTGATATGCAAGCTCCTCTTGCTGCCTGTCATACTATGCTTCCTGATCTATCTCTAAAATTTGCCTTTGGAAATCCATTAACCAACTCTTAATGCTACCCAAATCAGTTTCATTTTGGGACTGACTAAGGAGGCTACACATTTGATTTAGACTAGATTGGGTTTCACAAGGTTGACTATAGGTATGAATGGGCTGCAAACAAGGATAAGCAGAATTGGCTTGAAAATGCTCCTGCCGGTAATGCTGGTTGTAATGAGGCAAAGAACTGTTTGGAGGGAAAAAGTTTGAATCTTCATGGAATGGAGGAGAATAGCCATTGTGGTGTTGATAACTAGACATTGCAAGGGTAACTCATGAACATAGGCAAGTATAGATAATAAATTAGGAATGAATATAGACCACAGGGTCTTGCACACTAAGATGTGAGTTGGAACACCAAATGGAGTCACCAGGTGCTATGAAAACTGTCAAATGATAGTAAAACTAACAAGTAGCACCAACCTCATTAGCTGCTTGGAAACTGGACTACTGTAACCAGCTGATTCGCCATTAGAGCCACCATGGTGTTGTTTGTACTACCTCCAAAGGCTGATAATACTGGGAGAAACACCAAATCTCTCAGTATTTTGATGATAAGTTCATCATACTAGTCCCACCGGGCATGCCAAAAGTTGTTATCTCTCAGTTTTGCACCCTTGCATACAGTTGTGAAACCTCTGCAAACTAGAATAACATGGGAATGATCTCTAACTGTGGGATTTTGCTAAATGAGACCAAACCTCTGGAGAAGGCTAGCTTCCTTGTCTAGTTATCACCTAAAACTACTGAATTTTGAGGGGGAAAAGGGATAGAGAAAGCTTGTAATGGAAATGAAATAAAAGCTTGAAAAATAAAGGGTGATGCACCAGACAGATTTAAAGAAATTTTCACAACACTGAGAAGATGCACAATGTAATCAAATACAGCAAGTAGGTATACACAGATTAGATGACTCCAGCAGAGGTGAGAAGCAATATGATTGAGAGGAATGAAACATTCATAAACAGTGTTAGATCTAGGGCACACAACTGAGAGGGGGGGTGAATCAGTTGTACAAAACTTGATTCTATTTCAAACACTTGAATCTTCTTTGTTATTTAATAGCATATCAATTAATCATTCATGAAAGCATAAAGCATAAGCACCAAAGCAGATATACATCAACACATTAGACACCAAGATTTTGACGTAGAAAACCTAGTCAAGGGAAAAACCACGAGGTGATTAACCCAAGGATTATTCTCTGTTAGAAGAATAAGAAAAATAGATGGCACATGCCAATTAGGGCTCACTGCCCGAGCACACTACTCACAAGAGGCACACTGCCTACAAGAGACACACTGTCTACAAGATAACAAGTATTACAAACTTGAACTGGAGATTGACATCTTTACCATTCCTGGATCAGTTCCATTTAAGCCCAAAAACTCCCGCTCTACCTTTTGTACTTCTCTTCACTATATCACACTCATCACCACAAGACACACTTCAAATGAATTCACAATCCCTTATTTATACAAGGCATCGACTTAGGAACAATCATCTAAGTCGGCAAACACCTACAAGATCATTCGCAAGATGTGTAAAACATCCGGTTAGCCAGTCTCAAGAAGAACACCAATATCTGTGGTTATTCTTCAAATGCAAACTCTAACTTTAATGCGGACCGCCAATAAGACTTGTACATGATCCAAAGATCACCAAAACTTTTCCTGAGTCATCAAGAACATCCGCACTTTATCAACTTACTGGAAATCTTCTGTTCTTCATCCAGAACTTTAAGAACACAGTCTATCATCACTGTCATAATGAAAAAGGTGCTTCTGGACCTCCAAACCATGAACAAATCTAGTTGTCACTTCACACGAACTTCTTCAACACTCTCTCCAATCTATAGAATGAGATAATGCAATTCTGGAGCTCACCGGACCAATCTGTGACAATCTGTCACCATTGAACGCCTACCGGAACTGGTTCTACTTGAGCGATCATAACTTTTTCAGATCTTCATGCGGACCTCTAAAATCTTGACTAGAACATCTCAAAACTCATATCTACAAACCCTTTAAACTGCATCCTCTTATCCTCAACCTATTGAGGACTTTTGCCTTCTTCTCATCATTGTTCTTGATTGAGACTAATTTCCTCAATAACCTCAGCACACAGCTCATCCAATCCTTCTCATTAATGCAATATGAGTATGTTGAAATCAATGACAACACTGGTTAACCTCATACTTGCAACAATCTCCCTGTTTGTCATTGATGGCAACATATGATGTGAAAAACCATCAAGACAAGAACTTCTCCTTTCTGTCACAGCTCCCCCTATCAGCAACAAATCTTCACATGTCTTCTTTTCCTTTATTGCTCCCCCTTTGATCATCAACCATTTGTTTTTCACATGTCTTCTCTCCCCCTTTGACATCAATGGCAAAGGGCTCATACTTGCAATTCTAACACATCAGAATCATACCAGCTGCTCCCCCTTAGTAGCAGCTCCTCATCATCAATCCTGATCACAAGATATGACTATGATATCCACCAGACTGATGCACATCAGTGCATCCTAGTTCATCACCAGAGGGGCCATGACCCCTAACTTCTCCCTGAGAAACTCAAAAGAGTCCTTGGGAAGAGGTTTAGTAAAAATATCTGCAAGCTAATCCTTGGAGGGCACATACTCCAATCTGACTTCACCCTTGTTCACTTGTTCTCTCAGAAAGTGAAATTTGATAGATATATGCTTGGTCTTAGAATGCAATACTAGATTCTTAGAAATATTTATTGCACTTGAATTATCACAGAAAATTGTGATAGGCTCCTCATATTCTACTTGAATATCTCTTAGCATTTGCTTCATCCACAAAAGTTGAGTGTAACTTCTTGCTGCTGCAATGTATTCAGCTTCAATTGTAGACAGGGATATTGCCTCTTGTTTCTTGCTTAGCCAAGAAACCAACCTTTTTCCCTAAAAGAATGCTCCTCCACTTGTACTCTTCCTATCATCCACATCTCCTGCCCAATCTGCATTTGTATATGCATGAAGAGAAAAATTATGATCTCTAGGATACCATAGACCATACTCAACTGTTCCTTTTAAGTACCTTAAAATTCTTTTGATTGCCATGACATGTGATTCTCTGGGATCAGCCTGGAATCTCGCCACAAGACCAACAGCCTGTATTATATCTGGTCTAGTTTGAGTGAGATACAATAATCCTCCAATCATTGATCTGTACTTTGTCTGATCTGTCTTAGGAGAGTTATCATCTTTGCTCAACTTACATCCAGTAGCCATGGGAGTGTTCATAGGCTTTGAATCTTCCATTCCAAATTTCTTCAATAGTTCTTTCACATATTTAGTCTGAGAGATAAAGATTCCTTTCTCTGTCTGAGTAATTTGTAGACCCAAGAAGAAATTCATTTCACCGAGCATTGACATTTCAAACTCACTTTTTATTTGGTTTGCAAAGATTTTGCACATATTGTCTCTTCCTCCAAAGATGATATCATCAACAAATACTTCAACAATCAAGATGTTTTCATGATCAATTTTGAAATACAGTTTACTATCAGTAGTACCTTTGTTGAAACCAATCTTCAAAAGATGTTTGTCCAGCCTTTCATACCATGCTCTTGGAGCTTGCTTTAGACCATACAGTGCCTTCTTTAATTTGCAGACCATATCACCATGCTCAGATAACTGAAATCCATCCAGTTGTTCAATCTACACTTCTTCTTCTAAGTCACCATTCAAGAAGGCAGATTTGACATCCATCTGATACACTTTGAAATCTTTGAAGGCAGCAAATGCAAGAAATAGTTTGACTAATTCAATTCTTGCCACCGGAGCAAAGGTTTCCTCAAAATCAATCCCTTCTATTTGAGAGTAGCCTTTGCAGACTAATCTGGCTTTATTTCTGATTACTTCACCAACTTCATTTAGTTTGTTCCGGAAGACCCATTTGGTTCCAATCACATTCTTGTTACTAGGTCTAGAGACAAGATCCCAAGTGTGATTTTTCTCAATTTGCATCAACTCTTCCTCCATTGCTTTGGTCCAATTTTCATCATTGCAGGCTTCATTTATTGTCTTAGGTTCAATCTTTGAAATCAGACAACATTCATCTGAATTTTGAGCAATTTTCCTTCTAGTTTGCACACCTTTGCTTTTGTCACCTATGATCTGATCTTCAGAGTGGTTCAGTCTTACATACCTTGGAACTTTGGGAGTTTCTTACACTTTTGTTTCTTGATCAGGCTCATTTAGACCTATCTCTTCTTCCTGATTTACCGGATCAATCTGAATCTGACTTTCAGGAGAGGATTGAGTTCCTTGAACCAGAACCCCATCCTGATCATCTTCATCATACTCATAAAACCTTGAGGACTTCTCAATTCCTTCATCAACCTTCACATTTGTACTTTCTATCATCTTTCTCAGTCTCTTATTGTAACACCGGTATGCTTTGCTTTGAGTGGAGTAACCCAAGAAAATTCCTTCATCACTTCTAGCATCAAACTTTCCTAGATCTTCATCTCTTTTAATGTAACATTTGCTACCAAATACTCTAAAATATCTCACAGTAGGAGTGATGCCAAACCAAAGTTCATAAGGAGTCTTACCGGTATTGCTTCTGATTTGAACTCGATTGAGAGTATAGACTGCAGTGCTAATAGCTTCTCTCCAAAACATCTGGGGAACATTTGCTTCTATCATCATTGTCCTGGATGCTTCCTGGATGGTCTGGTTCTTTCTCTCAACTACTCCATTCTGATGTGGAGTCCTAGGAGTAGACAACTGTCTCTTTATACCATGCTTCTCACAAAAGTCTATGAATTCACCGGATGTGAATTCACCACCTCTATCAGACTTCAGACATTTTAGTTTTAATCCGGTTTGATTCTCTACCATAGCCTTGAAGATTTTGAACTTCTCAAAAGCTTCTAATTTCTCTTTCAGAAAGGTAACCCACATCATCGAGAATGGTCATCAATCAGTAACATGAAATATCTATCACCTTGCATACTCTTGATTCTTGTCGGACCACATAGATCAGTATGAACTAATTCCAGTAATCCGGTAGAGGACTGATCCTTGCTTTTGAATGAGACTCTACTCTATTTACCTAGCTGACATTCTTTACACAAGCTATTTGTAGGTTTTACCAACTTTGGAAGATCTCTTATAGCCTGAGTATTGCTTATCTTGATGATATTATCAAAATTTACATGACACATCCTTTTATGCCATAACCAACTCTGATCAACTTGAACAAACAAACAACTTTTATTAGTACCAACTAGATGGAAGATATTACCTTTTGTTTGAGTACCGAATGCAATCTCAGTTTCGAAGCTTTCAAGGATTCTACATCTTCCATTCTTAAACCGGAGATCATAGCCTTTGTCCACCAACTGACCAACACTAAGAAGATTGTGCTTCAATCCTTCAACATACAGTACATTACCAGTTTTGTTCTTTCCATCAAAAGAGATAGTTCCCCTACCTCTGATTCTACCAGCAGAATTATCACCAAACTTTACCATTCCTCCTTCATACCTTTCCAAATCTAAGAACTTGTTCTTGTCACCTGTCATATGGTGAGAGCATCCACTGTCAATAACCCAATCATCCTTTTCTTCAACTTGGGCAGCCAAAGCTCTTTCTACAACCTTATGATTGATAGATTCAAAGGATACTGGATCTTCTTCCTTGATGGCAATAAACACCCTTTCATTTCCAGATTTGTCTCCTATCTCTGATTCATCATCTGTTACTCCTTCATTATCAGCTTCTTCATGAACATAATAACAATTCTTTTGGAACCTTTGTCTGTTAGAATTTGACCTTGTAGATCTTTCCGGACATCTTGAGGCAAAATGACCAATCTTGTTGCAGTTGAAGGACTTAAAGGGTAATTTTCCTTCATACTTACCGGATCCTCTTGGCAGTCTTTTTGCAATGAGGGCTTCAAGTTGATCTATTTCTACTTCTTCCTCTTCCATGTCTTTTGTTGTTTGATCATACCATGATAGCTTCCTTGAAGAGTTTTCTCCCGGATCAAATCTTTGTTTACCTTTCAC
Source organism: Cunninghamia lanceolata (assembly GCA_027924645.1). Lineage (NCBI taxonomy): Eukaryota > Viridiplantae > Streptophyta > Pinopsida > Cupressales > Cupressaceae > Cunninghamia > Cunninghamia lanceolata. The sequence goes on along the minus strand of BSBN01000261.1, from coordinate 22,861,366 downwards.
ATAGGCACTGGCTTTGAATGCAGATTCAGTCTTGGGGGGATCATCTCCAAACTCGGTCATTTTAAATGCAGCTAGTTTGCTAGCCAATTGATCTCTTGTGACAGTTGTATGGGCTCTGAATTCATCAATGGCAGCAACCTTGATTTTGTAGGCAGCAGGAAGGGATCTGAGAATTTTGCAAACAATCTCATTTTCATCCAAAACTCCACCAGCATTCCTAATTCCACACACTAGCTCATTTACTCTTGGCATAAAGGTAGTAATATTTTCATCATCTCTCATCTTCAATCTTTCAAATTTCCCTTTGAGACTTTGCAACCTTGCACTCTTAACATACTCATCTCCTTCATGCAGAAGTTCCAGTTTAATCCAGATATCATAGGTAGTTGGAAGGTCAATAACATTTTAGAGCTCTGAGTCAGTTAATGCACTAAGAAGAGCCTCTTTGGTCCGTAGATTATTTTTAGCATCTGTGATTTCATTTAGAGTTGTCGGACCACCTTGTGGAAGTACATATGATTTTGTGACCATGGACAAGTATGCTTTTCCCATACACTCCAAGTGACATTTCATGCGACCTTTCCAAAGAGAGAAGTTGGTTCCATCAAACTTTGGACTATCCTTCTTGTATGACGACATCCTGGATCTCCTCAAGCGATTAAGCTCCTTTTAGAGGAACTTGGCTCTGATACCAATTGTTAGATCTAGGGCACACAACTGAGAGGGGAGGGGTGAATCAGTTGTACAAAACTTGCTTCTATTTCAAACACTTGAATCTTCTTTGTTATTTAATAGCATATCAATTAATCATTCATGAAAACGTAAAGCATAAGCACCAGAGCAGATATACATCAACACATTAGACACCAAGATTTTGACGTGGAAAACCCGGTCAAGGGAAAAACCATGGGGTGATTAACCCAAGGATTATTCTCTATTAGAAGAATAAGAAAAATAGATGGCACATGTCAATTAGGGCTCACTGCCCAAGCACAATGCTCACAAGAGGCACACTACCTACAAGAGACACACTGTCTACAAGATAACAAGTATTACAAACTTGAACTGGAGATTGACATCTTTACCATGCCTGGATCCGTTCCATTTAAGCCCAAAAACTCCTGCTCTACCTTTCGCACTTCTCTTCGCTATATCACACTCATCACCACAAGACACACTTCAAAATGAATTCACAATCCCTTATTTATACAAGGCATCAACTTAGGAACAATCATCTAAGTCGGCAAACACCTACAAGATCATTCGCAAGACGTGTAAAACATCCGGTCGGCCAGTCTCAAGAAGAACACCAATATCCATGGTTATTCTTCAAATGCAAACTCTAACTTTAATGTAGACCACCAATAAGACTTGTACACGATCCAAAGATCACCAAAACCATTCCTGAGTCATCAAAAACATACGCACTTTATCAGCTTACTGGAAATCTTCTGTTCTTCATCTGGAACTTCAAAAACACAGTCTGTCATCACTGTCATAATGAAAAAGGTGCTTCTGAACCTCCAAACCATGAACAAATCTAGTTGTCACTTCACACGAACTTCTTCAACACTCTCTCCAATCCGTAGAATGAGATAATGAAATTCTGGAGCTCACCGGACCAATCTGTGACAATCTATCACCATTGAACGCCTGCTGAAACTGGTTCTACTTGAGCAATCATAACTTCTTCAGATCTTCATGTGGACCTCTAAAATCTTGACTAGAACATCTCAAGACTCATATCTACAAACCCTTTAAACCACATCCTCTTATCCTCAACCTATTGAGGACTTTTGCCTTCTTCTCATCACTGTTCCTGATTGAGACTAATTTCCTCAATAACCTTAGCACACAGCTCATCCAATCCTTCTCATTAATACAATATAAGTATGTTGACATCAATGACAACACTGGTTAACCTCATACTTACAACAGACAACCATACACAGATTCACACAGAACTAGAAAAATCAATAAAGAGGTAAAATTAACTTGCATATATTCAATGGAAAGGCACGGTTACAGCATATGAAAACCCTGTTTGGAAACAAAAAAGCCTTAATGCCAAAAAATTTCCAACCCTATTTACAACATTTGAATGCATATATATAGCATTCCAAAACTATTCTAAGTCGGTTACAAAAATCCACTCAAAGAGCTGTCATTGAAAATATCTCCCTGAAATGACTATCCAGCTACATTAGTTATGGCGTTGAAATCTAGAACTTGGGAGATGAGGAGATATTTTCTAGTCTTTAATGAAGCATCTTACTCATCGTCAATCTGGAGATGAAGAGGTGGAAAGATATTCTTTGTCGTTAATGCGAGCTGCTTGTTCTGTCTACTGCAATGAATGCCCAAAAAATATCTTCATTTGCCAAAAGTTGTCTCTAAAATATTCATCGTTCAAAACATACATTTCCATATCTGAAATTTGAAAAGTCATAAAGCTCCAAAAAAAAACCCTGCTAAATGAAAGAGGGGACCAAAATATGCAACTTTACCTCTTGGAGCATGCTGAAATTCACCAAAATGAAGGAGATACAGGCGGTCAAACATTCGGTCAACTGCCTGTATATATCGCTTTTGCATTTCTATGTATATCGCTGCATCTTGGCGCCTGAATCGGCATACAAAAACTCATCCTGCAACTCCTTCTGCACATACATGGCACTTTGCATATCGGCCCCTATACATCCCCTTGTATTTCAAAATTGTATATACATACAATTTCCTTTTGTATATGTGGACCCCACCTTCTGAAATCGCCCATCATATATCTTTGTATCTGCTCTTTTGTATGTCAAAACATACAATCACCTTTTATACAAAGTGGACCTCAAAAAGACCATCAACTGCATTTCATTGTTCTGCTAGGTCCGGCTTGTATATTTTCTCCTTGTAAATTTCTATGTATATGCAAGATATACAAACGCCTATTTACACAAGGCGGACTCCAAACTCTTATGTGCCGAAACTGATCCTTGATTCAAATCCTCCTTGTATATCACAATGTATCTTTGACTTGTATATCGCAATATACAAGCGCCATATACATACAAGTCAGACCCCAAATGACCTTTAAGTATATTTGATTACCTGTCGGGTCCGGCTTGCATCTCCTACTCTTTGTATTTTTTCTTGTATATCGCAATATACAAATGGCCTCATACATACAAAATAGACCTGGAGCCTGAATGAGGCAGAAATGATATCCATTTGAAATCTGGCTTGCATATGCTTGTATATTTCTTTATATATCGTAGCATACAAGCTACTGTTCACGAGATAGTTTGTATGTCGAAACATACAATCCTCCTTGTATATGCGTGGGGCCACCTCTTGCATGTCCTACCGACACTGTAGCAAATGTACATTTGCACCCTTGTATCTACAAATATACAAACTCAAATATACAAAATCCCTTACATACAAACAGGGAATCTTAATGGAATATGCCTGCAATGTATCTTTCAGTTTGTATGTTTCCTTGCATGTGTGAAATATACAAACACCTATATATACAAGGTGAACCTGAAAGCTTTATAGAACCAATTGAAACCTATATTCAGGTCCAGATTGTATATCGGCTTTGTATATTGGTTTGTATGTGCGAACATACAAGTCAATATACAAAGCACTATTCATGTGATCCTTTGTATATCCACTCTTGGCACTGTAGCAAATGCACATTTGTTTGTATATGCGGATATACAAACGCAACATACAAACCGTCTCACATACAAGCAGGGTATCTTTCATGGAATATACCTGCGATGCGTATCTTCATTTGTATATAGCCAATTGTATGTGCAAACATACAAAGCAATATACAAGCCTTTTATGCATACAAGCGCGGAATATTCTAAGGAATCTTCAATGTATATTATCTTGTATATTTTCTCCCTTTGCATTTTTGGCGAATGTACATCCACTGTAACACATGTATGTCTGCCGGCCTTGTATCTTTTCACTGCATATTCCTTTGTATCTCCATTTGTATATCTGAATATACAAGCCCCTATACATGCAGACCCGATATACATTTAGCGAATATTTCAAGAATCTGCGGAAGATTCCCTAAATGTATATGCACTTCCTTGGCCCGATATACATTCAGAAAATGTATGTAACTCAAATTGTTTCATATTTTCTAAGGCCGATAGGGATTTGCAATCCCGCCAAATGTACATTTGAACTATATGTTGACCAAAACTTTGACCATCAATAACTTCTTTATTTGGCCAAATTTTAGGGAGATGTAAAAAGCAAACCTGCCTATTTTTTTGTCCTCTTTCCAATGGTAGGGTTTCTTAGGCAAGGCTCTTTGGTAAATTTGGCACTTTAAGCTTTATAGGAGCATTTAAAGAGGGATTTTCAAGGAAAATACTACGTTAACTATTTTAGCTCTGGGCAGAGGAAAATAGGATAACATTTTGGTGACCTCTATGGGGTGTTTGCCTACTAAACAATTAGATCAGTGGCCTTATAGTATCCATTGGGCATAGGGTCAAGTCTAAAACCTGCTGGAAAACCGGAACCTATTTCCAAAAACACAAAAAGGGGAAGGGACCTACATTCTCCTAATGACAATGCAGCCTGTGCAGAAGCACTTATAGAAAAAGGAAAACTAAAATAGAAAGGAAACCTACTCTAATCCTAAACTAACCAATCAGTCATGACCTTAAACAAAGCCATTAACTGGTTCTTGAAAATAACTGCCCTTTCTTAACAATTTACAATCTTCTTCATGCATGCGGGCAGTTAAAAAGAGATAGGGGGAAAATGTACATATGAAAAATTGATAAAACATCCCCTTCAAAGTGGAGATAAACTCACCTATCCACCTGGAATGATTGCTGATGTTTCTAACTTGTGATGAATAAATGGGCTGATCCCACTCATTTTGATGCTCAACTTCATGCTTAGAGGTAAGCATGACAAGTGGTGACTCCTCTTGATATGTCTCCAGCTGAGCTAGATGCCTAATTGGGCATCCCCTTGAAATGACATGCAAATCACGTTGAATCTCAGGTCTCTGCTCTGATTCCTCCTCTTTTTTCTCTTCAATTGGTATGATGGTGCCCTCCATTTGACTCTCATGTTGCTGTTGCGTGTGAAACAGATGACTTGGGACCTCATGGCTTTCTCCCTCTTCCCTCAAAGAACCCAAGAGTATTGATATAATATCATCATGGCTGCATTCCTCTTCTTGCTGATCTGAATACTCTCGCTCCTGTGATTCTACTACAAATATGGCTGCCTGTACCTTATGAACAAGATGTTCATGATTTTCTAATTTAGCCTCAAAAAATGAGCCGTGCACATGTTCAAAAGAGAAAACTTCCCCACCAAGAAGTCGATATCCCTGTTGGATAATAAAGAACAAATCTTTAATTTGCTCTTGTCCCTGTTTAGTTTCCTCGTTATTTTCAATAAAACATGGGAGTTCCTCAAGTCTATTAGCATAATCAGCCTCTGCATCATCTATCACAGGGTAACATGTTTGGCCTTCTTTATGGTTTGGAACCATACTGTCATGCTCAGCCCCAAACTACAACAATTTGTAATGATTTTTTGTGTTCTCTTGTTGCAGCATATCCACAACTAGCTGCTCACTTTCTTCATCTTCAACATAGTCAGGTAGCTCGTGATGTAGGGCAGCATCATCCCTCGCTGAAGTAACTTTAGTAATACTCATAGGTGCAATAGATTCAAACAATTCTTTCTCTGTGAGTGTAGGAACATATTGCTCCTGTAGAGGGATATAGGCTTTGAACCTGGAAACTTATGGAGCCTCAGTTGCTCTTGGTCAAATATAGGTTCCTTCAGTGGATGAGACCCTCTAAAACTTGGAATATTCAATTTAAGAGACTTAGGAGACTCATCTTGCTTGAAGCTTGGTGTTCTAAAACTGGAAACCTGTTCTTCAAAGAATGGATTTGGAAATGATTGAGTTTCCAACCTTTGAAAAGGAGCCAACAAAAGCCTTTTTTGTTCTTCTTCTGCTAGCTGGATACTAGAGCATGCTTCCGTTTGTGTGTTTGGTGGAGGGTCTTCGCAGGGGGAAAAAGATGACCCTTTCCAACTTGGAACCTTAAAGGTAGAAGGCTGCCTGAAACTTGGAATTATGATAGGCATGGATTCTACAACTTTCTCTTCTTCTTGATTTTGAAATGGTATGAGAGGATTGGCCTTCACACAGTTTGGTATCTTATAATCAAGATGATTGGTCCAAGAACGCTACCATGGTAGAGAAGTTTGAGCCACTTTCATAAATTCACCTTGGCTTGAAGGACGAACTTGTTTGAAGCTGGGAATAGGAGAGAAATTTTTTACTTTGAGCTCTTGTTCTTGAGCAAGGAACTGTTTCATTTGTTTCTCCTTAACTGCAAGTTGCATTTTCAAGCATTCCCCCTCATACACTCTTCTATTTTTTGCTTCCTGCTCTGACAAATAAGCTTGATATGCAAGCTCCTCTTGCTGCCTGTTATACTGTGCTTCTTGATCTATGTCTGAAATTTGCCTTTGGAAATCCATTAACCAACTCTTAATGCTACCCAAATCAGTATCATTTTAGGACTGACTAAGGAGGCTACACGTTTGATTTAGACTAGATTGGGTTTCACAAGGCTGACTATAGGTATGAATGGGCTACAAACAAGGATAAGCAGAATTGGCTTGAAAATGGTCCTGCTGATAATGCTGGTTGTAATGAGGCAAAGAACTATTTGGAGGGCAAAAGTTTGAATCTTCATGGAATGGAGGAGAATAACCATTGTGGTGTTGATAAATAGACATTGCAAGGGTAACTCATGAACATAGGCAAGTCTAGATAATAAATTAGGAATGAATATAGACCACAGGGTCTTGCACACTAAGATGTGAGTTGGAACACCAAATGGAGTCACCAGGTGCTACGAAAACTGTCAAATGATAGTAAAACTAACAAGTAGCACCAACCTCATTAGCTGCTTGGAAATTGGACTGTTGTGACCAGCTAATTCACCATTAGAGTCACCATGTTGTTGTTTGTACTGCCTCTAAAGGCTGATAATACTGGGAGAAAAACCAAATCTCTCAGTATTTTGATGATAAGTTCATCATACTAGTCCCACCGGGCGTGCCAAAAGTTGTTATCACCCAGTTTTCCACCCTTGCATACAGTTGTGAAACCTCTGCAAACTAAAATAGCATGGGAATGATCTCTAAGTGTGGGACTTTGCTAAATGAGACCAAACCTCCGGAGAAGGCCGGCTTCCTTGTCTAGTTATCACCTAAAACTACTAAATTTTGAGGGGGAAAAGGGAGAGAGAAAGCTTGTAATGGAAATGAAATAAAAGCTTGAAAAATAAAGGGTGATGCACCAGACAGATTTAAAGAAATTTCCACAACACTGAGAAGATGCACAATGTAATCGAATACAGCAAGTAGGTATACACAGATCAAATAACTCTAGCAGAGGTGAGAAGCAATATGATTGAGAGGAATGAAACATTCATAGACAGCCATACACAGATTCACACAGAACTAGAATATTCAGTAAAGAGGTAAAATTAACTTGCATATATTCAATGGAAAGGCACGGTTACAGCATATGAAAACCCTGTTTGGAAATAGAAAAGCCTTAATGCCAAAAAATTTCCAACCCTATTTACAACATTTGAATGCATATATATAGCTTTCCAAAACTATTCTAAGTCGGTTACAAAAATCCTCTCAAAGAGTTGTCATTGAAAATATCTCCCTGAAATGACTGTCCAGTTGCATTAGTTATGGCGTTGAAATCTGGAACTAGGCAGATGAGCAGATATTTTCTAGTCTTTAATGCAGCATCTTACTCATCGTCAATCTGGAGATGAAGAGGTGGAAAGATATTCTTTGTCGTTAATGCGAGCTGCTTGTTCTGTCTGCTGCAATGAATGCCCAAAAAATATCTTCATCTACCAAAAGTTGTCTCTAAAATATTCATCATTCTAAACATGCATATCCAGATATGAAATTTGAAAAGTGAGAAATCTCCTAAAAAAAACCCTACTAAATGAAAGAGGGGACCAAAATATGCAACTTTGCCTCTTGGAGCATGCCGAAATTCACCAAAATGAAGGAGATACAAGCCGTCAAACTTTCAGTCAACTGCCTGTATATATCGCTTTTGCATTTCTGTGTATATCGCTGCATCTTGGCGCCTGAATCGGCATTCAAAAACTCATCCTGCAACTCCTTCTGCACATACATGGCACAGTGCATATCGGCCCCTGTACATCCCCTTGTATTTCAAAATTGTATATACATACAATTTCCCCTTGTATATGCGAGCCCCACCTTTTGAAATCACCCATCATATTTCTTTGTATCTACTCCTTTGTATATCAAAACATACAATCACCTTTTATACAAAGTGGACCCCAAAAAGACCATCAGTTGCATTTCATTGTTCTGCCAGGTCCGACTTGTATATTTTCTCCTTGTACATTTCCATGTATATGCAAGATATACAAACGCCTATTTATACAAGGCAGACTCCAAACTCTTATGTGCCGAAACTGATCCTTGATTCAAATCCGCCTTGTATATCGCAATGCATCTTTGACTTGTATATCGCAATATACAAGTGCCATATACATACAAGTCGGACCCCAAATGACCTTTAAGTATATTTGATTACCTGTCGGGTCCGGCTTGCATCTCCTACTCTTTGTATTTTTTCTTGTATATCGCAATATACAAATGGCCTCATACATACAAAACGGACCCAGAGCCTGAATGAGGCAGAAATGATATCCATTCGAAATCCGGCTTGCATATGCTTGTATATTTCTTTGTATATCGCAGCATACAAGCTACTGTTCACGAGATCCTTTATATGTCGAAACATACAATCCTCCTTGTATATGCGCGGGCCCACCTCTTGCATGTCCTGCCGGCACTATAGCAAATGTACATTTGCACCCTTGTATATACAAATATACAAACTCCCTTACATACAAACAGGGAATCTTAATGGAATATGCTCGCAATGTATCTTTCAGTTTGTATGTTTCCTTGCATGTGGGAAATATACAAATACCTATATATACAAGGCGGACCTGAAAGCTTTATAGAACCAATTGAAACCTATATTCAGGTCTGGATTGTATATCGGCTTTGTATATTGGTTTGTATGTGCGAACATACAAGTCGATATACAAAGCACTATTCATGTGATCCTTTGTATCTCCACTCTTGGCACTGTAGCAAATGCACATTTGCTTGTATATGCGGATATACAAACGCAACATACAAACCGTCACACATACAATCAGGGTATCTTTCATGGAATATACCTGCGATGCATATCTTCATTTGTATATAGCCGATTGTATGTTTGAACATACAGAGCAATATACAAGCCTTTTATGCATACAAGCACGGAATATTCTAAGGAATCTTCAATGTATATTACCTTGTATATTTTCTCCATTTGCATTTTTGGCTAATGTACATCCACTGTAGCACATGTATGTCTGCCGGCCTTGTATCTTTTCACTGCATATTCCTTTGTATCTCCATTTGTATATCTGAATATACAAGCCCCTATATACATACAGACCCGATGAAGATTCCCTAAATGTATATGCACTTCCTTGGCCCGATATACATTCAGAAAATGTATGTAACTCAAATTGTTTCATATTTTCTAAGGCCGATAGGGATTTGCAATCCCGCCAAATGTACATTTGAACTGTATGTTGACCAAAACTTTGACCATCAATAACTTCTTTATTTGGCCGAATTTGAGGGTGATGTAAAAAGCAAACCTGCCTATTTTTTCGTCCTCTTTCCAATGGTAGGGTTCTTAGGCAAGGCTCTTTGGGAAATTTGGCACTTTAAGCTTTATAGGAGCATTTAAAGAGGGATTTTCAAGAAAAATACCAGGTTAACTATTTTAGCTTTGGGCAGAGTAAAATAAGATAACATTTTGGCGACTTCTATGGGGTGTTTGCCTGCTAAACAATTAGATCAGTGGCCTTATAGTATCCATCAGGCATGGGGTCAAGTCTAAAACCTGCTGGAAAACCAGAACCTGTTTCCAAAAACACAAAAAGGGGAAGGGACATGCATTCTCCTAATGACAATGCAGCCTGTGCAGAAGCACTTATAGAAAAAGGAAAACTAAAATAGAAAGGAAACCTACTCTAATCCTAAACTAACCAATCATTCATGACCTTAAACAAAGCCATTAACTGGTTCTTGAAAATAACTGCCCTTCCTTAACAATTTACAATCTTCTTCATGCATGTGGGCAGTTAAAAAGAGATAGGGGGAAAATGTACATATGAAAAATTGATAAAACATCCCCTTCAAAGTGGAGATAAACTCACCTATCCACCTGGAATGATTGTTGAGGTTTCTAACTTGTGATGAATAAATGGGCTGATCCCACTCATTTTGGATGCTCAACTTCATGCTTAGAGGTAAGCATGACAAGTGGTGACTCCTCTTGATATGTCTCCAGCTGAGCTAGATGCCTAATTGGGCATCCCCTTGAAATGACATGCAAATCACGTTGAATCTCATGTCTCTGCTCTGATTCCTCCTCTTTTTTCTCTTCAATTGTTATGATGGTGCCCTCCATTTGACTCTCATGTTGCTGTTGTGTGTGAAACAGATGACTTGGGACCTCATGGATTTCTCCCTCTTCCCTCAAAGAACCCAAGAGTATTGATATAATATCATCATGGCTGCATTCCTCTTCTTGCTGATCTGAATACTCTCGCTCCTGTGATTCTACTACAAATATGGCTGCCTATACCTTATGAACAAGATGTTCATGATTTTCTAATTTAGGCTCAAAAAATGAGTCGTGCACATGTTCAAAAGAGAAAACTTCCCCACCAAGAAGTTGATATCCCTGCTAGATAATAAAGAACAAATCTTCAATTTGCTCTTGTCCCTATTTAGTTTCCTCATTATTTTCAATAAAGCATGGGAGTTCCTCATGTATATCAACATAATCAGCCTCTGCATCATCTATCACAGGGCAGCATGTTTGGCCTTCTTTATGGTTTGGAACCATACTGTCATGCTCAGCCCCAAACTGCAGCAATTTGTCATGATTTTTTGTGTTCTCTTGTTGCAGCATATCCACAACTAGCTGCTCACTTTCTTCATCTTCAACATAGTTAGGTAGCTCGTGAAGTAGGGCAGCATCATCCCTCGCTGAAGTGACTTTAGTAATACTCACAAGTGCAATAGATTCAAACAATTCTTTCTCTGTGAGTGTAGGAATATATTGCTCCTGTAGAGGGATATAGGCTTTGAAACCTGGAAACTTATGGAGCCTAGGTTGGTCTTGGTCAAATATAGGTTCCTTGAATGGATGAGACCCTCTAAAACTTGGAATATTCAATTCAAGATACTTAGGAGACTCATCTTGCTTGAAGCTTGGTGTTCTAAAACTAGAAACCTGTTCTTCAAAGAATGGATTTGGAAATGATTGAGTTTCCAACCTTTGAAAAGGAGCCAACGAAAGCCTCTTTTGTTCTTCTTTTGCTAGCTGGATACTAGAGCATGCTTCCGTTTGTGTGTTTGGTGGAGGGTCTTCACAAGGGGAAAAAGATGACCCTTTCCAACTTGGAACCTTAAAGGTAGAAGGCTTCCTGAAACTTGGAATTATGATAGGCATGGATTCTACAACTTTCTCTTCTTCCTGATTCTAAAATGGTATGAGAGGATTGGCCTTCACAAGGTTTGGTATCTTATAATTAGGATGATTGATCCAAGAAGGCTGCCATGGTAGAGAAGTTTGAGCCACTTTCATAAATTCACCTTGGCTTGAAGGACGAACTTGTTTGAAGATGGGAATAGGAGAGAAATTTTTTACTTTGAGCTCTTGTTCTTGAGCAAGGAACTGTTTCATTTGTTTCTCCTTAACTGCAAGTTGCATTTTCAATCATTCCCCCTCATACACTCTTCTATTTTCTGCTTCCTGCTTTGACACATAAGCTTGATATGCAAGCTCCTCTTGCTGCCTGTCATACTGTGCTTCCTGATCTATCTCTGAAATTTACCTTTGGAAATCCATTGACCAACTCTTAGTGCTACCCAAATCAATATCATTTTGGGACTGACTAAGGAGGCTACACGTTTGATTTAGACTAGATTGGGTTTCACAAGGTTGACTATAGGTATGAATGGGCTGCAAACAAGGATAAGCAGAATTGGCTTGAGAATGCTCCTGCCGGTAATGCTGGTTGTAATGAGGCAAAGAACTGTTTGGAGGGAAAAAGTTTGAATCTTCATGGAATGGAGGAGAACAACCATTGTGGTGTTGATAACTAGACATTGCAAGGGTAACTCATGAACATAGGCAAGTCTAGATAATAAATTAGGAATGAATATAGACCACAGGGTCTTGCACACTAAGATGTGAGTTGGAACACCAAATGGAGTCACTAGGTGCTACAAAAACTATCAAATCATAGTAAAACTAACAAGTAGCACCAACCTCATTAGCTGCTTGGAAACTGGACTGCTGTAACCAGCTGATTCACTATTAGAGTCACCGTGGTGTTGTTTGTACTGCCTCCAAAGGCTGATAATACTAGGAGAAACACCAAATCTCTCAGTATTTTGATGATAAGTTCATCATACTAGTCCCACCGGGCATGCCAAAAGTTGTTATGACTCAGTTTTGCACCCTTGCATACTTTTGTGAAACCTCTGTCAACTGGAATAACATGGGAATGATCTCTAAGTGTGGGACTTTTCTAAATGAGACCAAACCTCTGAAGAAGGCCGGCTTCCTTGTCTAGTTATCACCTAAAACTACTGAATTTTGAGGGGCAAAAGGGAGAGAGAAAGCTTGTAATGGAAATGAAATAAAAGCTTGAAAAATAAAGGGTGATGCACCAGACAGATTTAAAGAAATTTCCACAACACTGAGAATATGCACAATGTAATCAAATACAGCAAGTAGGTATACACAGATTAGATGACTCTAGCAGAGGTGAGAAGCAATATTATTGAGAGGAATGAAACATTCACAGATAGCTATACACAGATCCACACAAAACTAGAATAATTAGTAAAGAGGTAAAATTAACTTGCATATATTCAATGGAAAGGCATGTTTACAACATATGAAAACCCTGTTTGGAAACAGAAAAGCCTTAATGCCAAGAAATTTCCAACCCTATTTACAACATTTGAATGCATATATATAGCACTACAAAACTATTCTAAGTCGGTTACAAAAATCCGCTCAAAGAGTTGTCATTGAAAATATCTCCCTGAAATGACTGTCCAGCTGCATTAGTTATGTTGTTGAAATCTAGAACTGGGCAGATGAGGAGATATTTTCTAGTCTTTAATGCAGCATCTTACTCATCGTCAATCTGGAGATGAAGAGGTGGAAAGATATTCTTTGTTGTTAATGCAAGCTACTTGTTCTGTCTGCTGCAATGAATGCCCAAAAAATATCTTCATCTGCCAAAAGTCGTCTCTGAAATATTCATCGTTCAAAACATGCATTTCCAGATCTAAAATTTGAAAAGTGATAAAGCTCTTAAAAAACTGTGCCAAATGATAGAGGGGACCAAAATATGCAACTTTGCCTCTTTGAGCATGCTGAAATTCGCCAAAATGAAGGAGATACAGGCGGTCAAACTTTCAGTCAACTGCCTATATATATCGCTTTTGCATTTCTGTGTATATCACTGCATCTTGGCGCCTGAATCAACATTCAAAAACTCATTCTGCAACTCCTTCTGCACATACATGGCACTTTGCATATCGGCCCCTGTACATCCCCTTGTATTTCAAAATTGTATATACATACAATTTCCCCTTGTATATGCAGGCCCCACCTTTTGAAATCGCCCATCATATATCTTTGTATCTGCTCCTTTGTATGTCAAAACATACAATCACCTTTTATACAAAGTGGACCCCAAAAAGACCATCAACTGCATTTCATTGTTCTACCAGGTCCGGCTTGTATATTTTCTCCTTGTACATTTCCATGTATATGCAAGATATACAAACGCCTATTTATACAAGGCGGACTCCGAACTCTTATGTGTCGAAACTGATCCTTGATTCAAATCTGCCTTGTATATCACAATGCATCTTTGACTTGTATATCGCAATATACAAGCGCCATCTACATACAAGTCAGACCCCAAATGACCTTTAAGTATATTTGATTACTTGTCGGGTCCGGCTTGCATCTCCTACTCTTTGTATTTTTTCTTGTATATCACAATATACAAATGGCCTCATACATACAAAACAGACCTGGAGCTTGAATGAGGCAGAAATGATATCCATTTGAAATCCGGCTTGCATATGCTTGTATATTTCTTTGTATATCGCAGCATACAAGCTACTGTTCACGAGATCCTTTGTATGTCGAAACATACAATCCTCCTTGTATATGCGCGGGCCCACCTCTTGCATGTCCTGCCGGCACTGTAGCAAATGTACATTTTCACCCTTGTATATACAAATATACAAACTCCCTTACATACAAACAGGGAATCTTAATGGAATATGCCTGCAATGTATCTTTCAATTTGTATGTTTCCTTACATGTGCGAAATATACAAACACCTATATATACAAGGCGGACCTGAAAGCTTTATAGAACCAATCGAAACCTATATTCAGGTCTGGATTGTATATCGGCTTTGTATATTGGTTTGTATGTGCGAACATACAAGTCGATATACAAAGCACTATTCATGTGATCCTTTGTATCTCCACTCTTGGCACTGTAGCAAATGCACATTTGTTTGTATATGCGGATATACAAATGCAACATACAAACCGTCTCACATACAAGCAGGGTATCTTTCATGGAATATACCCGCGATGCATATCTTCATTTGTATATAGCCGATTGTATGTGCGAACATACAAAGCAATATACAAGCCTTTTATGCATACACGCGCAGAATATTCTAAGGAATCTTCAATGTATATTACCTTGTATATTTTCTCCCTTTGTATCTTTGGCGAATGTACATCCACTGTAGCACATGTATGTCTGTCGGCCTTGTATCTTTTCACTACATATTCCTTTGTATCTCCATTTGTATATATGAATATACAAGCCCCTATATACATGCAGACCCGATATACATTTAGCGAATATTTCAAGAATCTGCGGAAGATTCCCTAAATTTATATGCACTTCCTTGGCCCGATATACATTCAGAAAATGTATGTAACTCAAATTTTTTCATATTTTCTAGGGCCGATAGGGATTTGCAAGCCCGCCAAATGTACATTTGAATTGTATGTTGACCAAAACTTTGACCATCAATAACTTCTTTATTTGGCCGAATTTGAGGGTGATGTAAAAAGCAAACCTGCCTATTTTTTCGTCCTCTTTCCAATGGTAGGGTTTCTTAGGCAAGGCTCTTTGGGAAATTTGGCACTTTAAGCTTTATAGGAGCATTTAAAGAGGGATTTTCAAGGAAAATACCAGGTTAACTATTTTAGCTCTGGGCAGAGGAAAATAGGATAACAGGTACCATAATACCTTACACCTATCTATTTGTACGTACCTTTTTTTTTCCTTTGTTTTCATTTTTTATTTTAAAAAATATATAAAACATAAAGTTCAAAAAAAAAATCAAAATAATAAAAATTAACACATTTAGCTTTTTTTTTTTAATGAAACATTTAAAAGTTTAAAAAAGCAAAAAGAAAACATTTAAAAAAAAGTCAACTACCACATATCTCGAACAAAAAATGTAACTATGAACTCTAAGACTTAACAACCAAACCCATAATAAAGTCTTTATTTTCAAACGTTTATAATTTTTACATATATTTACAGATTTTTAATATTTTACAGGGGTTGGAAAGTTGGTTCAATGTACTATGTTGTACAGGGCTTAAATTTGACAGTTGTATAGCTGTATTTAGACATTTTAGCTATAAAATACAACTAAAATTTTGAAAAGATTGTATCATATGAAAGGAAAGATTTTGGACACACTGTCAAAATTTATATAGGATTATGATGATATATATATTTCATTTTTATATAATGTACTTATATTAAAATATGTCATAGTATTTTAAAGGCAATATTGAATAGATAACTATCATAAAAAAATTGCTTGACAGTCAAGGTTGACTGTCAAATTTAAGCCCTGATGTTGTAGATGTTGCAAGTATGAGGTGAACCAGTGTTGTCATTGATGTCAACTTACTCATATTGCATTAGTAAGAAGGTTTGGATGAGTTGTGTGCCGTTGTGATTGAGGAAATCAGTCTCCATCCGAAA
The DNA here is from genome assembly GCA_027924645.1 of Cunninghamia lanceolata. Classification (NCBI taxonomy): domain Eukaryota; kingdom Viridiplantae; phylum Streptophyta; class Pinopsida; order Cupressales; family Cupressaceae; genus Cunninghamia; species Cunninghamia lanceolata. The sequence continues at coordinate 22,845,081 of BSBN01000261.1, read as the reverse complement.
CAGTGAAGAACAGTGATGAGAAGAAGGCAAATGCACTATATAGGTTGAGAACCAGAGGATGCGGATTAAAGGGTTTGTAGATAAGAGTCTTGAGATGCTTCAGCTAAGATTTTAGAGGTCCGCATAAAGATCTGAAGAAGTTGTGGCTGTCTGTGTGGAACCGGTTCTGGCAAGTATTCAGAGGTGACAGAGGATCACAGAAAGGTCCGGTGAGGTCCGAAATTGTATTATCCTAATCTGCGGATTGGAAGGAGTGTTTGGGATGTCCTTGTGATGTGTCATCTCGAGTTGTGTATGATTTTGAGGTCCGGAAGTACCTTTTGCATTGTGACAGTGGCGACAGACTGTGTTCTTGAAGTACCAGATGATGAAGAGAAGAATTCTGGTAAGCTGATGAAGTGCAGATGTTTTTGATGATTTAGGGAAGGTTATGATGATCATTGGATCATATCTAGTTCGTGTTGGCGATCCGCATTGAAGTTAGAGTTAGATTTGATGTTATGGCTACCAGTTGTTGGTGTTCTTCCTATAACAGGCCGACAGGATGTTCTACACGCCTTGCGAATGTTATTGTGATGTTTGCTGACTTAGATGATTGTTCCTAAGTCGATGTCTTGTATAAATAAGTGTTTGAGAATTCATTTTGAAGTGTGGGTTGTGTGGATGAGTGTGGCATAGCGAAGAGAAGTGCGAAAGGCAGAGCAAGGGTTTTTGGGCTTAAATGGAACTGATCCAGACATGGTAGAGATGTCATTCTCTAGTTCAAGATTGTGATTCTTATCACTTTGTAGACAGTGTGTCTCCTTGTAGGCAGTGTGCCTCTTTGTGAGCAGTGTGCTCGGGTAGTGAGCCCTAATTGGCATGTGCCATTCATTTTTCTTCTTCTTCTAACAGAGAATAATCTTTGGGTTAATCACCCCGTGGTTTTTCCCTTAACCGGGTTTTCCACTTCAAAATCTTGGTGTTTAATGTGTTGATGTTTATCTGCTCTTGTGTTTATGCATTATGCTTTCATGGATGATTAATTGATATGCTGTTAACAAAGAAGAATCAAGTGTTTGAAGTAAAAGCAAGTTTTTATACAACTGATTCACCCCCCCTCTCAGTTGTATGCCCTAGATCCAACAATTGGTATCAGAGCCAAGTTCCTCTGAAAGAAGCTTAACCGCTTGAGGAGATCCAGGATGTCGTCATACAAGAAGGATAGTCCGAAGTTCGATGGAACCAACTTCACTCTCTGGAAAGGTCGCATGAAATGTCACTTGGAGTGTATGGGAAAAGCATACTTGGCCATGGTCTCAAAACCATATGTACCTCCACAGGGTGGTCTGACAACTCTGAATGAAATCACAGATGCTGAAAACAATCTGCGGACCAAGGAAGCTCTTCTAAGCGCATTGAATGACTCAGATCTCTCAAATGTTATCGACCTACCAACTGCATATGAGATCTTGACTAAATTGGAACTTCTGTATGAAGGAGATGAGTTTGTCAAGGGTGCAAGGTTGCAAAGTCTGAAAGGGAAATTTGAAAGATTGAAGATGAGAGAAGATGAAAACATCACTACCTTTATGCCAAGAGTGAATGAGCTGGTATGTGGAATTATAAATGCTGGTGGAACTCTGGATGAAAATGAGATTGTTTGCAAAATTCTCAGATCCCTTCCTGCTGCCTACAAAATCAAGGTTGCTGCCATTGATGAATTCAGAGCCCACACAACTGTCACAAGAGAACAATTGGCTGGAAAACTAGCTACATTTGAAATGACCGAGTTTGGAGATGATCCTCCCAAGACTGAATCTGCTTTCAAAGCCAGTGCCTATGTGAAAGACAAACAGAGATTTGATCTGGGAGAAAACTCTTCAAGGAAGATGTCATGGTATGATCAAGCAAGAAGAGACATGGAAGAAGAGGAAGCAGAAACATCTCAACTTGAAGCCCTCATTGCAAAGAGACTACCAAGAGGATCCGGTAAGTATGAAGGAAAACTACCCTTTAAGTGTTTCAACTGCAATAAGATTGGTCATTTTGCTTCAAGATGTCCGGAAAGATCTGCAAGGTCTAATACTAACAGACAAAGGTTTCAAAAGAACTGCTATTATGTTCATGAAGAAGATGACAATGAAGGAGTAACAGATGATGAATCAGAACTAGGAAGCAAATCTGGAAATGAATGGGTGTTTATTGCCATCAAGGAAGAAGATTCAATATCCTCTGAATCTGTCAATCACAAGGTTGTGGAAAAAGCTTTGGCTGCTCAAGTGGAAGAAAAGGATGATTGGGTTATTAACAGTGGATGCTCTCACCATATGACTGGTGACAAGAATAAGTTCTTAGATTTGGAAAGGTATGAAGGAGGAATGGTAAAGTTTGGTGACAATTCTGCTGGCAGAATCAGAGGTAGGGGGACTATTTCCTTTGATGGAAAGAGCAAAACAGGTAATGTACTATATGTTGAAGGATTGAAGCACAATCTTCTCAGTGTTGGTCAGTTAGTGGACAAAGGCTATGATCTCCGGTTCAAGAATGGAAAATGTAGAATCTTTACAAGCTCCGGAACTGAAATTGCATCCGGTGCTCAAACAAAAGGTAATATCTTTCATCTGGTTGGTTCAAATAAAAGTTGTCTATTTGTTCAAGTTGATCAGAGTTGGTTATGGCATAGAAGAATGTGTCATGTAAATTTTGATAACATCATCAAGATAAGCAATATTCAGGCTGTAAGAGATCTTCCAAAATTGGTGAAACCTACAAATAGTTTGTGCAAAGAATGTCAGCTAGGTAAACAGAGCAGAGCCTCTTTCAAAAGCAAAGATCATTCCTCTACCAGATTGTTAGAATTAGTACATACTGATCTCTGTGGTCCGACAAGAATCAAGAGTCTGCAAGGTGATAGATATTTCATGTTGCTAATTGATGACCATTCCCGGATGATGTGGGTTACCTTCCTAAAAGAGAAATCAGAAGCCCTTAAGAAGTTCAAAGTCTTCAAAGCTATGGTAGAGAATCAAACCAGATTGAAACTGAAATGTCTAAGGTTTGATAGAGGTGGTGAATTTACATCCGATGAGTTCATTGACTTTTGTGAGAAGCAGGGTATAAAGAGACAGTTGTCTACTCCTAGGACTCCACAGTAGAATGGAGTAGTTGAGAGAAAGAACCGGACCATTCAAGAAGCTGCCAGGGCAATGATGTTGGAAGCAAATGTTCCTCAAATGTTTTGGAAAGAAGCTATCAGCACTGCAGTCTACACTCTCAATCGAGTTCAAATCAGAAACAATACCGGTAAGACCCCCTATGAACTTTGGTTTGGCATCACTCCTACTATGAGATATTTTAGAGTATTTGGTAGCAAGTGTTATATTAAAAGAGATGAGGATCTAGGAAAGTTTGATGCCAGAAGTGATGAAGGAATTTTCTTGGGTTACTCCACTCAAAGCAAAGCATACCGGTGTTACAATAAGAGACTGAGGAAGATGACAGAAAGTACTAATGTGAAAGTTGATGAAGGAATTGAGAAGCCCTCAAGGTTCTATGAATGTGATGAAGATGATCAGAATGATCCTCTGGTGCAAGAAGCTCCTTCCTCCTTTGAAATTTAGATCCAGACTGATTCGGTAAATCAGGAAAAAGAAGTTTGTCTGAATGAGCCTGATTAAGAATTAGTAGTGCAAGAAACTCCCAAAGTTCCAAGGTATGTAACTCTAAATCACTCTAAAGATTAGATCATAGGTGACAAAAGTAAAGGGGTACAAACAAGAAGAAGAATTGCTCAAGATTCAAATGAATACTGTCTGATTTCAAAGATTGAACCTAAGACAGTAAATGAAGCCTGCAATGATGAAAACTAGACCAAAGCAATGGAGAAAGAATTGATGCAAATTGAGAAAAATCGTACTTGGGATCTTGTTCCCAGACCTAGAGACAGGAATGTGATTGGAACCAAATGGGTCTTCTGGAACAAACTGAATGAAGCTGGTGAAGTAATCAGAAACAAAGCTAGATTGGTCTACAAAGGCTACTCTCAAATAGAAGGAATTGATTTTGAAGAGACCTTTGCTCTTGTGGCAAGAATTGAAGCAGTCAGATTATTTCTTGCATTTGCTGCCTTCAAAGACTTCAAAGTATATCAGATGGATGTCAAGTCTGCCTTCCTAAATGGTGATCTAGAAGAAGAAGTTTACATTGAACAACCGGATGGATTTCAATTGTCTAATAATGATGATATGGTCTGCAAGTTGAAGAAAGCATTATATGGATTGAAGCAAGCCCCAAGAGCATGGTATGAAAGGTTGGATAAGCATCTTATGCAGATTGGATTCAACAAAGGCACTGCTGATAGTAACTTATATTTCAAAATTGATCATGAAAATATTTTGATTGTTGAAGTGTTTGTGGATGATATCATTTTTGGAGGAAGAAATAGTATGTGCAAAACTTTTGCAAATTAGATGAAAAGTGAGTTTGAAATGTCTATGCTTGGTGAAATGAATTTCTTATTGGGTCTGCAAATTACTCAAACAAAGAAAGGGATCTTCATTTCTCAGACCAAATATGTGAAAGAATTGTTGAGGAAATTTGGTATGGAAGATTCAAAGCCAATGAACACTCCTATGGCAACCGGATGTAAGTTGAGCAAAGATGATGACTCTCCAAAGGCAGATCAGACTAAGTATAGATCAATGATTGGTGGATTGTTGTATCTCACTCAGACTAGACCAGATATAATGCAGGCTGTTGGTCTTGTGGAAAGATTCTAGACTGATCCTAGAGAATCTCATGTTATGGCAATCAAAAGAATTTTTAGGTACTTGAAAGGAACAATTGAGTATGGTCTATGGTACCCTAGAGATCCGGATTTCTCTCTTCATGCATATACAGATGCAGATTGGGCAAGAGATATGGACGACCGGAAGAGCACCAGTGGTGGAGCATTCTTTTTGGGGAAGAGATTGGTTTCTTGGCTAAGCAAGAAACAAGATGCAATATCCCTGTCTACAACTGAAGCATAATACATTGCAACAGTAGGTAGTTGCACTCAAATCTTATGGATGAAGCAGATGTTAAGAGACATTAAAGTTGAATATGAGGAGCCTATCACAATTTTCTGTGATAATTCAAGTGCAATTAATATTTCTAAGAATCTGGTATTGCATTCTAAGACTAAGCACATATCTATCAAGTTTCACTTTTTGAGAGAACAAGTGAACAAGGAAGAAGTTAGATTGGAGTATGTTTCCTCCAAGGATCAGATTACAGATATCTTTACTAAACCTCTTCCCAAGGACTCTTTCGAATATCTCTAGGAGAAGTTAGGAGTCATGGCCCCTCCAGTGATGAACTAGGATGCACTGATGTGCATCAGTCCGGTGGATATCACAGTCATATCTTGTTATCCGGATTGATGATGGAGAGATGCTACTAAGGGGGAGCAGCTGGTATGATTCTGATGTATTAGAATTGCAAGTATGAGCCCTTTGCCATTGATGTCAAAGGGGGAGAGAAGACATGTGAAAAACAAGTGGTTGATGATCAAAGGGGGAGCAGTAAAGGAAGAGAAGACATGTGAAAAGTTGTTGTTGATAGGGGGAGCTGTGACAGAAAGGAGAAGTTCTTGTCTTGATGGTTTTTCACATCATATGATTCCATCAATGACAAAGGGGGAGATTGTTGCAAGTATGAGGTGAACCAGTGTTGTCATTGATGTCAACTTACTCATATTGCATTAGTAAGAAGGTTTGGATGAGTTGTGTGCTGTTGTTATTGAGGAAATCAGTCTCCATCCGGAACAGTGAAGAACAGTGATGAGAAGAAGGCAAATGTACTATATAGGTTGAGAACCAGAGGATGCGGATTAAAGGGTTTGTAGATAAGAGTCTTGAGTTGCTTTAGCTAAGATTTTAGAGGTCCGCATAAAGATTTGAAGAAGTTGTGGCTATCTGTGTGGAATCGGTTCCGGCAAGTATTCAGAGGTGACAGAGGATCACAGAAAGGTCCGGTGAGGTCCGGAATTGTATTATCCTAATTTGCGGATTGGAAGGAGTGTTTGGGATGTCCTTGTGATGTGTCATCTCGAGTTGTGTATGATTTTGAGGTCTGGAAGTACCTTTTACATTGTGACAGTGGCGACAGACTGTGTTCTTGAAGTACCGGATGATGAAGAGAAGAATTCTAGTAAGCTGATGAAGTGCGGATGTTTTTGATGATTCAGGGAAGGTTATGATGATCATTGGATCATATCTAGTTCATGTTGGTGATCCGCATTGAAGTTAGAGTTGGATTTGATGTTATGGCTACCAGTTGTTGGTATTCTTCCTATAATAGGCCAACTAGATGTTCTACATGCCTTGCGAATGTTATTGTGATGTTTGCTGACTTAGATGATTGTTCCTAAGTCGGTGTCTTGTATAAATAAGTGTTTGAGAATTCATTTTGAAGTGTGGATTGTGTGGATGAGTGTGGCATAGCGAAGAGAAGTGCGAAAGGCAGAGCAAGGTTTTTTGGGCTTAAATGGAACTTATCCGGACATGGTAGAGATGTCATTCTCCAGTTCAAGATTGTGATTCTTATCACTTTGTAGATAGTGTGTCTCCTTGTAGGCAGTGTGCTTCTTTGTGAGCAGTGTGCTCGGGCAGTGAGCCCTAATTGGCATGTGCCATTCATTTTTCTTATTCTTCTAATAGAGAATAATCTTTGGGTTAATCACCCCGTGGTTTTTCCCTTAATCGGGTTTTCGGCATCAAAATCTTGGTGTTCAATGTGTTGATGTTTATCTGCTCTTGTGTTTATGCATTATGCTTTCATGGATGATTAATTGATATGCTGTTAACAAAGAAGAATCAAGTGTTTGAAGTAAAAGAAAGTTTTTATACAACTGATTCACACCCCCCTCTCAGTTGTATGCCCTAGATCCAATAGTAGATTAGGTATTTTTTCTAGATTTCACACCAAAAATTAGGTATAATCATTCAAACCTTCTTCTTTGTTTTAAATCTTCAAACGTGCATATTTTTCGCATATGAAATCAAAATTTAACGATTTTTTTTTAAATCACATAGAAAAATATGAAGAATACTATGATGACATCTATTTTTCTGTGTACTGATATTGTTCCTAATTTTTGGCATGGATTTAATTATAATTTCTAACACATCTTTCATACATAAAATCACTTGTTAGAGACCATTTTTAAAACTACTAACTCATTTTATGCAGCTACGTTTGTCCAAGATCATATTTTTTATCACTACTTTAGTTGTACCATGAACATGATAAGGGAATGAATCATTGTATGTTGTGTTTGTGATGGAAATTTTGTGTGTATGCTCTCTCCTCGCACCCTTAGATTATTGGAGATCAAAAACACATCTTGGTTCTCTTTTTATTACTTGTCATCCCAAGTGTCTAAGTATGTATGCTCCCTCCTCACACCACAAGGTGATCTTGGAGATCAAAAGTACTTAGATTTCTTTCCTTCTAGGAAGCCTACCTAGAGATTTCATCACCCTAGGGGATGACCTCAACCACATGTTCTGACAAGGTATATAAAAGGGGGGAGCAAAAGTTGTACCTCAAAAGTGGAGCTATTATTTTTGGCCCATGTCAAGGCTACAACACTTGACAAAGTGAGTAATCACACGTCTTAAACAACACACTTGTTCATGAATTTTGGCCTCATGTACCTAGCGTATAACAAGAACATCCCTTAGTTGCTTGTATAACCTAGAATAAGGCCTTTCAGCCATTTTTTTCATGGTGCACCGATAAGTAGTTAGCCCTGAGAAGTTACTTCATACTTCTAAGTTTGTAAAGATATAGCTCACTGTGGGGAGGGCCTTGGCCTCCATGATAAGGGGTGTATAGGTGGTGTTGGTTTCCAAATCTGCGGAGGGTTTGCCAGTTCCAATACACAGGCAGATTCGGCCAACAGATTATGGGAGGTTGCGTGAGCTGCCTCCCCTTCACTTCTGGTTCTGCCGCACTAAGGGGGGTATCCCTATAACTCAAGATGTAACATTGACTAGATCAATGACAGAAAGATTTAGCTTGATAGCAATAGATAGAATTCTCTCATGTGTGGACCAAGATCTGCATGGTAGATCACAAGGTTGGCAACATTCTTGGACATATTTGTCTGGTGGGTATGAGAGTATGCAGGGGGTTCCTAATCCTACTCCTACAACTAACAAGTGGAAGTGATGAGATGGGTGGACATAATGTCCTGGATGCAAGACAAGGGGTTTTGGCTCATAACTACTGACCCAGAAACAGACTGGTGCCTACCCATTGGGCAAGGAGTCAACTAGACGTATACAGCAGATGGTTTGCAACTTTCACTCAAGTTTCAGGGTGTTTGAACAGATGCTTGCCTTACAAACATCACCCAAGAATGGGTATCTAACTGCCTCTACTTACAGATATCCCTGCTGACATGCAACCTTTTCCATGCTCAACCTAAAACAATTTAATCCACTCCTTGAATGGAAGTTAGAGATTAAACATGTGATACAGAAAACCATATCCTAGAACCTGAGAAACCCTTATCAACCAGATTCAAAAGAAGGAGAATAACATGCAACAAATGGAGACAAGCAGATAAACACATGCAATGAAGCATTTCTCATATAAAATCAACACTGAAACTGAAATATGTGCAAAATACATTCATGCTACAACACATAAACTCCAAAATGGGATGGAACAACCAAGATCATGCCCTGTTCTTCATTATTTACACAAAAGAATGCCCAAGTCTTCCCTCTAAAAATGGGTAACATAATCTACTTAAATAGCAAGAAAATGTACCCTCCTTACATTAATTGTAGGGCAACCCCCAAAGATATGACCAGATACCATGCACTGCCAGGGGTGCCGAAAACATTCAATGCAGCCACACAGACAGGAGGGAAAGGACAGGCAAGATCTTGACCTGCATCGCCTTGTCATGATTTTCTGTCTAAATCAAGTAGCTGGCATGTCCCTTCGACCCATACCTCTGAGCAATTCTGCCATTAATGGCATACCAACTTTCAGCCTCGGGACACAGCAGTTGTGTGTCATACAGACCCTCTTCTGCCATGAAACAAATAAAGAAACTGCAAAAACTCATCGCTTAAGTGTAGCAGTTAAAAACCTTTCTTCCCGCCAAGATTCACGACTTAAATCATGCTGTAGAGTCGGGACCAATAAACACGTGCCACGTAGACACCCCAAGTTTCTACCGCTGACCCCTTTTCCCTTTTCCTTCCCCGCCGAGAGCCTTTTGCCAGAAACATGCGCGGAAGCCGCCACGTGGCAAGCTCCGCGGCATCCTTGAGATGCTAGGGACTCTCCTTGAAACTCTCGCAGAGACCAACACGTGGCAGGTTCCGCGTCGCTGCCGAGGGACATAAAAGGGGCAAATGAAACTCTGCGGGGGCTGACACTTGGCAGGCTCCGCATTAACCTTGAAACGCATAGAAACCTTAGTGAGAAACAGTCCCTAAGTGCCGGGATCCACTACCACGTGTCACCTTCTGAGACACTTGATACATACGCTGGGGCCCACCTCGTCTGTTTTGTTCAACAATGCAACATAAAGTAAAGTCCCGCGGAAGCTGACACGTGTCACGCTCCGCGGGAAGCACAAGGGACAGATGGCGCATTCCGCGCGCTTGTTGCAACAAATAAAGAATGCCCCCGCAGTTCGACACTTGGCGCCTTCCGCCACACTGAAACTTTATAAAGGGGCTCTTGAAACTCAGGCGGAAGTTGCCACTTGGCACCATCCGCGGTAGCAACTGCTAACTGGGACCCACCACTTCTACGCTAAACATGAAACAAATAGAAACTAAAGCAGAAGCTGACACGTGTCAGCTTCCGCATCAACCACAAAAGACATGTGGCACGCTCTGCCCCTGCTTGGAAACTTTTTAGGAACTTCGACGGAGAGTGACACGTGGCGCCATCCACAGCGAGCAGCATGAAACACAAAGGAAACACATGGGACACCCGCGGAGACTGACACTTGGCAGGATCCGCTGCAACTTAGAAACTTTTTGAAACTCAAGCAGACAGCGACACATGGCAAGCTCCACGTTGCTTTAAGAAACATTAAGGATCATCAAACCCTTCGAAAACTTGGTAGAAACTGTGAAACTTTAGGGTCTTTCGGGTGCCTCCACGTGGCACCTTCTGCGGCACAGTTGAAACATTTAGAAACTCTAAAGAAACCTCGGTGGAAGCCGACACGTAGCGCCTCCCGCGCACTCTTGAAACTTTAAGGGGCCGCCTCCGCTGCTGACACATGGCACGCTCTGCGGGAAGCATTCAAAAGCGAAGGCGCAACAATAAACTGGGGCTTAAACTTGGTGGTCCCACGGCTGTGGCACAATTTGACCCTTACTGCCACACTTAGAAACATTTTAGAAACTGAAACTATGGCCCGATATGCATCCAGAAATGCATCTAACTCATTTTTTGCATTTTTAAAGGGTCGATAGAAACTCCCGACCTGCCACTGCCATTTCGACCTGTGCACAACTAATTTCTTGCATTTTCACAACTGCAGAGGCCAAAAGTGTCAGGATTTTTGGATTTTTTGGGAGGAGACCTGACTCAAAACCCCAAACATAAATTATTACTAACAGGTGGTACATGACCTTGCATTCCTTAGCTATCCACAACTTGGTAGATAATATATTTGTGATCCCATAAAGATTGATACTCCCACTTGAATAATCTAGGGTGTTAATGTGCTTGGTGTGTCTTCATTTGTGTGAAACCTATTCATTATCCCTTCAAAGCCAAAACATTCAAAAATCTTGTCAAAGCTAAAATCCAAGATCTTGCCCCTTAATCTAATTTCCCAATCAAAATCCAACTAGGTTTTATGCCTTCATCTCAACTCCAATCATTCATCCCATATTCATCTGATCATCCAATAAGGTCTATCACCCCTAATCCATCCATCCATCCCTATCACCTCATCCAAATCCAAACCCAATCAATCCTAATTGACTCCACTTCCCACATCAAATCATCCCTAATCACATCAACTCAACCAAAATCATATCCATTATGCCTTCATAAACATCATTTCCACACTTTCCAATCCACCCCAAACTTCATTTCCACCTATGTCAAACCTCATTCAATTCCTTCCACATGTCTCCATCCCTCCACAAATGACTATAATCCAACCCACATTACCACCATATATTCCATATCAACCGATCTCATATCAGTCCACTTCAAATCATCCAACCACTTCACATCTAACACATCAATCATACTATTATGGAGTAAAAAGTGGACACATGTCCTTTTAGCTCCTAGGTCCCTGTGAATACATTATACATTCTAAATATTCATCCCGATGCAAAATCACCTGAAACCAATGTAAATTGGGAAAAAGGGGCCCATATTTTACCTTACCCCAGACCAAAAAGGAGCCCTAGGACTTGGGCGCCACCGCCCAAGTCTTCCCTGATTGGTCGAGGAAAATTCAATTGTATGTTAGCTTAGGACCTTTAAAAAGGTTTCTCTTTGTCAACTCTTTTGGTTTAATTTGACGAATGTTAGCAGGAAAGCATATATAAGTGTGTTTTTGAATTCATTATAAACCTAGATAGAGATAGCCAACTTGAAGCAATGGAGTAAAGAACATTCAATGCATTCATTGTGATTCTAGAGTAGACTTGTATTGTCTTCGTGTGTGAACATTGTTGCAAGTTTGAAGTTATCATCTATCTCTCCCTATGAGTTGAAGAGCCTTCATTCTCTGAAGGGTTTCATCACATAGGTGATATCATTGTGATTTATCATCATTTGATTCATCATATTGATTTTGTGTTTAGCCTCTGTCCTACAAGGGCACACTCTCTTTATCTATCAATGGTGTTGGGAAGCTTGAATGCTATCCCAGGATTTGACTGAGGCAAATCCCTAAACACTATAACCCCCAAATCCCTTTTCTTCTTCTTGTGTGTAGGTTACAGGTGCAAGATCTGGAAGATATGAAGATACAGGAAGACTGAGCAAGAACCAGGGTTTCAGGATCTGACAACAATTTAGGAATATTCCTCTATGTAAGACTTGGGCAGTGGTGCCCTAGTCTTCCTACCTTAGCTAGTTCCAGATCTAGCATCAGGATAGTCTCTATAGCATTCCTCTAGTTTACAACTTCTGAAGATTCCACCTTTTAGGACTTGGGTGGTCCCGAATTAGTCCTCTGACACCTCAGCTTCTGGGACACAGGTTTTGACATCTTCCTGATTCTCCCTGTGCAATTGGTTTCCAGAGATTTGTTGTACAACTTTTGTTATATTTAGATCTTCATAGAGCTAGGGTTTGATAAAAAGGCTTGATTAAATCTGATATTCCCATAGCACTCTTAAGTACAAGATCTAGAGCTAAGTCCACCTCCATTTGGTAGTGATTTGGCTCAGTCTTGTCCTTGAATGTTATTGTGAAAGAGGGTTTGATCTAGCATGCATGCTAGTTGTCATCATTAGTCTTTTTCACACTTAATATTTTGGTGAACCCGTAGCTTCAAGCATTTGCATCTTGTTGATAGTTCAAATCAGGTCTTGTATTGATTTCATTGCATATTTGTTAATATTCATTTGAAATTCTTGCTTGATCTTGGAAAAAGTGTATATTTAGTCATTATAAAGCTTGCATTTTGCATTAGAGTTTCAAAAATTCTATTGCATAATCATATTGGTTGCATTAGATACTTGTCAAATCTGATTTGCTATAATAATCTTGCATCCTTTAACATCATAAAGTTCAAAATTCTTATGCTTGCAATTACACATTTTGTATTCCAACATAAGAACATAACATCTCTTTCACATTTTGGAAGCAATTTTAAAGAGATCTATATTTACCTTTGTGCACAACACTTTAACATTGGGATCACTTGGTTTGTAGTGACACTTGTGTGTTCTTGATCTTTGCAAAAAGACTCAAAAACTAAACTAGTGCCTTGTTGTACAAAAGTCTCACATACATGGCATCCAATCAAAACAAGGATGGTATGGCTCCTCCCCGACCTAATAAGAAAAGGAAGGCTCCTGAGCCTGATATATCTTTCACACCACATGAGGTCACTATTAGAGATATTGATGGCCCTCTTTACATCACAATAAGAATAAGTGGGAATCCTACAAGAGTGGTTCTTATTGATCCTAATTGTATGACAAATGTGACAATCAAAGAATTCTTATACATTCATGTTCTAGCACAAGATACTTATGATCCTATGGATATAATGATAAAAACACATAATGGTTACTTTCTTCCAGCAATTGGAAGGACAAAACTTTTAATTAAGGTGGTTGAAAAAGCCCTGGAAGCAACATTTGTTATCATCCCCACTTCGGATCTCTTTCGTGTAAAGTTAGGACATCCTTGGCTGAAATCCATGAAAGCAATTCCTTCTACTATTCATAAGTGCTTAAAGTTCCCTTATAAAGGTCGAGTGCATGTTATTCATCACAGTGGATGCAAACCATTAGCCACTCATGGAAATTTCAATTTAGACTATTTAACATAGGTAAGTATTTCTCATCCATTTAGCCACCTTTGATGTAGCACCTCTTTGAGTTGCTCTCATGGGTGGCCTCCTCTTATGTGTTGTGTTCCCCTGTGTAGTGTTAAATGTTGTTTAGGTCTCCTTGGATGACCCTTGATACTCTTGTAAGGTCAAGGATACAAAGAGACCACCTCCATTGTGATACTTCTTCTATTTGTTTCTCTATTCTTCTATTTTCCTCTCTCTTATTGCAATTGTTGTGTGTGGTGCCTTGGGGGCATAACGTTGCGGAGAATGTCTTGGGGGCATCTTCCCATGTTGCATACCTAAGTCACTTTTGTCTCCCCTCTCATTTTTCATGATTTCACTCCTCCGTGGCTCTGCTAGTCAGTGGATGACGATAACAAATAAATACTGATAAGGACCGTGCGTTCCTACAACAAGAAAACAAAAATGGACCTAGTCCATATATGAAGATGGGGTTAATATGTTACTTATGTTTGACTAGTAGAATCACTTTGTGTTGTGATGTGATCATGTATTATGTTGTGAAGTTCTTGTAACAAACCTTTGCAATACACTAAATCTACTTCTATACACTTTGAATTGTTTTGTATCTCACCTTGTAGCTACACTCGGTTTTGAGATACCTAAAGTATATCCTCACGGCTATACTCAATTTTCAACTCGTAAGTGTAGTCTTGGTTTATTAAGTGGTATGTTACCTTATTTCTAATCAATTATTCATGAGATGATTTGGTTGTTATCTTAGTTAAGATTTTCTAACTAAAGTTTGTTAATTGTTAGCATATAGTCTGAATGTGTTTCTATTGTGATTGTTGGGAACAATCGGCGATCGTAAGCACATGTCACTTTGGGGCATGGGCTTTGTGAAAGCTCTTGTTCTTGCATGTGTTTTCAACCTTACCTTAAACGTGATTGCTACCGGCAAGCGGGATCAACCACTTTAAGGTGGGGGCATATATTGTGGTAAATACTTGGATATCTTAGATATTGTGATAAAGTGTGTTTGTGTATGCTTCATTTTCACTATAAGGCATCTCTATGATGCAGGTGGGGTTGTATACTTTGTTTTGTGTGTCATGTATGCTTCATTTTCATCGGAAGGCGTCTATGTGCACATGCTTCCTTTTCACTGTAAGGCATCTCCATGATGTAGGTGGGGTCATATGTTTTTGAAAGCCCTTTTGCAGAAGGTAGGATTGTGTATTCCCTTGAGTGGTTGCACATCCTTTTAAAAAGTCCTCTGTGGAGGCAGGGTTGTATCTTGAGTTATTCACCCTTAAGTATGTCTTTGGCAGTTGTGGTAGTGTAGCTTAATCATCAGGTGTGTTTGGCTTGTTTTAGGTGGTGGAGTGTAGCGATGAGCTCCTCCCCATCACCTGTGTTTGCTTTGTATAAGACGTATAGTGTGTCGACGACACACTCTACGACGCTTGTGTATTCCATGTGTTTTTTGTGTGTCTTCCTTGCATGTCTTGCTTGTTTTAGTGGTGACGCGCATAGCGATGAGCTCCCCCATGCCATGTGTCTTACGTGTTTTGTGGCAGTGCATAGCGATGAGCTCCCCCCATTGCCTAGTTAGGTTTATATAATTGTTTAATCATGTCTTCTCTTCATATGCCTTGTGTACTGCGTAACTGCATTCATGCCTTCTCCATGTATTATGTGCTTTTTACTATCTTCTTTGTGTATTATGTGCTTCCTTACTATATTCACTATGTCTTGTGTGACTATCATGTGTTTTCTTATGTTTGCCTTAAGCTTAAGGGCTAGAAATGGTCTTCCAAACTTAGGGTGTGTCTTCTCTCTAGTGTTTGATGTGTTTGATATGCTTTGACCATACTTTAATGCATGTACTAATCGTAAGATCATACACACGTTAAAGTGGAGGCTAAATGTTATGGAGTAAAAAGTGGACACATGTCCTTTTACCTCCTTGATTAGCTCCTAGGTCCTCGTGACTACATTATACATTCTAAATATTCATCCTAATGTAAAATCCCTTGAAACCAATGTAAATTGGAAACAAGGGGCCCATATTTTACCTTACCCTAGACCAAAAAGGAGTCATGGGACTTGGGTGCCACCACCCAAGTCTTCCCTGATTGGTTAGGGCAAATTCAATTGTATGTCAGCTTAGGACCTTTAAAAAGTTTTCTCTTTGTCGGCTCTTTTGGTTTAATTTGACGAATGTTAGCGGGAAAGCATATATAATTGTGTTTTTGAATTCATTATGAACCTAGATAGAGATAGCCAACTTGAAGCATTAGAGTAAAGAGCATTCAAAGCATTCATTGTGATTCTAGAACAGATTTGTATTGTCATTGTGTGTGTTGTTGCAGGTTTGAAGTTATCATCTATCTCTCCTTATGAGTTGAAGAGCCTTCATTCTCCTAAGGGTTTCATCACATAGGTGATATCATTGTGATTTATCATCATTTGATTCATCATATTGATTTTGTGTTTAGCCTCTGCCCTACAAGGGCATGCTCTATTTATCTATCAACGGTGCTGGAAGCTTGAATGTTATCCCGAGATTTGATTGAGACAAATCCCTAAACACCATAACCCCCAAACCCCTTTTCTTCTTCTTGTGTGTAGGTTATAGATGCGAGATCCAGAAGATATGAAGATATAGGAAGACTGAGCAAGAACCATGGTTTCAGGATCTAACAACAATTTGGGAATATTCCTCTGTGCAAGACTTGGGCGGTGGTGCCCTAGTCTTCCTACCTTAGTTGGTTCCAGATCTAGCATCAGGGTAGTCTCTGTAGCATTCCTTCAATTGACATCTTCTGAAGATTCCACCTTTCAAGACTCGGGAAGTCCTGAATTAGTCCTCCGACACCTTGTCTTCCGGGACATAGGTTATGACATCTTCCTGATTCTCCCTGTACAATTGGTTTCTGGAGATTTGTTGTACAACTTCTATTATATTCAAATCTTCATAGAGCTAGGGTTTAGTGTATCATTAACCTAGGGTTTGATAAAAAGGCTTGATTAGATCTGATATTTCCATAGCACTCTTGAGTACAAGATCTATAGCTAAGTCCACCTCCATTTGGTAGTGATTTGGCTCGCTTTTTCCTTGAATGTTATTGTTAAAGAGGGTTTGATCTAGCATGCATGCTACTTGTCATCATTCATTTTTTTCACACTTAACACATACCAACCTCATCCATCAACATGTCAACCTAATCCCACATCCATCTATCCAACTACCTCATATCAACCCACATCAAATCATCCAACCCTTTCTCATACAACATGTCAATGTGACCAACCTAATCCCACATCCATCTATCCAATTAGCTCATCTCAACTCACTATTCCACCATTCACCTTGTCACAAACAACACATCAATCCTACAAACCTAATCCATCCACACATCAAACCAATCCCATATCAACTTATCTCGTGACCTTATATCAATCCACCAAACCTCTATTTATTTCGCACCAAAACACATGTCAACAACCTCCCACTTAAAGGCAAGGCTATACATCCATTATATGAGCTTCCCCATCCCAAACCTAAAATCACAATCAAAGGCAAGGCCATGTATCCATTAGATGAGCTCCTTTATATAAATTATGGTGATGATAGTCTTGTAGATCAAGAGGAATATACTGATGATGATCATGATAGTCTTGTAGAACAAGAGGAATATACCAATGATCCTAGCACAAGCTACCCCTCGCATCCAAATCAACTATCTATTGGTCATTCTTATGTTACCTTTGACTTGAGAGAAACACCACTCTAGCCTATTCATCCTATCCAAATCCTCCATCCTCACAACCTTTACACTCCAACTATAATGCCCTTCCCAAATTAAATTATTAAAAATAATCATATTTAAGGAATTAAATAGTAACATAAAGAAATTAAAGAAAAACTACTCACTCTTAATTAAAAAATTTCTTAATATTGAGGATAAAATAATAATGAAGTAGTCTTGCCCACAATCAACTGAACATAAATTACACCATAAGTTAGATAATTCAAATTCTAACTAAGATATTTCAAGAGAACGTAATGAAGTAACAACTATTAACAAAAAATATTTTTTTTTCTTAAAAATATAACTTTAATATCTAATCATAATAATGTCATCGACGTAGAATAATATATATACAAGCTTAACCACTACCATTTTCTATTCGAATTGGTGCATAATAATATTGGCAATGTTTATATACGAATATACATTATTGACCCATACACAAGTGTGTATATATATATACTATCAAATTATAATGACAGAGTTATAAAGTATACATTGAATAAATGAAATGTAACTATTTTGAAATGTAATGCATTGTAGTAATGAAACAAAGATAAACCATAATGATAACAATGATATGGCGCAGGACTGTGGCGGCCATAGTTCGACCATAGCCGACCACGTTCGGCCTTGTGGGAGTCATGGCTCCCACGACACCCACAACGCTGTTGTGGGTGGCCGTAGTAGTCATGGATGCCCAAGCGTCGAACACACAGAAAAATTTCATACAATCTTCTTTAAGATTATTGTAAATGCATCTATACACTTCTATTCTTTGCGATGCAGAGTTTGCATTTCAATCGGTTAAGAGTTATATCTTTCTATAGAGATTATAATATCAAATGATATCTGTATGAAATTTAGTAGAATCAAATCTCAAACAAATTTTTTATCTATTTAGATTGATAATAGCTAAAAAAATACTATTATCTGAATACTTGCAATCTAAATACAATTGATATACATTTCTCGTATTTACAGGATACAATGCCAGAACTGTATAAGCATATTTCAAATTCTTACATGAAATAAAATGAGAAGTTCTCTATAAACTAAAATTTGAGTGCTGCAAATTTCCTTTGCTCACAGTCAAAGAATCTTTTCTTTCACCTATAACTCAAATTATTCAAGCATTCATTTTGGATCAGCGATGTAGATAAAAATAATAAAACAAGAGATATCATATATATACCCTTTTTCTTCATAGTAAACAATAACCAGAACTTTTTCTAAAAATTTGCATGCAACAAAATAGAGCAACCCAGTCCCACTCTCCTCCCATGCATAGGATTGATGAATCAAGTCCACCCTCGAGCAGGAAACAAAATCCAATGCTTAATACAAATGACAAAGAAAACAAAATTAGAAAGCTTGATACTATGGACTCACACACAAAGAATCCACACACAGAATTCTTGTAAAGGGGAAGCAGGGGGATCCCCTTCCCTCTTGGGGTACAAATAGCTTCCTTTTTCATACAACTTCACACTTCTGCACCCAATCACCTCCCTTCATCACAAATCAACCATACATCCTTCCAACACCCATACACATCTCCACCATATCCCATCAACACACTCTCCCATTCTTCACTTCTCCCAACACAAATCAATCCACAATTTCTTCACACACATCAAAAATCCCCAAGAGATGCTCCACACCCTCCTTAACCCCACATGAGGGAAGCTCTCATCTAACTCGGAGGGCAGTTCCCTTTGCACACCCAAATCCCACTGACACTCAAACAAGACTCCACACAAATAGATTTTTACAACATCTTTCATAACTCTTTGACTCAAACAATTCACAAATTTAACAAAACACTAACATACCAAAGAAAACCAAGCATACCTTGGCTATCCATGTTAGGATCAACCCAATCATTCATTCCAAATGGAAGGAAAACCTTTTTCCAGCTAGCATTCTATGATCACCAATACATTTCATCCATCATCCTCTTTGCTCACCACCAAAAAGCCATTCAAAAGATGAAAATCAAGAAAGATAAACTTTAGCAAGAAAAGCTACAACACTCTCTCATTTCTTAGGTTGAGAAAATGATTCACATTTCCTCTTTAAAATAAAATCCTTTTTCCAACTCTTCAAATTTACCCTCCAAATAAAATTAATTTAAAACAACAATTTAAAAGAAAAGATTTCTTTTTAATTCAATAAAGCATAATATAAAACCACATACTTTTCGACATAAACCCCCCTTAACAAAGTTATAAGAAATAAATAAATAAATAATAAACAACATTTGAGCATTTGGATTTTGTCTCTGATTCTTAAGGAATCTGAGTTGCTCCACCTGCAAAATCTCATTGAAACATCAGTACATTTTAGAATCTCATAGCCGAAGCAATTAAATATTTAACATTAACATTTCTAACATCAATTAATTACAAAATCTAAAATATCAAATAATAATATTTATTTTGCGGAACTTAAACATATAACCATTAATATTCTATAATCAATTATTTTATTAAATAAATATATTATTTCATTATAAACAAATAAATGTCTAAACATGCATATAAAACATTTATATCTATAATCAAAATAATAATACCCATAATCCAAAATCTCAACATCAACCATGTCCAATTCACACACACACCAAAATATAGAATCAAGTCAAAATATCTAGAATAATACTAGCTAGGCCTCACACCAATTCCTCCCATCAAGCCAACCATCACCCAATCCAAACATTTAATTCACCATCTAGTACAAACACTTCCAAATGGTCCTATTCAAAATTTATCCTTCTCAAAGGACTACTAGCAAAGGATTCTAAACACAAAAGCAAAAGCAAAGTTGTGGAGTCATGTAAATCCACTCATCCAATGCCATCCCCCTCTAGCACATGCATGCATGTTGTCACTGAGAAAGTCATCAATCCACCATCTCTCAAGAGCATCCAAGAGCCCACATCTACGAAGCCTATCCAAAGGTCACCTAGTAACTTTCAAAATCAAACACCATCATGCACTCCAATGCCTATCCTTGAACCTATCAAAGAGTCTCCTGATACCATCCTTGTCCAAAATCAAGCACTATCATGTAAATCAACACCCATCAAGCTTATCAAAGAGCCCCTTATCCCAAGCTCAATACAAAACCCATCATCCAACCATTTTGTTGACCATTCAAAGCATATCACAGTTATCCAAGAACTACCTATCCTATCATTGAATCTATTAGAGATATGTCAAGAACAAAATCCAAATCATGCCCAACTATGTCCCCATCTAAATCAAGATCAAAGTATCCTAACCCATCCTATCCATGATCAAGATTAAACTATCCAAGTTGATCCCATCTATAATCCCACAACTATACATGATCAATAAATCCAAGCTAATCCTATCCAATATCTAACTAGTCCTATCCATCACTCCACAACATCCAATCTCCATGATGAGGCACTTAGTCCCCATGAATGCATAGACAATCAAGTAAGTGGCATTGGTCATATAAAATATATCAATGAGCAATCTACCATTGAGCATTAAAATGATCAAGGCATGAAAAGCACAAACAATGATCAAGGCATGAAAAGAACAAACAATGATCAAGGTGCAACAAGCATAAAACTAATCTAGGCATGACAAGTGTACACAATGAGAAAGCACAAACATTCTATCAACTAGGATCTACCACCTTCATCAAGTTAGAATTTCTCGGGGATGGATCACTAGAAAGTTCTAATAGTTCTTGGCAACACACGATGGATAGCATCATGCTTCGAACACAACAAGTATCCTATCACAAACAAGATCTATAAAATCATGAACTATCAAGGAAAAGGATTGGGCCTTCATGAGCAGGGCATCCTAGAGCCTATCCCAATCTACATCAATCATGGTCAAGACATCAACTATAAGTCTTCCAATAAGCAATCCAATGGTCTTAGTGGTACTTCAACAATCACTAAGGCAACTTCATCCAATCAAAGAATAGAGATAGGGACCATTCATAGCCCCTCAGCAAGCTTGCTATCGACAATCATTCCACTCAACTATCCCTACCATCAAACTTTATATTTCACATCCTAAACCTATCAATTGGGAGCAATAAAATCGTAAAGCATATAAAGAAAAAGATTCAAATCACACATCAAAGGTGAATGAATTCAAAAACAAAAAAGACACATAAAAACAATCTAGGTCCCAAAGCAAAGTGGACCAATCAAATCAAGCGAAGCACAATATCCAAATCAAGCAATCACTCACAATGTGGAGCTACATCGAAAGATGCACTTGGCATATAATAGGTGTCCACCACCTCCTAGATTGTATAATAATGTTGGTCCTAAATATCTGAATCAAGCAATCCCTCAAACCATGGAGCCACATCAAAAGACACGTGTTGCAGATAATAGGTGTCCACCACCTTCAAGATTATATTCCTTTCCAACACATAAGGTGTATAAGAATGTTGGTCCTAATCATCATCGTAATCCATAATCCACCATCCCAAGTATGGTGAGTCATGAATCCTCCAACCCAATCTAAATTACCAGCCCATCCACATAAATCCTACAACCCTCAATCACCTACTCCCACATTTAACATCTCCCATCCTAATCTAAAATCATGCCTCAAATCCAAAAACCCCAAATCCCAAATCCATCACATTGTGGCAGCAACACTTTATCATAAGGGCTATGATGGTACCCTATCAATATGTAAACATTCGAATAAGGCTAACTCTATTATCCATGAGGATCACAACAACATCAATGATTATACATGAGCATTATGATCCTAATGAAGCGGTTACTCTAGGTAGGTCATTATCGACATGTTATGATAAGATCATATACATCGACTATATCAGATAGACATGGACATCTTAAGACCCTCTGAATATCAAGTTATCAATGTCATCCAATCCTTGAAGCATAAAATCAAAAATTGAAAACAAATGGAAATTTTTTAAAAAAAAAGTAAAGAGAAAAAAACTGTCCAATGGTGAAAACCATTCTTCTGACACCTTGGACAAGTACCATGATGAAAACCCATTCATGGGCATCATGCATAAATCTTCCATCTATGAGTACCCTACACTTGGGGGCAAGCCTTTCCCATCCTATTTGTCCTATCCTATTACTCCCATCTTATCCTACCCATCCATTATATCCACATACCTATCTCATTGTACTCACCCCATCCTCCCTTCCTACTTTTGAACTTGATATTGACAAAAGACTATTGTTGAAACATGCTTTGGACATATCTTGATATACCCAATCTTTTACAACTAATCTTATCACCCTATCGTCACAAGCATTGTAGTACATCATCATGAGTGGCATATCTAGAGTGTGGCATGTTATTCCCATATGACATAGTCCTTGGAGATCACATCCTACACCCCTCCCTCCATCTACCATTCATCTCCCATCCATCCCATCCAATTTCAACAATCCCTTGATCTATCCATCCAATCCTCTTTTCATCCTTATCCTCAATCCTTAGTTTTCGTTTGTCATTTGTATCCAATAAAAGGCTATCTACATGTAATCCAATGCAACTATCCCCAAGAAAATAAAATCAATGAATCCAAGTACAAGCAATCCTTAATCCACGTAAATCTATCCAAGCAATCTAAGCAAATCATCTAAAAGCATCCATTGATTTTATTCCCAACTTTGCTGCAAACTTGATCAACTCTAATCATCATCATCATGATATATTGTTCTCAATCTTCATATTGTTCTTAGGATAGATCTGAGGATAGAGGTTATGTTAGGGTTTTTTCCCCTAGAAGGCAATACTCTTTTAATGAGGGCATTGTATTACGGCTATGAATGAGTATTGCATTGCAGGATTGAATACTGAAGACGAGATTGATAGTGTTGTATTGTAAACTCTATTGAAGTTAATACAGACTGGTGCAATATCTCTTCTTGTGTGGAGATTTTTTTCGAAAAAGTTTCTCCACGTAAACACTATGTTATGTGTTTGATCTTCTGTTTCGTTATTTCTTTGTGTTGATTTCATACCATCTCTATTTTGGTTCTGCACAGTTAAATATCTATATTATAGTTGTAATCAGTTTTTCATTGATAGTTGTTTACCTTCATTTTTAACAATTAGATGCATAAATAAAACAAAAGCCAATTGTTTGACCATTAACTAAGGTGGAAGCTCAAACACAACTATGTGAAGGATCTTCCCCTTTATCAATAACATATTCAAAATCTACAAAACCCATCCTAACACATCTCCTCCACTACTCTCTTTATGAGAAGTATGAAAAAAAAAGGGGAGGCATCCTTCCATATATTATGAAGGTAAGCATCTAAGCGAATATTGCTCATTTTAAACTTTTTTGAAGAAATAAGATATCTTGTTTCCATTTACTAATAGCTTATTTGACTCTATAGGGGAAAAGACCCAATAGGTGAGATAGTTCCAATGGTTAAGATAGTATATGTGCATTAAGGCCCAATATTTTTAAAAGTTTAGTACTAGTAGTTGTGACTTTAAGGTTGTTAGTGTTACTATAAGTATTAATAATTGAATGAAATGTGCCCTTTAGATTTAAAAAGTAACCAATCATGTGATGCCACATCAACCCACCAACAAAACATGACTTAATGCACACCTATTGGTCCACCTTTGTTTTTGGGAACTATTTGACACCTCAACAAAAAGCATGCTGATGTGGCCCTGAAACCTTAGTTATAAGTAGGGGCGTTGCCAAGTAAGCTTCTGCAAAAATTTTGGAGTGATTTGAAATTACCATGTATGATTTTGAGAGGCCTAAAGTTAGGGTGCTCCACTACTGGGTCCTCTCCCCATGAGGGAGAGAGAACCCTCTTCCAAGAGAATAAATTGCACTTCATAATGACAAAGGACCAATTGTTTCATCCTCTGAAGGCAATAAGGGAGAGGAGACGATCGTGGGCATAGGACATATGGTGGGTATAGTATGTGACAGCTTGGGGCCCACTTTTGGGTAATAAAACTGCCAGCAAAAAAATCAAATGTCCTTTTTAACATGATAGGATAGGTTCATATAAAATTCACAATATGTCCTATCATAGGTAGACTATTTTTTTACCACCTTCTCAATATTAGGTGAATGCAACTTGACATTTGTTTGCCACCATCCCATTATTAAGTGAATGCAAGTTGATAAACTTATTTCCACAATATAAATAATCTTTGCCACCTTCCCAATAAAAGGTTATTACAAATGGTTATTTTTTAATCCAAAATATATGTCTTATTGCATTAAAAGTGTGTTGACATGTACAAAATCCATTGTCAACTGAATAAGTTGTAAATATATTTTAACAAAATACATTAATACATGTTCCATTTCTCATCTTGTTTTTCAAACTACTGGTTCCACCATGTCCATAATCACCAATCGTTTTGTGAATTTACCTGTAAAAATGAAAAAACAAACTCTCAGGCTCACTATGCATTGCAATTTTTCAATAAAACACGTAATTATTATAGTATTATTTCCAAATAAATATAAAATTAAACTAATAAAAACAAAATATTAAAACTGGTTAGAAATACAACTTTTTTTTAATATCATTTCAAATTCTTCCTTTGCTGCATTGAACTAACTCAGTGATTAGTAAATGACATACAATTCTAACTCTTATAATTAAAAGAATGATACAAACTGAAACAACAAATTCATACATGTAAGAGTGACTGTAATTGAAGAACAAACTAACCATGCATCTAATTGAGTTGATTGCAAATGATTAGATCTAATTTTTGTGCAATGAAACAAGCAATGCATGGTATACTATCATATCCCCAATTCTACATCTTATAAACACTTGGGTGATCATGTTAAACCCTTCCTCAAACAACATAATGATACAAATATATATAAACTTGAAACAAAAGTATGATACAAATATTTATATCTTGAAAGAGCAGCATAATACAGATAAATCTTAAAACAACAATATGAAATAACTTGAAAGAGCAGTATGATACAAGAAAGGGTTTGAAATATTTCTATCATATCATTGTGTCAAGTTATGTAAATGTTTCATAATATTGTTTCAGAAATGGTTACCATACATGTTACAGTAATTGAAGAAAAAACAAAGCATACATCTAATTAAGTTGAATGTAAATGAAGAAGGGTATAGGAAACTTATGTATCTCTCTCTCTCTCTATATATATATATTTGTTGTTTCAAGTTATATATGCTGTTTAAAAAATGGTTATAACATAAGTAGGAGTCAACCACTATCATAGTTGGCTGTAAGGGAGAGGGGCTCATATTTACAATCACTTTAATTGAAGAACAAACAAAGCATACATCTAATTAAGTTGAATGTAAATACTATACCAGGATTGGGGCTCTTTCGTTACTATACCCACCATATGGTGGGTATAGTATGTGGCATATGACATATGGTGGGTATAGTATGTGACAACTTGGTATAGGAAACTTATATACACTGTTTAAAAAATGGTTTAACATAAGTAGGAGTCATCCATTTTCACAGTTGATTTTAAGGGAGAGGCCCGCCGATATTTATAGTCACTTTAATTGATGAACAAACAAAACATACATCTAATTAAGTTGAATGAAAATGAAGAAGGGTATAGGAAACTTATGTATCTATCTATCTCTGCAATATATATACATTGAAAGGAGTCTTAAGATAATAGAAACGAGCCCTTCTTTTGTAATAAGAGTGAGAGTAATTGAAGAACAAACTAACCGTGCATCTAATTGAGTTGATTGCAAATGATCAAGTGTAAATTGCAAATTGTTCTCATGAATGGAGTTTTCGTGAAGCTAATGCAAGACTAAGCAAATGGTGTGCATGCCGAGGTGGTAGGCATTAGACCAACAACAGTAGAATGTTGGGAAGTTAATGCGCATTAACTGGTAGTAAACAGAGCCAATACTGGCATGGTGCCAACCCATGAAGGGTAATACACATGTCCAATATCGGTTGATGACACATTTTACTACCTTTTTGGTAGTTTTTGAAAAACGGATCGAAAACATTGATAAACATGCTTAATTTTTGCAAGGAAAAGATGGGGGGTGCCAACTCGACTGTTAAGGGACGTGGCAAAAAAAATTCCCGACTCAGACACTGCTGACATGGACCCTTTTCTCAACATCGCCCTACCTACCATCGATCCCTCTCCCTTAGCTATATATATATATATTGTAGAGATAGATAAATGCGTAAGTTTAATGAAAATGAACAAGGCTATAGGAAACATACGTATCTATGTATCTCTGCAATATATATATATATATATATATATATATATATATATATATATAAATGCGTAAGTTTAATGAAAATGAACAAGGCTATAGGAAACATACGTATCTATGTATCTCTGCAATATATATATATATATATATATATATATATATATATATATATATATATATATATATATATATATATATATATATCGTAATGCTGTATTGGAAAGGGTTGGAAATATTTGTACCATATTGCAGTTTGAAGGTATATAAACATAACACAATTAGCTTTAAGAGAGAGTGGTCGATATTGGGTTGGGGTTGTTTCAGAGGTATAGAATGTGACAGCATAAACACGGGTTATGAAATAACAAATTCAATTCATTTAAATGTAAATGGACAAGGCATTTGAAAGTAACGAAATCATACATGAATGCATAAGAAATAATGAAGGCAGGTTTCAGACTTACTGTAGAAGCTGAAGGAGGAGACTGCATCACTTTGGAGGAGCTCATTGTCGATCAGGTGTATCCAACACAAAGTCAGAAATTTGAATTTGTGAATAGGTAGCTTGCATCGCACAATTGAGCATTGCTTGTATAAATAAATAGGTTGATAGAATTTGAATTGGTAGCAAGTGGAGAATTTTGAATATACATAATTTTGAATTATGTATATACATATGCATTACATATAATGCATATGTATATATGCATATGCATTATATATATGCTGCATATGCATATGCAGATGCATATATGCAATATGCATATGCATTATATATATGCTGCATATGCATATGCATATGCATATATGCAATTGCATATGCATTATGATATGCATATGCATACATATGTATATACATGTGTGTGTGTGTGTGTGTGTGTGTGTATTTGCATGAAAACCAGTGATATACATTGATATTCATTGAAAGGAGTCTTAAGTTAATAGGAATGAGCCCTTCTTTTGTAATAAGAGTGGGAGTAATTGAAGAACAAACTAACTATGCATCCAATTGAGTTGATTGCATATGTATATACATGTGTGTGTGTGTGTGTATTTGCATGAAAACCAGTGATATACATTGATATACATTGAAAGGAGTCTTAAGTTAATAGGAATGAGCCCTTCTTTTGTAATAAGAGTGAGAGTAATTGAAGAACAAACTAACCATGCATCCAATTGAGTTGATTGCAAATGATCAAGGCCATGTGTGCAATGAAACAAAAAAATGCATGTTATACAATCATATCCCGAATTCTAACTCTTAAAAAAAAAGAATGATACAAACTGAAACAACAAATTCATACATGTAATTGAGTTGTTTGCAAATGATCAAGGGTGTGTGTGCAATGAAACCAGAAATGCATGTTATACTATCACATCCCCAATTCTAACTCTTACAAATCAAAGAATGATACAAACTGAAACAACAAATTCATACATGTAAGAGTGAGTGTAATTGAAGAACATACTAACCATGCATCTAATTGAGTTGATTGCAAATGATCAACGGTGTGTGTGCAATGAAACAAAAAATGCATGGTATACTATCACATCCCCAATTCTAACTCTTACAATTAAAAGAATGATACAAACTAAAATAGAAAATCCATACATGTAAAAGTGATTGTAATTGAAGAACAAACTAACCATGCATCTTTTTGAGTTGTTTGCAAATGATCAAGGGTGTGCATGCAATGAAACCAAAAATGCATGTTATACTATCACATCCCCAATTCTAACTCTTACAAATCAAAGAATGATACAAACTAAAACAACAAATTCATACATGTAAGATTGAGAGTAAATGAACAAGGCTATATGAAACATCAATTTCTATATCTTTGCCATATGTAATTGTAATTCTGCAAGTTGCATATTTATATTGACAGTATTGGAACATTATCATACACGCCATAGTTCAGGGGGCCATGCACCTATCTTTTGGCCGAATAGGTAATATGTATGTATGTGTGTATACTATACATACATATGGCAGTTCATATGTATGTATGTATATGTATATACATATACATACATACACACACATACATACATAATATATTATGTATGTATGTATGTATGTATGTGTGTGTGTGTATACGATACATACATAATATTATAATGTTTATTATAATATTAATTTCTTAAATATTATATTAATATGTTATTAATAATATTAAAATGTTATGTCAATTAAAGAACTAAAATGATTACGAAATTGACGAAATTTAAAGAAATAATTTGTTAAATATCCTTCTTAAAATGAATACCAAATTGACGATAAAA
Organism: Cunninghamia lanceolata; assembly: GCA_027924645.1. Classification (NCBI taxonomy): domain Eukaryota; kingdom Viridiplantae; phylum Streptophyta; class Pinopsida; order Cupressales; family Cupressaceae; genus Cunninghamia; species Cunninghamia lanceolata. The sequence continues at coordinate 22,816,223 of BSBN01000261.1, read as the reverse complement.
TCTTATAAATGCATATGAAGTATTCACAAAAATTCGACCATTCCGACTGAGACGATTCTTCTATGGATAGGGCTGAGAGAACGATGGGGGGCGGGAATTATTGAGCGAGGGGTTCACGGCAGTGGTGGAAACAGTCGGCAAAAGTATAAGTGCATGAAACCCTTAACAGTCGAGCTGTTGAAACCCTTCAATGGTATGTATACGTATACACACAGTCGGCCAAAGGATAGGTGCATGAAACCCTTAACAGACAATGCAGTATGGAAAAAGTGTTATTATTTTGACAGACTGTGTGTGTACACACACACACACATATGTATGTATATATATATGTAGGTTTTTGTATATATATACTCACATAAACACATAGTTAGCCAAAATATAGGCGCAATATTGCTGCAAAATAACATTTGTTCGCCGTTTTTGTATATATATATATATATATATATATAGATATATACAGAGGTGGCCATGATAAAGTTGCAATAAAGCTTCATTAAACAAGCATATAATTACTTGTACACTGAAGCTATTTACCCAAAAAAAGATTGCATGAAAATATGAAAAAAATCTTGCAATGCATAGTTACTGCTTGTGTGAGGTTGGAACACAACCTCACCTGCGTAACCATAAGGTAAATGGTTTTCTTATGTCAAATGTGGTGTTGATAAACACAGAAAGTTCGAGAAATGTATCATCAGTATTCGCCCATGGCCTAAGCTATTTACCCCAAAAAAGATTGCATGAAAATATGAAAAAAATCTTGCAATGCGTAGTTACTCCTTGTGTGAGGTTGGAACACAACCTCACCTGCGTAACCAGAAGGTAAATGGTTTCCTTATGCCAAATGTGGTGTTGATAAACATAGAAAGTTTGAGAAATGTATCACCAGTATTCGCCCATGGCCTCACCACCATCGACGTCCATCTGAACTAGGACTGGTCGTCAATGCAACCACTCAAAGTGCAAATTGTTCTCATGAATGGAGTTTTCATGAAGCTAAAGCAAGACCAAGCGAATGGTGTGCATGTCAAGGTGGTAGGCATTAAGACTGACGGCGGTAGAATGCTGGGCAGTTAATGTGCATTAACCGGTGGTAAACAGAGCCAGTACTGGCGTGACGCCAACCCACAAAGGGTAATACACACCTAATATTGGTCGATGACACATTTTACAACTTTTTTCGTGGTTTTTGAAAAACAGACCAAAAACATTGATAAACGTGCTTAATTTTCGTCAAAAAAATGGGGAGTGCCAGCTCGGCTGTTAAGAGACGTGACAAAAAAAATATTTCCGACTCGGACGCACGTGGACCCCTTGCTGAACATCACCCTACCCACCAACGGTCCCTCTCCCTTAGTGTTCGTAGCAACTTGTTTGATGCCATGGCAGGGACTAATGATAAGCCGTAACTGATAACAAAATTAGAAACTACTACCGATAGGGCTGCAATCATACTTACCTGTGAAGGATTTCTAGGTGCCAGTGTTAGAACTGATGTGGCCCTAGCGTTGATGTCCCTAAAACCCTGGATAAGACAAAATCTTGATCCCCAGGAAATAGGAAACAGGAAATAGGGTCGTCCTCCAGATGATGTGTCAAGAAAATGAAATGGGTATTCAAATTTGAAATTTCTAAGCCTACCCAACTGGTTCGATGCTGGTTTTGAATCTTTTTCCAAAGATTTTCAAAATCATAAAATTTGAAGCCTCAACCTCATCTTACCACTCAGAATTAGCCAGCTGAAGAGTTGTATCCTACAAACAAAGACAAGATGTCTTGTTACGAGAAGGGGAGATGATTAGAGAAGACTCATTATGATTGCTGACTCATTATGATTGCTTTATAATTCAATAAAGCATAATATAAAACTACATACTTTTCGACATAAACCCCCCTTAACAAAGTTATAAGAAATAAATAAATAAATAATAAACAACATTTGAGAATTTGGATTTTGTCTCTGATTCTTAAGGAATCTGGGCTGCTCCACCTGCAAAATCTCATTGAAACATCAGTACATTTTGGAATCTCATAGCCGAAGCTTAAACATTGCGGAACTTAAACATATAACCATTAATATTCTATAATCAATTATTTTATTAAATAAATATATTATTTCATTATAAACAAATAAATGTCTAAACATGCATATAAAACATTTATATCTATAATCAAAATAATAATACCCATAATCCAAAATCTCAACATCAACCATGTCCAATTCACACACACACCAAAATATAGAATCAAGTCAAAATATCTAGAATAATACTAGCTAGGCCTCACACCAACTCCTCCCATCAAGCCAACCATCACCCAATCCAAACATTTAATTCACCATCTAGTACAAACACTTCCAAATGGTCCTATTCAAAATTTATCCTTCTCTAAGGACTACTGGCAAAGGATTCTAAACACAAAAGCAAAAGCAAAGTTGTGGAGTCATGCAAATCCAGTCATCCAATGCCAAACCCCTCTAGCACATGCACGCATGTTGTCACTGAGAAAGTCATCAATCCACCATCTCTCAAGAGCATCCAAGAGCCCGCATCTACCAAGCCTATCCAAATGTCACCTAGTAACTTTCAAAATCAAACACCATCATGCACTCCAATGCCTATCCTTGAACCTATCAAAGAGTCTCCTTATAACATCCTTGTCCAAAATCAAGCACTATCATGTAAATCAACACACATCAAGCTTATCAAAGAGGTCCTTATCCCAAGCTCAATACAAAACCCATCATCCAACCATTTTGTTGACCATTCAAAGCATATCACAATTATCCAAGAACTACCTATCCTATCATCGAATCTATTAGAGATATGTCAAGAACAAAATCCAAATCATGCCCAACTATGTCCCCATCTAAATCAAGATCAAAGTATCCTAACTCATCCTATTCATGATCAAGATTAAACTATCCAAGTTGATCCCATCTATAATCCCACAATTATATATGATCAATAAATCCAAGCTAATCCTATCTAATATCTAACTAGTCCTATCCATCACTCCACAACATCCACTCTCCATGATGATGCACTTAGTCCCTATGAATGCATAGACAATCAAGTAAGTGACATTGATCATATAAAATATATCAATGAGCAATCTACCATTGAGCATTAAAATGATCAAGGCATGACAAGCACAAACAATGATCAAGGCATGAAAAGCATAAACAATGATCAAGGTGCAACAAGCATAAAAATAATCCAGGCATGACAAGTGTACACAATGAGAAAGCACAAACATTCTATCAACTAGGATTTGCCACCTTCATCAAGTTAGAATTTCTCGGGGATGGATCACTAGAAAGTTCTAATTTTTCTTGGCAACACACCAATGGGCTAGCATCATGCTTTAAACACAACAAGTATCCTATCATAAACAAGATCTATAAAATCATGAACTATCAAGGAAAAGGATTGGGCCTTCATGTGCAGGGCATCCTAGAGCCTATCCCAATCTACATCAGTCATGGTCAAGACATCAACTACAATTCTTCCAAGAAGCAATCCAATGGTGTTAGTGGTACTTCAACAATCACTAAGGCAACTTCATCCAATGAAAGAATAGAGATAGGGACCATTCATAGCCCCTCAGCAAACTTGCTATTGACAATCATTCCACCTCAACTATCCCTACCATCAAACTTTATATTTCACATCCTAAACCTATCAATTGGGAGCAATAAAATCGTAAAGCATATAAAGAAAAAGATTCAAATCACACATCAAAGGTGAATGAATTCAAAAACAAAAAAGACACATAAAAACAATCTAGGTTCCAAAGCAAAGTGGACCAATCAAATCAAGCGAAGCACAATATCCAAATCAAGCAATCACTCACAATGTCGAGCTACATCAAAAGATGCACTTGGCATATAATAGGTGTCCACCACCTCCTAGATTGTATAATAATGTTGGTCCTAAATATCTAAATCAAGAAATCCCTCAAACCATGGAGCCACATCAAAAGACACACATTGCATATAATAGGTGTCCACCGCCTTCAAGATTATATTCCTTGCCAACACATAAGGTGTATAAGAATGTTGGTCCTAATCATCATCCTAATCCATAATCCACCATCCCAAGTATGGTGCGTCATGAATCCTCCAACCCAATCTAAATTACTAGTCCATCCACATAAATCCTACAACCCTCAATCACCTACTCCCACATTTAACATCTCCCATCCTAATCCAAAATCATGCCTCAAATCCAAAAAACCCCAAATCCCAAATCCGTCGCATTGTGGCAGCAACACTTTATCATAAGGTCTATGATGGTACCCTATCAAGATGTAAACATTCAAATAAGGCCAACTCTATTATCCATGAGGATCACAACAATATCAATGATTATACATGAGCATTATGACCCTAATGAAGCAGTTACTCTAGGTAGGTCATTATCGACATGTTATGATAAGAGCATATACATCAACTATATCAGACAGACATGGACATCTTAAGACCCTCTGAATATCAAGTTATCAATGTCATCCAATCCTTGAAGCATAAAATAAAAAAATTGAAAAAAAATGGAAATTTTGAAAAAAAAAGTAAAGAGAAAAAAACCGTCCAATGGTGAAAACCATTCTTATGGCACCTTGGACAAGTATCATGATGAAAACCCATTCATGGGCATCATGCATAAATCTTCCATCTATGAGTACCCTACACTTGGGGGCAAGCCTTTCCCATCCTATTTGTCCTATCCTATTACCCCATCTTATCCTACCCATCCATTATATCCACATACCTATCCCATTGTACTCACCCCATCCTCCCTTCCTACTTTTGAACTTGATATTGACAAAAGACTATTGTTGAAACATGCTTTGGACATATCTTGATATACCCAAGCTTTTACAACTAATCTTATCACCCTATTGTCACAAGCATTGTAGTACATCGTCTTGAGTGGCATATCTAGAGTGTGGCATGTTATTCCCATATGACATAGTCCTTGGAGATCACATCCTACACCCCTCCCTCCATCTACCATTCATCTCCCATCCATCCCATCCAATTTCAACAATCCCTTGATCTATCAATCCAATCCTCTTTTCATCCTTATCCCCAATCCTTAGTTTTCATTTGTCACTTGTATCCAATAAAAGGCTATCTATATGTAATCCAATGCAACTATCCCCAAGAAAATAAAAGCAATGAATCCAAGTACAAGCAATCCTTAATCCACGTAAATATATCCAAGCAATCTAAGCAAATCATCTAAAAGCATCCATCGATTTTGTTCCCAACCTTGCTGCAAACTTGATCAACTCTAATCATCATCATCATGATATATTGCTCTCAATCTTCATATTGTTCTTAGGATAGATCTGACGATAGAGGTTATGTTAGGGTTTTTTCCCTTAGAAGGCAACACTCTTTTAATGAGGACATTGTATTACGGCTATGAATGAGTATTACAAGCATTGCAGGATTGAATACTGAAGATGATATTGATAGTGTTGTATTGTAAACTCTATTGAAGTTAATACAGACTGGTGCAATATCTTTTCTTGTGTGGAGTTTTTTTTCGAAAGGGTTTCTCCACGTAAACACTATGTTATGTGTTTGATCTTCTATTTCGTTATTTCTTTGTGTTGATTTCATACCATCTCTATTTTGGTTCTGCACAGTTAAATATCTATATTACAGTTGTAATCAGTTTTTCATTGATAGTTGTTTACCTTCATTTCTAACAATTAGATGCATAAATAAAACAAAAGCCAATTGTTTGACCATTAACTAAGGTGGAAGCTCAAACACAACTATGTGAAGGATCTTCCCCTTTATCAATAACATGTTCAAAATCTACAAAACACATCCTAACACATCTCCTCCACTACTCTCTTTATGAGAAGTATGAAAAAAAGGGGAGGCATCCTTCCATATATTATGAAGGTAAGCATCTAAGCGAATATTACTCATTTTTAACTTTTTTGAAGAAATAAGATATCTTGTTTCCATTTACTAATAGCTTATTTGACTCTATAGGGGAAAAGACCCAATAGGTGAGATAGTTCTAATGGCTGAGATAGTATATGTGCATTAAGGCCCAATATTTTTAAAAGTTTAGTACTAGTAGTTGTGACTTTAAGGTTGTTAGTGTTACTATAAGTACTAATAATTGAATGAAATGTGCCCTTTAGATTTAAAAAGCAACCAATCATGTGATGCCACATCAGCCCACCAACAAAACATGACTTAATGCACACCTATTGGTCCACCTTTTTTTGGGAAACTATTTGACACCTCAACAAAAAGCATGATGATGTGGCATCATATTTGATGATGTGGCCCTGAAACCTTAGTTATAAGTAGGGGCGTTGCCAAGTAAGCTTCTGTAAAATTTTTGGAGTGATTTGAAATTACCACATATGATTTTTTGAGAGGCCTAAAGTTAGGGTACTCCACTACTGGGTCCTCTCCCCATGAGGGAGAGAGAACCCTCTTCCAAGAGAATAAATTGCACTTCATAATGACAAAGGACCAATTGTTTCATCCTCTAAAGGCAATAAGGGAGAGGAGTCGATCGTGGGCATAGGACATATGGTGGGTATAGTATGTGACAACCTGGGGCCCACTTTTGGGCAATAAAACTGCCAGGAAAAAATTCAAATGTCCTTTTTAATATGATAGGACAGGTTCATATAAAATTCACAATATGTCCTATCATAGGTAGACTATTTTTTTACCACCTTCTCAATATTAGGTGAATGCAACTTGACATTTATTTGCCACCATCCCATTATTAAGTGAATGCAAGTTGATAAACTTATTTCCACAATATAAATAATCTTTGCCACCTTCCCAATAAAAGGTTATTACAAATGGTTATTTTTTATCCAAAATATATGTCTTATTGCATTAAAAGTGAGTTGACATGTACAGAAACCATTGTCAACTGAATAAGTTGTAAATATATTTTAATAAAATACATTAAAACATGTTCCATTTCTCATCTTTTTTTCAAACTATTGGTTCCACCATGTCCATAATCACCAATCTTTTTGTGAATTTACCTGCAAAAATAAAAAAACAAACTCTCAGGCTCACTATGCATTGCAATTTTTCAATAAAACATGTAATTATTATAGTATTATTTACAAATAAATATAAAATTAAAATAATAAAAACAAAATATCAAAACTAGTTAGAAATACAATTTTTTTAATATCATTTCAAATTCTTCCTCTGCTACATTGAACCAACTCAGTGATTAGTAAACGACATACAATTCTAACTCTTACAATTAAAAGAATGATACAAATTGAAACAACAAATTGAAACATGTAAGAGTGACTGTAATTGAAGAACAAACTAACCATGCATCTAATTGAGTTGATTACAAATGATCAGATCTGATTTTTGTGCAATGAAACAAACAATGCATGGTATACTATCATATCCCCAATTCTACATCTTATAAACACTTGGGTGATCATGTTAAACCCTTCCTCAAATAGCATAATGATACAAATATATATAAACTTGAAACAATAGTATGATACAAATATTTATATCTTGAAAGAGCAGTATGATACAGATAAATCTTAAAACAACAATATGAAATAACTTGAAAGAGCAATATGATACAGGAAAGAGTTTGAAATATTTCTATCATATCATTGTTTCAAGTTATGTAAATGTTTCATAATGTTGTTTCAGAAATGGTTACCATACATGTTATAGTAATTGAAGAAAAAACAAAGCATACATCTAATTAAGTTGAATGTAAATGAAGAAGGGTATAGGAAACTTATGTATCTATCTATCTCTGCAATATATATATATATATTTCAAGTTATATATATTGTTTAAAAAATGGTTATAACATAAGTAGGAGTCAACCACTATCACAGTTGGCTGTAAGGGAGAGGGGCTGATATTTACAATCACTTTAATTGAAGAACAAACAAAGCATACATCTAATTAAGTTGAATGTAAATACTATACCAGGATTGGGGCTCTTTCATTACTATACCCACCATATGGTGGGTATTGTATGTGGCATATGACATATGGTGGGTATAGTATGTGACAGCGTGGTATAAGAAACTCATATATGCTGTTTAAAAAATGGTTATAACATAAGTAGGAGTCATCTATTTTCACAGTTGACTTTAAGGGAGAGGGGCCGATATTTACAGTCACTTTAATTGATGAACAAACAAAACATACATCTAATTAAGTTGAATGAAAATGAAGAAGGGTATAGGAAACTTATGTATCTATCTCTGCAATATATATACATTGAAAGGAGTCTTAAGATAATAGAAATGAGCCCTTCTTTTGTAATAAGAGTGAGAGTAATTGAAGAACAAACTAACCATGCATCTAATTGAGTTGATTGCAAATGATCAAGTGTAAATTGCAAATTGTTCTCATGAATGAAGTTTTCGTGAAGCTAATGCAAGACTAAGTGAATGGTGTGCATGCCGAGGTGGTAGGCATTAAAACCAATGACAGTAAAATGTTGGGAAGTTAATGCGCATTAACCAGTAGTAAACAGAGCCAATACTGGCATGGCGCCAACCCATGAAGGGTAATACTCATGTCCAATATCGGTTGATGACACATTTTTCTACCTTTTTGGCAATTTTTGAAAAACGGACCGAAAACATGGATAAACGTGCTTAATTTTCACCAGGGAAAAATGGGGGGTGCCAACTCGACTGTTAAGGGACGTGGCAAAAAAAAAATCCAACTCAGATATTGCTGACATGGACCCTTTGCTCAACATTGCCCTACCCACCACCGGTCCTTCTCCCTTAGCAATATATATATTGTAGAGATAGATAAATTTGTAAGTTTAATGAAAATGAACAAGGCTATAGGAAACATACGTATCTATGTATCTCTGAATATATATATATATATCGTAATGCTGTATTGGAAAGGGTTGGAAATATTTGTACCATACTGCAGTTTGAAGGTATATAAACATAACACAATTAGCTTTAAGGTAGAGTGGCCGATATTGGGTTGGGGTTGTTTCGGAGGTATAGAATGTGACAGCATAAACATGGGCTATGAAACAACAAATTTGATTCATTTAAATGTAAATGGATAAGGAATTTGAAAGTAACGAAATCATACATGAATGCATAAGAAATAGTGAAGGCAGGTTTTAGACTTACTGTAGAAGCTGAAGGAGGGGACTGCATCGCTTTGGAGGAGCTCATTGTCGATCAGGTGTATCCAGCACAAAGTCAAAAAATTTAAATTTGTGAATAGGTAGCTTGCATCGCACAATTGAGCATTGCTTGTATAAATAAATAGGTTGATAGAATTTGAATTGGTAGCAAGTGGAGAATTTTGAATATACATAATTTTGAATTATGTATATACATAATATGCATATGCATTATATATATATGTTGCATATGGATTATGATATGCATATATGCAATTGCATATGCATTATATATATGCATAATGCATATGTATATACGCGCGCGCGTGTGTGAAAACCAGTGATATACATTGAAAGGAGTCTTAAGTTAATAGGAATGAACCCTTCTTTTGTAATAAGAGTGAGAGTAATTAAAGAGCAAACTAACCATGCATCTAATTGAGTTGATTGCAAATGATCAAGGGTGTGTATGCAATGAAACAAAAAAATGCATGTTATACTATCATATCCCCAATTCTAACTCTTACAAAAAAAAGAATGATACAAACTGAAACAACAAATTCATACATGTAATTGAGTTGTTTGCAAATGATCAAGGGTGTGTGTGCAATGAAACCAGAAATGCATGTTATACTATCACATCCCCAATTCTAACTCTTACAAATCAAAGAATGATACAAACTGAAACAACAAATTCATACATGTAAGAGTGAGTGTAATTGAAGAACATACTAACCATGCATCTAATTGAGTTGATTGCAAATGATCAAGGGTGCGTGTGCAATGAAACAAAAAATGCATGGTATACTATCACATCCCCAATTCTAACTCTTACAATTAAAAGATTGATACAAACTAAAACAAAAAATTCATACATGTAAGAGTGATTGTAATTGAAGAACAAACTAACCATGCATCTTTTTGAGTTGTTTGCAAATGATCAAGGGTGTGTGTGCAATGAAACCAAAAATGCATGTTATACTATCACATCCCCAATTCTAACTCTTACAAATTAAAGAATGATACAAACTGAAACAACAAATTCATACATGTAAGATTGAGAGTAAATGAACAAGGCTATATGAAACATCAATTTCTATATCTCTGCCATATGTAATTGTAATTCTACAAGTTGCATATTTATATTGATAGTATTGGAACATTCATACACTCCATAGTTCAGGTGGCCATGCACCTATCTTTTGGCTGAGTATGTATGTATGTATGATTGGTTTCCATACATATATGTATGTATGTTACATATGAATGCCATATGTTTGGGCACTTGCATGACCTACATACATAATATGTATGTATGTGTGTATACTATACATACATACATACATACATATGGCAATTCGTATGTATGTATGTATGTGTAGCTGTTCATATACACATACATACATACATACATACTATACATACATACATACATATGGCAGTTCATATGTATGTATGTATATGTATCGTATACACACATACACACAAATACATACATAATATATTATGTATATGTGTGTGTGTATATGATACATACATAATATTATAATGTTTATTATAATATTAATTTGTTAAATATTATATTAATATGTTATTAATAATATTAAAATGTTATGTCAATTAAAGAACTAAAATGATTACGAAATTGACGAAATTTAAAGAAATAATTTGTTAAATATCCTTCTTAAAATGAATACCAAATTGACGATAAAAATCCTATAAATGCATATGAAATATTCACAAAAATTCGATCATTTCCGCTGAGATGATTCTTCTATGGACATCGCTGAGAGGACGATGGGGGGCGGGAATTGTTGAGCGAGGGGTTCACGGCAGCGGTGGAAATAGTTGGCAAAAGTATATGTGCATGAAACCCTTAACAGTCGAGCTGTTGAAACCCTTCAATGGTATGTATAAGTATACACACAGTCGGCCAAATGATAGGTGCATGAAACCCTTAATAGACAATGCAGTATGGAAAAAGTGTTATTATTTTGACAGGTTGTGTGTGTACACACACACATGTATGTATATATATGTAGGTTTTTGTATATATATATATCTATATACTCACATATACACACAGTCGGCCAAAATATAGGTGCAATATTGCTGCAAAATAACATTTGTTCGCCGTTTCTATGTGTGTGTGTGTGTGTACAGAAGCAGCCATGATAAAACTACAATAAAGCTTCATTAAATGAGCATATCATTACTTGTACACTGAAGCTATTTACCCAAAAAAAGATTGCATGAAAATATGAAAAAAATTGCAATGCGTAGTTATTTCCTGTGTGAGGTTGAAACACAACCTCACCTGCGTAACTAGAAGGTAAATGGTTTTCTTATGTCAAATGTGGTGTTGATAAACACAGAGAGTTCGAGAAATGTATCACCCTTTGTATCTATTGTTAAGTTGTCTTGAGGGCAAAATTTTGTGACTTCGTATGAGATTCTACTTCATCATGAGAATTGAACATTGAACAACAAAGGCGAAGGAACAAATAAAAACTTACGCATTCTATCTCCTATATGTTCGCATTTGTGCAACCCTGTGCTATACTTTTTCATTGGCACCCGGTCTTCGCGGAGATGTGGCGATCAAAATCCTATTCTTAGACGGAATTCGAGTAGGATTTGATCCCTGGCATTCCAGGTCTGTACTGGCAGTATTTTCCCTTTCAACTTTATTTTCAATTTTGTTCTCCAGTGTAAACGTAATGGGATAGAAGCAACACTTTCTTTAAAACCTTGACGGAGTTGATATTTTTTGTTACTGTAATATGGGTTGAATAAAATGACACCGTCCACCGCCCACCTTGGTAATACGTGTATGAGCAGATTAAGCGCATAGCATAAATATGTAGATTGTGAAACCTTTTGAATCCTAACCTTTTTCACAGTGGTTGATGAGGATGTTGATCCTGCAGCTTCTTTACATTCAGATATAGGTTAGGCATAGCCAAGGTCTTTGTTAGCTTTATCTTCCTTGGGAATGGGTCTTCCTCTCACATGGTTATCTGTAAACATTGTCTTTTCTATTATGTTTAGGGTTTATCTGTTTTGGTTTCACCCCACCAGTTAGAATATTTTGTTGTTGTACTTCTAGCTTTTAGCTTGTAGCCTCTTGTTTTTAGGCGGTAGAGCTAATTTTTAACTCCCTCTTGCTGTTGTTATTAGATGATCTACTATTGAGATCCACTGCCCTACTGTGGAGTCATGTTCATTTGGAAAACACTATAAAGTACACAAACTAAAATAATTTTATGCTGGCGATTCTGATGATGATTCAGGTGGCAAAGCAAACACATTTGACAAGAAACAGATGACACATTCAGTTGACTCTTTGCAAAGTTTGAGTCACGAACAGGAACTAGCAAAATAGAAAGCAGAGTTAATCCAAGCAGTGGAGAGGTCTGGGTTAGCTAATGTCTCCTCCAAATTTAACAACTGAAGAGGTTAACGATAGCAGCTCTGAAGATATGAATGCTTCAAAAATCATCTCTCCATCCAACTCATATAATGCTGTTGTTTTAGGAGGCACCTTTGATAGGTTGCATGATGGGCATCGTCGTCTTCTCAAGGCTGCAGCAGAATTGGCAATGACCAGAGTGGTTGTGGGTGTATGCACTGGACCGATGCTGGTAAACAAAGAGCTCGCTCCCTTGATTGAACCTGTGGAAAAGAGAATTGAAGCAGTTGAAAGATACATTAAGTCTGTCAAACCAGAATTACTAGTACATATGGAACCTATCACCGATCCGTATGGTCCATCCATTGTGGACAGTGATCTAGATGCCATCATTGTCAGCAAGGAAACTTTTGCTGGTGGGTTGTCTGTCAATAAAAGAAGGGCTGAAAGGGGTTTATCTCAATTGAAGGTGGAAGTGGTTGACCTGGTCATCGAAGGGGAAAATGGTGAAAAGCTCAGCTCTACAGCACTGCGTCAACTTGATGCTTCGGAACAGACCAGGAAAGAATGTTCTGTTGCTTCTAAATAATTGTTCAGTATAATATTGATTAGACTAATGTTTTTACTTATTCAGTTTATGTTCATTTTGAAGAGGATTGCGTCTTTGACTATCAGAAAAAATAGCATATCTGCAATGGGGAAAAACAGTGAAGCAATCATGGCCAAAATTCAGACATAAATGATATCAAAGACGTGCATTGGTAACCGATGCTTGAATAACTTGAATTTCTTGTCAAGAATAGTTTGTCCATGACTCCATAGAATAGCTTTTGAAGAAATTATGGTTGAAATTTGATGCTTTATTTGTCAAATATATCATGACATGAACCGGAACCATTAATCAAGATGGAAATTGAGGTCTTTAAACTTTTATCCTGTGTAGTACTGACATATATTGAAACAAAACAAAATTTTGCAAAATTACAAAAATAAAATTATTGGAGAGGTCTGCTCTGAGAATCCATCCATTTGGTCTGAATCCATGCAGGCAAGAGCTTTGTTCCTGGAGATTTCTACACACCATAGAATTAAATCAGAATTCAGGATTTTCCCTCTTATAATGGTTCCTTTCTTGTTCTTTAGGATTGATCTCAAGATCCAGAAATATTAGTTGGAATGTGGAATAATCATTGTGTTTAAGCAATAGACAATTCATATAGATTAGCTCATAGATGCATAAAATTGAGTTCCTAGGGACCTTTAGTCTTGTCCAATCTTGCATTCAATATCTCTGAAAAATTAGTTGCTCATTATTTTATTTATTAGCCATGCTAAGGTTGTGTTTTTATATGGATCAGGCAACTTTGTTGAGATGATATTTTGATGGGCAGGATCATATTTTAAATGGTTCAGGTAACTTAGTTGAGGTGATGCTTTAAATGTATTGAAAACCTTTTAAACTAAGGCTATAGGTGGGCTTCGGTAGTAATATAATCTTTCTTTAAAGTTGGTGATGGCATACTTTTTCTTGTGTGGGGCATGAATAAAGAGTTGCAGCTTCGCGTTATATAGCCAGTTGAAACAAATTATACAGCCTCAAGACAATGCGATTTCTATAAAATATGCATTCAACTATATAAGTGGAAGATGGCTTTCAGTGCCGATTATTTTTTGGTACTTTTTATATAGACTGTCAAGACCTAAATCTAGGAATCAAAGAACTCTGTTGTAATAAATACAGCAGGAAGATATCTCAATTCTCAGAAGATTCACGTAAAAGTTAAAACATTACAGAAAGAAACCACTAAAAAGTGTGCATACATTTTAAAATCAGCCCAGACTATATTGAGGAAAGAATAATATTGAATACAAAGGAATCTCACATTCTATACATCTTTAGCTCACAGGTAGATCACCTCTAATCATGCAGATTGTAACAACCAAAGTTCGATGAGGCTTAGGAAATATTTGATTTTCACATGTCATGGATGGTCAAAACCTTTAATGTAGGTTATATTTATTTTTTAAAACCATGGAAAATGATAATAGAACCAAACTTACAAACTGTTACAATGGCTACCTAGATTGTGCACAGATACAAGGAAAAACATGATTAAAATTCAGATTATCTTTTAGCAAAATTGCAGTTAAAGAGATCTGCTAATAAGATAGCTATTTTCGTACAAGCACTCTATATATATTAGTAATAATTGCGAAGAAATATATTATCAACAATATTAGATCAAGTAGATCAGAAATATAATATGAGATCTTTAACCATTGCTGAGAATGGCCAACCCAAATACATCCTTGCTCATAATGATGATAGACTAAACATCCACAACTCCAAAATGCTCTCCATTTGGAGAGCTAATGTAGACTGCCAACCTGTTCTATCAAGCCATGCAAAGCTTAACTACATTGCAAAATATGCAGCAAAAGCTGAGCGCAAATCTGAGACCTACCATGATATGCTAACTCACATATCAACTAACACTGACCCTGAAAACCCAGCTCCATTTGCATTTCACAAGTTCCTCACTGAGAGTATTGTTGATCGTGATATCAGTGCCTAAGAGTCGTGCCACTTATTATTATATTATGCTAATGCTAGGTACAGAGTTGAGAGTGTCGAAAAGTTTGGCAGGCATTCCCATTGCAGTAAACCAAAGATTGCTGCTTGAATCCATCCTTCACCCCATATTTATGTCCAGTTTGAATAGAATAGACAAACCTTGTTGGAATGCCCATCTGTCAGGTATTTACAATGTTCGAGCAAGATACTCTCTTTGTAAGCACCAGCAGTTTGCTACTCTAGAGGATTGGCTAGGTAAGCTAATTTAGTGTAAAGAAGAACCTCCAAATTGCAATGCTTTTATGTGGTTAGCAGCTAAACAAGATTCTAACCTATGACAATTTATGCAAGAGAGGCTTCTTCAAGCCATCAAGGTGTAGCTTGTGTGAGAGCTCAAAAGAAACGGTGGATCATTTGCTCATCTATTGCCCATTTTCTTCTTATGTATGGAACAGATTGTTGTCTCTATTTGGTATTCTCTGAGTGGTGCCTGAAATGGTAGAAAATTTGCTACGCAGCTGGCCAAAAGGCTCAACTAAGTTACAAAGCCTTTGGAAAATATGTATAATGTGTCTATGGCTAGAATGGAATTCTAGTATTTTTAGAAGCGAGGGAGTGTCAGTGGATAATTCCTGGAATTGAATATTATCGCCAATAAAAGAATATGCAATTCCTCAGCTTAAAAAGATATCTTCTCCCTTTTTCATTTGCTGATCAAAGGATACTAAAGAATCGGGGAATTCATGATGTAGTAAGAGGAAAGCACTCAAGAAAACTACAAGAATCTTTTAAGAAGCAAAATCAAGATAAAACGAAAGTTGGTCTTGTTCTCTAGAAGGTTTCATAAAATTAAATTTTGATTGTACCTCTAGAGGCAATCCAGGTAAAGTAGGAGGTGGCTTGATCTTGCAAGATGTGCAAGGGAAATTTTTATATGGAGGTTCACTATTCTTTGGGTTTAAAACCAATAATGAGGAAGAATGGGAGGCTTTGTTAGTTAGGATAGGCATAGTAGTAGAATGACAATATAAGCACGTGATTGTAGAAGGTGATTCTCTAATAGTAACGAATGCTCTGCCTAAAGGCTTTTGTCCTAATTGGTGTCTTAACCGTGGAAGAAGTTCAAAGCTTGAAAAAGAATTTTCTGGGTCTTAGTTTCAAACATTATTGGAGATCTAGTAATGGAGCTGCTGATTATCCTGCCAATGTTAGAATGAAATAGGACCCTCTTGTAGCTGAGTATAGCTCTCATGTAGGAACTTTCAAGAATTGGGAAACTTATTAGTCTACACCCCCCATGATTTATGAAGGGCGGTCATGCACAATCTGCTCGTCCTTTTGTAGATATAAGTTTGATGGCAGAGGGAATTTTTACTCCATTTAATTCATAGGAAGGTAAGTATTATGTTTGTGGTGCTTGAACGTCTTTTAATCATGCTTTTAGTAATTTTATAGCTGATTGGAGTTGGATTCAGCCCTAGTAGGCTTAATGCAATCCATGGAGGAGCATGAGAAGTTTTAGAAAGCAAAAAATAAAAATCATTTTGGGCCATGTTGGATAGAAAAGCAACATTTTTTTATTCTTTTGGCTTTTTTCCAATTAAGTCCCCAGTAATTGAATTACAGTTATAGTTCGGGTTTGACCCTGTTACTCGAGATGTCTTCTTTTGTCAAGATGTCTAATTTGATGAGCACTTCACATAGATGGATACCCAATCACTTGCTTCTCCCTCACTCCCTACTCCATCTCTTGAGGACTATTTGCTTCTTGAGGATGATGATGATGGTCCTGATCCACCACCTTTTGGTGCACAATCTTTGCCCTGTTGGGCCTGCACTACTCTTGAGGAGGCTGGACCTTTGATTGGTGATCCTACATATTCTCTCTACACTCATTCATAGACAACAAGTGTCACTCTTTTGAGTCATTCTCTTTTAGATGATCCTTAGAGTTTTTCAGATGCCCCAAGTATTCCAGAGTGGGACAGTGTTATGGTAGAGGAGTATTCTTCTTTGATGAAGAATCGTGCATGGGATCTTGTACCTCTTCTCAAGGGAATAAAGTTGGCTCGTTGTAAGCGGGTCTATAGAATCAAATATGCAACAAATGGGTCCATTGACAAGTACAAAGCACGTCTTTTGGCTAAGGGCTTTTCACAAGTTGAGGGCATTGATTATTCTAAGAGCTTTGCTCTTGTTGCCAAGATGGATTCTATTCATCTAGTACTTTCTTTGCTGCATCACAGGGACAGTCAATTTATCAGATGGATGTAGGGTGTCTTTTTGCACAATGATCTTCATGAAGAGATCCATATGGAGCAGACTCCATGTTTTGTGTATGATTCTTCACTTGTTTGCAAGCTTCACCATTTACTCTATGGTCTCAAACAAGCCCCCAACCTAGCATGATAAGATGGACAATTTCTTGCTTGCTTCTGGTTTCTCATGTTGCCATTGCGATTTTACAATTTACACTTAGAGGCACGGAGAGGATCTTTTGATACATGTTTTGTATGTGGATGACCTGATTCTCACAGGTAATTCCACCTCCATGCTTTAGGGTGTTCAAAGAGCATTGATGGAGTAGTTTGATATGATTGATCTCAAGCTTCTGCATTTCTTCCTTGGTCTTCAGGTTCTTTAGTCTTTTGAGGGGATTTATATTTTCGACGGAAGTATGCTCTTGATTTGATTCAAAGATTTGGCATGACTGATTGCGACTGTGCCCTCGCTCCATTTCAATTAAGTGTCACCCTATCTACCAATTGCATTGCACCCAAAGTTGATGCTACATTGTATTGGTAGTTGGTTGGTAGTTTTTTGTACCTGACACAGTCATCCTAATAGTTCCTTTGTGGTTGGTCTAGTCTCTCGTTTCTCTCAGGATCCTCATGAGTCATCGGAAGGTAGCCAAGTGTATCTTGAGGTATAGCTATGACACTTCACATTTTGGCATTCACTACACATCAGGAGCTTCTAGGATTGTGTGCTTCACTAACTTAGATTGGGGGTGTGATATTGATGATTGGAAATCTATTTCTAATTTTGTCTGCTACTTTGGTTCTAGTTTGATTGCACGTTCGTGCAAAAAGTGAACAACTATTGCATTATCATCTATAAAGGCTGAGTATTGAGGTGACATTCTTGCTAGCCAAGAGGTTCTTTGGCTTCGCTAGTTGATGATAGAGTTTGGCTTTCCTCTCGATCACCCCACTACTATTTGGTGTGATAATAAGAGTGCCACACACATTTCATGCAACCCAATCTAGCATCAATGGACTAAGCATATTGAGATCCACATGCACTTCATTCAACAGTTCCTCTAGGATAGTGTTCTCAACTTGGAGTATTTGCCTACCGAGGAGGTAGTTGCAAACATCTTCACTAAGCCTTTGGCATCACCTTGTTATCTTCACTTGCAATAGATTCTTGGGGTGAAGGAAGTTGTCCTTGGGAGGTCATCTTGAGTCCTCCTTCCTTCACATGTACATTTTTTTTTTCATGTTTTCTCTTTTTTGGGGAGGAGTCTACCTACGAGTTTTTCTCCTTTCTTCCGTTTGTGAGAGATCTTTTGTATATGGGTACTTCATCAGGCCCTGTTTTTGATTAATATGGTCAAACAGGTTTTGAAAGGGGACCCCGAAACCCTTAACAAAAGGAAGCATACAAAAAGTAGTACACCAACCGACAACCAACTATAAGCTACCAAACAACAAAAACATAGAAAGAGTAGCCAAAAGAGAGAACAGATAAAACTAAACTAGTTCATCTTCTTAAGAGTCTCGGCCGCTTCTAATTCCTGTTCATAAATGCCTCATGCATTTTGGCGAAGTCCATGAGCTCTTTCTTTTCGGCTTCAAACTGCTTTTTGTTTCTTCCTCTAGTGCGGGTCGAAGGTCCACCAGTATCCTCAGTTGCCACCTGTTTACCAGTATTTTTAGTATCATCACCCTTATCCTGAAAACCCAGATCCTCAACATTCATGATGTCCTCGGCATTAAAATCCTTGAACTGCTCTTTTCTAAGCTGCGTTAGCATCTTAGTCAGCACTCTCATTCCGTTGAGGTTGTTCTAAATGGTAAGTTTACTGATGTTCATTATTTTATCTAAGTTGTTGTTCACCTCTATGATTTTCTCCTCCAGGAACTGGATCCTAGTGTTAAACTCTTCTTTCATCCTGTTCAGTTCACGGTCCATTTCCTCCATTTTAGGAATGGCATCCCAGTTTTTGAAGATAAGGGTGTCCTGTTCCACAGTAGTGTTGATATCACTCCCTAAGCTTTCCTGCATCAGTTGGAGCTTGATGTTGATCCTATTAATTTCCAAGAAGATCCACTTCGTCATTTGTGCTGTGAATTAACAGCATTCTTCACTAATTCAAACACCTCCTCGACCTGATCTCTATTACTCGCCTGGGCCAACAAATCGTCAAAACCCTCAGGGAGGTTGTTCGAAGGGTCATTGATTTCAGGAAATTTGAGGCCAACAGAAGGATCAGGGATATGCGTGGACTTGTCCTGTGTTTCCTCCGCCCTAACATAAACCTTCTTAGATAGCGTCTCCCTAATCCCCTGCTTCAACTTGGTCCCCTGTTTCTAGGAAGAACAACCAGCACCCTGAACAATTCCCTCATCCAGAGCCTTCTCAAACAACTTATCCCTTATCCCCCGCTTTGGCTTATTCCCCTGTTTCTGAGAAGAACCACCGGCACCCTGAACAAATCCCTCGTCAACTATTTCTTTCTCCATGGATTTTTTACCTTTCTTCGCAGGAGTGGGGGTTTTCCTCTTATGAGGCATAGCCTTCTTGTCTATAATCTCCTTAACAGAGGAGCCCGAGTCTTCACCTGTATTAAATCCTTCAGACCAAGAGATGGAAACTTCCCTCTTTTGAGTTTTTCTCTTCTTTCTAGAGGACTCCACCTCACCATCCTCTTCTTCATCCTCCATTTTCCACTCATCCTCAGAATTAGTCTCCTCTTCACTTGACACCACCCGACCCTTCTTCTTAGCACTGTGTTTTTGTTACCTCATCAAGCCCTGTTGCCCAAACCTATCTTTGAGTCTTATTTATCTCTTCTTTCCTCCCTAAGTTGCACTCAAGGGGGGTGTTGGTGTGAATGGGCCTATTTCCTAAACAATTTCTCTTTTGAGTCTTTTTCACATCTAGTTAGTTTACTTAGGGCATTTACTTTTTGTGTCTCAAGTTATTTGATCATAATACTTGTCATAATTACATGTCTTATGTCTCACCCTTGCCTATATATACAAGGGTTCTCTATATACATTTCATTTGGTTGCATTGTATTCTACTGTACCAGCATTGGCATTATAGCATTTTCATTATTTCTCTCGTGTGTAAGGTTATTTGGTGTTGCAGAA
Organism: Cunninghamia lanceolata; assembly: GCA_027924645.1. NCBI lineage: Eukaryota > Viridiplantae > Streptophyta > Pinopsida > Cupressales > Cupressaceae > Cunninghamia > Cunninghamia lanceolata. The sequence continues at coordinate 22,795,694 of BSBN01000261.1, read as the reverse complement.
GATTCTTGCTTCTGTGAGTCCTTTTAGTGACTCCAACAATATCAAGCTTAACCCACCCCAAACCTTAAGTCCCCCAAAGATTTACTAAGCAAAAAAACACTAAACTTATGGAAGGTTTTAATCATAGTTACAAGATTCGCCAAGACTCGGCGAGTCCTGAGGTGAGCAGGCCAAAATGAGTCCAGGGACTCATGACCTGGGTACCTGGCAACCAGACTTGCCGTGCGGGGAAGACTCGGCAAAGTCAATGAAAATCAGGGAGAAAAAAAGGATAAAAAAACAAAAAAATGGTTAAACATAAAAGCGTGCAGGTCAAGCGTTTTTTGAAATTTGTGCAGCAAGAAGACAACCACAAAGATGCCTTCTTTGTACTTGATAAAAGAAAACTTGCAAGTTTGAGAAGGTTATGTTGCAAAAGCTCTTTATGTAGACAACAACTGATATTGCCATCTGTTTTTTGTATGGTGCACTACAAAGCATGTCAATATGAAGATTGTGTGCTTCTTGCATGTGTTGTGCGAATAGAACCATCCATTGAGGTTTCATCCAACAAAACTACTTGCTGGCATGAATTGCACAAGGGCTCCAACGAGGCCAAGTGAACATTTTTTGGTCAAAGTATGTAGGAGATGTGTTTATTGTTAGTACTATAAGCAAGTTGCTTTGGTGCAATGCATTAGATGAAAGGAATATGTATTAAGCATTGAGTACTTTGAGGTCTTGTCTGAATACTGAAGTGGGTGAGAGTTTGCAAAGGGCTTTCATGCAATCATCGCTTAACTCATCCTGAAAGTGGATTGAGTTGAACAGATGATATGTGTTCCCTTTGAACTGCTTTTGACAACATTTTTAAGAGAACTAATAGCTTTTGTGTTGATGTGAACATGTCTTGCAACTTGGAAAATAGCTCCAATTTTTCAAGACTTGTCCTTAGTGGAATGCATGTTGCAAGAGCTGTAGAATATTGTGTAAATATCTAAAGTGCACAACAATGAGAGAAAGGATGTGTATGGAACAATGCATACGGTAGCCATATCATGTTCTTGGTCACCATCTTTAACATGTAGCTCATACTAGTTTTTGGTTTGATGATGAGCAACAACAATGCTCTCAAATGAGTTGATTGAATACATGCATTTTGCTTGAATGATTTGAGAGATGGTTCTGTTTGATGTGACCGTGCAATGTTTGCAAACTCTGTTGATGCTCTTAATAGTGGTTTTAGCAATCAAGGCAAGGCAACAATGAACATCACCTCTTTCATATTTTGTTTCGTTTTTTAATCACAAAGTTTGTAATGCGAACACTTGAACTAGGCAATAATCACTGCAAAAATGTCTCAATAGTTTATTGTTGATGTTAATAGTAATTGTCATTTGGCCATCTCTATCCACAAGATCCACACGTGTGATCTCTATTTTGGCTTGAGTAGTGGTGTTTTTGGTATAGCTAGGCGAATAGGCAACTAGCACATTACCTTCAAAAATGATGCCATGTTTTTTTTGTGCAATGTTAAAGTATTGTAGATGGAGCATGGTTCCCTGTGTTCAAACTACAAGTACAAAGGGCAAAGATCAAGGTTGGTGCCAAGGAAGAAGGTCATGTGCGAAAGGAAGAAACAACAACAAGACAACGATTCAAGACCAGTAGAGTTATGGAACTAGGAAAAGGGACACAAACTTTTGCCAAGGAAAAGCAATAAATAAAAGTTAACTGTTAAAGGAGCCACAAAATTAAAAGGAGTTGCATGCAATAGACACCATCAAAATGTTTCATCATTTTTGAAGTGGTTGTTCATTTGACCTACACTGTGGAATATAAGGTGTTTGTACATTCCTAGATGCCACATGGCAAAGAAAAATATAAGTCAATAGAATAGTAAGTCAAAGCATCATGCATAGGCATGCTCTTTATGCGTAGACAACAAATGTTGGAAGCACAACAGTATCTACATTGAGCACCTTTTTTGAGCTTGTTTACCTTCCGTGTCTAATTCAGGACCAGCAAAGCTGTTTGAGTCCATGTTCACTCCTTGAAGATAGAATTTGAGCATAGGGGCAAGAGGAGGGTAAGTGATGTGCAACCACAAGGGTTGGAGCCAAGGAAGACAACTATGTGCAAAAAGGAAGAAACAAGAATAGAACAATGAATCAAGACCACCAGTTATGTGGAATTAGAAACAGGGAAATAGACTTTCGAGCAAAAGGAAATCAACAAGTAAAAGTCAAATGTGAAAGTAATCACAAAATCAAAAGGAGTGCATGCAGTACACACCACCCAAATGCCTCATCATTTTTGCAATGGTTGCTCATCTGAGATGCCTTGCAGACCAGAAGGTGTGTCTACATTGTTGAACAACACATGGCAAAGAAGAGTGCAAGTCAATGGAACGAATAGTGAAAGCGACATGAAGCATAGGCATCGTCTCTATGTGTAGATAATAAATGTTGGAAGCACAATAGTATTTGCAAAATCAAAAGGAGTTGGCATGGAACAGACACAATCCAAATGTCTCACCATTTTTGCAGTGGCTGTTCATTGGCCTGCCCTGCAAACCAGAAGGTTTTTCTACATTGTTGGACACCACATGGCAAAGAAGAGTGCAAGTCAATAGAATTGTAATTGAAAGCAATATGCACAAGCATGCCCTCTGTGCAGAGATAGTAAACAATGGCAGCACAAAAGTATTTACAATGAGCACCTTTTTTTGACCTTGTCTCCCTTCCATGTACAATTCAGCAATAGGAAAGCTGGTTGATTCCATTTTTTTTTCTTGGCCTATAAGCAATAACAGAACTGTGAATTTGTAGCAGGTTGAGATTGATGCACACAAGACAACAGAGTAAAGAATCAAACCCAATGAGTTGGTGCTTGAGGAGCAAAACTAGTTTTGAAAGCATTAACTTTGCTCCTCTTTGCTACCTTAGGGTGATGCAGTTTGTCAAACAATTCATGCACCTTATGTATGTTTCCACTTCCACATTTTTTCTTCAGTGTTCATATAGCGGTGAAGGTGAAATGACTTGGGTTGGACAACTTGTTTAGTTCATTTAGTGACTCAACATCAATGCCCATTGCCACTTGATGAAGCTTATGCCTTCTGTAAGCTACAGTTATTATGTTCCATGAGAAGACTTTTGGTTCAGTCATGTAGTCAAAAATTATACAAGCATCCAACAAACTTCTATACTTGTTATACGTGGTGACAAGTTTATTTTGTAAAGTGTGTTTATGGAAAATCTAAAGTTGTCATTGATGTGTTTGTGGATTTGCTTACCCTCTGAATGGGCTTTCTTGGTAATGCAGCTGTGCAATATTTAAAGATATGTGGAAGTGTTTACAGGAGCATTGTATCTAGGAAGCAAAATGTGGAATGCCTCTTTCAATAGATGCTCTTTAAAGACCTGGGATTGAGATTGAGATAGGCAATGGATAGCATTGTATGAATATATGCTGTTGTTCGTTGAATCATAATTAAACATCCATAGTCTATTTCAGCTTTTGTTATTGTTGCAAATCCACAATGGACTTTAAGGATACAATCCAAGTGTCAATATTGGGACAAACTTTCCTTTTTGCATTCTTTGAAAAATTTGAATACCATGTATATTAGCTGTATTTCAATTAGAACTTCAAGTGGCCTATTACAGGGACAATGTCATTTGCAAAAGCATAATTTCCTTATTGATGGAACATTTCACAAGCCATTTCTATCATCTTATACCATGCAAAAGTTTTGATCAACATATACAGAGAAGGCCGATTATGTTGAAATCAATGCCCTGAAAATATTCACAAGCAAAGCATGATACTTGGAAGAGATAATTAGGGCCCTTGTACCACTGAACATCTTTGGCCTCGTTAAAATGTGAGCCATTGCAAAGTAAATTTGTATAATTTGTTGCGTAGTAGCATTATTCTGGAAAAAACACACAATTATTTACTAGGAATTGCAAGCTGCAATTTCTCTGCTCTTTCCCAATTTTTTTCACAAAACAGTTTGGAACTTTGCTTATACCCGTCTTTTTAATGTGTGGAGGCTGAAAAATACAAAAACAGTGGCAGACTTAAAATTTCAGTTCAGTGTTAAGATTAAACCTTGATGAATATAAAAAAAATAATATTGAAGGTTTAGGTTAAACAGACATGGCTATCCTTATGGCATGGCCTACTATTTTAGGGCATGCCCTTTGTTTTTTATATAAACCCTCCTCCATAAAATTAAACTAGTTTTGTAAACCCTCTGCATTTTTAAAAATATTTTATGTTTATTTTATCTCTATAATTGACATGAAAACAAAATAATTTTTTTTAACCTCAATTTTGACAAATATTACATCATTTTCTAGTTTCCTAAACTTTTGCCAAGTTTTCGCCACTTTAAACATGTGTTAACTGAATTCCAATTGCACGTTTGCCACACTGTATAAATGGAATGCTCTTATGGTTTGCTGAATGTTTCCTTCTTTCTCTAACAAGTCAAAGAGTTGGAATGTCAATCCGGCACTGGCATGAGTTCTTGCGCTCTCCCTAACTTATTTTGTATCCCCAGTTGCAATGCCTTCAAAAGTTTGACTTTGTTATTAGTGGGTCACCTTGCTTTTCTTTCATGCGATGAATCAAAAATGTCCATTTAAAGTGAAAAGTGTCACCTTGCTTTTGTTTCCTGCACTGAATCAAATTTTTGACAGGTGCATCTCTCATCAAACAAGCTCAAATAGCTTTATTGGTGCCGATTTGGACACAAAAGGGAAATAGGCTCAAAAAAGGTGTTCATTGTAAATACCGTTGTGCTTCCGACGTTTATTATCTATGTATAGAGGGCATACCTATGCATATCACTTTGACTTGCTATTCTATTGGCTTATACTCCTTTTTGCCACGTGATGTCTAGGAATGTAGAAACACTTTCTGCTCTGTAGGGTGGGCCACATGAACAACCACTTTTTATTGTAAATAGACACTAACTGTTTCCACTTTGCTGCACATAATCATGAAAACTCCTGCATATAGTTCTCGCCTATGATCAAGCTTGGAGACCTGTATGCACAAGTAACTACATTTTCAATGTCTGTCTAAGAAGGAGATTTTCGTTAGCAGACTGAGCTAGTTGAAAATGGCTTACCCTAATTTATTGCTGCCATATTTGATGGATAGTTCAGAACTTAATGTCATTTAAATAGTCACTTCTCCATGCCCAGTGATTCTATTGCCTGTTTTCTGAGTGGGAAATCAGACTAGTTAAGAATTGCATATTTTCTTTATAAACTCCTTTCTACCGGCAGTTGTGTTTTGAGCTTTTGCAGCTCCACATTGAGAATATAGACCCTTTCCTGTTCATAATTTGTCCTCATGTAAGATCATATAAATATTAAGGGAAGCCTTGATTTCTTTAGCTTCCTTTGCATTAGTGGCCTTCATCAAAATAGGGTCATTTAGTAATTGTAGATTGGAGAATGCATATAAGAGTTTGAAGTCATTTTTACCTCTATAGTCTTCTAAGAAAGTTTGGCAACAGTGAGAGCGTTAAGAGTGTGGCCAAGGCTTCAACCATGATCAGGAATGATTAAGGGGAGATGGGATTGCCTGGCCTTAGGCCTTAAAGAAGTTGGAAACTAGCTTGGCATCCATTGCCAAATACTAAAAAATGAGTAGCCATGTCACTATAAATCCACTGGCATCACCCATTTCTAATGCTAAACTCAACAAGCAACCACATTAAAATGTCCTAATGGTCTTGATCATAGGCTCCATTGAAATGGCACTTTATTTGCATTATTTCTTCACCTTCCCTGCAGAGGGGGAATGAATTAACTCATGGACAAAATTATCCGATCTAAAATCTGCTGGCTTTGAATAAAGCCTCTGTATTCTATGAATATTATTTATGGTAGGATGCCTTTTATTCTTTCCGCTATACCATTGTGATTGTCTTCAAAATGTTGTTGCATAGATGGATAACCGTGGAAGCGTTGATTGAGTGAACATCTAATTTTTGGGCATTTTGAAAAAATCATAAACACAGGGCAGACAATGTACGGACAAATCGTGCATGGCAAATTATGCGTTGCATTTAACTGTGCATGCACCATTGGAAATTATGGCATGGGCTGCTAATTTACTGAATGGCACTACTTATTGAAGACAGGTCCTGAGTTTTTTTAACGAGTCATGTTAAAAAGACAGTTCTAAAAAATGGACATTTCATAATGATGCACCGCACAAATACCAAATGCACATGATGTTAAGAGATATAATATGATTTCGGTACTATGTGAATGGCTCATGTGGCATGTGGTCGAGCATTTCAGTTTAAGAGTTCTGTTTTGCAATAATAATCCAAATGTTAGTCGATAGATTTCATGGTTTTTTCACCATGGAGATGCATTGATATGTGAATTATCAAAATTTGATGTAGGTCAAGGATTGTCTTAGACATAAGCTTGTTTAATTTATTTGATATCAATCATTCTAGCTAATGAAGTGAAAGTTGCAACAAGGGACAATATGCTTTGTGACATTTTTCTTGCTTTTGAATATTGGCTTCTCAATGGTTGTCTTTAATTCCTAGCTAAAATGGACTAACTAGGATTTGAACACAAGACCTCCTAGATGTTGATCCACATGCTCTACTAAGCTCTCAGTCCTGTTTGGTTTGAGATTTCTACTAAAACCTTCAGTAAGTTTTAGCACTTATTTGCTTGGTAAATCTTGCCATTGTTTACTATCTCTACATAGAGGGCATGCTTGCTATTGACTTGCACTCTATTGCAAGTATGTGCTGACATGCTTGTGTTGTCATTGGTGCCAACTGTATCTTCTGATATTGCTGTTTGCTGATTGATTGAATAACATTGTCTGAGTATTTTGCTCTGCATTTTATTTGTATTGAAGACCGAAGTATGAGCTTTAGATATGATTTAGAGAAGTGTTTGAAGATGCTAAATCCAGATTTAGTTGGTTCGGATCGCTGTACAGAAAAAGTTCTGTTTACCAGTTTAAAGATTGTGCCGGGTAAGGTTTGCAGAGTGACAAGGAAAAAGTGTTTTGCTCCGCACTTCTCCGAAGATTGGATTTTGGCTTTGTGGTTCTAGACTTATGCCTATAAGGTCCTTAGTCATCTTCATTCCAAAGGATTTGTCATTTAGTGCTCCGGAAGGCAAGTTAGTGATTAGCAGAGTTTGACAGTGTCTGTTGAGAAGTAGTCTAAGATGTATCTTCAAGTGATATTTGTTGTTTTCAAGTGAGATCTGTTGCGGTTGGATTTAACGACTCCCAAGTGACTCTATGTTGTTTGTGGATGACTCCAGAATGTGTTGAAGGCATGTGATTGATCCGCAAGCTACAATGAAGATCTTGCAAGCATGTTTCTAAATGTTCTTGATATGTGCACAAGTTTTGGCCGACTTGGTTAGTCACACTTGTTGCGGAGATGAATCGTGGATTGTAGAAGCATGTCCAAGCATGTGAAGATGTTTTTGGGTCGGAGCTAAGTCGTGATTTGTTCATCTTTCATTCATTCACTCCGCAAGTTTGTTTAGGTCTAGTCCTAATTTGATTTATGTATGTATGCCGACCTTGGAGATAGTTCCAATGGTTGTAGAATGTAATGTCGACCTTGATGTACATTCCAAGGTTGATGATAGGTATTAATGTATGAAATGAATTTGTGATTGAGTAGCTAAGTTGCGAAGGTGCGAAGATAAAGAGCGAATTGTAAAAGTAGAGCATAGCAGAGGAGTTGTATTGCACTTCAATGGAATTGAACTCAGGCATGGTATAGATGCTAATATATCAGTTCAACCTCGACAGTGAGCCAACCCCGACAGTGAGCCAACCCTTGATAGTGAGCCACCCCTTGGTAGTGAGTCATTCTTTTGGGCAGTGAGCCCTGGACAGTGAGCCACTTTTGATATTCGGTATTGTTACTACATTATATTGTGAGCTAACACTCACCGTGGTTTTTCCCTGTTTAGGGTTTTCCACGTAAAAATCTGGTGTTCATGTGTGCATGGTGTTGGTGTGTTCATGTTTTAATTCTGCTATTCATGTTTCATGTTCATAACAGAATAAGGAGTTAGATTAAGTGAATGTGAATGTGATTTTGTTTTGAAAAAGTTAAAGTTTTGATACAACTGATTCACCCCCCCCCCCCCGGTCTCAATTGTCTTGTGCCTTTCAACACATTCTTCTTTTCATGTGGTGTTTAGTAATGTAAAAAAAACTTTTGGTCTGTAGGGTAAGTCAGATGAACAACCATTGCAAAATAGTGAGACATTTGGATTGTGTGTGTTGCATGCAACTCCTTTTGATTTTGTACATACTATTGTATTCCAACATTTATTATCTACACATAGATAAGATGCTTGTGCATATTTCTTTTACTTCTAGTTCTATTGACTTGCACTCTTATTTTCCATGTGTTGTTCAAGAATGTAGACACACCTTCTAGTATATAGAGCATCTCAAACAAGCAACCACTACAAAAAAATATGAGTCATTTCGGTGGTGTGTATTGCATGTAACTAGTTTTGTTTTTGTGATTTCTTTCACATTTGACTTTTAGTTGTTGGTTTCTTTTACTGAGTTTATTTCCCTATTTCTAATTCCATAACATTGTTTGTCTTGATTCATTATTCTATTATGTTTCTTCCTCTTGCACATGATTCTCTTCCTTGGCTCCAACCCTTATGGTTGCACATCAATTTCCCTTCTCTTTCCCTTCTCTTTCCCCTACACTCAAAATCCCTCTTCAAGGAGTGAACATGGACCCAAACAACTTTGTTGGCGTTAGATTAGATACAAAAGGAAAACAAGCTCAAAAGAGGTGTTTATTGTAAATACTATTGTGCTTTTAGTATTTGTTGTCTATGCATAAAAAGTATGCCTATGCTATTTCTTTGACTTACTATTCTATTTACTTATGCTCTTCTTTTCCATGTGGTATTCAAGAATGTACAAACACCTTCTACTCCATAATGTGGATCAAATGAATAACTACTTCAAAGAGTTTGCAAACATCACAAGCTCACACTAGATGCAACCATCTGCCAACTCATTCAAGCATAATGCATGTATTCAGTTAGCTCATCTGGGAGCATTGTTATTGCTCATCATCAAACCAAAAACTAGTGCGAGCTACATGTTAAAGATAGCAACCTAGAACATGATATAGATACCATAACCATTATTCCATACACATACTTTATCTCATTGTTGTGTGTTTTGGATACATACACCATATTCTATGACTCTTGCAACATGCATTCCACAAAGGACAATTATGATTGATTGGGACTATTTTCTATGTTATAATTGCCAGTAACCATGGTGATATATATCTAAAATTGCACCACATGCTCGCATCAACGCAAACACCATTAGTTCTCTTAAAAAATGATGTTATAAGCAGTTCAAAGAGAACACATATCATCTATAACTCAATCCACTTTCTTGGATGAGTTAAGTGATGATTGTTTGAACCTCTCCTTTTGCAAACTCTCACCCACTCTAGTATTTAGGTAAAGACCTTAAAGTACTCAATGCTTAATAGCTATTCCTTTCATTTGATGCATTTCATTAAGCAAGTTGCTTATAATATTAATAATAAACATCTCTTCTATGCAAGTGATGGGGATACTCAAAGATTGAAAAATGTTCACTTTGCCCCATTTGAGCCCTTTTGCAATTTATGTCATGAAGTAGTTTTGTTTTGTGAATCTTCAATGGATGTTTCTATTCACTATAAAACATGTGCGAGAACCACACAATTTTCATATCAACATGCTTTGTTGTGCAACATACAAAAAATAGATCATAATATTGATTGTTGTCTACATAAAGAGCTTTCACAACATAATTTCCCCGAACTTGCAAGTATTTCTTATAACATGTGCAAAGAAGACATCTCCATGGTTATCTTCGTGCTACACAAATTTTAAATACATGAAACATTTACACTTACAATAAACAATTACATTATTGATCTTATCAAACATACAAATTATGAATTGCTTTAATATTTAAATATAGACTAAATTGCTTTTAATCTTGTACCGTGTGAGCATTTGCAAAAGAATTGCTCATTTTGTTTTGGTCTATTGAATTGCTTGCACTTGAAATAATTAAGTTCAAAAGCTTGGCTACAGAAAAATTACCTTGCAAAGGGTGTAAAGCTATAGAAAGGTGATTAATTTTAAAATCCTTAAAATGTCCTTAATGACTTGATCATAGACTTTTTTTTGAAATGGATTTTATTCACATTCCTTCACCTGAATGAATTAACTCATGGGACAAAATAATCCCATCTAAAATCTGTCGGTTTTGAATAAAGCCTTGCATTTTGTGAATATGATTTATGGTTGCATGCCAATTAGTCTTTCCATTATACCATTGTGATTGTCTTTGAAATGGATAGCTGTGAAAGCATTGATTGAATGAACTTCTAATTTTTGGAGGGTTGTGAAACAATCATTAACACACTACGGATAAATCCTGCACTCCAAATTATGCGTGTCATTTTGTGCATAATAATTCAAAAAACTCGGCGAGTAACATTTAATCGTTCATAATAATTTAAAAACTCGGCGATTACTCGCCAAACTCGTGAATCAATCTGGCTCGCGAGTAACTCGCAGCCGAGCAATGGTCAAAACTCGCGGCGAGTTTTTAAATAAAACCCGCTAAACTCGTCAAAAATTATTATCAAAATCAATTGACAGGATTCATGTTTTTCACTGTGGAGATGCATTGATATTTTAATTATCAAAATTTGGTGTAAGTTGAAGGGTTTTCATAGACATGAGCTTGTTTAAATTATTTGATATCAATTAATCTAGCTAATAATGTGAGAATTACAATAGGGACAATACGATTTTTCTCTTTGTGAGATTTTTCTTTCTTTTGAATATTAGTTAGTTCGTGATAGCTGTCTTTACTTCCTAGCTGAAATGGATTGGCTAGGATTTGAATAGAGGGCCTTCTAAATACTGATCCACATGCTTTACTAGGCTCCTAATCTTGTTTGGTTTGAGATTTTTATTAAAATTTTTCATAATTTCAACTTTTTTCACTTGGTAAATCTTGAGGGACTTAAGGTTTGAGGTGGGTTAAGCTCAAATCTCACACTTAAAAGGTCTATTAACATTGGGTCATGCTCTTGGATATGCCCCATAAATATTACACCAAAACCTTGTCATGTGTCCTGCTAGAGTTATCGGCTACCCTATTGTGGTGAGAGTAATTTGAATCTAGGTTGTATTTTTTTGGAGTTCTTAACTTCACTTTCACTTTATAACCCCTTGCACTCCCACTTGTGATAATAAGAATCTTTTCTATTTTATTGGAGAGTTGCATCTTATATAGTTGGGTGGTGAACTACCCAAGAGTCCATGTATGGCTATAGATAGAGGTTTTGAGGCAGCATTAGAAGTGGCTTTCGGAACCTTTTACTACTATATCTGGAGCACTGCGCGTTGGATCTTAGTATTGTGGCATGGAGCAAACCTTTTGGAAGAGTTGGAGTTTGGATTTGAAGTAGTTCATTAATGAATTAGGGTTTTAGACAAGCATTTTGGGTAAAAATGATTGCTTTCCTTGGGATGGGCTTACCTCACACACTCTAACCTTTAAACTACTTAGTTGGCACATGTGGAGCTCACTTAACCTATCCCTTTTGCCAATGCTCATTTTTGTTCGCTTAAGTAATCAACACTAACCATTACAGTCTTCAATAAGCTACCAAGTTCCTATGCATAAGCCAAACCAAACATTGCTCCTACACCATAAGCTAAACCAAACTCACTGTCAATACCTGTAGCAAGCTGACTCATAATACACATAATATGTAACAACCCTCCTTGCCGGTTCTTGAGAGGACGTGGGAGGATAAGTGGATGTATGAGTAAATGCAGCCAAGAAATTATCTGGAGGGCAGATAGATGAGGGCGTAGGAGTTAAGAGAGGTGGCAAAGTATGTTTAATGCTGTAGAAAATATCTATGTAGCGGGTGATCAAATTGACTTCCTTTGGGCAGGTCGTAGAGGAAGCAATCACATCAATTTGCTACAGCTGGTAGTTTGGATAGGAGTTTGGCTAGCATAAGGTAGGAAGAGCCTTAAATGCTGGGAGGAGATTAAATGCGAGGGCATGGGCGCCCTTATGAAAGGTGGTTGGCCATACCTGTAGTCAAAGACGTCGTCCCTCTTTACGGAAGGAATCCCAAAGAAGGACGAAGAGAGGGAAAAAATAGTGCAGTCAACATCTCGTGGAGGTTGCCCATTTGGTGGGTGAAAAATAATTAAGGCAAAAAGAAAGTCAGTCATCGCTAGAGAAAGGACGGGGGCTGTTTGGCAATAAAAAAATATCTAGGAGATAAGGAGATATCTTATGGACAGATGAGAAAAAGGGGGGCAAAAAAAAATAGAGAAGAGGAGAATTAAAAAAAATAAGCAAGAGGTAGCATGGGAATTCTGTGCGAGAATATTGATTCCCTAGGCCCTGATTGATATAATAAGTAATATAAGCAGGAGGAGGAATTTGGTGTTGGTGAGGAATTGAGGAATTCGATGAGGAATTTGCTGTTGGTGAGACGTAGCTACTACACAGTGCTCACTGCACTCCATAGTCCATTTCCTATAGGCGGAGTTATGTGGGTGGGATTGGTGGGCCATTTCATCATCTGGGTGCTCGCTCCTTCCAATCTGTCACAACTTTTACTTGTTCTTCAATCTCAACCTCAGATTTTTTTGAGAAATGTGAGAATTCATTGTTTGGGTTGGGGCTTTAATTAGAGTGTATCAGCGGTTGTGGAATTGATTAATGATGGTGCTGGTCAAACAAGAGAAGCCTAAAAATGCAATCCGATAGCAGCTAGCTTATGAGGAATCGCTCCTCACCTAGCCGCTTGACACAAAAAAAAAGAGCGACAACAAAGGAAAGCAAAAACTCAGGCGAGTAGATCAAGTTGGAAGATTTGAGGTGAGGAAAGGGAGTGTGATCAAGAAAAAGGTATTTGCATCAGTCATTTGTTTCTTTAGCACAGAAAACTGAAACTCCATTACTGCCTTTCAAAATATAATAGTTTGGTTTATATTTTCATTAAGCACAGGAAACTGAAAACCCATTTCTGCCTTTATAAAACTTGAATCTGTATGCTATTCATTAAACACAGAAGAACTGAAACCCATTACTACCCTTTTAAACAAGACAAATATATGTTAGCTGTTGTATTCTCTATGTATAGAAAAACTGGAAACCTCTTCACTGCCTTTATAAAATATTGTAAAAATCATTTCAATGCAAGATATTACATCGCCTCTTTTGGCTTTCTCCACATGGCTTTCAACTATCTTTGCCTTGGCCATTTCTTCCATTTGGAGGCTTGGGTTTTTCTCTGTGGCTTGAGTCGATTCTTCCTTTCTTGAAGGAGGCATTTTCAACCCCAGACCATTATTTGTTTGCTAATACCTTTCCCCTAGTTGTTCGTTCTTCCTTGAGGTGGTAGTTACACTGTAGGCTGAGCGGTAGTTATTTATTTGGATTATTTCCTGAGAAGTAAGGTCCCCTAACTGATAGGAGACTATCTAGTTTTAGATAGAGAGCAGAGGGGGTTTGGGAAGAGCAACCCTTGAGAGGAAAGAGGGAGAGTTAAAAGAGTATGAAGATCTCTGAACATGAATAATGGTTTCTAATGAAAGTAAGGCTATAAGAAGCCCCATTGTGATAGTAGAGATACATGACTTGTTGTAGATCCTTGTAGCTCAATGTTTTGTTGTAAGGTGTGTGCCACTACAGGGAGTTAATAAAATCACTGTAGCTTTTAATTATTGCTTTCATCGTGCATATGTGGGTATAGGGATTATGTCAAGGATCTAAGGAACTACTGGAGAAGGGAAAATTAAGATCTCCATTTTGTTATTATCTTAAACATTTTATTTTGTTATGTTAAATACGGTAGTCAATATGTAAAAAAATTAGGTTGTGAGAAGGCTTGCAATGCCATTTGTCATATTTTTATTTTATCTGTGCATTCCATTGTGAATCATGACCAAATTGGGGTCATCGGAGTTATTACAAAACTGATCTAACTGGCAAAGGGTCGTTTTCAATAAATTACACTACCATCAAGAGTTTTGGTCTTGTAGATCCCATTTTTCTATTTCTAAATTTATACTTCAGAGTTAGTCTTTTGTATTCCTCGTTTAGTCAAACGAGATGAACAAGGTCTAGGCATTAGAGTGGTCATTTGGAGTGGCTCTCTGCAGGCCCGGGGCCCACAAGTGGCTGCCAAGGGAACTAGTAGTAGAGTTACATTAATAAGTGGTAACTAAATTAAAACATTGGGGTAAAAACACTAATAAGATAATTAGACCTTGTGCATGGCCTTAAACGCTTGTAAAGGCTAAGGATGCAACGAGAAGGCCTATCCGTTTGCTAGGCATCGAGTTATCCGTCTATGGGGTGTGGATTCAGGCACGATTGAGTCTCCTCGTCTGCATGAGAGGAGTACTTGGTTCCATGTGGTACCATCCCTTCAAGCACGCATGATGACACTCCATCTGATTTCACTCTAGTATCTAGCACCTTAGCAGTTGTGAGTAGTACCTGACCTATGAATTAGATGAGTACACCTATATTATGACTTTGGTTGTATGCACTGTTCTCCGTGTCTGCTCTGTGCCTGATGTGAGTGTTGGCCATCTTGTATCCCCTTGTCCTTATTCTTCCGTTTGGGCCTTGTAACTATCTTCGAGCACGGTGGGGTGGTCTCTCATGAGTCAACACGGTTGGGAGGCGTTGCCACCACCATTGGGGACTGGTGAACAGGTTTTGGAGCACCAGTTGGAGATTTCTCTCTCCGTCACTTCATTCAGTTATTGTACCCATGCTGTACTTGTATCATATTCTGGAATATATCATTGTAATTGTATATGCAGTTATGTATTTGCACTCTCTTAAGAGAGAAGTCGTAATCATTGAATTTAATGAGAAGAAATGTGATGTTCCTTAATTGCTTTACGGATTCCGGTGTGGGTATCGGATCTGCTTGTACTATGTTGATATGGATTCATGTTTATATCAGATGGGATTAGGAACATTTTCTTTTTGTTTAAAATGAATGCTATCGATCTATCATATTGGCAACCAAATATGTGTATGTTGTCTACTTATGTCAAAAAAAAAAAATCTTGTCCCCTTTTGGCTCTTACCCTTTGGGGTTACATAGCGGGATGTTACATAATATTTAAATAATGCAAAATGTTGTTTCCTTATTGTTATAGTTTCCCTAATGTCAATAACAAAAGTTTGGTGGATGCCCATAAAGTCTTTGATCACATAAAAGAACGAGATAGCCTCTCATGGGATATGGGTAAAAGCAAGAAGTTGGGTCCACATGTAGAGGAAGTCACGCGAGTAAAAAAATTCCCAACAGGAACGGGCACCCAAACCTAAACGAGTACCCATTTTGTAATGGGTGTCTGAGTCTAAAAGGGTACCCATTAGTAAATTCCCGACAGGAACGAGCACCCGAACCTAAACGAGTACTCGTTTTGTAACGGGTGTCCGACCCTAAAAGGGTACCCATTAGTAAATGGGTACACGTTATAGAATGGGTACCTGTTTCGAAAATGTAATAATTTAAAAAAAAAACCCTGCGGGCTCATTTTCTTCTATAGGTCGACAGGGACAACGACAAACGAGAACGGGTACACATTGTTGAAGCCCCTGCTATCACAAATCCAATGTTTTTTTTGCCTTCTCACCTCCTCCCACCACCTTGTCAGTTTTGAAGACCTCCATGTTGGTTTCTTGCTTGTTTTTTATGCATTTTTTTATGATTGTAGGTTTAAATTGAAAAAATAGGGTTTAAGTAAAATTATGCTATGTATGTTTTGATAAACCCTAAAACTATGTTACTATAAACCCTAAAATGCTAAGCATAACTATAAACCCTAAAACTATGATCAATAAACAACTATAAACCCTAAATCTATGAACTTGATAAGCCCTAGAAAACTAAACTATAAACCCTAAAACTAAACTTCAAACTATAAACCCTAAAACTATGAACTTGATAAACCCTGAAACTAAACTATAAACCCTAAAAATATGAACTTGATAAACCCAAAAACTAAACTATAAACCTTAAAACTTGAGACACACTACCTATTACATCCCAACCATGAAGTTATATAAATGAAATTATACGTGGGAATGATGGGATTTTAGATATCAAAGAAACTATACCAATTAAATAAGCCCAAGTTATGAGGCTATACAAATAAATTACCATAAAATAAGCCCTTTATTAAAAGTTACCATCACTTTTAAATACTTTCAATGTTTACAACATCTAGGCCTAATAAGTTTCCACTCCTATACTTATTTTTTGCTCATAAGCTTCATCAATTCAGCTACATGTCAAATTCATATAGGCATCCACCTTCTCAATCCTCCACTATGTCACACAAAATAACTTATCATAGTATCAACGTGCTTAGTTTGCATGCTAAACATGTAGGGTTCTTTACAAATGTGATGTACCTAGTCTCACTAGATATCACATGGAATTTACATTGTATCGTAATTTCATCTAGTATAATATTTCATCTAGGAATGAGTGTTTTTCATGCACTCTATCTTCATAGTTGAACGACAAACCACTTGCCTATCTTTTTCTTAACCTTGACACTATGTGCCACCAACTAGGTTAAAAACATACCCATTAGTAGAAATCCTATTGGGTATATCTACTATCTAATCAAAATCCATAAATCCCTATATATTTAATGTCCTTGTCAAATCAAGTCCCCTTGGTAGAAAATATTATACATTAAATTTAGTCCATGAATATATATGAAGACCCTCTTTGCTAAAGTCTAATTTTCTTCATAGATTGTACATTAACCTTATTAGGACTCCTACTCATTGGGCAATGTCTAGTTTGGTGCAAATAATAACATATATAAAGATAAAAACTACACTCATATACTTGGGGCACATGGTTTGGGTTCTCAATTTCATATTTAGTGTTGAAGACACTACTCAAATGAAGTCACTATTCCCATAGGAATGGGAACACTCATCCTAAATTTATAAAATAAATAGTCAACATACATCCTCTAACTTAACCAAACTTTTATGTTAGCTCTGGACACCTATTCTAATTGACATTCCTAAGATAAAATTAGCAAACTTAAAATTATTGATAAGAAACTATGATGAAATGTAAAATTTCAACAAGGTGTAATCATTTGCTTATTATTTCCAATTAACATGTTTTCAACATAAAGAATGGTAATAATAATAAAATCACCTATTATCTTTTAATAATCATAATGATCTAATTTAGCTTTGATAAATCCTGGGTAAGTTGTACATAACATATGAATTAAAATTTTAATAATGTACATCTTTGGGTACTTATTTGATGTTTCAACTCAAATATTTAATGTGTCTATTAAAACTATTTTAATTTTATTTTTTTTTAAAAGGAAATGTCTCTTGAGTCAAATGTAGTAAAAATATAGTACTCTCAATAATCAGGGCCATATTTTTCTTGACTAGTTGAACTTGTGCATAATTTTCAAGTATTAAGCTTTCTATTCATGGATATTTTAAACTTACATTTCTAGATATTAGATTAAGTTTATTTCTAGATATTTATTTGTAAGTTTTCAATATGGATATATTTGTGAGTAAATTTGTAAGTTTTTTATATGGATATATTTGGAAATGTAGGTGACATGGATCCAATGGAAGACCAAGGGGTGGATGAATTTTTAATAGTTGAAATTATTTTACAAAACCCCCACCCCATTCACCTGAAACCCCCCATCCCCTCCACCTGAAAACCCCCACCCACTCCACCTCCAAACCCCCCACCCCCTCCACCTAATGAGGCTAAAT
Organism: Cunninghamia lanceolata; assembly: GCA_027924645.1. NCBI lineage: Eukaryota > Viridiplantae > Streptophyta > Pinopsida > Cupressales > Cupressaceae > Cunninghamia > Cunninghamia lanceolata. Next base: position 22,777,784 of record BSBN01000261.1, on the reverse strand, counting down.
TGCAACAAAGTATTAATGAAAATATTAATGCAATTGAAGAAAACATTAATTTGATTAATAATCAGCCTCACTTGATGCCCCCACATGTAGTACGGTTTGCATCTTCAATGCAAACCATTATTGATTCTGTTAGGTCTATTGATGTAGACCTAAATAGATTCCGCCGTTGGCGAGAGGAGAGGAGGCAATTTTATGTGGATGGTCTTTCATATAAAGACATCCTTGATCTTCACATTATCAAACAAACATTAGCCCCATTTTTTGTTCACCCCACAACTAATCAACCTATACCCGCAACAAAAAAAGAATATCAATTAAGTCGTGTAGGCATGAGGCGATCTCGAGACATTTTTGGGAGCAGTGGTGGATGGTGTTTGATCACCCACCACACGCTAATTTTGAGGTACCACTATATTTTTTGAGAAAATTATGGGTGGAGTTTCAATTGGGTCAAAAACCCAATTATTTTGATATTAGACCATTCCAGGGTGTTGGTGGTGGCATGCCACAACACAGACTAGGGGCACGAATTGATCCCGATTGACCCGTTCCTGCTGCTCCTATGGTTGCTCTTGTTTTGCCCACGATTCCTGCCCCGTTCAACACCAGGCAGTGTTGTCGACATTAGGGGCATTGAGTAGACTCTCGGGTAATCTCACTAAACAAGTTGCCCACATGGCAGCTAATTTCAGTGGTGGAGAGCATCATGGAGGAGTCAGTGCATCTCATCATAGGGCCTCACACATGTCAGGGGCACATTTGTGTCAAAATTGCAATCAACCGTGTTATGGTCCTGCTCCTACATCCACATCAGATGTAGCTACAGGAGATGTGGAGTCATACTTGGATCTACTATATTCAGATGATCATCCTACACAGGTACATGGAGGTCACATTTTATTTTGTTTCAAGTGCTTAATTTGAACGTATCAAAATTTATATTTAATCATGAATTAAATATATATTGTGACCTATTTGGTGTAGATCTCAAGTTGCTCTAGGGCCTCAACACGATTTGATACACTGAGTTTTGAATCGACAGATGTAGAGACTGACATACCTTATGGAGTAAACCAATATATATTAACCCTAAAATCATATACATATTGAGTTGTTTAAATTTTCTTCAAAACTTAGATATTATATTTAAATTAACAAATGTGTAATTAAATTTAACTCTATACATGTATGTGAAACATTTTTGTTGCAACGAGGAGGTCACATGATAGTTTCCATGTCTGACCAACCACTTGAAGGTGTTGCTTGCAGTGCTCCTCCATCGTCGCTATTATTCCTGAGTATTCCCTGGTGTGTGTTTTCAAAAATTGTACTAAATTTGTACTTTGCTTTTTTGAGTTTATATAAATTTATATATGCCCAAATATGTAAGTGTAGGATGATAGGAGTGTCATTAGGATAGCGACTAGTCAGGATATTGATCAGGAACAATTTCATGAGTCATCCACATATTTTTAGGTCCTAAACTTTGCTAAATTTTCTAGGTCTTTATATGATATATAATATGGTTACATGCTTCGGTAAATATTCTAACCTATTTCAAACTTTCTTTATTTGAATTTCTAGGAATTAGCAGCTCAGACTTTTGGTCTACAATCTGAAACAACTATACCACCTGGACAACAAAATGTGGGATTAGATGAGCATGGTCGCACAATAATTTATGCACACTTTAAAGCCTAGATTTAAATATTTAATTTCATATTTTTTATAGATTAAATCAAATTTGGATGCTAACCTACTTCTTGAGTGCTAAATATTTGAATATCTAGGAATTAGCAGTTGAGACTTTTGGTTCAGGACCAACAGCTATACAATCACCTGGGCAACAGAATGTGGGAGGAGATGTCAACATCATACAGTAATTTATGCATACATTAGTCTATATTTAAATATTTAATATAAGTATTTTATAAATTAAATTAAATTAAATCAAATCAAATGAAATTATGAAATTTAAATTTCATATGCACATGTATGTGTCATGTTTTTAAAAAAATTATCTGATTTCAAGTTTCTTTCTCTTCTGTACAACATGATGCAGATCCATCTATTTCACGAGGAAGAAAGAGGCCTCTTTCAGATTTGAACTTGAGTGATGATCATAGGACATAGATATCTATTTCATGGATTGCACGATGCATTGTTTTTTTATATATGCCACCAGGACTATGACTATATATGTTGAACTTGATATTTCATGGACTTAGAGATATTTTAGTATTTCATGAACTATGATTTGTATTTATTTATATGTTGACTATGAGTAGATGTTTTAGTACATTTCATGGGTCCTACCTATATTTCAGTATTTTATAGACTTATCTATAGATCTACATGTGTATACATATTATTGACTATATGCTTGTACATTTTAGTATGTTAGATCTAGTATGTTTATGCTTTATTGTTCACTTCTAGATTATATTATCGATACATGTTAGAATCTCTAGTACATTTTTGAATTTAAAACGAAAAACTATCTAATGTGTTTAAAATAGTTCTAGTATGTGAATATCCAATGTGTAGATAATGTTTTCAATTTTTGAATCTAGTATACATGACTATCAGAATGTATAAAATAGTTCTTGATAAATGATAACTTAACACGATTGATAGCTTGGAAAAAACTCACTAAGATCTACAACCTAGTCTTATAAGCATGTTCAAAAAGTTATGAGGTGCTACATTTTTCCATTTAAGCTTATGGATAACACATGGTCACTCTCTTCATACATTGAGGCCCATTTTTCCTATGTGCTAATGTGCATGAAAATCCAATGGCACAATAAAAATAAATAAGGATCAATAATGTGGGGCCAAAGAGGCCAAAGGAAAGATGCATGTTGCCTCAATTTGCCCCTAATCATAATCATCTTAAAATAAAAATAAAAATGCAGGAGTTCACAATACAATACAAAGACTTAGGCATGAAGCAAATATTCTAAAGGTTTCACATGCTAATCTAACTAAGATAGACTACCAAAGATATTGAATATGATAACATAGGGGTTTGATATGAACATTACAACTAGGGGAAATCATATGAGAAGCCTATATACAAATGAATATTTTAAAGTGATAATAAACAAGGCCATTGAGCAACTACTGTGGGCAACAAATCGTATTTAGAACCAAAATTAAAGAAGTGAACCTTTTGAATTTTCAAGAGTGGATCACAAATTCAAAAAGAATTAGGGGATGTTGTGCAAGCCATAACAAGTTAGGATGATACACCATTAGAAGAAACCATCATTTTGAGTAAATGTCATAAAGGATATCCATGCAAAATGGGGCATCCACTAATTTATGATGTAAGATGGGATATTACATGTATTTGTAATTACATCTACAAGTAATTATCTAGTAAGTGTAAGATCTTTCCTAGCTATATGTGCATCAAGTGATAAAAATCTTGTTGGTATTTCATGATCTTCAATATGAGAATCATAAAATATTTCATTTTCATTAGCATCCATGTTAGCCTGGTTTAGATGACCAATAAGCGTGAAGGATTAAAATCCATTTTACATTAAATTCTACGATAATTAACTAAACATAAACTTTATATTTTGTGCAAGTATAGTTTCCAATAGCAAGTTTTACCATAATCTTAATGCTATAGAAATATCATAAAAAGAGTCGCAAAACTAAAAATATAGATTAGGAGAAAAATAATAATGAACCAATAGCACCACTATACATAGAGCTCAAAAAATTTTGCAATTTGAATTTGAAAGAATATATTGAAGACACAAAATATCAAGATGCAATGCAACTATAGTTCTCATGATGAAAAATATGAGTATCTATACAATTAACTCATAGGTCCATTATTAGTTTGACAAGACTACAAAATTGATCTAACATTTACATTATGATGAAATCTTGTAGTGGCAATCATGGAAAAATCTACTTGTAGGGTACACCTGCAAAAAATAATGAATGTACAAGTAAATGACAATGAGAATGAAAGAATATATATACCAAAAATACAAAACATTGATGCAATATGTAACTAGATAACACAAAGGATGGCTTTAGGGGAGCTAAGAGGATGTCTTAAAGGGGGTTAAGAGGATGTCTTAAGGGGATATATAAGAGGATGGCTTTAGGGGATGTAAGAGGATGGCTTAAGGGGAGATGTACATGAGTCAATTTACAAATTATAAGATAAAACCTGATGGCTTAAGGGGATGCAAGAGGATGGCTTAAGGGGACTTAAGAGGATGGCTTTAGGGGATGTAAGAGGATGGCTTAAGGGGAGATATACACGAGTCAATATACAAATTATAAGATAAAACCTGATGGCTTAAGGGGACCTAAGAGGATGAATTAAAGGGATGTACAAGCGGATGTCTTTAGAGGATAGATGAGAAATATATGAGTATATATATACAATTACCTAATTTGTGTTCACTTTTAGTTGAAGACTATAAAATTGACCTTATAAATTTGTATGGTAAAAACTTCTATTCACAATCATTCAAATATCTACTTGTAGGGTACACCTGCAAAAATAATGTTCAAATGTACAAGTAAATTAGCTATATATTTACATAAGTTGATACACATTTTAAGATAAAGAGAATAATATAGAAGGTGAAATGAGAATGAAAGAATATATACCAAAAACACAAAACATTGATGCAATATGTAACTAGTTAACATGTCGAATATGAAATATACAAGTATATATACAATTACTTAATGCGTTCACTTTTAGTTGAAAATTACAAAATTGACCTCACATATTTGTATGGTGAAAACTTCTATTGACAATCATGCAAATATCTACTTGTAGGGTACACCTGCAAAAATAATGTTCAAATGTACAAGTAAATTAACTATATATACATGAGTCCATGCAAATTTTAAGATAAAAAGGGAATAATATAGAAGGTGAAATGAGAATGAAAGAATATATATACCAATAACATAAAATATTGATGCAATATGTAACTAGATAACACAAAGGATGGCTTAAGGGGATGTAAGAGAATGACTTCAGGGGAGCTAAGAAGATGTCTTAAGGGGAGCTAAGAGGATGTCTTAAGGGGATACATAAGAGGATGGATTTAGGGGATGTAAGAGGATGGCTTAAGGGGAGATGTACACGAGTCAATTTACAAATTATAAAATAAAACCTGATGGCTTAAGGGAATGTAAGAGGATGGCTTAAGGGGACCTAAGAGGATGAATTAAGGGGATGTCTTTAGAGGATGGATGAGAAATATATGAGTATATATATACAATTACCTAATTTGCGTTCACTTTTAGTTGAAGACTCTAAAATTGACCTCACAAATTTGTATGGTAAAAACTTCTATTCACAATCATTCAAATATCTACTTGTAGGGTACACCTGCAAAAATAATGTTCAAATGTACAAGTAAATTAACTATATATTTACATGAGTTGATACAAATTTTAGGATAAAGGGAATAATATAGAAGGTGAAATGAGAATGAAAGAATATATACCAAAAACATAAAACATACCTGAAAATTTATTCCATTGTACCATCTGCATCCTCTCTTTTTTGTAATCCATCTATAATTGACTCATGTTCTTCCATAGAAAGTGTCCATAACTGTTTATTAGTAGCTCTCCCTTGATATCTGACTAGTTTTATATTTGTTGCCACAACCAAATGTGAGTAGTGTATGATCTTCTTATGTCTTTCATAATCTTCAAATGCAGGCAAACCATTCTTTCTTATTAGATATTTTTGTAGCTAGGTGCCAACAACAACCACAGAACCTGTTGGATACTCATAGTTATCATCATCTTCTCTAGGATGTAACAACTTTTGTTTTTTCTCAACACATCGAGCCAACCAATACTTGGTTTCCTCTTCATTGCCCTCAGGTGCAACAACAACATACACATGTCCTGCAAAAAAAATATTTAATTCAATAAAGTGTGTCATGTATCTAAATCACATAAATATGTACATGCATACATATATAATTAATTATATATATTACAAAAAAAGTAATAAAAAATATTAAAAATTAAAGTACCTTCTTGTACAAGGTTTTAAACATGATCTTAGTCATCTGATGCAAACACTTGATTATCATCTTCAATTGTTATTTCAAGTTGATCATGTGTTTCTGTAGGTGTCAAAGATTTTTGTTTCTATTCTTCAACCCATTCTGTATCTTCACATGCTCCCCAATCACCTGTAATACAAAATTGACAAAAACATGCAAGCTCCCTAGTCCATATAGTCCATGTGCTTGCATTTGAACTCTTAAATGAATGCCATTTTGTTGATCTAGTTATTGTCTCACAATCAAGTTGAGTAGGAATATTCTTTTCTTCAACTAACCAAAAGAATCATCAAATTGTAGAGTTCTCACTTGATCCCGTAGATAATTTTTTATTACACCAATCCATAATTGCACATGCATATCTAAATTTTGATGCATCCTCAAATTTTAGTTTCTCTCTAGCAAGAGCTCTTTTCACACATGCTCTAGCTCCATCATGTTCTCCTTTACCATGTCCAACTTCAAAAAACTCTACATATGTTAGATATTATTTTCTTTGTGATCCCTACATAGCCAATAAAAGATTCTTGCATTTTTGAATTGCCCTATACAGTTATTTGACCATATGAAATGTTGTGCCATCTGGATTTCTCTTTCTTTTAAACTTTCATAAAATTTTGTGAAACAATATTGCACAAACTCTGAAGAGTGTAACCGGTTATCACTCAAATAGAAATGATACTCCCTCAAAAATTTTCTATTATCTTTTGTACTATCATCTGCATGTCTATATACAATATGAACAAAGATGGCCACTTGCACTGAATTATAATATTGAGATTGAATTTCCTCTTGTGGAGCAAGAGTATAGTTTTTTGCAAAGTCAACCACTGATAGGATAGTTCCAATTGGAAATGTGTTTTTACATCTATGAAATTGTCCATCAAGCCACCGAACATATTGGGAGTGTTTGACATATTTGGATACAATATTATACTTAAAATCTTTGATGAATGCATGCACACAAATTTTTTCTGTGACTAACTCGCAACGCTTTCCAATTTTTCCATCCTTTAAAAAATATTCAACATTCTTAAATTTTTTCACATCCACTAATTGTTGTCCAAATTCATGTGAAATATTTTCATGCATACATTCTCCTAATAATGAAAAGTTGCCACATCTATTGCATTGTCTAGAAATACAATCTTTTGAATAAAATAAGTATCCATTAGATGTTTCACAAAACAAACCTGATACAAACTCCTTAATTGTTTGAGGTGGCATATTAATACCACATTCCTGCATAATTTCATTAGTATGTAGAGTAGAACGTATATATTAAAAAGCATCATAACAATAACGAAATTACACATGAGTTTTACAACAACAAGAGATTCGTTGTTTATTAATTTTCACATACCAAGGTTTACATTTCTCGAAAGATCTTTGACTTATGGTAATATTAAATGGTACTAACACTGAATCATCTAAGAATTTTTATACAATTCAGTTTGAGTCATGTCTAATAGATGTTTTGGATGAGGATCACAAATTTTGGACCCCACTCTTAATTTTAAAACATCTCTAACATTAGATGATACCCTTGTATTATCATGCCAATATTTTTCAATTAAAGATTTGATTTCACTATTTAATTTCATGTCATACCTTGGGAGTCTACCACTAAAACTCCAACATTGGTTAATTGGATCATTTTCAATAGTTTCTCTTCTATTTGCTGCTCTTCTCAAAGTTTTAGGATTTATATTTAGAAATTCACTAGTCTTACTTATCATTCTTTTATTTGAAAATGATTTATTGACTAAAGCAATTGTTATAGCTCTTCATGCTGCATTGCTATATTTAGATTGACTCTTTTTACCAATAGAATCAATAGCATTAGCAACACTAGATAAAACTTGTTTCATTGATTCATATTTATTTTTAGGTTTTACGAAAATGCCTAACTTTTTCATTACTTTTCACAATTTCCACATTTTCATCAATTGCATCATGAGTTGACATTGAAATCCAAGAGTTTTTCTATAAAAAAAATTCTATATAATCTATTTGCATGGGTTCTCATTTGTCTCCAAGAAATCTTACTAGGAAGATTATCCAAGACATTTCTTTCAATCTTAAAAAAAATATTTTCATTTTCACTAATATAAGGAATTACATTTTCATTTCCTCTTTCCATATTTTTAGTAGTATAATTGAGCTCATCATTGGTATATCCAGCTTCATTTAATAAACTAATTCGATCAATATCATTGATAGGTGGGTTTGAAGACATACCTGGATTTGTTTCTATAGTTGCGTTTTTCATATCATTAAAACTTGGCTTTGAAGACATACCTAGATTTGTTTGTATAGTTGCATTTTCCATATCATGGAAAGTTGGGTTTGAAGACATACATGCATTTGTTTCTATAGTTACATTTTCTTCCAAATTCACCATTTCCACATTTGCATCATCTACATTCATCCCATCCTTTATAGTCTCATGAATGTCTTTCTCTTCAATAGTCATGGAACTAGATGCTTCAACATTCTTCATCTCTTGAATCCTTGTTCTTCTATCTCTTTGCCTTTTTGCTTCCTTCTCTCTATTTGCTTCAATTTCTTGAGGTGTGATAACTCCTTTGTTTCTTTTTTACGTTGATTTGATCCCATGATTACCAAACCCTCTTGATAAAATAACAAATGATATTGAATCCAATTTGAAACTGATGTATTTCTTTAAAATTTTGAAGTACAACTAGATGTAGATCCTTTATTGCATAGATTTTGAAGTAAAAGTAGATGTAAATAACAAAAACCCTCTTTTATTATTTCTCTTGAAAATAGCTCTTGCACTTGATTCCACCTGAAAATTGTTCATATGATTGATTCCTTTCAAAATCTGAATAGAATATGACATGCCAAGAGATTCCACAAGACACCTGTAAGTAAAAAAAATGCAGAAAATATCGTTGTCAGCATGTACATTAGACTTGCGTATCCAAGAAATGGATATAAAAGAAACAGGTATCCATTTTAAAATAGGTACCCATTCATAAAAATAATGGGTACCTATTTGTAAAAATAACGGATACCCATTTTATAACGAGTACCTGTTATATAACGTGTACCTATTTTAGAACGGGTACGCATTCTAAGAAATTTGAAATGGCCAACCGCCTTTTCCCTTTCCTTTGGTTTGGTTTTAGGCTTGGGAAAGGCATGGGTAGCCAACCTTGAGCCTTGGACCTGTAAGTTTTTTTCTAAGTACAGAACAAGAGGAAAGATTGAGTTTACCTATATGGCTGACGACATTTTTTTATGAAATTAAAACCCATTAAGATGACAATGTCTAGTTTTCAAATATGTAATTTTTTTTATTGGACTTATTTTTCTATTTATTAATTAATTTATAAGCAAACTGGTCCAAAAACTTGAAATGACAGGTGTTTGTATTTTTTTAAAAACTTTTAATTTTTAAATTTTTTTTTAAAATTATATGTCATCAATCTACACATCATTCTTTACACAATGGAAAAAAAATTATTTTATGATTAATTTTGCTCAAATTATGTTGATCGTATATGAGGGGTTTTCAAAAACAACAATTAGAGCCAATAAAAAATTAATTAAAAATATATTTGGAAAAAAAAGTATAAAAAAATATCCTCATCAAACTTCACTGTACTACACATCTTTCCCTAAAAGGATTTAGAAAAATACTTTTATTTAGGTCAAATTATGTTGGTCATACACGTGCATGGTATGGTAAAAAAAAAGTGACTTTAAATAGTGGTTTTTAGAAATGCCTATTGAAAATCAATTTGTATCATCTAAGTATTAATATGAATTACATATTTGAAAACTAGACTCTAAGTACTACATTTCATATGACTAACTTTTTTAAGATTCAATCTTTAAGTGCCTCAAATATTTAGGTCAAATGTGACAAATTTTAAAAATCAAGGAAAACACTTCCACTTTTTGGCCAAAAAGTGGACCCAACTTCTTGCACTAACCCATATGATTATTGTAGCGTATAGAAGATGTATGGGTGTCCTCATGAGGTAGTTGCATTGTTTCACCATATGCAACAAGTAGGTCTCCAAACCAATTACTTTACATATTCCAGCATACTCCCAACCTATGCCAAAATGGGATCTTTAGAATAGGGTATACGTATCCATAAAAGCATAATGGATAGAGGAATTTTGTCAAATGTTATATTTGGAAATGCTTAGGTAGACATGTATGCAAAATGTGGAAGCATAAGCAAGGCATGTGAACTATTTGACCAAATCCCTCAAAGAAATGTGGTCTCATGGAATGCCATGACTAGAGGATATGCACAAAATAGATTTGTTGAAAAGGATTTAGAAACTTTTAAGAAAATGCAATTGGCAAGTGTAAAGCCAAATTCGACAACCTTTTCTAGCACCCTCCCGAACTGTGCCAAAATGGGAGCTTTAGAATAGGGTGTGGACATACAACAAAGGATAAAGGATAGATGAATTTTTCTAGATGTTGTAGTTGTAACTCCCTGGTAGACATGTATGCAAAATGTGGAAGCATAGACAAGGCACATGAATTGTTTGATATAATGCCTCAAAGAAATGTGTTCTCATGGAATGCCCTAATTGCAGGATATGCAAAATGGATTTGTTAAAAAGGCTTTAGAAACTTTCAAGAAAATACAATTGGTAGGTGTAAAGCCAAACTCGACAACATTTGCCAACATCCTCCCAACCTATGCCAAGTGCAAAAGTTTGGTGGATGCCCTATTCTTTTTGGCATGTGTATTGACTAAAATATAAATATACATGTTTTGTGGTTATTATGACACATGGAGAGATACTATTAAAATGAAATATTAGAAAGAGATTATAATGTAAATTCTAATCATCATGTCCTATTCTTCACATGAAATATTTTGATATCAAAATTAGAGTTTCATAACTAATAGTAATAGAGGCAAACTCCTACAACACATTGAAGGCTCTTATAAAATCATACATGTTCCATGAGAAAGTTACATTCTAATCCATTGATGTGCTATTTTAATATCAGAATTAGAGGCACATTGTAATACATATTCTTTTTGGCATGTGTATTGCCTAATGTATAAATATACATGTTTTTTAACTAGTAATCTGGTTATTGTGACATGTGGAGAGATACTATTAAAATCAAATCTCAAAAAGAGATTGTAATGTAAATTCTGATCATCATGTCCTATTCTTCACATGGAATATTTTGACATTAGAATTAGAGTTTCATATCTACTTTCAAGACATGTATGTATATATGCATTCATCTTTACATGAAACACTCTTATTTTGAAAATGATGTATGCTCACCCATACATAACAAGGGGCTACACATAGTGAACCATGTTAGCTTTGAAGGTTAGACATATGCATTTAACATTGGTTAATGCCACATGGATGCATAAACATTTTGATTTAGATAAACAAGTGCAAAGATTACATTTGTCTAAGGTTGAAGCATTTACCACAAAGAATTAAAAACACTACCATACCCATCAACACTATTACAACAGAATTTATAAATCCTTTCAAAATTAAATTTAGTCAGGGATACATTGTGTAAATAGTTTGTAAACATTTACAAGAAAATATTTGAACTAAACATTTGCAATCATAAGTAAACAATTTCTATATACTTCCATACAAGACTTTGTCTCCCACCCTCTTCTCCAAAACTATCATAGTCTTGATTGTTGTTATATGACAATGGTGTTAGTAATAGCTCTCCATTATCACTATCATAGAGGATAGTTCACACTTTGATTGTCACATTAGACGTCACGACATATAAGCCCGACATCCCATAGTGTGCATGCAACAACCTAAATGATGGTGTGACATGATGCACCTTGAATTTGATGGAGTACCTGAAGCTAAAAGCAAGGACCAACCATTCCTCAAGTGGGCCTATGTGATTACTAATTTATGCTTGTCCCTTGAGAAACCTCATGAACCTCATACTAAGCTCACCACTAAAAGTATGGTTGTTGATGACCATCCTTGGCCTAATGATGACCTTTCAATTGCATCCACCAAGGTAAATGTCCAAGAGCTTGCAGTATAGAGCATTTGACTAGCCACCAAAATATTGAATTTCTATTTATAGATTATAAAATTTAACATCCAAGCTCATTGTCACCTTGGATTCATACAATAAATTAAAGTACTTATCATAGTTATCAAATTGCCTTCAATTAGTTCTTATCCCATTTGTATTTATTCAATTCACCATCTTGTCCCTCAGCCAATAGGGGACACTCAATTCCTCTATACAGAGGAGGATATTCCATAGAAGATGCTAGTGATAGTTGGACAACCAACTAGACACCCATGCATGTGCATTATGCGACATCTTGTCCACCTACATTGAAACAATTATTTGCTTTCATATTTCTATTATATCAAAAGATATATGTTGCCACACATTTTAGAAAACCACATATATGCTACCAAAAGTTTTAGAATTAACTTATAGACTTTGTACTTTTGACAAAGATTATTGAAATTAGGCGTAGGTAAATTAAACATATTGATTATCAAGATTATTTTAGTGATGTGTATTTGTGTTAGCTAAGTTGAATGGTAAATATTTAAGAATTAACTTCAATCTGTGTATTTTTTGTAGGAGATATTTTTGTTGTGGTTGTAGATCCTAACAATGCTGAAAGTATATATTACTATCTACTTAGATGCACACAACTAAAATGCAAGTTGACACAATTTGTGATATATGATTATGGAAATGAGTATCCCATTGGATCAATTGTTGTTAAAGGTACTTATTATCAACAAATCAAGGTAGATAAAAGTGATATTATATTTGTTGATTATATGCGGGGACAAAAGGTTCTACATTATAGTAATTTAGTTATAGGAACACAATTAAATTTGGAAACTTTACAAAAAATTGGATGTGACCAACAAAAATGGAGGTTGAGTAATGAAGACCATGAAAAGATTTTAGAGATAATAAAGGATATAGAGGATCCAGAGTATATGTATTAAGAGCTAAGTTAAATGTATATATTGTACATAGTTGATATTTTGAACTCAAATTTGAAGAGCTAAGTTTTAAATATATATATTGTGCATAGTTGATATATACATTCAAATTTTGATATGATGTCTTCAAGATATTGATTTTGATATAAATTAATTTTTCGATTCATATCAATTTCAGTTTCAATTGGTATCAATATCAATTTTAATTTTAGTTGATATCAAATTCAAAATGAAATTTTGATATATCATTTTCAATTTGATTTTAATTTCAATTTCAATTAATATAAAATTTCAATAAATATTTCTATTCACTACACAACCTATGCAAGAACCACACAGTTTTCATATCAATATGCTTTACAATGCACCATAGAAAAAATAGATGACAATATTGTTTGTTGTCTACATAAAGAGATTTTGCAACATAATTTCTCCCAAATTGCAAGTATTTCTTTTCAAATATGCAAAGAAGACATCTCCATAGTTGTCTTTGTGTGACACAAATTTTAGATACATGAAACATTTACACTTGCAATGTGCAATGAACAATTGTATTATTAATCTTATCAAAGATGCAAATTATGAATTGCATTAATGTTTAAATATAGACTAAATTGCTTTTAATCTTGTGTCTTGTGAATATTTGAAAAAGAATTGCTCATTTTGTTTTGGTCTATTGAACTGCTCACATGTGAAATGATTAAGATTTGCCTATTTAAATCTTGACTTAAAAAATAATACCTTACAGGGGTGTATGTTATTTAAAGGTTCTTAATTTTAAAATCGTATTAATATCATTTTCAATTTGATATCAATTTCAATGTCAATTAATATCAAATTTCAATGAATGGTTCTATTCACTACACCCTATGCAAGAACCACACAGTTTTCATATCAATATGCTTTGCAATGCACCATACAAAAAATAGATGACAATATTGTTTGTTGTCTACATAAAGAGCTTTTGGAGCATAATTTCTCCCAAATTGCAAGTATTTTTTTTGAAATATGCAAAGAAGACATCTCCATAGTTGTCTTCATGTGATACATGAAACATTTACAGTTGCAAGTATTTTTTTTTAAATATGCAAAGAAGACATCTCCATAGTTGTCTTCATGTGATACATGAAACATTTACAGTTGCAAGTATTTTTTTTTTAAATATGCAAAGAAGACGTCTCCATAGTTGTCTTCATGTGATACATGAAACATTTACAGTTGCAATGAACAATTGTATTATTAATCTTATCAAAGATACAAATTATGAATTGCATTAATGTTTAAATATAGACTAAATTGCTTTTAATCATGTGTCTTGTGAATATTTGAAAAAGAATTGCTCATTTTACTTTGGTCTATTTGAAATGGAAATGATTAAGATTTGCCTAAGTTACCTTAGAAGGGGTGTAAGTTGTTTAAAGGTGCTTAATTTTAAAATCACATTAAAATCTCCGAAAGGACTTGATCATAGACTTTTTTTTTAATGGATTTTATTTGCATTCCTCACCTTCCCTAGATAAGTGAATGAATTAACTCCTGGGACAAAATGATCCCATCTAAAATCTGCTGGTTTTGAATAAAGCCTATGCATTCTATGAATATGATTTATGGCAGCATGCTATTTAGTCTTTCCGTTACACCGTTGTGATTGCCTTTGAAATGTTATTGCAGAGATGGATAGCTGTGAAAGAGTTGATTGAATGAACATCTAATTTTTGGAGGGTTGTGAAAGGATGGTAAACAAATAATAGACACTTTACGAACAAATTCTGAACGCCAAATTATGCGTTGCATTTTGTGCATAATAATTTAAAAACTCGGCGAGTAACATTTAATTGTTCATAATACTTTAAAAACTCGGCGATTACTCGCCAAACTCGCGAGTAACTCGTTGCCGAGTGATGGTTAAAACTTCGATTACTCCCGACCAACTAATAGTTTAAACTCGCAGCGAGATTTTTGAAAACCCCTGTAAAACTCGCCAAAATTATAGGAAAAAAGCGATTTTTATGAATCTCTTTCTCGTGGGCCGAAAAACTTTAAAATAATTTATAACTTAATTGTGTGTGAGGCTGCAAGTGAAATCGCAGATATAGAGTGCTCAAAAGGAAGGCGTTAAAACTTAAAAACTCTAGGATCACCAAAACTCGCAGAAAAAATTACGCGTTACTATCATGCATCAGCGACGGCGAGAGAGGAGAGGTGTTGCAAGGGCTATGAAAAAATAATAGAATTTTTTTGATAAATATAAAGGATTATAGTTTAGAGTACAATTAGTAAGGTTGATGGTATGTTTCTTGATTATACTATTGGTTGAAGTTAAATCTTGTAGAGGTACAATATATAAGGAATGGGGCCAAGATCAATGCCCTAGGTGACTTCGGCAAAATGGACACTTCCTAGTCCTTGGTTGTCAGTAGAAAAGGTATCAACATAGACTTGTACTCTTGTAGCAAAATCATAGATATTTAGTAGAATGTTGTATAATACGTGTCTTATCTATCGATGGCATTACACATGAGTCAGGAAATAAAATGATTATTTGAACAATGTGTAAAGAGATGAGCCCTTTCAACATAAAAGTCTTAGGTAACTAGTTGATTTATCTGTCACCACAATCAATTTACACTTTTTATGTGTTTTTTCACCCAACTTTTGAGGATAAGCTTGTTTTTTTTACACATTTTAGTTCTAGAGAACAAAAAAATGATATTGATCCCCTTTAGATAGATGTGCTTCAAAATAGAAAGATGGTATCCTATAATGAACAAATCAAAGAGATACATTTTCTATTCTTCCATTTTTACATCTATGGAAGCCAATTGACTCACTACTAGATGAAAAGAATACAAATTTATTATCAAAAATAACTTATTTACAAGACACTTGGTTTGATATAATGCAATAATTTTATCTCATAAACTCTTAGCAATGTTTTGAACTAAAACATTCATCAAGGTTGAATTATAAAGACACAACCTAATAGTAGATCTATCTCTTCTATCCAACTTGTCCCATTCATCTTGATACATTGTTGATGGTAGAAAGTCAAGTGCAAAAATTATTATGACCCACTAATCTCTCTCCACCAAAAAATCTTCAACCTTCAATTTCCACAACTCAAAGTTTTACCGACTGGACTTCTCAATCTCAATTGTCAAGGTGTTGGCCATTACTTTGAAATTCAAATGTTTGTTCCAGTCAACATACAATGTAGGAGAGGATACTACCTTACTTAATCTTTAGGGTTCTTTTTAGTTTTGTTTCATTGCGCTGGGGCTACTATTTTTTCCTGATACTTGGATGTTGTATGTCTGTTACACTGTTATTTTTTGTTCTTGACTATTAAAAGGGAAGAGGCCTTTTCAAATCCTCTATTTTACTTTTAATCAAAAACATGTTATGCAGGAATGTTGAAATTTGTGATATTAACTTGATATTGACCTATAGTGGTAGGAGTAATTCTAAAAGAAGATCTATTAGCACCCAAGCAATCAATAGGTTTTAAAGAGGATGGGTCACTAGATGAAGGAAAATTGCTGGCATTGTGAAGAGGTAAACAATATTTATGAGGTTCAATGTGTAAATCATAAATATCAAAGTCACAGAGAGGTGATTTACCTTTGCCAAAATAATAAGGGGTGAATTGTAAAGAACCCCAATCATCTCCAAGCAAGGGGTTAGAGGGAAAAGAAAACTACAATTTTGGGAGGTATAGTGGATGATGAGGCTCCTTAAAGGTGTTCATCAATAATGCAAGTCTAATTATTGCACAAGGCAATGTAAACCAATATTTAGATCGTAGGACATGTTAAGTCAAATTCACACAATATGGATTGATTTTGCAAATGAATCAAAATAATAATAATGTCCATAATTTTCAATACTCAATTTTAGTAGCCTCTTCAATTTGGATGAGAACTTGGCTATGAAAAATAATGGATTTATAATCTATTGAATTCCAAATTAGTAAAAAATGTAGGTTTCATTATTCTGTCAAGTTACACTTGAATGCATTGCATGCCTTACATAATTCACAATCCATGAAAACTCATAAAATAGTGGAAAGCTTCCCCTCTAGCCCATCCCTTGTGTTCTTGTTGTTTCTTGTCCGATTATTATAGGAGCTTCCACCTGTTATCATATCAAAACCTCCAATTGAATTAATCATTTCATCAAGCCTTTCTTTTATCAAATTTTGCACATCTTTCACCTCAATCAATTTACCCTTTTTATGTGTTTTTCCGCCCAAATTTTGAGGATAACCTTGTTTTCTTTACAATTTTTTACAGATACAACATTATTGAGTGGTATACCCAAATGATGCAAAGCAACTTCTACACCCCCAGTTCTAGAGAACAAAGAAAGGATATTGATCCTCTTTAGATAGATAGGCTTCAAAACAGAAAGATGGTATCCTATAATGAACAAATAAAAGCAATACATTTTTCCTCTTCTTCCATTTTTACATCTATGGAAGCCAATTGACTCATACTACATGAAAATAATTTAAATGTTTGGTTACAAAGTCTCCTTCATGTATCTTTAAATAATAAAAATTTCTTTTCAAAAATAACTTATTACAAGACACTTAGTTTGATATAATGCAATAATTTTATCTCATAAACACTTAGCAATATTTTGAACTAAAACATTCATCAAGACTAAATTAGAAAGACACAACCTAATAGTAGGTCTATCTCTTCTATCCAACTTCTTCCATTAATCTTGATCTATTGCTAATAGTAGAATATTGTGTGCAATAATTATTATGATCCACTAATCAGTCTCCACTAAAAGATCTTCAACCTTCAACCTTCAATTTCCACAACTCAAAGTTTTACCAAATGGACTTCTCGATCTCAATTGTTAAGGTGTTGGACATGACTTCTGATTTTCAAATGTTATTTCAAATCCTCATGAATATCCCACAACAAAAATAAAAATAAACATAAGAAATGTATCCATTCCTCCATGGGATCAATCCAACAAGCTTTGATACCACCATGTTGTACATAGTATTGTGCATAGTGAGCACTCTTGATAGGGTATTATAATAATTGTTGCACTCAATTTTTTACCATCAGTAATGGATCAAGGAGAGAGAGAGAGAGAGAGAGAGAGAGAGAGAGAGAGAGAGACCAACTTTCAATTAGTCATTTTGTACCAACAATCCATAAAGAGAGAAAGGAGGGGGAGAAAGAGAGAAAGAGGAAGAAGGAGACAGAGAGAGAAGAATATAGAAAGATAGAGAGGAAGAGAGGGGAGAGATAAAAATAAAATAAAAAAATTAAAGAGAGAGGATTAGAGAGAGAAGTAGAGAGAGATATAGATGACAAATATAAAGGGAAGGAGATATAGAGAAAAGAGAGACTAACTATCATTCACTCATTTAGTGCCAACAATCTAACGATGAGAGATAGATAGATGAATAAAGGGATATATATATATATATATATATATATATATATATATATATATAAAGAGAGACAAAAGGAGAAATATGTAGAGAGATAGAGAGGCTGAGATACATAGAGTAAATATATAGAGTAAAGAGAGAGAAATATATATTGTATATTAATTATAATATATATGTATTAGCTTTGATTGTGCACAATGCAATATATATTAATTATGTCAACCTGAGTATGATGCAAGAGTCGTCCACCATTGGTCATTTGCATCCATTATGAGTTGCATACAAAACTAGGCAAGCAAAGGCCCACCATACTTTTAACTTTTTAATGTGTATAGTATACCAAAGGGTGTATGGACAAACCATATCCTTATTTATGTATGATGTTGTACTAAAATTTGTGGATTCAAAGTACCTTTCAATTTCAAGTACAAAACATGGCTACATGTATAACCTTCCTATGAATAATTATTTCCAAATTTTACCCTTACTCCCCATGACAATTGAAGATACATTTCCTAAAACACAAAATCATTAGCCATCATGGGTTTACAAAACTAAGCTTAACTACATAAACATAGTGGCAAAAAGTGTTTTGTTGTATGACAGACTTAAGGCTACAATCAAGCATTCTAATGGAAAACCCTACATTAAATATCAAGCTATGGTACTTTTATAATGTAAAAAATGGAGCTTGGTATGGGCTGGTCTAGATCATCTATGTCCATTGGAGACTCATGAAATGGTGCTTTTCATGCCAACAATCCAATGATAAAGAAAAGAGAGAGTGAATTTCGATCAGTCATTACATGCCAACGATCCAAAGATGGCATGAGCTATTTTGAGATATCAATGGATGACAATTTACTAGAGCAATTCAAGATTCTTCAAATAATCATACCCATTCATTCTACCCTGTACCTTCGTTTGTACTTTTGCATCAAAATTTTCCAACTGTTAGCACCTATGGA
Source organism: Cunninghamia lanceolata (assembly GCA_027924645.1). Taxonomy (NCBI): domain Eukaryota; kingdom Viridiplantae; phylum Streptophyta; class Pinopsida; order Cupressales; family Cupressaceae; genus Cunninghamia; species Cunninghamia lanceolata. The sequence continues at coordinate 22,758,325 of BSBN01000261.1, read as the reverse complement.
TGAATAACACCTGCAAGTTCTAAAGCATTCACTGCCTACATGTATCGATTGACATGCCAGTATTGAGTAGTAGGAGCCCCACAATTTCTATTAGATGAGGGAAACTAGTTACTTGTGTTGTATGAAAGTGGTGATACCCATGGCAAAGGTGGCAAACAATCCCGCAAAAAAAATATATTCAAGTGGTGATTTTGGATGATTATGAGTTTTGGTTCATCGAATCTATTAAATACCACAAATATCTCAACATCTTAAGATACTTTCTCAATGCTAAATAATGACATGGACCATAGAAATACAAAATAATCACCATTCACTTAAAGACATGGAAATTGAACTTCCACAACTCCTCGACGTACCCATTGCACACTAAGGTGCGATTGCTAGTTAATTACATCAATAGTCCTTGTGAATGCCTATGAACTAAGTGGATGTTGTTAGAGGGTAGTAGATGGTTAGTAAAGATAATGAGACCACTAGAAGTTTAAGATGTTGGTAGAATCCTAGGTGTCTACTTCATACTTGCTAGTAGTGGTACAAGGATGGCCTGCCATTACAATTTTTTACTTGGATGTTGGAGTACGTTACACATATGGTTCCTAAGGTTGTCATTGATGTCAACACTATCACAAGGTTGTCATTGATGTCAACACTATCACAAGGTTGTCATTGATGTCAACACTATCATGGATGTGTGATGGTGTTCATGGCTGGATGTCATGCTTCTAAAGAAGATAAATTGAGATGGGAATTAGAAGTTCATGGTTGGATGTCATGTCCTATTCAGCAAAGAAGATATAGTTGGATGTCATATTGAATATAATGTGGTTACTAAAGTTCATGGTTAGATGTCATGCCTTGATCAATGCAGAGTTGAGTATGAAGTTATATTAAGATGGGAATTAGAAGCATCAAGAAGATACATTAATATTGGAATTAGAAGCACTAAGATGATCAGATGTGTTTTTGATGTTGGGAAGATGTTACTGGTGGCCTGAAGCATATTGTATGATCTCTCCTACTATTCCTAAGAATGCATGTGTTGATATAAAGAAGGTTTGGCCTCCGGAAGTTGGTGAAAGTTTCTGCTATAGGATGACTGCCCTTGAAGATTGTTTGGGAGATTGCTCTACATTTTTATTCTCTTGATGTTGTGCCTCTGCAGATTGGAAGATAGCTTCATATAGTGTTAAAGCATGTATATTCCAAGTTTCATGACATTTAGATTACCGAAAAAGGTGTTTTGCAGTTGACAGAACTTTGAAGACAGTGCTATTTCTATGAAGGTGTTCTTAGTAGAGTAATGGAATGCTCCACATTCCTCTGCATTTGTAGTTATGGCTATGCGGTTCTAGAACTGTGTTCAGGGTATTGTGAAGATGATAATTCCAAAGTTTCAGATCATCTGTCCTTCCGTTGTGAAAGTTATGCATGATAGAGTACCGACATGTGTTCTGGCAGAGTAAGGTGGTGTTGAAGGCCTGTTGGAATGCTCCACATTCCTCCAGATGTGAATGTTTGCCTTTGCAATTTTGTGGACATGTTTATGGATGTGTGTTACATGCTTTCTTGCATTTTCAATTTTCTTGGTGATCTGCAAGCTCATTTTTTCAATGACAGTATGTTGCAGTGTGTTTCGAATGACTTGTTGTTCTCAGAGTTCATGGTTGAAGATGTGTGGCACAAAATCTTTGATGTGCGGAGGTAAAGGAGTGTTTGGAGATGTTTTATGGGTCCTGTAGACTCATCTGGAAGAGTTTCATGAAGATTTTTTCTATTTCTAGTACCGCACAAGGTTTTCAAGTTGTTATGGTCGCTATGCTACAAGTTTCATGTCTTTGGTTAAGGTTGTCCTATTTTCAAATGAGCAGAGTGTGTGGATGTATTTCCTTGATGTTTGTTGCTATGAAGGATGTTTTGGACCTGGTTAAGCAAGTGTTGATGTCTGCAAGGCATGGGTCTTCTGCTGGTGTAGTGTGTAGTCTTGTTCAAGACTTGTCCTCTACACGTTTCATGTTGAGTGTAGTCTGGTCGACTTGTAAATGTATTTTTCATGTTGTCTCTGGCTGAAAATAAATGTAATCAATCTAATATCAAGTATAAATTGTAAATCAAATTGAGTTAGGCGAGGTGTGATTGCAATGTGAATGATAAGGTTCGCAAGCCAGAAAAGGAGCATAATGAATGCATTATGATGTGCGACTGAAGGAGAAAGACCAGAAGTTGTAGAAGCTGTCTTGATTCATCTTGAAGACATTTTTGTGATAGGAAGGAAGTGAAGAGTGTGCCTACTTGATTCAATCATTAGAAGAAGTAGAATTGCAATCATCAAAGGTGTGAATTTCAATGTAAGTTTTCAAGTAGTAGAAGAACTATCATACTGTAATCTTTTCTGAGTTTGTTCTCAATTCAGGGAGTAGTTGCTTCCTTGGGAGTGACCCTAAAACAAATTCTTCAAGGAGTAATAGCTTTCTTGGAATTGACCCTAAATCAAAGTTTTCAGGGAGTAGTAGCTTCCTTGGGTTGTAGCCCTAAAATAAAGTTGTAATTTTGAGCTTCATATATTATGAGTTAATCCTCACCATGGTTTTTCCCTTCTTGGGTTTTCCATGTATATCTGGTGTTATGTGTTGATGTGCATTGTGTTAATCTTTCATGTTTATGTTAATGTTGTAATGCTTAAGTTTTAATTTGCTCCAGAGGACTGGAAGTTTGATTAGATACTGATTCACCCCCCTCTCAGTACCTTGGTGTGTTCAACAATTGGCATTAGAGCCAAGTTCCTTTGAAGGAAGCTTAACCACTTGAGGAAGGTCCATGATGACACATAATGGATCCAACAAGATACCTAGGTTTGATGGAACAAATTATGCTTTTTGGAAGCTAAGGATGAAAGCCTATATCAATTCTCTAGGGTGCGGTGTTTAGGACTCTGTCAAGACTAGTGACACAGTTCCTACTACTGCTACAAATTCAAATGAAGTTAAGGAGTATGATAACAATGCTAAGGCAAAGTTTGCTATCATGAGTGGGTTAGCTGATTCAAAACTTTCAAAGGTAATGAGTTGTGTAGAGACTCAAAAAATGTCCCGAGTCTACGAGTAACATTTTCACACTAATTTCCATCTCCTCTCACATTGTTAAATAATTTTTAATTATTTAATTATTTAATTATTTCCTAATGTCATATTCTTCTATTAATTAAATAATTTTGAATTATTTAATTAATTCACTTTTTCTTTATTCCTCTAAAATAATTAAATAAATTTTATTTAATTATGTTATTAATTATCCCTTTCTAATCTATAATTAAATAAATTCTTTTTTATTTAATTATTCATCTCCATTTTCCCTCTTCTCTTCTATAATTAAATAATTATTTTTAAATATTTAATTAGTCATTATCTATTTTCCTCCGTTATTAAATAATGGTTTCCAATTATTTAATTATTTTTCCATATTCTCCATCAATTATTAAATAATGGTTTTCAATTATTTAATTATTTTTCCATTTTCTCTATCCATTATTAAATAATGGTTTTCAATTATTTAATTATTTTTCTATTTCCTCCATCCGTTATTAAATAATGGTTTTCAATTATTTAATTATTTTCCATTTCCCTCTCTTCTTCTATAATTAAATTATTTAACTATTCATCTTCCCTTCTAAATTAAATAATTTTTTACAATCATTTAATTTATCCAAGACCTATTTCTCAACTAATTTCTTGGATCGCGGTACATTTAATCTCATCCATTAATCATCATACATCATCATTCAATCCTCACCCTTTATTCAAATCTAATCCTCTATAAAAGCAAGCCTTCATCTCCATTTCAAGGTTAACCACAATCTTCAATATTTTGTTGTCACTCATATCATTCATCTTGAGATCTTGCTATCATACATCTATATTGAGCTTATCATATATCTTGCACACTACAAATCTGAGAGCAAACAATCAAACAAAGCAAAATTGAGAAGAGCAATGGAGGAGAATCAACTTTGGCATAGGAATTGAGGTATTATGGCTTTATTATTTGATTTCTATTGTCATCTTGTGCTTCATTGTTAGATTAGGGTCCTTATAGCTTGAATTCAGGTAGTTTTGTGGTTGTTATCGATGATTCATTACTTTCCCCTAATTTTTCCTAATCTACATCTGGTGAACCCAACGTGAACTAACTGAATTTTATGTGAATTTTGAGAATTTTTTTTATTTTTAGATAGTGTGACGCAATCATTCCACGCAGCACTGCATCTGTTGATTCAAACGCCATAGTCGTCATTTTCTACGATGCATTTGTTGCCTAGAACGCTGTATTTGTCATCTGAAACAATGCATCTGACTGTCACTTTGCAAATTTTGAAATCTTTTAATTATTGCTATTTCTAATCATTTTACAGGGTTCTAGTTATTTTTCTGACATCTTGACAGTGAGCTTACATCATTAAGATTATTAGATTTGCTACTTTTTGTTAGATTTTGTGTGTTTTTTGAGGTCCAGATTACAACTCCACATTTGTTCCCTAAAACACCACAATCATTCAATCCAGAGCCACATCTGTCAGATTTTGCACCACAATTGTTAAGTCCTGAGATGCATTTGTCAGATACTACATTGCATTTGATCCGTTCTACACCACATTTGTCTATTTAGCAAAAAGAGGGTATAAACCTGTGATTTTCATTTTTCTACCTTTTGCATTTACTAGGGCAAATCTTTTGTTACTGATATCTAATTTCTAGTTGTGTTGCAATAATTGGGAAAAGACCTTTTGAATCAAACTACTAATCCAATTTCTTGCAGGGTTCCATTGTGTGTTTGTGATTTTTAATTTAGGAACATTTGGAATTGGTGCTTAAAAAGAACAAGCATATTCTATCTTGTGCACTTGCACACATGTGAGTCAGTTACCGAAAGCGTGTTTGTCTAAAGTATCCTCTCCCCTCAAGTGCTATGTGTGATTCCTGGGTGATGAGAAATAGCAGCACAATGTTATCTTGAGTATCATCTCCCCTTACGCTACATGCGATTCCTGGGTGATGAGAAATAGCAATACACAAGCTTTCTCTTTTTTATTTTTGTAGGTGGCCTATCTAGGAGTTCACCCCAGGGTTCGACCACAAGCATGTATCTTCAATGGGCTATATAAAGGGGCAAAAATCAAAATGTGAGCTCTATCCACTTGTGCTATAAGGGGTGGGATTTTGTGGTCCCGGGTGATTCTGGACGCGGGTTAGAGATTTCAGTCTCCCATTGCTACTATGACATGGTGTTCTTAGGAGTACTTCCACTACAAACCATTGTTTTTAGAAGCCTAAGACCCTTTTTGGTCGTCTACTATTTATGGTGCAAGGGATGTGGACCGTACCTTGAAGTTACTTACCACATACGGTTCTTGGTTGAGGTGACACAGTTCCTTGTTTGGATTCATCCTTTCAAGGTGAGAGGTGTGAAGGTGGTCCATGACCTTGGCATACTCTAGTTATCCACTCCTTTTTCTTGTATTTAAAAACACCGAAAGGTGTGGTAAGCCCACTATAGTAGATAACCCTTTACTACTAGCTAGGTTGTGCTTGTTTGAATTGTTTATGAGTTGAGGCCTATCGAGTTTTGTGGAAGAAAACTTGCAAAAATTTTCCAAGAGTCAAAACAACCAAGATCTGTATTTCAAGTGTTTGTTGTGTTTTATGATCACCTTTGCAAACTACCCAAAATGAAAAATCATTTAGAAGCCATTGATTTCAAGCCACAAACCATTTCATCGCATCTGTCAGGCAAAAACTACAACTTTTACATTCTGAGCCACAATCGTCATTTTTTGCACCACGTCTATAGCCTATAACACTGCATCTATGGCCTGTAACACCGCATTTGATTAGAATCAAAAAATTTTGGGGAAATTCTTGAGTATCCACATTTCAGATCTAATTTGGACAGTGACCATACATTTAGACCTAAGACTTGTTTAGTTTATCCTGTTCTTCCATTGCATTTGCCTGGTTTAGCTTGCATTTTCTAGTTAGCCTTTGTCATCCTAGGTTATTCATAGTCATAGCCATCTTTGAGACATGAAATTGGAAAGCTTATCATACTTAATCACACCATTATCACATACTTGGATATTTGTCTAGACCTTGTGATTACCTATCTACCATCATCATCAAGTTGAGCCTTAAACTCATGTGTCTAGTTTAGGTTTAGTCTATCCAATCATCATCATCTTAGCACTTGTCCTTTTGAGGTCTTGACATTCTGATTAGCTACCTTGGTCCATCTTAGTTTGGCTTAGCATCCTTTTCAAATTCTAAAGTTGCATATCCAAAATTCGAAGCATAGTCATAGTCATAGCTTCATTGTCACTTTGCATCCCACACCTTAGTCATAGTTGCATTGTCATTTGGCATCCTTATATTCAAAAATCCTAAAAATATAGCATAGTTGCATAGCCATCTTGCATTTTCATCCTTAGTTTGCATTCATCCCAAAACCCATAAGTCTTTTATGGTCCAAACAAGGTCACAAAGGAAACGAAAAGAAATGGACTACTCGAGTGACCACAACTATAACCCCCCTAACACAATGAATTTTAGGTCATCCTCAAACAAACCACCAGAGTCACAACCTCAAGTTGCAAATCCTTTTGAAAATCTCACCCTACATGAGGTAGAGCAAGGTTTGACCCTAGAAGAAATTGATGAGGCTGCCCAAGATCCTAGGATATTGTGTCTTATAGATGAGATGGTAGCTACGGATCCTCAAAGATATCTTATGCAACTCCTTCAAAGTAGAACTAAACTCCCTCCTAGTTTTGACATCAACATGCTTATGGGGTCATCTTCAAACTATGTGACACAAAACCAAGGTCATACAACACCTTCATCAAGTCATACCAATTCACAACAAATACATACTAGCTTACCATTAGGAGGAACTACACATAACACGATGACTGTCAATATACCTCATACCCCACCATTTGGAGTGAAAAACACAAGTCCTGTGTCTCAACCACTAAGCTCCTCATTCACAAATCCATTTGCTTCCACATCTCATACCATGGGTATTCCATCTACTAATCCATTTGCCACATCGTCATCTCAAACTACCACACCATTAACCAATACCATATCCATGGGTCAAAACACAATGAGTTCAAATACATCAAAAAGGACACGAAGGATCCATGTAATTGCTCCAAAAACACAATCCCAAAGGACCAATGCTATACCAAACATGAATATAAACTTTGGTTCTAATCAAAACATCAATCTGTCTCATCAAAACATCAATTTGTCTCATCAAAACATCAATCCATCCCAACATGAAAGGAAGCTAGTTGTGTAGAAATCACTTCCTACACTAATCTAATGAGGAGAGATGAGTGCAAATTCTTTTTAACCTTTACAATTACAGTGTTATTAACCCAACAATAGAGATATTGCAGCAATACACAACACAAGAATGTAAGACAGAAGAAGAGAGAGACAAGATATAATGTGGGGAAAACCCTTACGGGTGAAAAACCCCACTCCAAAACCTGCACAATGTATTATCTAAACAACAAGGTTTACAACACACTTGCAATGCAAGTCTTTATAGGAGTCTTTGACACTCGTATCTGGAGACAATTCAGTAGCATATGTTCAATGCTTGTCAATCACATAATACATCTCCTCTCAAGGCACCTGCTTAAATAGAAGTTTACAAGGCAAAAAAAAACTTTTCTTGAGATGGGCATCCAACTTGGCCTCATGGCCCAAAACCCACGCCTAGGGACACTTGTCCAACACTGTAGCATGGTCATGACACTTGTCATAACACACCATCCCAATATGGTCGCATATTCCCAAGTTGGGCAATGACAGAAGCTCTTACGACTCTTATGATTGTCATAGAATCTATTATAACTGTCATATCTTACAGCTGTAAGAGAATTTGTCATACACTGACTAAAAATAGCATATTCTCTTACAACATGTCATAACCCTCCTTGGGGTGCCCAAAGATGCCTTCTTCCAAGATGCCTTGTGACACATGTCTTCATCTGTCATAGTATCTTCTATTTACAACTCTTACGCGTCATAGATTCTGTCATAGGAATCTGTCATAACCATTTTGGTCAAGACTCACTTACACACTATTCAAAGTGCCGACACATGGCAAAATACCTCTACCACTAAGTGGGACGCCTATCTCCTCATGTGAGGACAAAATTACATGTGGTCACCTTCCACGTAGGATGACACATCATCGTGCCAACTCCCACAAGATGACAAAACAAGATTTGCATCCTAATTACACAATAGGCAATAAATAAATATATTACAACAAATAAATGCAAGGAATTACCAAGGTTGAGACACCTTAATTCCCAACACAACAAAACACCAATTCAAGTCCGTTTCAACAACAAATCAATCTAAATCTTCATTTCCAGCAAGCGAATTCAAACCCATTTCAATATCAATCCAGTACAAACATCCCATTCCCATTTCATTCTCAACACACCAACCAAAATCTGCCTCCACCAAACATCAATTCATATGCCGCATTCATACCAAACTTTCAAAACCAAAACCCATCTTCATCACACAATCACTTTAACTCATTTAACACAAACACCAACCCTTCCGCTTCAAGTATTGGATTTCAAAACACATCCAGTTCAAACATGGGTTATCAATACCACAATGCACTCACAAATGCCGCAAACACATCATTATCCTCCGTGGAAGTTTTAGCAGAACAAATGCACACATTACAACAACAAATTTCTAACATGCAAGTATCCGAGACAAAGAAGACTTACTCTATGGAAGACTTATTTCCATATCCTTTTGATCAGAGTATATATATGCCTCCCTTTCCTCAAAATTATAACGTGCCAAACTTTAACAAATATAAAGGAAAGGGTAGTCCAATAGAACATGTGCGAGAGTTTCATACCACTTGCCTAGAACTTGTATTTGACCATACATATCTAATGAGGTTGTTCCCATGAAGTCTAGCTCACGGGACAAGCACTTGAGTGGTTTGTGCATCTACCTCTTGGGATAAGGACATGGAATGAATTAGCTGACAAATTCATAGCACATTTCTCTTATAATATCGAGAGTGACATGATTGTTGCAACATTGTGTCACACAAAACAAGATGATGGAGAATCATTTACCTCTTTCTTCCAGAGATGGAGGAGCATGGCTAGTAAGTGCGCATGTCACATACCATAGAAACATTTGGTCCATATTTTTGTTGAAAATCTAAACACTGAATTGATGCACCAACTTCAAATTCATTGTTGTATCACCTTTGCGGATGTTGTTGAGAAAGGAGTTACGATTGAGAAAGCACTTATTGCAAAAGGATTGGTCAAAATTTTCAATAAGAACCAAAATAACCAAAACACTTCCAATGACAAGAGAAAATTTTGGTCTAGAAACAAAAATGTCACAAATGATGTGGTAGTTGATGCAAAAATGATAAACAAAGCTAGCCCTACCATTACTCTCCAAGGACCGACCATATCAAACAATCTACCACCTACTCATGAACAAACAACTAATGCGGTTCAAAACAATCAACAACGAGGTCCTCCAAGAAATAATCTTCCAAAACAAAATTATACTCCCTTAGGGGAATCTATTGAATCCGTTTTGAAGAAACTATTACAGTCAAACATCATCCAACTTCTAGAAATCAGACACTATGACCCAGGGCCTTTCAAACCATCTTGGTGGAATGATAATGATTTTTGTGAATACCATTGAATCAAAGGGCATAAGACATCTTCTTGTTACAAATTGAAGAACATAATTCAGGACCTCATTGAACAAGGTGATATATCAGTAGATAATCCACAAGGGTCCTCAAACATTGATCATACCATCTTCAAGAATCCCGTACAAGATCATGGGTCGGGAAAAGCCTCCAATTCAGGGACAAATATAAATGACCAATCCAGTTATACCCATGTCACCTATGAATATACCGTTAATAATATCTAAACATTCGACAACAATGTCTCCATGATTACTATCAAAACCAATCCAGAATGTGTTGTTACAACCCAAAGATCCAAAGTGACCTTACAAGGGGCTCCTTCTAATCCCCAACCAAAAGCTCAATATAATCTCTCAAATCATTTGGGGGAGACTCCCGCGTAGATATCCATCCTTGAGTTTCTTCACATATCCCCTAAACACAGCCATTTTGGACAAAGCCTAGCAAGAATCATTTGTTCCCACAGACCTTAATGCCAGTCAATTTTAGGCCATGGTGGGATACTTAGTTACCACCCATCACGTCACATTCATCGAACATGACCTTTCTTCGCAGAGGCCTAATCATAATGACCCATTACACCTTGAGGTATTCATTAATAAACATAAGATCAGACGAGTTTTGGTAGATGGTGGAGCAGGTCTGAACATATGTACCTTAAAATTGGTCACAACACTGGGATTCTCTGAGGCTTGTGTAGATACGTATAAGAAAATTGTTATAAAGGCTTATGATGATGCAGAGCATTCTTCCAAGGTTCTGATCTCACTTCCGGTAAGAGTTGTACCCGCTATTCTAGATATTCTATTCCAAGTCTTGGATCTGGACCTCCCATACAACCTCCTCCTTGGTCGTCCATGGATTCATACCATGAAGACTGTTCCGTCCACATACCATCAATGCCTTAAATTTCCCTATAATGGAACTAAAATCATAATAGCCAGTGATCCCAATCCCTTTCAATATTGTAGCAACCTAAAAGGAACACCTGAATATCAAGTGCCTATTAATAGGGAAATTTCACCTTCCGCTTCATCCCATTACATTGATCCTTACATGTTATCCAAATCTTCCATTACATCCATTCCCTCTTCTAAACCTAAGGTCTAGATCCATGACACAGGGTGTGGTGAATATAACATTGAGACTTCCTATTGCATTGGTAAGCTACTTGTGTCACCAAAATCCCATGGAAAATTGCTTCCTATCAAGGAGCCTAAAGTCACTATTTGCGCCACCCCCACCACTTTTACCAAGTGGGGTGAATTGAGCAAAGAAACAATAGATGAGGACATTTCTACATGGATCTATAAGGATGAAGACGAAATTGAACCTATACAATTACCAGTTGAACAATACATGGAAAAGGTTTCGAATTCATGAAGCAAAATGGTTATGATGGACATAGTGGACTTGGTCCGCACAAGAATGGAAGGACAAAACCTTTACAACCAAACAAGCTACCGAAGAATAAAGGGTTAGGTTATACACCATTAAAAGTGAATGCTCCTCATACTAAGTTACTAATGGGTGAAGATGCTAACGTTTCTAAAGACGTCGAGACATCTAAGGAAAATGCCGAGACCAATCCCCCTGAAACTAAACAAACCGATGGCCATGCTTGGATTGATATCTTTTGGGACCTTGACTACACTTCAGTATTTACCATATCTGCCCTATCCTTGAGTTATACAATTACCGATGATGATCTACCCCTAGTTTACCCACAATTGATAGATTGGGACCAACGAGCTTAGACATATTCGAAAACAATGAAGCAATCGTTGAGTTTATGGGACTTTGAGAAGGAATACCTAGTGGGGATCATAAAGTTGGATTCATCATAGATCTCGATAGCACAACTTACTTTGGGGAGTCCACTCCGCCCTCTAGTCACAAAAGTGAAAATAATAAAACAAAAAAAGATAGGTCTTTGGGTGAAAACCGAAAGGCGCCTTTAGACCATGAAAAAGTAAAAAGAAAGGACGTATTCGAGGGTGAAAACCTCCCTGAGGCACCTAAGGATGGAGGGTTGGATGTGCTCCCTACAACTCAAGAGAGATCACCATTCCTAGTAGAGAAATTAGTGGAATTAAACATTAGCATCGACGACAATCCTAGAATTGTTCACTTCGCAACATCCTTGACAGAAACTGAAAAACCAGAATTTATGGCTTTCTTTTCCACAAGACAAATCAACTTTGCTTGGTCATATGCTAATATGCTTGGGTTAAATCCTGAGTTAGTTTTGCATCATTTTCCATTATTTCCAAATGCAAAACTGGTTAAACAAAAGTTGAGAAAGATGCACCCCCAGATCACAATTTTAGTGAAGGCAGAGTTAAAGAAATTGTTAGATGTTGGTTTTATTCGACCTATAGACTATGCAGAATAGATTTCTAATCTTGTACCTGTAACTAAACCAACTAGAGGAATCATAATTTGCACAGATTTCAGAGACTTAAACAAAGCTTGTCCTCAGGATGACTTCCCATTGCCTAACATTGATATCATAGTAGACCTGACGGTGGGATATGAAATGTTATCACTCATGGATGGCTTCTTGGGATATAACCAAATCAAAATTGCTCTTGAAGATCAACATAAGATGGCTTTCACTTGCCCCTAGGGTACCTATTGTTGGAATGTCATGCCCTTTGGCCTTAAAAATGCTGGAGCAACATTTCAAAGGGCTATGACCACAATTTTCCATGACTACATGCATTCACTCATGGAAGATTATGTTGATGACTTGTTAACTAAATCCATTTCAAGAGATAGTCATCTAGATGTATTAGACAAGGTTTTCACAAGGCTTGAAGAATACAAGGTCGGGTTAAATCCAAAGAAGTGTGTTTTTTGAGTAACCTCGGATGGTAAACTATTAGGGTACATTGTGTCTCCCAGAAGTATTGAAGTTGAGCCCACAAAAGTGAAAGCTATTATGGATATGCCTCCACCCGCAAATATCAAGTAGTTACGCAAGGAAAGTTACAATCAATTCGAAGGTTTATAGCACAGTTGGCTGATAAGTATCACCCATTTCAACATTTGCTTCACAAAGGAGTCCCATTCATATGGTCCGATCATTGTCAGGAAGCCTTTCAACAAATCAAGGATTACCTATTGTCCCCTCTAGTTGTCATGCCACCTATTGATGGTAAACCCCTAATATTGTATATATTAGCAACCTCATCAACATTGGGAGCCCTCTTGGCACAAAATGATGAAGAAGGAAAATAAAGAGCATATATTATATCAGTCGAACACTTGTGGGGTATGAACTTAACTATAGTTCTATTGAACGAGCATGCCTTGCGGTGGTCTTCGACACTATATGTTAAACCATTAGATAAAGCTTGTAGCAAAGATAGATCCATTGAAGTATTTATTCAACAAAGCAGCTCTAACATGTCAACTAGTGAAATGGCTCATGATCTTGAGCGAGTTTGATATAGAGTATGTTGATCGAAAGGCAATGAAAGGACAAGTGACAGCCGATCAACTTATCGACGCTCCAACAATAGCAGATCATCCATTGGTTTTTGATTTTCCTAATGAGTCAATTTTCATGGTAGAAACTTAAAACACATGGAAACTTTATTTTGATGGATCCTATACAAATCTACTTAATTTTGATGGAAACTTAAACTACATAAAAACAAGGTGTAAAGCTATTTAAAGGTACTTAATTTTAAAATCCTTAAAATGTCCTTAAGGACTTGATCATCGATTTTTTTTTTGAAATGGATTTTTTTCACATTCCTTCACCTTCCCTAGATAAGGTATGGGACAAAATAATTCCATATAAAATCTGCTGGTTTTGAATAAAGCCTCTGCGATCTGTGAATAAGATTTATGGCAGCATTGCATTTAGTCTTTCCGTTATACCATTGTGATTGTCTTTGAAATGTTATTGCAGAGATGGATAGCTGTGAAAGCATTGATTGAATGAACATCTAATTTTTGGAGGGTTGTGAAAGAATCATAAACACTTAACAAACAGTCTACGAACAAATCATGCACGCCAAATTATGCGTGTCATTTTGTGCATAATAATTCAAAAACTTGGCGAGTAACATTTAATTCTTCATAATAATTTAAAAACTCGGCGATTACTCGCCAAACTCGCGAATCAATCATGGTCAAAACTCGTCGAAAATTATAGGAAAGACGCAATTTTTATGAAAAACTCGCCTGTGGGCAAAAAAACTTTTTAAGATAATTATAACTTAATTGTGCGTATGGCTGCAAGCGGAATCGAGGAAATAGAGTGCTCAGAAGGAAGGCGTTAAAACTTAAAAACTCTAGAATCGCCAAAACTCGCAGAAAAACTCGCGATTTCCGTCACAAACACCAAATGCATATGATATTAAAAATGTAATATAATTTTGGTATCATGTGAATGACTTTAGGGGCTATGTGGTTTGAGTTTTTCAGTTCAAGCTTTCTATTTTGCAATATTTATTGATCCAAAATATCATGGACAGAATTCATTTTTTGCAGTGTGGAGATGCATTGATATTTTAATTATCAAAATTTGGTGTAAGTTGAAGGATTTTCATAGACACGAGCTTGTTTAATTTATTTGATATCAATTAATTTAGCTAATAATGTGAGAATTACAATAGGGACAATACGATTTTTTCCTTTGTGAGATTTTTCGTTCTTTTGAATATTAGTTAGTTCTTAATAGTTGTCTTTACTTCCTAGTTGAAATGGATTGACTAGGATTTGAATAGAGGGCTTTCTAAATACTGATCCACATGCTTTACTAGGCTCCTAATCTTGTTTGGTTTGAGATTTTTATTAAAACTTTTCATAATTTCAACTTTTTTCACTTGGTAAATCTTGAGGGACTTAAGGTTTGAGGTGGGTTAAGCTCAAATCACACACTTAAAAGGTCTATTAACATTGGGTCATGCTCTTGGATATGCCCCATAAATATTGCACCAGAACCTTGTCGCATGTGTCCTGTAGGAGTGTCATGCTAGAGATTGTAATGTGAATTCTAATCACCATGTCCTTTTCTTCACATGAAATATTTCGATATCAAAATTAGAGTTTCATATCTACTAGTGGTAGAGGCAAACTCCTACAACACATTAAAGGCTCTTATAAAATCATACATTTTCCATGTGAAAGTTACATTCTAATCCATTGATGTGCTATTTTAATATCATAATTAGAGGCACATTGTAATACATGTTCTTTTTGGCATGTGTATTGCCTAATGTATAAATATACATGTTTTTTTAACTAGTAGTATGGTTATTGTGACACATGGAGAGATACTATTAAAATGAGATCTCAAAAAGAGATTGTAATGTAAATTCTAATCATCATGTCCTATTCTTCACATGAAATATTTTGACATTAGAATTAGAGTTTCATATTTGCTTTCAAGACATGTATGTATACATGCATTCATCTTTACATGAAACACTCTTATTTTGAAAATGATGTATGCTCACCCATACATAACAAGGGGCTACACATAGTGAACCATGTTAGCTTTGAAGGTTAGACATATGCATTTAACATTGGTTAATGCCACGTGGATGCACAAGCATTTCAATTCAGATAAACAAGTGCAAGATTACATTTGTCTAAGGTTGAAGCAGTTGCCGCAAAGAATTAAAAACACTACCATACCCATCAACACTATTACAACCTTTCAAAATTAAATTTAGTCAGGGATACATTGTATAAATAGTTTGTGAACATTTACAAGAAAATATTTGAACTAAACATTTATAGTCATAAGTAAACAATTTCTAAATACTTCCATACAAGACTTTGTGTCCCATCACCACTCATCCTCTTCTCCAAAACTATCATAGTCTTGATCGTTGTTATATGACAATGATGTCAATAATAGCCCTCCATTATCACTATCATAGAGAATAGTTCACACCTTGATTGTCACATTAGACTTCACGACATATAAGCTTGACATCCCCATAGTGTGCATGCAACAACCTAAATGATGACGTGACATGATGCGCCTTGAATTTGATGGAGTACTCGAACCTAAAAGCAAGGACCAACCATTACTCAAGTGAGCCTATGTGATTATGAATTAATGTTTGTCCCTTGAGGAACCTCATGAACCTCATCCTAAGCTCACTACTAAAAGTATCGTTTTTGATGATCATCATTGGGCTAATGATGACCTTTCAAATGCATCCACCAAAGTAAATGTCTAAGAGCTTGCAGTATAGAGTATTTGACTAGCCACCAAAACCTTGAATATCTATTTATAGATTATAAAATTTAACATCCAAGCTCATTGTCACCTTGGATTCATACAGGAAATTAAAATACTTAGCATAGTTATCAAATTGCCTTTGATTGGTCCTTATCCCATTTGTATTTATTCAATTCACCATCTTGTCCCTTAGCTGATAGGGGACACTCAGTTCCTCTATATAGAGAAGGATATTCCAAGGAAGATGCTAGTGATAGTTGGACAACCAACTAGACACCCATGTATGTGCATTATACGACATCTTGTCCACCCACATCAAAACAATTATTCGCTTTCACATTTCTATTATACCAAAAGATATATGTTGCCACACATTTCAGAAAACCACATATATGCTACCAATAGTTTTAGAATTAACTTACATATTTTGTATTTTTAACAAAGATTGTTGAAATTAGGTGCAGGTAGATTAAACATATTGATTATCAAGATTATTTTAGTTATGTATAATTGTGTTAGTTAAGTTGAATGGTAAATATTTAAGAATTGAGTCCAACCTATCCATTTGTTGTAGGAGATATTTTGTTGTGGTTGAAAATCCTGACAATTCTGAAAGTGTATATTACTATCTACTCAGATGTACACAACCAAAATGCAAGTTGACACAATTTGTGATAGATGATGATGGAAATGATTATCCCACTGGATCAGTTGTTGTTGAAGGTACTTATTATTAACAAATCAAGGTAGATAACAGTGATATTATATTTGTTGATTATATGGCGTTACAAAAGGTTCTACATTATAGTCATTTAGTTATAGCAACACGATTAAATTTAGAAACTTTATGAAAAATTGGACATGACCAACAAAAATGGAGGTTAAGTATTGAAGACCATGAAAAGATTTTAGAGATAATAAAGGATAGAGAGGACCCAGATTATATGTACCAAGAGCTAAGTTAAATGTATATATTGTACATAGTTGATATTTTGAACTCAAACTTGAAGAGCTAAATTTTAAATATATATATTGTGCATAGTTGATATTTTGAACTCAAATTTGAAAAGCTAAATTATATATATAGTGCATAGTTGATATATATATAGTGCATAGTTGATATATACATTCAAATTTTGATATGATGTCTTCAAGATATCAATTTTGATATAAATTATTTTTTCTATTCATATCAATTTCAATTTCAATTTCAGTTGATATCAATTTGAATTGATATCAATTGAAATTGAAATTTTGATATATATCCTTTTCAATTTGATATCAATTTTAATTTCAATTAATATCAAATTCAATGAATGGTTCTATTCACTACACAACCTATGCAAGAACCACATAGTTTTCATATCAATATGCTTTACAATTCACCATAGAAAAAATAGATGACAATATTGTTTGTTGTCTACATAAAGAGCTTTTGCAACATAATTTCTCCCAAATCGCAAGTATTTCTTTTGAAATATGCAAAGAAGACATCTCCATAGTTGTCTTCGTGTGACACAAATTTCACATACATGAAACATTTACACTTGCAATGAACAATTGTATTATTAATCTTATCAAAGATGCAAATTATAAATTGCATTAATGTTTAAATATAGACTAGATTACTTTTAATCTTGTGTCTTGTGAATATTTGAAAAAGAATCGCTCATTTTGCTTTGGTCTATTAAACTGCTCACATTTGAAATGGAAATGATTAAGATTTGCCTAAGTTCAAAACTTCACTAAAAAAAATTACCTTACAAGGGGGTGTAAGTTGTTTAAAGG
The DNA here is from genome assembly GCA_027924645.1 of Cunninghamia lanceolata. NCBI lineage: Eukaryota > Viridiplantae > Streptophyta > Pinopsida > Cupressales > Cupressaceae > Cunninghamia > Cunninghamia lanceolata. The sequence goes on along the minus strand of BSBN01000261.1, from coordinate 22,740,537 downwards.
TGCTTAGTTCTAAAATCACATTAAAATCCCCTTAAGTACTTGATCAGAGCCTTTTTTGGAATGGATTTTGTAACGCTCAGCCACGAAACCCTAGAGAAAAGATTAACTATGTACTAAAAAAAGGGGCAATTTTTTTTTTTTTAAAGAAGGAATAATAACAAAGTGTAAATCATACTCACTTAACATGCAAGTTAGCTTTTAATCTCTAAGGTATCCATGACTGCATTACTACTTACTAACATAATCTGATTAGCATCCATGATTCAATCTGAAACCAAGTACATCAAAGAGAACACATATATACTTCCATCATAAAGAAACATCAGATAATAACATTAAGATCTAGCATAGGAGAATACAAATATGTTTACAATTTCTTTACAAAAAAATACACCAATGCTATGTTTACAATGTCACTTCCTGATTACATTTGAGGATATACATCAATATAATAATACATTGTTTAACTGATATACAAGGCTAAAACATAAACATAAATATCTGTCTTCTCAAGAAAAACAAGACCAGCGATCTTCTACATGATAAATCCTCCTCATGCATGAACAATAGCAAAGGAACCAATGGAGATAAGCACATCCACCTGACCATGTGGAGCCCTAAGGCCCACCCCTCCGTGCTAGGAGATGACAATAAGGTCCCACAACATAACTAGTCGACTTGACAAGAATACTAGGTCCACAAATGACTACACAATCACACAAGCATAACCTAGACATCTATCCCAGAGGCAACTACTCAAAACAAGGCAAGTAAACAACAAGGGAGTGCTAGACTGCAGTAGGGAGAAGTGTCATCACATAGTTTATCATGGGTTGTCCTGGTAAGCCTTCCTAGGCCCCGGCCCCCACCTTGGGTTGTCCTGGCAGCCTCTCCCGACTCCCGGCCCCCATACAAACTTATGCGGAATCAACATACCTTTCATGAGGACAAGGTAGTTGATCTTGCCATTCCAGGCCTTCTCATCTCATCTCAATCCTAAGCGAGCACTTGAGCTATGAGTGAGGCATCTACTTATCTTGTTTAGTGTGATTAATTACCCAACCCCTTATTTTATTAGTTAGGTTATCTCTAAGTTAAGAAACTCCCACATGGGTTGTCCTGGACGCCACTTTGGGCTCCGGCCCCCATTGAGAGCCACTCCCCTACCTGCATCTAGAAGACCCTACTCATCAAACATAGCAATTAACAAGTATACATGAACCATGCAAGGCATTAACCCTGTTGCATACAAGGACATTTTTCACAAAACATTGCCCATAGCTTCCATGTGAAGCAAACCATAACCAACATATTACTTTTATGTTATCCAACACCTCCCCATTTTCAAAATCTGACACACTACTTATTGCATAATCAACACCATAATGAACCATATCATCCATGCAAGACTTTATTCCACATCATGACACTTTTACAATCATAGCATATACATGAAAACAAAACCTTAAAACATATGCCTCTGGAAACTAACCTTGACAACATGACTCTTATAAGACCACTAATACGACTTACACAAGTTTCACTCATAATTAACCAATTATCAAAATCAAAATCCAAAACGTAAACTTACAAAACAACTTCATCCAAGGATCTCACTTATCTAAGAATAATTCAATAATAGTTTGATAGTCTTATTCTATTTTAACAGATTGTAACAACTTATACCAAATTCATCTTATAGCACAAAGTAGCAAAACTCAACTATATAATTTTAATATTAAGTATATTATTTTTATTTTAACAAAATATTTCCCAATATACGTATTCATAAATTTACACGTGAATCATAATTTCATAAATTTATAAATAAAACATATTTTCCTTTCCTTAAGAAATAAAAATAAAACTAAACCAAAATTTAATTATTTAACTATCTTTTAAAAACTAAAATTCATTTATTTAACTATATATATATATATATATATAACTAAGAAAAAGTAAAATTAAAAACTAAATTTCATTTATATAACTATTTGTTTTTTTATTTTATTTCCCTTTTTTTTAAAGAAAATAAATCTGAAAAAAAAACTATAACTAAGTTTATTTATTCTATACTATTACTTTTTCCTTTTTAAAAAAAAAGACATAAATATAAAAGCTAAACTTAAATCAAAAAGCTAAAACATAAGTGATTCGTAAGTTTTCTAAAACTACCTACTTTACTTTTTCCTTAACTAAGGGATTTTATGAAACTTAAGAAACTTACTATATATGAATCTTTCTAAAATTAAGGAGGAGATAAGAGAGGGAGAGCCATACAAACCATATGGTCTCCTTATGGAGTATAAAAACAATGAAACTCAAAACTTTTAAGAGAATTTAGTCATAGCAATTCAGAAAATTTAAGGAGATTTAGGCATTTGATGGCTCAAGGCAATTTTGGGAGAATCTGTAGAAGGTAAAATTACTTATATATATATTTTTTAATTGTTTTCAAATTTAAATTAGTTATTGGAATAGATCAGGCCATACTGCCTCCATAGGAAGAGATCTGATTTTTCTTTTTGGGATGATTTATTCTATTTTTTTTTTTTTTCAATTTCAAAGCAATAGGGATAGGTACAGGTGAAAGGGAAGATTCTACAGAGAAGAGAATGCAAAAAAAAGAATTTCTTCAGAGAGCAGGGATGCATGCAACAAGAACAACATCCAGAGGAAAGATTCATGATGATTTGTCACCCAAAATACTTATAAACTACAGAGGATCTACTTCCACAATTGTTTGTAAATGGCTTCCCTATAGGTGGTTGAAGATAAAAAGATACAGATTTATTTGCTATCTCAATGATGAAGTTTTGTCATGCAATAAGGGGTTTCTAATTTCTTGGAGGCTAGATGTCACATGAATATGAACATAGGAGGAATCACAACATTATTGGTATAATGGAATATTACAAATATAGCACAGATAAGATCCGTTCCTTTAGCTATCTTATGCAGATGCAAACAGGACAAGAGGAGGTAGGGTTTGAAACCTGATGAGGTTAGTGAAATTAAGGAAACTTCTGGCAATAATTGAATTTATACCAGTTAATTTACATGGCTTAACAAAACATGAAAAATGATTACGGAAAGCCTCAAGTAATATTCATCACACAGATTACAAGAAAGAAAAAAAACAATTTAGATGATAACTATATGAACAACCCTTTTTACAGAGAATCGAATGCAGCCAGAACACACACACATAATGACTCTTTATCAAAATTAGTGAAAGATAACAAAAATAAGATTCAGAATAAAAGAACCTGTATTCAGTGCCCAACCGATTGAAGATTCCACACGATTGTTGTTTCTTCCCCAAAACCCAATTCACCAATCTTTTTTTGAAAATCTCCCAAAACCCCCCTTTCAATCCCCAGAAAACTCCTAAAATATGCATTCTGACAACACAATTTATTCTTATTTACTAATCTTAATTAGAAAATAGAATATTTATATCTAAACTTACAATAACTTTTATTAATATTATATCTTATAATCACTTCCTCACAATATAACATTTGCTTAAGTACTATTAATTTTGCATATACAAAGATTATCCATTATATTCTTGATTTAAAACACTTATTTACCTCTTAATGTTATTATTTATTTACTAAGGTGGACTTATGATTTCTATTTTAATAATGCAAATTAATCAAAACAATAACACATAATTACAACTTGAAACCCACATACCAAACAATACCAGACGACCTCAACTAGGGTGACTGACTATCATGCCCAACCGACCAGACTGACAGACCACAAGACAAGCACCCGCCCTCTTTGAGGATGATGACAAGCTGAGGGACCTTATGTCATCTCTGATCAACAATTCTCCATTGGATTTGAGGCACGCTCAAACCTGCCAATTCAGGTGAAGTCAATGCCTGGTACCTGCAACCTGCAACAAACAAACTGTCGAGCATATATATATACATATAACCATCTAATCAAACACACTGTGGAAGAGAATCACAACATAGCAGGGTACTCACGCATGAGTAATGCGACACTGTCCCTTTCACCAATCACATTCACAAGTAACCATATCATGCATGCACATTAGTAGCTAAATAACTACATGAAAACATCATCAGATAATCACATTAGGCACATGATAAAATTGATCCACATAATCAACTGAGTCCATAACTAATCATAATGTAAGCATAACCAACAATTTTAATAGTATCATCATAGCAATAGACAAGTATCATCATCAAAATAGTAAATCCCAGATGTCATAATGTCTAAACAGAACAACTATCAGAAAGCCAAAATGAGGGGCACTACAGATTTTATTTGCATTCCTCACCTTCCCTAGTGAATGAATCAACTCATGGGACAAAATGATCCCATCTAAAATCTGCTGGTTTTGAATAAAGCCTATGCATTCTATGAATATGATTTATGGCAGCATGCTATTTAGTCTTTCCGTTACACCATTGTGATTGCCTTTGAAATGTTATTGCAGAGATGGATAGCTGTGAAAGCATTGATTGAATGAACATCTAATTTTTGGAGGGTTGTCAAACAATCGTCAAATTATGCGTTGCATTCTGTGCATAATAATTCAAAAACTCGGCGAGTAACATTTAATTGTTTATAATAATTTAAAAACTCGGCGACTACTCCGCCAAACTTGCGAGTCAATCTGGTTCGCAAGTAACTCGCGGCTGAGTGATGGTTAAAACTCGTGGCAAGTTTTAAAAAAAAACCTCGCAAAACTCGCTTGATTACTCACGGCGAGTTTTAAAAAAAACCCGCAAAACTCGCCAAAAATTATAGGAAAAACTCAATTTTTATGAATCTCACTACCGTGGGCCAAAAGACTTTTAAAATAATTTATAACTTAATTGTGTGTGAGGCTTCAAGCGGAATCACAGATATAGAGTGCTCAGAAGGACAATGTTAAAACTTAGAACTCTAGAATCACCAAAACTGCAGGAAAAACTCACGATTTTTGTAACAATGAGCGTGTTACTGCCAAACATGCTACGATGACGGAGGAGAGGTGTTGGAAGGGCTATGGAAAAGATGATAGAATTTTTTTTGGATGGATTGTAGTTTAGAGTACAATTAGTAAGGTTGATGGTATGTTCTTTGATTATAATATCAACTGAAGTTTAAATTCCCTAAAGGTACAATATATAAAGAATGAGGCCAAGATCAATGCTCTAGGCGACTTTTGCAAAAGTGAATACCTCTTATTCTTTGGCTCTGATCAACATAGACTCGTACTCTTATAGCAAAATCATAGATATTTAGCAAAATGATGTGGAATTTGTGTCTTATCTATCCATGACCTTACACACGAATCAGGGAATAGAATAATTATTCGAACAATGTGTAAAGAGACAAGCCCTTTCAACGTAAAAGTCTTAGGTAACTAGTTGATTTATAAGCATTAGGCAATGATTTATAGAGGAGTTTATTTAAAACATTTGGGTCAAGAATTATCGCACTATTATAAATTATAAGATGGGCTACTAGCTTACTGAATAACACTATTATTGAAGACGAGCCATGAGTTTTTTTAAAGGAGTTATGTTAAAAATATGGTTCTCAAAAATGTAATTCCATGATAACACATTGCATAAACACCAAATGCAATATGGTAATAAAAAATAAAATATGATTTTGAAATTATGTGAATGACTTAGTGGTATGTAGTTGAACATTTTAGTTTAAGGGTTTTGTTTTGTAATATTGATCCAAATATTAGCCAATAGATTTTCATTATTTTTTCACAATGGAGATGCATTGATATGTTAATTATCAAATTTTGGTGTAGGTTGAAACATAAGTTTGTTTAATTTATTTGATATCTATCAATCTAGTTAAGGAAGTGAAATTTGCAACAAGGGATAGTATGATTTTTCCCTTTCTGACGTTTTTCTTTCTTTTGAATAGTAGTTTCTCGATAGTTGTCGATAATTCCCAATGAAAATAGATTGGATAGGATTTGAATAAAGGACCTCCTAGATACTGATTTGCATACTCTACTAAGCTCTCAATCCTATTTGGTTTGAGATTTCTATTAAAACCTTTCATAATAGGATTGAGACTTCTATTAAAACCTTTCATAATTTTAACATTTTTTAATGGTAAATCTCAGGGGACTTAAGCTTTGGTGGTTTAAGCTTGGACCACACACTTAGAAGGATTGTTAACATTGGGTCATACTCTTGAATATGCCCCATAAATGTTGCACTAGAACCTTTCCATGTGTCCTATTAGAGCTATGGGTTGCCCTAATGATGAAATACCCTTTAAATGTTGTGGCTCCCACTAGTCCACATTCATTTTAGGTTAGATGTTTTTGGGATTTTGTTTGTAACTATCACTATTCACTATTCTAGTGGTCCTTTAGTGCTTTTACTATTTTAATTTATCAACTTTGTTTTATATAGGGTGTGTGTTGTTGTTGAGGCAATGATCTTGTTTTTTATTAAGGTAAGTTGGGTTTTTTACACGGCCCAAACCCTGTTACAAAATACAAGAAAACAAAGCAACCAAGTTGCCCAAAAAACAAGCCTAAACAACACCTGAAACAAACCTTTGCACCCTCACACCCTTATTCTTCGTGTGTGGTAGAGAAACCAACTTGGGAAGACCTTTCTTCTGCCTTTAAACAATTGTCCATGAAGTGTTGTCTTCCAAACCAGAAGACCTAGGAGAAGAGGGATGGGAAACCCCTCCAAAGTTCCCATCTAAGGGCACTACAAAATCTAATGAATAATGTGGATTAAACGATCTACAATCAACCATATCAGAATTAATCAATTGACGGTTCAAAGAAGAAGGCAAATCAGGAACTTGTCGAGCTGTAGGAACATTAGCCAAAGAATCAGAAGGAACCTCACAAGGCCTAGTTGGAGTTGTTGGATGGAGGAGAGTAGCTCTGATTCCTCTAAATCAGCTATCAAATCTTTTGGATACCTGTAAGATGGTGGGGAAGAGCATTTTTCCACCAAGTAGAGGAAGATTGCTTACAAATACCATGAGGACAATCTGAAGCCAAGTGCCCTGTAGTGAAATGTCTACATCGAAAAGGAATGCCCTCTTAATCAATCAACTGAGACCAAGGCTGGTCATTCACCTGTAAAACAACCTCACCTGGTAAAGCTTTCGATAGATCAACCTCCACCAAAACATGGACAAAAGAGGTGTGAGAAAAATTTGTAGTAGCTAGGTCCACCTTCAAGAATTGACCTAGAGCATTGCATATTGCCTCATAGGCTCATTTACACAAGAACTATAAGGGTACATAAGGCAATCTCACCCAAACAAGCATAATGTCAATAGACTCTTTCATGGGGTTGAAAGAGGGAAACCAAGGATGAATCGATAGAGGATTGAACTCCCACATCCAATCACCAACAGCTAACACAACCTCTCGATCCTTAGAAGTGTAACGTCAGAAAATGTCCCCTTGGGGGCTTTTCCCTCTTTAGGTTTAGCTCCTGGGTCTTTTGTGTGCATTTAGGACATCTTACATCATAATTTGGCATCCCGATGGAATGAACCCTAGGTATCATGACAAATGGGGCCTAGGGGGACCCCTTGAGCTTAACCCTGCCCAAAATAGGGGGGAGGACTTGGGCGCCCGCGCCCTAGTCCTACCCTATTTTGGGTCAGGCCCAAATTTTAAGTGTCGATTTATGACCGTTATTTGGTCCCTAAGCTGACACGGTAAGTTTGAATTTACAAAATCTTGGCAAGAATGTTTGTAGTTGCATATAAAAGCATGTTTAGGCATTCATTTGTAAATTAGATTTCAACTAGATTGTTATGGTGAACTTTATGCATCCTCAAGGTGATTCAAGGCTTTCATTGTGTTGCAAGAGCAAATTTGTGTTGTCTATGTGTTTGTGTTTGCAGATTTGAGCATCCATTGTCTCATGAAATGAAGAGCATCTTTCTCCCATGAGATCTTCACTACAAGGTGACATTATATTGTGTTTTCATCATCATTTCATTTGGATTTTGCCTTTGCCTCACAAGGGCACACACTCTCTATCTGACAAAGGTGTTTGGAAGACTTAAGTGTCCTTCCAGGGCTTGATTGAGGTAAGCTCCTAAACACCACAACCCCCTCCCAAAGTTTATGATTGCAGGTTATAGGTTGATGATGCAGACAAAGTGAAGTTACTAGAGGGCATGTTGGAGTGTCGAAATTAATAAATAGCAAAAAAAAGGACCCTGGACTTGGGTGCCCGCTCATTAGCCCTCAAAGTTTCATGATGGAAAAACCTTTGGTGCAGCGGGAACAGGTTGCAGATCTTGTCCACAGATCTCGACAAAAAGCAAGGTACTGGACTTGGGCGCCCGCTCTTTTGTCCCCAACTTTTCCACCTACTCTTTTGTCCCCGACTTTTCCGCCTCAGATCCCCAAAAATAGGTGCACAATCATTTGTAATTGTATAGCTTTCTGCAGAGGCATTTTCTGTTATTCATTAGTTTATTATCGTATTTGCATAATTAGGGTTTTGATATGTAATTAAGCATAAGAGAAGGAAAATTGATAATCAAACAACCTAATCCAAGTTTCCCTACATTTGTAAGTGACCAAGGACCTGATAGTGCTCTGCTACTCGATCCCAAGGTCTTTGAATGTAATGGGTGAAAGGAGAATTTAATCACTAAACAAAACAATCCAAATTTTACCCTAAACAAGAAGAATTAAAAAAACCACAAAAAAACCTCTAGTAGAAGGGTAGATCTCCATCTTACCCTCCACCAAAGGAGTCCAATGTTCAAAAATCCATCAGTGTAGATAAGTGAGAGAAGGCCAAAGACAGCTAAATCTATAGATCAAACCCTTACTCATGAAGAAGCCTTTGTTATCAATCACTTCCTACCCCAGAAGCATCATAGGAGGAGTTGAGGCACAAGGGATAGGTATTTTCTTCCGATCCAAGGTTCCAGCTGAGGAACCCTTTCTTGCAGCAGTTCCCTTCTCCACTTCTGAAATAGAAGGATGAAAGCCATGTATTTTACTCACCGCATCTGCATAAGAATCGTGAGGAGGGGAAACAGGAGCATCCACGCTCATAGCAAAAACATGACCACCAACCACCGATGCAAGCACATTCACAACAGAAGCATGACCACCATCTAGAATAGGAATGACATCTTGCAGAACATGAACAACATCATGCACATGCACAACAAAAGCGTGGTCACCATCCAAAATAGGAACGACATCTTGCAGAACAGGAACAACATCATGCAGTTCAGAAACAACAAACATCGGCGCAACCCTAGAGATGACACCCACAAGTAGGAAAACTTCTTTCAAAATTAGAGAATCATTCAGGAGGGAGTAGGAGGAATGATCTTGTTGTTGTAGTATGAAAGTTCAAAAGATTAAAATTGATCAATAGTATTCTATTTATCCTTGTGGAATAACTAAATGGTTTGCGTAGTGAATCAATGGAGTTGTTGATGCAATTTTTGACACACCAACTTTATCGGAAGCCATGAAATGTTGCAGGTTGGAATAACAAAGGTTCCCCTACTTGGAAGGTGGCTAGCCTCAAGAGTCTTCATAGATTGTTGTATGGGGTTCACCAAAATCCCTCAGTTGGAAAGTGCTTTGGTTGGTTCATTCAAAGGGCTACACTGAACATTAGGAATTTTTCATGAGAAAGAGAGGCTTACTTAGTGTAAATGAAACACTATTAGCTAGCGTAAATCTTCAATTTCACTTTAAATGTGTTAATAATTTTTATGTTTATTTATTTGACCTCCATTGATGATTTTCAACATTAAAACATGATTAAATATGTTAAAACCACAATATCTCCTTTAAAATCAGAATTTTGCAAGTTGGAATGTGAAAAGTCATTCATGAAATTCGTTCCATTTTTTTAAGAATTCAACTTTGATTTTTAGGATAGTGAAAAATGTGTCAAAATTATGCAAGATTTTACTGCTTTAAATTCATAAGGTCGTCTCAAGTTTCTACCTTGTGTGAATGAAATTTATCATCAAGCCCTAAACTAAACTTAATCTAACATCAATATTAAAAAAAAAAGAAAAAGCAAAAAAAGAGGGGAGAATGAAAAGGTTAAAGAGAAAAGAAAATAAATCAAAACTTATATTCAATCCTCCTATAGGAGGTAAAATATAAACTATTTGTACAAGTGCAAACTAATAGTCTTACCCCTACTTCAGATTAGAGCCTAAAAATGAAAGCAAACCAAAGCAATGCAAAACTAAACAAAGCTCATACCTTCACTTGATGTTTGAGATTGCTCCATTGGTGTATGTTGATGTTTTGATGGACTTGAAATGTCTAATTGCTCTTGGAGGCTCCCTAATGTGACATCATATACTTGCAAATTTTTCTCATGTGGAAATGTTTGAGGATGGCATGGATTTATATATTTAAGATGAGCGAAATGGAGAGCTAGGACTTGATCTTGGATTGGATGGTGGAGATTGATTAACTTGCACAGGGGAATGAGAAGATTACAAGTGGAAGCTTGGGAAAGGTTAGAATGAATGATAGATGGATTGAGAGAGATGAAGGGTTGAGATTACCGTGATTTGAATGAAAGGTGGAGATTGAAATTTCTTACACATGTTAGAAGAATCATGAGGATGTGGGATATGATAAGTGAGAGAAATCTCACACATGTGTGAGAATTATGGGGATGTGTGATGATGACAAGTGGGAGATCTCACACATGTATGAGAATCATGTGTGAAAATGGAGGGTGCAGATGTCCTTGGGATAATGGATGATGGAGACTTAGACTTGATCTAATTTTAGATTGAGAGATGGATGGCTAGTATTAGGTTGAGCAAATTGGTGGCTAGGATACAAACTTAGTTTCATTTAGGATTGAGGAAATTTTAAATTAGAGGAAATGATGATGTGGATTTTGGACAAGACGAATATTTTTATTAGCTTAGTTAATAAAATAAAATGATTTATCTAATTAACTAATGTCAAGGCATTAGCTTAGTTAACTAAATAAAAATAATTTATTTAATTAAGTAATGTTAGGATGCACTCATTAAATGAAATTTATTTAATTATCTAGCAAAAGTGGAAAGCCTAATTAATTAAATAATTTATTTAATTAATCAAAGCTAGACTTGTTCAATTGATTGTGGATGAATTTTAGGTGTTTACATTTTGCCCCTCTTTGAAATGGTGTTGTGACTAGAAAAAGTAATGGCATTTTAAAGAATGATAAAATATAGGCACCTGATGAGGTGAAGTGGGAGGCAAGATGCCCTAGTTGGCCGAAGAAAATGGAATTAGTAAATGGATAACCTTGAGAGAGTGGGTAGGCGGAAATGACATGGGTGGTCTCTCAAAAAGAGAGGATAGAAAAGAGGTGAAAAGGAGGGAAAATGATGAAAATGATTTAGAGGGGTGAAATAATGAAAATGATGAAATATGCCCCAACTGTTGGGATATTGGTTTTAGGATAGATTGATAATTTGGTTTGGATTTGATTGATTAATGGTCAATCTTGATACTTCAATGTTTGGAAGGATTTTTTATGTGATATGATGAATGTTTGTGACTATAGGTACATGGGGGGAATCATTGAGGATATTTAAAATGTGTTGAGAAACTTCTTTGCTAGAGCACTAGCCTTATGCATCATCATATAATGGATGATGATGATGGTGTGCCAAGTACATGAAGGACTAACACAAATAGACAAGGTGCAAATAACATATGCCCCACAAGCATGTTATCAAAACATACCATAATATAATGGATTGTGGTGTTCTTGACATTGTTCATTATGGAACAATATGGCTAGGTACACAAACAAACACATAAACATATTCAAAAAAATAGACAAGCACAAAAAGAAACATGCACACAGCTCTAGCTTGTTTGAATTAGAAGCCAAGGGGGTTTGTGTAATGTCCCCTTTTTTAAATGCCCTAGTTTTTGCCCTAAAATCATAATTCCAAGCAAAGCAAGAAATGAAATAGAGTTAGTGATATCATTTACCAATTTAAATTGTTGAACAAGATAGATCTTGGTTGAGACCCTACAATCATGTTAGATAATCATTGAAAGCATAATCCATAAAATAGATCTTTCCTACTAGGGTTAGGAACATTATCTTAATCATATGATATACCCAATTCATTAATGGAGTCCAACCAAAAATGTTTAGCGTAAGGGGGTATAATAGGGTGCCCAAATCAATCATCTACCCTAGGCCCAAGAGGGGATATACCATACCTATTGGCCTCATATGGCCTTCCACCATCCAGATGAGGGGGTGTACCTAGTGAGGAATCCCATAACAGTTCTCCCTCTCCTTGCCACCTTTATTCTCCTCCCTATGATTGGGACTCCTTAACCCAATAGCCAAACCTAAGGGGGCATGATAGGGTGCCTGAAATGATGCCCTACTCTAGGCCCAAGAGTGGATATACCATACCTCTTGGCCTCATGTGGCCTTCTGCCATCCATTTGAGGGGGTGTACCTAGCGAGGAATCATATAGCAGTTCTCCCTTAACTTGCCATCCTTGGTTGCTTGATGAGAATTAAATACATCTAGATTCATAGAGATCATTATACACAAATATAGCAGTTCTCCCTTAACTTGCCATCCTTGGTTGCTTGATGAGAATTAAATACATCTAGATTCATAGAGATCATTATACACAACAATAATGATAGAGAATACATATCCTTCATGCAAATATGTTAGCCAGTGTTAACTTCTACCCTTGTCTGTGGAGTGCAGATAGGCTGATTTGATTGATCCAATAATAGAACAATAGAATGATTAATAGAAGGATAGAATAATCGAATGATAGAGTAATCAAATGATAGAATGAAATGATGATATAATAATAGTATGGTGGAATAGTAGAATGATAGAATGAGGAATAATTGAATGATAGAATGATGGAATAATCGAATGATAGGATGATAAAATTATAGAATGATAGAAGAGTAGAAGGATAGAAATAAAGAATGATATAATAATAGAATGATGGAATAATAGGATGATATAATGATAGAAGAATAGAATAAAAGAATGATATAAGAATTTAATAATAGAATGATGGGATAATAGATTAATAGAATGAGAGGATGATAGAATGGCTGCAATAAATGATTCTTTGTTTTTATCAATTATTACATATATATATCACTAGCCATGTATTCCTTTTTCTCTTTGCTACTGTATGAAGTTCTCTTTTCTCCCTAAAACTCCCTCCTTATCTCTCCTTATATATCTTAAGGATTTTAAACGAGAGATGCAACCATTGCCAAACAAGGCAACACTTCTTTAAACAACCCTCCACAAAAGCCACACCTCTTGCTAATTATTGTCTTTGTAGCAAAGGCGCTCCCTCAAAACAAATGCACATGGCTCTTAATGCAGTTTGTACCACCTAATGAAATCGTGTTTCCTTGTAAGTTACAACACACTAATATATGAAATCATTTCATAATGTAAAGGTTGCATTACTTGTAGAGATCGCATAATATGTATAGAGATCACATCACATTCATTAGTAAGTCATTTTTCACTATAATGAATTCTTTGTCCCTTAATTAAATTGCTGATCATCATAAAAGTCGCTCCACATATTATAATGATCGTAACACTTCAAAACAAATTGCAACACATGTTCTTTATAATTACATCTCTTTTGTTATCAATATAGTCATCTCCTTTCATTATCGCTATTGGGACAAGAAAATTTTGAAATTTTTCTGTACTCTTATCCACCCCATGTCCAACCAAATCAGAACATTATACGCCCAAAATCATAATAATAGTTAATAAATTCCACAAACATAACATGATTTGTATGATAAGATCCCTACCATAATTATTTGTCTCACCTCCCAAACCATAATCTGAAAAAACCTTCAGTTCTTTGATTTCGGCAAGACCTCAGTTTTTTCATACCGACCCATGTTCCATTTGAAGCAAACTAGATGTGTATCAGCATGAGGAGTAGGATCGAAAAGAGAATTTCAAGAATCCCTGATAAAAGAAGTTATGCCGATGACCCCTTATCAAAAGGAGAATCCCCAGTCACACTGAATTAATCAAATACAAGGACCATCGGGATGGGAAAGCATTATCAGAAAATACTCTAAACATTCCCCCGACAATGTAGATCACACTGATGGGGAAATTCGACAAGAGTCATGCTGAACAACTCAGGGAATGGATGGAACTATCAACTCATCGGGAATAAATGCACATCGGAACAAGAAATTAATGCTTCTTCGACCTTATGATGTCTCAGCGACCGACCATAAGGCATTTTCGGCCAAAGTCATACCGATATATGTCAAAGATATAACTCATCGGCAAAAGGAAATAGATCGGAGTAGGATTTATAAGTCCTGCCGAATCTATAGTCACAATGACAAAGGATTTCAGTGACATGATTGTGATCATTCCGATGAAGAATAGAAAGGAAGGCATCGAGGAAACAACTAGGATCGGATAAATCGAATGAAGTCATCCCGATAGCATGTGTTGTTCTGATGAAGACAGTAACCACACACATCGATGAGACTCTTTCTGATAGGACATAAAGACAAGCGATATCGGTATCAATTTCTTGGGTCTTACCGACTTCACTAACCTGCCATGTAAAGAAAAGTTGATAAACATTTCGACAAGACTCATACCAATATAAATAATTAACATCAGAGATATTTGAAATATCAGAGTAGGGTGTTGTTCTCACAATGATAATGTAAGTCAGGCCGACAATGGCTCCTATGCTCATTCTTATATCAGATGGACCTTGAAATGTCTTGCCGATACAAACATATATATGTTTTCATAAAAAGTGACATCGAGGAGATAAAACAAAGGGGCACAGCGATTGAGTCATCTACAAATATTCATGCCATAAGAAGCATTTAGATCACACCAACATTACAAAAGTCCTGCCGATGAAGGACGTTATGACGATGTGACATTTCACAACGATTATGGACATTAATACACTGGAAGTATTAATTACAGGCCGAGAAGAAATCCCCTAAAAGGTCATTCTGAATCATTGCATTTGTGTTCGAATGAATTGTCTAAGAAAAGCACGCAAGTAGGAATTTGGAGGAGAAAACGAAGGAATTCAGTGATCATCTCAGGTAGACACATAAACCTCTATTTGATCAATTATAATTTGTATTTTCTATTCAGAATTATAGCAAATGGACACACCAATAAAGGGCAAGGGTAGAAAATAGCAAGGTGAAACCAGTAAACCTAAAAAATAGAAAATTGATAAAGGTCCTGATGAAAAGATGAAAGAGAGAAAACTAAATCAGGATTTGATAGATCAATTGCCTGGGTCTACCCCTAAAGCCCGAAGATCTGCACAACTCAAGGTGGAGGTAGAGAAGTTAGAAGATAAATGCAAATACCTGAGAAATGTATGGACACCAATCAGAGGCTATGAATTGTTTAAATTCCATTATGATAGAAGATTTAGAAATGTCCCAGTGTCTAATTCGAGCATTTGAATTTGGGCAAATTGGTTGTCCCAGATGTGTTTGTGAATGTGGAACTCCTAAAACTTTTGGCTAAATATTACAATCCCAGCCTAAAAGCCATACTCAATCCACAAGGAGAGCCTGTTATACACTTATCCAAAAATGCCATTTGTGAAGTATTTGATTTGGATGACTTGTGTACACTTCCCATAGTATATGAGGATTTAGACAAAGAATACTGGAGGATGGACACCACATACAATGGATGGAGATTGCTTCTCCACAGGCCTAGGACAGAGGGAAAATCAGTACCTTTTGATGACAATGATGGACCTCCATTCCATGTGTCCTTGTTTGAACCTTATATGCAATACACATATTATTCCATTGGCCAAGTCCTAGGGTCAGAGGTGCCTGATTTCGTGACAATTCCATTAATGGTGATAGCAATAGATATCCAATGTCATAATGCTAGGCAATTTGACTATGCTGCTTATATTTATAGAAAGATTGATTCTAGCTTAATTGTAATTAAGAACAATGCCCCAACAGTCTCTTTTGAGCATTATTCACTCCTCATGCATATGGTATTATAAATTGCAATTAAGAACAATGCCCCAATAGTCTCTTTTGATCATTATTCACTCCTCATGCATAGGTATTATACTATGGCCAGGAAATGGGAATATGGCCAAGTGAACTTAGAGTTGCTCAAGTAGACAAAAGGGGACAAAAGATGCCTATGTAGATGTGGACAAGGGTATGGGATAGTAGGTTTGCCCACTCCAGTTACATTCATTTTGAAGAATATTTTGTAACAGTGTTGTATAGATACTTTAATCATCCTTGTGAATATTCATTATCAGATGAAATAAAAAGGTTTCTCAGACCAAAAGATTTTGGTGGTCCCCCAACTGTCACCCACAACTGGGGAGATTAGTATTGCTTTGAGGATTCAACCATGGTCAAAATTTATGGTTTTGAAGATACCCCATTTATATTGCCCAAGATAGTTCCTGATAGGATTGCTTACTTAGAGATAGTCAGCCAAATGAACTATTCTAATGTGATGAACTTAAGTGCCTATGACAAACAATCCTTCATGCCTAGTACTTTGTGCTTCGGGGATTTTACTGTGGCGTCTAAGGAAGGTTATGGTCTCATCAGGGATAAATTAATGCATTACAACATGAGGTGTGCCGAGGCAAGAAAAGGATTTGATCCTGAGGGTTTCATTGATTTTGCTAGAAGGAAACAAAATCTCAGTGGATATACACATATTCCATATCCACATGATGATATTGTTAGGAACATGGAAGAAGTCGACGTTGAATTGGTAATTGAAAAATATAATAGAGAACTAGATGAGAAAAGAAAGCAACTTTCAGAAATAGAGTTATTGTCTTCTGGTGATGAGGAATCTGCAGGTGAAGAGGAGCTCCATGAATAGACAACTAGAATCTCTAGATGAAAAATGGAATGTTATCAACTTCCTAATAGAGAGCAAGATGAAGTGGGGCCTGGTGATGAGGATCCCAGACATTTAGCATATGATTCTTTCATTGCAGATGATCAATTTATTCATTATCAAGAATTTAAATCATTTTTGTATAAATGCAAAGGAAAAAAACTCAGGGAATCAGTTGAAGATGTCACAGCTGATAATGAAAGACAATTGATAGATGTGTTAAAGACAATAGTAGACAATGAGTTGAGGGCTATGACTCCTAACAGAGGCAGACAATTGCTTAGAGAAGCAGGTGTCATGATATTTCTTGGACTTGACATAAATTTTGCCTTGGTATTTGATAGTTTCTTGCACAATACTGATGATAAATACAAACTCACTCTTGAAGGTCTAACAAAGATATACATGGGTACCAAGTATAAC
This sequence comes from Cunninghamia lanceolata, assembly GCA_027924645.1. Classification (NCBI taxonomy): domain Eukaryota; kingdom Viridiplantae; phylum Streptophyta; class Pinopsida; order Cupressales; family Cupressaceae; genus Cunninghamia; species Cunninghamia lanceolata. The sequence continues at coordinate 22,723,164 of BSBN01000261.1, read as the reverse complement.
AATGATGAAAACTCACTCATGATATGGGCCTTATACCCTCCTCATAAAAAGACTGCCATTATAGATACTAAAAAAACCTTTGGGCATGTTATGACTTTGAAAGCAGGAGAAACTGATCCTTTGATTACTGCAGACATTGGTATAAATGTTGCAAAACTAAATAAAGCACAGGCTCAAATGCTAATTAAGGAATGAGATGCATATAAACTGAGTTGTGAAAGATTGACAAAAGAAAATGATTTCCTAAAAGATATTGTCAAGAATGCCTTTGGAGGATCAGTTAAAAGATTAACCCAAGGAGAGAGTTCACAAAGTGCCTAGTCACCATCTGTCGATCAAATAGCCCAGGTTCAAATTGACACACTTGCAACAGTACTACAGAATAGGCATATCAATATGATGCATTGGATGAATAAATTCTGGGATGTCTACTCTGAGAACCATAAGGTTATCCAAGAACATGATAGGTTAAATAACAGGCTCCAAGAGAAACTCCATGAGATACAGAATAGGGATACTCCTGACAGTACAGGTATCTCCAGTGCCAAAGATTTGATTGAACAACATAAGAAATATCATGACCAGCTTCAAAATGATGCCAAGGAATGTGTTGAGGCTTCAAAGGCAAGAGTACCTATGTTGTTCAGAAATGATAAGGAGTTGAAGATCAAAGATGAATGGATTAAAGAATACCAGGTGGTATTACAGGAGGCTTTAGGAGCTCTCAAAGATAAAGACTCGGCATCTGGGGAGGCCTACAAGCATTCAGAAAAGATGGTGACGATAGATGTGATTACAAGAAATGATATAGAATTTGCTGATACACATCGGAGCCAAGAGTACTTGGATCATGTTGCTCAGATATACCTGTGGCTTAACAGAGCTTAGGGTCATTATCTTTGTTATTGTTATGTTAATCCTTCTAATTTTCAAAAGAAATTTTGAAGAGTTATGTCTCTTCACAAATATTTCTATATAAGTTGGACATATGATGATCAATCATCATCAGTAGCAGGAGATAATAGAAGAAGTCCATAATATTTAAAAGACCATGTTGCATATATTATATTAAAGAAGTTAATATGAGATCTTTTGATTCTATGGCTCTATATTGGCATCAATTGTTTGTTAAAATTATTCAGTTATTTGGTTGTCTCCAGTTCAGTATTTCTTTATCATTCAAATTGATATATCAAGTATATATTTAAATTTGTCAATGCACATTTGTTGTATTTGTGTGATTTGATTAATTGGTTTCCTTAAAGAGGAATTAAAAATCCTTCTGGTCAGTCACAGTAATCTGGAAGTATTGACTTGGATCAGTAAGAAGAACCACATAATTAGGATTGGCATTCTGTCTCCAAGTTGATATTATCTATTGTTCTTGCATAGTTCATTCAACTGGTTCCTTCAAGAAAGGATTAATATTCCTTCTGGTGAATAACAAGAAACCTAATTGTGTCAATTGGATTATTAAGAAGAGTCTGTCAATAATTTCCCTACATGTTTATACAAGTTATAAACCATAGTATTGTGCCAAACAGTTAGAGTTATTGCCCAATATAAGCCACTGGTCTTAGATTTTCATTTGACTCTATTTACCTAACAAGGCACTGGTCTTATCTCAATTCATCATTTAGTTTTATTCAAAACCCATCTATTAGTTGAGCATAGTTATAAAATTTACCTTGATATTGCTTATAGAATTTATACCAAATCATCTTTCATATACTAGATATAGAACTAGTTAGCAAGCTTTCATCTATTCCACACCATTTGCCACTGTGGGTAGATCCATTAACCTAGTGACTAAACTTACACTCATTTAATCTGCCTTAACTTTCAAGGTCTACCCGCCTAGGTATAGCAGTACCTAAAGTACAAAGAGTCATTAACCCTATAGGTTAACTCCGTCGTGTTAGTTCAAAAATGTTGCCAATCTGATCATAGAGTCTGGCATCCTCTTAGGATTTGCAACCTGCATTTTTGAGACATAACAATCGCATCATAGACTATTAATAACAAAATGATGTGTCACTTATATTCCTTTGATTGTTGCCCATAACAAATATAAATTATATCTTATAGAATTTGTCTTCTAGCATCTAGCGCACCATCTAATGCAAGTCATATCACTTCAAATCAAAATTCTTAGCCTCATACAAATCGTATCTCTTAGAATTATCTTCCTCTTAATATAAATCATTCAAGATCATTACATGTTTATCGCTACTCTACTTGTAATTGATTTCTAATTATCAATAATAGAAATATTGTTTCCTTGTAAACGAGTTGGTGCTCATTGAGTCGGCCCATAGGGGAGGGGACATGATAGCCCTCCGCATTCAATTTTGCTTGTCCTCAAGCAATTACTAGCTAGGATCCTGAAACAATCTTGTAGATTTGTAATTCCTGGATATTGATTGTCATGGAAGAATTGTGGTTAGTATACTTGCCTTAATCCAACAACCAACATAAGGTTGATAACATCTTCTAAAGTATGAGAAAAATTCATTGTCCAATATTCTTCTGATTGTTGTACTTGTATTTCCCAATATCTCTCAACAACAAAACCAAGAGTTGGTAACAAGTAAGGTCCCTAACTTAAGACAAGTTTTCTCTCATCTCATGGAGAGGAAATTAAGTTGGCCCAATTTTTACACATGGATATCCTTTGAGTCCAAGAAAGAAAGTGAGCTTCTCATGTATTAAGATGGGAATTAGAGGCATGCCACACATCTATGACCTCAAATGCAATGTTCTTTTCTAAATTGATATGATCCATGGACTGTCATTTGTATTTTAACATTGTCATGACATTCAAGTCACCTAGAAGGACTTGTTAGCAACGAGGACAACCATATTCTTAGGAGTATCATTTGCTACTAAAGGAACAATCAATACAAGAGGAGGATTGTCATACATCAACCAGCTGAATGTAAACAAATTAAGGTACAACCATATCAAGAGAAGGTATAGCAAGTAGGTTCACCAACCAAGGCACCTTTTTGGTCCAAACATTTATCAAAGGAGGCCCTTACTCTACCTGGCCACCTACAAGCAAGGTATGCAAGGCATAGGTGATAAGGAGTATACACTTCTATATCTAATATACATTGCCCACTAAGCATAATAAACACCCTTTAGCCTCTAAATGTCATAATTCTCTACTTGAAGGGGTGCATATTTAATTTGGATCCACCAAGTAGACAATACGTGCATAATGATATAAGAGAAGAGTATACATATATGTTCATCTCCAAAATCATATTACTTTTCTTTCTTACTAAGTGCATAAAATGCTCCATAGAAGGGGAAACATGACGCAAGGTCCACTATTTAATCATGAGTACTCAAGGATAAATGGAAGACTCATCTCATATCTACTTCCACTTAATTCAAACTCCTACCTGGTCATAGCAATACTCCATTATGCCCCAATAAGGCATGTTTAAGCAATAGTTTTGAACATACCCTAGAAAGCATTTATATCTAAGTTTATCCATGCTTTTGGACATGCAACCATCTGCCAACAAGTGCAGAATTAGTTCTTAGGCAAGCTACCAGGATTAGGTGGATCCCACAAGGCTTGATATTCCATATCATCCCCATTTAGATGTTATCTCTTTTGGTATAGGTATAATCATTTCTTGCAAAGCAAAACTGCCACTTATAGGGAAACATTGCCTTTTGAAATTGACAATTTTGTCTAAGTTCAGAGAAGACAAGAAACACCTATGGCCTTTTGAAATCAGGGCCTACTTTTCTCAACTACTCAGAAATGATTATTAGGATGTGATACACCACAAAAATTAAGGTTTTCCTCCTATTAAGGGTATAAATGCTTAAATAATCAAATTAGTCACTCGTGATGGAATGTGAAGGGATGGAAAATAACTAAACATTTTTCAAAGATAGTAAATGCCATGGCGGTCCTCCAACCAAACTCCCCCTATCTTCATGCCCTCCACACAACAACCATCATGGAGATAGGCTGAATCAAGGAGTTTTCCTATTCCCACTTTCAACCACATGAGCCTTTCATAGCTTTAAGTTCCCAACAAGATTAAAAATAATCAAATAATTAAACATCCAAGAAGATTGTAAGTCTGGGCAAGGCTTCCGCTTAGGCCTTCTTAGCTTTGTTCTTCACCCAAAAAGTAAAGGAGAGGACAACTTCATCCCAATAAATCTTCATTCTCAAAAGAAAATAATGCGTATAATCTATACAAATTCTGGAAAGAATAAATCAACATAAAGAGAGGTTCATTAGAAGTGTTGCCAATGTACTATTTGCAACATTTTCTTTTTCATCTTCCCTTTCTCTTTCCAAATCTTGTTGAGCTCTTTTTCTTAATTACATTAACTAACTGTGATCTCCAGGCTGGTAGGATCAAAGCTCGGATACCACTTGTAATGTCCCCTTTTGTAAATGCCCTAGTTTTTTCCCTAAAATCACAATTCCAAGCAAATAAAGAAATGAAATAGAGTTACAATATCATTTACCAATTCATATCTCTACATAGAGGGCATACTTGCTATTGACTTGCACTTTGTTGTAAGTATGTGCTAACTAGTGTTGTCATTGGTGCCAACTGTATCTTCTGATATTGTTGTTTGCCGATTGATTGAAGAACACTGTCTGAGTATTTTGCTCTGCATTTTCTTTGTATTAAATCCTGAAGTATGAGCTTTAGATATGATTTAGAGAAGTGTTTGAAGATGCTAAATCTAGATTTTAGTGGTTCGGATCGCTGTGCAGAAAAAGTTCTATTCACCAATTTAAAGACTGTGCCTGGAAAGGTTTGCAGAGTGACAAGGAAAAAGTGTTTTTCTCTGCACTTCTCCGCAGATTGGATTTTGGCTTTGCAGTTATGGACTTAAGCCTACTTCATTCCAAAGGATTTTTCATTTAGTGCTCCGGAAGGCAAGTTAGTGATTAGCAGAGTTTGACAGTGTCTGTTGAGAAGTAGTCTGAGATGTATCTTCAAGTGATATTTGTTGTCTTCAAGTGAGATCTGTTGTGGTTGGATTTGACGACTCCCAAGTGACTCTATGTTGTTTGTGGATGACTCCAGAATGTGTTGAAGGCATGTGATTGATCCACAAGCTACAATGAAGATCTTGCAAGCATGTTTCTAAATGTTCTTGATATGTGCACAAGTTCTTGCCAACCTGGTTAGTCACACTTGTTGCAGAGGTGAATCGTGGATTGTAGAAGCATGTCCAATCATGTGAAGATGTATTTGGGTCCAAGCTAAGCTATGATGTGTTCATCTTTCATTCATTCACTCTGCAAGTTTGTTTAGGTCTAGTCCTAATTTGATTTATGTATGTATGCCGACCTTGGAGATAGTTCCAATGGTTGTAGAATGTAATGCCGACCTTGATGTACATTCCAAGGTTGATGATAGGTAAAATGTATGAAATGAATTCGTGACTGAGTAGCTTAGTTGCGAAGATGTGAAGATAAAGAGTGAATTGCAAAAGCAGAGCATAGCAAAGGAGTTGTATTGCACTTCAATGGAATTGAACTCAAGCATGGTATAGATGCTAATATATCAGTTCAACCTTGGTAGTGAGCCAACCCCGACACTGAGCCAACCCTCGATAGTGAGCCATCCCTCAGTAGTGAGCCATTCTTTTGGGTAGTGAGCCCTTTTGACAGTGAGCCACTTTTGATATTCGGTATTGTTACTACATTATATTGTGAGCTAACACTCACCGTGGTTTTTCCCTGTTTAGGGTTTTCCATGTAAAAATCTAGTGTTCATGTGTGCATGGTGTTGGTGTGTTCATGTTTTAATTCTGCTATTCATGTTTCATGTTCATAACAGAATAAGGAGTTAGATTAAGTGAATGTGAATGTGATTTTGCTTTGAAGAAGTTAAAGATACAACTGATTCACCAACCCCCCGTCTCAATTGTCTTGTGCCATTCAACACACTCTTCTTTTCATGTGGTGTTTAGTAATGTAAAAAAAACTCCTGGTCTGTAGGGTAGGTCAAATGAACAACCATTGCAAAATAGTGAGACATTTGGATTGTGTGTGTTGCATGCATCTCCTTTTGATTTTGTACATACTATTGTATTCCAACATTTATTATCTACACATAGATAAGATGCTTGTGCATATTTCTTTTACTTCTAGTTCTATTGACTTGCACTCTTATTTTCCATGTGTTGTTCAAGAATGTAGACACACCTTCTAGTATATAGAGCATCTCAAACAAGCAACCACTACAAAAAAAATATGAGTCATTTGGATGGTGTGTATTGCATGTAACTAGTTTTGTTTTTGTGATTTCTTTCACATTTGACTTTTAGTTGTTGGTTTCTTATACTGAGTTTATTTCCCTATTTCTAATTCCATAACATTGTTTGTCTTGATTCATTATTCTATTATGTTTCTTCCTCTTGCACATGATTGTCTTCCTTGGCTCCAACCCTTATGGTTGCACATCGCTTTCCCTTCTCTTTACCCTACACTCAAAATCCCTCTTCAAGGAGTGAACATGGACCCAAACAACTTTGTTGGCATTAGATTAGATACAAAAGGAAAACAAGCTCAAAAGAGGTGTTTATTGTAAATACTATTGTGCTTTTAGTATTTGTTGTCTACACATAGAAAGTATGCCTATGCTATTTCTTTGACATACTATTCTATTTACTTATACTCTTCTTTTCCATATGGTATTCAAGAATGTACAAACACCTTCTACTCCATAATGTGGATCAAATGAATAACTACTTCAAAGAGTTTGCAAACATCACAAGCTCACACTAGATGCAACCATCTCCCAACTCATTCAAGCATAATGCATGTATTCAATTAGCTCATCTGGGAGCATTGAACTATTGCTCATCATCAAACCAAAAACTAGTGCGAGGTACATGTTAAATATAGCAACCTAGAACATGATATAGATACCATAACCATTATTCCATACACATACTTTATCTCATTGTTGTGTGTTTTGGATACATACACCATATTCTATGACTCTTGCAACGTGCATTCCACAAAGGACAATTATGATTGATTGGGACTATTTTCTATGTTACAATTGCCAGTAACCATGGTGATATATATCTAAAACTGCACCACATGCTCGCATCAACACAAACACCATTAGTTCTCTTAAAAAATGATGTTATAAGCAGTTCAAAGAGAACACATATCATCTATAACTCAATCCACTTGCTTGGATGAGTTAAGTGATGATTGTTTGAACCTCTCCTTTTGCAAACTCTCACCCACTCTAGTATTTAGGTAAAGACCTTAAAGTACTCAATGCTTAATAGCTATTCCTTTCATTTGATTCATTTCATTAAGCAAGTTGTTTCTAATATTAATAATAAACATCTCTTCTATGCAAGTGAAGGGGATACTCAAAGATTGAAAAATGTTCACTTTGCCCCATTTGAGCCCTTTTGCAATTTATGTCATGAAGTAGTTTTGTTTTGTGAATCCTCAATGGATGTTTCTATTCACTACAAAACATGTGTGAGAACGACACAATTTTCATATCAACATGCTTTGTTGTGCACCATACAAAAAATAGATCGTAATATTGATTGTTGTCTACATAAAGAGCTTTCACAACATAATTTCCCCGAACTTGCAAGTATTTCTTATAACATGTGCAAAGAAGACATCTCCATGGTTATCTCCGTGCTACACAAATTTTAGATACATGAAACATTTACACTTACAATAAACAATTACATTATTGATCTTATCAAACATACAAATTATGAATTGCTTTAATATTTAAATATAGACGTGTGAGCATTTGCAAAAGAATTGCTCATTTTGTTTTGGTCTATTGAATTGCTTGCACTTGAAATAATCAAGTTCAAAAGGTTGGCTACAGAAAAATTACCTTGCAAAGGGTGTAAAGCTATATAAAGGTGATTAATTTTAAAATGCTTAAAATGTCCTTAAGGACTTGATCATAGACTTTTTTTTTAAATGGATTTTATTCACATTCCTTCACCTTCCCTAGATAAGGTGAATGAATTAACTCATGGGACAAAATAATCCCATCTAAAATATGTCGGTTTTGAATAAAGCCTCGGCATTTTGTGAATATTATTTATGGTTGCATGCCAATTAGTCTTTCCATTATACCATTGTGATTGTCTTTGAAATGGATAGCTGTGAAAGCATTAATTCAATGAACATCTAATTTTTGGAGGGTTGTGAAACAATCATTAACACTCTACGGTCAAAATCTTGCACTCCAAATTATGCGTGTCATTTTGTGCATAATAATTCAAAAAACTCGGCGAGTAACATTTAATCGTTCATAATAATTTAAAAACTTTTACTCGCCAAATTCGTGAATCAATCTGACTCACGAGTAACTCGTAGCCAAGTAATGGTCAAAACTCGCGGCGAGTTTTTAAATAAAACCCGCTAAACTCGTCAAAAATTATTATCAAAATCAGTTGACAAGATTCATGTTTTTCACTGTGGAGATGCATTGAAATTTTAATTATCAAAATTTGGTGTAAGTTGAAGGATTTTCATAGACATGAGCTTGTTTAAATTATTTGATATCAATTAATCTAGGTAATAATGTGAGAATTACAATAGCGACAATACGATTTTTCCCTTTGTGAGATTTTTCTTTCTTTTGAATATTAGTTAGTTTGTGATAGTTGTCTTTACTTCCTAGCTGAAATGGATTGGCTAGGATTTGAATAGAGGGCCTTCTAAATACTGATCCACATGCTTTACTAGGCTCCTAATCTTGTTTGGTTTGAGATTTTTATTAAAACTTTTTGTAATTTCAATTTTTTTCACTTGGTAAATCTTGAGGGACTTAAGGTTTGAGGTGGGTTAAGCTCAAATCACACACTCAAAAGGTCTATTAACATTGGGCCATGCTCTTGGATATGCCCCATAAATATTACACCAGAACCTTGTCATGTGTCCTGCTAGAGTTATGGGCTACCCTATTGTGGTGAGGGTAATTTGAATCTAGGTTGTATTTTTTTGGAGTTCTTAACTTTACTTTCACTTTATAACCCCTTGCACTCCCACTTGTGATAATAAGAATCTTTTTTATTTTATTGGAGAGTTGCATCTTATATAGTTGGGTGGCGAACTCCCCAAGAGTCCATGTATGGCTATAGATAGAGGTTTTGAGGCAGGATTAGAATTGGCTTTCGGATCCTTTTACTACTATTTTTGGAGTACTGTGTTGGCGTTTCAATTCGCACCTCTGGAATGCGATTTGGAAACGGACAGCTATTCACAGATAAACTACTCTCCTATTGGAAGGGGGAGTTCCCTTTCTTGCTAATATTCGTTGAAAAGATAATTAAATGAAACTTCGCCTATCTTCTTTTTGATTCTCAGCTATGAGCACAAGGTTATAAAACTCTAAACGCTACAGAAGAGGTTTTTTCCTTTTATAAAACTTCTACTATAACTAAGCAAAGACTAACGACACTTTCAATCTCCTGAGTAAATTCAGAGCAAAGGAAATTGAAAGTGAACAAGGAATGATTGTTAACACAAAAACTTATACAGTTTTCCTCCAGATTTACACCACAAGACTAAAAGTACTTTAATGATGAAAGATGAAATGAAAGCTACAAAAGCTACACATCTGAAGATGAAAACTTGATGAATCAAGATAGAATATCAGAGCAAAATAGGCATGAGACTTCTATTCAATATCATAAAGTTTGCACAACTCCAGGACAACAATGCTGCAGCAAAAGGTAGGCATACAACAAGCGATCAAACATCGGAGAACAGATTACACAAAGCGAACAGACGCTTGGAATATCAAAATTTGCAGGCTAGAGTAGGCACAACAAATTTGTTATCACAATTACCATTACATACAATGGGCACAGAGTGAACAAACACTTCGAATAACAAGATCTATAGGCTAGAATAGGCACAATAGATTTGCTATCACAAAAGTCATTACATACAATGGGCAAGGATGCCCTTATTTATACTAAAATAAAAGGAGTAGGGAACCCTAAAATCTCCTTGATTAACCCTAACTTGCCAACTCGCAAGCTTTATTACTATTCTAAGACAAAGATACAATAAACAAATGCTTTAAAGCAAAGAAGATTTCAACTATCACAAGGTGATTTCTTTTCTAAATATAGAATGGATGAGCTTAGGATGAAAGCAAATGCTTTTAAAATAAAAAGCATATGTTTTAAAAGCTGCTTTATTTTGAAATGCATCCTCATCAACATTCTTTCTTTTTGATGATGTCATTCATTGATATTCTAGGAAACAATATCTTCTAAAAAGCTGATTTTGACCGAAAAAGTTGGCACATGGGTTTTGTAGGCAATTCCATTTTGAAGCAACCTAGATCATCGAATTTTGAAAAAGTGGAGATTTTCCTGAAAAAGCAGGAAAAAAACAATTTCCTAAAAAAGAAAAACTCCAATCTTGAAGAGGATAATAATCTAGATGGAGCCATCTCGACAAAAACTGAAAAAGTTCTGGTCAGATTTCTGAAAAAACGATCCCCTTGAAACAAGGACCCTGAAAAAGCAAGCCTCTCTTCTTCCTCAACCTAAAACTATGAAGAACGTTGAAAAAACACTTGGTTTGGGTCTTCGAATCTTAGTTGAAAGAAAAATAAAATCTTTCCTCTTAATGCAACCTACAAAAGATAATGAAATAAAGAAGCAAATGCTTGTCTTTATAAATCTTTAGGGCAAAAAAGCAGCTTTATTTGTGTGAGAATAAAACTTCACTCTCAATCATGAAGAAAACAACTTTTAAAGCATAAATCCAAGTGGATGTCTTCGAATAGGAAGAATCCCTATTTTGTAGCTGCCTATGGCTTCATGTGCAAGATGACGAAAAATATCTTCTTTTGATGATGTCATCAAACACGCGAGTTGAAAGAAGTGCTAACCAATTTTTCTTCGTTTTCGACACTTCAACACTCATTTTGACTTAAATATGGCCTGTCTCCGATTTCAACAAGGTGAAAAAATGTCACCATTGACTGAAAAAGCTGACTAATCCTGACATTTTGGAGACCTATCAACTGAGATTCCATCCCCTGCCTCCGACTGACGATCTGACATCGTTTGACCAAGTTTGACCTCCCGAAAACTGTCAACAGGCAAAGATTGGGCACAAAACTGTCGGAAAACACTGTGGACATGGAAAATATTCTAACACTACTCAATTTGGGCACCCCAAGTCACCTGGGGTGCCTGGTTTCCCAACACTAAGCCATTTTTTCAATTTTTGCAACTTCAATTTCTCGATTTGTGTGCATTCCGGTGGCAGAGGACCCCTATTTGGCTATCGATTTCTATCAACTGGGATGAAACTGAGTCTGATGATCTGGCAAGTAGGCATGCCTGATGAAAATTGAGTTGATTGTACCTCTTGTTCGCCTCAAAAATTGTGCCAAACTAATCAACTCTAAACCGGACCTGGCTGAAGGAAGGAGATTCACGTTTTTTAAGAAAATCTTCAAAAATATTCTAACTCTAGTGAGTTTGGGCACCCCAAGTCACCTGGGGCGCCTATCCCTCCATGCCTTAGAATTTTTTTTGAAAAACTCACTTTTTGTACCTTTTCTCGATTTCTGTGCCCACAGGTCCTGTTCGATCTTCAATTTCAGTCATTCTAATGATGCTTGAGGTAGAATGGAGGGTGATTTGAGCAGTCTAAACATATTTGTGATGAAATCCTGACTTTGACCAACTTTTGACCAAGTTTGACCAACCGGGAAAGAGCTGACGGAAGCATTTTTGACGTTTCTTGAAAAATGCGAAAAAAAAATCTAACACTGGAGAGGTTGGGCGCCCCAAGTCACCTGGGGCACCTGGTTTCACCAGACTTAGTCAAATTTTTTATTTTCCAACCTTTCATTCCACCTTGGATCGCATCTTGCATTATTTTCCGTGCATCGTCGGGTCGACGACTGTTCGTCGATTTTGCGTTGTTGGAACAGTGTTGAAAACTTGTCGATGAGCTCTGATAGATGAACTTTCTCTGTTGATGACTTCAGAGCTCATGCTTCACCTTTTGAAAAAGCAAAAATGACCCAGTAGAGAAAACTTGATTGTTTGAAGATTTTGTTTAGACCACGTCGATCGTGAAGCAAAATTGACCAATGAGAATCGAGCGCGACACCTAAGTCAGAGATTCTATTTTTAGAAAGTTTTGCCAGCATCCATATCTCAAGAAACCCAAAAAACCTAATCTAACGTATATTTTTCAAAATTTTACTTTTTTGACTTTTTGACGAAAACTTTTCTAGACTTGTTCAAAATGCCTTAATGAAGCAATTTTTTTTTGGTTGGGTACAACAATTGGCTCTGTCTAGGGACCATGGCGGATACTTACGGCATAGGAGAACCTAGAATCTTTGGATTTTGCAGCTTGGACCAGTGCTTTATCCATTGGGCAATAGAGTCAGGTCACTTTCCTAATCACCTAGAACAAGACTTTTCCCTACATCACCTAAAACTGGACTTCCTAAAATCACCTAAGAAGTTGGAACTTCAAAACACAAGGAACACAACTATCATATTACAGAAAGGGGAAAAACATTACAACATAACGATCACATTACAGAAAGAGGAAACACATTACGAGAACAGAAAGTGTTTCACATGCTCTTTTTCCTGAGCGAGGATGAGATGTAATTAGGACTGTCACATAAAACCATCAATCGACTCAGAAAAGTAAGAACCATCTCTCTTTAGCTGTGAAGATTGTCTTGGTAGCACAAAACTTTTCTTTCTCTGCAACATCTCCTCAAAGAGCCACGATTCAGGAGGGTATTCACGTTCAGGCCATGAGAAGTTCTCGAGGAACTGGTTGATATGCCAGAGATCGGGTGGAGCGTCTTCCTCCAACGCAAGCAACCTCTGCAACAGGTGAAGATATAGAGCTTCCTTCTGAAGATATACAGGAAAGTCTTGTGGCCAAAGTATATTTGTGGGAATGGTTATCACCACATATTGAATATGAGCTTCATTTATATCTTGTACACACGCAACTCTGTACTCAGTCAATGCATCATCTTCTGGAAAAGGTGTAAGCTGCTCATAAACAACTCTCATTACTAAATCTTGGCTTATAGGATCCACAACTGTCGTTGCCCATTTTTTAAGTGCTTCAGGGGCTTCTTCATTAGTTGTGTTTTCATCCATCCACTCTCCAAAGTCTGATGAATTATCAAGATCTGAATGCTCAAACTCTTGAACATCTTCACTTGATAGCTCACTTTCCCATTCATTACCTGGAATCTCGTCATCCTCTGTAGAGTGATCTTCTTCAATGTGGATATCCAGTATCACTTCATCTTCAGCATTCATGTATCTTTCTTCTTCTGTAAAGTAAGTAGAATCAAAGAAAGATCCATCTGAGTTATATGTTTCCTCTTCATCTTCATCTTCTTGATCAATTTCACATACGGCATATCTCACAAAGCATTTGTCAAGAATCTCTAACTGTTCAATATCATCCTCTTTAGTGACTAGAACTGAATACTCCATGAACTCCTCTTCTCCATCAACCTCTTCATATGTTGCGTTCCACACTGGTTGCATAGTATCAGTGAAGTCTTTTTCTTGCACAGGTTCATGGACGGATTCTACATCGTCCTCTTCACTAGTATGTATGAAAGATTCTCGAGATGCAGGTGAAGACGGGCTATATTGTAAAGAAAAGTCTGCAGTGTCTTCTGTTGAAGAATAACTTTCCCATTGATGTTGAAAACAATTAAGATCTGATAATGAAACTTCCATATGATCTTCAGTTTTGAGAAATTCCTCCAGATGAATCATCTTCAAAATGAAGATCTTGTTCTTGTTCCAATTGCAACGTTCCTTTGGTCTCTTCTCCTTTGAATTTTTCTAACGCAGGTTCTTCAAACCAACCTTCAAAAGATGAGAAGAACAAATTGGATTCTTCATTGCTCTCTGCAAAATATTTGATCTCTTCCTCGTAATTTTGCTCTTGTGAAGATTGTTGCACTTCTTCCTCAAAGAAAATTTGCAAGTTGCAGATTTCTTCAGATACTTCCTCTAATTCGTCAACCACATAGACAACCTCCTGATTCTTTTCAGTTATCTCATACAGCATAACATATGTACCAGGATCCGTTTCTTGACATAGCACTTGTGCTTGAGGATCCTGAGATTTCACCACCGCGAACTGTGACTTGGTTTCTGGTTCCAATTTGAAACTACCTTTCTTTAAAGGAATGGTCGCAGATGACCAATCCAATTGTATTTCTCCTCCAAGAACTTTGCAAAAGCTTCTACTTAGCAGCATCCCATAACTGGCTGGAATGTCGGCTACCAAGATAGTCATCATTATTTTCTTTTCTGGGCAAGCCGCCAACTGTACTTGAGCATCCTTCAATTGTCCAACCAACGACACTGATTTAGACTCAAGGGAATAACACTTGTCATGCATTTCGGTGCACGAGAGTCCTAAAGCGTTCATCACCTGCAAAGGCATGACATTGTCTGAGGCTCCTGAATCAATGATACAATTGCTCAATTTATAGCCTCCTATATATAGAGAGCTATAGAAAGGCTTTGGCTTTTCTCCTGTCGGAATGAAAGATTCAAGCAATATAGGTTGTACCACAATCTCTTTCTTGACATACTTAACAATTCTATCCAGCTGGTCTGGATGGTTCTGAAGATGCTCCAGTTGAGAAATCTGCACCTTGGTTTTCATCATGGAATCCACTATATCAAAATTCGTTGAAGACGAATTTTGAGTAGCCTGGACATTTTCATGTGGTGGCTTAGCGTTGGAAGGAAACCACTTCCTTCTCCTTTTCTTTTGGTCTTTATCTATCCTCTCCTTCCTTTTGTGCTTTAAAATGTTGAGTACGTGTAAACATAGGAGTCGAGAGATTTTCATGATTCACTGCAAGAGAATATTGACGAAAATCCTCTTGTTCTTCCTTCATTATAATGGGTTCATTCTGGAAGTATCCCGTAGTAGAGTCACCATCGAAGTTGTCCGTCTGTGGTAAGACAACATTCGCACTTGGGGAAGGAACAATGTTTGAAATGGGTGCAGCATCAGCATATCCCATGATTTGATTCATTCTTAAATTCTCAGGACATGTGGCTCCAGTATGTGCATCAGTCTCATGAAAGGAACAAAACACTGCATTTTGAACAGCATCAACTTCTTGTCTTGGTGGTGGTGCTGGCAACCTAGGCCTGTAGTTATTGAAAGGTTGAAAATTGTTCCTCTTAGGCTGATATGGTTGCTGAGGTTGGTACTGTTGCTGTGGTTGGTATTGTTGCTGTGGTGATTGATATGGTTGTTGCGCAGGTGACTGATATGGTTGTGGCGCAAGTTGCCCCTGAGTAGGCAACTGTCTCTTCATGATAGTCACTTCATTTGCTACCTTATGTAGTAGTGGATCCATAGAACTCTGTACAAGAGGCCTGATTGAATCCGTCTTCATCTTGCCAGAGGTAATCATGTCATCCTCTAACTTGATGTCATTTTCTTGTGCATTGGACAATTCTGTTTCATTAGCCGATCTCAAAAAGAAGGCTATCTCAGAAGGAAGAGCATTAATGAAAGTGCTCAACAGAATTTGCAGAGATGGATTAAGTGTATGAGAAAGGCATGTAACTAGGCGATTAAATCTTGCCACAAACTCCCTCATTGGTTCATTGTTTTCCATCTTTGAATTTAAGAGTTGGGCGAACAATCTATGTCCGTCTTCGACAGGCTTGAACCTTGCCAAGAATTTTTCGCTCATAGTTGCCCAACTTGTAATGATACCTAGTTTCAGATGATTGAACCAATCAACAACATTTCCCATGGGAGTCTCAACAAAGAGATGGACAACAACATCTTCATGTGATACATGCAAAACAGCGCAAGCCGTTGCGAATGCAGAGATGTGTTCATCAGGATGTTGAGTTCCATCGCCATGGATCCAGGGAAAATGCTTCCTTGACCCCTTTGGTAACTCATGATGTGCTTGCAGGGCCAAAGGTCCAATGTTGTTACCCCAAGGCAATGGTGGTGGTTGCCTTTGATTTGCATCATTGTGATTGTTGTTATTTGCATCACCCATTGCTCTAGGCCGGATTACTGGTTCTTGTAATTTTTCCTGCTTGACTTCAGGAACTGTCTGAACTTCTCGAACTATGTTGGATGCTTCTCCAACTTTTGCAGAATCAAGATCTTGAAAGAAAGGATCTGTAGCACTACCTTTTCCCCTTCTCGAATAAACCCTATGAGCCAGGATTATCTATTGCCACGCGGGAGGTGGTAATACTAGTCTTCCTGCTGCAAGATCTGCTTTGTATTCTTCTTTTCAAGGATAGCAGCCGCGTTTCTCCACTGATCAGGACTTTCCTTTTGTGTGAATATGAAACTTCTCAGACTACTAATGATGTCCGTTTGCTCTCCTTCCACTCGTACAAGACTTGGTTGTTGAACTGTAGCAGAAGGACGCCAGAGAGTCATTCCCGTGACTAAGCCTAAGCTTGCTTGAAGTTTTCTGCCTAGTACCCCACGGTGGGCACTAGAAAACTGTTGGCATTTCAATTCGCACATCTGGAATGCGATTTGGAAACAAACAGCTATGCACAGATAAACTGCTCTCCTATTGGAAGGGGGAGTTCCCTTTCTTGCTGATATTCACTAAAAAGATAATTAAATGAAACTTTGCCTATCTTCTTTTTGATTCTCAGCTGCGAGCACAAGGTTATAAAACTCTAAACGCTGCAGAAGAGGTTTTTTCCTTTTATAGAACTTCTACTACAACTAAGCAAAGACTAACGACGCTTTCAATATCTTGAGTAAATTCAGAGCAAAGGAAATTGAAAGTGAACAAGGAATGATTGTTAACACAAAAACTTAAACAGTTTTCCTCCAAATTTACACCACAAGACTAAAAGTACTTTAATGATGAAAGCTGAAATGAAAGCTACAAAATCTACACATCTGACGATGAAAACTTGATGAATCAAGATAGAATATCAGAGCAAAATAGGCATGAGACTTCTATTCAATATCATAAAGTTTGCACAACTCCAGGACAACAATGCTGCTTCAAAAGGCAGGCATACAACAAGCGATCAAACTCCAAAGAACAGATTACACAAAGTGAACAGACACTTGGAATATCAAGATTTGTAGGCTAGAGTAGGCACAACAAATTTGCTATCACAATTACCATTACATACAATGGGCACAAAGTGAACAAACACTTCGAATAACAAGATCTACAGGCTAGAATAGACACAACAGATTTGCTATCACAAAAGTCATTACATACAATGGGCAAGGATGCCCTTATTTATACTAAAATCAAAGGAGTAGGGAACCCTAAAATCTCCTTGATTAACCCTAACTTGCCAACTCGCAAGCTTTATTACTATTCTATGACAAAGATATAATAAACAAATGCTTTAAAGTGATTTGCTTTAAAACAAAGAAGATTCCAACTATCACAAGGTGATTTCTTTTCTAAATATAGAATGGATGAGCTTAGGATGAAAGCAAATGCTTTTAAAACAAAAAGCATATGTTTTAAAAGCTGCTTTATTTTGAAATGCATCCTCATCAACATTCTTGCTTTTGGTGATGTCAACCGTTGATATTTTGGGAAACAATATCTTCTAAAAAGCTGATTTTGACCGAAAAAGCTGGCACATGGGTTTTGTAGGCAATTCCATTTTGAAGCAACCCAGATTGTCAAATTTTGAAAAAGCGGAGATTTTCTTGAAAAAGTAGGAAAAAAGCAGTTTCTCGAAAAAAAGCAAAACTCCAATCTTCAAGAGGATAATAATCTGGATGGACCCATCTCGACAAAAATTGAAAAAACTTTGGTCGGATTTCTAAAAAAATGATCCCCTTGAAATAAGGACCCTGAAAAAGCAAGCCTCTCTTCTTCCTCAACCCGAAACTATGAAGAACGCTAAAAAAACACTTGGTTTGGGTCTTCGAATCTTCATTGAAAGAAAAATAAAATCTTTCCTCTGGATGCAATCTGCAAAAGATAATGAAATAAAGAAGCCAAATGCTTGTCTTTACAAATCTTTAGGGCGAAAAAGTAGCTTTATTTGTGTGAGAATAAAACTTCACTCTCAATCATGAAGAAAGCAACTTTTAAAGCATAAATTGAAGTGGATGTCTTCGAATAGGAAGAATCCCTATTTTGTAGTTGCCTATGGCTTCATGTGCAAGATGACAAAAAATATCTTCTTTTGATGATGTCATCAAACACGCGAGTTGAAAGAAGTGCTAACCAATTTTTCTTCATTTTCGACACTCCAACACTCATTTTGACTTAAATATGGCCTGTCTCCGATTTCAACAAGGCGGAAAAATGTTACCATTGACTAAAAAAGTTGACTGATCTTGATATTTTGGAGACCTATCAACTGAGATTCCATCCATTGCCTCCGACTGACGATCTGACATTGTTTGACCAAGTTTGACCTCCTGAAAACTGCCAACAGGCGAAGATTGGGCACAAAACTATCGTAAAACATTGTGGATAGGGCAAATATTCTAACACTACTCAAGTTGGGCACCCCAAGTCACCTGGGGTGCCTAGTTTCATAACACTTAGCCATTTTTTCAATTTTTGCAACTTCTTCAATTTCTCGATTTGCGTGCGCGTTCCGGTGGCGAAGGACCCCTGTTTGGCTATCAATTTTTGTCAACTGGGATGAAACTAAGTCTGATGATCTGGCAAATAGGCAGGCCTGATGAAAATTGAGTTGATTGTACCTTCCGTTCGCCTCGAAAATCATGCCAAACTGATCAACTCTGAACCGGACCGAGCTGATGGAAGGAGATTCACGTTTTTTGAGAAAAACTTTAAAAATATTCTAACTCTAGTGATTTTGGGCACCCCAAGTCACCTAGGGCACCTATCCTTCCATGCCTTAAAAAATTTTCTGTAAAACTCGCTTTTTGTACCTTTTCTCGATTTCCGTGCCCACAAGTCCTGTTCGATCTTTGATTTCAGTCATTCTGACGATTGTCGAGGTAGGATGGAGGGTGATCTGAGCAGTCTAAACATATCTATGATGAAATCCCAGCTTTTACTAACTTTTGACCAAGTTTGACCAATCAAGAAAGAGCTGATGGAAGCATTTTTTACGTTTCTTGAAAAATGTGAAAAAAATCTAACACTGGAGAGGTTGGGTACCCCAATTCACTTGGGGTGCCTGGTTTCACCAGACTTAGTCAAATTTCTAATTTTCCAACCTTTCATTCCACCTTAGATCGCATCTTGCATCATTTTGTGTGCATTGTTGAGTCGACGACTGTTCGTCAGTTTTGCGTCAGTGGAACAGCGTTGAAAACTTCTCGATGAGCTCTGACAGATGAACTTTCTCTATTGATGACTTCAGAGCTCATGCTTCACCTTCTAAAAAAGTAGAAATGACCCAGTAGAGAAAACTTGATCGTTTGAAGATTCCGTCTGGACCGCGCCGATCGTGAAGCAAAATTGACCAATGAGAATCGAGCGCGACACCTAAGTCAGAGATTCTATTTTTAGAAACTTTTGCCAGCATCCATATCTCAAGAAGCCTAGAAAACCTAATCTGATGAATTTCTATTTTTAGAAATTTTGCTTTTTTGACTTTTTGACGAAAAATTTTCTAGACTTGTTCAAAATGCCTTAATGAAGCAAAAAAAATTTTGGTTGGGTACAACACACTACGCGTTGGATCTTAGTATTGTGGCATGGAGCAAACCTTTTGGAAGAGTTGGAGTTTGGATTTGAAGTAGTTCATTAATGAATTAGGGTTTTAGACAAGCATTTTGGGTAAAAATGATTTCTTTCCTTGGGATGGGCTTACCTCACACGCTCTAACCTTTAAACTACTTAGTTGGCACATGTGGAGCTCACTTAACCTATCCCTTTTGCCAATGCTCATTTTTGTTCCCTTAAGTAATCAACACTAACCATTACAGTCTTCAATAAGCTACCAAGTTCATGTGCATAAGCCAAACCAAACATTGCTCCTACACCATAAGCTAAACAAAACTCACTGTAAATACCTGTAGCAAACTGACTCATAATACACATAATATGTAACAACCCTCCTTGTCGGTTCTTGAGAGGACGTGGGAGGATAAGTGGATGTATGAGTAAGTGCAGCCAAGAAATTATTTGGAGGGTAGATAGATGAGGGCGTAGGAGTTAAGAGAGGTGGCAAAGTATGTTTAATGTTGTAGAAAATATCTATGCAGTAGGTGATCAAATTGACTTCCTTTGGGCACGTCGTAGAGGAAGCAATCACATCAATTTGCTACAGCTGGCAGTTTGGATAGGAGTTTGGCTAGCGTAAGGTAGGGAGAGCCTTAAATGCTAGGAGGAGATTAAATGTGAGGGCATGGGCACCCTTATGAAAGGTGGTTGGCCATACTTGTAGTCAAAGATGTCATCCCTCTTTACGGAAGGAATCCCAAAGAAGGACGAAGAGGGAAAAAATAGTGCACTCAACATCTAGTCGAGGTCGCCCATTTGGTGGGTGAAAAATAATTAAGGCAAAAAGAAAGTCAGTCATCGCTAGAGAAAGGACGGGGGCTGTCTAGCAATAAAAAAATATCTAGGAGATAAGGAGATATCTTATGGATAGATGAGAAAAAGGGAGGCAAAAAAAAATAGAGAAGAGGAGAATTAAAAAAATAAGCAAGAGGTAGCGTGGGAATTCTGTGCGAGAATATTGATTCCCTAGGCCCTGATTGATATAATAAGTAATATAAGTAGGAGGAGGAATTTGGTGTTGGTGAGGAATTGAGGAATTCGGTGAGGAATTTGCTGTTGGTGAGACGTAG
This sequence comes from Cunninghamia lanceolata, assembly GCA_027924645.1. Lineage (NCBI taxonomy): Eukaryota > Viridiplantae > Streptophyta > Pinopsida > Cupressales > Cupressaceae > Cunninghamia > Cunninghamia lanceolata. Next base: position 22,702,343 of record BSBN01000261.1, on the reverse strand, counting down.
CTACTACATAGTGCTCACTACACTCCATAGTCTATTTCCTATAGGTGGAGTTATATGGGTGGGATTGGTGGGCCATTTCATCATCTAGGTGCCCGCTCCTTCCAATCTGTCACAACTTTTACTTGTTCTTCAATATCATCGTTAGATTTTTCTGAGAAAGGTGAGAATTCATTGTTTGGGTTGGGGCTTTAATTGGAGTGTATCAGCGCTTGTGGAATTGATTAATGATGGTGCTGGTCAAACAAGAGAAGCCTAAAAATGCAATTCGATAGCAGCCAGCTTATGAGGAATCGCTCCTCACCTAGCCGCTTGACATAAAAAAAAGAGCAACAACAAAGGAAAGCAAAAACTTAGGCGAGTAGATCAAGTTGGAAGATTTGAGGTGAGGAAAGGGAGTGTGATCAAGAAAAAGGTATTTGCATCAGTCATTTGTTTCTTTAGCACAGAAAACTGAAACTCCATTACTAACTTTCAAAATATAATAGTTTGGTTTCTATTTTCATTAAGCACAAGAAACTGAAAACTCATTTCTATTTTTATAAAACTTGAATTTGTATGCTATTCATTAAACACATAAGAACTAAAACCCATTACTGCCCTTTTAAACAAAACTAATATATGTTAGCTATTGTATTCTTTATGTATAGAAAAACTGGAAACCTCTTCACTGCCTTTATAAAATATTGCAGAAATCATTTCAATGCAAGATATTACATCGCCTCTTTTGGCTTTCTCCACATGGCTTTCAACTATCTTTTCCTTGGCCAATTCTTCCATTTGGAGGCTTGGGTTTTTCTCTGTGGCTTGAGTCGATTCTTCCTTTCTTGAAGGAGGCATTTTCAACCCCAAAGCATTATCTATTTGCTAATACCTTTCCCCTACCTGTTCGTTCTTCCTTGAGGTGGCAGTTACACTCTAGGTTGAGTGGTAGTTATTTATTTGGATTATTTCCTGAGAAGTAAGGTCCCCTGACTGATAGGAGACTATCTAGTTTTAGATAGAGAGCAGAGGGGGTTTGGGAAGAGCAACCCTTGAGAGGAAAGAGGGGGAGTTAAAAGAGTATGAAGATCTCTAAACATGAATAATGGTTTCTAATGAAAGTACGGCTATGAGAAGCCCCATTGTGACAGTAGAGATAGGCTACATGACTTGTTGTAGATCCTTGTAGCTCAATGTTTTGTTGTAAGGTGTGTGCCACTACAGGGAGTTAATAAAATCACTGTAGCTTTTAATTACTGATTTCATCGTACATATGTGGGTATAGGGATTATGTCAAGGATCTAAGGAACTACTGGAGAAGGGAAAATTAAGATCTCCATTTTGTTATTATCTTAAACATTGTATTTTGTTATGTTAAATACGGTAGTCAATATGTAAAAAAATTAGGCTGTGAGAGGAGTACTTGGTTCCGTGTGGTGCCATCCCTTCGAGCACACATGATGACACTCCATCTGATTTCACTCTAGTAACTAGCACCTTAGCAGTCGTGAGCAGTACCCAACCTATGAATTGGATGAGTACACCTATATTATGACTTTGGTTGTATGCACTTTTCTCCGTGTCTACTCTGTACCTGATGTGAGTGTTGGCCATCTTGTATCCCCTTGTCATTATTCTTCCATTTGGGCCTTGTAACTATCTCCGAGCACGGTGGGGTGGTCTCTCATGAGTCGACATGGTTGGGAGGTGTTTCCACCACCATTGGGGACCGATGAACAGGTTTTGGAGCACCAATTGGAGATTTCTCTCCCTGTCACTTCATTTAGTTATTGTACACATTCTCTACTTGTATCATATTCTAGAATATATCATTGTAATTGTATATGCAGTTATTTATTTGTACTCTCTTAAGAGAGAAGTTGTACTCATTGAATTTAATGAGAAGAAATGTGATGTTCCTTAATTGCTTTATGGATTCTGGTGTGGGTATCAGATCCGCTTGTACTATGTTGATTATGGATTCATGTTTATATCAGATTGGATTAGGAACATTTTCTTTGGTGTTTAAAATGAATGCTATTGATCTATCATATTGGTAGCCGAATATGTGTATGTTGTCTACTTATGTCAAAAAAAATAAATTATCTTGTCCCCTTTTGTCTCTTACCCTTCGGGGTTATGTAGCAGGATGTTACATAATATTTAAATAATGTAAAATGTTGTTTCCTTTTTGTTATAGTTTCCCTAATGTCAATAACAAAAGTTTGGTGGATGCCCATAAAGTCTTTGATCACATAAAAGAACGAGATAGCCTCTCATGGGATATGGGTAAAAGCAAGAAGTTGGGTCCACATGTAGAGGAAGTCACGCGAGTAAAAAAATTCCCGACAAGAACAGGCATCCGAACCTAAACGAGTACTCATTTTCTAATGGGTGTTTGAGCCTAAAAGGGTACCTGTTAGTAAATGGGTACACATTATAGAACGGGTACCTGTTTCAAAAATGTAATAATTTAAAAAAAAACCCATGCGGGCTCATTTTCTTCTACAAGCCGACAGGGACAGTGACATATCAGAACGGGTACACATTGTTGAAGCCCCTGCTACCACAAATCTAGTGTTTTTTTTGCCTTCTCACCTCCTCCCGCCACCTCGTCAGTTCTGAAGACCTCCAGGTTGGTTTCTTGCTTGTTTTTTATGCATTTTTTATGATTGTAGGTTTAAATTGAAAAAAATAGGGTTTAAGTAAAATTATGCTATGTATGTTTTGATAAACCCTAAAACTATGTTGCTATAAACCCTAAAACGCTAAGCATAACTATAAATCCTAAAACTATGATCAATAAACAACTATAAACCCTAAAACTATGATCAATAAACAACTATAAACCCTAAATCTATGAACTTGATAAACCCTAGAAAACTAAACTATAAACCCTAAAACTAAACTTCAAACTATAATCCCGAAAACTATGAACTTGATAAACCCTGAAACTAAACTATAAACCCTAAAAATATGAACTTGATAAACCCAAAAACTAAATTATAAACCTTAAAACTTGAGACACACTACCTATTACATCCCAACCATGAAGTTATATAAATGAAATTATACCTAGGAATGATATCAAATAATGCATATATAAATGAAATTATACCTAGGAATGATGGGATTTTAGATATCAAAGAAACTATACCAATTAAATAAGCCCAGGTTATGAGGTTATACAAATAAATTACCATAAAATAAGCCCTTTATTAAAAGTTACCATAACTTTTAAATAGTTTCAATGTTTACAACATCTAGGCCTAATAATTTTCCACTCCTATACTTATTTTTTGCTCATAAGCTTCATCAATTCAGCTACATGTCAAATTCATATAGGCATCCACCTTCTCAATCCTCCACTATGTCACACAAAATAACTTATCATAGTATCAATGTGCTTAGTTTGCATGCTAAACATGTAGGGTTCTTTACAAATGTGATGTACCTAGTCTCACTAGATATCACATGGAATTTACATTGTATCATAATTTCATCTAGTATAATATTTCATCTAGGAATGAGTGTTTTTCATGCACTCTATCTTCATAGTTGAAAGACCAACCACTTGCCTATCTTTTTCTTAACCTTGACACTATGTGCCACCAACTAGGTTAAAAACATACCCATTAGTAGAAATCCTATTGGGTATATCTACTATCTAATCAAAATCCTTAAATCCCTATATATTTAATGTCCTTGTCAAATCAAGTCCCCTTAGTAGAAAATATTATACATTAAATTTAGTCCAAGAATATATATGAAGACCCTCTTTGCTAAAGTCTAATTTTCTTCATAGATTGTACATTAACCTTATTAGGACTCCTACTCATTGGGCAATGTCTAGTTTGGTGCAAATAATAACACATATAAAGATAAAAACTACACTCATATACTTGGGGCACATGGTTTGGGTTCTCAATTTCATATTTAGTGTTGAAGACACTACTCAAATGAAGTCACTATTCCCATAGGAATGGGAACACTCATCCTAAATTTATAAAATAAATAGTCAACATACATCC